>OY728123.1:39142500-41642500 GCA_963277665.1 Viscum album
AGGGAAGGGGTAAATCATAAGGGGGAGAGTAATTAGAAGAAAGATAAATAGGAGACCCCTCCAAACTTATTTTCACATGAAATCCTGAAGAAAAATTCTAAGAGGATGAGACTGGAGGAGGAGGGACCATATGATAAGGGGTAATTAGATGTGGTTTGCGGCCAGGATAGGGGGAAGGGGGTCATGATGTTGTTAAAAAAATTTGGGTTGTGGATAATCATTTTATTATAATTATTATTATTATAAAAATAAAAATAACTATTATTATTATGTATGGTTCACTCAAAAGGTTGGCTCGCCCAGATAGACAAACAATGAAAAACCCTAAAAAATGGTTATGAGACAAATAAAACCCCTTCACATAGTCTCCAAATGATTAACCCTAACCATGAAAAAACATTTTGGAAACTTAAATATTTTAAATCCATTAAAATTTTAAAATAATGGACCTATAAAATTCGATGACAAATATAATAACGAATTAATTAATTAATTAATTAATTAAGAAATAATTTTTTTAGTACCACACATTATTTCATATCATCAGTGTTTATAATTATATTATTTAAGAATTTATATGTATGATTTAAAAAGGATCCTAATTTCTAAAATATTATTTCAAAAAAGGAAAATTAATTTATTTGTAAAATGATTTTCCTAACTATTTTATTTTATATGAAAAAGGGTATTTATACTTAAAAAACCGCACTAATGTGGATTAGGATGATAAAAATGATGATAGTAAATCAAAATCAAGTCTTTCATGGCTCACTCCCTCTAAAGTTACCCCTACTAAGGTAGAAATTAATAAATAGAGATGATGACCCCTAACTCCGACCTCTATTAGGCATCATGCTAGAGACAAGCATCAAGGGTATAAAAATATCACATTTGGAATGAATTACCCTCTATGATAATATTGTATCAAGAGATAGGATATAAAACCCCCATGAAATTCCAGCATAGAATATAAAAATAAACTCAAAACAATCCCACAATGCATAAACAATGTAACCAAATATAAATAATGGTCATTAAGTAAATACAAAAATACAAGTTTTATGATAGCGACTCAATAAAAATTATAAATACCATGATAATAATTTTTATCTTCGTTCTCATGATCATATTGGAAACCTGAAAATATTTTTATATGTAATTAGGATTAGTATAACATGAATACTTAGTTGGATCATACCCATGGCCTCTAGTGAACATTTTACAAGATCATACTAATACACTAGTGAATAAATAGTAGTAACAACATACATTTAAATAGGGAAACTAACCAATCCCAGCCTCACCCTGGCTCACTCACCAAATAACACATCCAATACAGAAACAAAGTATCAATAAAATGAACAATGGAACATCGTAGAATCTTTCCCGCTAATTTTCCACTCTCATGACCCAACATGAAACATCCTTTTCTCTTATACATCTTATACATAACAAATCACATAACTAGCCATCTCTGATGTGGGTTGAGATGCCTCCCTACATACCACACCTTCGTAAGGTCCTACATAAATTGATATAATTAGTCATAATCTCATCACAACCTCATTACATGATCCTTATCACAAAAATATCGTAGTAGTGTATCAAGAATATGAATTACACAAACCATGTTCCCCCCTCTTACTATGTATGACCCCAACCATGAATCACATCTTCATCACCACTATATAATATTTAAAACTATCCTATATCATCATTAGTTAATCTCAAACACCATCCTGTATCATCACTAGGCAATCTACAATAGTAACATGTATCATCATTCCTGAAAGAAGATTTTGTAAGAGGGAATTTCCATATATCCTTATCACTACCATCCTATATATTGGAGAAACCCATCATAACCCAAAAAATATAGTAATTGGTAATTTTATCCAACATGTGTTTGGAACATATAAAAATAACATATATTTCAAAATAGATAGCTATCAACCAATACCCAACCTATGGGTTCACATTAATTGCACTAACATACAACAGAACACCACTATTTAAACAAATGAAATATATCTCAATTACCACTACCTTTAAATGAATAATCCATCACAAACACCCCACAAATCCACTTAATCCCACATTCTGTTATGTGTTCCACCATTATTTATATTTAACATATTTCTACTAAATCCAATTTACTATGAAATTTCATTCAAATTTATATAGCCTATTAATTCACAGTTAAATTCATTTATACAAACTACCTCATGAAAAATTTATACCATTAATAATTATTTACTAATATATCAGCATCATTCTTTATTTAATCATTACTAACAAGAAGACTTCATCAAGGTGAAAAACACAAAATGAGAGTCCTAGGGGGACGAAAGTAGTGAAACAAGAGGTCATCCCATTTAACAGTTTTAACCCCCTCAGGTTTTTGTTTATTTAACTTGTAAAAATAGGAGGTACCAAAAAAATGGGTCAAAATTGATTCCATATGACCATGAACCTTATTTCTCTCTTACTGAGTGTTTCTCAATCATAGGTTATGGGAGAGGATAGATCGATAATTCAATATGGGGAAGGATACATACTATGGTATAAGACCGGAGCCATGAAATGTGTTGAAGAGAACCAAAGAGTTAGTTTTAGCTTCCTCAATATCAATACCTCATGTATTCATAGAATGATGCCTAAATGTAATTCTAGGGTCTCCGTCTAGAGATAAAAACCGCTTCCAAGGTGTCCCATGAATGGGAACACCAAGGATCCCCTGGATTCACAGATAACACCTCCTCCCCTCATGTGACCCTCAATGAAATAACCATCCATATTAAGTTTCAATCTGTTGGGATGTGTTTTCCAACAAACCAATTGACTACCTGGGATACTAGTTGTTGGATTGACCTGGGTAGCCGAAAGTAAGAGGTGGAGGTAGGATACATCCTGAAAGTTGTCAATATTCTGAATTAGATCAAGAAGCAGAAAATGTGTTTGAACAATGATAGCTCCCCCAGAAGAACTGATCCCCTCAAATATAACTTTTTTTCAAGCCTTCTAGAGACAACAGACACCTGCATGGAGGATTGAAGAACTAGACACTCATTCCACAACCTTGTTACCTAAGATATAAAACTATCGAACAAGGAAAGAGGTGTCCAGTAGAGGATGAGAGTAAAACATAGTAAACCAGCTGATGTTGGACCAAAACATGTGCACCTACACTCCCTCAAAGAATACAACCACAATATGAAATATCTTGTCCATATCACATTAAACATCTCCAAAAAACCACACAATCCAATACACCTCACCAAAACAACCACCAAAATCAAGCAATGAATGTAACAACCATCAAAAATCATAACCACCACACATCCCCACAATCACACAATTTCCCACATAGCATCTGATGCCAACAAACTAATAAATCACTGACCAAATTATATCACAGCGGATTCGGCCCCCACCATCACCACACAACAACCCAAATCACAAAAGAGAAAAAATTAGACTAACCACACATAGAATAATATCCCAACATATACAATTTTATATTCAACATTGGATTTATTTTCTTTACTTCATTACATAGAATTATTATTCTAAAAAAATTCCAAATGTTGATGGGAAACATATTCATTAGCCACATATATTTCTTTAGGATTTTATTTATGGTATAATCAAACAATTACACAAAAAGGGTCCTAAATACATATCGACTACATCACATGAATGGATCCCAGGAGATATGATTTTCATGAATGGACACAATCATGCATAAACTGATTATCAATAACATCAAAGTAGTAAAAGAATTAATTTATCCCCCTTTCCCCAAAATTTTTTATTATTCCAATTATTTATTTATATTAATACATGACTTACCACATATACAAAGTGAAACCCTAAATATACAGAGTTAATATCAAGGGATCTTAAAAATCATTCCAATTGATCCACAAAATAGGACAACATCACCATTGTGAATCAATGAAAGAACAATAAATGGAAACATGGTCAAAAGTGGACAACCCACAACATATTTCCCATATAAAACCCCCAAAATATAAGGATTAAATCATAACAATAGGGTATTTATGGATCCCTAAAATATTCGTGGTTTCTTTCAAAAAAGAAAAGGAATAAGAGAAGAGTGTGGTAAAACCAAGGGCCCCGAGAATTTATAATCTAGATGGACCTCTATACATTCATCGTGTGAAACACCTATTCACATCATGATTTATTATAAGGTTATCTAATATTTTCTGTGAAATAATTTCAGGTCATGTAATCATCAAACATAAAAATAAATAAAATTATTCTAAATTTTACGGTACCTCATCAATGAAATTATTCATGTTGTGTGTTAATTTGGAACATAATTCCTCTTCTAAATTTAATTTGTGAATCCCTGGCCACATATCCATGAATAATCTTCTCATGATGTGAATATATACCAAGAAGATTAGGAGTCAGGTAAACCTATTCCTACAAAAGTGTAATAAAAATAAAATTCTGTAAAAAGCAGGACATCATGAATCCACTCTTTAAAGATGAGTGTATAACTCACCACAAGAATCAGCATGACATAACATATTAAAAAATTTATGTAACACAACATACCAGTTCGAGATGACCTCAAGGATTTCTCTCTTCGAAACGGAATCCAAAACCTGATTGGATTTGTGATAAAAATGTGTAAGCACAAGGGAAAGTGAATCAATCAGCCAAAGGAAATCAGTCCAGACTTGTAACATCTTCCATAACTCCTTTCATCAGTGATATTTCAGAATTTGAACTGCAAAAAATGAGTCTGAATCAGTCTATAATTCATGCCAACTAAATTGTACACCGTATCTGATCACATTTATCATGCCCTAGAGCTCCGCTTCAATAGAGAATCCACTTACAATAAAGTGGAGAAACATTCTTTAACAAATCCCTGAGAGGTATGAAACACACCACCACAACCGGAGGGGCTTAGGTCACCCGAAGAAACTTTATCAACTTTAACCTTTTTCCACCATGGGATATGTGGAATCCATCGAACATATTTCATCACCAGTGGTTTATTTATACTTATATTAACACCAAGAGACCTCAACAAAACATTGTCAAGAACATCATTCCTCATGCACCTAGTCAAAATATTAAGAGTAGTTCAGATAACACAATGTGTAGCCAGTATATAAGCATGGAACAATGGCTTCGTATTTTTAATAAAAATGAAATTACAAGACGTCCAAATGGATTCAACTACACAGGCCACCACTATCAGCGGGAGGGAAGAGACCAGCTCACTACAACTGTCCCTATATAGAGACTCTAGAATACTTTAAACAATAATAATAGAGAGGGCGAAATGGAAGGTCTTCTGCACATACTCCCATAGCATGCATGTAAACTTCCATGGACAAAACATGTGAGAAAGAGTCTCATTATATTTGAAGAAGAATGGGCAGACCACGGCCAGATGCAGTCCAGCCCGCTACAACATAACCTACAGTGGGAGTATTCCATTTCAAATATTCCCTATAAGAATAGAATTGTATGGACGAATAAAAGGATTATGGAATATTGTAACCCAATGAGTATGATTCAATGAGTTACCAAAAAGGATTTTGTAGCATTATTCTGTAGTAAATATTTCATTCAAATTAGGAATCCAAACCATAACATCATATTAAATGAAGTAGTATCTTTCATCTTCCATGCATTAATGACTAGGTGTTATTCCCTGAATATTTGGAATGTTATGAAAATCTGCAATAGTTGTTTATTTTAGAGAAGGATGGATGAAAAATACTCACAGATAGTTCGAGATAACTAGGGGTGGTCTAATAGTTCAAAGATGACAATTTAAACACTACCCATTTTGATCATGCCATTAGTTTAGTGTATGCCTTCATTAAGGTAGTACAAACTGTGGATCTTATATAATTGGCATAGCCATTCTGAAGCTTCCCATAAAATTTTCTAATGAGAATGTCCATAGAGGACTCAAAATTTGAAATCAGTTTTAGATGATTTTTTTTATCAATGTATCATTGAATAATCGGATATCTTTGATTCCCAATCCACCCATTTGGACAGGTTTGATGCAGTCCATCCATGCAACTGTGATCGGATTCTTCTCAAGAATTGAACGAGTCTTTATGTGGTTTCTGATTCTGCCACTTAATTGCCTAACAATAGTTATATCCCATCTATATAGAAATAAAGAGTAAACAAAAATTCAAGTGATCACATGATTAACCAAAAATATTCTCCATGCCTGAGACATATTTTCCACTTTCTAGTTTTCCAGTTGATTTGTAAAATTTAAGGAAATGTTTTCCAAGTTGATCCTTTTATATATTCCCCAAAATAATGTCTCACCATTGTAGTTAAAGGGTATATATACTTTCTTAACACCAATATTTAGATATATTCTTATTTTCCTTGATATAAAAACTCCTTCACAAAAAATAATAGATTATTTTTCCCAACGGATGACCTGAACTGCAACCTCTTCATTGTGCGAGAAAATGCCTTTAATTCAAGAAATGGTACCATTGTCAGCTCTTCCAAAGAGAAAGATTCAATCATCATAAAATAAATGGGATGGATCACATAAGCCCCTCCCACAACCATCCATTGATACCAGACAAGTTTAGAATTGTCATTGAGACCACAAATTAAGTAGTCCTGTATAATAGAGAAAAGCATCCTAGAGAGAGGGTCACCCGGCCTGATACCTATTGAACACTGAAAAAATTCACTTGGGGATCCATTTACAAGGATAGATAGCCTGGTAAATGTGATTATTTCTCTAAAAAGATCTATAAATATATACGATAAACCAGGCATTTTGAGGACAGTAAAATGAAAGGACCATCTAATGGTGTCAAAGGCATTATAAATATAAATAATCAAGGCCATGTTTCCATCCTTATACTTTATCCTCATAGCATTCACACAATCAGAAGCATTAAAAAGGAATGTTCATATATTCAATCCTGGAACAAAACCATACTGATTACGATAGATAAACCCCTTGTTGATTTCACTCAATCGTTGAGTCATGATTTTACTAATACCCTTTGGAATGGTATTCCCAATTGCAATAAGTATGAAATATTTGATATCAACATAATTCCCTTTATTGGGAATTAAGGAATAAAAGTTGTAATTCATCCTGAATGGCATATAAGAAGATCTAAAAGGATCATTCCCAATATTTATAACATCACTATGAAAAATATCCCAATAGAACATGAAGAATTTGTTTGTAAAGCCATCCGGACCTGCTACACTATCAATATTCAATGAGAAGACATAATTATGTAACTCTTTAGCCATGGGGGTATCAATAATTTTCCTATTATGATCATCTTCAATATAAGGGTCAAAACACTACATAATTTTATTAGAATTTCAATTTAAATTGTTTGAGTACAACTTCTCATAGTAATCTATCACAACATCAGCAATATATTTCTCAGAAGAGAGAAGGTTCCAGTATAGACTAAGGTAATTAATACAACTTTTTTCCATTTTTTCTTTGTTTATGTAGTGGTAAAATCTTGAATTTCTATCACCTTCTGTTAACCACATAATAGAAAATTTATTTCCATCCAATTTTTATTTTAAGTTACAGTAACTTGTCATGGTTTGCAGTAGCCTATATTTATTCTGGAATAGGCAGCTCCTAAGATATATTACATGATTAAAATCTAGATAGAATTTTTTCAGCTTCCCTAATATCAAAATAGAGGCAGGACAAGGATTCCATACACCATTGATTTATACATTCCTTAACAAGATTTAGATTACAGTATAATATATATGAGGGGCTTGCCAAAAGAGATTTTTCCTACCATCTAAGACAATATATTTGCATCCAGGAGTAACAAGACAAGCATTATTAAACTTAAAGTTTAGGGGAATTGATCTAAATCTGTTTAGACAAAACTCAACAAGTATGGGATTATGATCAGAGTACAATCTTGGAAGAGTCCTTTGAGACACATCAATTTACCCTTTCTATAATCCACGTTCACGAAGCATCTATCCCATTTACATGATTATATTCTATTAATAGTATACCTACCACATGTATAGTCATCCCTAGAAACGGGAACCTCCGTTAGACCACATTATTCAATACAGGATGAGAGATCGAGGGATATAGCATGATAGAAATTATCCCCATTTTTATCTTCAGGACTCAAAATAGTTTTAAAATTACCTTGAATTACCCAAATATTAATTACACTCACATAAATATCATCAATATTTCTTCATAGTTAACTACTTCTTATGTAAAGATTAAAATCATAAACAGAAGTCACCGAAATAGAGGAAACACCAAGGCTACATGAAATAGTAATAGATAGATAATCAAAGAGAACAGAGTTAACTACAAAACTTTCATGTTTAATCACCCACAAAGATTCAGAATTACTATAAAAATTATTGTTTTCCACAAACAAATAACCCAAAGTATCCCATTTAAAGAAACTCCAATTCTCAAACATAATTTTAGGTTCTGCAATACTAATTAATAAAGGATTCTTAGTCAAAAAGTAATGGGATAAGAAATCAAATATCATTACATTAGATACATTTCAAATGATTTTAATCATTCAGAATAAACTATAAAAGTTAAAAAAATTAAAGGGGAGGGTATAAACAACCATACTGTGATATACCTCTTTTGTATATTTTTACACACCAAAAAATACCACCAACCAAATATATAAAACCAAATAATCCACAAAACACACCACATAACTATATCACCACCCTCTATTGGGGGTAACACCACATCACTTCATACTGGCCACAAGAAACATCTATTACACAAAACCATCCACAAAACGATTCAACCTATTATTAAAAAAACCCCACAACCTCTTTGAATACGACACAACACTACTCGATCATCCGAATCAATTAAATAGACCCTCTATATCAATTTATTATCGTGTTTGGGAAACAATATCTCACCCACGTGATTTTAAAACTATTTTAAAAATAATGTGGCTTGATTAGGATAGGGGGTTACCCTCCCCATATACATGAAGGTATAAAACACATCACTTTCAAGAAAAAAGGTACATCTCATAAATCAACAAGTTTAAAACATCACATCTTCAAATCCAAACTAAATAAATAAAACTCAAAAAGAATTAAGGTACTAGGAAGGAATTTCTGCCTCATACTCATAAGTACTCTTCAATAGGATAATATTCCACCAGAACAGATGAACCAATGGAATGACTCATCCTTTCAACACATTCAGTCGATGTTCCAGGATCCCTACTCATCGCACTGTGAATTTTTCATCATCATTGATTTCCAAATATCCATAGTAAAATATTTGGAATCAATCATGAAGATACTGATGATTTTTGGAAATGTGGAAGACATCATGGATCCTGTATAGATAGTGTGTATGTTATATATGGTACACAACATAACCAACTCACCCTGATGACTCGAATGTCCAAACGAACCAGGGAGAATGATCACTCCCCCAAACAAACCTCTTCTACCCCTGATGAGGGGAAACCATCAAGAACACATGGTCTCCAACCTCAAACTATAGGTTCCTCCACCTATATTAATCATAGGATTTATATTGAAACTTCACCACCATCATCCTCCCTCATGCCATCTATATATTCTCGGTCATGCTCTACACTGCATCAGGACCAAGATCCATTGACACCCCAAACTCCATCCATAACAATAGAGTATAACAAGACCTCATATACAAAGAAACAAATGAATCCCTACTAACAGAAGATTTTTAGTTATTTTTAAACAAAAACTCAATCAAATGTATGTGATTTAACCATGATTCACCAAAATAGGATACATAATCTCATAACATATCATCCACTGTCTAAATACTCCACTCTATATTCCCAGCTATATGAGGGTGGAAATAAGAGATAAGGTGAAGCTAGTATACCAAGGAATAATATAATCCCCTTCAATATATATTAAACATGGATTCTCATACATTGATATTACATAATATTTTATGAATATTAATTAAATTACACAAACACATTCCTGAGGATCATAATAGTTTAGTGCCTTTGTAAAATTGCAATCATCAACAACTGGTTCATAGATGAGTTACATAATTTCCCATTAAGATATTAATATATACAAAGATTCATTGAAAAATCATATATAATACATATATTTATAAACTGAGGAAAGGAAAAATAAGGAATAGTGATCTTAGATGAAAAATAAGGATAAAAAGGGATAAACGTAAGCATATTAGGACCATAAGGGTATAGGAACATGAGTATAACTTATGAAAACCATAACCTAAATTCCAAATATAAAAATCATAAGTTGTGGAATGACTATTGGATGTTAAAAGGAAATGAGTTCTATAAAAATAAATGAACATGAGCTAGGAGAGAATACAATTTTCATAAGAAATAGTTTTGTGGCATACACATGAGCATAGAAAATTTATGACAAGGCTACCCACCATGATATTAATAACATGATAGACTTAGGATTACCACCCATATACTCAACTCAGGATTAGGGGGAACTATTGTGTTCTCTCCTTTGGGCATGGGTTAACCACTCATGTACCCTCCATTATAGGCTAGAGATAATAATATGTGTGCCCTCCATTCTATATTTTGGATAATCACCTATGTACCCTCTTATTTAGGATTGGTAAAACCACAAGTGTACCCTCATTTTCTTTTTTGGGATCACCACTCATGTACCCTATGATATTATTGAACATTTATCATGACCCAATGCATTGGAGGGAGATATAGGTCCCACATATCACATAATGAAAATCATATATATGTGTTTCATAAGATCATAAAACATTCATTATATCATAACCCATGAAACCAGTTGGGATTCATAAAAATTTCATAATATCAAAACCTGTTGAAAATAGATTAGTTTCATAATCATTTCATAAATTCATCATATCATAACCCATGAAAAAATAAGTGGGTTTCATAATAATAATAATATTTTATAACTCATGGAAGAAGATGCTGACTTCATAAGAATTTTATCATGGTATAACCCGTAGAAGAGAAATGGGTTGCATAAACATCATGCCAAAATAAAAATATAATATTAAAATAAATAATAACAACTGTATATTTGAAAATACCCCTGGTAATTCATAGGTTACATCAATGGATATCATCTTAGATGGAAAATAATTTTATTCGATCATTTAGAAATATATTGAGGGAAAATATCCATTCTTCATTAGGATACACATTTTAATACATAAAACATATCAAAAATATTTTCATTTGAAAATAAAATTCAAAAAATATAATGTAATATTAAAATAATATAACATTCATGACTAAAGAAAGTTTAGTTATTGCATAAAATATAAAATAGATATTCAATTCACATTTTTAGAAAAATACAATGAGGATTTTTTTGGAAAACTACCTAGAGGTTCCATTTTTTGAAAAAAAAATTAATACAAGTGTAAAAAATTATTTTAATAATTATTGGATAATAATAAAACATTTTTGGAAATATATTTGTAAAACATAGTTTCGGAAGAAATCATATTTATGACCAAAGAGAGAGATAAAGTCATAATTTCTTAAAGAAATTTCCCAAATTATTTTGAGTAACAAAGAGTTAAAAAGGTGAATTGTTACATTAAAATATAATGAATAAATAGAGGATAATAAAAATTCATGTGTTTCTTGATATATTAATCATAATAGTTTTTTATTTGAGACATAATCATTAAACCCTGATAAACGATTATATTGTATCATAAAATCTTTACCACTTTGGTAAAATAGAAACGTAATCCCCATGATAGAATTACATAAAAGGAAACATAAAATATCATGAGAATTAATAAATTAATCATATTTCATGTAAAATATTTTGAAAATAAACCGTGTGAAAGAATATAGGCACATAACATAACATACGTCTCAACGAAGGACAATTGAGAGAAAAATCCATTATATTAAGTCTCGAAATCCATCATTATTTTTTTAGAGTCATGTATAAATACATATTTATTATAAATATATAAAATAAAAATATTTATGTATATCATACTATATATTATTTTCTTATGACCTTTTATTACCTATTTATTAACAAGCCCATGTCAATGCTATGTTTTGGGTAATAATTGATTTGTTTTTCATAAATGTTTTGACTTGTCATTTCTTTGTTCTTCATAATTTTATTTTTATTTAATCATATAAATAATTTAAAACATTATGAAAAAATCATATTTATTCAGTATATATGTATTTATAGTAATCCATAAAATTTATTAATAGAAAGTGAAATACAATTTTCATGGAGACGGTAGACAGTAGAGATGCATGAAAACTATTTCTATTTTCTTGTTGGATTGAATTAATCAATGTTAAAAGATATATTATAATTAAAGAATAATTTTTATTTCACTTATATCACATATTTTTATTAAAACCATTTTTATTATCTTCTATGTAAAGCATGAAAAATCACATTGCATCATGAGGCGGTAGTCCTCCGTACACACAAGAAACAATATATTATTTACTCAAAGTGGAGAGTATAAAATTATGCATTATATGTGGAATAAATATAATAATAATATCATGAATATAAAATATATACAATACATAAATTATCATTTATATCTTTGGGAGGTTGAAATATAAAAAATGAATGACATCAGTTCGTGAGGTGGTATTCTACCACCGATTAGAATGATTATTTCATAAACCATTTGATAGAAGTGGATATTATTTTAGGTAATGAAATGAGAAAAAAAATATAATTATATGTTATATACTATGGATATTATATCATACTAGTTAAAAAATAATGGAATTCTCTAGAGGAAGAAATATAACAAAATCCCTCGTTGATAGACTTTACCACTTATTTGGGTATCCTCATTTGGACTGCACCAAAATACTACATAGGGTGGATTTTTGTCCAAAATAAGTCCACTTGAATAAGAATATGTATGATGTTAAAAGATTTATGAAGTTAGTTTATGAAAAAAATGTGTTTATGAAGTGAAAAAGAGAGGACAAGGGGTGTCATTTTATAAGTGAGGTGAGTGGCACACTTGTAATATTTTTGAAACAAATAGTTCATCCAATATAGTTTTCATGTAACAAGTCTCCAAAATGGATATTTATTGATTCTATAAAAGAAAATGTCTAAATGTTTTCATAAATTATAATTTTACATGTTTTTCATTATTTTTTACGATTATATTTTTTGTTTGACCCCTAATAAAACCATTTTTACATTAACTGTAGTAAATAAGTTTTTCTACTTTTAGTATTCATTTTTTTCAAAAAATATATTGATGTTATTATATAATTTAAATTTTTATGATTCAAAAAATGGAATCCATTTATATATGTTAAAATATTTAATTTAAAAATAATTTCTCATATTGGATGAGAAAATAGTTTTTTAAACGGAAAATATTCAAAAGATTGAAATGATTCTGTATAAAAATTAAATATTAAATTGATCTAAATGATTTAAATTGGATTAATTAGTATATAATTTAACTAATTTTAATTTAAAATCATTTTAAAATATAATTTATCTTTATAAATAAATTAAACTTAAATGATATTTTCAATTAAAATTTATTATTTTTTACAATTTAGAAAAATTGAAACGTTTTTGAATAATACTAAAAATTAACCACAAGAGAATATTGACATAATTATTTTAATAATGATGTTAAATTTATCAAATTAATTTTCTAAAAGTGTGAAAATTAATTATTTTAATGTTCACAAAAATAAACAATATGTTTTTTTGAGAAAAATGATTTTCAAAACAAATAATAAATTTTCTAAAAAATAGGTACTTTTTTAACAATATGTTTTATTTATTTAAAACCATTATACAAAATATTTAAAAATTATTTATTAAAAATAATATCACTATGTTTAATTTCAATGTTATAACAATCGAGTTTGAATAGTAATATTAATAATATATCCTAGTATTGATTAAACTCAGTGTCATGTTTAGTGCAAGCTAACCCATGGTTGTGTATAATGTGAGATTAACATGGTGTTGTGTATAAAACATTATATAAATGAAATTTAATTTATTCAAACAAAATCATAAATCATATGATGTTACATTATACCCCCCTTAAAATTAATGTCACCCTTGAAATTCATAACTAAAGTACAAAAAATGAGGGTAATTCTATCCCAAAATATCATAATGTTCCCAAGTATCATCCGCAAACTAGTGGTTTTAACATGCAAATTTTACATGGTAGTGGTAATTTTTAATAGAAACTTATCTATATGATCCAAAATAACACCTATTATTCCTCATAATAAGGATCTTACTATAGTGGTATGATCTAGGATTTTAGTACATGTGAAGGATCAAGTATGAACATTCATAGGAGAGATACATAGAACACATTGTGGACATGAGAGTGGTTTGGTGGAAGTGACAACCATTAGGCTACTTTATTGATAGATATATAATTTCAATGGGAAGTGTATAACTAGGGATTGGTTTCCATTTCTTCCCAAACCTCATAAATTATTCCATGGATAAATTATTTGAAACCTATTTTGACCAATTTAAAATTTCAGATCTCACTAGTGATTATTAGGATTAATTTTATACTTAATTTTACATTCCTTGATGTGTGGATTAATGTCTCTAAACTTCTCTAACATTTCTTCATCTATCTTAGGTCCTAATGGATTTCTTACTCCAACTTCATTCCATCACATTGGGGATCTACATTTCATTCTATATAGTGATTCAAAGGATCAATTTCTATGCTTGATTGAAATCTATTATTTTATAAAAACTAAAAAAGAGGATGTTGTGGATACCAACCACATTTGAAATCAAAAGAACAATATATCAAAATATCTTCTAGGTTTCGAATTGTTATTTTAGTATGACCAAATATTTTAGAATGATATATTGTGTTGAAACACAACTTTATATCATGATCTTGCCAATAACGTTTCTAAAAAATTGAGTGAAACCTTAGATCCTGATTAGATACAATGGAATTTGGTACTCTATGCAACCCCACCACTTCCATAAGGTATATCTTGGTAGGATAATATATATATAATTATTATCTCATAGTAATGAATTCATATGAATTAGTAAGGAGATCTAATAAAACCAATATATTATTATTCACTTTATACATTTTGTGGACTCCAAAAACAAAATCTTTAGTGACTTTCTCCCATTTCCATTCTGGTACGGGTAATTGATGTAACATAAAATTCATTTTTTTTATTTTATCCTTAACTTGAAAACATACCATGAATCTATATACATACTTTTTCATACCTATATTCATGACATGCCACCTAAAATACTCTTTCAAATATCAATATGTATTTGTACATTGAATAAATAGATAATAAGGACCTATGAGAATAATTTGACAACTCATCCTTAAAATATAGTATGTATGGAATGCATACATGGTTACTTAACCTTATAACTACATCACAGTCAAGGTTAAACACAAAAACATTTCTAACCTTATTTTACAAATCTATATCTTCCTTCTATGCCTCTTTAAATTCACATGGATAGGCAGTTAAACATTCAATTGAGTAAGATAATATTTTTACCCTTCTATTAGGATTTATAGATCTATCCTTTTATAGTACATAAATATTGGATCTTTTGTAATCCTCATCATGGAAAAGCTAATATGTTCCTTTCGACTCAATGAATCAGCTACCTTGTTCGCTTCTTCAAGGTGGTAATGTATTGACTTATCATAATGTTTAATCAGCTCTAACCATATCCTTTGGGGAATATTCAATTTTGTTTTCATGAAAATATACTTTATAATTTTATTATCAAAATATATAATAGAATTTTATCCATAATTACAATTCCTATATATCCTCGATTCAAAAATTATCATAGATAATTCCAAATGATGTGTTGGTTAATTTTTTCCATGAATCATCAATTATCATAGGTAATAACCTATAACAATGTCATTATAAATAAGAAAACATCTCAATACCTTAATGGATGTGTCAATATATATTATATACCATTATCCACTATAGGATAATGTAATCATAGGTGCACTGACTAATATTCTCTTATGATAATTGAAATTTTACTCATATTAATCTATCTAGAAGAACTTGGATCCCATCCATGTTAACTTGGTTTGAGTTTTATATAGTCTTGAAAAATCATAATTTTTTTTAAAATTTCAAGATAAACCATTAAAACTATTGATCTTAGTCACTACATTTAGTCTGGTACAACATTCAATAGTCTTTTTCATGGACGAATCTACTGATATACCCTCACTTGAGATTATATGGCCAAAAAATAAAACCTTTTCATCCATAAATAACAATTTTTAAAATTATCATGCAGTTTCTCATTCCTTAGGTACATTAGTGCAATTATCAAGTGATATTTAAGCTCTTCATTCCGATTTGAATAGATAATAATATAATATATAAATAGTACCACAATCTGGTCAAGGTAATCTCTAAAGACTCCATTCATTAAATCAATAATGATTGGGGGGATTAGATATACTAAATTGAATTAATATATATTCATAGTTTCCATAACTTGTACAAAATGATTTCTTGGGTATATCCACCTACTTTAACCTAAATTTATGATATCAATAATGAATTTAAATATTGGAAATTATTCATCTCTATGTATTTGAACAAAAAATTCATCAATATGGTGATAAGGATGCATGTTCTTAATTTTATTCTTGTTTAGATACTGATAACCATTACAGATTTTCATTTATCTATATTATTTTTTAATAAAAATAATAGGTTCACCCTAAGGTGACACACTTGGACAAATAAATCCCTTTTCATGGTTTTACAATATTTGGTTCTTTAAATCCTGAAATCCAATTAAGGCCTTCATTAGAGAGTATTTGAAATTAGCGTAGAAACGAGTATGAGTTATATTGGGGAAAACATCTCTTTTTGGTGGAACACTAGGAAACAATTTTTGGAAATACATTATCAAATTTCCACATAATAGGAATTCCTCCAATATTGAGTTTAGCCCCAATTACATGAGATAAAAACCCCTTATGAGTGGGAATTAAGACCCATACAGTGGATGCAATATCCATCAGAAGTACATACTTATTATCACATTGATAAAAGATCATAGGATGGTCTGGAATATCAAATGTTACTTCCCTTAATCCAAAATTTATTTTTTATATATGTATATAATGAAAATATTTACCTAAGATAACATAAAATTTAACTATAGAAAGAAAGACATGTTTTGATGAAATTTGTGCATATGTTTCTCAATTCAAATTGTTACCCAACTTGTTCCCACCAATTTGGCAATCAATTTTCCTGATGACCTTCCATTCTACACATAATACTTTTAATATTCCCATGAAGACAGTTTTCTCCATGATTCTTCCCACACATTGAGCCTAATAGAAAGATCATCTTCTTATCAATATGGTTCATTGATTTTTTCCATTTAATATCATTTTATATTTTTATCAAAACCATGATACTGATATGTAAATCTATCCTCTATGTATACCTTTATCAAACATAAAAATGTATATTCATAGGTATAGAAGTATCTAATGAATAACACCCTTTAGATATATTTTTTAATCCACTAAAGTATCAATCAACCTCACATTTAGGTTGGATTATAATACCATAACCGCACCTTGAAAGGATAGTAAAATTTTCCTCATAGGTTCCAATGTATTCATCATCCAATTTATTTATATAATTTAATTACTTCGCTATCTTCATATGGAGAATAAGAGGAAAGTGATTATTTAAAAATATGTTATTGAACTCATCCTAATCCATGGATTCAATTAAATCATATTCCCTTGTATTCTAGATAAGAGTCCACCATTGATCCACTTCATCATCAAAACAATAGGCATCCAAATGACATTTTCATCTTATGAACATTAGAGATTGGAAGATATATTTTCAGTGGTACTGATTCATTGTAAAAAACGAGTGGATTAGATATCCCACTCAAGGACAGTGGATGTGGCCTCATTAAGGACACATTAGAATGTTCTTACACACATTGATCATTTGTATGTTCAGTATAATTCACAACAAGAGAAGTTGTGTGAGGATAACAATTGTAACATCCCAGAGCAGGATGCCGCTGAAGCGAACCCAAGCTCGGTTGGCCACATGGCCTCAAGCGCATCTCCCCATATAGAAGTGTCTTCCAACTAGAAGTGAGAGCCTAGGTGTGTTAGTGGGGGAATATGCCCTCATCACCAGAGTATATTACACTGGAAATATAATATCATATAAGCAGTAGAAGTAGTTAATCAATCTAACAGATGATAAATTTACAATATTAGAATATATAAATCATCCCAGAATTAATATTTTATAATGAATAAATTGATACAAGTCATATGTATCTACAAAACAGGAAAAACATGTATATATGGTAGGTTTACAACATATTTTAAAAAGTATAAAAAGTAACAAAATTATCCCAACAAGCATTAAAATCCTCATCTCGGTCTTGGCTTCCCTTGATCCTAAACAGCAGTTAAGAACCTATAATAAGGAGTTTTACATTATCCATACTTGAAAACATATAGTATTTTTGGGTACCGATCAGGATCCCGAATAGGGTGTGAGATATAATCCTAGTATGAAAACACCTAAAGTTCAGGTTCCTTCCTACTAGTGAATATACAATGATAAAACTATTATAGTAGTAATACAAAATTTAAAGGAATTATTGATATTAAATAACCCAATAAAGGACTGGGTTCCCATGGTCACCCGTCCCCTGCTACCTATTCCAGCCCTAAGAAAAAGTCTCTAAATTCATAGTCAGTCCAATCTCATTTCATAATATTATTTCATTTGTTCAGTTATTCTCATTTGATAAAATATTACTTGAGACCTAAAACATAACCCATCATCTGCATGATATGATTTGATTAATAGATGAATAACGAGGGCATCATTATAGTATAAGTTAAAGACCAAATTCAAGATTGTGATTTGGATTGGATGTGACATCATATAAATAATTTCATTAATTATTAAATTCATAACATCAGACCATAATAAGAATTCACTATTTTAAATATAAGTATCACATTAGGTGTACCATGAACCAAGAACTTTACAAGCACATCCTAGGAATTCCTCATTCAAATCATTGTAACTGTATAAGTGTGGTGTACGAATATAGCCACTAAAATCCATCCTTGGTTTTCTAATATGGGATCACATGTATCACCTATGGCGTATATGATCAACTTCCATGGGATTTTATCCAGGGAATTCCATATTGATTCAAAAATATTACTCGGGCATATAATATTCAGCGCCCTTAATTACATCCTTATAAATCCATAAAATGATCCTAAGTGTCACTCGGGCATAAGAAAGGCAGAAGCCAAATTAGTCATTCCATGGAATCTATATAAGAACCCATGTGTCACCCAAGGAATATTCAATATCATTTAAACAATACCATTTTACTATTTCAGGGTCATTACCAAGAACATTTCATTTAATACTCACTTCATAAGGTGACTCAATACATAGCTAGTCATAGAAGGATTAGACATTAATTAACTCACATGGGAATTCTATTATAAAAGGAAAATTCAAGCTTAATCAAGAAATTTCATATAAAGGGCTAAGGGTCATGGAAATTCCATTTATTTATTTCATTCAATTCAATTTACAACTCAATTTCAAATCAAATAACAATTTCAATTCAATAGTTATCATCCCTTGGTAAGGGGTAACGAAAAACATCAATGATAAATCATGTTCAATCCACCCATGGTGGTCTAATTATTTCAAAACACAAATAATGGTTGATTCCACCTCATGGTTCAGAACATTTAAATAATTATTAATAGTCTCATTAATTACATAGGCCTCACCTATACATTGTATGTAAGGAAAAAAAATCCATTTTATGGGGGTTTCTCAGAAATTTAGGTGCATCGAATAATAATACACATATAAACCCTATTGTTTTGAAGGAAACGTACTTGACCACCTACCATAGGGGTTTAGTTGATTTCTCATGCAGTATAAACTCCCGATTTGTATAAAAATAGGATAAGATCATTGAATAAAATGTATAAATTCAATTAGTGCATCTTTGCTTCAACCAAAATAACACATCCTATACTAAACCAAATGGGTAATGATACAAATGGAATGGAGATATTACTATGATGGAACCCTTTCATCCAACAGATCTTATTTGTGATCTCAGACGAAGGAGATCTCTCAATTCCTAGAATAGTCATGAATGGGAGCTCTTAAAAGGATAATATTCTATATGATGGAGTAATAAATAAATAGAATTCGTTTTAATATTTTAATTAGAGAAAATTTGAGAAATTCACAAAAAATCCTAGGTCACATGGTTTGGCTACATTGTTGACCAAAACCTGGACAAATAGTGTACCCTTTATTGTAGGAAATGGGCACTTTTAATGGTTTTGTCACAACGTTTGACTAACCTTATAAAAATAGTGTCTCATACGATGTCAAAAATTATATAGGGTTTTTCATATCCATGTGCCTCAAATTATATGTTTTATCAAACTGGGAAGCATGTATCCTCCCACTTTCCAGCTTAGCATATTTATAAGTAACCATGAAACCAGCCCTTCATAGTTTCTAATAACCACATTCTAGGAATATTTTACTCCAAAGGATGGGTTCTAAGCTATGAATGAGCCTCAGACACCCCTAATACCTCTTTGAACTAAAATAAATTCCAATTAGGAAATTTTTAGATATTTAAACTAAAAATTGAAAGAATGGAAAGGATTTATACCTCAAAAAAGAATTGGTTTCTTAAAAACATCCCTCATTAAAGGAATTTTCACTGAACATCCCTTACCAGTGCGGTGAAGAATTGTTTGTTAAAAAATCCAACCGCTGTTCTCATACATTAGCCTCACGCTCCCAGGTATCATCATGTACACGACCATGCTACCATATTACTTGTACCAGAGGAATTTTCCATCCTTACATAACCCTTATTCTAGGATCTAAAATACAATTAAGATGATCCTAAAAATACACATCTACCTGTAACTCAACTTCCAAAGTCTAAAAGAAATGGACATGTCTGAATGATAATGGAACATCTAAGAAATAAAGAAGATTTAATGCATGTACTGATATCTCTGAGGTAACTACAACTAATATGAAACTAAACCGACTCTCTAGAAATGTGAATGACCCAGCATATCATGGTTAAATCTTACCATGTCTCCAGATCCTCTTGCAACCCATACGTAATGAAATATGTAAAAAGACATAATCCCTGACCTCAAACTATAGAGGTATTCTATAGAGATCAACATATTATTTATGTTAAGAAAGTGTATTATCTATCAACATCCAAATCAACTAAACCTTCTTTATGGTCAATTTTATGAGATAAGGTCCATGCATAGCTACTTATCCATAATCTAACTAGTATATAAGTGATCTATATGGCTACCATTCAAAGCCTCATAAGGCACAATCAAAATAATATCCTAAATCCATATAGGATAATTTAACCAGTGGTATATGTCTCTCATAAGAGACTCCAAAATCTAGGATGTATACTCACAAAATGTCCTAAAAATCTACAACATGTGGTCTAACTTGCCTTAAATTTGAGGGTGGTATGCTATGCTCAAAATTACCTACATACCTAAAGCCCTTTATAGTCCTTTCTAGAGTCATAAAGTAAACCAGGCTTCCTTATCTGAAATGATAGAATGTGGAACCCTGTGAAGTCATACTATCTCATTGATATATAAAATTTCATGCTCATACACTACAAAGGCATCCTTGATAGGTAGTAAATGAGATAACTTTTTGATCTTATCAGACAATAATCTAAATAAAATCATTACCTCAAGGATTATATGATAAAACTATCAAAAAATACATTCCTACATTGTTCCATTTCCACTCTGGAATGGGAAGCTACTATAAAAGTTTGTCTAGTTTCTAGTGTTCCTCCTTCACCTAATGATATGTGGAACATCTCATGAAAAAACTACCTATATATTATTTAATACATCGCCACCAGCTATAGTGATGTAAATCGTGATATATCTTGGTGATGTCGGGGTGTATTACAGAAGATGAAACATGAAATTATCACATCTTATCCTCATGCATGTCTTCTAAAACGTATACATGACCATGAATTTAGAGAATATTATCATTTCTTATGGTCCAACCAAGAGGTTGGTCCTCACCTGCCACACTCTCCCATAATACTAGGCCGTCATAATTCGATAGCTTCCTCATCCTCACTCTATCTAGACGTGTAGAGGTAAAAGCTAAAGATGATAGAAAATTCTACCCCTAACTGTCGTGTCCCTCAATGTGCATCTTAAAGAAAAAAATACATAATATTCCACTAATTTGTGTCCTTATGAAATTATTATATCTAATTCCTCCAACTCAATTTATTGAACACTAAATTTCCTTTACAATGAATATAGGAAATATTTATGTGAAATGACTATAGGTACTCAACCATCCATCACTACCTCATATTTAGATCACACTGTGTAAATATATACTTGAGGATTTTTTGTTCGGGTAAATTACAAAACACTCTCTATGTAAGTAACATCTATAACATTGAAATTAATGTACCACTATATCTAACTAAAGATTATGTGTTGGTAAATTCCTCTCATGTGGCCTCAACTACTGATACTTTAGTGCTATGATTCCATCTTCCTGTATAAGAATTGATCAAATCCCGATACATAATGCATCATAGAAAATAGTGTAACTCCCTCCCATACCTAGAAAAATCAGAATCAGAATTGATGTTAATATCCATTTAAACTCCTAAATTTTTTTATAGTTATATGACAAGAAAAACATCACACCCTTCTTATTCAAGCCCATTAATATCACTGTTACGAATGAGAAGCGTTGTAGGAAATTTTTGTATTATCTATATTTACCTAATAAACTGTGTATATCAAATATGTTTTTGGGTCGCTCCCAAAAAAAAATATCTCTAACGTTCTCAGGGTAAACTAATACAACTGTCTTTGAGATAATGTTACCCAAGAAGTGAAACTAATGCACCCAAAAGTGGAAAATTTTTGAGTTTAGAATATAAATGATTCTCTCTTAGTGTATTCAATATGATATCAATATATTTGGTATAGTCATGTCAAGTATGAAAATAAAATAAGATATCATCCATAAAAACCACCACAAATGAATCCAAATAAGGATGGAAAACATGGTTCATCAGTTCCATGAAGACTATTGGCATATCCTTTTGACTAAATTACATAACCAAATAATCATATAGACCATACCTAATAAGAAATAATGTGTGAGGTATGTTTGATAGTTTAACAAACACCTGATTATAATCGGATCTCAAATCAATTTTTTAGAATAATCCAGCTCATCTGTTATAGTCGACGAGATCAACTATTTTTGGTAATAGATACTAATTCATAACTATTATATGGTTCAATATTTGGTAATAAACACATAGAATGATGGTATCATCCAATATTGTTTGCAGAAAGGAATGGGGAACCCCATAAAGAAGTCATGGGTCATATAAAACACTTTGCCTCTAAATACATTATCTTTCTCTTGAGCACCAGTATCTCTACAATAGACATCATTTATAGTGGAATAGATACCGATACATATATTGGAACAATATCAATCATGAAATGTACCTCCCTAACTAGAGATAATATTGAGAAGTCTTCTAGGAAAACATCCCTAGGACGATCTACCATTTAAGGGAAATATTCTGGATGTATTCCATAATCATCTTGATAAAAATCACAAATTGGACTATAATGTGGCATAGAACACGATACCCATGTCCATATTGACATTCATAGAAATCCCACTCACCATTTTGAACAAACATTCCACCCTAAAATTATGTGAATTTTACCTTTTGACGATAGTACTTAACGAAAGTATGAAAGGGAACCAACCAGTCCATCCCAATAATGATTTCAAAAACAATCATCTCAATGAAAAAGACATCCAATAAAGTGAAACCCAACAATATCAAGGAGTAAATCCATGCACCAATGTAAATACATATTTATGATCCTCAATGGAGTGTAAAGAATAAAAAATCCATCAGAATACTGAACACTAAGACCAAGGCTCTTAACAATGGGCACATATAAAAATATCTGAGATTAGAATATATCCAAAAAAGAAGGTACTAAATTAGAGGATACTAGAATTGTAACTATCACTATATATAGCAAAATATTCTTCTACTCAAGTGTTGGATTCACTATATATATTTGGCCTAATATGAGGCCCTATGATACTACATGTCTACCCTAAGCAGATCCACTCTTCAGTCACTACAAATCTATGGTATGACTACCACGACCACGACCACTGCCTCATCCTGATCGGATGGTTGTTCTACAACTCCCTACCCAATGAATAGCTACTAATACTACTCCTACACATGGATTTAGTGAATACCTTCTCTCAATATTTTCTGGAGGGAAATTTCAATTAAATCATTGTAGATGACCAATCTTTCCTTATGATTGGAACTCGATTGGGCCCCTTATACACCAGGGCCTCGTATTTCTCAGTATACCACACTGGTGGACCTCACATACCTAATTGTGTATTACAACTGGAAGCTAAAATCACTATGTGGAGAATCAAAATTATGTTTCATACTGTAATTCGATTCAACAGTAGATCTATATTCCAAACTACCCTGGTTCACACCACTAGCCTCTCTTAGGTTACACTATGTTGTATGTTCATGATTCACTATTCCAGAAATGGTAGTCACCTAAAAGAAATTTAATTATGATAAGATGTCATACCTAAAACCATCCTAAAATAACCTATCTTTAAATAACACTTCACCCATTAGAATAGGTCAAAATAACTGGAGCTCAGTATAACAAGTCAAAAAACTCCTAATTGAAAACGCATGTTTCTCTTTGTGAATGAAATCTCAGGATATATTGGACCTCGGTGTCTTGGGATAAAAGTTATCATAGATGGCCATATATAAATAACTCCAGTCCATGTTATGATGATTGTAATTTTGAGTAATGACAACCCACCATCTATTAGAGTAATCACACAAAATATTCATAGTGATATTTACCCTCCTCTCAGGAGGTGTGACCAGATGCTAAAATGTAGATAATGTGACCTCAATCCATGTATCCATATTCTTTTGTATTCCATGCCCCAAAAGAACAGGCATTTTCTAATACTAGAACTCACTCATAAACTCTTTCATAGTTTTGGCAGGTTGTAGTGCTTTGTGAATTGTTTTCAAGAAACACATAAAACCTTCGTGGAACTATTCCACAACACCTGTGTTTGATAAAAATACTGGTTTCACAGTTGGTACTATTGGATGATCCACTAGTAGGCCATGTACCACCTCCTTAGAAGTGTTTTCTTCACCACCCTCCCAACATACAAATGGAGGTAATCATGGTGGAATGTCTCTATAATTCCAAATACAACCCTAAGATAAGAACGTAATCAATGTTGACAAATAATAGCATTGATAACGAGATAGGATAGATACAAGACTAATTATATAAAAACATACCGCATACCTTCTCCATGAGATAGGTCTAAGAAACCAAAAAAACATATAAAATTTATTGATACTACCAACTTCGAACTTATAGGGTAAGATCTAGTTCAAATTATCTTCAATAACAATTTCAGCTTCCATTTTATTCTCATTTATTCATTATCATTATATAAAAATTCTTTTTATGAGGTTAAACCATATGGTTCACCAAGTCCAGATACATAACGTCCCATACTCCTATGGATCCATAATGTGGAATCCATATAATTTATACCAAAATAAAAACTAGAGCGTCTATCACAACAGAAGGTACAACAATCATGGAACATATCAATAGTTAATGAAATCAAGAAATTAATTCTCATTGTCATAACATAATTCATGGAATGTGAAATCTAATAGGTTCCTAAGATGATGTATGAGATGGAACACCCTTATCCCATCAAGTTTCAATATATTATGACCCATTATCATATCAATAATAACATCACTATTCAAGTACATCACCCAACATTGGAATAAAATAATCTACAATAGTCATAATCTAGAAACAATAATTTCAATCAAGAAATTTTTTATTTTCCCTATACATTGGTGAGATATTCCCCTGAATATCTCATTACAAAATCCATATTCCTTCCTATACCTATAAAATTGTCACCAAATAATAAATAAACCTAGAAAAGAAGGTTTTGATACCACTTTGTAACATCTCGAATCTGGATTCCAATAAAGGCTCCCTGAGCCCGATTGGCCACATGGCCTCAAGAACATCCCCCCAAATAAAAAAGTATTCCAACTAATAGTGAGTGCCTAGGTTTGTTAGTGGGGAGTCTATTAACTCATCATTAAAGGGTATCACAATGGAAAAAACATCATATAAGTATTGAAGTAGTAAATCAATCAAATATATGATAAATGATTAAGACAAAGATATATAAATCACACCAGATGTAATATGAATTATAGAATATGGGGACACATTTCATATGTATCTACAAAACAACCAAAATAGGTATACATAGAAGGTGTAAATGACATGTAACAAAACTTTTAATGGGATAAAAGTATTCCTACAATAATCTGGAGCCCTATCTTGATCAGGTGATCCCCTGATCATGAGAATAAGTCAAAAACTTATAAGATGATTATTTACATATTTGATACCTATAATCATATAGTCTATTTTGAGTATCCTTCAGTTGCTTAAAAAGGGTGTGAGATAAAATCCTAGTAGGAAACCACCTAATGATCTTGTTCCATATGTGAAATGAATATATAATGATTATAGTGTTCAATAAGTAATATGAAATGTAAATGAAGCACTGAAATTAAGAAAACCAATAAAGGACTTGGATCCAATGGAATCCCATCCTATACAACCTACATCATCCTTAGTCCTAAATTTCAGAATTAATAGTCACTCTAGACTCATTTAAACATCAATTTTAAATTAATAAATTAATCTCATTTTATAAAATATATCTCAGGACCTGTAATGTAGCCCAATGTCCCCCGTGAGAATATGTGATCAATAGATACCTAAATCATCCATCATTATAGTACAAGGAAAATGAAAAATCCATTTTTGTGTTTTTTTGAAAGATGTGTCATATTAATCATTTCATTAATTATTCAATTTGGAACATAACCCCATCCTTAGAATTTAAAATTTGGAATCCATTTATCACTACAGGTGTAACATGCACGAAGAACCTTTCAAGCCCTTCCTAAGAATTCATCATTAGAATATGGGTATTGCTCTACATGTGGTGTAACAATATAGTCAAATTATTTCATCCTTGGTGGTCTTCTAAGGGAATGAAAGTATCACCCATGGTGTAAATGATCTACTACCCTCTAATTTCAAACATGGAATTTCATATTGTGTCAAAGTATCACTTGGGCATATAATAGTAAAAAACTATGATTATGTCCATATAAATCCCTATAATGAGTCCAAGTGTCACTCATGAATATTAATGGTACAATTCAAATGAGTTTTTCAATAGGGTTCATATATAAACCCATCCGTCACATAAGGCATATTCAATATCATTAAAATAAAACCATTTAAATATTTCGAGGTCATTACCAAGAACATTTCTTTTAATCCTCATCCCAGAAGGTGACTCAAGGAATGCATAGGATTATATGACTTAGACATCAATTAAGTGATTTGGTCATTCCATTATAAAATACAACCTCATGATTAATCAGGAGATTTCTAAGAAAGGTCCAAGGGTGGTGGTCCTTCCATACAACACCTTCGTTAAATTAAATGTGAAAAACAATTAAAATTTAAATTTAAATTTAAATTCAACAATTACCATTCGTTGATAAGGGATAATGACACATCTTAATGGTAAATAAAGTTTAAGATACCCATGGTTGTCCAATTATTAAAAAACACACCCAAAGGGTGGTTCCAAATCAATTTTGATGACCTTTAATCAATTATTAACAGTTCTCTTAATTATATAGGCCTCACCTATTCATTTTAAAAATGGATTAAAATACATTTCAAGGGTGACACTCTAAAAATTAGGTGTGAGGAAGAATGATATATATATAAATAGACTGACATTGAAGGAAAATAATGAGACCCCCTACCATAGGATCATAGTGGGTTTCTTTTCCATTATCATGTCCTGATTTAACATATATTGGGGGAAAATCAATGAACAAATGACAAACCTATAATTAAGGCATACTATCTTGAACCTAAATTGTGAAATCAATTCCAAATTAAATTAGGAATGGAAAAAATGGATGGAAGTCTTACCAATATAGACCAAATACTTTTAATAAATATAGTTTTTGAGCATAGATAGATGACATATTCCACTTCTTGGAATAGTTTTCTATGAGATATCTCTAAAGAAGAGGATTTTTTTCCATTTAAAGAAAGGAGAAATATAATTTTGTTTAAAAGATTAATTAGGGAAAATTGATAAATTCCCCAAAAATCTGGGGTCATAAGGTTTAGTTATATGGATGGAAAAACCATACAATTACTGTTCACCATTTGCTGTAGGAAGGGGGAAAATCACATGGTTTTCTCATTAAGTGTGACTAACCATACACAAACCAAGTATTAACCAATCTAAAAAACTACAGTCGGTATCACATAACTCTTTTCCACAAACCAAACAGTTTTTAAAACAGTGTGGCCATTAGCCTCCCATTGTCTAGCATAGCATGGTTAGATGCAACCATGTTTCCTGGCCTATATAGTTTATATTAACTATATGCCAAGGCTTTTTTACCCCAAAAATATTGTTTTTAGACACTGATCGAGCCCCATACACCCATGATTCGTCCAAACCCTAAAATGAATTCACATCAGTTCATTTTTAAATATTTAAACTAAAATTTGAAGGAATGAAAAGGATTTATACCTCAATAAATAAATGAGTTCTTATAGAAATAATATTTTCCATTCCATATCCCATAATTATCAGATTCATATGTGGAAAATCATTTTATTTTCTATCACACTTAACATTAACTTGGATTATTTTGGTCCCAACCTCTGGACAAAAGAGAAAATCATAGTTTAAGAATCAATAATAATGATGGGGAACCACATAATCAGGAAAAAACACTTATTGGTTGTCTATATAATTAATTTTTTTAATCTATAACACCTTATGATAATCCTATTTCATTTATAGACATCAGTTATTTAAATACATTATTAAGGTTAAAATATATATTGTGAATTTCCAAAGTGTATCTACTAGGAGTGTCAAACTAGGCATTTAGTGAGGCCCATTTTTATGAAACATGTGACAATCGAGTATATATCAATTCACCCTTTTTAGAGTTACTACTCCTAGGTACCTTTTTCTAGATCCACATACACTTTTATTGTATATAAATGAATGAAATTTCTCCTTTACCAAAATTCAAATACATTTTCATTTTCAATGACTTATCCTTAAACATATCCTTAGACATGTCATTACGGACCTAATTAAAGTTTTATCATCCTAGTTTTCTAAAGATAACTAAAAATATCATTTGACACCAACTATAGTAACCCATTCTTCCCATACTTTCATATTAAAAAAAATTTATGAATATTCGCTACATTACACAAACACACACTTTTAGACTATAATAGTTTCAGTTCGTTGGAATTTTGGAAGAAAAAAAAACCGGTTCATAGGTGAGATAAATCATGTCCTTTAAATATCTTAATATCTAGATGCATTATTGGATAAATATTACATAATATATATATATTTGCATTTAGTGTAATGGAGACATATAAAAGTGTGAGCTCAGATACTCAGTAAGGAAAAAATGCAAATACATAAGTAAAATATGAACACATGTTTCTGAGAACTGGATTATAACATAAAAATCCACACCATGCATATCAAGGTTCAGATTATTGAGTCATCGAATAAATATTGGAAGTTTATAAGATAAGAATTATAAGTAAAAAAATAACATGAGACATGAGAGTATAACATTTGAACAAGACATATTTTTTTGGAATACATATTAGAATAAAAAATCATATGACAAGGCTACCCAAAAAGACATTAATAATATATTAGGATTGGGATAACCACAAATGTACCTACTCTAGGATTGGGATAACGTCCCGTATATCCTATTTAATAAATGGTATAATCACATATGTACCCTCTTTTTTAGTTTTGGGCTAACCTCCCATGCACCCGCCTTTTTTGGGTTAGTCTAACTTCTAGTGCACCCTATTTTTTTGGTTTTGGACAACCAGATGTGTATCCTCATATTTGGTCCAGATCTATCCACCCATATACTCTATGATATCATAAACGAATTATAATTACCCAATTCATTTGAGATATATATAGGTCCCAACCTTCCCATAATAAAAATCATACATATGTGTGGAAAACGATCAAAACACAATCATTATATCATAACCTAAGAAATGAAATGGGTTTCATAAACATCAAATAACAACATAAGCAGTGGAAAATATATGAGTTTCTTAAGCATTTCATAATAACATAACACATGGAAAAAATAAGAATATTTCATAATAATTTAATCATGGTATAACCCGAGAAAATAAAAGATTGTTTCTAAATATTTCTATCAGAGTTTAATAAATGGAAGAGAAATGGGATTCATAAACATAAATTAATCATAATATTAATACATCTAGAGAAATAATAATAATGGTATCCTTGAATCATATCCCCATTAAGGAATCAATAATTTTAACTGATATCATCTTATTTGGAAAATGATTTTTATTGATCATTTAATTTTTTTGAGGAAAATATCATTTACGCATTTATAAAATATTTTTAAAACATAAAATATTTATAAAATATTTATCTTTGAATATAGCCTTATGAAATTATGAAGGAATATTCAATGAAAATAATATCATGAATACAAGAAGTTTCATTCATGTTGTACATGTTAAAACAAATAATCCATTCATATTTTTGGAAAAACCCAAACAAGAATTGTTTAGAAAATGAAATTAAGATTCTATTAAATTTTGTTACAATTCTAAAATGGGTAAAAGAATGTTTTAAAAATCATACGAGAATAATAAAACATTTTTTGATTTTTTTTAAAATAATTTTTTGATAGAAAACATATTTATGATCAAATAGAGAGACAATGTTGGATTATCTTGAAGACATTTTGTCGGTTATTTTAAGTAATGAAGAGTTGAAAATTGATAATATTACATTATAATATCCTGATAAACAAATGGATATGAATAATTAATCAGTATCTTGAGATATGGACCATAATATTTAATCATAAAAAACATAATCATAAACAATCCTGATAAAGGAAGATATTGTAACATAAAATATTTAGTACATTGGTAGAATTGAATCGTAATACACATAAAGAAAAAATATAAAATTTAACAATAAATATCATTAGGATTAATAAATTCATCATATTAGATATAAATTGGCTATATATGTACCTCATGAAATAATATATGTGCATAACATAACACACCTGTCAATGATGGAAAATTGAGACAAAAATCCCTTACCTTAAGTGTTGACTTCCAATGCACAAGTTAATAAATCATGTATAAAATATTATATTATTATAAATATATTAAAAAATATTTATATATGTGATACCATATATTATTTTATTTGGACCTTTTATTACCCATTTATAAAAAATTCTTTTTTAAAGTTACATTTTAGGTAATAACAGCTGAAATTTTCATATATGATTTGATTTTTTTATTTGATCCTATTAATATGATCATTAATTCAAAATATAATTTTTTTAAAGATGGTATAAATATAATATATATTTAGTATATTTTTTTGATTAATCTATAAAATTTAGTATTGTACAATGATATACACAGTTTGTATATATGGTACGTCATATGTACGCAAGAATGATGTTTCAATTTTATTTCTGGATTTAATTAAAGAAATTCAAATGATATATTATCATTGTAGAATCATTTTTATATCGTATATATATAATATATTCATTAATAAAATACTTATTACCTTTCTTTTAAAGAATTTACAAATCACATCACTTCACTTGGTGGTAGTCTGTTGTCCACACGAGCGACAATATCATATTCCCAAAAATATGATAGTATGTAGGTATGTTTGATAATATGATTATAAAATCATAATAATTTGATATATATCAAATATAAAAATAAATCGATCCTTATTTCAATTCTTGATTTGTTGCAATGGAAAAACGAATGACATCTTTTCACGAGGTTATAGTCCGCCGTACACACATACAATGATTTCATAACTAATTTTACAAAATTGGATATGGATGTAAGTAATTTTATTAAAACAAATGTCTTTGTATATGTATAATACGTAGATTATTATACAAATACGGTATAATAATAAATTAATGAGGTGGAAAATGAAATAAAAAAACATCCTTTGATGAACGTTACCTCTTCTTCATGTATCTTCCATTGGTTTGCACTGAAATCCTTCCAAGGATGGATTAATATTCACAATAAGGCTTATAGAATGATATTAGTGAATTTGGAAACATATTGGGGTAGGTATTTTCATAACCAAAAGGGGTTTATGGTGTAAACAAGAGTGGATAATGGGTATACATTATTAGTGAAGTTAGTGGCACATTATAAATTCTTTTGATAGGAAGAATTCCTCCCATTGTTTCAGGTAAAAAGGCTCCAAAATAGTGTATTATTGATTATACGAGGGATAGGTTCAAAATAGTTCAATAAAATTGGTTTTTGTATTGTTTTTGGTTGTTTTTTACCCTTATCTTTTTAGTTTAACACCCTGATAAGCCCATTTTTATCTTAACTATGGTAAATAATTATAACTATTTCTAATATTTATTTTGGTAAAAAATTAATTTTATCATATTATATAATTTAATGTATTCAGATGAAATGTATGGAATCATTTTTTCTAAATCCCATTCACATAATTTTAAATATTTAATTTAAAAATAACCCCACTGACTTGTTGAGAAAGTAGGGTTTTCAAGAAAAATTTAAAATATTATTTTTTATAATTGATCCACTTTAACCATAAGAAAAATTTAAAATATAATTTATATTTGAAAATAAATTAATCAAAAATGTATGTTTTAAATTAAAAATAATTATTTTTATCTACTCACCAAAAATTTAATCATTTTAGAATGTTACAAAAACACACTGAAAGATAATTTCGAAATGTTAATATCAAAAAATGAATTTTATTTTGTCAAATAATTTTTCAAAAAGTATGAAAAACTAATATTATTAATGTTCATGAAAAGAAACAAAAGGTGTTTTTTTAGAAAATATTATTTTTTGAAATATATAATCATTTTTCAAAAAATTTAGTACCATTTTAAAATTTTGTTTCCTTTATATAAAACAATTATAATTAACAATTTACATGTATTTGTTTCTACTCATATATCTAGGATTAATGGAGAGTTTATAACATTCATGTTTGATTAATAATATTAATAATATATCCCATCTTTGTTGAAACTCACTATCGTGTGCAGTGAAAGCTAAACTAGGGTTACCTATAATGTATGATTAAATTGGTGTTTCATATAACCTAAAACATAACTGATGTTTAATTTATTCAGAATAAATAATTCATAGAAACATAGAATTTTACACATACCCCTTAGTAAAATGATAGTGTTGATCAATTATTATGGACCTCACGACTCTATTAATCCTAACCACGTTGTCCACATTCCACACCACCATGAAATCCCTAATATTCAATTCCAATGTATATATAAATTAAGGATAATTTAACTACTAGAATCATTGTATATCCACATTCCCCTAACCCAATAATTTTCCCAAACCATTGGGATACTTCATTATATCAAAGGTTATCCCAATGGTTGTGTGAAAACTGTTAACACATGACCACCCTAATTTTGCAAAACTGAGAGCCCCCTTACACTCCCCTTCTCCCATTCTGAGTCTAGTAGAGCCACTAAACTCCACCAATCTTGAACCCTAGTAGTTCTACTCCCCTCCTCCCATATCGAGATCGAACGATACCTCTCTCCTCGAGATCTAATCCAAAGACCAAAATGGTGTTCGACCCTCCATTCCTCCAATTAAGATATAATACCAATCCTCTACGACGAACATGTTTGACTGTATTAAAAATTATCCATGTTATTATTTAATTGATATTATTTCAATATTATTAAATATTAAATAAATGGGTTATAAATTATTGATGTATTCAATGAAAATCCATTTTTTTATTTTTGGCCTAAAACTACACACAAATTCTTATTTTTGTGAGAATTTATTTTATTTTAATACAGTAGTTTGATTTAGTGTTTCTTATATCTGTTTCATCTGTGTTAGGGTTAGTCCAGACCAGTTTGGTTAAGTTTGGGTTTTTTTGTTAAATTTTTGATTGGTTCATTATTGTATTTTTTGTCTCTATTTGTTTCCAGTTAGTTTAGTCTAAACTGTATATTTCATTTTGATTTCATTATCAATATTTCCTTTATTATTAATATTTATTGATATCGAAAAATGATTTATATTCTATTTATATTTTCTATGGTTTTTTATAATGTTGGAATTATTTTGAGTAGTTTATATTATAGGTGGAAATTTATCTGATTGTGCATCATCATATTTATGGGATTGGGTAAATTCATATAAATAGATTATGTTTTTTCAAAAAAATGAATACCTCAAAAATAAAATTTCTCAAACATTATGGATTATATAATTTTTTCTATCAATGATATATATTCCCAGTGTCTACATATTTCTGTGAATTTTTCACTCTATAAATATTATATTGTGCATATAGATGTGTCTGCATATTATTGTTTAATATTGATGAGCATTATATATGATTATGTATTGAGTAATAAGTCAATATGATGTGTAAAATAACAAGTACGAATTTGATACGATCATAAAATATATTATAGTTCTATCATTAATGATTCATACTAAAAATGATTATGAATAATAGAAATTTGAAATCGATGAATATAGTTAATGATTTTCCCATAGTTGTTATATTTTAGGGAGATAAAATTATGAGTTCAATTTCTAGTATTTTTTTCATGAAGTTACACCATATACATAAATATAATTTAAATAAAGAGTGAATATTTTTTAAATAAAATAATGAATCATATACCTTTTAGTGAATAAATTAGGTATAAGTAATTAACTAAAGAGTAAAACAAACTCATCTCTGTTAATAAAGAATAATAAAAAAAGATAAATATATAATTTGGAAGGAAATTTCCATTGATGTAAAATATTTTGATAATATTCAAACTATACAAAAATGTGATCAATATGAAGCAACCATAAATAAATTTTCTTAAAAATTGTATAATCACAAATATAATGGAATAGTCACAGGCTAATTAACCCCAATCATCATGGGAACACCTAGTATTCCAAGAGAAAATCTAGGAAATCATAAATATGATATCCCTTAAATCAACATCTACTGCAATTAAACTACCTTGACACCCAATTTAGCGTACCTATATTAAACATGGTTTGAAATCCACAATTCATAGGGTGATCTTCAGTTGGAAAAAATGTCCATAGTGTCATCATAACTAGTGTAATAAGTTTTACTATATTTCAAAAATCAATACCCATGGTTTCCCATAACACTAATCAATATTGGGAAATAAACATATAAAATATTTACATACATCTATATTTATATGTATAGATATGGGAACAATCATAACAATACCTCACCAATAATGACCGTTTACAAAAGTTTCCCCTTTTCACTGAGAATAGAAATATAATAATTAATTCCCCTAATAGTGAATATTTAATCAACATTACAAAATATCAATATCAAATTATCCTTTATAAATCAACATTAATGAGCACACTTCATGGGTGTACATTTATCAAGACATCACTTTTTATCATGTTCATACAAGTACTTTGGAACATCTTTAAAGAGTCCATGTTATGAAAAAATCATTCAATCACAACCTTGTTAAAAAAAATTACAAATAATATCTAAGAATCTAAAATACTCAATCATTTACATTTTTTATACAATCTGAAATACCCTATAGTTTATAAATCTTTCCATAAAAATATTAGTTACTCTTTTTAAATAGGTATAGAATACATTCCAACCCTTCTATTCGCAATTTTCTCTGAAAGAGGCTCAATAATTTTTATACACACGTGGATTTAATAAAAAAATATATTAGAATTAAATGAACTTGGAAATCAAGAAATAAAAATTTCATAAAAGTGATATTCCAGATAAAACTATATTCCTTTTATATGGAATCAATATGAACACATAATATAACCGTGAAATCATATAAGGAATGGGACGAAAAAAATTAAGCATTCAATGATTTATGTTTAATTTTTTATTCATAGAAACATCGAAATTAAATCAATGAATTTGGAATCCATTCTTTAATTCCACCACTTAGGGGAGAGTCACTAAAGAACCTTTTTGAAGGTCCATTATGCCTCATCAATTTATTCACTTGATTACATCTCATTTAAATAAAACCCATAGGTATTGATATTATATAAGAAACGTTTTCATAATTAAAGCCATAACCCTCAATGGAATTAGTACATTATTACTCATTGAAATAGTGGAATTAAATATCATGGTTTTATATTTATATTATTATCTTATATATATATATATATTATTTTTTTTCTTTTATATTATTATTCTCATATCGACGGTTGTGTTAGTTATGGTTTCATATAAATTGAAGAGTTACTATTTCTCTAAATTTATTTATGATTAAACATCAATATTATTTAATTGATTTTAAGGAATGACATATTTTTTTATATAATGGATAGATATTGGATGTATGAAGCTGATCTGATCTCAAGAAATTTTCAAAACAAGTTGTAGAGTTATTTGGATTTTTCATTCAAAAATGATTCAGATAGTGGTCATATATATTTACCATGTTATAATTGTGTTGAAAGTCATTGGTTGATCTATAAATAAGTTAGATACCATATAACGATGTATGGTTTCTAAACAAAAAAAATAATATGTGTGGTATCAAAATTATGATAAAATGAAACTCAAAATGATCCTGATTTAAATGATAGGAATGGTTTGTAGAATTTATATGATGATTGCTTTCCATTAATTCATTATCATGAGAAGGAATGGATTCCAACCTAATAAGACTTCAGTACAAGAAAACATGATTAGTCTAATGTAAATGATGATATTAATAGGATGAAAAAAATTTAATGATACTTCCATGACTCTAGTATATCAGAAATGTTTTTAAATAAAGAAACTTGAATTTTTAATCTGATGTTTCATGGGAAAACAATATATGGGATTTATAATACTTCCATCAATTGCTTCATTTAACTTTTTATGTAATTTCTTCTTGATAATGTATATATTCGCTCAAACCACTATATGGTATGGGATTTAGTTGAGGAACAGGGATTAAAAAAAACAAAAGTCTTGATTTATTGAAATATTACAACTTATTCTGGTAGGAAATGATGAAAAAATGATTATATAAAATGTGACAAAATTCTATAGAAGCCAAAATCTAATAGAACACCATCCCACATGCCACAAAAAAATATGTGTCACTTTCCATTGATCCCAGACTATAATAATTTCACTTCTGGTGAAATATGAATAATAATGCGATGGAATGATACCGAGCAAAAGAATCATTATTATGAGTTGGTTCACATTGGAGATAGATTTTCACAGAACATATTTGATGCTAAATACCCTAATTTCATAGATGACGTGCATAATGTGTGGCTGGGCTTTTCATGTGTCTTTTTTGATATATTTGGGAAAATTCATAATTCTCACTCAACATTGTAAATTTCCATAGACATGTATAACCTTCCTTAATGGATGTTTATGAAAAAACCATTAATTTTCATGAATATACTCATATATGGACCATCTTATCTAGGGAATGATATAGATGTATGCATGCAATATTTAAAAAAAAGAGTTGAAACATATTTAGCAAGTGTGTGTGTGCACATATGATTCATGTTTGAAAGAAATATTTCAGTTACATTATGCACTTATGTGGATGATCAACTATTTTCATATTTATTAGATGATTTATGGATGGAGCACAAAGGAAAAACTATCATGTCATGTTTTTATAATGAATACATGATCCGGAAGACAACAAAATTTATGATGTATTAGTTTTATAGGATATATATGATTCATTCCAATGGAACATCCATGTAAGAATAGTCATCAATGATTTGACAATACCATGGAGACTGACAATCCATCTTAGTGTATTTATGGAAATAATGTGCTTAATAAATTACATGATTTCAGTTTTTTATTCAATAAGGGTTAGTCTAAATATACAAAGAGTAAGAATGTTTCTAATGAAACCTATTAAAATAGGAAGAAGATGATTATATTATATGAGTTTCCTTATTGGTAAACAAATTTTTTAATTTATTGCATGGATTTAATGCAAATTGAAAAGAATATATGTGAATCATTTCTATCAATTCATATAAAATTCAAGGGAAGGACAGAAGATAATTTATGATCTTGGCGTGACTTGGTGGATTGGGGAATCTTACTCGAATTGGATCATGTGTGTATCAGTGAAAATAAATGGAACGTTCCATTTACTTCTTATGTGATAACACCTGCAGAAAAAAAATTACTTCTAGAAGTACTAGAGACTATTATTGTTCCTGAAGGATAATAAACCAACATATCACAATGTGTCAATAAAAGAGAGTAGAATATGAAATCATTGAGGACACATGATTATCACAACCTTCTACAAGGGTTGATTCTAGCTATAGTTTGTACTATTCTATCAAATAATATATGGGTGTTCATTTGTTGGTCATGAGAATTATTAAAATATCTTCATGCTAATAAGTAATATTTGTGTTTTTTTTTTCAAAAAATACTGGAAAATGCACCATTAATTTTGTGCGAGTTATATAAAATGTTTCCTCTATTCTTTTTTATATATATGATGCATCTAACTATCCATCTCCCAACTAATATACTTCTTAGGGGACCTGTTTAATTTTTTTAGATGTATAAAACTGAATGAAACATAATCACATTGAAGTATTATGTCTCCAATAGGAATTATCTTGAAGGTTTTATCATCAAATATTTCTTGTCTATAGAATATATTGCCTAATCTGACTACATTATACAACAGACCAATGAGAGTTGGAGAATAAAAATACTATAAAATTTAACCCATTTTCCCATCATTTACCCTAATATAGTAATTCCAAGATCATATACGTTGAGTACATTGAGCCTTGAAGTGCAATAGATGGAACCTCACACAATTTTGTTTAACTGTGAATTTTTTGATGACTATATCATGTAAATAAATTAAAAATCTAAATATTATTTAATCTCATGTAATTTTACATTTATGTTAATCTATTGCTATTTTTTTCATCAGGAAACCTAAGAAAATGATATATTTAAAAAGTCATTATTTATTATTGAGAATAAGAGAGACATTTCATAGAAAAGATTTTTCTGGTTGGTTAAAATTGATGATAGAAATATTACAATAAAAAAATAAAAAATAAATATTGAATAATGTTTAATATTAATTTATATTTTAGGTATTGAGTTTTCGATCTGGATCTATCTTTGATGAAATGAGAGATTCAGATTTATTTCCTAATTTCATTGTTCATGAATTCAAATAAATTTTGATCAATGGGTTGAAATTTATTATCACTGAATGAGTAAAAAAATGTGAACACAAGGTATTGGTGTTATTATAACAACCACAACAGACATATATGCTAGTGAATAAGATAATAGACCAATATTTGCAATGAATTTATTTGAAATTACTTAACATAAATATGACTGATTAACACCTAAATAATCAAACCAAATCAACTAGACCTGAATAATTTTGAATTGACTCAAGCCAAGTAAAATACAATCAAACTATACTAAAGTAGCCTAGGAATACCTAAACACATGTGAACCAAAAAGACATGTATACACATTTTATTTTAGAGGTAAAACAAATGAAAATTTCTATAATGGAATATATTTGTAATAAAATGTATAAAACCAACCTAAATCCAATAAAACCAAATATTAATAAAATAAACCACATTGAACAATAATATATATAATTGTATCAAAATGTACAAAAATATTTATTAAATTAGTTTTTTATAGAAAAAATTGAAACAACTAAAATCTAACCAAATTAAAATGAATTAAATTGAACCAAATAGAACTAAATAGGCCTAAATAGACTGAACCAAATATGAATTGACATGAATAATCTTAACCTAAACTAAATTTAACAAAAATAAATTAAATCAAACCTATGAAAAAAATTTGAATGGCCAATATGAATTGAACCAACATAGTCTATACTAAAGTACATTTAGCTAAAGATGATAGTTTTGAACCATATTGATATAATAGAATTGAAACATAATCTAACTAAAAGAGAATCAATTAAAATAAATATAACAAAATTAAAATGATTCAAACCAAATAGGACTAAAATCTAATAAAATAAATAAAACCAAATTGAATAGATCCCAAAAATAATAATTCGAACTAAAAAAATAGTATTTAACAGATTAATAATGAATTGAACTAGTGTGAACCACCCAATACAAAACATTACCCTATCTAAATCGAATCAAATTGAGATGAAACAAAATGGACTAAATAAAAATTAGTAAACATGAATGAATATATCCTAAAAACATTATTAGAATATAACTGTACTAGAATAAACTAAATTGAATCAAACTATATTATATTTATATAAAAATTAAAAAAATCTTGTAAAATTATTCTTTTAGTCATGATTTGTATCACAGTAATATAATAAGGGGTTCCAAAGAACACTACAACTACATATGATGGAGAATAAAAATATCACTTGTATCATTAATTCAAAAGAACTCAAGTAGTATATTTAAAATTTCAAAATGATCGTATAGGTAATGAAATTTTTATTATTAAATCTTATCAAAAATTAATTCAATTATATTATAGTTTTGATTAGAGTGTTAATAACCCATTCATGAATATTCCATTATGTTATAGTAATTCATGTTCATAATATCATTAATTATGTTGAACACACAACCACATTATTATTAATTACTATGATGAAATATTCACTTATATATATGTTATATGTAATGATAACCCAATCATTGATAGTTAGTTATAAATCATCTACCATATGTTTTTTCATTTCAAACTAATTTAGAATTAATTTCAATTTTATTTTAGTTATCAAATTAATTATTAATAAATGATTTTAAATTATGGTTTTGTATATTCAATGACATTGAAAAGGCATGTCATAATTATTGAAGGACATGTGCCTCAAGAAAAACATTTTTGTATGAGAAGAAAGAAAAAATATGGAAGCATAGTAAATGAACCAACACAACTAACATTTATACGTTTTAAATTATTGTTTTTAAATATTAATATATATTTTTTAAGTTAATTGTCTATCTATATTTATAATAGTCTGCTTTGGAGGCCATTGATTACCATGAACATGAAAACTTCGGCACCAACGATCAAATACATCATGTTCTGGGAGATGAGAACTACGGAAGAGTATACTACCAAGAAGGGAATAAAATTGTCCTAATGGGGTATCGACCCACATTACATGTAGGTTCTAGTAATACTATGTTTGAAAAAGATAATGCATAGGCAGAATAGGCTGAGGCTATGTAAAAAATGAAGAGAAGGTCAATACAAGTGGAATAATGAAATAAAAGGGAAAATGATGAATTTATTAAACTAATGGAATATTTATGTCCATAAATTTCACCAAATGCAGCCATATATTGTAATGTATATATGTAGACATTCAATTTGATATATAGTGCACTGGGAAGTAGTCTTAGTGGTGGTATGGATGAGGACATTCCAGGAAATGAAGATGGAAAGGATGACAATGTGGAAGAGGAGAGAAATGAGGGAAAAGAATGAGAGAGGATGAGGATGAGGAAGAGGATGATTCATATGATTATGATGAGGATGAGAATGGGGATGAATATGAAGATAATGATGGCGATGAGGGAATGTTTGACCCTTTACATTCTTACTGATATTTAGGAAATGTAATGTTTGATAATTTTTTATGAATGAATATATGTGATATTTTGTATGTGTGTTATCATTGTATGAATTCATTATTGTATTCATTTTCTTTTCCTTATTTATATATTGGTAGGTGATGTATGTTTTTGGTAAATGATTAAGGTTGGGTGATGGTGTGGCTTATCATCGTTATTTGAGTAGTTTGATTCTGTGTTAATTTATATGTTCTACAATTCTGTTATATTTTTTTCCTCTAGTTTTATGGGAACAGTATGTAGGTTTCTTATTTTTTTCATGTTTTGGGGGTAGTGTGTGTAGGGTTCTATGAGTTTAAGGTTTTGTATTTTTGGTTTATTTTGATTTTTTGTAGGTTTTGGGAAGAGGATGCATGTTATAATGTTTGGAATTGTGTGTGTGTGGGGGGGGGTTATACCAACAATTTTATGACTGGTTTTATATAATTACACCAACGATTTACTATGAACCATTGGAATAGTTCAATACAAATTGTTTTAAACCATTGGGATTAGTCTTACCAAACAGTTCAAAGTAAGCCATTGGCTAAATGAAAATTTGATAACCTTATCCCAATTGTTCATCCTAAAGTATTGGTAAAGAGATTTCCTAATGTCATATTAACCAATGGTATTTAGAACCATTGGTATAGGTTATACCAAAGGTTATCTATAATATAGAAATAGTTATTATCCATTTTATAGGCTTTTATTCCAATAATGTGTATTTTCTGGTCCAAAATCACCAAGGCTGCATAACATACTACCTAAGATATAGGTAAAATTATAATAAAATACATGATATGTACTACCAGGTGGTAAAATAAACATCATGGAACATGGTGTTCCCATTCATCTTCAGAAAAACTAGACACTTACCCATAATATCTTCCACCGACCATTTCATACCATTCCACCTAAGCTCTCTCCTCAAGACAAGATAAATCGTAGTCACACCAGAATTTACAAATAAAGGTTATCTGTGAAACTTATATATAACTCATTAGTTCAAATCCCACCAAACAAATATTCCCCCTATAATAATATCTATAATACCCTAAGATTTTTTAGTATATCTTTTTTAAATAATGTTAATCTCTTGTTAGGTTACAGTAAAAGAAATCTCTAGCCTAATTGAATGACAATATAATATTCCATTATACCATATCAATTAAAATAGTGGGTATGAATATGAATAAGTAAATTTTGAAAATTATATGGTATGCACATGAATAAAAATATCATTAGTAATAAATCGATAAAAAATAAAAACAAATCCTTTGAAATTAAAGGAAATAATTTTATGAAAAATAACTTTTATGAATGTAATGTGTTTTTATATTTATAAATTTATTAGTCTATATTGGTGGACTATTTTCATGAAATTTATATATTATTTATTTAATGAAATATTATATCATTCAACTAATATTTTTAGGAATTTTATAAGAATAGATTCATTTTTTTTTTCTTTAAAAATGATTTTTGTAAAAATCTGTTTTTTCAAATGTTGTGAACTTATTTAAAAATCATTTTTTATTACTTTTAGAAAATGAGTTTGAAAAAAATAATTTATTTTAAATAAAAATATAAAAATTATTTTTGAGTAATTTTTTTATAATTCTCTAAAAATAGTATTTTTTTTGATGAATATGGAATATACTTATATTATTAAAAACAGAATTTTCATTAAACTACTTAAAAAGTTTCATTTTTTTAATTTTTTAAAATAAAAATATTTAATTTTTTTATGATTAATCTAATTTTTATCCTTATAATAAATGTTATTTTTAATATTGATAAATAATTTTTTAAATATTTTATAAAACATTTTTTGGAAAAACACAATTTTATAGTACTTACTGGTTTAGTTTTCAATTAAATGAAAAAAATCTAGTTAATTCAGTTTCAAAATATGGATTAAATATTTGGAATAAAAATTATTAATTTTATATAATTTGGACATCATAATTGTATCACATAATGACTAGTAAATAGAGTAAATTAAATCTATTATGATTACGTTTAAAACTAGGTTTTGAAAATTTCATGCACCTACATTTAAAATAATTAGCCAAACATATCGGTTTTTTATTTTATAAATAGGATTTAATATTTAGATTCATTGGTTACAAATTATTTAATCTGTATCATTTATTTTTATGCTTAAAGGATAAATTTACTAGGTATATAAAAAACACTAATTACCATATTGAATATAGAAATGGTAAAAATAAGTAAAAATAGGGTATAAGGGAATGAAATGCTTAAAAATGCTTATTTTTTTCTGTGGTGGAGGTGTGGATAGTCCTTAACATCCCAGAGAAAAATTATTTATCAATTTTTGAGTCATTTGGGCGGTGAGTGACTTACCATTATTGAATAGTTTTGGTTGTTTAGAAAAATACCATTCCTCCTTAATTATAAAAGGAAACCCACTCCCCCTCACTTATTCACATCAATAAACCAATTTATCTCAATAAAACTACTAAAATATCTCCCCAAAATCATTATAAAAATCTTAGATTTATTGGTATTTCCGAAATAACAACCCTAGGGTCCATTAAAAGAGATCTAAAGGTTGTTTTTAAGAGAAGATAATCATTTTTATAAGATCATAATTTCTTACTTATTATTATTCCACCATCAATTTTTATTAAAAATATAACTATTAAAAAATAACCTCCTACTTAATTATATATTATTAATTTTAGGGAATAATATATATTCTTTTTTATCTCCATTTAAAGGGGAAGAAATTCATCACTAGTGTGTACAGAGGACTTCCACCTCACAAATTTCTGTAATTTTTTTCCATCACCAAATCACATTAATAGTTATAATTATTGAAATAACGAATATATATGGAAAATATGATATCATTTTAGTTCCTGGAAATTAATATATCATCCACTTCCTTCCACTTTCACCCATTAAGGGAATGATATTGTCTCTTATGCGTACGTACAACCTACCATTTCCACAAAGCAATGTGATTCATTTTACATGTACTAAATTAAAGAAAGGATATTAAAAGTTATATAATTAATAAATTTTATATTTATATCTTTAATATATATCTATAGATGATGAATCTATATTCTATTCTTAGGAGCTTTATATTTGTTGACAAAATATGCCTGAAAAAATAAAGTTGTTAACACCAGAAACAATGGTAATAAATAAATATTATCCCCAAAAGAGTGATAATATTTAATAATAAGATAATATGTGATATTATAAATGTGAATATGTATCTATTATAAATTAATAACATTATCAAAACTGTTATATATATGGTTATTTCAACATCAACTAATGGGAAATGTTAGGTAGGGGGCTTTGTCTCAATTTCCATTCATTGGGGAATATTTTAATGTTATGAACCTAATTTTATATTAATATGGTATATATACTTCCAATTTTACATATTATATCACTAATCCTTCATAATTTAGTATTTTAAGTTTCATTACAAATTATTTCATCCAATGATATTTTAGATGAATGTTACAATGTGGTAAGGAAATTCCAAACTCAATTTCTTTTCATTGGGTTATTTTACTTCATCATCATGTTTGATATTCTAATATTATTTATATAATATATTTTGATTATTTTATTTAATATTTACTAATTTTTTATTTTTATTTAAATATGATAAACATAATAATTCATTAAGAGATTTCATCTCAATTGCCACTCTCTTTAATAGTATAGTCTTCTTAAGAGGTTTCATCTCAATTTCCACTCTATGCAATCATATTTGGTATTATGCACATATTTATTTAGTCGAGTTGTATCTACTAACCATTTTATATATTATTTCATGAATATATTTTTATTCACTGTATTTACTTTTTCATTTGATGATATTCCTTGCATGGGGTCTATGATTTAAAAGTTACCAAACCCATAAGGGTTTATGTTTTAATATCCATTTAATTATGATTTTTATAATTGATTTTAATTTGAAAATAATTATATGATAATTGTATAAAATACATATTTAATATTTTTTATCCACTATTTACTCAAGAAATTTTCATGTAGTTGTACCATGTTTATCTCTTAGGCACTTAAAATGATTTATAAAATATTTTTAAGAAAAGCAAACATTACTTCTCTTTTTGTCAATTTTTTTTTTTAAATATCCACATATTCCATAAAATAATTCAAATTATATTTTTATATTATACAATTATTCATTAAATAATTTTTTATCAATTCTTTAATTTTTATAAAACGTTTTAAAATGTATAATACTATTATTTTGCTGAACAAGGTTCTTCATTACTTTTACCGAAAACGTGAAAGGAATCATTGTTTCAACATACTATGATTGAATAAAATATTCCTTCCATCATGATCACTTAATGTCTTTAAGGTCAAATTAAAAACTTACAATTCCTTTTTAAAAATATTATATTTATAATATTCTACAATTTTTTTTTAAATGGAATATTTAATGAGAAAAACAGTATATTTTCAAGAATGTTTTTAGTAATATTTTTATGGTATTTAAATTAATCAATGTAAACCGTTTATTTAACTTATAATTCATTAGGGATATTTTTTAATGCTACCATATATATTATTTATCTATGTGGTTAAACATTAGTTTGACCATATAGTGTATTGACCTTCACATTCATGATTAATTATGTATTCAATAACTTTTCCAGGAAATATTCACCTTTTTACAATTATTGTACATTAAATTTCCCCTAAATATCCATATTATACATCAAGGATATGGTTATTTCTTGAACAATATATCAATTATATATATGGGGTTTTTTAATGTTATTGGATTGATTTAAAAAATATTGATATTCAATATTCTTGATTAAATTAGAACATTTATTGATGAGGAATATTGTTATTAAATCAAATAAATCATTAGATATATGAGTAATACATTGGAGATATAATTATTGGTGGGCCCTAGATTTATATATCACCTAGATTCATAAGTATTTCTGCTAAAAAATTATTAATATAGAGTTAAATACGTTTTTTGTGTATAACTACCCTTATTATTAAACTACAGTGGAGTAAGGCCTTAACTGTATATATATCATAATGACCAAGATCATAAAGTCTTATATAAAGAATTAAATTCATTGAGAATTCAGTTATTGATGCACATATGATTATATGACTAGTTATGATATCCATGGATTAGCTCCATGGTCATATGATTATTTACATCGCATTATGAGATCATTATTTATTCTTGCCATATTGTTCTTCATGCCAATGTTATTAATTAAATGGAATGTTTTTTAGTTTTTTATCATTCCAAATTGATTATGACTTCCTGATTCAAGACTACATCCATTTAATGTAACCCTTACCAAGAATTTTATCTCACTCATAATTTGTATATTTTCCCCTAGATATGAAGGAGTATTTAAATGAGTTGAGGATTCATGATATTTACATTCATTTTGTTGTCATTTATATTTTCAAATATAATGTGAGGATAACATATGTATATATTTTTCCATGTATATTAAAATATTTGGTACATTGGGGTGCAATTGGTTTTATCTATTACCATTGTAATAAATTAACCACCTTATTTAAGTGACTGAGATTGGGCTCTTTACAACATATGGTTCTTACCGACCATAAATGTTCCCTATAGAGAATAAACATGGAAAAAGGTCATGAATCACATTTCTCTCTAAGCCCCCACTAAGAATATTCAACTTATTAAATCACGGAAAACACCATATTATTATGTTAAATATATCCTCAACCACTACCCCTATGTCAAGATTCTTCCTTAAACGTTCTTCTATCTATTTACATAAATCTAATAGTAGTTAAGCTAAATATATATAAGTCTTATGAATCAACACATCAGATAAAACATTTCCATTTCCTAGGTTTTAATAAATTTAATAATCTTATTCACAGAGAAACTCCATCTCCCTCTACTAGAATAAATTCAAATCCCACTGGGAGAAGACATATTTCAAGATAAGTTTTTATGGGAAAGGCATGAAGTTCATACCTATGATGTAATGTCTCCATATAATTAGTAAAAACATACCTGATCAAACTCTAGATAATGTGTGGCATAGTTACATTCAGGGGGGAGTAACTGGCTCGAGTTTTAATATATCACTGCTTTATATAACATCAATATTTATCTCAATCCTAGAAGAGATTTGTTATAGGAAACCTCAAACTTCTCACCCTCCAATAGAAAATAAAGATCTATGGAACTGATAATCCTACCCAACTAAAACCTGAATTCTTATTGACATCGATCAATCCACATGAAATTCATATCCCTCTTTGTCAAAGATGTCATCAACATTGAAACCTATGTGAAATAAAACACATACATCTGATAATTTATTATAAGGATAGGAAAATTATGAATCAATACTGAAAACATGGGTTTATACCACACCAAAAATTCACTGAACCTTGAGAGGTCCATGAGGAAATCCTGCTGAGACACAACATGTCCAAGGCATTTCACTCCTTGTGTCTAGAACATAAACATTGACACCTTTATGACGTGCTGTTAGTGATGAAGCATCTTTAATATATCAATGAGATGATTTTAATGGTTCTACTCTGAAATAAATTAGACAAAGATATCATCGATGAACATACTGATTAATTGGTCCTATAACTCCTAGAATATAGAGTTCTTGAGACCCATGAGAATATTCGTTCTTTTGTGACACCTAATGTAATGAAAATGTAATAGAAGTTACCATACCTACATTTGAAGGTAGTGTTTGTAATATCATTATCTATCACCCCTATATTGTTATTTACAGATCATATAATGATATTCAAAAGCCAACATTCTACTTTAACCTAGTCAAATAGATCTTCAATCCCTGGAAGTGGGTAACGATTCATGCCCTTCAAATGATTAAACCACATGTAGTCTGTGAAAAACCTTAGACTATATCTTCCTTCTTATAGGTTAAAACAATATCAAAACTCGAAGACACACTAGGTTAAATGAAATTCATCTACATCATATCATTAAACCTTATCGTCAAATCACACAACTCCATTGGTTCTATTATATATGGCGCCATCAGAATCAAAGATGTTCTTAGTCGTAACTGTACCCCAAACTCAACACCATGTCAAGTAGGAAGTGTCACAAAATCATACATTGAAACATGTAGTAACTCATAAAAAACCCATAAAAAATAAAAATCATAACCTTACACTAAAATATTACCCAATGAAGATAATATTGACTCCACATTCCTTAATCCCATATGATAAAATCTATCGCAAACGAACACCACTCACTGACAATCCACAACAGAAAATGAAATTCTCATCTTGATGTAGTTGATTACTACATACACATAATACATCCAATACATGACATGGAACAAATAGTATGAATGTATCAATAGTAAAAATAAGTTCCCTAGTGGATGGTGTCCCCCCCCATCAACATTTTACATCCCCAAAACAAATCAAAGAGAGCATCCTGACCTCCAACCAGCCTAGATAATAATAGTGGCACTGTAATTCTCCCAAAAATATAGTACTTAGGTAAAGATCGATATAGGATAAATAAAGGAGTGTGACTCTCTTGAATAAAACAATTCATAAATAATGATATATTTTAAAATAATTGTACATTGGATAACCTATAGCCTTTCTAGAACAACTGCTTCTATCACATGAATCTGAGATTGTCTAACTCATATTCATCCCAAATGATGGCCCCCATGATCATGATCTAGAATAGGTCCTTGAGAAAGATAAATATCACAAGGATGAAACCTACCAACACCATATAATATATACTTATGGAAATGAACTGGTGGTCCCTATTGCTGAATCTTCCTTTGAGGAAACTAATGTTAAAGTCAAAAAGGTTCTTGATTGCACCTCTAATACTATCCTCTTTGTGAGGTCAGACACCGATCTTGGTAGCATCCATGTACCCCATAGACATAATAGTAAAAGAGGAATCACCCAGTAGGTAATAAAAATCCACTATCAATAAAATGATAGAAATGGATCTTCCATGGAAAATCCTCAACAATTATAAACCACGACTACTAAAATGTCAGCGACCCACTTCATGATGATCTTCTCAGCAATATTACCTATTTTACACTATTTTGGGGCTCACCTGTGACAAAAATATTATTCTTGATAACCTCCACATTCTTATTCATATCTAGGTACATAGAAAGATTGAATGGGGGTAACTATTAACAAATCATTTGGATCATCACCTCCTCAAGACATGACGCTCTGGACTCCTCATCTTGAAAGACACAAGGAGAGATTTTTGGAGAGAAAATTTTTATCTTCATTAACTTTATCATTAATAATTTTAATTATAATTATAAATTATTATAAAAGTCTAACAATAACATGTCTACCTCCATTCAGTCACCAAGGTATAGTATCCATAATGGACCGACATATAGTGACATATAATATTAATACATAGATATTTCATATAAATAGACGAATATTCATTATATAACATAAAAATAAATTCCAAAATCATGTAGTTCTAGTGTATTTGGATACATAGACATATAAATAAATGGTTCATGGGTGTAATACATCTTCTCCCACTTAGTTCATAAAATTTATAACCCTTCATAGACATATCTTACATAATACCATTCATCATAGCTTGGGGAATAAAACACAATTAAGGGTAAGATAAGATGCTTAGTAATGGAAAAAAGGGAGACATCAATAATAACATAAGAATAACATGAGTTTAAGGATATGATATTAACATTTTAAAACCATAACCTGTGTATTATAGATCTATAACATGATTCATGGAATAAATTTTGGTAGTACATTATACATGAGTCATAAAGAGATCAAAGAACATGAGTCATGAGGTCATAAAATTATCAAAATACATATATTTTTATGTACATGTAAGTATTGAAATTCTTATTTCAGGGACACCCACCAATCAATTCATGAAATTTTAGGCTTGGGATAACCACCCTTCCAAATGATTTGGGATTCAGATAACTTCTTGTGTACCCTATTTGGGGCATGGGGTGACCTCTAATGAATTCTTTGAGATCAGAAAACATTAATAATTACCCAATACATTGTATGGAGATATAGGTACCACCCATAATGTAATGAAAATGACACATATATATTCCACATGATAATAAAACATTCATCATATTATAACCGATGAAATGAAATGGGCATCATAAACATTTACCAATAGCATAACTGATATAAATGAAATGGGATTCATAAAAATTATGTCATAATATTAATAAACCATATCTATAATGAATTATTATCTTTTTATTGGATAATATCCTGAGTAAATTTTATGTAACATCAACGTATTTCATCTTAGATGAAAAATGAATAAGAGATATCTCTTAGAACATTTCTTCTGAAAAATTCCATTTGATTTTTAAAATCACTTATTTTTTTAAAAAAATGTTCTTTTTTGAAGGAAATGATTTTCATGGAAATAAATATTTAATCATTTAAAGGAATCTTCAAATAAAATATTATTTATGATGGTGGTAAAATCCATTTATAATGTATAAGATAGAAAACATTCTATTTATGCCATTGTGAAAATGTTAAAAAGTACATCTTTCTAAAAATGACATGATGATTCTATTCAAACCATTTGTTATAAAGAAAAACATGGGGAAAAATGAATTTCAAAATTCATAGGATATTAGTAAACAAATATTTTTATAAAACATGTATATGGAGGTGAAATATTAATCGATGGATAATTAAAGATAAATAATCCCGAATATTTATGATATTGTGAAATAAAACCCTTACTTCATGTTCACCTTGATTTGAAATCAATTTAAATTCCAGAATTATAAATTTTATTTTATTATACTCTATATAGGAATCATGTTCATACTTATAATATATGATCCATTTTAAACATTTTAACACACCATTTTCATTAATAATTCCTTATTTAAATCTTGATTTATGGGTTTTAACTGTTTCATTAATAATTAGTATTTCAATTCCGTAGATCATGTCCTGGTATATTTATCACAGTTCCATCACCTATAGAATATTAATAAATATATAAATATATTATATATTCATTATATAAATATTTTTATTAGTCCATATAATTTAGAGACATAAATAAGAATTACATCGTTCAGGGAGATGATATGCCGTACGTTTGAATGAATTCTATTTTCATTTTTAGAAGGAAGGAAAAAAAGAGAGATACATATTAATTAAAATATATAACATCATTTTCATATCATATATATCATATATATCATTCATATTCATAAAGTTCTTTCTAATTACCATATAATTAAAATTTATATTCAAAATCAATCACACCACTCCGTGGTGGTTGTAGCCCACCCATACGCATGATCTGTGTTAACCATTCCCAATGGTTTGGATGGATAAAAGAATGAAATAATATTATAATTTCAGAGGGACCATTATCTAATAATTATAATATATATATACATGAAACCCATCTTAATAAAAATCTATAAAATATTTTAATGAAAAATGATTTGTATTTATGACGTGGAGACAATAAGCCATACGTACGCACGAGCGTTACATTTACATCCCTTTTGGTAGTTTAGAGGGTGGAATATAGTGTTTTTAAAATCACGATAAATTATTTTTCATATTTTTAATACATAATTTACCATTTTATGAAAAATACCATAGTTATATATGAGGTAGAAGAAGAAATAAATTGAATGCAATTGGGTAAGATAATTACCTCTTCTTTGAGGGGCCTCCTTTAGATCCTTCTTTAAAGAACCGAAGGATAGTCTTTTAAGGATAAATAAAAACTCTCAAACTTATATAAGGATTCTTATAAGATAAATATTCAAGTTGTTTTCAAACCAAGAGAATAAAAGTTGTGCTTATAAGTGAGGGAGGATTTTCCTTTTTATAATTGAGGTGAGGATCACTTTTTAAATTTCTCAAAATATTAAATTATAAATAATTAATTTTCAAGAAATATGCCAAAAATGGAAATTTATTACAATATAAGATAATATAGTGTATTAATAACATAAATCAACATAACTTATACATGTTTTAGTGTATTTTTAAACCATATCATTTTGATTAACACTTAGTTAAGTGATTTTAATTATAAATAAAGTAATAACTTTATCAATATTGATTTGTTTTAACTATTACATATAAGGTGGAAATTATAACATATATGTTAAATTTATAAAATTTTAGACCATATAATTTCCACAATATCTTATTTAAATATTTAAACTACTTATAAATAACATAATAATATATTAATTTAATAAAATATCATTATTTTCAATTTTTAAAATGTTTATGTAATTTATCTTTAAATACCTAAATAAAATGGGGGAATTAAAATATAATTTATTAAAACCAATTTAATATGTCTATAGATATTTAAAATTGGTCGTTAAAATTAATTAATTCAAAACAAGTCACATTTATAATTCTTTAAATATTATATATTTGATGATTTATTAAGTGGAGTAATACTACATCCATGTTTCATATGATATTGAGGTCATTATATATTTAGAAAAAGTAAACATAAATTTATTTCATGAAAATAATTTTATTAACCTCAAAATAAAAACTTATATTCATTCATAACATACATTTTTCCCAATGTGGATATATAAGATATATTAAAAACAAAGAGTGTGAAGTTTCATAACATTCTTAGATTTAAATAAAATATAATTTATTTTCATTAAATAAAATTCATTAAATAACTCAAATTAGAGTCTAAGGTGTTAATAATAGAAGTAATTTCACATAATAACAACTTGCATGAAGAGTTATGGACTTATCACTTATTTTTAATCTGGATGAACTTGATTTACACTTTTTTAGGTGATATATTTTACTACAATTTCTATTCATATTGAAAAAAAATAAAATGGAAATTTTAAAAAAATAATTAAATCCTCATTATAAATATGTAATTAATTTTATCTGGATCAATACTTATAAATATTATAAATTTATTTTATATAATGATCGTTAAATGTTATGAAAAATGTTCTATAGAAAATATTAATTTGAAGCATAAAATTGGATTTATTCTTATCCTATGCCAAGAAAAATATTTTTGAATTATTTTAAAGTGTTTATCTAGGAAAATAATATATAAATTTAATTAAAATAATTAAAAAATATTGATTAATATAATTTATTAAGGTAAAAATACATTACATGCAAAAAAATTTCTTTCCTAAAGATATTTCTTTTTTGAGATGCCTTTTATTTTAATTTATAATGAATTAGTAACCAATGAAATAATTTTATTAATATTAAACCATATATTTTTATAAATTTAGTTAATCCAATTCATACCCACCAATACAATGGATTGAGGATACCTATCATTTAAATTAATAATATTTTAATAGTATATCACAGTTCTTTTAAACTAAGTGTTTCATTTAATGAATGACATCAAAGAAATAAAAATATTTCAAAGGAAAATTTACTTAAAATATAAGGATTTACATTATATCCCTTTTAAATGAATTATACCCTCAATATTCATCACTCTGATATAAAAATTTATGATATATATTATTCATTACATCATCTGGTTCCTGAGTAGCTTCTTCATATTTGTTGTTTCTCAAGAGAATTTTAACCTAGTGAGTTGTCATTATTCATAACACTTTATATCTAGGATATAATAATTATACTTGTTATTACACATTGGAAAGATCATTCTAAAGTGAATGACCTCTAAGTTTAGTACAATTTAATTATTAGACATGTAATTTATCAAGAGAGGTACATGGAACTCGTCATGAACTTATGTGAGGTTCGGTGGAAGCGCCAAGAGATAAGCTACCAACCCTACATGATCAAAAATATCACATGGGATGATATACCTAGGGATTATCTTCTGTCACGACCCGTCCTCGGGGCCTGTGACGTGACAACCCCAATCCCGCCTTCCATAGGCCAGGGGCTGGCGACTAGCACCAAAGGCATAAATCCTGATAACTAGAAAGGAATTGCCTTTATAAGAGTAAAAAAACACCACAGAGTATAAGAGGAAGTAAAACACTACGTACAAAAGAAAGTTCTTAAAAGTAAGTGGGAATGAATATAAAACCATCTAAAAGTATAGCTACAACTAAACGAAAGTACAATAGCTGAAGAATGGAAGAAACTCCTGGGCCGTCCTTCTCGGATATTACCTGAAGGGTTGGTATAGATGGTGCAGCTCCTAGATCGTCCACCATGAATCCTACCTAAATGGTAGGTACAGATAGCCTCTAAAACGCTCTCGCCTGTCAACCTCCTTGGTGTGTCCTCTCATCGTGAAGTCCACATGCGGGTACCGACTCATCGTGTGGTCCATCTCCAGGAACCATCCAGTCCTCGAACACTTAGACTCTGCCAGCGTTGCCTGTCGTCTGTAACCAACACAACGAGGTGCGGGCATAGCCCGTGCAGGGGTGAGTATACGATACTCAGTAGGGACCCCGAGACCCTCAAGGTCTCACTAAAACTAACAAGGATAACCACAAAGAAGATCTAAAAAGATAACCCCTACTTTGGTATATTCCCATACATATACCTAAGTTATCATGTAACCCATCTCAATAATGAGGAAACACAAAGATCATAGATTCATCTCAAACCAGGATTTTTATTATCGAAACCGTAACTACTGAAGATCCCCGTCTCTAGAGTGTACAGTGGTCCTATCAGGACTCGGCGATACTGCTCACTAACCTAAGACTGCTGAGATACTCCTCATGTTGAGTACCGTGGTCCATCCACCCAAACACAGTAGATCCTTCCGACAGGGTATGCAACCCAAACACAGTAGTGCACACCCCCTAATAGCCTGTAGAGGTACTCTCCGGACGAGTATCGTGGGTCTGCACTTTCACACAGCTAGTGCTCTGTCTTCCATGGGTCTGCACCCAAACAAAGTAGTGCCCCATCCACTGGGCTAGTTGACTCACTCCAAGTCAAGTCGGTCAAGCAGTAGTTAGGTCTGAGTCAGCTACACGATATCTGTACTCCGCATGCACATCTCTGGGAGGGTCCGATCCATGAGCTATAGGTCGATACTCCAAGTATCTCAAAGTCCCACGAAAAAGTATCTCAAAGGATAGCCTCTTTATAGGGGTCTCAAAGCAACAGACGACGCATCAATCAGACACCTGGTCAGTGAGTTATTATCCTTTTCTTCCCAAGAGCCCAGTTGGTCTCGTGTGCGAACCAACCCGGCCATATCTCAACTTTACCCCGAACTCTCAAAAGGTATTCTCATAGGGACCGTTTCTCATCAAGGTCACCAACGCCGCTGACGGTTCGTCAAACGGACGCCCAGTCTAAATGTTATCTGCTTTTCCGTTCCAGGGGCCCGGTTGGATTTTGGGTACAATCCATCCCAGCCACTATCCAACGGCATCCAAATCATAGGTGATGTAGTCCAAAATTCCTGTGTCATTAAGAGTAATCCAATGAAGTTGATGGCATGTCAATCGGACGTCCGGAACCGAAGATATATGTGTTTCCGCTCCGAGGGCCTGGTTGGTTTCATGTTCGAACCAACCCGGCCATACCCAAAGTTCTCCGAAACCTGGTGTGTAATATACCAAAACGACCACATCGATCGGAGTATCGCTACACAACTGATGTTGCGTCGATCGGAGGTCTGTGGCCCATGATATGGGCGAATGACCGAAAACGGTCCGGAAGTGGGGGTTTCGGGCAAGGACCGATCCGGCCCGAGACCCCCTGGGTCGGCCCGAACCGGTTCGACCTGGCCCGAGTCCGGGTTCGGCCTCTAGGGCGTAGCCTGGCCCGGCCGGCGCGGCCTGGGCATGGCCCGACTCGGCGGCCTGGCGTGCTGGCCAGGGGGCTCGGCCGAATGCCCGAGCCGTTCGTAATGCGGGGGGGGGGGGGGGGGGGGTTGCCCCTCGCTTGTTGTAACTGCGTCCCCTTAATGGGGGCCGCTCACATCCGTCCAACCATGGGTTTCGAACCCCCATCTCCTCCTCTGCTGGCCGGCCTGCTCTGGTCGGCCACCTGTTGCCGCCACGGGACCGGCATGGCCGGTCCCCATACATCAACGTCGTCGGCTCGAAATCGTCCAGTGGTTCCCCTACTCCGCCGCGGCCGGGAACCGGCCGCATCCTTGGTCCGTCCGGTGTGGTGCGACGGTGCCACGCCCCTCCGTCGTGGCCCCGATCTGGCCGAGGTGCTTCGAGGTTCCTTCAAGATTCATTGGCATGACACGATGGCGCCGCAAATTATTTTGTTCCAATGGCGCTGTGTTTCTCCATCCTTTCTTTAACATTTCTCGCGTGGTGTATCGGCACCACGCCGCCTTACACGAGCCGCAATAAAAATCAACCAACAAGGGGGAGGAGGGTCTTCCGTGTTTGTGCGGTCCAAACTCTGCCCATTATTGCGATAACAGGCGGTTCAAAATAGATGATAAACCAACGATGAAGTAATCAGGAACAAACGAAATAAATAATCCCCTACCTCATCGAATCGTTGAGCGAGGGTTCGTTGCGGAAATAACCATCGCGGAAGAAGATGTCTTGGAAGAAGAGAGTCTCATTGTGGGGACAGCATCACGTCGTCGATCTCCGAGGAATCTGGCGTTCTTCGCATTCTTCACGTTCTTCGTCGAAGAGGAAGAAGCTCTTCACGCTCTTTAGCTTTTCTCCCAAAAACTCTCAAAGCACCAAGAACCCAAAAAAAATAACTCCCTTACTTATTTTATTAACATAACATAAGTATTTTAATTTTAAACATTCAAATTAAACTCACCTATTTAATTAACTTAAGTTATCAAAATTAATGGTGAGTTCAAGGAGTTAGGGAATGAAGGGGTGGGGTTCGTGTGGGCCCCTCCACTCTCATAACCTCCCTTGGGAAGTTGGGTGGTTACCCCAACATCAACTCAACGGATATACCACTTAATGAAAATAAAAATTGCAACACAATTTTTATTTTATCTTCAAAAAATTTTTAACAACACCTCCCGTGAAAATGAATCTCTGGAAAAGGTGTTCATAAGAAATTACCGGCGCTGCGAATCCATCGGTTCCCTCAGAATTCGATTCTGAGCACCGATTCAAAAGTTATAAAAACCCGCTCGTACGTTCACTGAACATACCTGAGCTAAACTTCAGAAATTGATTCCAGGCACACCGGGCTTCGGAATCAGGCGCCGTCAGAAACTGCATTCTTGTAAAATCCCAAAGAAAATTAAGAAAAAAATTCCCTTAAATTTTACAGGTCTTTACATTACTTCCAACACAGGGCAGTACGTCCTCGTAAATCTTTAACTCAAACTAGGGATATAAAAGTGGTACTGAGCATGTATCTGAGCCTTTCGCTCTCATGTGCTCACCTGGAGGTTCTTGTACTGCCAGTGAAAGCGCACCCAAGGAATCGACCGTCCTCATAAGACCCACTCCTGTCGATCCTCGATCCCTGTTGGAATCTCTGCGTATGTCGCCCTATCATTGACGTCCAACTCCATGAGGTGGTTGATGTGTGAAGGATCAAGCATGTATCTCCTCAGTTGAGATACATGGAAGTCGTCGTTCACCTTGTGCAACTGAGGTGGATGGGTCAAGCGGTAAACCACCTCACCTACCCAGCTGAGGACCTAGAAAGGTCCGCTGAACCTCGGAGATAACATGTCGCCTGAGCCACATCTCCGTAAAACTCGTCGAGGTGAGACCCGTATAAAGACATGGCCGTCATCCTTGAACTCTAGATTTATCCAATTCCTATTAGAACTGAAACTCAAAACGTATGTTGCCATGAGGGTAAGGTTTCCCGACTCCAGAGTGATCGGTCGCACCCTCATATGCATGAGTTTATCCTGTGCTACGTGGGGTTTCCTTTTCGTCGTCCAAGGAAAACCCATCCCGAAGACATTGTTAAACCACAACCTTTTTTTCTAATACCGTCAATTTGTGTATGAACTATGATTGCCTCGTCCTTACTCAAACCAACATCGTATGGCCTCGATGCTACCACCAAGATATTTCAACTGAAACTCTCGCCTTGAGGTTCCGACCACACCGTCAGCGTAAGTGTGATTATCGAGTCTTCTCCAAAGGTATATCGAGATGTGAGGGTCAATTCTACGGCATACCAGAAACTCTAGGTCTGGGACTAGATTCATGTAAGGAAGGAATGATTCATATCAACTTATGTTACTACGGAAGCTAGTAGTGGACACAGACTATCCCTTGAATCATTCGTAGTGCCATTGGGTCACAATCCTTGGCCGCATGCAGCCGCACTCTTCCACCGTCTTCCAGCTCCCTAAGCCAAGCGGGGAAAACTAAGGTGGGTGGTTGTATCATGTTAAAATTTACACCACCCCATGATTCTCTTCTATCTCTACCTCCATGTCTGCATCATTGCAGACTCATCTATCCTTAAAGATTCCTCTTCTTGAAACATTTAACATGCCCAAGTCTCTATGACTGGCGCCAGTTTCCTATTTCTTACTGCACTGTGCAGTCTTCATCCGCTCTTGGATTATCTACACATTCTCTGTCTATGATTTTAAAGAGCTGCTAAAATTCCTCCTTTCACAAAAAGAGAAACTCAGTCTCATCCCCTAGATGAACTATGCCCATTTCCTAATACAGTCAATCCTGACATGAATGATGTATGCATTCCATGGATGACGTCGTAAGGCCTCGACGTAACTACCAAGAGATCCAACTGTCACTCTCACCTCCAATGGTCGAGTCACACTGTCGGCATCAGTGTGAGGTCACTGGGTCTATTCCAGTAGAAATCTCGAAAGTGAGGGTCAAGTCAACAGTTTTAACTAGGAGCACTCAGTATCAACCAAACAAAAGGAATGGAAAGAAAACATCACAAAGATAAGTGTCTTTTTATTATTGCAGCTCATAGTACAAGACACAAATACAATAACAACATGGAACTAGAAGTACAAGGGATGTATCCACTAGTTCTGATCCTGTCCACCTGCACCAGGAGCTCTACTGCCTTATCCACTGCTCGGCTGTTGCTCAAGCACATGCCGCTGCTTCTGCCTCGGTGGCTCCTCCAACGCCTACGGATCGACTGTGCGGGGGGTCGGACAGTCACGTGCCAGGTGACCGTTCCTGCACCATTCATAACACTTCTTGCTACTCGTACGGATAGCTCTAGTCCTCTTGGACCTCTGCATAATCTGTCTACTGCCCACAGATGACTTAGCTACTGATCGAAAATCCTGCGGCAAAGGTAGCTACTCCTGTACACGCTCGGGGTGTAGAGCTACTGGCACAAAATCCACCCTAAATAAGGTATCTATATCTTTCCATGTGAAGGACATCCCGTCGTAAAACTGGAACAAGTGGCTCCACCACCTTCCTGCTGCTTCCTGAAGAAGGCTAGCACCAAAGATCACCATGATGTCTGCTGGCGTCCCCACTAGCATGAAGACTCTCACCATAGCCTCCAGCCTATCCTCATCCACCTGCGGGTCTGTCTCTCCCCGAAACCTGGGTGGCCTCTAGCACTGGAACTCATGCAGCGCGCTCAAGTGGCGTGCATCGACTACTGCTGGGGCTGGTGGCATCGGTGGCCCAACGTATTGTAGTACCGATGGTGCCTGAACTGCAAGAGGGCCATGTACCGAAGCCTCGTTGCTCGGCAGGCTATCAGTACGCACATCCCTCTGGGCTCTAGCTGGTCGTCCGTGGAAAGGCATCCTAAAATAAAGAACGTGACACGGTCAAACGATTATACCCGGTGAGCTGACCTGGTTTGAGATGACTTTTAAAGACTTCTGCAAACACACACGCAATCAGTGTTTTCGTACACATAGTTGGAAAGCAGTTGTCCGGGTCCTGGTGTATGGATACGTCGGCCTCCCGCACCAACACTGGAATCCCGGAACTAAAAACCACACTCGGTACTCTTAACAATATTTCTTTACAAAATGAAAATATCAGAGTTATAAGTTATGTGGTAGAACTGACTCCTCTGATACCAATTTGTCACGACCCGTCCTCAGGGCCCATACCGTGACAACCCCAAGCCCGCCTTCCATAGTCCAGGGGCTGGTGACAGGCACCAAAGTTGTAAATCCCGATAAATGGGAATGCATTTCCTTTATAAATGTAAACAAAACACCACTGAGTATAAGCGGAAGTAAAAAACTAAGTAAAAAAAGAAAGTGCTGAAAAGTAAGTGGGCCAGAATACAAACCCAAATGAAAGTACCGTGACAACTAAACAAAAGTACAATAGAAAAAGACAACAGTTGGAAGAACGGAAGCGGCTCTTAGTTCATCCCCCTCGGATCCTACCTGAATGTTAGGTACATATGGCGCAGCTCTTGGATCTTCCACCACAGATCCTACCTTATGGGGAGGTACGGATAGCCTCCACAACGCTCTCTCCAGTCAACCTCCTCTGTGTGTCGTCTCTTCATGAAGTCCACCTGTGGGTACTGACTCTTCGGGTGGTCCACCTCCAGGAAACGTCCAGTCCTCGAACACTCGGCCTCTGCCAGCGCTGCCTGTCATCTGCAACCAACACAACGAGGTGCGGGCATATCCCGTGTAGGGGTGAGTATACGATACTCAGTAGTGACCCTGAGACCCTCAAGGTTTCACTAAAACCAACAAGGATAACCACAATGAAGATCTCAACAAATAACCCCTACATAGTTATATACCCATACATATACCTAAGTTATCAATTAACCCATCTCAATCATGAGGAAACACAAATATCATAAAATCAGCTCAAACCAAGATTTTTATTATCGAAACCGTAACTGCTGAAGAGCCCCGTCTCTGGAGTGTACATTGGTTCTGTCTTGACTCCGAGGTACTACTCACTAACCTAAGACTGCTGAGGTACTCCTCCTGTCGAGTACCACGGGCCAGCCACACAAACACAGTATTGCTTCCCTCCGGGGTATGCCACCCAAACACAGTCGTGCACACCCCCTAATAGCCTGCAGAGGTACTCTCCGGATGAGTACCGCAGGTCTGCACTTTCACACAGGTAGTTCTCCATCCTCCATGGGTCTGCACCCAAACAATGTAGTGCTCCATCCACTGGGATAGTCTACTCACTCCCAATCGAGTCGGTCAAGAAGTCATCAGGTCTCAGTCGGCTACCCGGTCTCCGTACTCCGCATGCTCGTCTCAGGGAGGGTCCGCTCCACGAGCTACAGTTTGATACTCCAAGTATATCAAAGACCCACTAAGAAGTATCTCAATGGACCTCCTCTTAATATGGGTCTCAATGCAATGGACGACGCATCATTCGGACGCACAGCCAGTGAGTTATTAGACTTTTCGTCCCAAAGGCATGGTTGGTTTCGTGTACGATCCAACCCGGCAGTATCTCAACTATACCCCGAACTCTCTAGGGTATGCTCATAGGGACCTTTTCTCAACATGGTCACTAACGCCGTTGACGGTTCGTCAAATGGACGTCCAGTCTGAAAGTTATCACGTTTTTCGTTCTAGGGGCCAGGTTGGATTTCGGGAACAATCCAAACCAGGCACTATCCAACCGCATCCAAATCTTATGAGAAGTACACCAAAGTCCTGTCTCATCAAGATTAATCCAACGAAGTCGACGACACGTCAATCGGGCGTCCGGAACCCAAGATAATAGTGTTTCCGCTCCGAGGGCCCGGTTGGTTTCGTGTTCGAACCAACATGGTCATACTCAAAGTTCTCCGAAACCTTGAGTGTAATATATCGAAACGACCGCCTCGATAGGAGGATCACTACACAACTGAAGGTGCATCGATCGGATGTCCATATCCCATGATATGGGCGAAAGACCGAAAAAGATCCGGAAGTGGGGGTTTCAGGCTCGGATCGATCCGGCCCGATACACCCTGGGTCGGCCCAAACCGGGTCGACCTGAACCGGGTCCGTGTCCGGCCGCTTGGGCGCAGCCCGGCCCGACGGTCGCGGCCCGGCCCAGCCTGGACACGGCCAGACGCGCTGGTGGTCTGGCACACTGGCCAGGTGGCTCGGCCGTATGGCCGAGCCGTTCGGGATACGGAGGGGGGGGGGGGCTACCCCCCGCTTGTTGTAACCGCAACCCCTTAATTGGGGCCGCTCACATCCGGCCAGCCGGGGGTTTCGAACCCCTGACTCCTCCTCTGACTGGTCGGTCCGCTCCGGCCGGCTGGCTGTTACTGCCACGGGACATGCATGGCCGGTCCCCCTGCTTCGACATCGGCGGCCCGGAACTGGCCGCTGGTTCCCCTGCTCCGCCGCGGCTCGGAACCGGCCGTGGCCTTGGCCCGTCCGGTGTCGCGCCCCTCCTCCATGGCCCCGCTCTGGCCGCGGTGCTTCGAGGATCCATCACGGTTCTTTGGCGCAGCGTGACAGTGCCGCAGATTAGTTTGTTCCGACGGCGCGGTGCGATGGAGCCGCGTTTCTCTGCCCTTTCTCTAACATTTACCGTGCGGTGCTTCAACACTGCGCCACCTTACACGAGCCGCAAGAAAAATCAACCAACAAGGGGGGGAGGGTCGATCGGGTTTGTGCGGTCCGACCTCCTCCCGTTATTACGATAACAGGCGGTTCAAAATAGATGATAAACCAAAGATGAAGTAATTAGGAACAGACGAAATAAATAAACCCCTCCCTCATCGAATCGTTGAGCGAGGGTTCATCGCGGAAATAACCATCGCGGAAGAAGAGGTCGCGGAAGAAGATTGTCAAGTCGTGGGGACGGCGTCGCGTCGTCGATCTATGAGGAATCTGGCATTCTTCGCATTTTTCGTGTTCTTCATCGAAGAGGAAGAATTTCTTTATGCTCCGTAGCTTTTCTCCCAAAAACACTCAAAGCAACAAGAACCCAAAAAAATTAAAATAAGTCCCTTACTTATTTTTTTAACATAACATAAGCACTTGAATTTTAAACATTCAAATTAAACTCACCTATTTAATTAACGTAAGTTATGAAAATTAACGGTGAGTTGAAGGAGTTAGTGAATATGAAGCGGTGGAGATTGTGTGGGCCCCACCACTCTCATAACCTCCCACGGGAAGTTGGGTGGTTACCCCAAATTCCAATCAACGGATAAAGCACTTAAAAGAAATAAAAATTGTATCTCGATTTTTATTTTATATTTCACAAATTTTTAACAATTATACCCGTGAAAACGCAATTGCGGAAAAGGTGTTCTTAAGAAATTACCGCTGCTATGAATCCATCAGTGCCCTCAGAATTCGATTCCCAGCACCGGTTCAAAAGTTAGAAAAACCCACTCATACGTTCATTGAAGGTACCTGAGCTAAAAATCCGAAATTGATTCTGGGCACACCGACCCTCGGAATCAGGGACCGTCAAAAACTGCATTCTTGTAAAATCCCAAAGAAAATTAAGAGAAAGTTTCTCTTGAATTTTATGGCTCTTTACATCTTCCCTTTATTCCTGACACTCATAACTATATTCGAAATAAAAATTCAAAGAATAACTTTCTCTCCAGCTTTATATTCAATATCACATCGATTATTGTCACCTTAACTCTTCCGTTAACTTTGAGATGACTCAATGTGATACTAACTAGTTATAATATTATATATATTTCCTCATATAGATTAGATTCAGACATATTTATTCCTCCAAGTTCATCCCATCACATTGGAGTTATACACATCTTTTTATATAGGTATTCATAAGGAGATATCTGAATGCAGGAGTGAAATGTATTTTAGTAAGAAAATTCTACCAAAGGTTGGTGTTGATCCCAACCACAATTTAACTACATAGAGAAAGGTATCAACATGACTTACAGAGTTTGAAGGGGAATATTATGATAAAAATCTATCTATGGATGATAAATACTAATGGAACAAAACTCAGAATGCAAAGACTATTGGAGATTTCTCAAAATATTTTGGGTAAATCTTATATCTGGATCAGATACAATAGATAGTTGGACAAAATTAAATATCACCACATCCCTAATGTATAACATAGTAATTTGATCAAGGGAGAAATATTATAAAATGGAAATGTAGTGTGATGAATTAATTAGTTGATCAACCAGAACCCATATAACATGATGACCATTAGAGATTTTGGGGAGTTCAATAAAAAAATGGATGGTGATGTTTTCCAATTTTCATTCTGGCATGGATAATGGTTATAACATCCCCTTAGGCTTTGTTCTCTCAACCTTACCTTACTAATATACCAAGAACCAAGAAATATATTATGAAATATCTATTTTCATTCCATCCCACCAAAAATACACTTTCAAATATATTTACATTTTCATAATTCCATGATATATATAGAATAAATAACTATTATTTACTTCAATTATCTTCTTTTTTAAATCTGTTACCAATGGGACACATACACTGATCCTGAACCATATTATTCCATGACAAACAAGGTTTAACTCATGGAAATTTCTTAATTTCTTTTCCAGAATTATATCATTATTTTGGACCTCTTTAATATTCACATAGATATATGGTTGAAAAATATTTTGAGAAATATATGATTTTGAGCACTTCTATAACAATTTTAATAACCATCCTTTTCAAGTATAGAAAAATTCAATATTTTGTGATCACTAACATAAAAAACCAGTGTGATCCTTTCAACTCAAAGCATATTCTACCTTGTTCACATTCATAGGTTTATAATGAACTATGATGTAATAATATTTAATTAGTTCCAACTATATTATTTGGAACATGTTCATTAATATTGGAGTGAAAACATACATTTATCTTTTATGATCAGTATATATGTCACACCTTTCTCTATAGATTTAATTCCTCTATATCTTTAGTGAAAAAAATCATGATAACTAACTCTAAATCATGAGTTTTGTAAAAAAATTTATGGACCATTAGTTATCATGAGGCATAAGATATTAACATATATGATTCATGAAGACACATAAAATTCCCTTATTTGATGAATCACTATATATTACAGACCCTTCTACACTACTAGGTAGGGTAAGAATATGTACAATGTCTAGTTATATCTTGAGTTCCTTAAAACATTCCTCACATTCCTCAGTTAAAAGGGACATGGATCCCTTTTGAGATAACTTGGTGAGTGGATTAGATAGTCATGAAAAACTATAATCAATGTGCTAATAATATCTATCCAAACCAAGAAAACAATATATCTGAGTCACGATGGTTGGTCTAGGCCAATGTTCTATTTTTTCGTTAAATTGTATAGTGATATACAATCACGTGAGATTATATTATCCAAGAATGAAAATTTATGATACCTAAATTCAAACATGCTAAATTATGCATAAAGTATATCCATCTTTAGGGTCTTCATTATAATTAACAAATGATCTTTAAAATGTTCATTTCACATTGAATAAATAATAATATCATCAATAAATACTATTGAAAAAATATATAGGAAATATATAAAGACTATATTAATTAATTCTGTGAAGATAATGGGGAGTTAGTATGACCAAATGGAATCACTATAACTTAATAGTTTCTATAACTTATATGGAATTATATCGTATGTATATCCTTATTTTATCTAATCTAAATATTTTCCGAATGAAGATTAATCATGGAAAAGTATTGGGCTCTATGTAGTTGATCAAACAAGTCATAAATATGAGGTATACGATAATTTTATAATAAAATTAGCATTTCATTGATCTATAATTATTCTTAACGAATAGAACAGTTGCACCCCATGGTGATGCACTTGGTAGAATGAACCCCTTATCAAGATTCTCACAAATTAACATCATTAATTTTGACACCAAAATATGGGCCATTATATATGGAGTATTTTAAATAGGTGTATCACTAGGTGTAAGTTCAATAAAAAATAAACATAATGACTTGGACGAAGACTAGAAAATTATTCTGGAAAGACATAAAAATACTAATGCACAATTGGAATATCATTAATGTCAATTTTTACCTAAACCCTCGGGGATAACTATCCTTTTTAAATATGAATCAAGACCCCTACTATGGATTTTATTTCCATTAGAATTTCAGATTTATCCGTGAAATGATATATTACCATATGTTGGTTCTTAATATCAAATATAAATTTCATTCCTTATAAATTATTGTGGGATTTATATAAATATTTAAAATACATGCCCAAAATAACATCGAATTTAGTAAGAGGAAGAATGAAAAGATTTTACCAAAACACATTCCCAAAAAATTAAACCAGAGAAGAATCAAAGGCTTGTGATGAAATCATCATACCATTTAATTTATTTTTCCCGTAATTCAACATATAATCATTTAGGTGATATTGTGACAACCATTGTTAATTCCTTATAAATAAATGAGTGGTAAAATATTGTATCAAATAAGACATTATAAATTTTTGATTTGATGATAAGTGTAACTTTAACCATATTGTTTCCTCACACTTCATCAAAAATAGTGATCACACGAGATTTACTTTTTTAATGATTTAAGAGATTATTAATGATGATCATCATTACTAAACATTAGATTTGAGAATCGGTTATCATAATGTCCATACTCTTAGAAATTATTTGGAATAACTTTTTTATTTTCTTATTGAAATCATTATATTGATGGCTAAATCCAATATCTATATCCACCTTTAGAAAATATCAAATAATTTCATTATAGATATTGAAGTCCCTTATGGATAATTGCTTAAAGTGTTTTAGTTTTTAGAAACTGAAGAATCGATCTACTTTACATCCAGGTTAGATGATAATACAAGATGTGTACCGTACAGTTATTGTGGAATTTTACTCATAGGTACCGAAAAATTCATCATCCCTCTGTTTTAACTCATGTAATTCCTTATGAATTTTTATATTAAGAATAAAATGAAAATATATATTGAGATATATGTTCTTAAACTCATCCATCATAATGGAATCAATTTCATGCTATTACCTCTTGTTCTTGAAAAGAGTCCACCCTTAATATTTTCACCTTCAAAATGATAAATAGAAAAAAACAATCATGATCAAAGCATTGTAGAATAGAAAATATCATTTTTGTGGAAATGATAAATTTCTCAGCAACTATTGGACCAGTATACCCACTAAAAGAATGTGGATGTTGCCTGATTAAGGAATCAAATGTATGTTTTCCCTTTTTTAACCATTTTATATATCGTCATGATTCATATATTTAGAATGATTCATGATAATAACAAAAATATCTCTCCTTACAACTCCCATAATATTTTCTTTCTTAGGATGAAAATCATAGAATTTTCCCTCACATTTATCAATAACATTATTATGTTGGGTTCCATCCATTGACTATAACCAAAAATCATAGTTTGATTAATAAAAATCCTAGTAAAAAACCATATAATCTAGAAATTGTTTTAAATGATGTCTAAATAATTAAATCTTATTATATGAAAACATAAGTTTAGCATAAGTCATTCATGATCATTACCAAAACATTACATTTTTATCCTATACATATAAATATTCCTATGTTTATTACTAATGTTTTCTCATCCATGTTTCTAAAGGTTAACTAAACATTTCACAAATACCAACTACAGCGAACCATACTTTTCATACATTGATATTAAATATACATTGACGAAAATTCATTAAATAACATAAAAATCACCACCAAAAATCACATTGTTCTAGATTCATTGGAAACATAGACATATAAAGAACTTCTTCATATGTGAACTAAATCTATTCTGGTTTGGTTATTCAAATATTTTTCCTTTTTTAGAATTATCTTAAAAATGATCTTCATATCCTAGGTATGAAACCATAATAAAGGGTGAGATTAGATTCCCAGTAAAGTTAAAGAAGGTAGATATCAATAATAAAATAACAATAAAATGAGAATAACAGTGTGATATTAACATTTGAAACTACATAATGTATATCATAATTCATAAACATGAGACATCACATAAATGTATGTAGTTCATAAGAAATGAATCTTAAATAAATCACCGGACATGAGTCATATGATCAGAACATTGGATTAAGACATATATTATGGAATACATATAAGAATTGAAAAATGTACTACAAGGCAGACCACTAGGAAATTCCTAATATGTTAGGATTGGGTTAATCACCAATGTACCTACTTCATGTTTGGTATAACCTCTTGTGTACCCTCTTTTGGGATTGGGATAACATCTTGTGTGCTATTTGATATCATAGAAGATTAATTATAATATATTTAATTGTGGGTAGATAGAGGTATCACCCATAACATAATGAAATTCATATATATATATGTGCACCATAAGTTCATAAAACCTTCATCATATCAGAGCCAATGAAATGAAATGGTTTTTTAAACATTTCCTCATATCAAAACACAATGAAAATGAATGAGTTTCAAAAAACTTTTTTCACCATATTCATAATACATCCACACAAAGAATAAATAAAAAATTATAGGATAATTACCCTAGTAAAGGTTATGTAACATCAAAGGATTTCTTCTAAGATGGAAAATGATTTTTAATGATCACTTGGAACATTTTTGGTAGAAAATAGCAATTCCTTTTTAAAATCATTGATTTTTAAAAAATAGACAATATTTGGGAATTTTTTTTTCTTTTCGAATAAAATACTAAACAATTAGAGGAATATTATAAGAAAATATTATTTATGGACATGGAAAAATCCATTCATTCAATATAATTTAAAATAAAACAATTTTTTAACAAGTTAAATTTCTAAAAAATCAACAATTTATTAAATAATAAAGGTGACATGAATCAACATGTGTAGAAGTAAATATAACATTACGTGACTTTAATATATAATTATTTTAAAATATATTCAATCTTCTGAGTATTTTTAATTAAAAAAACAAAATTTAGCTTTCATTACACAAAAGATTGAGTTTTACTGAACTCTAATATACTATTAATATTATTATTTAATATAATAGTTATCACAATGATATTGGAATGGAAGGTAAGAATATAATTAACTAAATTATTAAAATACAGAGTTTACCCATGTTTTTTAGATATATATTTATTAGTATTAAAATAGTAATCAATTTAAATAAAAAAGAATATTTTTTTGGAAAAAACTGTATTTTTTAAAAAAGTTGGTCTAGTCACGCTTTGTATAATTAATTTAATATTTATTTTAACATATTTTAGAAAATTAATTTTAGAAAACATAAATAATTTTTTAAATAATAATAAATAAATTATATTAGGTTTTTTTTAATTTTTTTCAGCTCTTTCATTTTTTGATGAAAAGTGAATGATTCCGAATTTAAATTGATAACATCATTTTTGTTTAATTTATTTATAATATTAAATTATATATTTAATTGATTTTATATTATAATTAGTAAATTTTATATTAATTAATCCAATTTATTTCATTTAATTTATTTTAATATTTAATTTTTATATAAAAACAAGGTAATCTTTTGAACACATTCTCTATAAAAACCAATATTCTCAGTATGTCAATGAGATTAATTTTAAATTAAATTATGACACATCTATGAGTTGAAATTGAAAAAATTTATTAATTTTTTTGAATAATAATAATTTATATTATCTATTATGGTAAAAGTAATTTTTTAACAAAATGATTAGTAAAAATAGTTAAAATTAATTACCGCAGTTATGGTTAAAACATGGATTTACGCATTACATTTGTTTTTATTAAAAATAATTTTACACACATATATGATTTTTATTTAAAAAATATTATTCCATATTCAGAATAATTAGGTATAAATTATTTAATAAATATAATATTAATTTAAGTATTAAAGGATAATTTACCATGGGAAATAAAAGATAAAAGTTACTGTGGTAAATACTAAAAGGATTATATTAAGTAAACTTAAAATTAAGGAATAATTTCATAATAATGTAATTTTTGTGTCTTTTGGAGGTATTTATCGACTATATAAACCATAAAATCCATTATTTATCTATTTTTGATGTTCATGAGGTGACATAAACCTCTTAATAGTGAATATTTTTTGGATATTTACAAGAATTCCACTCATCCTTAACTATAAAATGGTACTCACTCCCCTCCCTTGTTCACACCTTCAACATTTGTTGGTTCAAACAAGACCTTACCAAATAACATAAAAAATACCCAAAATTAATCCTAAAATCATTATTTTATTTGATAAATACAATCTTTTAAATATTTTATCCAAACATAAGGAGGATACTCGAGGACGAGGTAAAATTTTTCAACGAGCATCTTTATTTTATTTCTTTATCAACGTACTTTAGTTCTTTTTAAACCATGATGATATAATAATATAATTGTCCTCAATATATTTGGATATTGTTTTAAAAGATAAATTACCTAAAAATATCTACAATTCCATCCAATGGTTTAATAAATCATTCTTTGCGCGCATGGAGTACTACCTCCCCATAATTTGATGTCGTTATGTTTTCCATTTTCGCATCTTAAGGTTGGGTGTAATGATGGATATTAACATTATATAGGATATTTATAACATAGTTATACCTTTGAATTCACTATATCATATATATATATTTACTTTATAATCCATAGAATATACGATAACGTCGGTCGTGTGTAGAGTGGACTACGAACTTGCAAAGCGATGTGATTCGTCTTTTTCTAACACATCACATGAAAGGTGATAAAGATAAATTTAATGATTATAAATGTTATAAATATCATATTTATGATATTCATGAAATATTTATCAACATTTAAAGATAATATATATAATTTATGTCTTTCCCCTTCACCCATGTAATGATGTTAACATCATTCATGTAGGAATTCACTACCACCTTCGTGAAGCAATGTGACAGTCATTTCATAACTAAACCACTTGGATGATATATTTATGAATATAATATAATATATATTAGATTTTTATAATTATGGAAAGTTAAATTACTATTTACTTCCATTCAATAATTATCATAGAATAATGGAAACATTACTCAAGCGTATATATGACCTACATTCTATATGATCATAACATACCTCATTTTTCATAACAATAATTCATGATTGTTTTTAAAATTAAAATTTATATAAATATATGATAATTATTTCATTATGAATATTCTATACATGATTTAACTATATAATATGTGAAATAATAGAATCATTCATTATGAAACACGCAGGAGAAAACAATTTAATTAACACCAAATTAATAAAAATACTAATTAATTGTTAATGGATGGGTGATATGATGTTATAGAAGGATCAAATATGATATATTTAATATTCATATGGTTCTTGAATAAGTTAATAACATTTTAAAAACCAATATATATGTTGATAAATAACTTTAAAAAAAATAGAAGCATGAGGTTATGGATTTCATAACACAATTTTATCTTATTCAGTTAAACTTCAACTTCATTCATTATGTCATTAAACGATTATTTGTGTCATGAATGTTTTATTATATTATGTTTTATTTATAAAAAAATATTTTATTTATAGTTGTTACACATAATTAATTCATTTTTTATTTCTCACTTCAATGGTAATAACATGTTATGGGTTTATTTCACAATAACATTCCATTCAAGATTCTTTATTCTTGAATATCAGATGAAAAAAATTATTTGACCATTTCCAAAAAAACTCTTTATTTATTACCCTATATTTATTCTAGATATTTTCAAGTGATGGATCCATTTTTACTCTATGGTAATTAAATTAATTGATAAAATGTTTTTTAGAAAATGGGACCTCATTTCTTTCCTTTCATGGAAAACATTTTTCTACAAAAACCATGTTATAATTTTGTTTAAATGTTTTTATCCTTTAAAAAATATTTATTGAATAAATGTTTACCCATTTTTACACTTTAATTTTATTTTTAAATAATATTTATATATTTTCATAATAATTCCCATTTTATTTTTATTTAAAATATTAAATGAATCATTATTTTAGCCTGTAAGAAATATAAAACAATATCCACATTCCTAACGTAATTATTGAAAATGTTGCTTTATAATATATCATGATTATTTTAAAGGAAAAGTATTTTCAAAATTTTTTTTGATTCTTGATTTTATTTTCAAATTATTTTCAAAATTAATTTTAAAATGTAAAGGATATTTTTCTTAAAGAATTCATTAAATGAAATCTTTATGGTATTTATATTTATCAATGAAAATAACCCTTTATTCTTACTCTAATAGTTATATTATAATACCATCCCTATTCTTTCTCTATATGGTATTTGATAATTTTTACCAAGTATAGTATTGATATTCAATTTCTTTTTAAATTTTTTAGTCATTGAATTCCTACAGAAATATTTACTTGCATGTGATCATTAGACATTAAATATCTATTAAGTATATATATTAATGTGTAATTCATATGATTCTTTCTAAAAACATATACCATTTTTTATATGGTGATTACATTGAAATTTATTTTATTAACTATGGAAATATTAAAAATCAGTATCATTTACTCAATACAGATAATTTAAAGGACATTTTTTTATGAATTAAATCGAATATTCAAAATATGACGAATTATTTGGACATGAAATTAAAGTTATGGGGACGATTAAATGCTATTATATTAATAAATCATGAGTATAATGAAACAAAATTTGTTTCATAAAATCTATGAGTTTGTAACCAATAGTTTTAAAAATTCTTATGAAAAGTATTGATAATAGTATGTACTAAATTTTCTTTTGAAAGGTATTGATAATAACTGTATCGTGTTCTTGAAAAAATGACGTCTGATAATTAAGAATTACCTTCAATTATATATATTTATCATTACACATGAAATTTTTATTATGATATTATATATGGATGAATTTAAATATTAGTTTATAGATTAAATGACATTTATTTTTAGTTATTTACCTTCCTATATTGATTCTATCTTATTTTACAACAAATATGAATTTATTTAAATGGAATGTGTGCTCAGTTATTTACCTTTTTATATTTATTATGTTTATTGATTCATGATAACATCCAGTATACATAATACTTATGGATTATGTGAGATCACCCTTCTTTATTTCCTTTCCAAAGGCTTCCATAAATAGAAATAGGTATGATATATAAGGATATTCTAGAGTGAATAATGATATTCTTGAAAAAAAATTGTAATTTGGATTCAAATATGTATTATGGGAATCCTGTATGTCTCTAGTATACCATGACTATAAAATGTTCATTCTTTCAAGATACGATCACATGTATCTTATGGAAATGTAATTATGTACACCACTATCTCTAGGATATTGGGATTTAAGTCTCTATAGTTGGTATTAAATAATGTTTAGTAGAAAACATGAGAATTAGATTTAGGAAAACATATATTAGGGAACCTAACCGTATACTAATCAGTGAAGATATTTATATAAAAAAATATTCATGTTTTGGTGAGGTATAGGTTCTACAGTTTTTTCCATTAAATAAATACCTATATGTATACTACATGTGTATGTGGTTCTTGAAAAAATATACCTTTTCATAATTACTCCGAAAAGGGTGTATTACTATTGACCCAATTTTTACCTAGTGCGCAAAAATGTGGCATATTTGACACCAGGTTTGATAATCTTTGGGGATATTCTTTGGGTAATTAATATTTTCCTTAGAAACCATTATAAAGGATTTTTATAGATAATGAAAATTAATGACCTTGGTTAAACCCTAGACCAAGGAATGACTAATGTGTAAATAGCATGGAATAAGTATTTATATATTGGGATTTGAAAAAAAACTAAATTTTAGAAGTATTTTTACTAAAAGTATTTTGGTTTTAATAATGATGAAACATATTTGTATTTTATTATAATCGTATATGTTTTCATTAACATAAAATTTACATATACCATACCAGGAAAATGTGTTTATGATTTATCATATGTTCAAAGTCTTAAACACCTCATTTTAGGTTTTACGTGATGAGAGTCTACCATGACTATAGATATTTTGGAGAAATTTATAGAATGTATTTGTTTTAGTGAAAATTTTATTAATGTAATAGTGAATTTAAATTTTATACACATAAAATTAATGATATTGATAAACTTTAGGTTTAATATGATCATTAATGAAATTTTAATAAGATTATTAGACTTTGTAAAAAACAGATTTACTGAAAACCTTATCAAACATGTTATTTAATGATGAAATTAATATAAATGACTTCCTTCATATCTTTTGGGAACATTATAGAAATTATATTAATATAGATATAAAAAAAATAAAATCCACAGCATATGTGAAAACCCTATAGATTGGGAAAAGCAACGAGGCTTAAACCCATGTCCAAAGGACGATATGGGTTTAGCACCTACCACTGGCCTATGTGGAGTCCTTCTTAACATGCCATTGTTTTTAGTTAAAATATTTGATGTATAAATATTAATAATTAAACAATGATATTACTTTTGAGGTTTATGGATTAATTTATTATTTTATATAAATTGTGTAATCCATATTTGATTTATAAAATATTTAGAGATAGATGAAAATACATTTCATGCTTTTATAGTTCTCATGACTCGTTGAAAAAAAATATTAGTGTTTCATTCATAAAAAAATTAAATTTTGGATATCTGTTTCTTGGATTAATGGATTAATAATAAATTGAATAAAGAACAAACAAATGTAGGAATTTTATATTCCCTTATATTCTCAGAGAGTAAAATAATTCCCCATCATTAAGAAAATGACCATGAAACTAAGATGATGTACTATTACATTTTTCCCAATGAATCAAATAGTTTTTTGAATTATCATAGATTTATGGTTTTGAGGCTCTCAGCATTAAATTGATCATTCACTTTATTATGATCATTTAAAACCATCACTCGCTATAATTATTTATGATTTTCTCCATGTACATATCATCACATTCAACTATGGATATCAAATGTTGAAACCTGGTTATATGTTATTCCATATAATTATTGTACTTCCCTATCTCTTATTAAGAGGATATTTTATTAAACCTTTTATGATGTGGGTTTCCTAAAAAAATAATTATCAAATATAAAGCACATTATTATTGATATCAAGATAAAAAATTTATGATGAAATTTATTTAATTTGGGGAAAATATAACACACCAAAATTACAAAAGAATATCATTTTATTCAATAGTGCATGGGACATGAAACACCACGTGTACAAGAAAATATGAAATTATGAGAAATAAAACAATATTTATTTTTAAATCGTTTAAATATATTAAATATATTTCATTACATGGAACATTTATTTTATATTATGTTACATGAAATAAAACGTTTCTTCGATAGTATGCATTACACACAAGATCATGTTTTACCAAACAACAATATACTTTTAATATTATTATTTAATATGATAGTTATTAAATAGAAATAGAAATGGAGTGTATGAAAATAAAATAAATATCCTATGAAAATATATATTTTACACATTATAATTTTTTATCTATTGATCAGTAATAAAATAAGAATCCATTAAATGAAAAATAAATGTTTTCTAAAAAAACTATTTTTTTTCTAAAAGATGGTTTAGTCACACTTTTAATAGTAAATTTAAAAATAATTTATACCACAATTATATTTTTTTGATAAAAAAGAAATTAATTTTGATATCATAATACCAAAATTATCTTACAATTAATTTTTGGTATTTCTTTGAGATGTTTCATTTTTTTATGAATAATGAAAAATACAGAATTTTAATTGAAAACCGACTTTTCATTTAAATAATTCATAATGTTAAATTATATTTTAATTGATTTTAAATTTAAATAATTAAAAATATATATACAATAATCCAATTTATTTCATTTTAATAATTTATATAATTAATTTGGATATATACACATTAAAAAAATTTAAACAGTTTCTCTATAAAATCACACTTTATCATCACGTTGTGGGATTATTTTTAAATTAAAATTTTCAACTTATGTGATTTGAATTTGTAAAAAATGGATTAAATATTATTAATTATAAAAATTATATTATATAATAATTTGAAGTTATGTTTTTAAAATAATGATTAGAGAAAATTGTTAAAATTAATTTTTCTGATGAAGGTTAAAATTGGGTTTTGTGAATTTCATTATTTTTTATTAACAATAATTTTAAATAATATATTTTTTATTAAATAAATTCGATTTAATAATATGTATAATTAGGTATATGTTTTCTAATAAATATGATATTAATTTTATTCTTAGAGGCTAAATTACCTAGGTAAATAAAAGATATATGTTATCATGGTAAATTATAAAAGGATTAAATTGAGTAATCATAAATAATGAGGAATATTATCATATAAATACTTGTTTTTTTGGAGGTATTTATAGACCTCATAAAATCTACACTCCATTATTTATATACATTTTAGCATATGAGGTACGAGATACCTCATAATAGTGATTTTTGATTTGATATTTACAAGAATGTCACTCCTCCTAAACTCAACACTCAATCCCATCACTTATTTAAACCTTTAAACCTATTTGGTTCATCCAATAAGTGAGAATGTCAATTCCCTAAATCCTACCCTAAACCTAGAATCATTAATTTAGGCATAAATCCATCCTTTTAAAGCTTTAGTGAAATCTTAAGCCGGATACCCGAAGAAGAAGAATTTTTATTCAATGAGAATCATTAATTTACATTTTTCTCAACCTCCATAAATTATTATCAAATAATTATTATCTAATAACCTTGTTATATTAAATATAATTAAATTTTATCATGATAATGGAATTATCTACAACCATCTCCACTTCCATAAAATGGGTTACGTAATCATCATTCGTGTGTAAGGCAGATTAATGCCTTACGAATCGATATTGTTCTCTTTTCCATTTCCACCTCTCAAGGATGGGTATGATGATGGATATATTGTATATATATCATATATATGTCACTTTTATACCCATTAAGTCACTATACCACATATATATTTTTGTCTTCCATTTCATAGGTGATCCGATAAGGTCACTCTTTTGTATGAAAGACTACCACCTCGTGAACCGGAATGATTCATCTCTCACAAATGCTTCACATGGATAGTGATACATATAAATTTAATGATTATATGTTATATTAATTATATAATTATCATATTAATGACTTATTTATCATTATTTAATGTAAATACCCCAACCCTTGTAGTCCAAAATTAGATGTTACTTTATTAAATTTGCCTTAGATATAATGAATCACATCCCAAATGAGCAAATAATTTAGTAGTATTGGTAAAACAGATACAAACATTATGCAAAAATTAAATTTGAATAAAAAATTAAAATATATTTTTTTAAATGAAAACATTCCCTCTATCACATCCTTTTAAATAAAAACATATTACACTTCTTGGATTCTTGGGAAAAAACAAAAAAAGGGTGAGGTCAAATTCTCAGTAAGGGTTAATTAAAATAGAATCTATAATTAATCATTAAGAATAATCACCATGTAAATGTAAATAACTGAAAAAAATCCATTTAAATAACTTCAATGACTTGATAAGATAATTAATAATCAATTTTTAAATGTAAATAAATGAAAAAATATTATATTTAATTAATAAGTGAGAATGAAATTAATCCATAGATATTATCATAGTAAAATATCATGGATTATAATAACATAAATATTAATGAAGAGATGATTAATTTTTGGAAACCATAATATTTGGAATCATGGTATCTCCAAAATCAATACCTATCATAAAATGGTTTAAATATATTCGTAATAAACAGATTATGCTTGGACAACGTCATCTCAACTATTAAGACATTTCACAAGATAGTCTAAAACTAGAGTGCACAAATATATTAGGGTTGGAGAACTGATTTATCTCATCATAACTATAAATTCATTGAGGGGATTTTCTATATACTATCCCCAACCATTGCTACATGTACAAATAATTCATGTTATATAAAACCATCGATTTAAATTTTAAACATTTTACTTTATTACCTAATATCTATATTGAGTAAAAGATACAGCTTTATCAATATTTTCTTAGTTGAAATAATGATAAACTATTAAAAAAATATGATGAATGGTATAGTGAGAGTAAATCATAAAAATAAAATTCAATAAATTATATTTCTATAAATGAAATTACTTTAAAGATACTACTAGAATATTTCCTAAGTAAAATTCAATTTCTTTAAGATGAAAATAATTTTTAAAATCTAAAAAATGTGCACGTAGTAGAAAAATAATTTTCTTTGAAACAAGAATTTAGAATTATAAAATAATCATTAAATCATTAATTTGTTGTAAAGACCCGTAAATTTCAAGGAAATGTTTTTTTCTTAATTTTCATTGGAATTTTACAAGAACGCAGTTTTTGACGGAACCTAATTCCGAGGCCCGATGTGCCCAGAATCATTTTCCAAAGTTTGGCTTGGGTACGTTCAGTGAACGAACGAGCGGGTTTTTCTAACTTTTGAACCGGTGTTCGGAATCGAATTCTGAGGGCACCAATGGAATCGCAGGGCCGATACTTGCTTAGAAACGCCTCTTCCGGAGTTGTGTTTGCTCGGGTGTGGTTTTTAATATTTGGGCTTTAAGTTAAGAAATAAAATAAAGTGGTGCGACATCTTTATTTTTATTTCACTTAAGCCACATAAAGTTTCTTATGCTAAGTTAAAGAGGATAGGGTACAATTCAAAATATCCTACCCTCTTGGTATGATATTTGTGATGTGGGGACCGCACGAGCCCCATCATTTCTTTTCCGCTAAGTAACGCACCAGCAAAAACCCCTATTAATTGAAAGTCAACTGGGGTGTTTCTTAATCTATTAAAAGCTCATTCTAATTGGGTGGTTTTATTCGTTGAACTAATTCTGTGAATTAATGGGTCGTTACTTAGTTTGTTTATTCGTTTGTTGGCATGTAATAAAATAAGACCAACATTTTTCTTCTTGAGTGTTGTTCGTTGAGAGGATTTGACAGAACCTTAAGTCCTTCATCCTCTTTCACGAAGAATGCGAAGAACGTGAAGAACGCGAAGAACGCGAAGAACACGAAGAACTTCGGCCTTCAACGAAAGGCGACGAAGAACGTCGAGCCCTCGGAGATCGACGACGTGACACCAAGTACCACGACGCCGACGATTCTTCTCCTGCGACGTTCTTCTCTGGCGTTCCTTCATCCGCGACAAACCTTCTGTAACAGCCCGAGATTTTATGAAAAATATTCTTTTTAATTTTATTAATGTCTTGTGTTGTACTCTACACCAAAAGGAGCTTGCACAATACGCATCCTTTAATTTCCTTGCATTACACGCAATCGCAACCTTCCTCGATAGTGTGTGTAGTACGCAATACTGAGTTTCACGAAACAACGATATGCTATTAAAATATTATTAAAACTAGCCGTTATGAATAGTAATAACCACTTTGAAATTTTGTAAATTTTATTTTTCAAAATGGAATTCATTTTTAGATTCGGAGTATCGAATTTAGCCTAAGGTGAAATTTTGGTACTTTTCAGATAACTTTCATATTCTGATGAATAGTGAAAATTACTAAATTTTAATTAAAAGCAACTTTTTTTAATCGAAATAATTAATAGTGATAAATTATTAATTTGAGTGGTTTTAAAGTATATTTAGAATATATTTTAACAATTTAATACAATGTTGGTCATTGGTTGTAATTTCACATTTAAACCAGACATAATCTAGTGCCAATCTTTTGATAGATATTGTTTCTTAAAAACACGCTATTTGTTTTAACAGCGGGATTTAATTATAAAAATAATTAATGAAACTTCGATGTTATGAATTTGGTAAAATAGACTTTATTTTTGAATTCGGAATATAAAATATAGCTTAGGATGAAATTTTGGCATTGTTCTGAAAAACATCAATTTTTAATGAATAGTGAAACTACTAAGTGGTAGTTAAAAAAAACTGAATTTTTCATAAAACTTAATTTTACCGCTTCTGTGAATGGAATTTCGAAAATCCGAGAGACACGGTTAATATCAAGGACTAAAATGTGGTTCAATGAGATGAAAATAATTTTTTGGTAAATAGTAACTTTTTACTTTTTTTACCACTGTTAATAGTAAATTGGGTAACTAAGGGTAAATATGATATTAATATTACCCAAACACATGTCCTAATTCTATTGGACAAGTTTAATTCGACCAAAAACAATCTTAGGAATAAAATATGACCATTTAGGCCCACTTGGAATAGATTAGGACATTTATTATTAATTTATTTAAAGAAGGGTTAAAATAGTTAAAATCAACGTTTAATAAGTAAATCATTTATAATATGGGGTTATAAATAAGATAAATTCGATTGTAAATATTAATTATAAAGCTAAAATGATTTCCTACATGATTGTATTTTATTTGTAATTTTTAGACATCAAATAATTTAATTTATTTATGACACAAAGATGATGCAGTAATTATCTTATTAATGAAATATTGACATAATTGATAATATAAATACCAAAATAAATGTAATTTAAGACTTTTTATGAATTCCACTAATTTTATAGGTTACTATGATATATTAATGTTTATTTAATCAACTTGGTTCGAACATATAATTCTGTTATGACTTTCACAAAAATCATATATCAAATAGTGTCAAAATTGACACAAAATAGTTTTTAAATCAAATATTATATTATTAATTGTTATTTTATTACTAAAAATCTAAGGTTCGTCCAAATGACTTAGATAAGTATATATATATTAATAATAAACAATTTGGGGTTCTTTTGGCATGTTATACTAAGTTTATTAACCATATAGTGAAAGAAAACAAAAAGACATGTTAAAAGTTAAATTATTTAACTTAGAGTTAAATCTAATTGATAAGGTTAAAATAATACCCTAAACTTGTCTAAATCTTATTGGTTGATAGGATTTCGACCCATCCCCACCTTATCTTCGAAATAAGACCCTTTGGAGCCATTATAAACCGATTTTGACTTTAATATAAAATAATATTTTGAGATATTCCTAAGGTGCCCCTCTCCTCCCTTATAAAAGGGCACCTCCTCCCCCTCCTCCTCACACCAATTTGAGCACTCAAGCTCGGCCAACCCCTGACATTTTCCCTTCTACACTTCCCTAGAAACATCCTAGAGGTTCTGGTCTTCCTCAAAGACCAATTTTAGTGCCCTAAGAGGAGGTCTCAAAGAGGCGCTTCAAAGAAGAGGTAATTACAGTTACCAATTCTTTCATCTTTATTTCTTCTTCCACTTCTTCTTCTTAGGTTGTTTCATTATGAAGTAATAACATCAGTATCACTCGTATACTGATATGTTATTATAAGTATGAAACAACCCTATTTCACCATCTATCCATCCTACGGAAAAAGAAACCACCGCGCGTGCGTACGTACGGAATACCGTCTCCACGCCGTGGTGTAATCTATTTTTCCACCATCACTTTACAAGGATGGGTATAATGGTGTAATGAGTAACTATTTATGATTATTATAAATTAATATTGATACTGAAATAATATATATATACTCCAATACAATTCCACGATCATAGGAACGATATCATCACTCGTGCGTACGTACGGAATACCGTCTCCACGATGTGATGCAACTCGTTCTACATGATCTTCATTTCATAATGATTATATAAATGAATTGAATGAATGAATATGGTATATACTACACTAATACCATTCTGTAAATGAATAATCTATAACCTAAACATAAGAATAAGAATTTATTCGACAAAACACGCATAAGAACAAAAAGTTATAAAGACCCGAGTAACAAGTAACAATGAAATATTACTAACAAGAAGCTAATAATATGACCATATATGATATCATATCAATATGTATGATTCTGGAATAAGTCAATAACATTATTTAAACCATTATACAGGAGCTTCGGACACGAACAATGAAAATCGGACCTATGGTAAGGGAAATATCACAATCTCATTTTTATCCGAGATTGTTTATTCGTAAGTATTTAATGGGGTGTATTTTATCATCCAAATCCATGTTACCTCAATATGTAACATTGTTTCCATACACTTGAAATAGTTTAAATCCAATTTTACCCTTCGATGAGTTTTTAGTAAAGAATATAAAAGGAATCTTTTGTCGTTTTTCCGTACGAGGTACTTCTTGACTTTTCCGACAAAAGTACGAAGAATGTTTTTTTTAACTTATACGGCATGAATGGATTTATAAAACATTATTTCCAAGAAGCTTCCTTTAAAAGTTTTCAAGTTTATTTTTAATCAAATTATTTTATTTTAAAGTTGTATGACATATTATGAAAGGAAAAATGTTTTTTGAAAAAGAAAGGATATTTTCCTCAAGAATGGAGTTCAAGTTTTTAATCAAAATTATTTTCCATCTAAGATAATAAAAGGGTTCTATTTTTATCCCTATTATTACATGGATTTGATTATGTTGTGATGGGAACATTTTTATGAATTCCTTTATCTTATATGAATTGTTTTATGATGTCATGTTGTTTAAGAATCCCATTTTTATTAAATGGGTTATGCGATGATGTATGATTTATGATTATGTGGCACACATAAGAAAGGATTCATTATAAGATGGGTGGGACCTATATCTCCCTCCAATGCATTGGGTAATGATTTTATATCTCATGAGATAGACATGGCTGGAATGGTAGGTTATACCGGTTCAGTGAAACAGGACTGAAACGAGGGTTACTCGATTCAGAAAGGGACTTTGTCCACTAAGATAGTCTTGGCAATGAGTCCTGACTAACAAAAATGATTCTCTATGATTATGTGTGAATGCCACAAAGTTTCATGTTTTATGTTATGATTATTGTGATTACATTTCACCGCCATGATTTACCCCATGTTATGAAATTATGATCTCTTTTGCAGGTTATGATTTCCAAAATGTTATGTTCTTATTAATATGATGTGATTGATATTTATTTTGTTTACCCTTACTGAGCATTTGAGATCACCCTTTTATGTTTTCTTTTCCCCAGGATATAAAGAAAGGTTTTAGGTAAAAAAAGGGAAGATCTTTATGGGAGATATTGAAGATCTTTCACCACGATTAGAAGACTACGTTCCGAGTTTCCAAAGACACTAAACTATTACGATCCTTGTGTGTGTGTTTTTGTTATGTACTAAGTATTCCGCAAAAGTAATGTAATGTCCATGTACGTCAGGCTTCAGGTCTCTACAGTTGGTATCAGAGGAAAGGTTTAGTCAACCTTTGGAAACTAGGATGCGAGAACTTTAGTGAGATCCCTAGAGATATTTATAAGGTATGTCTAGGGATGTCCCTAAGGATAAGTATACGTATAGGATACAGTCCAAGAACTATGGTAACGATCATAGAATTTAACCTAAGATGTTAGATATCAAGGATACTCCACCATTATTATGTTGTTTTCCCTAGCATGATTTTTGCCTCTCACACTATTTTTTTGTGTTTTAGAAAATGGCTGGAAACAAGATGATTCACGATAATGGAGGATATGATGGACAATGGAATGATATTCTTCATGAGAAACCAAATGAAATGGGATTTGGAAGTCCAAAGATCATTATTATGCCGAATCAGCAATCTCATAATATGATCAATAAAGTAAAATTTGGTAAGTTTCCTGACTCGACTAATAAGAGAAAGATGGAGTTTCATGATGATCATAGAGGAAAGAAAGTTCAATTTCCCCTATGTAAATCATGTGGGAAGAGGAATCAAGTAGAATGTTTCAAGGGAACTGGAAGATGCTTTGGGTATGGAAAAGAAGGACACAAAGCAAGTATGTGCAAAGGAAAAGGGTCGGTTAACACCATGGATGAGGATAATGGTATTGCTACGACATAAAAAATGGTTAAGTGTTTTAAATGTGGAATGTATGGCCATTATGCAAACAAATGCCCTAAGGGAAAGACTCATGAAGAGAATCAGTATGGTCATATGGGTAGTATTTATGTGGATGATGATGAAGAGACTACAAATGATATGTGAGATGAAAGAATTTTTGAAGCTCGGTCAATGGTTTAAGAATGTAGTGGAATGATTACATGTTTATCATGTGTAATGTTGTATAAGAAATCTCATGGTACTATGGAATAAAGAGAAGTCTAAGGATTGTTACACTGTTGTCTTTCCTTGAGTTATGAAAGTGTATGATTAATGGTACCACTATCCATGAAAGTTTATTCAGATATTTTTAGAATTTAGATGATATGCGCACAATGAAGGAATAATAAGATAATGGGGTGTTTGATTATATTCATGAGCTCATGATTGATATAAGGACTAAGTGATATCATGGTTTGAGTATATAGAATTTTGAGGATTTTGGTATGTGGAAAGTGTTAACGTTTAACTGCATTCATGTTTTCAATAAGGTTCAATGGGTATTCAAGGGAATACATGATTAAGGCCTTTGAATGATTAGAATGTGACCAACGAGATATATCTTATGATATATGGGGATCAACGATTGTATTAAATCTCTGGAAATCGTTTTCACTATGTTATGAGAGTGGACTGCAGTATTATGGATAAGCCTAAAGATTAGAATGGATTATGTTGGACACAAGTTAGTATTGTTTAAGGATAGATGTTTTCTCGATATTATTTATGGGATGTTATAGCAATATAGTTTTAGAAAAAGGACAACCTGCAGGACGGGCGACAGCCCATCGCGTCGGACAAGGCTGTGGGAATCGAATCCACAACCGAAGTGTGACTGGCCTTTATCGCCTACCATTGGCCTACAGGAAGTCCCTGTTTAGTAGAAACTAGTTTTATTATATTAAGCAGTATGATATATGAAGTATAAGTCCATTTTTGAAACCATATATGATTAATCTCACTATAGATCGACTTTTGTATATAATATTTTCTAACCTTTTGTTTGAGACAGATGGAATGACCCGTCATTCTATCACATGATCTGCTAACACTTCACGAATAACAAATTCAACTTCATTTATTTAAGAGATGAAGTAGAAATTGTTCAAGGCATGAAAAACAATGAGATTGTACCAAAATAAAGAAATTATTTATTCTAATTCAATTTTCAACTTTAGCGAAATGATCTTGAAAACCAAAAATGTTGTCCTAGTGATCTTATACCTGATGAATCAGATGGTACCTTAGATCGTCACAAATTTATGGATTTGTGATTACTGGATTTTCCATAGCCATGTTCTCTACCACTCTCCATCAGAACATGATGGTTAGATTTCTCTTTCATATCCATATTTTCACCTATGTGGAAACCCAGTGATTAGTTTATTTGAGTAACCATTACGTTTCATAATTTTGTTTTTAAAGATTGGTTTTGATATTCCTTTTTACGATGTGGGTTTCTATTAAATAAACTTTCAAATAGTAAACCATTTATAACCCGGACGGATTTCGAGGGCGAAATTCATTTTAAGGGGGGTAGAATGTAACAGCCCGAGATTTTATGAAAAATATTCTTTTTAATTTTATTAATGTCTTGTGTTGTACGCTACACCAAAAGGAGATTGTACAACACGCATCCTTGACTTTCCTTGCATTACACGCAATCGCAACCTTCCTCGATAGCGTGTGTAGTACGCAATACTGAGTTTCACGAAACACCGATATGCTATTAAAATATTATTAAAACTAGCCGTTATGAATAGTAATAACCACTTTTTGAAATTTTTTAAATTTTATTTTTCAAAATGGAATTGATTTTTAGATTCGGAGTATCGAATTTAGCCTAAGGTGAAATTTTGGTACTTTTCGGATAACTATCATATTCTGATGAATAGTGAAAATTACTAAATTTTAATTAAAAGCAACTTTTTTTAATCGAAATAATTAATAGTGATAAATTATTAATTTGAGTGGTTTTAAAGTATATTTAGAATATATTTTTACAATTTAATACAATGTTGGTCATTGGTTGTAATTTCACATTTAAACCAGACATAATCAAGTGTCAATCTTTTGATAGATATTGTTTCTTAAAAACACGTTATTTGTTTTAACAGCGAGATTTAATTATAAAAATAATTAATGAAACTTCTATGTTATGAATTTGGTAAAATAGACTTTATTTTTCAATTCGGAATATAAAATATAGCTTAGGATGAAATTTTGGCATTGTTCTGAAAAACATCAATTTTTGATGAATAGTGAAACTACTAAGTGGTAGTTAAAAAAAACTGAATTTTTCATAAAACATAATTTTACCGCTTCTGTGAATTGAATTTCGAAAATCCGAGAGACACGGTTAATATCAAGGACTAAAATGTGGTTCAATGAGATGAAAATAATTTTTTGGTAAATAGTTACTTTTTACTTTTTTTACCGCGGTTAATAGTAAATTGGGTAACTAAGGGTAAATATGATATTAATATTACCCTAACACATGTCCTAATTCTATTGGAAAAGTGTAATTCGACCAAAAACAAACTTAGGAATAAAATATGACCATTTAGGCCCACTTGGATTAGATTAGGACTTTTATTATTAATTTATTTAAAGAAGGGTTAAAATAGTTAAAATCAAAGTTTAATAAGTAAATCATTTATAATATGGGGTTATACATAAGATAAATTCGATTGTAAATATTCATTAGAAATATAAAAAGATTTCCTACATGATGGTATTTTATTTGTAATTTTTAGACATCAAATAATTTAATTTATTTATGACAAAAAGATGATGCAGTAATTATCTTATTAATGAAATATTGACATAATTGATAATATAAATACCAAAATAAATGTAATTTCAGACTTTTTGAAGAATTACACTAATTTTATAGGTTACTATGATATATTAATGTTGATTTAATCAACTTGGTTCTAACATATAATTCTGTTATGACTTTCACAAAAATCATATATCAAATAGTGTCAAAATTGACACAAAATACTTTTTAAATCAAATATTATATTATTAATTGTTATTTTATTCCTAAAAATCTAAGGATCGGCCAAAGGACTTAGATACGGATATATATATTAATAATAAACAATTTGGGGTTCGTTTGGCATGTTATAGTAAGTTTATTAACCATATAGTGAAAGAAAACAAAAAGACATGGTAAAAGTTAAATTATTTAACTTAGAGTTAAATCTAATTGATAAGGTTAAAATAATACCCTAAACTTGTCTAAATCTTATTGGTTGGTAGGATTTCGGCCCATCCCCACCTTATATTCGAAATAAGACCCTTTGGATCCATTATAAACCGATTTTGACTTTAATATAAAATAATATTTTGAGATATTCCTAAGGTGCCCCTCTCCTCCCTTATAAAAGGGCACCTCCTCCCCCTCCTCCTCACACCACTTTGAGCACTCAAGCTCGGCCAACCCCTGCCATTTTCCCTTCTCCACTTCCCTAGAAACATCCTAGAGGTTCTGGTCTTCCTCAAAGACCAATTTTAGTGCCCTAAGAGGAGGTCTCAAAGAGGCGCTTCAAAGAAGAGGTAATTACCGTTACCAATTCTTTCATCTTTATTTCTTCTTCCACTTCTTCTTCTTAGGTTGTTTCATTATGAAGTAATAACATCAGTATCACTCATATACTGATATGTTATTATAAGTATGGAACAACCCTATTTCACCATCTATCCATCCTACGGAAAAAGAAACCACCGCCCGTGCGTACGTACGGAAAACCGTCTCCACGCCGTGGTGTAATCTATTTTTCCACCATCACTTTACAAGGATGGGTATAATGGTGTAATGAGTAACTATTTACGATTATTATAAAGTAATATTGATACTGAAATAATATATATATACTCCAATACAATTCCACGATCATAGGAACGATATCATCACTCGTGCGTACGTACGGAATACCGTCTCCACGATGTGATGCGACTCGTTCTACATGATCTTCATTTCATAATGATTATATAAATGAATTGAATGAATGAATATGGTATATACTACACTAATACCATTCTGTAAATGAATTATCTATAACCTAAAGATAAGAATAAGAATTTATTCGACAAAACACGCATAAGAACAAAAAGTTATAAAGACCCGAGTAACAAGTAACAATGAAATATTACTAACAAGAAGCTAATAATATGACCATATATGATATCATATCAATATGTATGATTCTGGAATAAGTCAATAACATTATTTAAACCATTATACAGGAGCTTCGGACACGAACAAAGCAAATCGGACCTAAGGTAAGGGAAATATCACAATCTCATTTTTATCCGAGATTGTTTATTCGTAAGTATTTAATGGGGTGTATTTTATCATCCACATCCATGTTCCCCCAATATGTAATATGGTTTCCATACACATGAAATAGTTTAAATCCAATTTTACCATTCGATGAGTTTTTAGTAAAGAATATAAAAGGAATCTTTTGTCGTTTTTCCGTACGAGGTACTTCTTGACTTTTCCGACAAAAGTACGAAGAATGTTTTTTTTAACTTATACGGCATGAATGGATTTTTAAAACATTATTTACAAGAAGCTTCCTTTACAAGTTTTCAAGTTTATTTTTAATCAACTTCTTTTATTTTAAAGTTGTATGACATATTATGAAAGGAAAAATGTTTTTTGAAAAAGAAAGGATATTTTCCTCAAGAATGGAGTTCAAGTTTTTAATCAAAATTATTTTCCATCTAAGATAATAAAAGGGTTCTGTTTTTATCCCTATTATTACATGGATTTGATTATGTTGTGATGGAATCATTTTTATGAATTCCTTTATCTTATATGAATTGTTTTATGATGTCATGTTGTTTAAGAATCCCATTTTTATTACATGGGTTATGCGATGATGTATGATTTATGATTATGTGGCACACATAAGAAAGGATTCATTATAAGATGGGTGGGACCTATATCTCCCTCCAATGCATTGGGTAATGATTTTATATCTCATGAGATAGACATGGCTGGAATGGTAGGTTATACCGGTTCAGTGAAACAGGACTGAAACGAGGGTTACTCGATTCAGAAAGGGACTTTGTCCACTAAGATAGTCTTGGAAATGAGTCTTGACTAACAAGAAATGATTCTCTATGATTATGTGTGAATGCCACAAAGTTTCATGTTTTATGTTATGATTATTGTGATTACATTTCACCGCCATGATTTACCCCATGTTATGAAATTATGATCTCTTTTGCAGGTTATGATGTCCAAAATGTTATGTTCTTATAAATATGATGTGATTGATATTTATTTTGTTTACCCTTACTGAGCATTTGAGCTCACCCTTTTATTTTTTCTTTTCCCCAGGATATAAAGAAAGGTTTTAGGTAAAAAAAAGGGAAGATCTTTATGGGAGATATTGAATATCTTTCACCACGATTAGAAGACTAAGTTCCGAGTTTCCAAAGACACTAAACTATTACGATCCTTGTGTGTGTGTTTTTGTTATGTACTAAGTATTCCGCAAAAGTAATGTAATGTCCATGTACGTCAGGCTTCGGGTCTCTACACCTTCGATCATCCATTATGGTGAGAGATTGCGGACCTTTTAATTCTTTGTGGGTTATAACAATTACATGGATTTAATTGTTATAATTAAATCTGTATGTTCTTGATCCTCGGAGTTCGTTGACGCAACGTCGTATAACGTGACGACGCGATTCCCTTCCGCGATGCAACGATCCTCTGCGCCCGCGATAATCAATTCCGCGAAGAACGCACATTCGATGACTTCGACGAGGTAGGGGTTTGATTCTTAAAAATCCTTTTGATTTATACTTGCGACGTTTGTTAAACTTTTGTTGTGTAATATTTCTTTTAAAACCGTTAACGCGGTGGGTGCGGACTAACGAACAAGTCCGAACCCACCTCACTTTTTCGTTCTTGGTGCGCGAAATGGAGGACGATGAAAAAAGGGGCCGCAATGGCGATTTGAGGGCTTGACTGTGAAGAATGGGACCCAGGAGGAGCCACGGCGCAGACGGAAGTGGAATCGGACCACCGAAGCAACTCTGGTGGCCGGAGGAATCCACCGGCGGCGCGGGTCGCCGGCGCCGCCGCGTCGGCGGCCGGAGGCGGCGGCGCCTCGGGGCGTTTCCAAATGGAGCCGCCACGGCAGTGGCGGGCAGCGAGACCCGAGACCGCACGGGTCCGGCGACACACGGGACGCGGCAAAGCCGCGTCTGCTGACCCAGCGCGGCCCACGCGGGCCGCGACACTTCATCAAGCGGGGGCAGTGCCCCGCGGCTTCCTCCGCTCGGCCGCTCGGCCGAACCGAGCCGGGCCAACCCGACCGTCCGGGTCGTGCCGAACCGGGTCGTACCCGGTTCGGCCCGACCCAGGGGGGTTGGGTCGGGTCGTTCCGGGTCCAGACCCCCTGTTTCCGGACCTTTTCGGTCTTTTCTCAAAACATGAGCTACATGCATCCGAACGATGCGACGTCTGCGGCGATGCGATCCTTGAATCGAGAAGGACATTTCGGTATATCACACTCACGGTGTTGGAATACTTTGGGTTCGTCCGGGTTGGTTCATACACGAAACCAACCGGGCCCTCGAAGCGGAAACGCTAATATCTTGAGCTTCGGATGTCCGATTGACGTGCCGTTGACTTTTTTGAATTCCTCTAAGTGAGAGGGATCTTTTGGAATAATCCGCCCGAGGTTTGGACACAGGTGGAGTACATTCGGGTTGGTTTTTCCTTAAAAACCAACTGGGCCCCTGGGACGAAAGAGCCAATAACTCTCAGACCAGGCGTCTGATTGACGCGACGTCTGCGACGTTGAGTTCCTGTTGACGATACAGAACATTTGGATAAATCAACTCTGGACTATGTGTTAGCTTTTGCATCAGCCTCTCGGCTCGTGGAGAGGACCCTTCCGAACGAGTTTGCTGTGTACGGGAACCCTAGAGCTGGCTGCGACTGCTACTGTGACGACGAAGACTGTACAGAGATCCTCAGTGGATTCGACGACGATGACTACAACACTCAGCGATATTTTCTGCGTCAGTGCTACCGATCATGTGTGGGTCTGATCCTGTGTGGGTCTGCGCTCAGCGGTTCCGTGTGGGCTAGCGCCTACAGGTCTTGTGTGGGCCCGATCCTATGTGGGTCTTTGCGGGGGTTAGTTACCTATCGATCCTTTGTGGGTCAGATCCTTTCTGGGTCATTGCGGGGGTTAGTTACCTATCGATCCTTTGTGGGTAAGATCCTTTGTGGGTCATTGTGGGGTTTAGTACCTATCGATCCTTTGTGGGTCCGATGACTTAGATGGATCAGTGATCATCTCTATCGTCATTCGAATAAGTATACCTGTGTGAGCTGAATCCTGTTTACTCTCCTTTGTGGATTGTGTTGTGATATCCTATGTGGATTATGTTTTACATTCCTATGTGGATTGTGTTGTGCATTACTGTGTGGATTGTGTTGTGATATCCTATGTGGATTTACGTTTCTCTTTCCTGTGTGGACTGGGTTGTACTTGGGCTCGGATGTTGGAGCCGAACAAGAATTGATGACTTAGGTATTTGCATGGTCAAATACCTAAGCTACGTCAGATGTTACTTCATGATTGTATTTTATCATTTTTGGATTCTGGGAGACCTTCGGGGGTCCTGGGGTCCCTACTGAGTATCATTTCCTCACCCCTGCACGGGTTGTGCCCGAACTACATTGTGTTGGTTGCAGACGATGGACAACACTGATCGTGGTTGAGGTTGGCGGAGCAGGACTGTACCTAGAGGTGGACCACTGGATGGGGTGCACTCGGAGCAGACGGCTGGTCCGAGGAGCTGTGGAGGATATCTATACCCACCCTTCAGGTGGGACTTCCAGAGGACGGCTCGACGCTGCGGCTTTCACTTTTCAGTTGTTGTTTTCCCCTTTCAGTTGTACTTTACAGTTGGGCTTGTATTTCCGGCCCCCTTTACTTTTCCGTACATACTGTTGTACCATTTTTTACTTAGTGTTTACTTCTTCCTCTTGCTTACTCTGTGGTCCTTGATTACTTTACAAAGGAAATGCCTTCCCTTTTTACTGGGATTTACGCCTTGGTGCTAGTCGCCAGCCCCTGGCCATTGGAAGGCGGGCTTGGGGTAGTCACGACACGGGCCCTGAGGACGCGGCGTGACAAATTGGTATCAGAGGAGATAGGTTCTACCGCGGACTCTGATCTTCCATTTATGTGAAGAAATAGTTGTTTAGAATATTGGGTGTGGTTATCATTCTAGGGAGACTAGTGTTGGTGCGGCGGCTGACGTATCCGTACACCAAGACTCTGACTTTTGATTTCCGACTTAATGCATGAAAACATTTATTGCATGTATGTTTCATGTTTTCTTTGTGATTACTTTGTATCAGCTCACCAGGTATACTGTTCTGACCGTGGAGCACCTGTTTCCTTTCAGTATTGCGCCACGATGGCAGCCAGCTAGGGTTCCGAGAGTTGTACGTTACGACAGCCCGCCGAGCGACGAGGCCTCAGTACAGGGCCCTTTGACAGTAGAGGCACTGGCGGTACCTCTACCCGCTGAGCCACCGATGCTTCCAGCCCCATCCACTGACGATGCACGTCGCCTTAGTGCATTGCATGAGTTCCAGCGCCAGCGACCGCCCAAGTTCATCCGGGAGATGGACCCCCAGGCAGCCGAGGACTGGCTGGAGGCAGTTGTACGAGTTTTCAGGCTAGTGGGGACACCAGCAGACCTCATGGTGATCCTCACAGCGAGCCTACTGCACACAGTAGTGGGCCGATGGTGGAGCATGATGCTCCAGGTCCACGATGAGGAATCTCTTCTCTGGACGGACTTTGAGAGCCTCTTCTGCTCAAAGATCGTCCCGTCCACCCTCTGTGCGGTAGGGCAGCTTGACGGTCACCCAGTACTCGGTGAGGTTTACCGATCTCTCTCGCTACACGACAGACATGGTACGGGACCCGTTCTTCTAGGCCCAGACCTTTGAGGAGGGATTTAGACATGAGATATGGGCATCGCTGATCTCCCTCAGCATTCCGACTTAGGCAGGAGTACTAGAGCGAGCTCTTTTGATCGAGAGATTTCTTGCTGAGACGTCTTCAGCGGCGAGTCCTACCGCGGGGCGACACGTAGTAGATTCTTCCGCAGCAGGTAGTCGACGGATGACTCAGGGGTCTAGGCAGACCAGACCCTCACGTAGACGGCCTCTGGACACTGGCTCAGCAGTGCGGGGCACACAGCGTGGAGCCAGTCTTTTGAGATGCAGGCAGTTCTACATTTGCGGCGGGTAGGGTCACATGGCTCGTGACTGCCAGACCCACCGTGATGAGGAGCAGCAGACGGTTGAGGGGCCACCCAGGCAGGGGTAGAGGGTCGGCCGTGGCGGTCCTCAGGGAGGAGGCAGACGAGGCAGAGGAGCTACCCAAGCAGTAGGTGGAGGGCGACGCTTTGAGGCTCTACCACCACCACCACCAGGAGGTCCGCCCCGACCACAGGGAGCTGGCGGGCAGAGACAGGCACAGCTCTAGGCAGCAGATGCCTATGACCACGGCGCGCCCAAGATGATTCGAGGTACGATCTGTGTCTATTCCACCCTTGCTTCAATTCTTATAGACATATGATTGAGTCACTCTTTCATAGTCGCTTCCCTTGTTCGGAGCTCGGAGATTCCGACAGAGCCGTTGGCTCGATCCTTACGGCTAGAGACTCCTACGGGAGCAGACTTGACGATTATGCACTGGTGCCGACAGTGTGAGCTTACAATAGGAGGCGAGAGCTTCGGCTGGGATCTTCTTATAGCAGCGTCGAGGCCTTACGACATCATCTAGGGCATGGATTGGTTATCTACGGTCCATGATCAGATAGACTGTTTTAGGCGCAAGGTGCAATGTGTACGCACTGACGGGATCAGGTTCACCTTCACCGGCGATAAGGGAGCCTTCGCAGCACAATATGGACTTCCTCAGAGGAGAGGACAACCCATCACTCATAATTTGGCTAGCCTCATCCTAGGAGAAGTTGACGTGCGAAGTCCATGTTTTCCTGCAGTGGTGGATCAGTATGCAGACGTCTTTCCCGACGACGTTCCAGGGCTACCTCCTCGCAGAGAGGTAGACTTTTATATTGACATGTACCCCGGGACAACCCCGATATCAAATCTAGCATATAGGATGGCCCCCGCTGAGCTTCGAGAGCTACGAGTACAGTTGGAGGACTTGCAGGGCAAGTGAATCATTCAACCCGATGTCTCACCCTGGGCTTCCCTGATATTGTTCGCCAAGAAGGCAGATAGGAGCTTGCGACTTTGTGTCGACTATCGTCTCCTAAATCAGGTGACAGTGAGGAACGTGTATTCTCTACCAAGGATTTATGACCTCTTCGATCAGCTCAAGGGAGCACGGTGGTTCTCGAAGACAGACCTCAGTTCAGGCTATCATCATCTCAGAGTTTGAGACGAGGACGTGCAGAAGATGGCCTTTAGATGTCGGTATGGCAACTATGAGTTCTTGGTTATTTCATTCGGCATAAAAAATTATCTAGCAGTTTTCATGGGCCTCATGAACAAGATCTTTCACCCATACCTCGATCGATTTGTCATAGTCTTCATCAACGACATTTTTATTTACTCAACGACTGAGGAGGAGCCCGCCTACCACTTGTGGGTTGTACTAGACACACTCCGAGAGCACCCGCATTATGGAAATCTCTCAAAGTGTCAGTTCTGGATACATGAGGTCCACTTCTTGGGGGACGTCATCTCTGAGGCGCGAGTTGCAGCGGATCTTGCAAAGATCGAGCCAGTGCTAGCTTGGGAGCCACCCAAGAGCGTGGCGGAGGTGCGAAGTTTCTTGGGAATAGCTGGATACTATCAGAGATTTGTTCCAGACTTCTCCAGAGTTATGGAACCACTCTTATCTTTGAAGAAGAAGGTAAAACCCTTTGTGTTGTCAGACAGATGTCAGCAGAGCTTCCAGGAGATGAGACTGAGATTGACCAGTGCACCTATCTTGAGGTTTCCTGAGGAGGGAGTAGGGTATGTAGTGTACTGCGATGCATCAAGGACCGGACTCGGGTGTGTCCTGATGTAGGAGCAGGCAGTGATATCCTATGGATCACATCAGTTGAGGCCGCATGATCAGAACTACGCTACCCATGACCTAGAGTTATCAGCAATGGTCTTCGCTCTGAAGACATGGCGACACTATTTGATGGGCGAGCGCTTTACAGTCTTTTCGGACCATCAGAGTCTCAGGTACATCTTCTCTCAGAAGGACATGAACCTGAGACATCGGCGATGGCTCGAGTTACTCCAGGACTATGAATTTGAGATAGTATATACTCTTGGGAAGGGGAACGTGGTAGCTGATGCTCTCAACAGGAGGATGAGAATTCAGCTACTTGAGGAGGCGACAGAGCAGCTAGCCACCTTACAGATATCTTTTGTGGATAGAGATGGAGCAGCCTTCCTTTAGTCACTCACAGTCTCTCCTCCACTACTGCAGCAGGTCAGAGAGGCACAACATGGGGACACTGACTGTGAGACACGACGTGCACATATATCCTCAAGACACACACCTGATGGTTTCTCCTTTCGAGCGGAGCACATCATCCTTTTAAGAGGACGTACCTTGGTACCAGTCTCTTTACGAGAGGAGGTGCTGAGATAGTTTCACATTTCTCCTTTTGCGGTACATCCTGGAGTGGCAAAGATGTACCAGGACCTCAGAAGACAGCACTGGTGGCCAGGCATGAAGAAGGCTGTGGCAGAGTTCGTTTCACGATACCTCACCTGCCAGCAGGTTAAGGTAGAGCATCAGGTCCGAGAAGGCTTGGTAAAGCCCTTGGAGGTCCCGAAGTGGAAGTAGGACGAGATATATATGGACTTCATGACTGGACTTCCACGCACTTCCAGAGGTCACGACTCCATTTGGGTGATTATCGACCGACTCACCAAGTCGGCTCACTTCTTACCCATTAGGAGCAGGGCTTAGTGGAGAGCTTGGGGCATCTCTATGTTCAGGAGATTATACAGCTTCACGGTGTTCCATCATATATCGTCTCCGATCGTGATGCTCTCTTTACTTCCCGGCTTTGGAAGGGGTTGCAGGAGGTGTTCGGGATGCAGCTACATCTGAGCATCACCTTTCACCCTCAGACGAATGGTCAGACAGAGAGGACCATTCAGACTCTCGAGAACATGCTCCGTGCATGTGTCCTAGACATTGGTCGCAGTTGGGAGGACCACTTACCCTTGGTGGATTTCCCGTACAACAACAGCTACCACTCCACCATTGGGATGGCATTGTACGAGGCATTGTACGACATACCTTGCAGATCTCCTTTGTGCTGGACAGACCCTGGGGAGTCAGCACTTGTGGGACCAGAGATGGTCCGGGCCACGACAGAGAAGGTCCAGGTCATCAAGGAGCGGATGAGGACAGCCCAGAGCCGGCAGAAGTCTTTTTCTGCCAGGAGGTGGAGGCCACTAGAGTTTGAGGATGGAGACCACGTCTTCTTGCGTGTCTCACCTCGATGTGGATTAGGGAGATTTTTCCGTGGCGGAAAGTTCTCTCCATGCATCATCGGACCATTCCAGGTCCTCAGCAGGATTGGCGAGGTGGTTTATCGCCTGGCTCTACCACCTCAGTTGCACCGGGTGCACGACATCTTCCACGTATCTCAGATAAGGAGATACGTGCACGACCCAACACACATCATTGACCATGGGGAGCTGAACGTTGATGATGGGGCATCTTTTGCGGAGGTCCCGGTGGAGATCGAGGATCGACAGGATCAGGTCCTTCGTGGAAGATCGATTCCTCTAGTGTGCATCATATGGCAGCACGTGAACCTCCAGGAGAGCACTTGGGAGCGGGAGGCTCAGATGCATGCTAAGTACCCACATTTTTTTCCCTAGTTTATGATGTATCTGTACGGGGACGTAAATCCCTGAGGTGGGAGTGATGTAAAGACACATAAATTTCAAGGGAATTTTTTTTTATTAATTTTCATTGAATTTTACAAGAACGTACTTTCTGATGACACCTGATTCCGAGGCCCGGTGTGCCCGGAATCATTTTCCGAAGTTTGGCTCGGGTATGTTCAGTGAACGAACGAGTGGGTTTTTCTAAATTTTGAACCGGTGCTCGGAATCGAATTCTGAGGGCACCGATGGATTCTCAGCACCGGTACTTGCTTAGAAAAGTCTCTTCCGGAGTTGCGTTTTCTCAGGTGTGGTTTTTAATTTTTGGGCTTTAAGTTAAGAAATAAAATAAAGTGGTGCGACAACTTTATTTCTATTTCACTTAAGCCTCTTAAAATCCACTTAAAGTTGCTTAAGCCTAGTTAAAGCGGATAGGGTAAAATTCAAAATATCCTACCCTCTTGGTAGGATATTTGTGAGGTGGGGCCCGCACGAGCCCCACTGTTTCTTTTCTTCTAAGTAACGCACCCGCGAAAAACCCTATTAATTGAAAGTCAACTGGGGCGTTTCTTAATCTATTAAACACTCCTTTTAATTGGTCGGTTTTATTCGATGAATTAATTCTGTGAATTAATGGGTCGTTACTTGGTATGTTTTTCGTTTATTGGCATGTAATAAAATAAGACCAACATTTTTTTTCTTGAGTGTTTTTCATTGAGCGGATTTGATAGAACCTTAAGTCCTTCACACTCTTTCGCGAAGAACGCGAAGAATGCCGGCCTTCGACGAAAGGCGACGAAGAACACCGAGCCCTTGGAGATCGACAACGCGACGCCAAGTACCGCGACGCCGACGATTCTTCTCCCTCGACATTCTTCTGCGACGTTCCTTCATCCGCGACAAAACTTCGATCATCCGTTGAGGTGAGAGAATGAAGTCCTTTTAATTCTTTGTGTTTTATAACAATAACATGGATTTAATTGTTATAATTAAATCTGTATGTTCTTGATCCTCGGAGATCATTGACGCAACTCCGTATACCGCGACGACGCGACGCCCTTCCACGATGCGACGATCCTCTTTGCCCGCGACGATCAATTCCGCGAAGAACGCACGTTTGACGACTTCGACGAGGTAGGGGTTTGATTCTTAAAAATATTTTTGATTTATACCCGTGACATTTCTTAAGATTTTGTTGTGTAATATTTCTTTTAAAAATGTTAACACGGTGGGTGCGGTATAACGAACAAGTCTGAACCCACCACACTTTTTCATTCTCGGTGCACGAAACGGAGGACAATGACAAACGGGGCCACAATGGCGATTTGAGGGCCAGTAAGTGATGAATGGGACCCGGGAGGAGCCACGTCACAGACGGAAGTGGAATCGGATCACCGGCGGCGCCGGCGGCCGGAGGCCGCGGCGCCCCATCGCGCCGCTGGATGGAGCCGCCGCGGCTGAAGCCACGGCGGCGGCGGCCAGCCAGACCCATGACCGCGCGGGTCCTTCGACACACGGGACGCGGCAAAGCTGTGTCCGCTGACCCAGCGCGGCCCACGCGGGCCGCGGTGCTTCATCCTGCGGGGGCAGCGCCCCGCAGCTTCCTCTGCTCGGCCGAGCCAAGCCGGGCCAACCCGACCGGTCAGTTCATGCCCCGGCCGGGTCGGACCCGGACTCGGGTCGGGTCGACCCGGTTCGGGACGACCCAGGGGGGTTGGGTCGGGTCGGTCCGGGCCCAGACCCCCCATTTGAAGATCTTTTCGGTATTTTGCTCATAACATGAGCTACACGCCTCCGAATGACACGCCTTCAGTGGTGATGTGATCCTTGGACCGAGACGGTCGTTTCGGTATATCACACTCAAGGTTTCGGAATACTTTGGGTTCAGATGGGTTGGTTCGTACACGAAACCAACCAGGCCCTCGGAGCGGAAACACTCATATCATGAGCTTCAGACGTCCGATTGACGTGCCATTGACTTTGTTGAATTCTTCTAAGTGAGACGGATCTTTTGGAATACTCCGCCCGAGGTTTGGATGCAGGTGGAGTACGGTCGGGTTTGTTTTGCCATAAAAACCAACTGGGCCCCTAGGACGAAAAAGCCAATAACTCTCAGACAGGGCATCTGATTGACGCGCCGTCTGCGATGTTGAGTTCTTGTTGACGATACAGAAGTTTTGGATACATCAACTATGGACTATGTGTCAGTTGATGTATCAGCCTCTTGGCTCGTGGAGCGGACCCTGCCGAACGAGCTTTCTATGTACGGGAACCATAGAGCTGGCTGTGACTGCTACTGTGACGACGACGACTATACAGAGATCCTCAGTGGAGTCGACGGCGACGACTACAACACTCAGCGATCCTTTGTGGGTCAGCGCTACCGATCTTGTGTCGGTCCGGTCCTATGTGGGTCAGTGCTCAGCGGTCCTGTGTGGGCCAACTCCTACTTGTCCTGTGTGTGCCCGATCATGTGTGGGTCTTTGCGGGGGTTAGTTACCAATCGATACTTTGTGGGTCAGATCCTTTGTGGGTCTTTGCGGGGGATAGTTACCTATCAATCCTTTGTGGGTCAGATCCTTTGTGGGTCATTACGGGGGTTTGTACCTATCGATCCTTTGTGGGTCCGATGACTTAGATGGATCAGTGATCATCTCTATCGTCATTCGAAGAAGTAAACCTTATTGAGCTGAATCCTATTTACTCTCCTTTGTGGATTGTGTTGTGTTATCCTATGTGGATTATGTTTTACTTTCCTGTGTGGATTGTGTTGTGCTTTCTTGTGTGGATTGTGTTGTGCTATCCTATGTGGATTTACGTTTTTCTTTCCAGCACGGAATGGGTTGTAATTGGGGCTCAGATGTTGGAGTCGAACGAGAATTGATGACTTAGGTATATGTATGGGCATATACCTAAGCCGCGTCGGATGTTACTTCGTGATTGTATTTTATCCTTTGTGGATTCTGGGAGACCTTTGGGGGTCTCGGGGTCCCTACTGAGTATCTTATACTCACCCCTGCACGGGCTATGCCCGCACTACGTTGTGTTGGTTGCGGACGACGGACATCACTGATTGTGGTCGAGGTTGGCGGAGCAGGACGGTACCTGGAGGTGGACCACTGGACGGTGTGTACTCGGAGCGGATGACTGGTCCGGGGAGCTGTGGAGGCAATCTGTACCCACCCTTTAGGTGGGACTTCCAGAGGACGGCTCGACGCTGCGGCTTCTCACTTTTTAGTTGTTGTTTTCCCCTTTCAGTTGTACTTTATAGTTGAGCTTGTATTTCCGGCCCCCTTTACATTTCTGCACTTACTGTTGTACCAGTTTTTACTTAGTGTTTACTTCTTCCACTTGCTTACTCTGTGGTGCTTGTTTACTTTACAAAGTCAATTCCTTCCATTTTTACCGGGATTTACTCCTTGGTGCTAGTCGCCATCCCCTGGCCTTTGGAAGGCGGGCTTGGGGAAGTCACGACACGGGCCCCGAGGACGGGCCATGACATTCATCATGATAGAGGGAGATTATTCTCATGTTGTATAAGTTACGAAAACATTACTTTAACACTTTTGAAATAAAAATCATAAGATTTGTTTTTTGAAAATCATATGATGATTCATTTTAAAACATTTTGTAAAAAATAAAAAAGGAATAAAAATGAATTTAAAATTTAATTTTAGGATATTAAAAAAATTAGATAACATGTTTAGATTTAATTTTCATAGGAAATAAATAATCCTCAGTATAGTCTTAATCTTAAAAAATCTCAAATAATGATGAGATAGTGAAATAAACCATTACCAGTTTGTAATCAGTGGAATCATATTACCCATGAAATAAATAACATAAAATGAAACTTTATATACCATGAAAACAATAATATTAATGATATAATATATTAACATTGAATTATATACACCTCAAAAAATAAATAATTGGTGAATTCTGCACGTGTCCCACAAAAATAAAACATAGATGAAAATCCCTTGCCTCAGGTTTGTCTTCCAAAGAATGTGTTCCAAAGTTAGATTTAATGGTTATAAACAAGTAATAAATTTATACCAGAACCATATTAATATTTATATCATCTTATATGAATATTTTATCATATCTTAACACCTATTAATAAATAATATTTTATTATTTTCATTATTTTGGGTGATAATTTCCTTGTTTTCTCATGCATGTTTTTTCAAGAAAGTACCATTTCTCTTATATAGGATATAAATAAATCATATATAGAGTTATATTAATTTTCAATACATCAAAATTATTCAATAAAATTATTTTTAGAAATATTATTATATATTTATCATGGAAAAAAATGGCATCAGTTTGTGTAAACGGTAGACCGTACGTACGCATGAGCGATGATATCATTCCATTAATGGTGAAAGGTTAATGAAAGAAATGATATATTAATTTTACAGAATAAATATAATGTAATAATTTTTATATATATCTTTTATTTTTATCTTTATTCCCATACAAATAAAATTTTGATAAAAAATTAATTGGACTGCTACGTAGTGACGACAAAACATATGTATGCACACACATTGCTTTCTTTTTTAATAGGATGGTTAAAAGGTTAAATATTTTTATATCATAATAATAATAAAATATCAGTATGTAGGTGATGGTATATTTATTTAATTAATAATGAAACAACATATGAAGGGGAAGTATAATAAAAATTATACTTGAAAGTGTCAGTAATGACAATTTCCACTTCCTTGGCAGTCTTCCTTTATATTTCATCTTAAGGGAAACATGGTTGGTATTTGTGGAGAAATAAACAATTAGAACTTGGATAATAATTTTTAAAATAGACATGGGAAAATTTAGGTCAATATGTAAGGCTTGAGGTGTTGATAAGGTGTCAAGGAAAAGGTTCCATTTTATAATTGAGGTGAGAGACACATTTGGAAAATCTCAAAACCTTAAAATATATTAAGACTATTATAGATAAAAATGCAAAATAATGTCCTATAAATTTAAATTGGATTATTTTTTAGACCATATATTATAATAATTAAAATTATATTATCTTTTTATGGTTTTAAATAATTTAATAAAATATTATATCCATAAATTATCATTATTAGCATGGTCTTCACTATTTATTACTTTGTCTTTAAAATAATCAAGAAAATAAGATAACATCAAGAAAAATAATTTAATACATCCATAATATATCAAAATAATATATAAATTTAATGGATCACCTTAATTATCTCAGTTAATATATATTTTAATATTTTTAATATAATTTATTTGATCATTCTATTAATTAAATAATTACTACATCTGACTTGTAATATATATGATGGTAAAATAAAATATAATTTCACATGGGGAAAATAAATTTTTACTGTTATAGTTACTATAAGAATTACAATATATCCATGGGAGAAAACAATATTAAAATTTTTATATTAATTTAAATCAAGAATGTTACATCTTTAAATTTTTATTAAATAAATAAATTTAAAATTATTTCCACAATGAAAAACAACATTTTTGAATCTTAAATTTTAAACACAAAAATATAATTATACCAAATCAGGGATAAGGATGAATAAAATGGAATTAATTAGATTATATATAAATAAATAGTAATTATTTCAATTTTAGATCAAATTAAAATCATATAAGTAATTTTAAATTCAAATAAAACATTAATTTTATAAAAAAAAATTAACTATTACATGGAAAATAAATCATCTCAAAAAATTACTAAGAATTTTCCATAATATAATTTTAATATCAGGATTTCAGTAATAGTGTTAGTTTTATAAAACTAAATTTATATAATTTTTTTAAATTTATTATAATATGTAGTCATAAAAAAAGTAACACATATTTGAAGAATACATTTTTTTTATGAATAAGAAGATTTAACTAAAAATTAATAACTTATTTAAGAAAAATTAATTACTACATTAACAATTATTTAGAATATAATATATTTTATAATGTGGTTAATACTATTAATTCACTACAATTTAATAATTAGGTCATAATAATAATATTTCATTATTCATTTAAGTTGGGTGTTTCATTCAACATAAGCTATTGAAGATGTTATATTTTAACAGTGACATACCAAAAAATCATGGGGTGTTACATTATATCCTATTTCAAAAAATTGGGTGGTCAAAATTAGAAATTTTACTTCTAAAATAATAGGTTTATATTTGAAAATATATTTTTGGGAGTCCCACATTATAATGACGGTTAATGAAATATCCTCTTAAAAAGAGGGTTAGGGAAATTCAAAAGTTATTGGAAAAGTTAGGATTTATAATAGCAGATAATTAGTGTGAAGTAAAAATTTAGACATGGAAGATAAATATAACTCTCAAATTTTGATGGAGAGTGATAAGTAAAATGGCCATTATAAAGTTGTTACATTCTATCCTATTTTAGTAAATTAGTGGTAAGATGTTATATTTTAAAATTTACATACCATAAAATCATGGGGTGTTACATTCTATCATATTTCACTAAAATATGTCCTTTAAATTTGAAATTGTCCTTGTTAAGAGGGTTAATGAAATATCCACATAATAATAGGGTAAGGGAAATGCAAAAGGTCATCACAATGTTAGGATTTATAATAACATAAAATTAGTGGGATATGAAAATCTAGATATGGAAGATTAATATAACTATCACGTTTTGATAAAGAGTGATAGAGAAAATGGACATTATAATGTTAACCATCACAAAACAATAAATTTGTAATTGGATAAAAAACCATTGATTTATTAGTATGAAAATTAAAAGTATAACATTTTAATTGCAAAGTGAATTTACTATAGTTGATTGATTGTATTACTATCAATATAATAACTCAAGAAAAAATTATTACTTGATTTATTTCCATGCCATAAGTATAATATAATCCTTTTTTATGCTTCAATTTATTTTAACTCTATCACTTTAACTAGAAAATAGATATTCGTGATGATGTTTTTATTTTGGAAGAACATTAATGAATAAAAAAAATCGAAAAGTCATTCCTTCATCCTTTAAATATATACTAAAAACAAAATGGTTAGCACATGTTATCAAAAAATGATAATATATAATGTTCATCTAAATCCATTCCACAACTAGTTATTGTTAAGACACATATAAAATATGTCTGTCCAAATTCAAAGACCTAAAATTTATAAGTAAGATCACTAAAATTAAGAAATTAACATAATATTAGATTCCCAAAACAACATAATGTATCTATTAATGTCACATAAACGATAAAAATACCATAATCAGATTAAAACCATGATGAAATCATGCATTCTCTAAAATAATATCTGGTTTTCCAATATATTCAATAAATCTATACATAGGGAAAAATCGACAAACCATCAAATTAATAACCAATGACACGGTCACCCATACTATAAAATAATAATTTCTTTATCACTTGGAACATATTTAGGTTTACATTCCCCAAATCATGAGTTTTAAAAAATATGAACTTGCAACTAAATCACTTATCTTGGTTTCTAGCACTATTCCTCATATGCTTCCAATTCCTTAAAGAAGATGTATTGAATTACAATCCTTTTATATATCATCAATATTAATACTATAGAATAATTGATAAAATAATTTTTATAACATAATTATTAAATCCAAAAACACAATCACATTAATCATTCCAATTTATTGTAAAAGCATTAACTATATTTGATTATCATATTCCTTAATACCTCCTTCCATTCATATGTCATTTATAGGCTCTTCATAATCAACAGTATAACTATTACATGTAAATCCTTTATTATTTTTTCCCCTAGTACATCAATTTTCATAATGCCCATATTTATCATATTTAAATCATTCAACCATAGATACTACCTTAGAGATACCAATATTCCAAAATTTTAATTTTCCTTAGAAAATATTTCCCTTATATACTTATTTTCTAAAACCAAAATATATTAAAACTACTATAATAAATTTAATTGTTTGTTTCATTTCATATACTAAACATATAAAAAACTTAATCATCTTTTCTCTTTGGATTCCACCACCCGAGCCCTCTGAAAACTCTATCCTTATCTTTTTTGGTGATTCCATGAGTTAGTTAAGGGTAATGTTTTTAATTATATATTATGATAATAGGTTAAGAATAATAAAAATTAATTACATTATATTAATGATCCCATTTGGTTTCTCATCCACAAAGTGTATATCGTATTCATCATTTACCTAGTTCCTTTTGTTTTCATCCATTGGCTAAAACCACAAGCATTGTGTGAGAAACACAAATCATAGATATAAATCACATTGTCATGACGAATCATTTATTGGATTCCTAAATCATAAATCATTTATAATATATGATTCATTAGGATTATACTTAGTTACACATTTTTATTACCAAATCTATATGATGATATGCTATAATTAGAATTATCCTCAAGGTTAGTCATAGGGTTATATTCCATAATCTATGTTTTCCTAAATCTAGTAATATGGTGTTGACTAAACTAACTCTGATAAACATTATAACTACCCTAACCCCAGTATACTAGAGTTTGAGGTTACTTTATTACATTTGTATATGATATAAGGAATCACATTCCAAATGGCTAAATAGTTTAGTAGTATTCATAAACCGAATAAAAACATTACTCCCAAATCACATTTGAAAACACAAATTACAACAATTTTTAAGAATTAAATTATTTATCATATCATATCATTTAATAAAAAACATATTACACTTCATGGATTAATTGGTAAAAGAAACAAAATAAGGCAAGCTTGAATAGTCAGCACGGTTTAAGTACAATGGAAGCTATCATGCATCAACAAGAATAAAGACCATGTAATGGTATATAAATTATCACATATACCATTTAAATAACATGAATAATATGATAGGTTAAGGAATAATAAACATGGAATGTTAAAAAATTTAAAACAAATCCCAATAAATCAATAAATGAAAATGAAATGATTCATGAGATAATATCATTGTGAAAATTTCATGGATAATAATAACAAAAAAACAGTGATTAATTATAGGATTCCATGTTATTTTTTATAATAGTACCTATAAGATTAAAACCATTCACAAGAAAATTTACAATAATGGTTATAAACTAATTAGGTTTGGCCAAATCCATCCCCACTGTCATGATATTTCCCAAGACATTTTAAAACTACTAAGTACAAACAGATTAGGTTTGGCCAATGAATTTGTCTTATGAGACACACCAATGACTTGAGTAGATTTTAAATATATGTTACCCAACAATTATTCATTCCTAAATAATTACTCAGATATCTAAATATTGTTTTAATTTATAAACAATTTCCCTTATAATCAAGTATTAGTATTGAGTAAAAGATATGAATTTTACAATATATTCCAATTCAAAATAATCATAAACCATTAAAATAAATATGTTGAATTGTATCATTATATGAAATCTTAAAAATTCAATTAATAAAATTATAATTCCATATATAAAAACACTTTAAAAAGAATACTGAAATATTTCATGAAGAAAAGACCCTTTTTTATTCGAAAATAATTTTTAAAATCTGAAATTTAAACTCGTAATAAAGAAATAATTTTATTTGAGAAAAAAACTTTTAAAATTATAAAGTAAGGTTTAAATAATTACTGAATCATAGTAGTGGGATAATCCATTCATGCCGTATAAGATAAAAAACATCAATTTCAATGTTTTGTAAGAAAAATCATAAATACATTTTTGGAAAGCCACATGAAGATTCCTTTTTTAAAAAAAAGTAAAAAGGGAAAAAATAATTTAAAATTTCTTCAGGGAATATTGATTTTTTTAGAAAACATGGGTATGCAAAATAAATTTTCTGTAGTTTAGGCTTAAATAAAAATAATCTCAAATAATGATGAGATTGTGAAATAAACCATTTCCACTTTGTAATCAGTTGAATCGTATGCCCTTTGGAAGAAATAAGTTCAAATGAAACATTAGATACCATTAAAAAAATATATTTATGATATAATATATCAAAGGGTCCTAATATACCCCACACAAAAGAAATATTTGTTAACTTATGCATGTGCCCCACAGAAATGAAGGTGATACGAAAATTCTATACCTTATGATTGACTTCAATAAAAATCTTCAAAACTCTTCATTAATGGTTGAAAAAATGTTATTAATTTATAAAATAAACATATTAATATTTATAGCATCTTATATGATATTTTTATAACATATTTTCACTCATTTATTAATAATATTTCATTATTTTCACTGTTTCATGGGTTAATTGCCTTTTTTTCTCATGCATGTTTGGAATGAAATTTGTAGTTATCTTGCATAGGATATAGATCCATAATAAAAAAGAATGATATTAATGTTATAAATATTATATTTAATAATTAAATACATTTTTAACTATTATTATATTTTGATTATGGAAAATAAGTTGCATCGCTTCGTGGAGACGGTAGGTCGTACATACACATGAGCGATGATATCATTCCCTTAATGGTGAAAGGGTAAGGAAATGGATGATATGTTCATATTAAATAATGAATATAATTTCATATGAAATATATATATCAATTATTTTCATTATTATTCCCATACAAAAAGTGTGGTGATAAGAAACGAATTACACAACAATATGGAGACGGCAAGCCGTAATCAAACACAAACGATGCTTTCAATTTTTGTAGGAAGAATATATATATTGATATAAATGTATCAAAATATTAATAAAATATAAGTACATATATTATAATTTAGTTATTAAATTAATAAAGAAACATCTTATTAAGAGTAATTATAAAATAAATAAACTTGAAAGAGTTGGTAAAGACGATTACCTCATCATTGGTAGACTTCATTTAGATTTCTTTCAAAGTGATCTATGGTAGGTCTTTTGGAAGGGAAAAGTGTATATAATTTGCCTAAGTATTATTATAATATAAATTATCATGGTTTGGTTGATATATATGTCTCATGGTGGGGTAAAAAAGTGAATGAATATGTTCCCTTTTAAAATTGTGGTGGGGGAACTTTTGAGAATTATCAAAATATTAAAATATAATAATAATATTCAAATCTGAATGCTTAAAAATGACATATAACATAAAATAAAATTATTATAGATCCAATATATTAAATTATTTTTAATTATCTAATTATTTTATGTTATTTATGTAATTTAATAAAATATTATATTCCTAAAATATCATTATTGACATTTTCTCACCATTCATTAATTTTCCATTAATAAAATCTAGAATACGACATAAATTCAAAAATAATTATTTAATACATACCTAATATATCATAATAATATATAAAAATTCTTTTAAAACCTTAATTATCTTAGAGTATATTTATTTTAATATTTTTAATATCATTTATGTAATTTTCTATTAATCATATAATAACTACATCCACGTTGTGTAAGATTATATGGTAATTATTTAGTCCCTAAATATCAAAACAAATTACCATGATTAATATAAATATTTTTCATTTACAATTAATATTAATAGTCAAATATATCTTTTGGATAACACTATATTAAAAATTTTATATTTATTAAAATCATCAATGTGATATCATTGACATTTTATTAAATAAAATATTATAAAGGTCATAATCTCATAAAAATATAAATAAATGCTAAAATAACCTATAATTTAATGATTATGGATAAATATTATTCATAAAAAACTTGGCTGAGTGTCAGGGTCATTTTATTTTCCTCAACATATTAATTTTAAACTAAGTCCCCAAATTTACCCTTTCCATGGCAACAAAAATTACCTTGGTTACATATCATATTGACCATGAATAAAAGAAAAATAATTAATAAATTAGGACATTATTAATCCAAATATGGAATCTGTTTTTAAATTTTTTTAAAAATATGAATAATTTAATTTCAAATTAATCACGCAACGAAAAACAGTTTTCATGAAAAATGAAATTTTAAACCGCAAAATGTATTTATCCTAAAAAATGTTATAATGATGATTAAAATAAAATTATTTATATTATAAATAAATATATTTTAATTAATTTACTATTATATCAAATTCAAATAAAAATTGGCTTTTATATATAAATAAATATTAGTTAAAAAACGATATTTTTAACTATTCACTAGAAAAACAATCTTCATAGAAAATTACAAAAAATTCACCATAAGATAATTTTAATAAGATAATTTCAAGAATTATATTATTTTCATAAAATAAGTTTTATATATTTTTTGGAAAATGATCTGAATATTTACTAATAAAAGGCAAGAGAACAATTGTTTGAAGAAAACATATTTTTTGAATAATAAAGTGATTTTACTAAAAATTAATTACCTATTCACAATGAATTAATTAATAAATTAACAATGAATTAGAAATTTTTTTATTTTAGAATGTGTTTAATAATATTCTTTCCCTCTAATTTAATGACTTATTCATAATAATAATATTTCATTGCTTGGTTAAGCTGGGTGTTACAGGAACTGTAAGATGTCAAATAGGATAAATTTAAAAAGAGACATACTTTAAAATATTTGGGTGTTACATTGAATGATAATATATATCATTTAATTTATTTTCTATTCAATCACATATATATGATTCTATCACTCATGTATGCGTGGACTACCTCTATCAGGAAGTGATGTGACTATATTTTCATCACCACACTACATAGTTGATATATATAAGTATATTATATGGTACACATGACTTTATAATCATTATTTGAAGGTAAAATATTAATAACCTCATGTATATAATATTCATTGAAAAATATAGGTGTTACTAATGTGTAAGTATGACATATCGTCTCTCTGATCGTAACATACTTCAATTTTCATAACAAATATTTGGGATTGGTTTTAAAAGTAATATTTATGTAAAAATATGGTAATTATATCATTATAATTATAATTATTATATATATGATATAACAATATAAAATACGAAAGAACCAAATCTTTCATTACAAAATAATTGTGAGAAAATAATGCAATTAAAACCTAAAACAATGAAAAAAATGAAATATTATTAAGGAACGTCTGATAAGATATTAGAAAATGTTCATATATGATATTATAAATATTAATATTTTTATAAAATAAGTTAATAACAAGTTTCGAACAACAATAATGTATGTTAAAGAACGTTTAATCAAAATAAAGTAAGATGTAAGGGATTTCTTTACTAAATTTCCATTCATTAGGTTAAAAATAGAATTCATTGATTATTTATTTATAAGATTATACGTGTAATGATTTTTTATATTATTATGTTGTATTTACACTATTTTTATGTGGATTTATATTTGATACACATAATTTATTTATTTATTTATTCTCACTTCAATGTTATGAACATTTTATGGGTTTATTTAGAATTTCATTCTAGTTGAGATTATTTATTCATGAATATCAGATGAAGGAAACTATATGACCAATTCCTAATAAAATAAATTTATTTTATTCTCCTCTAGTAATTATTGATTTTTTTAATTAAAATTATAATTTTCCCACTCTTTGATACTTAAATTAATTGAGAAATATTTTTATAAAATTCAACTTAATTGCATTCCTTTGTTAGAAATATATTTTCTTCTAAAATATTGCTTCTTAAATATTTTTAAAAATGGGTTTTTACTTTTAAATATTATTTGTTAAATATTTTTTCAACCATATTTACTATTTAGAAAATGATTTCCAAGGAATCTTTTTATCATTTTCAAAAAAATCTAGTGTGTCATTTATCAAACAATTGAAAGGAATCATTGTTTTAATGTGTACTCTATGTATAAAAATATCCACCATAAGGAACCTTAAATGTTATAAATATTCCATTATAGGATATCTTGTTTAATTATGAAGAATTGTTTTTTATATTTTTTTATGTTTTAAAAAGTCAACATTGATGAAATGGATTTTGAAAATGTTATTTAAAAATTTGAAGTATATTTTCTCCTAGAATATTTTTAATGATATATTTTTGTAATTTATACAAACAAATGAAAAAAACATTTTTATTACTCTATTGAGTATATGCTAATACCAATATTATTCTTCATCTAGATTGATTTGGATTATTTTGAAAAAGTATAGAATTGACATTCACTTCATTGTTTAATTTTATTTCCTTTATCATCCTATTGAAAAATCCAGCTTCCTTTGAGCATTCAGCATTAAATTTACCTTAAATATCCATATTCTTGTGTTATGTATGTGATTATTTCATAAACCATATACCATTTTTACATACATTTTTGACATGAAATGTTATTTGATCAAATGGGAAAATGTTGATAAATATGTATAATTTACTCAATATGGATCATTGATTATGAACATTGTTTGTGAATTAAATTGATTTTTTGATATTTGAGGAATGATTTTGAAAAAATCAGTTGGCTAAACCCTATGAGTTTATAACTAGTAGTTTTAATCATTCTTATGGATGGTCTGGATAGTAGTATGTTCTAAAATGTATTTTGTATGGTCATGACAATAAAGGTATCATATTCCTGGAAAACATTACGTATAATAATTAATAATTTCCATCATTTAGATTTAGTTATCATTTTAGATGATATTTTCTCGATGATATTATCTAGGGTTTCATCTCATTCTTATCTTATTGATAAAATGGAATGTGTTTTCCATTATTTACATTTCTATATGGATTTCGACTTATCTTTCCATGATAGTCAATTTATTTAAATGGTATTCATTTTTAGTTATTTACCTTTCCATGTTGAATATTTTTATTGATTCATGATAGCTTCCTCTATTTGTAACCCTTATTGATCATTTGAGGGCATGATTATTATTTTTCCTTTCAAAAGGATTCCATTAAGTGTAATATGTTTGATATAAAAGGATTTTACTGATGGAATAATGATATTATTGAAGCAAATATATTTCTTTGTAATGAACCAAACATTTATTAACGAAATATATCCCTTATAATAGAAATTTAATATAGTATAAGTCACATAAAATCACTTATATTCCTTAATAAAAATATTATAAAATAATAATTAGATAAATGAGATGTTTTTACATAAGTTAAGGAACCAATACTGATGAAATAATAACATTGCCTTAGGAATAGTAATATAATCTTCGTGAATAGTAAAATGGACAAAGCAAAAGTAACCATACTAATGAAAGTATAAAAAAATTAAGTATTTTATAATAAATTTATGGTATAATTTTATCAAATACTAGGTAATTAAATGTTTTAAAAACTATTAATTAAGTGTTGGAATTATTGTAAGTCATAGATATATAATTAAAATTTTATAATTAATTTAATAATATAAAAGAAAATTTAATTTCATAAAATGGAGTTTATTTTGTAATTTTACATGTCAAAAAATGTCTATGTTGAATTTTTGGGATTTTCCTAAAATATATGAATTTTTATGAAGAGTAAAATATGATAATTTAATGTTTTAATACATTATAAATTAAATATATTGTTTATTGAGTTATAGAATATGTAAGAACCATAATCTAAAACTTACCTTCGTTATTTTAATTTTTTGTGATAATTCTCATAAAATTCATAGTCTTGTGCCAAAATGATAAACTTATGATTTAAATAATGGGAAAACACCCCTCTGCACCACAATAAATACCACCCACAAACCTCTTCTCCTCACATGTTTAAAGACTTGTCCCTTTCCAAAATTCTATCCCAAAATCTTTTTTATCTCCTCTTCACAACTAGGACATCATGGCCGCACCAAAATACCAAAAACAGTTCCCTACAAAGGTTCTGAAGGTGGCTAAATTCAATAGGTAAAATCCTTGACCATTTTCTTTTAATTACTTCTCAATTTCATTTCTATTATTATCTTATATTCACCCAATATTATCCAAATATAATGATAAATATAGTATACTTCATATAAATTAATTATGTCATGTAAATGGGAGATACATTCTTTCAATCCTCCCACTCTCTCTTTTATCCAAAAAATGAAATAATCACCAGTGATGTGTCAATTTACTGACATCATGGGAAATATTGTTTAATTTTAATTTAACACCTTCAAGGATGATAATAACACAATTAAAATGGTTAATTTTTTAAGGAGTATGTTATTACCCTACTTATGTTCTGAAACTAACATATATATACATAATACTAAATGATATGACAAAAGGAGTTTGTTGTGATCGAAAAACCACCAAAATGAACCCAAAGCGATCATCATTAACTGGTATCTAATGATTCATCCACACACCATATTATATTTTTAATATCATTTAAAATATTATATAATCATTAATAACATATGATAATAATTCTCGAATATTTATCCTCTTGGATATTTATCCTCTTTTTACATGATCTTCCATTCATTTATTCAAGTGACCATATAACGAAAACCCAGAAAATAAATGCTCTCGAACAATGAAATTAAACTCTATGAATCATCAGAAATCACATAAATGAACTCAATAAAACCACAAGGAATAATATTCATGTATAATAGATTCTTTATTTGTTAATTGATGAATACAATTTGATTATATATGATATTAAAGTGAAGAAATCATTTCGACTCAATGTAAAGGGAATTCTCTAACCCAACTCTCTTTATCTAGGTTTTCCCTCTTTAATCCAATTCCATGTATGGATATTTATTAAATATAATTTATTCATAATTATCTTACCTTTTCTATTATATTAATGTTTTTACTTGATTTTATGAAAAACATAACATTTTACAAAGTAACTCTTCTTAAAAAACAGTCCTTTTACGTCTTGAGATTGTTTCTTCTTCACTCAAGGTTGATGATTCTTATATCTAGCATGTTATTTAATATTTAATTTGGGAACCCAATGTTTTTGAATATAATATTTAAGAAAATAAACATATTATTTTCAATGAATTCTTTTACATCCATGATTGATATATGTACTATATGGCATGCAAGATAATGTAAATGTTATGATGTGATGGCTGCACCCAGAATTATACAGTGCAATGTAAATGTTATGATACGATGGGTGTGACTGAAATTATATAGTGCTCTAATTCATTTCGTAATGTTATGTAACTTATGATACAAGTGAAATATGTGTGAACATGATTCTTGTTTTTGTCAAAACTATTTGTGGTAGTTTACCACTATGACATGTTGTTTCATTCTTATGCATTGCCATATTCCATGCATTTTCTTAGTTATTCCTCTCAGTATTATGATATCATGACTATGTTACGTTGATAATTATTATTATAACCCATGTTATATTTTTTCAATTTCTTATCTATACTCTTACTGAGATTTAATGTCACCCCATTTTGATGTATATCAATAGTTGATTACTTTTACTAAGGATAATGTGAAGACCTCTAAGAAGCTAGAGAAGAAGTAATTAAATAAATGTTTAGGCTTTATTTTGAAAAAGTTATGAGTGGCCCTAGTTTCCCAAGATACTAAACCATTGGATCATAGTCATGTAATTTTTTTTTGTTTGTTTAACATTACAATGTAATAATAGTCATGATAGAAAAATCAGGGTCATTATAGTTGGTATCCGAGCATAGTTTTGTTACTTTGAGAATTATGATTAGGGATCCTTAGTAAAAACCCATGGTGCACGGTTATGTATAACTAAGCACCCAAGAATATACATTTTTTATAAAATTCTAAACATTTTGACCAGATAACATATTCTTTAATATTTATTTTAACAAAGAGATAAAGTATTGATGTATTATTGACTTATGTTTTTTATAAATTTTAATATTTTAGAAAATGGTGGGAACCAGGATAGACCTAGGCAACAACCCATGCGAGGGACAATGCAGTGATATCACTAATGACATCCCCAATTATTTCTGGGGTGGGGTTCAAAATTTTATGGAAATTATTACCCAACTGTCTAAGGTTATGAACAATAACCCGAATAATGAAGAACATCCACAATTACCTAAGAGGGAGAAGCTAGTTATTAATTGTTTTATGTGGAAACAACCACCAAAGTTTATTGGATATTTTTATCCACTAGTTATGTAATAGTGGGTCAACTCAATGGAGAAAATCAATTATGATCTTCACTTTTCTGATATGGAGAAGGTGAATGACTTTGTTTATCATCCAGTTGGAGGGGTCGATCAATTGTGTGATTGATTATGGACACCAATCCTAAGGATGAAATTGAAGATTTTGAGTGTGTAGAATTTAGGATAATGTTTCTGAAAAAATATATACATTGACCTCTTCATACAAATATGGAGAGAGAATTAATATAACTAGAGAAAAATGGAGGTGAATTTATCACACACTAGAAATAAAATTTCACGAGGCTTTTAAGGTATGATTTGGGTTTTGTTACCAACAATGATAAAAAAATTGACTAATTCTTCAGTTATTTGAAACCACACCTTATAAAGGCTATACAAATATGAGACTTTGAATGCTATGAAGAAGTTGTTTGTTGGTATCTCAAAGTGGAGATGGAGTTTGGAAAATGGTACCCTGTATTTGATGATAAGAAATGGACGATGAGTTTTCAAGATATAGGATCTAATGAGAATGTTAGAAAGAAAACCCCACCACCCACATATCAAAATTTTTGGAAGAGGAAACATGGGAACTCCCTCAACGGTATAGGGAAATGATTCAGTAGTGGGGGAGAGGGTCACCAATCTCATGAATGTTGAAAATAAATAAGGAAGCATGAAAATTTGGAGGAGGAAATGAGGGGAAAACTAATGGTTCAATGATACAAATGAATGGAGAAAAAGAAATATGAAATCTAGTGCACTAAACATTAAGTTCTAAACGGTAATCAATCTCATAATAAAAAAAATCCAATGAATCATGGAAAGTATTATTCCATCCCTTATACTAATATGGATCAAGAAAATGAAGTTGTACCAGTTATACTTTCTATCCACTCAATAATGAAAAAAGTGTTATTTGATTCTTGTTCTACCAATTCCTTTGTATCATGAATGTTTTCTATAAAAATTGAATTGAATCCACGAAATCTTGAAATAGATATATATGTACAAAACACCAAGTGGATCCATCCTTGTAACCCATGTATTGGAATATTATCTTATTGCAATATGTTAGAATATTCTACCAGCGAATATCATAATAATTCCATTGGTGGAATTAGAAACTATACTAGGGATGGATTGTATATCGTTATATAGAGCACAAATAAACATTTGGGAATATGAAATATATTTTCATATTCCAAACCATCCCATGATATTGAATATATGAGAGTAAGATCATGAATATCCTTTTCAAAATCCTTCAATGGTGTCGGTGTTGGTTCCCCTTAAAGAAGCATAAATCACTATAATGGTTGAGTAAAAAAGCTAACAACATATGAGAAATTCAGATCATTAGAGAATACAAATTTGTATTTCATGATGAGTTACCCATATCCCACAGATCATGAGGTAGAGTTCTCAATAGAACTCATACCTGGAGCTACTCTTATTTCAACATGTCCCTACAAGATGCATCCAATCTAACTGGAGGATTTAAAGAAATACCTGCAATAGAATTTTGACAAAGGGTTCATATTACATATTTCATCACCTAGGGATGATCCAATACTCATTGTAAATAATATGGATGGATTAAGGATTATGTGTATTGATTATCTAGAACTCAATATGATCACCATAAATAACATGTATCACCTTCTAAGGATTGCCAACTTTATGGATCAGTTTAGTGGAGATTAGAACATATCATAGGTGGATCTTCGTTCAGGATATCATTAGTTAAAGGTGATGAAGGAATATATTCATAATAATAACTTCTGTATAAGGTTTGAACACTATGATTTTTTGTTAATTCCCTTCCATATTACTAATTTCCTTGAAATCATCATTGATTTTATGAATAGATTCTCAAGGCATTAACCTGACAGATATATGGTGGTTTTTATTGATGATATTCTCATATACACCAAGGGAAAGGAGGATCATGAAGGATGTCAACGGCTTGTGTTGGGGATATTAAGAATGGAAACGTTTTACACTATGTTCATAATATGTCACTTTTTGATGTGGAATGTCACATTCTTGGTACATGTGATCACAAGTTATGGAATTGTTGTGGACTACTCAAAGAAAAAGGGGATTGAGGAATGGATCATACGCTCTAGTGTCATCATAATCCCCAGTTTTCGTGGATTAGTGGGGTAATACCGATATTTTGTGATAAATCTCTCATGATTGTCAAGACTACTAGTTAAGATTAAAAGGAAGTCAGTAAAGTATGTCTGTATAAAAGAATGTGAGGAAATCACTATGGAGATAAAAATAAGAATGTCATTGAACCTGTACTCTCATTACTGAAATGTGGAGAAAGTTTTTTTTTAATTCAGTGATGCTTGAAATAAATTCTTGGGTTGTGTACTCTTGAAATGTTATAATGTGATAGCCTATTCCTCACAGTTGTTGAAGATCCCTATGTAGAACTACCTGATTCATGATCTTGAGTTAGAAGCTATGAATTTTTCCCTGATAATCTGGAAGCACTACCTCTATAGTGGGAAGTGTGACATATACTATAGCGACACTGCCTTTTCTTACATTAATATTACATCATTATAAAATTAAAATACATAATAGTATTCCCTCCTGAGGATGCAGAGGTTTAGTATCTTGGGAAAACCAGGACAAACCATAACATTTACATCATCAAGCATAAACCTTTATTTAATTTCTTCGTCTCTAGCTTCTTATTAGAACCTGACCTATCCTTACTACATGTATTCACTTGAGGATATACATCAAAAATGGGTGAGCTAAATTCCTATGAAAAGGATCGATAAGAAAAATATAGCATGTGGTGAGAATAATCATAACTTCATCATCACAATCACGAGAGGAAAATTTAATAAAATACTAGAAATGTGGCAATGAAAAAAAATGAAACATTATGTGTAAGTGGTAATATAACACACATAGTTATGAACAAATAAAGAATCATATTAACACATATTTTCACATTAAATCATGAGGTTAATTACTTTTCCCAATTCCTTAGAGTGTTGTATAATTTCGGGCACAACCGCTAGTTTCCAAAATTCATATTGTACTATATAATTATGGGTGCACCGGTCGCATCATAACATTTTCATTATCATGCATGACTCATAGAAGATATATCAATCATAACCATGTATAGGAATTGGTTTAATCTAATAATATCACATTCATTAAATTTGGGTTCCCAAATGAAAGAGGCAATAACAAACTTGAAGTAAGAACCATCAACCATGAGTGAGAAGTAAAATGTGGGTTCTTGATAAATGATTTCTTTTGGAAAACATTTTGTTTGACATAAAATCAATTACAAAACATTTATATTCAAAAATTGGTAATATAATAATGAAAAATAATGATTTTTAAGGAGAAACCGTACCAAAAATGTACTGAAAGAGGGAGTACCCGAAGAAAGAGAGTTGGGTTTGAGAATTTCCCTTTACCTTGTATCCAAATGAATTATTCACTTTAACATCCTATATTACCACATTATATTAATAAATTAATAATTAAATAAATTTTTATACATTAATAATATTCATTAAGGTTTTATTATGTTCATTTATGGGATTTTGGATTTGTTTTATAGTTCAAATTCATTATTTGGGAATGTGCATATTTATGGTTTTCATAACGGTTCAATTTTTTTTATGAATGGAAGTCCATGTAGAACATGGATAAACATAAAGAATAGAAATTACATGCTATAAATGATATTACAGGAGTATAACTGATCTTATAATGAATTATGTTATATACCATGTGGACGAATCATTAGTTAATATTCAATGATGATCATTTTAGTTTAATTTGGGATGTTTTTGGATCACAATGAACATGTTTTGATTTATCATTTTTTTAATATGTACAGAAGTTATTTCCAGAACATTAAATAGGATATAATAAATATAAAATAATTTGGTTCAACCATAAAAATTATTTCATAACCAAAGCTGAAGGCGGTAAAGAAAATTGAAAAAATGTCGTTCTTATAGGTGATAACTTAACACCTCACGAACATCATTTTCTTTTCTAAATTAAAAAGAAGAGGACATGGGGGTTGGATGATATAATATCACATTAGAATAAAAACATTACAGTATATGTATGAAACTAGAGTTACCATACCATGTAGTTGACGATAGGTGGGGAGAGAATAGGAAAAAAAGATGAAATTGAAAGGAAATTAAAAAAGAGAGAGAAGAGAATTACCGCTTGAGTTATCCTCTTGAGATCCTCCTCAAGGAACCTAGGATACGTATTTTGATGAGACCAGATGATCTTGGACGTTAGTGGGGATCTATATATGTTGTTTGTGCAGATTTCAGACAAGGATTGAATCTTGAGAGGTGGGAGGAAATGAGGGTGTGATGGGTGGTATTTATAGTGGAGGAGAGAGGTGTTTTCTCAATATTATATTCATTAATTTTTTATTTCTCTACTAGATAAGGAATAATGAGTATTACATGATTATATATATAGTAATTAAATCGTGGGAACCCAAGCCATAAGTTCTTACATCAGCATAAAAACACCTATGAATCTATTATTCTTGAATTTAACTTATTTTGTAATTTACTGTATTTCACTATTCATAAAAAATTCATGTACTTCAGAAAAATACAAAAAATTAACCCTAACAATTTTATAACTTTTAGAATTCAAATATTAAATCCTCTTTTCCATAATATTTTTCTAAATATGTGGAATTTAATTCCTAAGTAAAATAATATTTTATTCCAAAAAGAACAATTTTATAACATTTATATCCTTATTCCAAGATATTGTTACATCACAATTTCACAAAAATCATATATATAAACTATTATAGGTAAGACTACTATTCATTATGGTATGTCACTATTCATAAGGGCATGTTACTATTCACAAATTGTTTTTTTAATTTGACACCAAATATCACCCTAAACACAACTGCGTATGTCAGATTTTAGAAATTCAAAACACAAAACTGGGGAAAATTATGTTTAATGGTCATATTGTATTTAGTATCATTATATGTCATTGTGATTCCAATATTATTATACTATAATTCATAATTATAATATGTCATTTCCATTTATTTAACATTTTTTCATTACATTCTCCCCCCTTTAGAAATTTCTCCCTTGAAATTTTATTTTACATAAATAGGTGAGGGTTCATATACTTCATATCTTCTTCCATTTACCAATTACCTTATTCAAACATATGTTTACTCCACAAAACATTGACAAAGTAGGTTGTCTTATTGTGTAGAACATTATATCTCCATCCTAGAATCTTTACTAGCTTCTCCTCATAAGAGTGACCATCATCTAGCTGTACCGACTTTGAGTTCATTACATGTGAGGGATATGGTATGTACTTCCTCAGGAGTGATATGTGAAACACATAATGAACATGAGCCATATTCGATGGAAGTGAATGTTTATTGGCCATAGTTCCTATGCGGTCAAGGATACAAAAGGGGCTAATTAGCTTTGTCTTAGATTCCCTATCTTCCCAAACCACATGACTCTCTTCCATGGTGATATTCGAAGGATTACATTATCTTCAAAGTCAAATTCCAAATCCCTTCGATGGTTGTCAATGTAGATCTTTTTCCTACTCTATGAAACTGTGATGTATTTTTGGATGACTTGAACCTTCTCTGTCATCTATTTCACAAGATCAGATCCAAGTAGTTTTCTTTCTCCAACTTCATCTCAACAGGTTGGAGTTTTACATCACTTTTCATATAAATATTCATATGGAGCCATATAAATACTCGAGTGGAAGCTATTTTTGTTTGAGAACTCAAAAAATGGGATATTATGTTCCCATCCACCTTTTAATTATAAAGAGTAGTCTCTTATCATGTCTTCAAGTGTCTGAATATCCTTTTCAAATTGGCCATTAGTTTGGGGGTTATAGGCCTTGATGGAAATAAATTCAATACTCAAATAATGTTGAATACTCCTATAAAATTTATATTTGAACCTAGGATCATGATATGAGACAATTGAGAGTGGAACACCATGCAGTCTCATTAATTCATTCACATATATCTTTGCAAGTTGTTCAAGTGAGAGGTCTTACCGAATTTTGATAAAATGGCTAGTCTTGGTGAGTCGGTCAACCACATCCCATATCATGTAATTTCCCATTGATGTCATTAGGAGACATGTGATAGAGTCCATTGTAACATTCTCCCATTTCCACATGGGTATAAGAAATGTTTTCATCATCCCTTTTGGCTTTAGTCACTCTAATTTAACTTTATGACATACGAAGCACCATGATATATATTCCAAAATCTTTTTCTTCTTGTTATCCCACCAAAATTGTCCTTGAAGATGATGATACATATTGGTACATCCAGGATGAATAGAGATTGTTGAGCGATGTGCATTTTCCGATATCTCCGTATTTATCCCAAGTGATGAAGACACACAAAGATTCATTCCAAACCAAATCACACCATCAACTTCGACATGAAACTCATATACCTTCCCTTTATTACATTCACCGTCTTTTGTAACTCCAGATCTTCCCTTTGTGCATCGTTAATATTTTTTGGGATATATGGTTACAAAATAATTTGGGAATTGTAGGATGTATCCCCTTCCCTTATGATTTCCAAATCAACGCATTGAATATTCACGAAGATATGGTCTTTCTCAACCTGTATCATGGATAGAGTAGCCCTTTATTTTCTTTTTAGAGAATCAACTACAATTTTCTCTTTTATAAGATGATAGTGAATATATCTATCCTATTAGTTGATTATATATAACCATATACTATGATTCACGTTGAGTTCCTATTGTGTGAATATATAAATTATGCTCTTGTGATCGGTGTACATGTCACACTTTTCACCATAATGGTAGTGCCACCATATTTTCCAGAAAAAAATCATAGCTGCTAGCTCAAGATCATGCGTCAGGTAGTTCTTCTCATGGATCATCATCTTCCTTGAGGCATAGGCAATAACATTATATTTTTCCATGAGTATGCATCCCAAGAATTTATTAAATCATCGTTGTATATAACAAAACATTTTCCACTTTTTGGTAATGTGAGTAAAGGTGTAGTGATCATCCTTATATTTAGATCTTTGATACTTCCCTCACATTCTTATATCCAGACATATTTTATCCCTTTCCTTGTTATCTTATTTAGAAAGCATAGTAATTGTGAGACATTTCTCAAAAAACCATGATATTATCCCACTAATCCAAAAAAATAATGAATTTTATGACAATATAGGGCCATGGCCCTTCTTCAATCACCTCTGTATTTTAAGGTTCCATAGAAATTCCCTCACTTGTGATCACGCGACCCACGAACGTGACTTGTTTCATCCAAAAGGCACACTTTCTGAAATTTTCATACTACTTATACTTTCTCAATTTCACCAAAAAAGTCATATATGTTCTTTATATTCCTCCTTTTAATTGGAGTATATTTAAATATCATCAATAAAAAATATCAAAAAATATTCTAGGTAATGTCTAAAGACTCTATTTATCCAATCCATGAAGATTGTTGGGGCATTAGTAAGTCTGAAGGGCATCACCGGAAACTCATTGTTCCCATTCCTTGTAGGAATGACTACCTTTTTAATATATTCCCTCTCCACCTTAATTTGACGATATCCCAAATGAAGATCTACCTTTAAGAAGTATTGAGTTCACCTTATATCACCAAAAAAGTCATCAATCCTTGGAAGAGGATAATTTTTATTTATGGGGATCATGTTGAGTTTCCTATAGTCGATACATAGCTACATTGTTCCATCCTTCTTGTCCACAAGGAGCACTAGCGCACCCCAAGGTGATGAACTAGGGTGTATGAACCCTTTTCACAAATGATCTGGAAACTGCTTCTTTAAGTCATCGAGTTTGATAAGAGACATTCTATAGGGACACATTGAGATAGGATTATCTATGAGTATGATTTATATTGAGAAATATAACTCATGATCTGAGGGAAGTCTGTGTAACTCTTTTGGAAATACATCACCGTATTCCCTCATGATTGGATTTTCCACAAGGTGGCACTTTCCATTTACTGAACCACTTGGGTCGGGTATGATTCTTCATAGGGTATCAACACCAACAGTGTTGAAGAAATTTTCAATGGAGATTCATTATCTTCCTCGTATTATTAGAGGATCTTGGGATGGTTTGGAATATTAAATGATATTTTCTATTCTCAAATGTTTGTATGTGCTCTATATAAAGAGATCCAATCCATTCCCATTATGGAGTTGAATTCCACCTAGGTAAGAAATGCGAGATTTTATGGAAGATGCTTCCCACATATTCCAACAATATATAGGCCAAACACATGGGTTGAAATTGTTGAACCACATGGTGTTTTAATAGATATCTCTACTTCAAGGTTTTAGGTCTTTGATAATATAGTTCTTGAAAACTCCCAAGATATAAAGGAATGGTAGAACAAGTATCAAATAAGAGTTTTTCCATTTTTAGTGAATAAGAAGTATACCTTGTCACATATGTGAAATATTGAAAAATTAAATTTCACTTAATTTCCATTCATGCTTTGTTTTGGGGGTTTCCCAAGATTTTATGTAGGAATGGGTGAGTTTTCATGTATTGGGCCAAACCGTGAGCCCAATTCCAGATTAAAAAAATAATAATTCCATTATAAATCCTAATTTTTTCAATATTTTGCATCCATTCCAATTTCTAATTTTCATCCACTTGCCTATTAACACCACAAAATTAATTTAGACCATTTATAAATCTATAATCGTGGTGGATGTTAGTTTTTAATTAAGGGATTTGGCCTGCCCAAAAGGCCATTTATGGCATTAAAAATAATTTTTAATTCTTTAATAACTCATTCTATTTTTAGTGATTCCAACTCCCACCCGAGCACACATACCTAAGGCACGCCCCTATTCTATCCTCCCCCAATTCGGAGCATAATAGAACAACAGAATTAGGAGAAACCCCTATGTATTTCACAAATCACCTAGATTTGATGTGGTTAATTGAGCCTTTCATAACTCCTATTTTTACTTTTTCCCCCATTACAGTTCCTACATGATCTCTTCATCCTTGTTCGAAACACCCTAACATTTTAGCTATTTTGAAATTCAGATTCTAGTGGAGTTTGGATCATTTTCTTTAAGATTGTTTTGGGTAAGTGTTTCTCTATTCAATTCCTTCCTTCTCTATAGGGATTCCTCCAACTTTAATAAATTTATAGAGTTTCCAAAAGTTAGGGTTAATACCTAGGGTTTTATATGGGGTATTTTTGGTGAAATATTATGGTTTGGGGTTCATTTTCACTTCCTTGTGGTGCGGAGAAGGTGCTGTTGAGGTTCCACACCATGATTCAAGAGTTTTGACTCAAAAGGCAGGTGATTCCATGTGTAAATAATTATTGATGAGTTAGCTTGCTTTATTCACTCATTCATCATATTCCTCACATGTTGGGTGTGGTGAAAAATCTTTTTATGATTTATTTGGTTAAGTGTTAAATTTTATAGTTTCTTTTTTACTTGAAATTTTGTGTATTCAAGTGTAACTCATGGGGTATTATTTGTGTGTATTTTATAACTTATATAATTGTTTTACTAAATCTAGTATATCCTTAAAATTATAGTTTGGTAATTTATTTTTGTCATGTGGTCCTAAAAATAATGTTTTTGAATAGTATTGATGTATAAAATATTATTATACTTCTTTAGATAATTTTATGAAAATGTGATTTTTCATTTGTATCTTTTGTGGTATTATTCACGGTTATTTTATAACACTTTAATGTGGTTTTATTAATATATCTAGGGTTTATAATTATGTTTTGGATATGAATTGGTATGGTTTTGGTCATAAATGGATGTTTTCAATTGAATTTTGTGTGCAAGACATAGTTACACCCCTTGAGTTTGTTTTATGAAAATTTTGAATGATTTGGTTGGTTATAAAAAGTGGGTAAAGGGTATATATGTACTGTTTCAGGGGTGTGATAACCTAATATGGGTTTTTGAAAGTTATGATGATATTTACGATGTCAAATAATTTTTTACAATGTTTTTTAAAGTGTTGAAATGTTTTAAAAAATGGAAAGAAAGCTGCAAAACATGGTTGTGGGTTGTTTTGTGTGAGTGGTATGCGAAAAATGATTTTTTTGATGAAAGAGGTATTATATGATATTTCAGTGGGCTTTTATTTGAGTTAGAATGTAGTGTAATGGTTTGAAAATTCTTTTTAAATGTTTTTTGGAAGTGTTAATGAAATGTGAAAAGTGTTGTGGGCTATTTTGGTGTGAGTCAGATTTCATAATCAATTTGAATGAAAAGTGGACTTTTGTGACTTTTGTGGTATACATGTGGGTTTTTTGTGAATTTGTGATATGGAAATTATATTTTCTTGTGAAATGTATATTTCTTGACCTGATGAAGTTGTTTCAGCACAAAGGGAAAACCCGTTGATCTATGTGGGTGGATGTGTACTAGTATGCTAGTGAATCCGTGGGGTTTGGACATAGTTTCACACATCAATATTGACGTTAAAATCTCTAACTAAACTGTGATGATAATGATTTGGTACCAATAGGTTATTGGTATGTTACCTATTATAAGATCATGTTTGAGAATGGATATTTGTGATGGTTATTCTCACTGAGATACGAGGTACCCAAAACCCACAATGAGCTCGTTCCTAAGGGTTATTTTCTAATGCTTGTGATCATTAGATCCTTTATAATTACAATAATCATACGGTATATTTGGCTGGAAAATTCAGTAGCCTTGGCATTTATTTTAAAAGTATTGATTCATTAAATTATCCCACTTTACAACTGATTTTTAATGTTACATCTTTTAGAAAGTGTAACTAGAAATTACATGTTTTTTTGAAAACTTGCATGCTTTTAATCTTTGAATTTTTATCACATGGAATCTATTAGTGGTGTTATCCTACAAGTCATTTTCTAACAACCTACTTACACCCTTGGGTGTATGTAGACTTGGTAATTTTTCTTATTGCTGGATGGGTACAATTTTTTAGTTCCAGTGGTTTGAGTTTCTAGCAGGTCCTTGGTGGTGATGTCTTGTAGAGATGGCTTGAGGGCAGTGCCCCTTCCCATGAGGGTTCTTGGGATGTTTCCTTTTTCTTTTGTAACCCTTTTATAGTATTTTTGAGTTGTTTTAAAATATGTAATTCAGTTCTGATTTTCTGTAAAAGATTTTTTGGTTTGAAAAATATAGATTCGTTGTAATAGATTCATTTACTGTTTTAAGTTTATAAACATGGGTAAATAATTCCCAATTCTCATTTTATGACACTCAAGCACTTGTGTGAACCCGTGGGGATTGGGAACATCATTAGGCCTTATTGCGGGCTAGGTCGGGTGCAGGTTTTGATGGAGACGAGATTCGGTTCGTGACTTACCCTGTATAACATCATTATCATTCTCCACTTCTACAGAAGTGATATCATAAGCCTTGCCTTTTTTCCTTTGGAAACAGTGGCTACTAACATTGATTAACCTAAAGAACTCAAGGATTAGTTCATTGGTTTTCATAGTTCCCCTACTCCCTACAGCTGTATCACTGATCCATTGGAGGTTCACTCTTTTTTTCCTCTTCATTATACTTCTTTTTCATATCATTTAGACACTCTTGATCATATTGGACTTCTTTCCCACACATTAATAATTTCCCTGCCCCTTTGAGGCGGTTCCCATTATGAAACTTCCCACATTTTTATCATGTGGGTCATTGAGTTTTCTTCCAACCATTATAATTAGAAACTCCATATTGAAACTCAATTGTTCATTTAATATCAACATATCCATGAGGCCATCCTCCAAACTCCATATCCACTTTGAGAGAACATTTAAAAATTTCTTCATAACTCCCAATGTATCTAATTGCACGATCCTTTCAAAGGTGTGGTTTTAATCCACTAATGAATCTATAAATTTTAATATCATTATTGATAAAAAAACTGTATTGTAACTTGAAAGCCTTGTGAAATTATATTCCCAGGTTGTGATAAATTATCCTTAATTTTTCTTGAGCTCAATAAATTCACACTCCATCGGTGTATGAAGTGTTCAAGGGAAATACATATTAAGAAACTTGATCTTAAAGTATTTCCATTTCATGTCTTCAATTTCATCACTTGGATTCGTGTTCTTAATCAAATCCAACCATTGATAATCCTCTCTATCATGTCGATCAACGACTAAATTAACCTTCTCTATCTCAGAACATTGATGTATAGAAAATATTTTCTCTATGGAGTAATCCCACTGATCCAAATCTATTGGATTAGAAGATCCACTAAACTTCGATTATCGTGGCCACATAAAACACTCGATAGCCAATTTCTCCATCATTAGTGAATGAGGATGTTAACCATTTTTCTAGTTATTGTTAATTACCTGAGATAGTTGGTTAATCTTCACCATGAAAATTTTAACTCCACCTCCCAAATCATTGGATATGTCGTTCAAGCAGTCATTGCATTGGACCTCACATGATTTTATTTCCCATTTTTTTTTGGTTCCCACCATTTTCAAAAATAGAAAAAGTTATAACAAAACATATGTCAAATATTCATGAATAAGGTATTAATTTGTATGATCTATACTAAAATAATATCTTATGGGATACTAATATAAATATTATTGTGTGCATATTTTTTGTTAGTCTCATACAAGTGGTTTTCTCTAGGGTTCACTAATTCAAATTCCAAAATTAACTAAACCTTGCCTTTCATACAAACTATAGAAAAACTACCTTTTCATAAATTAATATTGCATCATTAAAAATATATACAACATAACAGTATTACACTATGAGTATACAAAAGTTTTTTTTATTGGGAAAACTAAGACCAAACCAAACATTTACAACATGAAATATATACATTTATTTAATTTATTCTTCTCTAGATTATTTTTGGATCTTTTATTCTCCTTAGTAGATGTATTCACCATAGGATATACATCAAAAATGGGTGATCTAAAATCAAAGTAAGAGGATTTATAATTACAATATATCATGGGGTGATCATAATCATAACATCATCACCAAAATCATGAGAGGAGACTTTATAAAATACTTAAATTGTGACAACGCATAAAAATGAAACATCATGTCTTGGTGGTCATACACCAAACATAGTTATGAAAAAATATAGAATCATGCTCACAAGTATTTTCACACTATATCATGAAGTTCATCACATTACCCAACACATTGTAGGGCTGTATAATTCTGGGAACACTTTTCAATTTCAATCATTAATAATGCACTATATAATTCTGGGCGCACCAATAACATCATAACATTTTCATTTTCATGAACGTCACATATAACATATATAAATAATAAAAATTGAAATGAATGGGTTTCAAATCATATTACCACATTCATAAAATTTGGGTTACCAAAATATATAGATAATAACATACTTGATGCAAGAACCATCAACCTTGAGTGGGAAGTAAAAGGTGTGTTCTTAAAAATATAGTTCATTTGGAAAACATTATGATGGACATAAAAATCGTTGGAGAACATATATATCCTATAATAGGTAATATAATGATTAGAAAATTAGTTTTAAAGAGAAACCATACAAAAAATGATTGAAAGAGGGAGAACCTGATGAAATAAAGTTGGGTTCGAGAATTTCCCCTTACCATGTATCCAAACTCTTTCTTTAAATTAATGTCATGTATAACCACATTGTATTTAATAAATAACAATTAAATAACCTTTTATTCATTTATTATATTCATTAAGGTTTTATTAAGTTTGTTTATGGTCATTTTGATTAGTTATATAGTTTAAATTCATTGTTCGGGAATGTTTGTTTTTATGGTTTTTGGGAACAGTACACTTTTATTTATGAATTGAAGTTCATTTTGAACATGGATAAACATCCAGAACTGATATTACATGTTATTAATGATATTAAAAAAATTTAAATTTTCTTATGATTAATAATGATATATACCATCTGGATTAATCTTTAGTTATGATTTAATGATGATTGTATTAGGTTAATTTGGGCGGTTTTTCGATCGCAAAAACATGTTTTGATTTTTCATTTAGTAATATGCACATAAGTTAGTTATAGAAAAATAAGTAGGATATAATAAATAAAAAATAATCTGGTTCAACCATATAAATTGTTTCTTGACCAGATCTGAAGGCGGTAATGGAAATTGAAAACATGTCATTCATGAAGGTGATAAATTAACACCTCTCGAACATCATTTTCCTTTCTAAAATAAATAGAAGTAGAAAAGATGGATGGAGGATATAATATCCCATTAGTATCATAAAATTAATGTCTATTTATGCTACTAGAGTTACCATATCATGTAAATTATGATAGGTGGGGAGAGATTAAGAAAAGAACCTTAAATTGAATGGATGTTAGATTAAAAGATAAAGGGGAATTACCTCTTGAGTTATCCTATTGAGATCCTCCTCAAGGAACATGGATTGTTCTTATGTGAGAGAAGAAGCTTTGGGACGTGGGGTAGGTGCTAGGGAGGATGTTTTGGCATATTATAGACAATTCTTGAAGTGTTAGAGGTGTGTAGAAATGAGGGTATGAAGGGTGGTATTTATAGTCAAGGGGAGATGTGTATTCTCAATATTATTTTCATGAATTTATTATTTCTCCCAAAGGAAAGTAATAGTGATTATTACATGAAAAAATTAAGTAATTTAATCATGTGAATCAGAACCATATGTTCTTACATTAGTATAACATCACCCAAGACTCTATAATTCATGAATTTAACTTATTTTTTAATTTACCGTATTTCACTATTCAAGAAAATTCATGTATTTTAGAAAAATCCAAATTATTCACCCAATCCATTTTTCAATGAGTAGAATACAAAAATTATGTCCATTTTTTAAAAATAATTTTCCAAATATGGGGAATTTAATTCTTAAATAAAATAACATTTTATTCCTTAAATAACTATTTGAAAACATTTATTTTCTTATTCCAAGATATTTGTACATCATAATTTCACAAAAATCATATATATATACTATAAATGTTAAGGATACAATTCATTTGGGTATGAAACTATACATAAGGGTTGAATAAATATTCATAAGGGTATGTTAGTATTCAGAAAAAATTACGATTGTTCTATTAGAATCCAAAAATCACCCTGAACACAACCGTGTATCTCTGATTTTTTAAATTAAAAACACAGAAGCGGTGAAAATTATGTTTAATGGTAACATTGTATTTTGTATGCTGATATTTCATTTTGATTCCTAATGTGATTATAATATGAGGTATAATTATTAGAAGGTAATTCCAATGATAAAACTATGTGTCATTACACGTATACTAATAACAAGAGTCTAAAGTATATATTCACACAAAATGAGCTCAACATGAATCAGTGGAGGTGTTTAGAGATTCTCAAAGACTATGATTTCTCTATTAAATTTCATAATAGAAAGGAAAACAAGTTTTATGATTCTCTTAGTAGAAAAATCATGCTACTCTATCCATGTTACAGATTTATATAGATGATATCTTCATGGTTATGCAATGAACATATTTGGAAATCATAAAGGTAGGGAATACATACTACCTTGCCAAAAAATGATCGCCTAACCATATATATAATATAATATTAAGATGGTAGAAGGGGTTAATTATAGTTACAAAAGATTGTGAAAGTGGTAATGGAAGTGAAGATGAAAGAGTTTCATATTGATGATGAGGGTGTGTTTTAGTTTGGAACAAGAATTTGTGTGCCTTCATCATCTGAGATAAATAATGAGCTATTTGATAATAGACATAACTCAAAATTATCTTTCCATCCTAGTAGTACCAAGATGAAAAGTATAAAGATTGAAATGTATATAAAGATTTCAAATTATATCTCAGGGTGATTGATATGTTAGTAAGTTAAATTCGAGTGACAGAAATACAAAGGAATGATACAACAATTTCCTATAACCATGTTGAAATAAAATAATTTCACTATGGGCTTGGTCATGGATCTCCTAAAGACATCCCAAGGAAATAATGTGATATGTGTTGTGGTGGAATAACTCACCAAGACATCCCACATTATTGTTATTCAGGAGGGTCGATCTCTTGAAAGACATGAAAATATATATGTGAAAGAAGTGGTGAGACTTAATTGGGTTCTGCTATCAATTGGATCTAATCGCGATCCCGGTTTGACATTTAAATTCAAGAGGAGGATTCAAAATGATTTGATTACTAAATTAAATTTTTGAAAAAACAATCAACCCCAAATTTATGGCCAATCGAAAAGGACAATTAAAATGCACAAAGATATGATAAGAGCCTACTCATTAGAATTAAAAAGAGGATATGATCAGAATCTCTCATTGGTTGAGTTCCGATACAACAATATCTTCCACTTGAGTATTCATATGGATCCATATAATGCACTGTATGGAAAGAGATGTAGAACTCTATCCTTTTGGGATGAAGTTTGTGAAAGAAATATACTTGGACTAGATCATGTACAAGATATGATGAAGAAGGTCCAATCCATACATTAACATATCAAATCTATTCTCCATTAGAAAAAAAGATATGTTAACAACCATCAAAGGGACTTGGAGTTATACATTAGTGATAAAGTATTCCATTGAATATCATTGTGGTTGAGAGTCATGTTGTTTGGAATGATAGGGAATGTAATCACATGGTAAATTGTACCCTTTGTTATCCTTGATCACATATGTGTCATGGCCTATCAGCATGCCCTTACACCAAATATGGATCACATTCATGATGTGTATCACACATCACTCCTAAGGAAGTACAAAACAGATCCATCACATACACTAAAATCATAGGTAGTACAACTATAAGATGATCTCTGTTATGAGAAGCATCCAGTTAAAATCCTAGATGGGAGAGATAAGGTTCTATGCAACAAGAAAACTGTCCTGTTTATTCAATGGGGAAAAATATAAAGACCCGGAATTTAATTAGTGGGATTTATACCTTATTATAGTAACATGTAATAGTATAAATAACATACAATCTGTTATATTCTTTAACAAAAACATTATAAATGATGAATTAGTGAAATAAAAAGTATTTCTAGAAGTTAAGGAACCTATATAGATGAAATAATAAAATTGCCTTAGGAATATTAATATGAACCTTATTAATAGTCAATTACAAAAAGGAATAGTAACCTCACCCATGAATGTATTAATAAAATTTAAGCATCTTATTAATGAAATTAGGGTATAAATATATTATAGACTAATCAATTAAATGTTTTGAAAAAATGTAATTTATTGTTGGAATTTTTAATTCATTAATATTTAATTATAATTTTATAATTAATTTAATAATTAAAAAAAATCATAAAATGGAGTTCTTTTTTGAATTATACATATAAAAAATGTTTAGGGTGAATTTTTGGGATTTTCCTAAAATACTTGAATTTTCGTGAATAGTAAACTATGATTATTTGCGGTATAAATAAATTATAAATTAAATAAACAATTCCATGAGTCATAAATGATGTAAGAGCCATAATCTCGAAATTAGCTTCATTTTTTTATAATTTTTTATAATTATAATACTATTCATATTATTGAGCCTAAATGATAAACTAATGATTAAAATAATTGGAAAACAACCCTCTCCTACACTCTAAATACAACACTCTCTGCCTCTTCTCCTCACACCTCTCAAGCTTTGAGTGTTACGCAAATTTTATCCAAAAATATTTCGTAGAACCTCCCCCATGTACTGGAGATATTAGTCTCACCAAAAGACCAAAACTCTATCCCTACAAGGGTTCTCAATGAGGATAAATCCAAGATGAAAATTCCTCTTCCTTTTTCATTGAATTTCATTTCAATTTCACTTTTATTATTCGGTTATACTCAACTTATCTTATCCAAATGTAATTATAGAACCATATTATTTTATATAGTATAATTATATCATGTCAATAGAAGATACATCATTAAAATCCTTCCCCTCTATTATATTATAAAAATGAAATCGTCTACCGTGATGTGCTAGTTTAACGACATCGTGGGTGATGCGCATTCATTTTCCTTTAGTGTCTTCAAGGATGATAATAAAACCATAATAATGGTTTAAACAAATTCTAATGTTTATTTTACAACCCTATATATGTAATTTAACCAATAGACACACACACACACACACCCAAATATATATAATTAGAAATGATACAACAAAACGAGTTCTTTATGATCGAAAAATGACCAAAATTTACCAAAAACAAAATTTGTTAACATGTATGAAATGATTCATCATCATCGAATAAAAAAAAATTATTTATAGCATAATTTAAACTTTTGTATGATCATTAGTAAAATATAATCAAAATTATGGATATTTATCCTCATTTTAAATGAACTTCCATTCATCTATATAGGTGATCTGATCATGAAAACCATGAAAATGAATACTCCCAAAAGAAGAAATTAAACTCTATAGCTCATCATAAATCCCATAACTGAACTAAATAAATACATAATGAATAATATTAGTGTATAAAAGTTTTATTAGTTGTTAATTAATCAATATAATCTGATTATACTAGATATTAGTGTTAATAAATCATTCAGACTAAAGGTGAGGGGAATTCTTGAACCCAACTCTGTTTCATGGGTCTTCCCTACATCACCCCATTTTGAGTATTTATATTCCCTAAATATAATTTAATAGTCATTATATAATTTTTTTGGATATACATGTTTTCTACTTGATTTTATGACAAATTTTTTTTAAAGAACAGTTATTTCAAAAAAGCACACCTTTTACTTCTAGACATTGTTTCTTCTTCACTCAATATTGATTATTATTATATAAAGAATGTTATTAACTATTTAATTTTGTAACACAAATATTATTAATTTATGATTTATAAAATGAAACCTATTCGATTCCATGGGTTATTTTATGTCTAAGATTGATATTTTATCTATGTGGCATTCATGATAATTTAAATGTTATGATGTGACAGGTGAAACTGAAATTATACAGTGCAATGAAAAAATTATGATGTGATGGGTGAAACGAAAATTATAAATCACTCCAATGCATTGTTTATTTCTATATAACTCATGAGAAAAGTGAAATATGCGAGAACATTTTTCCATCTTCGTTCATAACTATGTGAGGTAGTAGACCACTAAGATATGATGTTTAATTTTTATACATTGCCACATTCCATGCATTTTATTGTAGAGTCCTCTCATGATTATGATCATATTCCATATTTATAATGATAATGATTATTATCACCCATGTAATATTTTTTCACGTTATTATCTATCCATTTAGTGGGCTTTTAGCTCACAAATGTTTCATGTACATACTCAGGTGATTAATTATACTAAGGAGAATGAAAAAACCTATAAGAAGCAACATTATAGTGAGTTAAATAAGTTTTTATGTTTTATGTTGTAATATTTATGAATGGTACTTGGTTTCCAAGATACTAATCCTTTGGATCCTATTCATGTAATTCTTTAATTTTATTTATCATTAAAATTATGTAATTGTAATGTAAGAGAAATCACGGTCGCTATATTTACATTATATTATCATGTTTAAAATGGGTATCATGTTTTTAACTAGTTTACAAAGAGTACAAAACTATTCAAAACTTTGGGATGTTATTTACTATATCTTATTATAGTTTAATAATGTACAAAATGTACTCTTACATACTAGGGTGGGGGTCACTACAATTCCATTCACATCATTATAAAAAGGATAAAAGTTACCTCATATAGAAAATGATAAAAATATTCCTTTCAAACCATTTTTTATAAATTAACAACAATTTTTTATAAATATTTTTGAATTAAAATCATCTTTTCCATGTGTTAACTATTTCATTTATCATGAGTATTTCAGTTCAGTTTTTTGGGTACTCATAAATATATCTTGGTTCTATCACCTCTAAAATATAAATCCTGATATAAATAAAATAATTTTTCATTATATACATATTTATTGTGATACATAAAATTTGGAGATAGATAAATTAATTACACTGTTCATGGAGAAAATATGTTGTACGAATGTTGAACATTTTTTTCATTTTTCAAGAGATCTGTCTCCATAAACAATGTAATTAATTTTCCTATTTCTAACTTTCTATGTTACATCCATTGAAATGGTAAATATTAATTAAAATTTATATGATAATTATTTTTTAACATAAATGAATTAAATACATCCTCATTAACAATAAATTTAAATCAATATTAAATATGAATCACATCGCTTTGTGGAGGCGGTGTTATACATCTAAGCACGAGCGAGGATAAAATTTCCAAACAGGTTGGAAGGTAAGAAGGTAGATATGTTATTATAATTCAAGTTGTATAATTATGTTATAAGAATTATATATAAATATTAAAAAAATCATAATTCCCATACATAAAATGTGATGATGAAAAATTAATTGTATCGTTACATGGTTAAGGTAATCCAAACGCACACACAGATAACACATTCACTTCCCCTTTGATGGGAAAGTGGGTGGAATATGGTGGTTTTATAATAATGAAAAAATTTAAGTATATTTCATATAATAAATTTTAAACATGATTATAAATATATTCTATTTATAAGAGGTATAATAATAAATAAATTGATAGGGGTATGGTAATACAATTATCGATTTTTTGGGAGAACTCATTTAGATCCTTCCATAACGTTCATAGGGTTGGTATTTAAAAAAAAACCTCCAGAACATGGATAAGTATGTTGTTAAGAGAAATGGGTTATTTTTTGTTGATCTAAAAGGATAAAGGTGTTGATCATAAATGAGGGAAGAGTTTACCTTTTATAACTAAGGTGAGGGGTACTTTTGAAATATTTCAGAATATTAAATTATAATAAATTTATTCTCAATCCATATTCCTAAAAATATAAATATATTCAAATATTAGATAATATATGTTCCCAATCCCATAAATCAAAACAATTTGGATATGTTTTAGTATAATATTAAACCTGGTCATTTTGATTAACCCATAGTTAACCTTTTTTAATTTTAACCACACCAACAAATCTTTCAATATTAAAGGTTTGTGATTTTTTACATATAATATGCAAATTGGTAAAAAAATGGTAAAATTATGATATTTTAGAAACTATATTATCAAAAATATCTTATTTAAATTTTTTTATTAATTCTAAACAAATTAATAAAATATTAATTTTATAAAATATCAATTTGTTCATTTTTCACACAATTCATTTAGTTTAACTTTAAAAACATTAAAACATAAGGGGAATTAAAATAAAATTCATTAAAACCTACTAAATATTATATATATATATATATAATTCATGTTTCAAATTAATTCTTTCCAATATTGTCACATTTAATACCTTTGAAATCACTTAGTATATTTTTTTATTATTTTGAGAAATACTGCATCGGTGTTGCATAAGAAATTAAATTCATTATAAAATTAATGACAATTAATAATAAATTTATATAATGAACTTAGTATTATTATTCTCAAGATAAACACTTATATTCGATCATAATTTACTTTTGTCCCTATTTGGACACATAATATATATTAAAAACAATGAGATTGACATTTTTTAACATTCTTTGATTTAAATAATATAAAAGTAATTTTCAGGGAAAAATGTTATTTAAAGAACACAATTTTAAACCTAAGGTGTTAATAATAGAATTAATCTAAACCAAATATAATTTTTATCTATAATTATTGTATTATCAATTATTTTAAATCTAGATTAACCTAATTTATTCTTTACCAATGTGATAAACTTTATCATGATTGTTATTCATATTGACTAAAAATAAAAGGGGTATACATTAAAATATTGAACATACTGACAATTAATAATGAAATCATTTTATATAACTTAATACTTAGAAATATCGAACAATTATTTTAAATTATATTTTTAAAATGTCACAAAAACATCTTTTTATAAAAGAATCATTTATAAGAAGAAAAATGAAATTATTCTTATTTTCTTTATATAAAAAGATTTTTGATAGTTTAAAACATTTTGTCAAATAAATAATATACAAATTTAATTAAAATAATTCAGTAATAGGTATTAAATTAATTTATCAAGATAAAAATACATTATGTGAATACTGTTTTTTTCATAAAAATATTTCTTATACATTCAAATGTTTTTTATTTTTATTTATACTCACTTGATTACTATGGAATTATTATTATACATATATGAAAATATATTTTACATATTTATTTAGTCCAGTTCATAATCACTAATCCAATTATTAGTAAATAACTATCATATTATATAAAAAAATTTAATATTATAACATGGTTTGATTAACCTCGGTGTTGCGTGCAACACAAGATATCAAAGAAATTAAATTATTTTAAGTGAAATGTTCCAATAAAATTTATGGTTTTACTATGAATATACTAATATATAAATAAATTCAAACACTACCCAAAAATCATCCTAAGATCTAATAAAACCTAAATTAATCTCAAAATCCTCCAACGAGTAATTTATCTCTTGATTAGGGATGCTCCACTCTTACATATCCAAATTTTCTGCTGAAAGGCAGACAAAGAAATATACCATGCCATAACATCTTCTATTGGGTCTATACTTAGATGATGATCTAGATAATCTTTATAAACAACCACTACTTGAGCTACTTGTGGATGATGGAAATGATCCATTCAGGAAAAGAACAGTGAAATCCTAAGCCTGGTAGCATAGAATTTTATTAAAACTGCATGATTAAATAATTTTAATTTAAATATAATCACCCAATTAGGACCTGAAAACAATAAATAATGATGAATGTACCTATACTAGGTATTTACTATACAAATAGGTCCACCTCACTTAATTATTCATCACGAGTAGAATCCTCACATCAGATCATGGGGGCCCTACAATCCCATGTCTTACCTGATATCCCAAGACTTTGTCATGCACTATGATCAATTGGATATATTACCCCATGAATCAATGAAATAATCATAGTTCCTCACTCAAAACACTATCATATATCGCAATAAAATACTTTTTTAACATTATATATCAACCCCACCCTCCAATGGTACCCCTCTTGTACTGACAATGAAGAATGATAGAAAAGAAAAACCAAGTACCACCTCCAGTTAGACCTGGATTGGATACAAACATCGAAGGTATAAAAATTTCACTTATGTAAAAAATTTCCTACTATAATAATATAGGATCATGATATAGAATAAAAAAACCAGTAAACTCCAACACATAATATAAAAGTAAACCCAAAACAGTCCCATAATTCTTGAACAATGTCCAAAAATAGAAAATAAAGGTCCCCATGTAAATACCAACTGAAAATTCATATAGATGTGACCAAATAGAAACTAAAAAAATCCAAGATTCTAATTTATATCAAGGTCCCTTCGGTCCTTATTAAAACATTAAAAATAGTTTATATATACATTGGATGAACATAACATTCATACTCAATAGGATCACACCCATGGTCTATATGAATAGATGAAAAGAGAATACTAATTATCTTGATAATAAACATAATAAATAACATGTACATAAATAGGTCAACTAACGAAAACTATCCCCACCATAGCTCAATCACCAAATCTTGCATCAAATATAGTAAAATAATATGTAGAACATAAACTAATATACCATGAATTTACTTGCCCACAAGTTTTAAACTCTCAGTCCCAGTCATCAAACATACTATGCTATGATCCCTTCCATACACATCATATATATAATGATATTTGACAAGGTTCATGACACATACCTTATAACCCAACCCTTGTACGGTCTAGAATCTGGTGCTATTAGCATTCATCATCAAAACACAACCTCATCACATAAAAATCGAAGTAGGTTATCATGAAAATAAATGATGTTAACGTTGTTCCCTCCTCCCACCACACATGTCCCCCACCACATATCACATCCTCATGACCATTCAATAATCTTTATCACAAACCAATATCATCACTGGGTAATTTCCTAAACTAAACCATATCATTATTACGTAACCTAAAACAATAATCTTTTTCATCACAACTGAAGGAAGATTAGGGAAGTTGGGGTAGCCAACCATCTATGTCACCACCATCCTAGATGTTGGGAAAAATATCTAGGACCCAAAACATTTAGTTTTTGGTATGTTTATCTAGATTAGGTGGGTAACGTATATAAATAACATAATATAATTTATAAATATATAGAAAAAAACCAACCTATGTTTCCAAATATACTACAATAATGTAATCCGAAACAACACCATTACACCACAAAACATTTGTTACATATTCCTCAAATAGTAATTTCATTACACTAGATAACCACCCCATATAGCCACAAAATCCCTCATTCAATTATAGGTTCCATTTTTCCCTGATTTAACGAGTTTCCACTAACCCCCATTTATTAAGAATTTTCTTTAAAAATTACATAGCCCATACATTTATCATTCAATTCATTTTATATAATTAACACACAAAAATTCTATCCCATTATTATTTATTTAACAATCCATCAAATTTTTTTCAGTATTACAATTCATTCCATGGTTAACTCGAAATCCAATACGACTACACCACATAGAAGATCATCCATATTACATCAACTATCACAACAATACCACACTATCCAAGCTATCTCACCACAACAATCACATGTCTCAACCACCATAAATCACAACCCCAACATATCATAACCACCACACACCACAACTACCACATAACCACCCATATTGAATGCCATTCCTAGCAACCAAACCATCACTACCCCACTTATATCCCAACTCAGATGGTCACCAAAATAAGAGCACAATGGCCAAGATCAAACAAGGCAACATAACCAGAACAACCACACATAACATTGCATCTGGGAATCCACAATTTTAGATTCAACAAGGGATATATTTACCTAAAATCTTTATTTAGAATTGGTATTATTGCAGAAATTACTAATTTACATGGGAAACCAATCCATTATGCATATATAAAATCATATCCTTTTATTTAGGGTTTAATAAAAAAATTAACATAGAAAGATACTCATATTAAATTCATATAAACCAAAATTAAGTCTCCGAACAACCATGTTTTTTAGCAGTAGATACAATAATTCCTAAACTCAATAGAAATAAGATCAAATAATTATAACATACTATTTCTCCTAATTCCAATCAATTTTAAATTACGGAAATTAATTATCAATATCATTTTGACCCTTACTATCCACAAAATTGAAGGAAAAATTATGATATCCCCTCACATTGACATAAATATGGGAGAATGAGGTTCCCCTACTTCAAAAAATATTTCAAATCACCGCTCACAACAGAGAAAAAGAGAAATAATTAGAAGAAAAAAACTACACAAGGGAGCACCTGATCAACCTAGATCACATAAAGGGATCATAAAAAATTTAGCACAAATCCTACCTAAATGAAAAAACATCACTACTATGAATCCGTAAAGGTTAAATGAAAGGGAAAAAGGAAAAATGAGGATAAATCACCTCATATTGAAAATATCATATCTCAAAAATGCTTGGATTAAACATAGTGTAAAAGAGGTTGAAGGATCCCCAAAATTTCCTAGGGTTCACCAATAAAATAGAGGAAAATAGAGTAGTGGGGAAAATCAAGAGCCCTATAAGTGATAAGCAAGACGAAACTAGGAATATCCATCGTTTAAAACTTGTATTCATAGTTGTAATTTTCATGATACCCTACTATTCAGGCTGTGAGGAAAATTTTAGATATGAACTCCAAAAACCTAAACCCCAATAAAAATACAAAAATTTTCATTGTTCCTCAACCTAGATTTAATTCATTTTTTGAATAATCCATTCATAACATGAGTTAATTTAGTACAGAAATCCTCATCCAAACTTATGCCTTAAATCACTAGCTACCTAGATTTTTGTAACACCCTGAGCTTCCATGATACGCTTCTCATTCAATAATGCAATAGCTTGCATTGTACGCAACTTCGAGTTTTAAACACCGCGACTAATCAATGTAGCTGTTATGAATAGTAATAACCACTTTTTAAAATTATAGAAATTTTATATTTCAAAATGGAGTTCATTTTTGTATTCGTAATATCAAAATTATCCTAAGTTGAATTTTTTGTAAACTTCTGAAAAACTTCAATTTTTGATGAATAGTGAAACCACTAAGTGGTAGTTAAATAACGGATTTTTCGTTTAAATGAAATATTACCACTTCTGTGATTTGATTTTCAAAAATCCGACATACATGGTTGTCATTAAGAAGTAAAATGTGGTTCAATGAGATTAAAATAATTTTTTTGTGAATAGTAACTTTTAAGTTCTTAATCGCGATTAGAGGTAATTAGTGTAGTTTAAGGTAAAAACAATGTTTTAATAATATGATATGAGCTTGAAACTTGTCCTACTCCTATTGGATGAGTAATCTCCGACCAAGACAACCCATGGGTAAACTTGGGGACCCCATGGAGCCACTTTAGTTGGTAAATGACATTAATATATATTTATTTAATGTTAAAATTAAATTGACACAAACATGAGTTGTTTTACTAAAACAGTTTTTAAGTGGGGTTACAAAAGTAAAACGTTTGACTATAAATATTCATTAGAAAGATAAAAAGATTTCCTACATCATAGTATTTTTTTTATAATTTTTAGACATTATATAAATTATATTATTTATGACATCATTATGATGCAGCGATGACCTCATTATTTAACGATTTTTATAAAATGAAAAGATAATGTAAAATCCAAGGCATACACTTGTCCAAAGACTATTGGATGGGTAGATTTAGAACCCTTATCACCTTAGCCACTAATTATATAAGTTTGGGACCTTTAGAATCCGAAAATAATTGTGTAATAATGTAACATTTCAATCTTTCCAAAAAAGCCCCTCCTCTCCACTTATAAAAGGCCCCCACCTCTTCCACCTTATTCACACCTTCAAGCCATTTTGCTCGGCCAAAACCTACCCAAATACTCTCCCAACTTCCCCCTCTTACTCCTAGAAGCCTCTAATTGGGCAGAACTCTTCCCAAGGAAGCCTTTGGATCAAATCAAAAAGAGTTACCCGATTTTGAGGTAATGTCTTCTCTAATGTTGTTTTGTTTTATTTTTCTTCTCCAACCCCCTAAACTCTTTTTATTCATTTCTTTTGTAACAAAACCAGTATCCTAAATATTCTAGGATGTTTTTATATTATGTATTCGAGCTACACTTACACACACCTACATCTAATGGTTAATGAACATACGGTTTCTGTGGATGGCGAATTTCTGCCTCACGAAACGATGATTGTTCAACACTCATATAACACCTTCAAAGGTGGCCATTATGATGTCACTATTTTTATATATGATATATAATATGTTTATGTTTTACTTATGCTTCTGTATTTCTCATTTATGGCATACTTTATGATTTCCATTATGGGTAAAACGTGATAATTTCATTTTAGGAAGTGCGGACTACCGCCCCCTCAAAGTGATGTGAATCGTTAATGCCATATGTGGGACATATAAAGGATGGAGTAAATGATATTATATATGATATTATGCTGGAACTATATTATACCTTTATATAATTATTATTTCATTACATTAAATACGAAATAGAAATGAAAGTAGCGTTCATGCGTACGTACGGCTTACCGTCTCCATGAACGGTGCATTTCATTTCTTACCTCTAAATGTTACGTAATATTATGAATGAATGTATATACTGGATATATATGATATATATGATATCTAAATCATGAATATAATTTTGGATATAATGGATATTTCACCACATGAACAACTTGTATTTATAAGAAGGTTATTGTTGACACAAGTACCAAAGATCGACAAAACGACCGTTATTAACTTAAATAATTACAAAACGTTCATAATATTGTAATAAGTGATATAAAAAGGATAATAAATTTGAAAATGGTTCTTAATAAGGTAGATATTAACTCTAGTTTATTATTCAGGAGGTTAAAGAACGGTTGAGTCAAGTCGGACATGAGGTAAGGGAATTTCTTAACCCAATTTTCAGTCTTTGGGTTAATCTCCTACTTTCAAATTATGTCATGATATTATTATGTCCTATATTGTATTTGTACATTATTTATGTGTAATTATAGTGAATACACATTATATATGTACTTTATTTAAAAAAATGATCTTTTAAGGACTTCGTCTCAATCCCCTTTCGTTGAGGCATATTTGGTTTTATACAAAACATTCTTTTATACGGTGTATAAACCCCTTTGACTTTTACGTTTATTCAAAAGGAATCTTTTTTATACGAAGCGTTTTACTAAATGACAAAAAGGGAATGTTTTTCTTTCCATAATTATGCGGCGACAACAACTTCTCCGCCGCCGTGACCATTATTTGAGTTTCGGCTTCCTCTACAAGCCATCATTTTTTTTAATGAAAAATAAATACAAAGTTTTAACTTTATTTTATTTTGGTATTGAAAATGGTTTTGAAAGAGTTTTTATTATATCAATGTGTTGTATTTATATCTTGTGATTGAAATGTGGAAATGTTATTTTTCCTTTATGCATGTTTTATGTGATACGATTATGTTATGGTTTATGATATGTTTAAACCTATTCATATGAGGAATGCATTGGACTAAATAAGTGATGGGTGGAGCCCGCTATAGCTCCTCGATGAATCAGCAGGTATCATGAGACAAACTAGTGTCTTGACACGAGGCCTTGACAAAATCTTATTTGTGGTCTTGGCACGAGGCCTTGTCTACCTGGTTATGATAGTCTGGAATTATGCATTCCATCATTATGAAAGTGGGTATTGATATTGCATGTGATTATTCGACCAGTAGAATATCCATGTGAAGATGTTAATGGCATTATCTCATTTTACTTTTGCCATATTATGTTGAAGTTCAAGTTTAAAAGGCTTTTGTTTTAGTTATACATCGCCTTAAATGTTAATGTTTATTTATGAAAGCTTCCGCTATATTGTTAATCTTACTGAGCATTTGAGATCACCCCTTTCAATGTTTTAATATTTTTCCAGGATGTGAAGAAGTAATTTATGAGTGACCTGTAGGGGTAGTCAGAAAGGGATATGATTGTGGACTATAAAGACCATGTTATTGTAGTTTGTTTACTTTTTGATGTAATGAAAGACTTATGAATGTATCTAGTGTTTCCAAGGCTACTAAACTAATCGGTCTTTCGAGACTTGATCTTTTGTGATCATGCCAATGTTACGAAGTAATGCACCGGCTCTGGGTAGCTGGGGTCGGGGCGTTACAATTTGAATCAATCTCTATTTAAGTGAATATATATTCACACCATGAACTACATGCTAGAGTTAGACTGTAACCCCAACTTCATAGAACCCACCACGATCCTCCACCAAACACATCAAACTATTAAGATGATAATTTAATGGGTCAAAAAGACACTTACTGTTTGGTTTGATAACTCTCAAATTAATCTAATCCTTGATAATCCAAACCAAACCTGAAAAATGGGAGGATCCAAAAAACTATCCTATTAGTTACTTTTTAGGGATCTCATTACACCCCAAAATCTCCCAGCAACCAAAAATACAAAAATTCCCAAAAAAAAACACCCCTTATAGCTTCATCACAATACCCCACTATGAACAACACCAAATATTCTCATACCATAAAATAGACTCCTCTTTTCCACATATCCATCTTCATAACCCTCGAACCCCTACATAACCCAACAAAGAAACATACCCAAACAACACAGAACACTACCACATGCATAAAAATCAAGGAAAACTTCCATCAATTTCAAGATATTTTTCTCTTTGGGTGGAACATACTCACCCATATAGTTTTAGAATGTATCATAACGATAACATGTCTTGATTAAGAAAGGGTATACCCCCAGATATAGTTGATTCTATAACACACATTACCACTATGGGGAAAAGGTAAAACCCATAAATTATCAACGATTTACCTTTAAATCCTTAATGAAAAATGGACTAGTAGAAAATCAAAAAAATCTAGGTACATAGAACACATTTTCCTCTCTTTATACCAAGTACTATTCTATAAAAAACCATATATCCACTATAAAATGCACCAACGGGATGTCTTTTCCACATAGTACCATCCCTAGATGATCCCATATCCATACCATCCCCTCCACAGATATCTTATCATCCATGATATTCAACTATCCCCATTCCAAAATGTGGGAGTCATCATTATGACACTAACAAAGATAGGACATGTGGAAGATATCTTGGATCCTATCTTACTATGGTGTATGTACCATTTAGTTTTCCACCTTATGGACTCTCCCTAATAGTTCAAAATCCCAAACAATCTAGTGATAAAGCCAATTACCCCTACCAAAACCCCACTACCACTGATGAGGGGAAACCCTCAATAAAAAATTTCAATCATCCATAAAAAGGGGCCTCTTCCTATGGCCATGATAAGAATTATAATAGTAATATAAATTGCTCATACACTCTGATACTATGTTGATCTTCTTGGAAATGATATGCACCATATTAGGGATGACATCCACTAACATCCCCACCATAACATTGTATAGTAGAAAACAACATGACCTCCCAAAAAATCATTAAATAGAGCCAGGCCCACAGATTAGGGGTATCTATTTTCTTAGGTAAACCCAAAAGAATGGAATGTTCATTTCCCATGATCCTCCAAAATCAATGAAAAATTATCACATCAGATCCACTAGTTAATAGTTGGTATGTCTCATATTCCAATCAATCGAAAGGGGGAAAGTAATGATAATGAACAGTAAGGATCCAAAGGCATACTTCAATACAATCTATAACCATGAGGTAAAATTTAGATCATGATCAATGATGATGGTATTTGGTACCACATTATTCATAAGAACATCATCCAAATACCATCTTTAAAAGATATCTACCTCCCTCGAATCGTGTATCACCAAAAAATGAGCCATATTCATTAGCGATTGCACAATAACCAAAACTACTTCACTTCCAGCCTAATATTGGGGTAACCTAGTGAAGAAATATATTGACATTCCATCCTGTTTTAACTCATTATTATCAATGCGATGTGAAAAACCTAGAGGAACATAGTGTTTAGGTTTCACATACTGACAAACCTGCCACTTTGTTACAAACTCTTCCATCAACCATTATATACCAGGCCACTAATATAGTCTCGTCTAGCCAGGATAAATCTAAGGAACATTGGGATTTACTATTAAATTTCAGTTATGAAACTCATAGATAAAATCCTTTCACATTGAAAATGTCACAATAAACCTCACCCAAAACAACATCTAGTTATGAACATCCACTGAACATCCCTCTAGAGAATCACTGTGAAAATCATTATCACACATCACCTATTACTTTGATTATACCCATTGATACTCCTTTAAATACATCATATAGGAAGACTCTATTATCAAATTATAATGAAAAACTCAGATGTGTATCTCCCACATATCATGTTGAATTGCCTCAATATCCTTCATCCATTTCCATGCATCTACAGAATCCCATGAATCATCTTCTTGGGACATCTAACTTAGCTAATCAATAAAAACAGCCCCATTTCTTGGAGTTTAAGAGATATAAAAATCATAATCATGGATAATATAAATCTACCATCACTATCATAGATTCAAAACCCATCTAGAGAATTTATATTTCAGGCTATTAGTTTTGGTGAAATCTAAATGTTTCTCTTGTATGAGGTAATGTCATCACATATTTAGCATAAACACAACTATCACCAACTATATATGTAAGATACCAATATTTTTTATAGTTTTTATATGTTTATGTTTCAGTTAATGTATTTTATTTTGGTTAAATAAGTGTTTACCCAAGTTCATGAGATGAATCGTGGGTGTTCTGAGGGTTTGGGGGATGAAAGAGGTGGAAAAGGGGTTCTTCTGGTCATGTTGCACAATTTTTGCACAATTAGTTAAAAATGTGTGGATTATCACAGTAAACGATGCAACCATGGATAGATTATAGTGCATGGTTAATATAACTATGTGTAATTACTACGAAACAATGTGATGTGGTGATTTTGGGAAAACGGATCTTGCACTGTTTGCACACGGTTTGGAAAATCGTGTTGGTAAACCATGCAACATAGTAATGTTATGAAATTTACAAAATTTCCACTCGGGTATTTTAAATCGTCAATAATAATTTTTCCCATTTATCCCCATATCAATCCTAGTGACTAACCAGACCTCCATGGGCATCCAAGGATCTATCTCTCTCATTACTAGGCTGTTTTGGATACTCTTGGTTGTGAATCATTGATCCAGGTAAGTCTGATCATCCTATTGTTTCACTCTAGCAGATTTCGGTTTTTAGTTTCTCCCATCTTCTTATGAATATCTAAAACCCTATTATTGTGGTGGAAACTAGGCTGGAACATCATGGGGGTAAGGATCAGTATCTAATGTTATGATTTAGTGTGCGTTCATCATCCGATTTGAGGTAGGTGGTCTACATGGTGTATCCCATAGAATTCTTATAGATTTGTGCATTTGTGTTGAGATCTTTCCTTCATCATGTTGTGTATTTGTAATCTTGAGAATGATTTGTTATGTTGGGGGTATAAATGATTAATGGAAACCCTCACAGTTTCCATGGGATGTGTCAAGGATGAATCAATCATTTTAGAGTCGCCCATCGGGTGTGCCGACCTTATCGGACCATGTAATTGTTAATGTTATGTGTGAAATTGATGTGTGATAATGTATATCCCTGGTTTAACATGCTAATATGTTCAGTTGAATTGGAAATAGAAATTTTGATAGTTATTCCTAGGTTGGTGATGGCTTACAGGGTCTTTTTGGAATGACATAGTGTAACACCCCAAACTTCCATGATATGTTTCCCTTTGAATAATGAAAAAGCTTGCTTAGTACGCAACATGGTCTTTTAACACACCACGACCAATCAAACTAGCCATTATGAATAGTAATACACACTTTTTCAAATTTAATAAAATATATTTTTCAATATTTACATCATTTTTTGATTCGGAATATCCAAATTTTCTTAGGGTTATTTTTTGGTCTTTTTTTGAAAATATTCAATTTTTGATGAATAGTGAAAACACTACGTTATTGTTTAGAACAGACATTTTTATTTAAATAATTAGATATTTTATTTAAATTTATATTAGGAAAAATATATACATAATACTTATATATATTCTATGTAATTCATTAGTGTAATTTTATAATTATATTAAATATATAAAATTTTATTGAACTTTTTACCATCTTTTACCCACCTTCTTGGCGCATTTGAAAATTTGAATAAAATCTAATTTTTATGATTTTATGAATTGAATTTCACAAATCCAAGGGAAATAGTTGAATTAAGTAGGTAAAATTTGTTTTAATAAGATGAAAATAATTTTTTGTGAATAGTATCTTTGAAATTTTATTTATGGCAGTTAAAATTAAATTGGGTAAATAAAGATAAAAAATTTATTGTAATTACCAAAACACATGTCCTAATTATATGGATAAGTTTTTTTCGATAAAAATAAACTTAGGAATAAAATATGATCCGTTTGGTCCACATGGATTTGATTAGAACATTTATTATTATTTTATTTTAAGAAAACTTCAAAGTATTAAATTCAATGACTAAAAACTAAAATATTTTTAGTATAGGGTAATACATAAGATAAATTCGACTATAAATATTCATTAGAAAGATAATCATATTTACCACATAATTATATTTTATTTATAATTTTATGACATTAAATAATTAAATTTATTTATGATATAATGATGATGCAGTAATTACCATATTAATAAAGTATGAAAATAATTGATATTATAAATATAAAAATAAATGTAAATTGAGAATTCAGAGGAATTATACTAATTATAGATGTTTATATAACATGTTAGTGTTTATTAAATAAAGTTTTTGTATGTGTTATAGTTTTTATGACTTTTACAAAAAACAATACCAAATAGTGTCAAAATTGACATAAATTTGTTTTTCAAACAAATACTATATTGATAATTGATATAATATTTCTAAAAAACTAAGCTTACACCAAATTTCTTATATAAGGTTATATTTATTAATAATGAACAACTTGGGGTTTTCATGGATTTTTATTGTATGTTTATTAACCATTTATTATAATAATTCAAGAGTACATGGTAATAGTTATAATATTTAACTATGAGTTAAATCAAAATGATAAGGATAATATGGTGACCTAAACCTGTCTAAAAACTACTGTTTGAGAGTTTTTAGACCCATAACCAACTTATCCTCGAAATAAATCATTTTAGAGCCAATATATAATGAATATTATTGTATAATAAAATAATATTACATGATTTTCAATAAGTAACCCTCAACTCTCTTATAAAAGAGTACATCCCCTTATCTCAAATTCACACCTCAAAATTCATTTGGCTCGGTGAAATCCAGCTCAAATATCCTACCAACTACCCTTTATTGATCCTAGAGTCCTTAAATTGATCAGATATCCAACCTAAAGAGCCCTTTGGATCAACTCAAAAGAAAAAACCTGGAGAAGATGTAATAATTTCACCGCCTATTTCAATGTTCTTTTCTTCTTCCACTTCCTATTTCTTTTTTGTTTCTATACCATAATAATAAATCCAGTACCTTATTAATATTTTGATGTTATTATAAATATTGAATAACCATATTCATTATTCTATACATCATATGAATAACAAGTCACCATACCTGTGTACGTACGACTTACCGTCTTCATGTCGTGGTGTAGTTTGTTATTAAAAACATCATTTTTTAGATGGGTAAAAAATGATTCTAAATGATGTAAATAATAGATATAACATGTTAATTATTCTACGGATATGATATACCACTAAATTATATACTATTTAACCATCAATAGAATGTTATTGGTGCTAATGCGTACGTACAGATTACCATCTCCCAAAATGTGATGTAATTCATTACCCATCATAACATCTTCAAGGAAAAGTACAATGTAAGGGTTAATTCTAGAATCTCTTCATCATCTGAGGTTGATTATAAGTGAGTTTTTACTATGACCACTTTATCATTTACATATGTGTATTTTAAAAATGTATTTAATTTTTTTACAATTTCCTAGACAATGGGATAAATTCATTTATACCCTTTTATGAATTTATATAGAATGTTTATAAAGGAATTTTTCGTCTTTTTCCAAACAAGGTCCTTTACTACATTTTCGAAAAAATTAAAGAATTAAAGTTTTTTAACTTTTATAGAATGTATGGATATTGTGCACCATTATAACATCTTCAAATATTTCGTTACAAGATTATAATAATATTTTCAAAATACAATTTTTCTTTTATAATTATGTTACTTTTAAATTATTTTAAATTATCAAGAGATATTTCTCTCAAATGGTTAGGATTTCATCTATGTCAACATCTTTTGATTGATTTTACACTTGTTTGAAGTTGATTTATTAAGATATAATTTTCTATATTGAATTGAATGTTTTGTGATATGTTTGATTGTAGATGTGTTATTTTTATACCATTTATGGTTTATGGTTAATGTATTAACATTTCTTATTCTTGTTTTAATACAGATGTTTATGTTATGTTTAAGCCTTTTCATATGAGAAATGCATTGGACTTAGTAAGTGACTGGTGGAGCCCGATATAGCTTCTTATTGCATCTATAGGTCTCATGAGACAAACTACTGTCTTGGAACAAGGCCTTGAAAAAATATTATTATTAGTCTTCGCACATGGGCCTGACTATCTAGTTATGATATCCGACCTGATGAATTACATGATTAATAAATTTTCAACAAATATTACAAGTCATTATTCGACTAGTAGAATATCCATGTGAATAATTAAATAGAATCATTTGATTTATATTTTCCATTTTATGGTCATGTTTATGTTTAAAAGGATTTTTTTAGTCTTATTCTTTTCCTTATTTGTTTGTACTTATTTATGAATGTTTCTGATTTATTATTATCCTTACCGAGCACCTAGACTCACCCATTTCTATGTTTTATTTTTTCAAGGATTCAATGAAGTATATTATGACTGAAAATTAGTGATATTCTAAGGGATTTTATTGTTTTAAAAGGAGACACAATGTTGTTATTTTTTTTATTATGTAATGTAAAACATATGTATGCATCTAGTACATCCAAGGCTACTAATCTGATTTGTCTTTCGGGTCATGTTTCCTTATATCATGCCAATGTTATGTAATAATGTACCCACTCTGGGTAACTAGGGTTGGGGAATTACAGTTGGTATGAGAAGAAGTTTATTACAAACATTGGAAGATAAATTTTTAAAAACTCTTATTAGAGAACATTACCCTAAGATAGATTTTGGTGATTTGTATAGAAGAACATCATTAAATATTGGTAATGTAGAGATTATGTGTGTTTTCCATGAAATACATCCAATAATGGATATGAGTATGTAGAGGTGGCTCTGGAACAGTTATATACCTAGTTGTGAAAACTCTGATAAGGAGTTTTAGGCTTGACCCAAGTTTTCCTAATACACAACAACATGTGTTACTGCACTCTTAGTTATGAAACTCCCAAGGGATATGTTTAGGATAATTCTCATTTTCATTAATAAACATTATTAATTATTTATGATTATATACCTCCTCAACGAAAACATTTTTATGATTATGGATTATATCTATAAACTGTTCAATTTATGTTAAGTGTTTAACAAGTTTGGAATTATGCATTGTAATTCATAAACTAATCTACTGCACGAAATTGTTTGAAAATGGAGCCTAGGGGAAGGAATGTAAAACGTATCAAATCATTCTAGTGAAACAACGAGGAGGATCAATTTTATAGTGGATCTAGTGATGCAACTGGTGTTGATCAGTTTATCACCATACTGGGACAACTCACTCAGGTTATGAATAATAACATTACCCGTATAGAGCACCCTGATCCACAATGAGGAGGATCGATGTTAGACTGCTTCATGAGGAAACAACCACCAACATTCAATAGGACTAAAAATCCATTTTTAGCTGAGAAATGTATATGTTCCCTCAATAATATATTTCATGATTTGGGTAGTAGTGAAAGGGGAAACGGTTTCATGGTAGTTAATCACCTCACGGGAGATGCAGATTAATGGTGATAATTAATTCAACGCACAAATGAAGATGAAGAAGTATAAAATATAGAATAAAGAGAGTTTAAAGATATTTTTTTTAGAAATGTACTTTCCACCTGACAATCGAGCAGATATGGAAACACAATTTTTGAGCATGTGAAAAAATGAGGATGAGAATTTAAAAAAGTATGAGGCTAACATTACAAGGTTAGAAAGGAATGAAGCAGATTATATACATAACCTAAGGAGTAATATTGATCTATTCTTCTATGGGTTATAATTATTTCTTCATCGAGCATTAGTCTCACAATTCTTCTAATCATACCAAGAAATTGTCTCTTGTGCTATCAAGATATAAAATGAATTCTCTATGTCTTATGACTTTAATGCAATGAAAGAGAAGAAGAGTTCTACTGAACACTCTGAAAATAGAAATATGGGGAAGAAGGGAAATGTTGAATTTCCATCCAGTAGTAAATGTTAAAAGAAAGACCTTGATACTTTCCTAAAAGGAATGAGACTTTGTTATAAGTGTGGTGAAAAAGTCCATTGAGCTTGTGATTATAAGGGAATGAATGAGGCTATCAATGTTGAATGGTAAAACTGTATAAAAATGGGGAATTGTGTAAATTAATGACTTATGATCCATGGAATATTACCTCACGAACGTCCAAGGTAGCATGACCAAGCTTATGTGATCACTACAGCTGAGGTTGATGCTCTAAATGCCGTAGGGGTAGGTAATTTAATGGTTTTCTCAAATTTATCCAATGCTTTATTTTATAATGGATCATCACATTGATTCATATCTTCCTAGTTTTCTATGAAAATAAGATATTTCCAATTTGATTTAATAGATATGTTGTCAGTCATAACTCCAAAGGGAAGTATCATTGAAACAATGTTTTTTGTGAATTAGTCCTCGTTAGGGAATATAAATGGTATTTATCTATTAATGTCATCATCATTCCCATGATTTAATTTTATATAATCCTTAGTATGGATTGGGTTTCAGGACATGATGTTAAATTTTATTATAAGAAGAAATAGGTTGAAAGTTTCTATAATGATAAGGAGTACCATATCATTAGAGTAGAGATTTCACCACCTGATTCTTACCTAGATTCTTCCCCAGTAGCTCAACTAAATTCAATTATTAGGGAGGAAGAGATTAAAATAACAATGGGTGAGGAAAGGAACGTACAAATAGAGGATGTACCTATAGTTCAATAAGAAGTTGATTTGTTTCTAAAGGATTTACCTGGACATCCTCCAAAACGAGAAATTGAGTTTTCCATTGATTTAATTCCTGGTTTAAGGCCTATATCGAATACCCATTATAGAATGGAGACTGTGGAATTAGTGGAACTCAAAAAACTAGAGGACCTGAGTAATAAATAATTTATTCTCCCTATTGTTTATCCATGGGGATCCCAGGTTCTTTTTGTTTAGAATAAAAATGTATCTATGAGGTTGTGCATTGACTATAGGGTGATCAATGCTATAAAAATAATGAATAATTATCCCCTTCCACGCATTGATTATTTGTTTGATCAACTACATGGATCTCAATATGTTTCAAAGATTGACCTTCGATCTGGATATCATAAGTTTTGCGGGAAGAGGGAATACATTCTGAAAATAGAATTTTGTACCAGGTATGAGCATTATGAATTTACAGTAATGCCTTTTGGACAAACTAATAAACACTATTTTTTCATGGATATAATGAATATAGTTTTCAAAGAATATATTGATGAATTTGTAGTTGTATTTATTGATGATTTCTTTGTTTACTCCAAAAGCTATGAAGATCATGAAAATCACTTGCGCACTATTCTAAAAACCCTTAGAAAAAATGAATTATATGTGTAGTTTATCTTGTTGGAATTCTAGCTTCCGATAATTTCATTTCATGGCCATATTGTCCCTATGGGTGGAATCTCTATAGATCCTTCTATGACAAGAGAAATACAATAATGGCCCGCACTGATGAGTATAATCGAGGTCCACAGTTTTATTGGATTAGAAGATTATTATCGGAATTTCATTCAAAATTTTGCTGATTGGATAACCCATTAACTATGATCACCCATTAACTATGATCATATGTAAATGGGTTAAATTGGTTTGTAAAATAGAGTGTGAATAATGTTTTGAGGAACTTAATAGATGAATAGTCAATTCTCTTATCCTGATTCTACCAACTGGGAATGTCGGGTTTGCGATTTATAGTGATGCTTGAATGAAAGGACTTGGTTGTGTCCTTACACATAATGATAGATTTATTTTCAATGCATAATGAAAACTAAAAATTAATTAACAAAACTGTCCCCTACAAGATCTTCAGTTAGAATCTGTAATCATTGCTTTGAGGATATGGAGACACTATCTCTATGGTGAAAATATGAGATATATACAGATCAAAAGAGTTTGAAGTAAATTTTCTCACATAAAGAACTCAACATGAGGCAAAGATGATGGCATGAACTAATCAAGGATTATTATTTCACTATAAACTACCACTGTGTGAGGGAAAATAATGTGGAAGATGCTTTGATCAGAAAATATCATGGAGTTTTGAACAACATGAGAGTTAAAAGAAATAATTTGTTCATCTATTTCGTAAATATGGATATGGGAATAAATAGGGAAGGAGAAACATCCTTAATTTTTCAAATGGATTGTAAACCATCTTTTCTATAAAGGATAAAAATTTCTCAAACTGATGCTGAGGAGTTTCAAAAGAAAATTAATGTTTTGATCGATGTAAGATTGATAGACTTCATATATGAAGATGGGATTTTGAAATTTTGGTAGAAAAATTGTGTTCCATACATACCTAATCTAAAAAGGGAATTGTTGTAAGATGCTCATTACATAAATTTCTCTTTACACCCTTGTATCATTATGATGTATAGAGAATTGATGAAACATTTTTGGTTGGACAACATGCAGAGAGAGAGATTTCTGATTATGTGTCAAGATGTATGGTTTTTCAACAAGTGAAATATAGAAGAAAACATCCTAGAAGAGTCATTCAACCTGCTGCCATACATGGGATGAAATGAGATGATATTTTGATGGAATGTTTCATGGTACAAACAAAAACTCCTAGATGGAATGATGCAATACAGGTCATTGTTGATCATCTTACCAGGTTAGCATATTCAATTTCTATAAGAGAAGATTTACCACTTAGAAGTCTAGTAACAGTATATAATATTGAATTTGTAAGACTTCATGGAGTATCCCTATCAATTTTTTCTGATCATGGTTCCCGTTTTACATCACGATTTTGGAAAAGTCTTCATAATGCCTTGGATACTGAACTTTGTTTGAGCACTACCTACCACCCTCAAATTAATGGACAATCAGAACAGACTATTCAAACCTTAAAAAAATGTTGAGATCTTGCTCACATGACCTTCAAGGTTTGTGATATCAATATTTACCTATGTTATAATTTTACAATAACAATATATTTCATTCAAGTTTTTAGATGGCACCATATGAAGCGTTATATGGATATAGATGTCGCAAAGCAACTTGTTGGGTTGATGTTGGTGAATGAAAACTCGTATGGCCAGATCTTGTTGAGGAAACAATTGAATATGTGAAGTTTATCCAAACCATCACAAAAGCAGTTCAAAGTATGGGAAAGAGCTATGCCGATAATCGATGGACGGATTGGGAATTTCATATAGAAGATCATGTTTTCTTGAAGGTATCTCCCTGGAAGGGTGTTATACATTTCGGTATGAAGGGTAAATTAAGTCCTAGATACATTAGAACTTTCAAAATTATTGAACTAATTGGAGTTGTACCTTATCGTTTGGAAATGTTTCCAAATCTCTCTAAAGATAATGATGTGTTCCATGTATCACTATTGAAAAAATACTTGTCTGACCCAACGCTTGTACTCAGCTATAATGAAATAGAACTAGAAGATGACCTATGTTATTGTGATGAGCCTATTATAAATCATGATACTAGAGAATAAGTGTTGAGAAACTAGACAACTCGTCTGGTGAATATAATATGGATAAATCATAAGATGGACGATGCAACGTGGGAACCTGAGGAACATATGATGAAGATACACCCAAATCATTTTATGCAGTAATATTCTAGAAATTTTGAGGTTGAAATTATTTGAAGAAGGGAAGAATGTAACACCCCAAGGTTCCATGGTACGTTTCTGTTTAAATAATATGACAGCTTGCATTGTATGTAACTTAGAGTGTTAACCCACCATGACCAATCAAAATAGATATTATGAATAGTGGTACCCACTCTTTGAAATTTTATAAATTTTATTTTTCAAAATGGACATAATTTTTAGATTTTTGAATATCAAAATAAGCATAGGGTGAATTTTTTTTTATATTTCTGAAAATTTTCAATTTTTTATTATTTGTGAAAATCACTACGTTATTATTTAACACTGAAATGTTATTTAAATAATTATTTATTTTATTTAAATTTATATTTGGTAAAAATAGATACAAAAAAACTATATACGTTCAATGTAATTAGTTGGATAATTTTTATAATAATTATATATATATAAATTTTTATTGAGATTTTTACTGTTTTTTACCCACCTTCTTGATGCATTTTCAAATTTGCATAAAACCTAATTTTACTGATTCTATGAATTGATTTTCAAAAATCCAAGAGACACGGTTGACATTAGTAAGTAAATTGTGGTTCAATAAGTTGAAAATAATTTTTGAAATATAGTAATGTTTAACTTTTATTTACCATGGTTACAAGTAAAAAAGGGTAATTAAAGGTAAAAATGTTATTATAATTCCCCTAAAACTTGTCCTAATTCTTTTGGATAAGTTTTTTCAGACCAAAATAAATCATAGGAATAAAATATGGTCCTTTTTGTTGACTGGGATTGGATTTGGACATTTATTATAATTTTTTATCAAGAAGAGTTAAAAGTGTTAAATTCAATGTTTAAAAACTAAACCATTTTTAATATAGGGAAATACATAAGATAAAGTCGACTAGAAATATTCATCCGAAATATAAAAATATTTCCTATAAATTGTATTTTATTTATAATTTTTAGACATTAAAGAAATAAATTTATTTATGATACAATGATGATGAAATAATTACCTTATTAATGAATGATTAAAATAATTGATATTATAAATATCCAAAAAATGTAAATTGAGATTTATGACGAATTAAAATAATTTTAGATGTTAATGTTACATGTTACGGTTGATTAATTTTTTTTTGAAATGATAAATTTGTTATGACTTTCACAAAAAAAAATACCATATAGTGTCCAAATGGACATAAATGAGTTTTTAAAACAAATACTATATTATTAATTGATAAAATATTCCTAAAATAATATGTTCAGAAAAATGACGTAGATAAGGTTATATATATTATTAATGAACCACTTGGGTTTTCTTGTCTTTTTATAGTATGTTTATTTACCATTTATTATAATAATAGAAGAATACATAGTAAAATTTAAACTATATAACTAAGAGTTAAATCTATAATATAATGTATATATGGTGACCTAAACCTATCTAAAACCTATTTGATGCAAGGTTTTAGACCCATACCAATGATATACTTGAAATAAATCATTTTTGATCCATTATAAACTGAATATATTTGTATAATAAAATAATATTTCATGCTTTTCCTAAAGTGACCCTCACCTCTCTTATAAATGGGTATTTCCCCATCTCTCAAAATCAAACCTCCAAAGTCATTTGGATTGGCCAAAACCTACTCAAATTTCCTCTCAGGTACCCTCAATTAGACATATAACAATTACTTGTATCATAAATCCATCCTAAAGTTCCCTTTTGATCAACTCAAAAGGAAACACTCAATGAAGAACTAATAATATCACCACCTCATTCAATTTTATTTTCTTCTTCCACTTCAACTTTCTTTGTTGTTCCCATACCAAAATAAAAACTCAAGTACCTTATAAATACTATGATTTTATTATAAATATGTTACAACTATATTCATTATTAATCAAATTAAATTATTTGATTTACCTTTTCCATATTATAATCATGTTTATGTATAAAAGGCTTTTTATTTATTCTTATACATTTTCTTAAATGTTTATGCTTATGTATGAATGTTTTCGATATATTTTTATCCATACTGATCACCTGATCTACCCCTTTCTTTGTTTTATTTTTCCCAGGATGTGGAGAAGTATATTATGACTGAGCTGCATGGATATTTTAAGGGAGAATATTTTGTTAAAAGGAGACAAACTGTTTCTTTTTTTATTTCATGATTTAATGTAAAATTTATCTATGTATCTAGTATTTCTAAGGCTACTAAACTGATCGATCTTTTGAGACATTATTCCCTATATCATGATAATGTTATGTAATAATGCACCAGTTTGGGTAATTGTGGTTAGAACATTACACATATTAATGGGTTAATTAGGTTAAATGAGATTGTATCAAAATGTTTATGAATTATGTTGATTTTCCAAAAATAATTAGTATAAATTAAATGATAATGTGATAAATTTGAAATTGCTTGTGAATTGAAGAACATATAAATGGGTTTTGATAAGATAATTGATTAATATGCGTAATGGGTAAATACATTGGAATCATGGGGTACACCTAATTGGTTTAATGTGATAAAGTGGTTATGCTATGTGATATAAGAATTGTAATTGAAATGCATATGTGGGAAATTATTGTGAAATAATAAACAAGATAATTGGGATAATACATGGTCATTGTTTTATGTTGGTTAAGGTGTGTAAATCTATGAACATATTTAATGAGTTATGGAATGGGAAAGGGAATTTGGTCAAATGGGCCTTGAATTGTAAATGGAAAATTTATTAATGGGTTATGGAATGGTATTAATTCCCAAGTTCATTATTGGGGATTTTTATTTACATTGGTATTGGTTATGTTTGTTCTATTAGGCTAAGATTTTTATATGTATTGGTTTTGTTTGTTCGTGATATGGTCTATTTGTTAAATGTATGGATAAGTATATGAACATGTATTGAGGTGTGGGATAAAGGAACGAGGATCCTCCAAATGGTCGAGTTGGAATTCTACTATAACTCCATCCAAAAAGTATGGTTTAGAGAAGGGGGTTGGGATATATTCTTATAACTGTTCCATTCCACATGGTCTGAGGTTTAAGGGTAGGATATTATGATGTTGTGATATGTTATCCCTAGGGTGTTAAGGACATAATTGTTTCCTTATGAAAATTGAAAAATTTATAGACCATGATGTGAAAGATACTAATTCTTAACTTATACACTTTGTGATTGATGATGAACTATTAATAAAATAGACATAATGAATTGGAACTTGGTAAGTGATAGCTAAGTTGAAGTTGTTAACTAGTGGACCTGAAATGTATTTCCATTAATTTTTATTTATTTACACTTTCATTCGATATCTGATAGAGTGGATATTTATAGACATCATTGGTGTTGGCCTACTGAGTTGTAGTCACACCCTGCAGTGCATCCATTATGTACCCGATAAGATTTCATGCATGTAGGTTATGATTGGGGCAAGATACCTATGATAGGGATTTGAGTTAAGCATTGGAAATTCTTGGATGAGGTTCCAGACATAGAGTCTGAACCATTTTTGTATTTCCAATATTTGTCTTATGTTGACATATGTTCAAATGGCACTATAGCATGACATGGCATATTTACTGTTGGTTTATGTTTTTAACCGATTATTAAATGGTTATTTATGATTATTAATAGATAAGTTCATGATATATCCCCTTTCAAATTTGTTTAATATTATTTCTAACTCTTTCCAAGAGGGTATAGTCTCCCCCATGACTAATCTAGACCTTAACTACTAGTAGACGTCATCTGTCATATTGGGCGGTGTGCTTGAGGTCATTTGATGACCCAGCTCAAGGAACCAGTATAGTGGAATCATGGTCGAGGATGATAAAAAGTGTTATAATAGGGGTTCATTTCTCTTTATTATTATTTGGGGATGGTAGGAAGGCGACTAGGACAATGTCATGCCTTGGTAATTATCTTGTGCTTAGGAGTACCTAACCCATGTATACGAGAAAACATAATTCACCCATGGTGGGAAATGCTTTTATTGATGTTTTTTGTTATAGTTGAATGATATTTCACCATTGTGTGATGAAAATTTCATATTATTTGACTGATTTTTGAAATTTTTCCCTTAGACAGAATGGCATGAGGTTGTGTATCCATGCATTATTTTCAGAACCTAACTATATAGGTAGAATTCTTCATGATAGGAAGACATGATATGGGTGTGAGGGGCATAGAGAGTAGAATTGATTTTACATATTTGGATAACATGAAGAAAATAGTACCAAATAATGGAAATAAAAGTGGGTATATGAAATGAAATAAATAGATAGTTAATTAATAGTGTGAATAAGGTTATGTTATGACCATGATAATTTTTTTGGGTTGTGGTAAATTCTAATGACTGAATGGTGTTTAAAAGAGATTTATTGGTTCATTAATGGTGAAACAGTTAATGAATTTGTATAATGAGATGGGTAAATTAGTTGAAATTATGTCTATATAATTTTTTGAGAAGATAAATACACCTAAGAGAAATGATATGTCTGTAAAATTGTGAGATTATTATAAGAGATGATTGATGAATTGTTTGTGATTAAGTAATTTGGTTTTCCCCATGTTGTCCATGACCATTATAAGAGGGGTTTTGGGTAGTGGTAGAGATGTGAACACATATTTTGGAATAATGTATGTGGAGTGAGTTAAGTATGGGAGGTAGTGTATTCTCCATCTGTGGTCTTAACCGATTGTACTTCCTTTGAGTTATTGTTATTTCTGATGAAATTTTTTGGGGAATACGAATCTGGGTATATAGGGATTTTGAGAATTTGGGTATGTATAATGTTCTAAAGCATTAACCTTTGGGTGTTTTGTATTGTGTCTTTAGATGGGCGGTGACCTTGAGATCTTAATGTGATGATTGTTAATGTGAAAGTAGAAAACCATGTGGGTTTTAAATGTGTGGGTTGTACAATGGACATTAGAATGTGTGTCTTGTTTGTAGTGTCAATAGAGATGGGTGTTGTTGTGGTTGTGGTGACCCATGTGGGGTAAGGACTTGAAAGTTGTATATCAGAATATAGAGTGGGTGTTTTGGATAATGTGATGATGTATATGTGCTATTACCTTTATTCTGGGTCCAAGAGAAAATGTTCACTTGGTGATATAGGCATAGTGTGCATTGGAATAGGGGTGAGAGTATCATTAAAAAAACATTGATTCATTCGTAACTTGATGTGTGTGAGAATCAAGGGATTTTGTCCATCATGAATCCATTTTAAGGAACTGTTATCAGGTGACATTGATGGTAAAAGATGAGAGGGTTTGTATTGGGTACCTAGAGCTCTTGGGTGTGTGTCATATGGGTGAATGTTAGACTCTAAAAATGGGACATGGTAGATTTCATCTATTGTGTGTTAGCCTAGATAGATGAGTGGGAATGTCAATGATTTTGTGATTTTACTTGAGTTATGGTGATGCATTGGTCATTTTAGAGAAATTAAGGGTGACCTCATGGTAGGGTTTTCAAGTGATTTAGGTGCTTTAAAATAGGAGGCATGATGAATGCTTCAATGGAGGGATCGTTTCATATGATTATATTTAGGCTTTGGTAAATGGAATGACATGGGTGTTTTTTTTGTATGAATGGTTTTGTTGTTGGGTGAGATGTTGAGAATGCCTTGAGGTCCATGGGGCTGACTATCAAAGAGGAATGGTAAGGTAAATAAGCCGGCATTGGGATATTCATAGGTGGTGGTTGGATTGTAGAAACAAAACTCCACAGGAGGGTTGGTGAAAGAATATATGAAACATTGAGGGATCTAAGGGGTTTGGATGTGTGAACACACTAACAAGATATTATTACAAATGGTATAAGAGTCTATCATTCCATATAATACCAAATCATGAAGAAATTTCCTACGAGAATCCATTTATTTTAACGGCATAGAAAACCCTAGTGTTCAATCGTTAATTATCTGAGACATACCAGAAGAAATTGTGTGGTGTGGTGGAATTAATTCCAAATAAAAATGGTGGTTTATGACTGGATGATAGATGGTCGTAAGGCGGTGGTGTGTTTCAGTTTCCAGTCCATTTTATGATGTGGTGATTAAATGATGATGTGAGGTGGGTAGTAGGGCAGCCTAAAATTTGCAACAGATCATGATGTTCCTTATTGGGAGTTGATATCCGAAATAAATAATTTAGTGCTGGTGTTCTTCCACAACTTAGCGTACCTCATCTAGTGACTATCATTCCCAACATCATGACATTGTCCCAGGTATATTAAGAAGAATTGTATTTATGATTAAAAATTTAATGTGTTTTGGTATGATGTGGGACATCATGATGTTTACGATTAGGGGGTGGTATACTTGAACTGTGATTGTGGGATGAACACCATTGACGGTTATAAGTGATGTCCTTATGATCGGTCGACTATCGATGAACGATGTGGTTACCACCCGTGTAAGTCATCAGTAGGCATGGGTTGATGTCCAATATCTTGTTCTAAAAATGTCTAGACATCTAGGTATAAATTTCGATATTCTTCATGTGATTGGGTGTGATCCATGGTAATTTGAATCCCATGTGGATTAAAATAGAAACGAAACTCCGAAAGTGGGGAGTGATGAGTTAGTCTTGAATTCGGGGAGGATAACGTTTAGATTACTATAGAAATACCGAGATTCAAATAAGGAATATGTGAGGTGCACACTAGGTCTCTCAGAATGTCCAAGTGGTCCTTTACTATTGTGGTTGACTAATCCAGTCATTGTCTTTGCGATCAGGGTGGTTCTGAATGAAATTTTAAATTCATGTGTTGTTCCGTCAATGAGTGTAGGGATATCTATCATTTATTGGTGCAAAAAGAGGATGGGTTCTATAACTGCAATGGAAATTAAAATTAGGCTCGGGTAAGTGACATTTAGTGGTTTTTGAACTACTCGATGTTCAAAGGAAAAATTTCTGTGTGATGTAGTTACATGAAAATGGTGAAGCTATGCATTCCAGGATGTGTCAACCAGGAATAATCAACTTGACCCTGAGAAAGGTATGAATATGAAAAGTGGTAAATCATCTTTTGTGAATGTATTGGGAGAAATAGTGTGTTTTGAATTTCAGAATGGGCTGGAGTGAGGACATAGCCTTCTCTAGATAGTGTATGAGTTCTAGGGCTTCTTGTGGTTAGGAATATTGTTTGGGATGGTGGAGCCTTAACATAGATTTGAGGGAAGTGGTTCCAGGATTATGTTAATCTACTATAAGTTAGATAATATCCTCATTGGGAGTGTAAGGTACGATGTAAAATTCAAGTTGAGTTTAAGGTGGTCTTTCATTGATATTGTAGGTTCCATGTAATCGAAGAGAGAAGGGGGAACTATAGATGATAAATGGTAGGTTGATGATAAGATCAGAGATTTAGGTTGGAGGGAATCGAGTGGTCATCATTCATGTGAGTAGGCCCTGATAGTGTTCTTTGGGAACATGTGTAATCGTTCAAGTACATGGGATTTTTGGTTGTGCTTGAATATATATTTATGGAGTGGGTTCGTTGGGACATGAGTAGTGGGTCAATATACATTGGGAAATGTGGTTGGATTAGTCATGTGTTTTCTCTAGGGGATACTGGGTTTGGTCACCATTGGGGTTTTGAAAATGTAACAAAATGACTCCAACTGATTTAGGGCATGAGTTTTACAAAGGAGAAGACTGATGGGTTGCTAATTAGTTCCTTGAAAATTATATAATGTAGTGTGATAAGATTCCACGTGTTGTGAGATATGCAATATTACCTATGTTTTCTCTATGAAGTTCAAGTGATTGGGTGTGGATGAATTTGATGACTCCTTGAGGAGTATCCAGTTCATGTTGGGGGTTGTGGTGAGGAAGTCTTGCATGCCAAGAACATGGAATTGTTGAAATTTTTGGTGTAGAATTGTAATTTTTAATGAGAAACTATGGATATGAGAGTGGATTGGTGGGCCTATTGGCATGAACTTTTGTTACTGAAGCTCACTGATTCTCAAGAAGAGCGTCTTGAGGACAATCCTTTATATGGCAGGGAGGTTGTAAGATCCTGAATTTTCATAAGGAGTGTGTTTGTTTATGTTTTAGTTTAAATCCATTATTTTGGTTGAATAAGTGTTTCCCCTAGTTCGTGTTAAGGATTGGGGGTTGGTATGAGGTTTTGAGGCATGAAAGAAGAGGGGAATGGATTTTTTTCATCATATCTCTTAGTTTTTGCATGATTAGTGAATGTCATGTGGAGCATCCTAGGAAACTGTGTAAACATGGACAAAGGATTTCACACAGTTATAACACAGTTATTCTAACTATGTTTTATTCACATGAAACCGTGAAATGGATTGATATTGGGATAGTGGCTCATGAATGATTTGTGCATGGTTTGGAAAACAGTGTGGGTAAACTATTTATCCCAGCAAAGTTGAGAAATTTAAAAACATGGCACTCTGGGATTTTAATGCCTCACTCAATATTTTCCCATTTTATTCCCCTAAGAACCACAGTGATGAAACAAGGTCTCCATGATCTTCCAAGGGTAGACCTAACTCATTTCTTGGCCATTTTGAATGCCTTTCGTTGAGAATCAATGATCCAGGTATTTATAATCTTCCTCATGTTATTTTCTTCTGGGTTAGGGTTGTAGTTTCGTCCATATTCTTACAATTCTTGGAAGCCCTATTTTTCTGGTGGAACTAAGGGGGTTTTGTATTAAAATTTAATGCTATTTTTAATATTTAATTCATCCCCAGATTCGATTTAGGTGGTCTAAAAATTATATCCCATAATTTTATTATATATTTTTGAATGTATGTTGAGATCATTCCTTCCTCTTGTTCTGTATCTATTACCTTGATTATTATTTGGTACGTTCAGGGTCTAAATGATTTATTTAATCCCTCAAGACCCCTATGGGGTGTTTTGAGGATGAATCAAACGTTTTTGAGTCTCCCATGGGGTGCACTGACCTTATAAAAATGAGGAATTGTTAAATTTAAGTGTTCAATTGATGTAGGATAATCTAGTGACCTTGTTGGACATGATAATAAAATTAGTTTAATTGGGAATAAAATTTTGATAGTTATTCCTATGATGTTAAGGGATTAAATTGTTTTCTTGGAATTAATTAGTAATGGGTTAATTGGGTAAAATAAGATTATGTAAAAAGGGTTACAAATTATGCTGAGTTTCCCAAAACAATTAGTATAAATGAAATTATTAACGTGTTAAAATGGAAATGGATTGCGAATTGAAGAACATTTGAATGGGGTTTCAAAAGGGATTCAATCTATATGCATAATGGGTAAATACATGGGAATTTTGATATACACCTAATGGGTCGAATGTGATAAAGTGGTTTTTCTATGTGATATTAGAAATTTACTTGAAATGGACTAGTGGGAAATGATTGTGAAATGATAAACATGATAATTGGGTTAATACATAGTAATTTTTGAGTGTTGGTTAATGTGTGGAAATATAATAACATACCTATATCGTAAAGGAACATAAATAAGAATTGGTTCAAATGGGTCTTGAAGTGTAAATGGAAAATTTATAAATTGGTTATAGCATAATATTAATTCCCTGATTGATTGTTGTGGATTGTTATTGACATTGATATTTGTTAGGTTTGTTTTTTTATGGTATGATTGTTATATGTATTTGTTGTATTTGGTCATGATTATGTTTGTGTGGTAAATGGGTGGATAGACATGTGTACATGGCTTGAGGTGTGGGATATAGGATTGAGGCTTCTCCCATGAGTCATGTTGTATATATGATCTAACTCCACCATCAATACAGGAGTAAGAAAAGGGGATTGATCTCTATTCCCCTAATGGTTTAATTCAACTCATACCGAGGATTAGAGGTGAGGATATTGTGATGTTGTGATATGTTATCCCTAGTGAGTTAGGGACTTACTTATTACCAAACGAAAAATGAAAAATTCTATGACCCTAGTGTTAATGATGTGAATTCCTAACTTATGAAATTCATGATTGATGATGAACTAGTAATAAAAGAAACATAATGAATTGGAACTTGGCTACAAATAGCTGTGTTGTGGTTTTTAGCTAGGGGCACCGAACTTTTTTTCCAATAATTTCTAATTATTTATACGTTCATGAACTATCTGTTAGACAAGAAATTTGTTGACACTAATGGTGGTGGTCTACATAGTTTTACTCACACCCTGCTCGGACCACTGTTCGGTACCTGAGCAGATTTCATGCTTGTAGGTCAGGACAGGGGCCCTACATTAGGGAGTTGAGTTTCCCACAAGACATTCATTGATATGGTTCTTGGATTGTAGTTATAATTATTTTGGTATTTCCTATGTTTTTCTTATTTTGAGTTTTGTTCACTTGGAACTATAACATGACATGACATATTTACTGTTGGATGTGGTTTGTACCAAGATTGGAAATGGTTATTTATACTTTTACATTTATTAATTCAGGATATATCCAATTTTTTATATGTTTACTGATGTTTATTATTTGGACCAAAATAGTATAGTCTCCCCACGTGACTAATCTATACCCTCGCTACTATTATGCAACCTCTGGTGTATGGGGAGGCGCGCTTGAGGTCATGTGAGGACCCAATATGGGGAACCAGTTTAGTAAAACCCAGGTTGGGGATGTTACAATATATTAGGGCTGGAATAGTTACTCTCTTATTTTTCTAACTACCTCGACACATAATATATATCCACTCTATATTTCATCAAGATGGATCCCAAATCCAGATGGGACATGTCACAAACAACCTCAAGAATCACACCTTCCTATGGAAAACAAAGCATTGGGGGAACTGGTCAACATCCCATTTAGAGAACTGAATTCTTCTTGGAACTGATTCGTCTTTTATAAATCACGGTTGTTCTGAGTCAAATCTATCAGCGGGGCTAAAACAAAAGATAATTCAGACTGAAACTTATGATAATTTCCTATAAAAAAAGGAAACCCTAAACCACTCAAACATTCCTAGGCAGTTTCAAAAATATAATTTCTAAAATCATCAATTGTTCTAAATCCACACTCAACTAAGACACTAGATATGTAAGGAAATACACCTTTCAAATATAGAACATGCACTTGGAAAATATTCCATAGAGTTGGTGGTGTTGGAGGCCATGGAAGAAATATATGATAATATCAACATGAGCCTCTATTGGATAATTGAAGATCAAGATATCATTAATTATCACGATAATGAAATAGTCTTAGAATTCAACAAATATGGAGCTTGTGACCCACATGAACAAATATGGAGAATTTGTGACAACAAATAGAATTTCACATGAATTAAAATTTTCCATAACAACATCTGAAGGCAATCCTCAGGTTACTTAATCTTTAACACTCATATGGTGATATCCTAATAAAATTATCTCTTTAAAAAACAATTTGAACACTTCCTCTAGTTGAAAAGAACATAAATCATCAAAAAATGTAACATTTTTTGACCATCACCTGATTAAACCACCATTAGTATAGTCATAACCTCATACATTCATAATCAGTCTTAGAGAACAACATTTAAGAACGCCAAGGAAACATGTAGGGTTAGATGAATAACCTATATATCATAACATCAACCAAAAAATTAAAATCATGGGATCTATTCGATAAGGATACATCAAAATAAATGATACACCTAGTTTCATCTTTATCCCAAAATCCATATTGCGTCTAGGTGGTAGGTTCATAGTCTCATCCTAGAAAACATCATGGAACTCATTAACAACCCTGGGAAAACTCTCTACCTAATATTCCATTTAAATCTCAACCAATCATGACAGAAGAGTATCCACATGCATGTTACAAATCTAATAAACATTCCCACTAATGAACGCCACTCATTGGACATTCACATTGGAAAATACAACTATCTTATAGAAGTAATCAATAATTGAAAAAAGGAATAAAACTAATACATTCCAAGGATAACATCATAAGGATATATTTATAGAATGTTAAAACCCACACTTATTGGTGCTTCCCCATCACTAATCTACATCCCCAACACAGATCGAACAATGGATCCAGACCTCTTACTCGCATAGATTGCACAAGGGAGACTGAAATCCTCTACAAATCAAGTCCCAGGGTATGTTCCAATGTATGATCAACAAAGGAGTGAAGTTTTTCTAAAAAAAATAATGAAGAATAAAGGATATCCAATAAACTAGTCATACCTTAAAATAACTATGGACATGCCATCGATGATACCATTATAACATGCATATAACCATGCGCAGTTCATCTCCCTCTCTAATTTTGGCCACCAAAACCATGGTATATCCTATTTACCTAAGGATATGGACCTTTATAATGTTTCCCCATGAAGAAACCATCTTCCCTCAATTTTTGGAAAGGCCCGGTGGTCTAGACAACTGAAACATCCTCAGATACAACAACTGTTCATAAAAAGGGTATTGACCACCCAAATAAAACAAGCCACTCTATGTTGTTATACATTTAATTTGGTTGTATCCATTCCCCCCAAAGATAAGAAAAAATGGTAATCCACTGTTAGGTGCCCATAAGACACCTTTCCTAGACGGATATGAAGGAATCTTCCACTGTCAGTTCCCCACCAATAAAAACACCAACCACCTAAATTTTTATGACTAAATAATATAATAACTTTTCCTTTAGATTCCTTATGTGATAATCTCCTGTGAATCCCCTCACAATGAAATAATCAGTATGATAACATCCGCCTTCTTTTACAACTCCATGTATGTAGAAAGCATAAATTAGGTGACCGCAAAGCTTATCACAAGGAACATTTCCTCCTCCATACTCAATTATCTAGACTCCTCATCTTTTTAAAACATTAAGAGAAAAGTGGAGGAGGTTCTTGAATCTATAAAAAGTTTTATTACACTCAGGATATCCAACTAATAGGAAGAAACTCCCACCTCTTTTTTACCTTCATCTTCGATGATTGGAATTCAATAAATAAGTCATTTGGAATGTATAACCAAAACACATTTTCCTCATTTATATCACCATGGTACAAAAACCACTAAAAATGTAGATCCTCTCATCTAAATAACATATAATGGAATCCAAAACCTATCTTGATCACAAATCAGAGTAAAAGATATTTGAGCTCCTGTATCATGTACTCTATCTAAAGATAAGATATGATCCCTTCATACTTCTCCAAACATATCCTTAATAAGGAATGAAAATCCATATTACAAGCCTCATCCTCATTAACTAGGTTGATCATCCAATGATTATCCAGATCATCTTGCTAAACCTCTACTTCCTATGCTAACCATAGATTATGAACATGCTTCTTTCATGAAAATAGGGGGAAAATAAAAATCATGATAGCATAGAGTTTTTTAAAATCATATTTAATTAATTCATTTTAATTTCACATAATCACATAATTTATAAAATAAAATAAAATTAATGATAAATTTTTCTCAATTTGGTCTCGACCCTAAAAACATGTCCTCCTAACATGGCTATTCTATAAGCTAAGAGTACTTGCATCAGATCATAGGGGACCCTAAAATCACGATTCATAACTAGTATCCCCAGAATATGGCATGCACATAGATCAATAGAAACCATTTTACTACCAATCCATTCAATCCTCATTATACTTAACTCTAAAAACCATTATATATATAAACTACAACCTACGATACCACTCAATAATGACCCCCATCCCACCAAAAGCACCTATCCTAAGATGACAATGAATGAAGAGAGATAATGGTCAATAATTCCTGCCTAAAATGGGCCATGGTTTTGTGATGATAGCCGAGGGTATAAAAATATCACATATAGGGGAATTACCTCAATAATAAAATAATATCATGAGATAAAATAAATAATAACAAAAATCCAGAAAATATATACAGGTATACCTTAAACCATCCTATATTCATGAACAATATCCCTAAAAATAAATAATAGTATCCATGTAAATGAAAAATGAAAGGACCTACGGAAATGACTAAATCATATATCCAAACCATAAGTTATAAATTTATAAATTGGTCATTCTCATTCTTCAAGAAAACTGGAAAAAATTATATATATTGGGTGAGAATAACATGCATGATTTGTAGGTTCATACCAAAGGTTTCTATTGTGCGTGTGAAAATAGAATACTAATGATTCATTTAATAAACACAGAATACAACATAAATTTAAACCAATCGACTAACAAATCCCATCCTCACCATGATTAGATCACTAAAATAACATCCAATATAGGAACATAATACTAAAAACATAAACAAGTGTTCCTCGAAGATGTGTCATGTAATGTCATGAACCTTATAGCCTATTACATTGGAAAAATCTGATAATTGAGTTGTGCGAGGGAAATATGGGGTGTATTTGAGCCAATTAAATCATTTCCAATATTAGTTCATTCCAAAAGTTTTCCATATTTCCATAAAATTTCAAATTGTGATTCATTTCAAATGGAAAGTCATTCGAACAGTTTTCCATTGTTCCATAATTTTCCAATGGTGAGTAATTTCCAATGATGATTGATTTTCAAAGGTGATTAATTTCCAATATATGGTCATTTCCAGTGGATCGTTATATTTAATAGTGATTCATTTACAATTAGTGGTCCTTAAAAATGTTGATTCATTTCTAAAGGAAGGTCATTTCTAATGGTGAGTTATTTTCAATGGTAGTTCATTTGCAATGTTAGCTCGTTTCCAATTGTGGGTCATTTACAATGGTACATGATTTACAATGTTGAGAAATTAATAATGGTAGATAATTTCCAATATTGATCGTTCAAATTGTAGGTAATTCTTATTTCTTTTCATTTATCTAGAAATTTTATGATTTTCAATTTTGACATTTAAAAAAATGGGTTTAATGCCTTAATTAAGTGGTTTTAAATCCATTTCAATAGTGATGATTCATAAATTTAGTTTCAAAAATGTTGGAGACGTTTCAAATGTATAAAACATGTGAAATTATTAATATTTACATTTGATATCCAATCTAATCTATTTCAAATCCTAATGGTTTCATATCATATCCTTCTAAAGTGTAGATACATCTTTAGTCCCTGTATTTTTTCATTATTTTATGATGTGGTGTTCCAAATCCTTATTCCCTTAGAATCATAGAACTGGTTAAATTTTTTTTGATTCCACCCTAATGAAGTTCCATGTTATACACATTCCCCATATTTTGGTTCAATGAATTTGGAAAATATTGTTTCTTCAAAGTAGGACATATTTCATTTCTACTTTTTTGTATCATGTGTGATGGGATTTTTATTTTTATCTCTTGTGAACATTATTTCATTAGAATTTAGAAAGACAACTAATCTATGTAAATTGAATTTAAAGGTTAATTGTAATGTGAAGTATCATCAATATCTTATTTATTATAATTGAATTGAGTTGATATTATGATTTTATGTATGTAATGACTTGATGAAATTTGTGTCTATTTGTGGATTGATTATGCTACATTTTCATTATTTTAAAACATCTATAGTATTTATTATTTTATATCATTATAAATAACTAGATAAAAATGTATATTTTCAGAATGAAATGGATTCCCAAGGTTCTAATGGATTATGAGAAAACATCCTTAATTAAGGAAGGTAATTTGAATAAGAGACCATTTCCAAAATATGAAACCATGTTGTGTTGTGGTATATGAATTAATGCGTGTGTGGGAAATGGATGAATATGTTTGTGCGGTGGGGAAATGAAGGTTTTCACAGTGTGGTGGGACAGTGGGGCTATAATGGGGTTTGTGATGTGGTCATGTTGTGGGGTTGTGTAGGAAGGTGGAACTGGATGTGGTTGTTGGTATTTTGTTCTACGATTCTTGATGTGACGTATGTTGTGTTAGTTTTTCCATTAGTAATGGAGGTTTAAATTAATAATAAAATTAACATTATAATGAAATAATATTGTGATACTTTTTGTGTTTTAGACAAAGTGAGTGTTTTAAAGGAACATGTTGGTAATGGAAAATCTAGAAAACGGACTAATAATTATTAAAAATTAAATTATGAATTGTGGATTGTGTTTTTCTTATGGGGGTTAGTTATTTGAATTTAAGCTACAAAAGTTGTGATTCCTGTGAGACTTATTATGAATTTATATACCATTTGGGAGGGGAATGTCTAATATAACCATATATGCATTTACCCTATATATTCGTCTGATTTATATATGCACACCACCCTCATCAAACACTATGTAATGTCACCCATATAGTAAAATGGGGGGGGGGGTGTTTTTTCCTACATCCTAGTGGGAGAATGGATGCCTAGCTACCTGATCATCCCCACTCCCTCCTATTGGAGATGAGATGGAAAATCATGGAATGTAATGGATAGAAGTCAAAAAATACACTATTGAGTTTTGATTTGATGTTATGTGATAAAACCTGTGTGTTTGGGTGATATGTGATGTCCCAGGTGTGTGTGGGTGGGATGTGTTCTGATCATATTCGAATGGGATGGGAGTTTCAGGATGTACAATGTTGGGGTGTAAGAGTGTAAAATTAGTGGGAAATTTGTACAGGGTACCCTATCATCGATATTATCATATTATATTATATAATTGGTTTTTTTTGAGTGGTCCTTGTTCAAGTTAGGATTTTGGTTAGTATACCTCTTTAGGTTCTGTTTGGTTATACAACATTCACACAGTTACATTAGTTTTCTCTTTTCACATGTGCATGAGAAGCATTGGTTTTCCTACTGACTATACTAGTATGATCAACTAATGTATATTAAACCATTTTATGTATTCAAGGATTACTTCATAATTCATGATGAAATTTACTAGCCTAGTCTGTTGGCCAATGGCTGTGTTGCTGCCATATTTTTTATTTTTGGTATTTACTTTGGAGACTTCTTATCTATATTCATTTTATTTACACATGCATTACGGGATGTTTTTTGGATGTCTCGTATATATTTCATGGTGTTTATTGTTTTTTAGTCATTCAATCTACTAATAATTTTTTCCTATAAAGGGAACTGCCTCTATATTATGATATTTATATACTTTCGATGCTAGTCGCCAACATGGGGATTATTGGAGGTGGGCCTCAAGTGACATTATCTATCCCCCTTTATTTTATCATACACGGTTGGAGGGGTCATGGAAGAGTGGTATCATAAATAATGGTAGATATATAGGTAGGAGTTAAATTTTAGGCATAGTGATGAATACATTAGTTATATGGATGCCGTGCCAATTGACCTTGGTGCGTGTTATATGATAAGAAGAATGACAATGAAATAGGATTTTAGGGCACCCATGATCTAGTACAAAGACTATAGTCTTATTTAATGACCAAGTGATATGGAACTACATGCAGGGTATATACCTAATATAGGTACATTCATTATGATTACTTATGTTCTTATTTGAATTGGGTTTTTTCTAGAAAGTAAAAAATGGATAAAATGAATAAAATGGTTAAAGTTACAGAAAATATATCATAACAAAAAAATCCATACTACCGAGCTTAAGAAATCATTGTTTCAATTTGTTCATCGTCTTCATGTGGTTTAGTTAGTATATTTTCATCAAGATGACCAAGTTTATCTCCATAGGGATGATCAGGATGAGGAAAATGATTAGTGGAAGAGGATGTTGTGTGTTTTTCAGAAGGAGGCTATCGTAAAGTATGAGGGAAGCGTCTCTGATGTGGTGAAAGAGGGATGGTTAGAGGAGATATAGATCATATTTATTTTAATCCCTACCATGATTCAGTATTGGGTTCTTTTAGAATTTAGTAAGATCTATGGAGTTGTGTATTAGTGGTGGTCCATGTGTCTTGGTGAGAGGAAGGAGGTCCATGATTCATTATTTTACTTCAAGAAGGAGTTTCATGTGGAGTTCCTCTCATCAACTATGAATTCGTTTGGATTTTAATTGTCATGGTGTGTGACAAAAACTATTTCATAACATAAAATGAAGAAATGTGAGTAACTGATGTTGTATTTAGGGAGTAGTTCACAATAATCACATTGGTCACTTGAAATTAGATAAATAAGTGAAGATTTTTTTTGAAACAATTTGATTTTGAATGGAAAGAAACAAGTTAAAAAATAAAATTTTAACATAGTTTGATGAATTTATTGATTGGGTTAGGGAAGTATCAATTTTTTAAATTTCATCGTGGTTATAAAAAACATTCTCCCTCTCTTCCTATTGAATGATAAGTGAAGGACTCCTCGATCTAGTTGGCAATCACCCTTGGATGAAGGAAGAAATTGAAACGACTCATGTGTGCATAAAAATTCATAAACTATTCCCAAATAAAAAGGAATGTCCCAATTGGGAAATTTTTACCCTTATAAATATATAATAAAATAACTTATTCCATACATGTTACAACTATCTCTATACACTCACCACATTACACAATCATCTTGATCGAGACAGACTGTATTAGGTAGAGGGAGTTTAATGATATTTACCCCAAACTATAATACATTAATGAAACCATAACAATAAATATGATAAAATTAATATAGTTGGGTACCAATGAAAATATAAATCATTCAATTAAAAAAAATTACATTACAGCATTAACTCCAACATTAAAAATGGAAAAATCCCTCTTTCTCGATCGCTCAAAAGATTTACCCCACCATATGAAGGGAAATAGAGTCGAATGGGGAATACAAGAGAATTAAGAAACTAATAAAAGTGAAAATATAAAATAAAAAACAATTTATGGTTCTAATACTCTCACACAAACAATCATTCCTCTTTATCAAAACATTAAATGGAAGGGGAGAAATAAATTTATAGGGATGAGAGGTGCAATAATTTCCCTTTAGATTCATTCACCTAAGTGAATAAGTTTAGTTTTCATATTACATGGAATAATATCATAATTATGTATTCATTAAAGATGTTTTAATATATCCATTTCATGATTCCAAAAAATATAATATTATTTGGACATGTTTCTATATTGTTATTCCCAAATTAATGAAGAATACTTTTTATTCCCAAGGATTATCCTAAACTCCCCCTACATTATCTCATTCAATGGATGCCTTGATGAGAAAAATTATCCCTGAGATTTATTTTGGTAATGAGGATTATAGAAATATTTATACTCCAGTAGAAATCACTAGATAATGATTTCTCTAGACTGAGAAATTCCTTCATTAATGAGGTGGGGTCCATTCTGTCATCCATAAAAATTTATCCACTTGACTGCATTTTCGAGGACATTTTATTTTGATTTGGATATTGTTTTAAAATAAAAATATGAAGACCACGAATAAAAGATTGCTAAAAATGAATCACTTCACATTAATTCACCTTTTAAATGCTATTCGATGAAAACAGAAGCTCCATAAAAATTATAAACATCCATAATTAAGAAATTTCAAGATTTAATTAAAAAGTCACAAAAATTACTAAAATTATAGAAATCAGATAAAATTAATTAATTTGGAGGGATTCAATCATTGGAAATAATAATAATAAATATTAAAATAATATACCTACAAATTCGCCAACAAAAATAACTTGGACTTATATACAAGTTAGTATTTAAACAAAATCAAATAAAATTCAAAACACACATCCATGTGATCCACCAATTCCACACTATGAAACAAAGATATCACGCCTCATACAAAATATTTATTTCATGTTCTCCATTTATATCATTCAATATTTTTATACATGATTCCTCTTCCCTTTCACACAAAAAACCTACCTCACGGGAAGTTTCTCTTATCCCACAAATTTCAATTTCTATTAAAGCATTTATAATCGAAACTCATGAATGGGTCACCATAGGTTGGTAAATTCCTACATCTCTACCCAATATGAGTCTAGAAAAGGTGTTTATCATGAATACTTTTCATGTTTTTATTGTGGGTTCTGGTCGGTAGGATTTAGATGTAAAAAAATACAGAGGCTGAATGAGGAGGGCTTAACTCTTTTTGAAGTAATATTATAAGATTATAATTTTGATTCAACTATGGTCTCCTCATCATTCCCCAGAGTAGAAAATAAGATCCAACCTCATGAAAACTCAAGGAATGTGTACACAATTCATTATTCCAATATAGAAAATTTCAACCATTATAAACATAATTTTTCTTGAATGATCTATCTGTGCACAACAATATTTCTCTATTGGAATCTCTAGAAAGACACAACTTCACATATCATGAAATCTAAAAAAAGGAAAATCTTTTAGTAACATGATTTTTTTTATATAAAAGAAAAGTATTAATAATTTCATCCCAGCCAATATTTCACTAAATGAAGTACAAATCTAGAAGAATGAATCCCACACACATAAGTTCAAATACATCAAGGAATTTAACTTCAAGAGTAGTTTGGATAGGTAAAATTGGCTTATAATGTGGCTAACAAAATATTTTGTTCATGGATTATAAGGTATAAAAGGATTAAATGTACAATTAAGACCATATTGAAAAGTATTGTTTTTAAAATGGGGATTCAGTACTGATAAAATTCCTAAATCCTTAAAAACACAATTACCTTAAACCCTCACATTTAGAAAGGAATAAATCAAATTATTGTAAAAATCAGCAAGCTATGGTTCTATTAAGAAGAGAGATGAAATAAAATAATATGAAATTTTTTTTCAGAAGCCTCCGAAGAATGGGATTTCAATGATAAAGATAGTGATATATGGATAGATACTAAAAAATAATAGTAATTTTAAAGAAATTACCAATGATTTGAACTTGAAACAAAGTAATTATCAACATTAATTTACATTTCTTTCATGGAATAAATTGTTTTACTTGTATAAATGAGTTTCCAAAATGGAAATGATAATCATTTCAACTCACATGCATAATGAACACAGAAAAATTGAAAATGAAACACATATTTTTTTTGGAAAATAGAAAAACAATAAATTTTAATATCATTAACTACAAAGGTTCCCACCCCCACACATAATTGATGTTGTCTCCATAATGAAATCAAAATGATTTATTATGTATTGATATTTTAAAATTAATCAATAAAAGAAATAAATTGTGAAGGATATGTATTACTCAATGGATTTTATTGATAAATATGTTGGAGGAGTGTGATCTCTTGCACTTTCTATAATGGAATGGTCCCATGGAATTTCTTAGCCAATGTGCATTAACACTGAATGGATACATTTCTCTATTTGTCAAAATATTCATAAAATATATAATCCTAAGAAACGAAAAATGGACTATCCAATAAGGAATTAATTTTATTTGGAAATATATTGAGTCTTGATTTGAATTACAACACGTTTTCTCCTTGATTGAAGACTTTTGGTTGGATCAGCTTTTGCTGAGCCAATTTAATTCTCCCTTTGTAAATCATTTAATATTAAAATTATTCCCTTATAATTTAATCCAAATATTTCAATAAAAATATTCTCTCTATCATGGTACATTCAATTTCAAATTTCAATTACATCAAAACCCAATACACCTTATACTCCAATTCCACCAGAGGATGATAGATTTTCTTATAAATCCACATATTTGGACTCATTCCAATTATGGTTTTTTAGGTTATCTTATAATATTATAATTTGACTTCCAACCACTTCCTCTAATCCTTCATGTTTTCATTAACTATATTATCTAAAATTCTAATGTTATGAAAACATCTAAAACAATTTTTTGGGCTGGGTAATTGAATTGAGTTACAAGTAGGGTTAATGATGAATTGGAAATTACATGGGTCGTATCCTCAATTCACCGCAAAATGGGTACATGAACTGCTTGTTTGGAAAATTACAAAGTAGATCAAATGGTTTTTAACAATTTAGAGGATGAATCACAGGTGGGGTAATAAATCTCCACTTCACATCATAAAAATATTTCTTACATGAACTATTGAAATAAAAATCAGTATCTTTTAATTTAAATCAAGCAATACAGAGAGAAATATTACTTAAATATTTTATAATCCTCCAAAAGAATCATGCACGTCTTAAAAATAAACAAAAATGCTTCACACAAGATGGGAAATTAAATGATTTTATCAATTTAATTTTTGATTTATACAATTTAATACATTTTTTGGAATAAAATATTATAAGGACAGTTCCTCTAACAACCATGAAATTAATCTTTTCAAAAATTAAAACAAGATTCTTTTAAATGATGGGTTATTGATATTTTTCTATAATTTTCCTATAAATGGTAAAAATAATTTCAAAATACAGTTAAAGCATCGTATGAAACCCCCAATAAATCATTATTGTGAAAAAATATACTTACCATGCACCTATGAAATGTACCTAGAGTATTACATAATCCAAATGACATTAATTTTTGTGAAAAATTGATGAAGGGAAAATAAAGGTTGTCTTCTATTGATCCTCAGGAGAAATGTGTACTTGAAAATAACCTAAAAATACACCCAAAAAGAAATAATGAGTTCTAGATTCCAATATCTCCAAAATCTGATCCATGAAGGAGATTAGGAAATTATCATTCCAAGTGCCCTGATTCAACAGCCTAAAATCAGCGCACACTATCCTACTAATCTAAATTCTTATTGGGATTAATACATTATTTTCAATACTAAATGTTGTTAGAATTGATGGTTTTAGAACTACATAAATTTATACAACACATTATGAACCGGATATGGAATATATTATCCCTACTTCCAAGGGCTTCTCACTCTTCTTCTTCACAACCTCACCCATGGTTTGATTCAACCGCCTTTGGGGAAGATTGATAGGTTTGGAATCTACCTAAAGATTAATTCTATGAGAGCATATTTTTTGTATTTATTCCCAGGATTTTTCCTATACTCTACCTTATTTCATGGAAATTATATCTCAAAAGATAAATCCAATATATTTCTTTGCCTTTCGAAATATATTAGTAATTATCACTTTTAATTTATCCCCCACTCTATGATACACATATTTCAAATTAGTGCGAATTGGTTTTAATTATACAAAAGGGGATTCTCAAGAGATAAAATAAAATTTAGGCTCCCCACTTCCACATGTTGTACCTCCTATAAAAAATAAACCATATAAATTTCTCTATCATTTTAAAAATTATCAATTAAATTATATTTTACCACTTCTTCCAAAATGAAATCATAATTTCCAGCATTTTGCGAATCCTCATGTTCAGTTATATTTTAAATAGAAAAATTCTATCCTGATTATAATAAATAATGGAATCTATATGATTATTCATCTATATTAGTATCAAATTAATGGGAGATACAAAATAGTGAGTGATCATAATATAGGATCCTCATGGATACAAAAATATTGAAGTGGAATGTGTTATCCCCAAACTCAATGGTTAGTGTACCTTCATAGAAATTGATGATTATTTTGGCCATAGTTAATAATGGAATCCCCAAAATTATTGTTTAATGTGAATTCATTAAATCCTATATATATTTAGCACACATGAGCTAGATGGAATAAGAGATATTTGAATTTCACAAGGATATCCTACATGTCTTGTGATGGAAAAACTATTGATATGTTTGTATGATGGACCACCACTCAGTTGGGATTCATGTCTCTCATCTGCAAATAAGTGTATAATAAGTGAGTCAGTACATTAATTTAAGCACCTAGATCACAAAAATCATTATATTAATTTAGATATCCAATAGAGAATGGAAATGAAATTTTCCCTTGATCTTGACCTTTGGTTTAAAATTATGGTGTCATAAGGGCTGAGACACATCTTCTAGATTTTATCCTCTCATTAACATGATGTTTCCTCTTATTTTTTCAATGATCTTTCAAACATTTAGCATAAACGATAATTTTTTTGAGTGCATGATGTAGGGGATTTAAATTTCAACTTTCTCGAAGGTGTCCCAAATTTATTTATGAGGTTCTTCTTCCTACAATATGTTTGATTAAATCATCCATGATAGAAATAATGGGGTTAAGTATTTATTATACCATTGTTGAATTATAAATGATGTTTTTTGTCTCTTCCTCTTCATCCTATCCATATCTTTAAATTTCCTTTTTTTTTCTTGGTGCATTTTCATTTTTTTAACTTTCCAATGTCATTCTCCCTCATCTTAGGTTTTCTAGTTTCTGGTTCATGGGTTACTAGTGGTGAAAGTTATATTCCACTAGTTTTTTATCATTATGAAATTATATTTTGGGATTTTGATTTTTAGGTAAGGGAGTTTCCCTGGATTTTTGGTTTGGACGTCCCTGATACTTTTAAACTTGTTGAAAAAATATTATAATTTGAATTTATACTTGTCAATATCAGATATATATTATTGGTTTTCAATTAGAGGTTGTGAACTAGTTTATGGATACTCATAGGGACTCTATAAAGTTAGTGGTTAGTGGTATGATAGCTAATTATAGGATTTCATTGGTTGAAATGGTTGTGGGTTTTGGAATTGTTGTTAGTACGGGGTTCGTTTTGGAACTGGTTTTTGTATGGAGGTCTAGCTTGATTTTTATATTTTCTAAATACATATTTAACATGGTTACGCTCTATCCATACATGATTTTGTTGGATTTTCATCTATTTAATGTTTATCTCTTAATTTTACATTCCATGTATTTCATCACATTGGCCAGTGAAATATTCAGGTGATGAACATAAATCATTTACCATAGAAACACCTTGTTGTTCATCCACTTCTTTCAGGGCCACCTATCTCACACTACTATAAAAATGACCTATAGCCACGAACATATAGCAACTGTTTATTGGTTTATGGATATATCATAGTTTATATCCATAGTTTTAATTAAAAAATGGATATATGGTTGTTTAATGACATTGTGGGATTTAGTCCCTCATGTGACTCTATCATCTCCCTGAGCCCAACCCATTACCCTAAGGACCCCAACCTTACCCTCGTGACATATCCTCTTGGCAGCCCTATCCTGTAGATGGTGAACTCTCCTCTTGGTGGCCCTCTTGCACCCTCATGACATCCTCCCTTGGTAGTGACCTATATTCTCTATGGAGACCTCTTGGTGGTGGCCCCCCTCCACCATCTCGACCTCTCCGTGACCCAACTCCCCTAACACCACCATCCAACGTAGAAACCTCACCTCCCCAATAAATCCCCTCATAGGTGGCCTCCCCGCCTCATCCTCCTCTCCTCTATTGTATGGGAATGTGTAGTGGAGAGGATAGATCACCCTCCCCCACTTCATACCTCTGTTATCCCTTTGACCCAGGTGATCAAATATTTTCTTATCAGGACTATATTAGGTAAGATCCTATCCAATATTATCCATTATTAATTCTCTTTATCTACCTCTAATTTCATTTTTTAGATATTGTTTTTATGGTTTATTCCACAAGAGTATGGATGGATCACATCAATATGATAGGGATTTCATGTGTGACACATAAAATAATCATTTAAATCAGTAAATCTTTTAATGTCATGTCATTTTAGTTTAGGTATACCAATCAATGGATTTATTTAAGGTTTTTCTTAATGTTTGATGATATTTTATGTTTTTTTGTGTCAATTTTTTTTTTGTTTCATAGGTCTGGGAGGGGGTCCGGAGTGGACCCGACACCTATCTTATTGCCTGAGTGCAGTTATATTACAATGTGAGTTCAAAATCAATTATTATTATTATGGTTCTCATGTTAAAATGATCTGTTTTTTCATTCATTTGAATTAATGGATTCTACAAGGTTTATGAGGATCATTTGTGGTTGGTAAAATTGTGAGATCAATTTATGGATTATCAGTTGAGGAAGGTGTCCACATATTACAATGTGTCTTGATCATTTGGATAATATTATGGGTTTTGTAATCATTAATATTATTCTTGTAATGTGGATTGAACATTTATAATATTTCCTATAAAATATTATGGTATTCCATTTACATAATAGTCAATAAGGAAAATATAACTTTCTAAATAGTATTTAGGTGGCACCATAGTTGGAAGAGTTCCGTTTTCCAATCATATGGTTTGTTTTGGAGGTGTGAGTTAGATTTTATAAGTTATATGTGATTTCCTTGATAAATTTTATCTTCGAATGGATTTTTGTTTAACTTTAATTATCAAGGGAAAATTGTGTCTCAATAAAATGGTATTGAAACTGGTTTTCAACAAAAATGATGGGTTCATCAAGAGGATATCAATTGGGTTTGGACTATGGTATAGCATGATTAAATACAACAAGTACTATGTTTTTCAATTGATTCATAAATAGTTGTTTGAATTGGATTTTAAAAAATCCATGGGTCTAGTTTTAGCAATAATTTTGGTCCACTTGATCTTTTGAGGGATATGATTAGTTTTTTAATGCTTTTTTTCTTTTGAATTCTCCTCTTATTTATGGTTTCCTTATTTTTTGACTATATTTTAATTATGTTGAATGGAATTTTAGTAATAATGAGAGAGACATACCCTTCGGTTAATGGTCAAATAGATTTTATTGGGATTTTGATCGGTTTTCCTTTTGGTGAGGGTTTATATGAACCTTGGGATTCCCTTAATATGGGTGCGAGCTGTTGTGATTGATTAGGAAATAGTTGAGATGATCATTATTTTCTTTTAGGAACATATTGAAATTTTTAATGGATTGTATTGAAACACTTGTTTACTTAAGGTAGAGACTCAAATTTGACCTTTGTTTGGCCCACAATTGTATTTTTTAAGAGATAACCTATGTGGGTAGGAGGTGAGGTGAATCAGTGTATGCCACTTCTTACAATTTCATCACTTAATCATAAAATTCTTGTTATCCTAAATGGTCTTGACCTCACTATTAATAGGTCCACTCTTATGTTATTCATTTAATGATGATCTAATTGATATTTGAATTACCTTTTATTTAATCTAATTTGATTATTGATTAGTTAACCAACAAAAACCATTTTTTGTATTATATAACATAAGTAAATCGTGAATAAAAGACATAAATATTTTAATTGGTTCACCCGTACTAGGTTAATTTATGGATCATATAGAAACACTAATCCCATGTTCCAAATTCCACTAAACTGATTTTTTAGTGGGTTTATCCTAGGGAACTCCAATCCCAGGTTTACTCCCCTAACAATAATTTATGGATAGTTCACTACCACTACATTTTCACTCCCATATCCATGATATAGGGTTTTATCACCCATAACCCATAGGGAAACTCTCCCCTTCCTCTTTTTAACTCACCAATAATAGAGGGATAACACTTTAAAAGACATTCCAAGGAAAGGATTCACTATCACATCACTTAACTATGTTTGGGTAGGTGCTCATTGATCTTCAAAATACTCTTTTACAAATTACATGAGAAATCATCCCAAAAATTAGTATCAATTTCCTTAATGATATCTTAGGAGTCAGTAAGGAAAAATTTATAAATTTTCAAGACCATTAATGAGTTCCAATTTAAATTCCCCATTTTTAAATTAGTTTGAATACCCAATGACCACTTTCACAAAATGTCTATTTATGTTAGTATGAAAATGTAAATTCACATACAAGAACTCAATAATGTTGTTTTATTTTGTGATATAATATTTTTCAAAAATATATGAGGTTCACACAAACAATATATTCATAGAACATAGTGGTTTCATATGTAACTTTCACTACCAAATGGTTCATGTAACCATTTTTTATAGCTTCCCCTTAGATGAAATTCATGTGTTTGGATATCTTAGGATCTTTACCAAAAATATCTTCAATATATCTATTCAGTTCTCTCTACAAAGATTGTTTATTTATAGAAAAAACATAAGCCTTTTCATGTTGTAAAACCATTTCTACATGTTATTATATTTCATGAAAACTTTCTTTTTCATCGATTATTCTATTTCACCAACATATATGAATTAACACAAATAAAAATTTATATGTGTTGAAATGAAATGAGAATGGAAATCTTGGTTTTTAGGTGAAAATGCATATGATTAGTTATAAAAGACTCAATATGGTCATTTAAGGTGGTCTAGAATAACAAAACTAGTGTGTATGATAGATGGGATTTTTTGAGTGGTAATGTATTCTATTTTGAATTATTGATAAATGTTAAAAAAACAATCCTTTAATATGCACCTGGTGAGTGTATTTTTCAATTTTATATGGTATGTGTTTTGGTGAAACCTCTGTTTAGGATTATACAGGTAATCATGAAATTTTAAATTATGTGGTTCTCATTGATAAAATGTGATACATGTTGTTTTGTGTTTTTTCATAAAATCGCTAGGATAGGGAGATTGAGTTGGTAAGGATACATGACACATTTAGTGAGGTCATGATAAAAGAAAAAAATTGAAGGATGTTGCATATTATATTCATGGTTTATGGAGAAAATACATTTGGGTAAATGTATACAGTCAACAGAGACCTTTTTTAGTTGTGAAATTAATATGTTAATGCATGTCATGGTTGGGTATAGGGATCATTAGTTTTTATAAGCTATGGGAATGAGCTTGTTGGTTTTTGATGGTATGAATGGAAAATATCTCTATGAATCTTAAGTGGAAAGGTATGTGATTCCATGTCTATAGGTGGTATGTTAATGAATCCAACCCATAAGTTGTTGTATTTTTGTGTTTTCACATATATTAAAATAGTGGAGTTAGATATATAATAACGAACACACGAATATACAAGTGTTTGATGATGAATTATTTGGGTGTAGTTAAAAAGTGTTTTTATACAACTACTATATAAGGGATATTAGTTAGGTGGTCTTACTAGATATGAATATAAATAACTTTTTTTGTTGGAATACCAAGTCAATAAGACTATGGTTCTCAATGGAATCGTATAAAAATGAATTAAATGGAGAGGATTTATTTTATAAATAGTCTCGAGAGTGAGATAATGGTTTCAAATGCGATGAACTATGACATTAAAATTCAAGTTGAGATATTGTAATTTTTTGAATTTGTGAATTCCATTGGATGCGGTGTATCGTAGTGGGGTTGTAAAAATGACCAGTACATTGGTTCATAGGTCAATGTAGTTTAATCAGTGGAGATGGTTTGTGTGTTGTGTTATAATGAACACAACATATGAGAGTCATACAATTCAGTTCATTCATTAGGAATGAGAACTAAAGAGTCTATGTAGACATTTTAGATATCATAAGACATGTTGATACATGCATCCCAAATTTTATTGTTTCATTTAAGAACATCTTGGATTGAGTGATGTTGACTTTAAGTTGACTGGGGAAGAATGATTATTTTTCAATCAAGAAAAATCTCATTTAGGAGAACTAATAGTTTGTTTAATTGATCTAGAAATAGATAGACACTACACATTGTAGTTTATGACATGATTAAATGAATGATAAACTATTTCATGACTTGATTCTAGGTGTGAATATATATTTTACTTGATCTAGGTGTTTAAACAACATTTTCTCAACCAAGAAAATAATATTAATCACAAAAAATCTCATATTACCAAAAGTCACATTGAAAATATTATTTTCAGAAATATTTTTAATGATCATTTAATCTCAGGATTTTTTTTATTAGAATCCACTATAATGTGTCTATGTCTTTCTTTTATTTTTAGTTTTGAGTGAAACCACAAAAATGAGATATTTTTGGGCATTATATATCTATTGAGTCTTATTTACTTCTGAAATGTATTTTTTCTAACTTAGAGTAGTGGTTATAAATTTCTTTTTTTGATTACCAATCCATTAAAATATACAATATATCTCCTAAATACCAACACAATAATTTTTTATAGGTATCATGGGTTGTATTCCAGTGAATTTTTAATTCTTTATTTCCTTATTTATTCATTTTTATGATAGATCCCCCAAGGTACAACATCCATTGGTATAAAGAGAGTGATATATCATATCATAATATATTTGTTCCTAAAATCCATCCACATGTTTTTTATATCACATACCACCACATTGGGGTGAATAAAAACTTGGTGTTATTAGAAGATAAATATATTTGGAAATTGCTGAAATATAATTATTTATTTCTTATGGTGTGAGGAGATATTATTGTGACCATGTCATTTAGTACCACTAGGAGGGGGACTAGTGGGGTTGTGGTGATTTATTGGTACACTTTTATGATGATTTTATTTGGAATAAATCACTATAACATGATAATGTATAGCTTCTCAAAACTTTAATTATCTCAACCTCACTTGTTTAATGAAAAACTAAAATGATCACAAAACACAAGGATTTAAATGTTTCAGATGCAAAATCTAAATCCTTGTCCTGATTTGATTGGCCCACAAATATTTTATAGTCTACTATAAATTATAATGGTTAAACTAAGGACCATACAAGTCCTATCAACATAGAGTCCCCCAAAATTTTTGTTGTAGGGACCCTCTAGAGAATTCATCATTATAATATCCATTAAAAAGGTACAATTCAATATTTGGAAATATGTCCATCGACTCTAGGTTGCAATACCACAACTCGATGATGATCTCCCTCCACATAAAAAATAGATCAACTCATCTTCAAATGTTTAACTACATCAAGAACATTGAAAACGAATTTTTACAATCTGTTCTATCCATATGAAATAGTTACTTTAGAATATCAACCACTTGATTCTTCTAATCTTTTCATGTACTGGGACACATAGATCACCCACTTCTTGAAGGGCTTCCAACATCAATCTATTATTTATCTCCATGATATAACTATTTAGTATGATATAATATTCTAAGCTCTTACAAATAGTATACACAAGCACATATTATCTTCATTACATACATTATTTTATATTAATAGAATATCGTCAATAATTTATTTATTTTTTTTAAAATATACTAAATTCTCAATGGTGGTACTAGTGTGGTGTTGGAGGGGGGGGGGTAGTGTTTTTTAGGGGGAATATGGGATGCATTGTGTGTGGGTGTGTGGAAGTGGGGGGGGGGGGTGTTGTGCATGGGGGAAGGGTGTGTGTGTCTGGGGGGGTTGTTTAGGGGGAAAGAGGGTGGTGCAGGATTGGTAGTGGGGGGGGGGGGGGGTTGAGGGTGTGTGCATGGAGCGGTGTTGGCGAGTGCAGGGGGGTGTTCTAGGTAGGGGGTGCAGTGTGCAGGGGGGATGATGTTGTGCAAGGTGGTGGAAGATGGGGTGTAGGGGGGTGTTGGAGGGTGTGGGTGCTGGCGGGGAGTTGGAAGCAGTTCATAATGTTGTTTTATTCCATGGATTGGTATAAATCTTGTGAGACATAGTGCTTCAGAAGTGTGATAAAAGGGGGAATACTTCAAGAGCTTATTGACATAACTTCAAGGTGTTGGTATACAAGGTTTTAGGAACCATGGGTTTTTGAAAGAATTATCTAATAATTTCCTTTAGGGTAGTAGGTTCATTTTAGTTAAGAATAACAATGGGTGGTCTCTATAAGATAATTATGCGTGGTTTAGATAATACGAGATCAGAAGTTCATTCACAACTACACTAATTTCTATTTAAATATTTCCATGGATTTGTCATTTATTTTTTTGGATTCTTTATTTTGTTTCTCGTGATATCATTTAGTAATTTCTTTTCATTACTAATTACCATGGTAGTCTATTATCTACTTATTTAATTATTATTTAAATTTTTTCCGATTTTGATGGCTTGGTCAATTGTAAAATAAGATATGTAGAAATAGATGAAAGAACTCAAAAATAAAGGGATGATAAATAAATATTCGATTTTATAATAATATTTCAATTAATTTTTTAAAATGATGTTTTGATTATTTTTAATTAGTAAATAACTCACATCCACTTCTATTTTGGGTAGTCTATTCATCATTGGTATTCCTTCAATAATGCCATGGTGTCTCTACCTTGTCCTCCTCTGAATCCTCATCTAGCTGTTTCCCCCGATCCTTACACTCAGGAAATGATATTTGAGAATTTGAAGAAAATAGAGGATCATGGTGAGCTAAAAATTGTGTTTAAGGTCAAAGTATTCAAAGATGCTTTATTTTGGTATATTATTCTTGAATGCAATAATTATTATTTCCCTACTTATTTAGTTGATAAAATATGATCTTTTACCATAAGGATGAATTTTTCAGAATCTATACATTTTAATTGATGCACATTATTGAATTCACTATAACTTTGTTCCATCATGCCTCTATCACCCCACCTACAATATAGAAATAATATAAAATTAAATTAAATCAGAAGGAGTATGTTCTTAATGGTCAATGATTTTTTATGTACACCCGGTGATATGGGGATGGTTGATAAAGCACAAAATAAATTGGTAGAGGCATAAGAACTTAAAAAATATTAATGGGGTTTGATAATGAAAACTTAAATTGGTTTTCTATATTTCCCTTCACTTTATCATCTAACAGCACACTCCTATGTTAGTTTCCAACCAGACAGGAGCTTGTACTAGATTCCAAGTATATTGTTATTGACGTTCTCATAGTGAGTGTATCGTTCTCCATGTTTTGTTTTGTTTCATATTTCTTTTTAGATGTGAGGATACTTTCTCAATTGATCTCAAAATAATTTCATAGCATGGGGTGGATTTTAATTACTCAAAAAATAGAGTTTTAATTATTTAATTATTTTTTTGTTAGATCGATTATTTTATTGAAAGGTGTTTCTATTTTCAACGTTATAGATTCAATTTTGAAAAGTCTGAACATTATTTTTTTCATTGATAAATTATCGTCATAAATTCAATTAAATCGTTGAAATTATAATTATAAACATCACTAAAATGATAAAATATTTCCATAAAATGTTTTTATATCACTCATAAAATTTGTGGTAAATTTATTGATATTATATGATGGCTGGTAGAGAGGCAAGCATGGAAGAATTTGATTTTTTTCAACCATTAATTTTACACTTCTTCACACACTTAATCATATTTTATTTTAGAAGTTTTTTATATTTATGGTGATTTTAAATAAAGGATATATATTTTTATATTGTGTGATATTTTTCTGACGAGCTTAAATCATTTCTGTTTTTATGTTACTGCCATTATAAATGGATTTTTTTCACAATTACATTTGGAAATATCTAATTAATTTCTATTTTAAAAATGACCATAAATTTCCTCTATGTGACATATGTAAATCATTTTTGAGTGTTTATGATAGGTAGGGAATCAAAATGATAACCATATAATTGATTTCATCTTTCTTAGTTCGTAGTGATGTACTCTAGTGATGGGATTTTACATTATTCCATTTTGACCTTGTAATTATGACTCCTTGTTAACATGAGGCCCTTGTTGTAAGAAACTATAGCAATAAAATGTCAGTTTACCAAATGGATTATAGTTATGTGATTATTTTTCACTGTTAATCAGTGGTGAACTAGTTTATTTTGTTTGAATCTGATATAGGGAATTGTATCTCATGTACATCCACTACGTGCTTTCAGATACTATACTGTGGAGTGTCCATTTTTTTGGAAAATTGTAAACTGTGATAATTGGGAGCTTTCATATTAAATTCTCATAGATATAATCTATTATAGGTAATGGCATCTCAGTACCTTTAATGTTTGTTTGTTTGAATAGAAGTATGGTTGTATTTATTATTTTTTGGGGTTTTCTTTTTCATTATCATTTTTCCCATGTTGTCCCTGTTGATTATTTGAATTAGGGTCCTGGTTGGTCCATTATCTGTGGAAGGAATACCACATTAGGTGTTCATTAATATTTAATTCATTATATGGATTGATGTAAGGGATTTGAGTAGGGGGTGTGCTTCTACTGGGGGTGGTAGTGTGGTGTTTCTGTAGTTTCTTTGTTTTTTTTTTCTAAAAATTTATTTGGCTGCATGGTATGAAGAAGCAACAACCTGGTATGAGGAAAAAAACATGGGATGTTGGGTATGAGGTAGTATCTAAGTATGATACTATAGTATAGGCTACTGAAGATATGTATTTTTTTAATGGAATCCAGAGGATATAGCCAGTGTTTATAACTGTGGCTATAGACATATACATCTAAAAGATACTTCCATGGTTCTATACCATGGAAATAGCTCAATTTCCATGGGCAGAACCATTAATATATCTCTATATCTATGCTAATAAGAGATACAATTTTTTAAACCATGGATATAACCAATATCCACAGTTACAAACTGTGGAAATAGCCTAATTTTGTAGTAGTGTCACCATACTAGTTATCTAATAAATCTTATATTCCCATAAAGGTGATGGATAATAAGTTTTTACCTCATAAATTCCATTTATTCTAGTACCACATATATCAAATTGTTGTGAGTCCTAAAAAAAATTCTCAATTAGTTCCATGGATTATTCTAGTGGCTTTAAAATCAATGTGACTCTATATGATAAATCTGGATGGTTTCTTTCATTATATATTAAGACATGGTAAATTAATACAAGAACATGATTCAACAATATTGACTGATGCGGCATTCTGATAAACATTTTTTAATCCATTCCCATTTTTAAAATATTGTTTCTTTAGAAGACTATCTGATGGCATAGATTTCCTTCATAATTTATGTTCTTTTGCGGGTGGGGAATAATATTTTGATAAAGAATTTCAAAAAGTCTCTAAAATCATTCAAATATCCTGTCTATATGACCTATTACCATACTTTGGAATCTCTTTCCAATTAAAATGGGAATTCATTTCATTTAACCTCCACCTCAACTACTCATTGGGTTCTAAAAGTGGATAAGACACGTCTGAACTCTATAATATGTTTTTGTCTCTTCTCTTACCGATCCATGAAATTTTGGTAGTAATAGAATCAAGTTCGGTTTCATCTGTAACATATTTTTTAAAACAATCATGTTGAATATATTGTTTTGATTATGGAATTGTGGGGCATAAAGGTCTCTATGGTTTGGGTTTTTAATTCCATCCATGATGATAGACTCATAGTGAACACAAGAACTTTTAATTGAGTATATAATAAATATTTACTCAAATTTTTATTTAAAATGAAGGTTTATATGTCTTTTCAGGAATGTTCATTAAATTTTAGGATATATGGTGAACAGTTTAGTTTTTTTGGTTATAGTAATGTTATTTTAAATAGAAAAATAGAAGAGAATAAAAATAATTATTGGAACCACGTCCCTAGAAAAGGATCCATGTTTTGAAATGATCAGTTCATGGGGTGTGAGAAAAGAAAATATTTACAAATTAAAAAGAAATAATGTGGTTAAAATATGATTTCTCCAGAGATGAGTGCTTAACAATAACTTTTTTTCACTTGAAATTAGATAAATAATTGATGACTGTTTTTGAATATATATGATTCTGAATTGAAAAAAATAAAGTAAAAAATAAATATTGAACACAATTTGATGAAGGGAGTGATGGGGTTAGGGTATGATAAATGTTTTCAATTTCCTCATGGTAAGAAAAATAATTCCCCTTCTATTATTATTGAATGATAAATAATTGACTCCTTGATTGAGTTGGCAGTCACGATTGGTAGAAGGAAGCATTGTAAACAACTCTTATGTGCAAGAAAATTCATAAACAATTCCCAAAAAACTATGTAATATCGTGGCTGAGAATTATTTCTCCATATAAATATATAAAAAATTAACATATTCCACACATGTACCAATGATCACTAGACACTCACCACATAAACTAATTTTCTCTATCAAGACAAACTGCTCGAGGCAAAGGGAATGTAAAGATCTTCAACCAAATCTATAAACCATGAATGTCACAAAAAAATAAAATATCATTAGTATAATTAGTAACCATTTAAAATATAAATAAATAAATAGAAAAAAAAGTTCACATTAAATTAAAACACTTTGAAATTACAAAAGGAAAGCTCCCCCTTCCTTGATCACTCAAAATATTTACCCCTAAATGTGATGGGTATAGAGCTTAATGGGGAAAGAAGGGAGAATTATGAAACAAATAAAAGTGATAATATAAAATACACAACAATTATAGGTTCAAATACTCCATCATAACCCCTATTTCATCTCCTTTAACACTTTGAATGGAAGTGGAAAAATGTATTTATAGGGATGAGAGGTGAAAATGTTTCCCTCTAAATTCATTAATATGAATGTCTGAATTTATTGTGCATATTAAATGGATGAATCACATAATTATGTCTTCATAAAATTTTTCCCCAATATTTTTCATTATCCCAATAAATCTATGCTCATTTGGACTAGGGGAAAAAACATTATGGCCAAATTACTGAAGAATTCTATTTCTTCCTATGGAGACTCCTCAACTACATCCCATTGTCTCGTTAAATTAATGAAATAATGACATAAATTCTCAATGAAATTTAATTTGAAATTTATAATCATAGTCTTATTTCTCTTCCAAATGGAATCACTAGATTAGGATTCTTCTAGTCTGAGATATGGATTCATTGCTGACATGGGATCCATTCTATCAGAAAAAACAATTTCTCCAGTTGATTGATTTTTATAGGAAACATTGTTTTGAAATAGATGATAGTCTAAAATAAAAACTTGAATACCATGTTCAAGGTAATACTATGAAATTTAATCAATTAAATTAGATCAAAATTTTAAAATAAATTATCCTAAAATAGAGGCTTCATAAAACTGCCAAATATCCAAAATGAATCACAAAATTCACCAAAAATACAAAAATGGTGAATCATAGTTCAAATTGATTAATATTTAGAGATTAAATCACTGAAAATTATATGATTAATTGTGGAAATTATATCTCTATTATATGTGAAGTGGAAGGATCTACTCACACTTCAGCAGAAAAGCATTTTTGTACGAGATCTTGAGATCAAGTTGAAGGATCCTATATTATTTTCCCAATATATTTTCCCCGATGAGGAGTCCATAATGAGGAATCTTGAGGAGACAATCTTTTCTTTGATCCAGTATGATGTTATTACTTTTATGTTTAGAAAATGTAAGGAGGTTCAAAATGAGGAATAGTCTATAGAGAGTATTCACATGCGAGGAGGCATACTACAAGATGGGAACCAATAAGATTCTTCAAGGGGTAGATTTGTTAGTGATTGGTCATATGAAATAGGTCCATCTAGTTTTTGACCAACTAGGATTTGACCTCAACAGATTACCTTCGAACACGTTGGAAGAATGGATTCTATTGTTATCATAGGGACTTATACCAGTGTGTTTTATCTATGGGGCTCATGGGCATCATATAGATTAGTTCCCATTAGTCTAGGGTTGATAATAGAACTCCAGTGGTGGAACCAAGTGATGATAAAGAATCACTATCCTCTTCCAAGCATATTTGATATTTTATAACTTTTGAAGAGTTCTAGTTTGTTCTCTATAATCAATATATGGTTATGATATCACCATTTATGGATGAAGGATAGAGGTATCCAAAAGACTACCTTCAGATGTAGGTATGTACAATTTGAGATTGTGGTCATGAATTTTGGAGTTACGAAAGCACCTATCCTATTTATGGGGACTATGAAATATTTTTCTCATGAGTTCCATGAATGTTTTTTCATTGAATTAAATATTTTCATACTGATATACTCAAGGATATAATAGGAGCATGTTGAAAATATCAGAGCTGTCTTGTATGTTCTTCGTCAACAACCTCTTAAAGGAAGGTTATCCATGTGTATGTTTTGGACTTGAGGGGATAATTTTTTAGGGAATTTTTTGTCTTAACAAGGTTCTATATTGGACCCTTAAAAGATCTATGTATTTGTATCTTGGGTAGTACTAAAAAATGTGTCTTGGGTTTGTAGTTTCCTTGGTCTCGTATAATATTGCCAAGAATTTTTCCTAATTTCTCATGCTTTATAGCCCTGTTGAAACAATTGAAAAGGAATGATAAAGATTTTGTTTTGATTTATTAATTCCAAGAAACATTTAGTTACTTGATGGTGAAGTTGGTCAATGCTCAGGTGCTTTAGCAACTGAAGGATGGTGTGTGGTTTCAGGTTTTCTATTACAAAAACATATTGGGAATTTGGTGCATCTAGATGTAGTAATAGACAAGTATTTCTTATGGGTATAGGTAGTTATTCTCTCACGAATATAACTATACCACCCATGATATATATATATATATACAGTTGTTTTTGCAGTAATGTTTTTGTGACATTACCTAATTAAGGAGAAATTTATGCTCTTTAAAGATCATAAGAGTTTGGGGCATATATTTTCTCAGAATTATTAGAATCTACAACAATGAAGGTTGATATATTTTATTTAGTAATATGATTTTGATATATATTACACCTCAGGAAAGGGGAATTTCATGGATGATTCCTTGAGAAAAATTTCATATAAGGATTTTTTAGGGGAGTTTATTGAATCTTGGAGAGAGATGGTTGATTTAGAAGCCATGTACATAAATTTAAGGGTGGTTGTTGGTAGATATTTTTTATTTTATATGGAAATTAATCCTTATATGATGCATCTAGTGTAGGAGTCTCAATTGGGACAGTCATAGGATTATGTGTTGCACGATCATTATGGCCATGATAGTACTATAGAGGGATTGTTAGAGGATGGTCATAATGATATGTTAATTCATGGGAGGCTTTTTCTAGTAGATATATGTGAGGAAGTAGTTTTTGAGTTTCATAGATCACCTTTATTGGTACACCTAAGAGTTTACAAGATGCACCATGGCTTATAGAAACAAATTGCGTGGCCAAGAATGAAACAGGATGTGGCGGAGGTTTGGGCTCAATTTCGTGTTATCCAATAGCTAATGTCTGTGAATCATGTCCCAATAGGTTTTTAGAAACCTGTGGATGTTCTTGAGTGTAAATGGGATGACATCAAAATGTATTAATTTATAGGTTTACCCAAATATTAGGGAGTTATTGATTCTATCTAGGTTATTTTGGTCCAGTTAACAAAATCATTATACTTCTATGAATAAAGGGCTCTGAGATAATGGATGTTTTAGAAAAAAAGTTATGTAGAGGATGTGGTGAGGCACATGGATTTTTGTGGTACATTTTCTCCAATTGAGATACACATTTTACCTCACGGGTCTACAGGGTATTGCAATAGGATTTTGGAACACAACTGTAACTTATCACTTATTTACACCAATAGATAGAGGGGGATATGTAATGGACTACCAAAACAACAGAGGATATGTTAGTGGCATGCATCTTGGACATCAGTGGGTCATGGGACAAAAAATAACATTGGTCGAGTTCACTTATAATAATAGCTATCAATCTTCCATTTTAATGACCTCATTTTAGTATTTGTATAGGAAGATATGTTGTTCTACATTGTGATGGATTGAGGATTGGGATACAAAATTTATGGTCCCTTTTGTGGTGTAGAGAATGACATAGAAGGATTGGTTGGTTCAGGAGAGGATAAAAATATTGCATAACAGTAAATATTCTTATTCCAATCGTGTGAGGAGGTCCTTGGAGATTGAGGTTGGGGAGTATATGTTCATAAAGGGTTCCCCTTGTTGTGGGAAGAAGAGTTTTAAAAAGGGTGTGAGCTCTCACCATAGTTATTTTGGAACATCGTGGTGTTGGGGTTTATTGAAGAGTTATCTTACTGGTTGGAACATACACCTTGACTAAAATGAATCCATGATGTCTTCTATATATCTTAGATCTGTCGGTATCTTCATGATGACTACCATTTCATTGAATAGAGAGAGTTGGATATTTAGGGTGATGAAATTTTTTTGGAGCATGCAGTGGAGATACAATATCATCAAGAGAAGGTGATGTGAGGCCTGACCATTCCACTAGTTTATGTATTATAGAGGCATGGTGGCATGGAGGAGAGTACTTGAGTTCATGATATACAGATGCAATCCCAGTACTCAGATTTTTTTTGATTTTCCCACTCTATATTTTCATTTTTATGTACTATTTGGACCTTTGAGTTTTATAAGATATGTTTTCCCCCTTGAGGTGATGTTTTATGTGTGATGTGTGATCATTTTTAGATATTAATAAAATGAATGACCTAATTCATAATTATGATGAATTTTACTATGATGTGATCAAACCCATGAGCCTAAGTCAGTGCCACCCATAGTTGATAGTATATTGACATAGAGTATTGAATTTCTTGATTCCTATGTTCGAGTAAGTGCATTTTTTGTGTTTTTATAGGAATATTGGATTTTAGGTTTGATTGATATAATTGTTTCAGATGTAATAAGATCCTTGAGAGGTATCTTAAGGGATGGTTGTTCTGACCCGTTCTCTCCTACCTTATATGATGGTTTGGAATTATTTAGGGAAATAATACTTTGATATGTATTTTATGTAATAGAAAAAACATTATAGCATATTAATTTTCCAAAAAATCTAATAATTTATGTGTCTATGGGATTTATGGGGGTTATTTGAGACATGTCAATCATTTCCAATAGTAGGCCACTACTACAGTTTTCCATTTATCTATAACTTTTCCAATGGTGAGTCATTTAAAATAGTGATTCAATTCCAATGGTAGGTCATTCCATACCTTTTCCATTTTTTCAGAAAAATTCCAATGGTGAGTCATTTTCAATAGTGAGTTATTTCCTATGGTAGGTCTTTTCCAATGGAGTTTCATTTCTAATGGCATGCCATTTTCAATGGTTGTTTATTTACAATGGAAAATAATTTAAAATGGACTTTCATTTACAATTATAGGTCATTTAAAATGGATAGTTATATCCAATGGTAGGTCATTTCTATTGGAGATTCATTTTCAATGGTAGGTAATTCTGATATATTTCCACTTTTATAGAAATTTTCATATTTTCCATTCTGATGTATTTTTTGATAAAAATTGGTTGAATACCTTAATTAGTTGGGTTCAAAGTCGTTTAAAATGTAATGATTCATATAAACCATTTTTAAATGTTCGTAGATGATTGAAATGTATAAACCAAGTGGAATTAATAAGATCTTAATTTAATGGCCAATATAAAACCATTAAAATTCTGATAGTTTCTAATAAGATATTTCAAATGTGAAGATCCTTCCATCATTCCTCTGCTTATTCTACATTTTGGGGTTGGAGGTTTAAAATCCTTCTTTAAAAGTAGTCATATAATAGGTTTTTGTAGTTGGTTCGAGTTCACCCCCGAAGAATTTCCCTCTTGTACAAGCACCCCATATATTGGTGCAATGAGTTTGGGAAAATATTCTTTATTCCAAGTAGGACTTCCACTATGTCTTCTTATGTGTTTTATAAAGGATGTTGTAATTATTATTATTATCTATTGTGAATATGGTTTTATCATTATTAGCAGTGTTAATGAATTGGTTTAAATTTAATTTAAAGTGGAATGAGAATGTGTTTATGATCTAACAAATTTTTATTATTTGATTTGAATTGATTTGATAATAGGATTATATTAACCTAATACCTTAATGAAAATATTGTTTGTTTGAATGTTGAATATGATATAGTGACTTTATTTTTAATCCTATGATTTTGTAATTATTTGATATCATTATAAATAATTGGATAACCACATATATTCAGTTAATGGAATAGCTACAATAGGATCTAATGGATTATGAAAGAACACCATTAATTAAGGAAGATAAAAGGAATTAGAGACCCTTTGACAGATCTAAAAATATGTTGTGATGTGTTATGTGATGTGATATATTTGGGGGAAGTGGATGAGATGGTATTGTTGTGGGATTGTGATGGTTTTTATAGTGTGATGGTGTAGCAGGGATGCGATAGGGGTTTTGATGTGGTTTGGGATTAGGGTTGTGCTAGAATGAGGAACTGGATGTGGCTATTGGGATTTTATTTTTTATTTATTTTTGGTACTATGATCTATTAGTTTAATGGTTAGTAATTGAGGGTAAAATGAATAATTATATTAGGTATGCTTATTGAATTAATAATATGCGGATTGTCAGGTGCCAAGAAAAGTTAATTTTTTCAAAGAACATGTCTGTAATAGGGAATATAAAAAATCGATTAGTGATGATTAAATATTAAAATTTGAATTGGGACTTGTGTTTTTCTTATGAGGGTTTGTGATTTTAGTTTTAGTAGTTGAAGTGGGGTTCCTGTGAGTTTTCTTATGCCATTTCGAACCCTTATGATGCAGTATGTGTGCTATAAATACAAATGTATTTACCCTATGTATTCTATTGATTTCTATAGGACCCCACCCTCGTCAAGAAATATGTTATGACACCCAAATGGTCACATGGGGGATGGGGTGTTTTTCTCAATATCTCAATGAGAGGATGTATGGATGACTGCAAGCTCTTACCCACTCCCACTTCCATAAGAAGAGAAGGAGAAGAACCAAATATGACGTAAATAAGTCAAATGTGACACAGTAGTGTTGTGATGTGATTTACCAGTTTTTTTCAGGATATTTGTGATGTGATGACCCATGTGTGTGTGGGTGGGATTTCAATTGTTGTGATGTAATTCATAAGGGGTGGGAGAACCATACCATATGATGTTGGTGTGTAAGAGAAAACAATTTGTAGAAACAAATATCATGTACCCTATCATTGATGTGATTCATATTATATTATATATTTTGATTCATTGTTTAGTGAGTGATCCTTGGTGAGGTTGGGGTTTTGGTTAGTAAGTATTCTTAGGTGTTTTTTTGTTCTCCTACTTTCACACATGTCCATTAATTTTCTCATTTCACATGTGCATGATAGAGTTTGGTTTTCATACTGAGTTTACTTCTATGCTCACCCTACACATATGAAACTCTTTTAAGGATTCTAGGAGGACTTCATAGATCATTATTGACATTACTATCTTGGATCATTGGATTGTTGTTGTGTCGCTGATCTACTTTTTTATTTTAGGTATTTACTTTGGTGACTTTTTATTTGAATCAATTTTATTTAAACATAGATTAAGGGATGTTTTTATTAATTATAATATAAATACTTCATATAGTTGATTGTGGTTGATTTAATAGTTATCCCAATAATTTTTTATGATTATGGTAAATGCCTCCCATATTTTGATATTTATATACCCTCGATGTTAGTCTCCAGACTAGGGCCTACTAGAGGTTGGACTCAAGGGTCTTTACCTCTTCACATTTATTGAATAATTTTTGGTTTGAGGGGGTCATATAAATTTCCCACTCATTTTAAACTATCATTCCCTAATGTCAGAATCTTCATGCCCCCATACCTTCTATACATATCACATAACATACCCATCAATCTCTAGTGTGGGTTGATACACATCCCTACCGACCACATCATCACAGTCTTTAGTATCTAGTGATAACATCTATATTAACCCTGCTTTAATTACAAACTTAAACACGATTTATTACATAAAAACTCACTTGACACAACAAAAATATAGAGTGGATTAGTGTCTTTGGAGCTTTGGATCATTACATAAAAACTTAAAACATGAAATAAAACATATTTATTGAAAACTTCCTTTACATGACCACTACATTCCCTCGTACTTAGCATTGCATGGGATAACCTGAGGACATGCATTAGATAAGGGTGAGCTATAAATCCCAGTAAGGGAGTACACATGGAATAACATGAGGAGTAAAATACATGTTAGAAAATAGGCATATCAATAGAGAATATAGGAAAAATGAACATAAAGGCATGATATAGCATGATAATCATAACATTGAAATGTGGCAACAACACTTAACATGGAATTAGCATGATCCAAGTCTCATTGCACATGGAGCATGAGTAAATCCTCATTACACATAAAGCTCGAGTAAACCCTCGTTGCACTTTAATTAGAAAGATTCAACACTCATTTCACATGATGTATCATGATAATATACTTTACCCAACGCATTGGAGCGCTATAAAGGCGCACCCTTCATAAACATTTCATTTCATGCATAAGTGTGCCACATGGATCATAAAACATGGATTCATAAAAGATAATAATATATTCCATGATAAAGGAATTTTAAACTCATACATGAAACTTTATAATCAATAAGTAATTGTTCATAAAGGTGAATACCCTTGATGGAGAAATGGGAATGGTATTCACTACGCAATGACATTGTCTTAGAAAATAGGTGTGATTTCGGCAGCGTAACGACATGACATAAGAATTCATTAAACAATAGTTGATGAGAGAGAAAGGGGTTCCTCATCATATTTAAATGTAATGGACATTAAGGATGTAATATAGATACATTTCCAAACAATTTTTATGGAAATTATATTCATGATACAAAAATATTGCTTGAATGTAAAAGAGGAGAGAGAAGTTCCTTTCAGAATTTCGGTATAGTAACGGGTGTACATGTGAGGCATTTAATGAGAGAGAAAGGGGTATCCCATCATTAAAACATAATGAGGGAAGTATCAGGGAGGTGTGAAAAAATTCCCCAACATTAATAATTTAAATTAAAAGGGAAAAACAACTTAATGAAAATTGGACAAAAATGAGAAAGGAAGAAAAAACCCTTACTTCGAAGTGTGCATCCAAAGGCTAGAGAGAGGCTTGTGAGAGGCTTCTTGGGAGCTTGTGTCACCTTGGGAAGATTCTCGAGAGAGTCGGGCAGAGTTTGGATGAACTCCAAAGGCTCTGAGTGAGGAGAAAGTGGGATCATGGGTGGGTTTATATAAGAAAGGTGAGGGAATTCATTATTATTTAGGTTTGGGATCCCTTATATAAATTAATCCAATCCACAAACCATCCCATGGTTTTTTCCCATGGTTTTTGGAAAAGGGAAGAGGAAAAAAAAATTTATAAGGCCAAAGTCCGAACATCTTAAAATATTAGGGTTGCTTATGTGGAGGTGAGTCACACTCCCATGGAAATTAATTTTAAAAGGCAAGGTGTTGAATAAGTCTTGAGGGGTCCATTAATGCATTGAAAAGTAATCTAAACAAACCGAAAATCACATTATTTTAATGTTAAAACAAATATTGGCCGAACATAAAGATTATGGTATTTTATTACATCACAATTGGGTCATTATGATGTCATAAAACACATTATATATTTAAACAGTATTTAATTTTTACTCAAAAATTTGACTGTCTCATAAAATTATGAAAAATTCAATGTTGGATAATTTCGATGTCCTGATTCCAAAAATAAAATTTATTTTATCTAAATAATTTTATAAATATGTTAATTTTTAATTTTAAAATAAAAACTGACATTTATTGAAAATTCACAGGTTTGGACAAAAATGGCTTTCAAACCATAATAAAAATTATAATTGCATTCAAAAAATTATAAGATCATTTATATTTAATAAAAATTAATTTAATAATAATAATAATATTTTATTAAAATATTATTTAATTCAAAAATCCATTAATTTAATAATATAATATTCTTAGTTAAATAATAACTAAAAACACTATTTGTACTTTAAAAACTATTTACAATGTATAAAAAATGAATAGAAATTATATTCATTATTATATACAAAAGAATAATGTAAATGAACATAGTACTACTTATTTGTTACATTACCCCTTAAAACAGCTGCATAAGACCTAAGGGTAAGGTGTGCGATGGTGACAGACTCTTGGGGTGGCTTGGATAGCATCACTCAAGTAGTAATTTCAATCAACTTCCACTTTTCCCGTAGACGGTCAAGTTCGAGCTTGACTAGATGAAGCTCAGCTTGGGATTGGTCAAGGGAGATGCCCAAAGACGCCACCTCTTTTCCGAGCTCCGACAAATGGTCTTCACATGGAGCAATTCAACTGGACGAGGCCATCGCTTCTTTTGTCTATGTAAAATTGGATGTGTTAAAGCCCTATATTTATACTAATCATGTGATCACGGTTCAACGACTATATTAGAAATGGTCAAAATTCATAACATAAAACCAATGAAGTTGACATTTTATATAAACATAAAGAGACATTTAATTAGATCAAGAGGGATTTCCATTAATGAAACCTTGGGTCGTTACAATATTCCCGCCTTAAGAAATCTCGCCCTTGAAATTTTCCTTTTCCCACACTAAAACAAATGTGGGTAACTCTGCTTCATCATATCCTCTGATTCCCAAGTCGCTTCATAAAACTTTTGGTTTCTCCACAACACCTTGATGAGGGGTATTATCTTATTTCATAGAACTTTTTCTCTACGATCTATGATCTTCAATGGTTGCTCCTCATAAGAAAGATCATCTTCCAATTGTACCACCTCGGAAGAGAGTACATGTGAAGGGTCCGGTATGTACTTCCTTAAGAGGGATACATGAAAGAAATCATGTAATTTGGCCATAGTAGGTGGAAGTTCTAGTTGATAGGCCACAACCCTGACACGATCAAGAATCTTGAAGGGGCTGATATTACTTTGAATTAACTTCCCTTTCGTTCCAAACCTCATGACCTTCTTCTATGGAGATATTCATAGAAAAGCCATGTCTTCAACATTAAACACAAGGTCTCGTCGACGGTTATCTGCATAACTCTTCTGTCAACTCTGAGCTTCCTTGATATTCTATTAAATGGTTTTCACCTTCTACGCCATTTCCTCGACCATTTCTGGTCCAAGAAGATTACGTTCACTGACCTCATCCCATCATGTCGGTGTTATGCACCTTTTCCCATACATGGATTCATATGGTTCCATTTGGATGGTCGAGTGGAAACTGTTATTATAAGAGAACTCAACAAGAGGAAGATGTTGATCCCATCCCAATATAAAGTCCATTGAGCAGGCTCTCAACATATCCTCATGTGTTTGGACAGTCTGCTCGGATTGGCCATCAGTTTGAGGATGATAGGCAGTACTGAAGATCAGCTCAGTATTCAGAGCATGTTGAAGACTCTTCCAAAACATAGAGGTGAATCTTGGATCTCGGTCAGACACAATAGATAGTTGTACTCCATGAAACCTTACCACTTCCCTGATATATATCTGTGCCATTTTATCCAATGAGAAATCCTCCCGAATAGATATGAAGTGTGAATTCTATGTAAGACGATCCAAAACAACCGAGATTGCATTGCTGCCTTTGGATGTCCTTGAATGTTCGGTGACAAAGTACATGGTGATGTTCTTCCATTTCCATTCTGGTATGGGAAATGGTTGCATCATCCCCTTACACTTCTTCCTCTCTGCCTTCACTTTCTGACACACCAGGCACATTGATGTATATTCAGCGATCTCTTTCTTCATATTATCCCACCAAAATATTTCTATGAGATCTCGATACATCTTTGTGCTCCCTGGGTGAATAGATAAATTTGAACTATGCGCATCATCCAAAAGTTCCTTCTTCAGCTCCGGTCATGATGGAACACATAGTCTTTTTCCAAACTACAGAATTCTTTCTTCATTAACATTAAAATCTGAGGATTTCCTCTTTTTGATAGCTTCCACTTTTTCCTGAATTCCCAGATCATCCTATTGAGCATCCTTTAACCTTTCCAAAAGAGATGGTTGAGCAATAACTTGTGAAAGGATTGATGATGTTCCCTTCTCTATGATTCCCATGTCCATATTCATCATGTCTAATAAGATTGGATCCTTCTAAATTCTCATCATGGATAGAATCGCTGGATCCTTTCTACATAGGGCATCTTCCAACTTGTTAGCATTCCCATGGTGGTAATGTATTGAACAGTCATAATCATTGATGAGCTCTATCCATCTTCTCTAGTGCATATTATGCTCTTTCTACATGAATATATATTTAAGACTCTAGTGGTCAGTATATATCTCACATTTCTCTCCATAGAGATAATGCCGCCAGATTTTCAAGGCAAATATCACAGCCGCCAACTCCAGATCATGTGTTGGATAGTTTCGCTCATGGATTTTCAACTACCCAGATGCATAGGATATCACATTATCATTATGAATCAGCACACAACCTAAGCCCTTCTTTGAAGCATCACTGAATACCACAAAAAGTTCCCCACTTGTGGGTGAAGTGAGCATTGATGCAGTGATAAGCCTCCATTTCAACTCTTTGAAGCATTCTTCACATTAATCACTCCAAGAAAACTTTACTCCCTTCCGAGTTAGCTTGGTAAGAGGGTTGGTAAATCGTGAGAAATTTCTCACAAATCATCGATAATATCCAGCTAACCCCAAGAAGCTACAGATATCTGTTACTGTTGTTGTCCTCAGCCATCCCTCAATTTCATCTGTTTTGGAGGGATCCACATATATACCATTGCTTGTGATGATATGGCCTAGAAATGAGACTTCCTTCAACCAGAACTCACACTTCCTGTACATTTCATAGAGCCTCTCCTTGCACAAAGTCTATAGTACAGTTCATAAATGATCCTCATGATCTTCCTTGGTTTTGGAGTATATTAGAATATCATCTGTAAAGACTACCAGAAATTTGTCTAGGTAATCTATAAAGACTCTATTAATTATGTACATGAATATTTTTGGAGCATTGATGAGTCCGAAAGGCATTACTATGAATTCATAGTGCCCGTATCTTGTATGAAAATAAGTCTTCTGGACATCTTCCTTCTTCACCCTTACTTGATAATATCCCGACCGCAAGTCCACCTTGGAGAAGTATTGTGCTCCACGCAGCTGATCAAAAAAGTCATCGATTCATGGGAGAGGATACTTGTTATTTATCTTGATTTTGTTAATTTCACGACAATCGATGCAGAACCGCATTGACCCATCCTTCTTCTTGACGAAGATGACTGGTGCACCCAATGGTGAAGCACTTGGGCGTATAAACCCTTTATCTAGATTCTAATGTAGTTGTTTCTTCAGCTCTTCAAGATCAAAAATATCCATTCTATATGGAGTCTTGGATATTGGTAGTGACCTAGGTATATGTTCAATTTAGAACTCAACATCTCTTCTAGAAGGAAGACCAGACAGTTCCTCGGGAAACACTTCAGTGAATTTTCTCACAATAGACATTTCTTCAAGGATGGTTTCTTCCTTGGACTCAATCATCTGAGCAAGATACGTGTTCTCATAAGGCAGTATTATCCATGCTTAAGATGATGGATCTAAAAGAGATTCATCTTCCTCCTGACACTTGTAAATAATCGGTGGTTGATTCTTCATATGGAGTGTGATTTCCCTCTACCGACAATTTACATTGGCTCTATATAAGGAAAGCCAATCCTTGCCAAGAATTGCATCCAATTCCACCAGAATGTGTATGACGAGGTTCTCCTGGAAATTAAATCCACATATTATAACAGGGGGGACTTATATTCATGGGATGCAATGATTTCCCCATTTGCCGTACTCACCGACATCTTTAGTTCCATGATATGTGGTGGTGTTGAGATTTTTCTACTAAACTTTCAATATATAAAAGAATGTATAGAACATGAATAAAAAAGTACGTTCACTATTTTTGAATGAATAGCTATTGTACCTGTCACCACTTCATTCTCGGGGTTCACATTAGAAGAAGTGATGGCAAAAGCTCTTCCTTGTTGCCTTGGAGGTTGTTGGTCACCTTCGAAAACCCTTAGATTAGGGAAATGATTTGCAAAATGACCCGGTTCGTTGCATTTCTAGAATTTAACAACACTATGAGGTTCGAAGGAAGCATTCCTCTCCATTGTCGCAACCATGGGTCTTTCTTGCCGATAGTTAACAGCTAGGTGACCTTCTCTTCCACACCTGAAGCATTTTCTCGTCCCCTTAAGGCAACTTCCAGGGTGCTTCTTTCCGCACTATTGGAAAGTGGGGTGTTGGATCTTCTTAGCACCGTTGGATTTATCCATCAGACCACCAGTATTGAATTCCACCTTATGCTTCTTTTCCCCATGATACCCCTTTAATTCCCTGATCTCCATTTTGACCTTGAGGGCACATCGGAAAATTTCCTCATAGCTGTCGAAGTCACGGATCGTTACTACTTTCCGCAAGTTAGGCTTCATCCCACCGATGAAGCGGTCATCCTTGCATTCGGGGGTAACAACAAAGCCGTAAGCATACCGTGAAATCCTAGTGACGTTTTCCTCTTATGCTCCAACAGATTCATCATCTTTTTTCTTTTGAGGGAAAGAAATCCCCTTTCCATCTTAAGCCGGAGGGTGCGCAGAAAATATTTATCGAAAAACATCTTCCGGAAATCCTTCAATTCCAACTCCTCGATCTCCTACTCAGGATTTGTATTTTTGATCAACATCCACCCTTGATAAGCTTCACCCTCCATACGATAGGCATCTTGGAGAACCTTCTCTTGTTCAGAACATTGAAGGATGGATAAGATCTTTTCAATGGAGTTGATCCATTGTTCAGCAATCATGGGATCAGATGATCCACTAAAATTAGGAGGCCTTTGTCTCATGATCCTCTAGACAGCGACTTGTTCTTTCTTAGGGGGGTTGAACGTTCCTCTTGATTTGTGCTTCTATTAAATAATTGAGTTAGTTGAGAGAGAAGCATGACAAAGTTCGCGATTCCCGCTCCCATTGGATTGGGCATCTCATTAGTACAGTCAACACATTGATCTTCACATCGATTGTTAGCCTGAGTCCTCCTTTTACCGTCCATTGGCTGGAATAAAAGGAATTTTAGGTGTAACACATAAAGAGTAATCTAAAGACAAAAGTTGATGATTATAAACAAACATTCATTTCCTTAACACATGAGTCTATAGGCTTCAATCTAGGATTTTCATGATCTACTTTCTAACATATATTCTCAGGGGAATTTTTTACCATTAATAAGGGTTCATACTAAGATTGTGAATTTATCAAAACATATCCCCCGGGAGTGTCGTAACGAAGAGTGCATCAAGGCCCATTGTCGTGCACCAGTTATCATTCGAGTTTAGCTCAAAGCGGTGTTTTCGGGTTTTTCCTCTGGAATACATCTGTGCCAGAGCCGCCTCTACCTGCTCATATCTAGACAGGGATGTATTTTTCCGATAAACCACTTACTCAGTACATAAAAAAACACAGGGATGTATTTATTATAATTATTTTTGTCTCTAAGGCTTTACAAGGGTTTCCTAATCCCAAAAATAACTAAACCTATCCTCTGATACCAACTATGACAACCCTTCTTTTATTACAAACATAAACATGATTTATTACATAAAACTTCACTTGATACAACAAATATGATCGAGAGGTTTAGTGCCTTCGGGGCTTAGGACCATTACATAAAAACATAAAACATCAAATACAACATCTTTATTGAACACCTCCTTTACATGACCACTACATTCCCTCATACTTAGCATTGCATGGGACAACCTGAGGACATGAAAAAGAAAAGGGTGAGCTATAAATCCCAGTAAGGGAGTACACATGGAATAATATGAGGAGTACAATACATGTTAGACTATAGGAATATCAATAGAGAATATGAGAAACATTAACATAAAGGCCTGATAAAGCATGATAATCATAACATGGAAATGTGGCAACAACACTTAACATGGAATTAGCATGAGCCAATGCTCATTGCACATGGAGCATGAGTAAATCCTCATTGCACATAAAGCACGAGTAAACCCTCGTTGCACTTGAATTACCATGAGTCAACACTCATTGCACATTACGTATCATGATACTATACTTTACCCATTGCATTGGAGCGCTATAAGGGCGCACCCTTCATAATCATTTCATTTCATGCATAAGTGTGCCACATGGATCATAAAACATGGATTCATAAAACATAATAATTTATTCCACTATAAAGGAATGTGGAATTCATACATAAAACTTTATAATAATTAATTAAATGTGCATAAAGGTGAATACCCTTGATGGAGAAATTGGCATGGTATTCACTACACAATGACATTGGCTTAGAAAATCAATGCGATTTCGGCAGCGTAACGCCGTGACATAAGAATTCATAAAAAAATGGTTGATGAGAGAGAATGGGGTTCCTCATCATATATACATGTAATGGACATTAAGGAGGTCATATATATACATGTCCCAAAATTTTTAATGGAAATTAGATTCATGATACAAAAATATTTCTTGAATGTAAAAGAGGAGAGAGAAGTTCCTTTCGGAATTTCGGCATAGTAATAGGTGTACATGGGAGGAATTTAATGTGATAGAAAGGGGTCTCCCATCATTCAAACATAAAGAGGGAAGTATTAGGGAGGTGTGAAACCATACCCCAACATTCATAATTGAAATTAAAATGGAAAAATAACTTATAGAAAATTGGACAAAAATGAGAAAGGAAACAAAACCCTTACTTGGATGTGTGCTTCCAAAGGCTAGAGAAAGGCTTGTGAGAGGCTTCTTGGGAGCTTGGGGCACCTTGGGAGGATTCTAGAGAGAGTCGGGAAAAGGTTGGACGAACTCCAAAGGCTTTTTTGTGAGGAGGAAGTGGGAGCATTGACGAGTTTATATAGGAAAGGTGAGGGAAATCTTTATTATTTAGGTTTGGGACCCCTTATATTAAATTAATCCAAACCACAAACCATCCCATGGTTTTTTCCCATGGTTTTTGGAAAAGGGAAGAGGAAAACAATATTTTATAAGGCCAAAGTACGAACTTCTTAAAATATTATGGTTGCTTATGTGGAGGTGAGTCACACTCCCATGGAAATTAATTTAAAAATCCCAGGTGCTGATTAAGTCTTGAGGGGTCCATTAATGCTTTGAAAAGTAAGTTAAACAAACCCAAAATCACATTATTTTAATTTTAAAACACATATTGGCCGAACCTAAATATTATAGTATTTTATTACATCACTATTGGGTCATTATGATGTCATAAAACACATTATATATTTAAACGGTATTTAATTTTTATTAAAAAATTTGACAGTCTTAGAAAATTATGAAAAATTCACCGTTGGATAATTTTGACGTCCTGATTCAAAAAATAACATTTATTTTTTCTAAATAATTTTCTAAATATGTTAATTTTCTCTTTTAAAATAAAAACCGACATTTATCGAAAATTCACAGGTTTGGATATAAAAGGCTTTCAAACCTTAATAAAAATTATAATTGCATTCATAAAATTATAAGATAATTTATATTTAATAAAAATTAATTTAACAAAAATAATAATATGTTATTAAAGTATTATTTAATTCAAAAATCCCTTAATTTAATAAAATAGAATTCTTAGTTAAATAATAACTAAAAACACTATTTTTACTTTAAAACTATTTACAATGTATCAAAAATGACTAGAAATTATATTCATTATTATATACAAAAAAATAATGTACATGAACAAAGTACTATTTATTTGTTACATAAACCCTTATAACATCTGCATAAGACCTAAGGGTAAGGTGTTAGATGGTGAAAAACTCTTGGGGTGGATCAGATAGCATCGCTCGAGTGGTAATTTCAATCAACATCCACTTTTCCCGTAGACGGTCACGTTCGAGCATGACAAGATGAAGCTCAGCTTGGGCTTGGTCAAGGGAGAAGCCCAAAGGCACCACCTCTTTTCCGAGCTCTGACAAATTTGATTCATACGGAGCAATTCTACTGGACGAGGCCATCACTTCTTTTGTCTAAGTAAAATAGGATGTGTTAAAGCCCTATATTTATACTAATCATGTGATCACTATTCAACAACTATATTAGAAATGGTCAAAATTATTATCATAAAACCAATGAAGTTGACATTTTATATAAACATAAGGAGACAATTAATTAGATCAAGAGGGATTTCCATTAATGAAACTTTGGATCGTTACAACATCAGTTATCATCCCATCATAACCTCATCAAATCATTGCCTCATCATATAACTATGGAAGTAGGGTATCAATAATTTTAAAGACATGAACATAGTTCCCTCCTCCAACCATGCACGAGAACCACCAAATAACACAACCTTATCACAATTGGGGAATCTCCTTCCCAAACCCATATCATCACTAGGTAATCAACAACACGAAGCCATATTATCATAGTTGGAGGAAGAGAACTGATGTGGGTGTATCCATCCATCCATATCACTATGATCTTACTTTTTTGGGGAAAACACTTGGAGAAAAAAAACTTTGGGTGTTGGTGTGGTTTTCTATATCATGAGGGGATCATATAGAAATAAAATAAAATACATGATACATATATAAAACAAATACTTGGCCAATGGGTTCACATTACCTGCAATAGTGTAAAAAAATTCCACTATTTCACCTCATGAAATTCTTCACATCTTCCGCCGCCACTAAATGCATCACACCACATAACCACCACACATTTCCACTCAATCCCACAATAATTTTCTAATTCCACAATTTTACTGTTTTAATGAGATTACACTAACTAACATTTAAATGCCCATTTTGTCCGCAATTCCTCTACCAATTGATTTATTATTCAATTCATTTCATCCAATTATTACACACTAATTATAGACCATTTTTAGTTATTTAAAATTGTATGAAATTTAATTTTAACTTTTTAATTTCTTCTATGGATAATAGGAAAAATAACACCACCACAACAGAAAACAACTCATCTATCTCATATTAACTATAAATACAAAACCAAATTAGTAAATTCATACCACCATAACAACAAGATGTGTCATACACTACACATCACCACCATCCTACAACCACCCAAATTGCATCCCATGCCAACTGACCATTACATCACAAGTCTATTTATTTAAAAAACAATCCAGTCACCAATATCATTGCACAATAGCCTACAACTCCCATAAAAACAAAATAAGAATAACCAAACTTATAATCACATCTTGGATTCATAAATTTTAGATTAAATAAGGACTTTATTTACTTTACTTCATTAAATAGACAATGTATTCTCACAAAAAATCCATATTTCCATGGACAAAAAATTAGTTTTCCATATATAAATTCATATCCTTTTATCAATGGATTGATCAAATAATAAACACAAACGGGTCTCATATACATATCAACTATAATTAAATAATGTCACATAATAATCACAACTTTCTACAATCTAAACAAGAATGCATAAACTCATTAGCAATAACATCAATCTTGTAAAAATGTGATTTGTCCCAATTGCCCTCAATTATTGATTAATAAATTAAGTTATCTATAATATTAAAACACTTATTATCAACTCAATGGATGGAAAATTCTTGTAATATCCACAAATGTACATAAATAGGAAGAGTAAAATGGTCCCCTAACTCAAAGAATCTTTGATAATCACCATAATAAAAAATGATAAGGAGAGACAACTGAATTACCAAAAGTGCACAAGGAAACCATGGTTTAACTTAGATCACATCCTGGGATCCTAAAAAACAGGTCCCAAATGCTTTTTGAACTAGAAAAAAGTCACCACTACGAATCCCCAAACGCATAAGAAATAAAAACAAGGGAAAATAAAGTGAACTAACCTCAGATTTCCAAAATCGATCCTTAAAAATACAAGCATAAAATATAAAGTATATGTGGCTGAAGGATCCCCAAAATAACCCATGTAACAAAAATATAGGAATAATAGTTGAATAATTTAAAACCAAGGTCCCCCGGAAACTATAAGAAATATGGACCTCGACACATTGATGGTGTGAAACACATATTCAAATTGTGAATTTTCATGAGTCTGTAAAATTTTATCCATGAAACAAATTAAAACTGTGAAGTACACAAGAATAATACCAAATGAACATATAATTACTTTCATTATTCAACAACCTATATTTAAATATTTTCATGAATCATAATTTAAGGATGCGAGGGAAATTTGAATAGGACTCCTCACATGATCTTATTTCATGAATTGACAGCTTCCTAGATGTGAATTAACCACTCATTACCTGAATATATATCGAAATAATCAAATAAATATTGTAGCAAGGATTCAATGAAAACACCACTAAACCAACATAGAGGCTCCTCAGAATCACAACCAATGAACTCCTAAAAACACATAAAATGAAGATAGACACCCAATACAATAATCAATGAAATCCCCTAAACAACATTAGTAGCTTTATAATTCATTATAATATTCCCCAATTTCCATATATAATTAATTTCCTCCCTCTGAGTAATTAATGTTCAATGGTTCGAATAGTGTAAGAAGTGTTTTAGTGAAAAGTAATGATCCTAAATATAATTTAAACCCATAGATATGGATCCTATTATATCATAGAAAACAAAACATTATTCAAGGAGAAAATAGGAAGAAAATAAGTAAATTGATTAATATATAAGAGAGTTACAATTACAATAAAAGAATAAGAAATCCAAAGAAAAAAAAGTACAATAAATTTATCTATGAATAGTGTATATAATTTTATTTCAAATCATATAGAAATAAAATTAAAACTTAATAATGAAAATATAGAAAAAGATATAAAATTTTAACATATTTTTTTTTCCCTGAAAATTGGAATGATATTTTATTTAGTCAAATTTTATAAAATGCGTTTCAAAATGAAATATTAATATTTAGAGTTAAATTTCATTTATAAAATTATGAACTGAATTTATAATTCAATTTATATAAATTTCTTTCTTTTTTAAAAAATAATGAATAAATATATTAAAATCCAATGAATATATTATCAAATAATTAGGGTTAAATAGGGAAGTGAACTAGAAATAATATTATGGTAATTTTATTTAAAAAAATTAATGTGATGATGGTTTTATAATGTATGCATCACCCGTTATGAGATACAATTAATGAGATGTATGAATAAAGGTAATGTTATGTTTTTATATACTTTTGTTTTAATTCATATAAAAATACCGAAGGGAGGGATTAAAGACACCTTGTAAGGATTATTATGTTTAATAAAAAAATTAAGAATTTTTCTGAGAGATTATAAGATATTTAATAATCATAAGAATTCATATCTATATGGTGTTATGTATATAAATAAATATTATAATATCAAATTATATTATATAATGATTTTTTTAATAGAATAATATTTTGAATTACCTATATATAGCTTATTTTTACATTATAAAATATATGAACTTATATTATACAATCCATATTCTATGAAATAACATTGGAATGTATAATAAAAATATTAAGTGGGTGAGTGCAGAATATGTTTCATCCAGTTTATAAATATATTAATTATTACCTATATAAAAATTATTGTGAATATATCTTCATTTCAAACCAAAATAATCATGAAAATAACCCTAAAAAAATAATCACTCCAATATAAATTGTTTTCACAATGTTTTTCTTATATTTTTTAGGATAACATCATTGTTGGGAATGGTATGATCTTAGAAAAATATCATATCACAAATATCATAAAGTCATTGATATTATTTGAAAAATGGTTCCTGATCCACAACCCACATAATTGGAATCTCTTAATAATATTAATAATCCCATAAATTTACATATATATATATATATCATAAGGGAAAATGATCTTCAGTATCTTATTTTATATCCTTGATAAAAAGTAGATATTAATTCACAAATTATGAATAATTTGGAATGTTATAGTTGTTGGTCATATATTTAAAAAAAAAATATATTTTACAACATATTTATGTGTCTCATAATAACACGATCATTTCCACAATATCAAAGAGTATAATCTATTAATGAATTATAAATAAATTTAACATTTATTCCAATGAATAATTAATAAATTTTTAAACAAATATATCATATTTAATCCCTAAAATAAAACATTTCTTATAAATATATTTTACTTAATTTTCCACACATTTTTTTTTATTTTCCTTCTAAAAATATTATAGAATTAAAATCATAAAATTATAATAAAATATCAAATAATTTATATGTAGTTGATTTTTATTTTCATTCCTAGTAATATATCCATATATATAGATATAAAAATCCCTCATATCATAAATAAATACAACATGATAAAAATTTCTTTTCATTTATATTTGAGATAAAATAATCTATAGATATTTATTAATAAAATTATCAAAATATCTCATATAATTTGTCGATATTATAATAATTGTAATTGATGAAATTTTCTATTATATCATTAAATTATAACCATATTTTTTATTATTCTTGATCTGATATATCCATATAAACATTCCATTCAATAAAATTCACAATATTGATATGTACTATATATCATATGAAATCATAATATTAGTAAGAAAATACATTCTACTTAGTTAAATATAATTTAATTTAAATGATATTATAATATAAGATCAACATTATACAATAACATATTTAATTTTAAACTTAATTTTCAAATTTATGATCAATGTCATGTATGTATTTTGACTACCCCTTTATTACATTTATTAAGTTAAATATAATGTTAAAATGTGTATTAAATCATAGTTTATTGTTACATATACATTAAAAATCATAGATCAAAATTATGAAAATTTTATAAATCATTTTTTCTTCTCATATAACTTATTAATATTATATTATAAATTTTATAAATAATTTCTCTATATAGTCATCAAATAAATCATATTTATTCAATCTCTATGAAATCATAAACTTATTATCACAAATTACCTACACTAAAATTAATTATTATTAAATTACATAATAAATTTTAAAAAATTTCTTATTTTATTTTATTAAAATTAAAATACATATTAAACTATGTAATCTAGTGTACATAACATACCTTATTATAATGAAATTTCATCGGGACATTATCAAATATACTTACTATGAATTGGGAAAAATTAAATATAACAAATCTATGTGTACTTAAATATCCCATTTGGATTAATTTTTAGATATTAGAAATATTGTTTATTGGATATATTAAATATATATTTTACCCAAAATATTTTCAATAAAAGTTTTTTATGTCATTGTATATCATCTCCCCATTATTGATGATAAATTCAATGATCATGAATCCAATTATTGAATAAATTTATGAATTATCATTTTAACATATAAAAATGGATAATAATTAATTATATGTAAAACATGTTAACAATAATATTATATAAAATAACAAAAATTTATCATTAATCAATAATTTTTCAACCAATTCACCTTATCGTAATCAACTTATTCAAAAATAAATTTTGAATAGATTACAATTTAAAACCTTTCAAAACAATTTTGTTATCTTATATTATTGTATTATATAACCCTTTAAATATTATAATTACTCCATAATTAATTTATTAATTTTAATATATAACTTTTACATCAATATAAATTGAAATTTAGAGGAAACACGAACCCATCACCGTACCTCGATTCATTAGTGGATTAGGTATAAAATGATTCATGATCCCAAGTATTGAAATATATCCCTCAACATTTCCAAAATAATCATGAATATAACAAAAATAATTGTAGGGAGTGAATCATGTTACACTATACAATTTTATACATTAATATTTATAAAATTTTAGCTAATATCAATGTTCTTTGGACTTGAGTATTGTATAACTAATTTTATAAAAATTAATATTTTTATCTTCAATGGAAAATTCACCTACCCCTTTAAGTGATTGATTATAGATAATAGTCAATATAATATATATACAATACTATATAGAAAAAATATATTCTAACATTATATAGATTAATGTGATGTAATTCTATTTCTTATGTAAGAATGTAATTTTATTCAATGTAACGATATCATATCTAGTGTTAACATTATTACATGATGTTGAAATATATAAATTTGTGTAATTAAAATAATATTTTTCAATGTATTAAACATAATTTAAAATAAGTATTTTTAGCTACTTCAACTCTTTTAAATAACATAGGGATGTTTCATCATTTCGTTATTTCAGATAAGTAATAGTTAGTGTAGATACTTATTTTGTTTAAAAAAACAATAATTCATTAATGGAATATATATATATATATATATATATTATGATGTATAATAAAAAAATACTCCTTGTAATTAATTTATTTCTAAAGAAAAATGATATTTCAACATTTTTAAGAATTTTTTAAAAAATAATTATTTATAGGAAGAATTTAAAATATGTATAATTCATTTCACATATAAAAATTATGTTCTAAAAATAATTGTTGAGGAATTTATATTTATAGACCTACACATTGTATTTTATAGTTTTTAAGGAGGTTGGAGTAAAAATGGGATATGTTTGGAAGTGAAGATATGTTTTGTCTCTTGGGGAATGAGATATGTGGTTTTGAAATATTATGTTATGGATGGGATGAGTAAATCATGGTTTTTTATAATAGATAAGGATCATTGAGTTTGTTTTATAATGGAGAGATGTGTGTAATAGATTTTGAATTTTTTGATTCAATTAGATAATTATTAAATTCTAAAATCCAACTTTCTTTTTTTATGTTTTTTTAATGATGATTTTCAATTTACATTATAAAGGATTTAAATACAGTTTTTATGATAATGGTGTTAAAATGTGTGCCTTATTAAGGGATATATCTAAGGGGTTTTATAAGGTTTTATGGGAGTATAAAAAGAAAATGTTATCTTCTATAGTGACTTCGTATTCCTTTTGGATGGATTTATTTTTAATAATTAAATTTTTACGTACGATTTATTGAAGGAGGACCATATTAAAGGCCTTATATTTATAATTTTAAATTACCCAACTATTAAATAATGTGATTTATTTAAACTATTCCATGTGGTTTCCCCTGATTTTATATAATGAATTTGTTGTGAAAAAATCCTTATGTTATGTTATGTCAATTTTTTTGAAATATTAAATATCCTAGAGGCTTTATTTTGGTGCCAAGGGATACCAATGGTGGTGTCTTAATCCTATTGGGTTTTTTGATTTTTTTCATTATATAATGAACTGTTATGTATATTTTTACATTGTATCATCTCATTTAACATCTTCATGGAGCTATGGAGGCATTGGTTTTTAGTATTGGTATAGGTCTTAGTAAGTATTGATGTTATTTTGATGCATTATGAGTATAATTTTATTTATTTTTATCTATTTTAGTGTGTGATTATATCTTCCAATGTCTTATTTATTGGGTTTTCATGAACATATTTTTGAGGTAGGAGATATATATTCTATCTTACTTATTTAATATGTAAATTATAAATAATCATTATTTTTTATTACTTAGGTATCAATTTATGATTTGTATAATAATGTTGAATATGTAAATTTGAAATGGGGAATATTGGATATAATTTCACATAACCTTCATTATTATTTTTATGATTTTGATTGATTGACTATTATGCTATTACTGTTTTATCTTATAAGGATTATTATAATTCATAGGATAATTCTTTTTTACATTAGATAATTAATTTCACAATAGTAACGTGATAATGATATTGGGAATCATAAATTTGTTATTTGATATTGTTTTTTTAACATAAATTATTGGTAAATCATAAGAGATATGAATGAGTAATTTCTTTACAAGTGTGGTAGAATTTGTTTTTACCATTTCTATATATGTGGTTAATGTTAGAGTGTACATTTTTATATAAATGGAATATACATTTTTGTGATAATTATTTTGGTAGTATTTTATGGTTGAGGAGGGAATGTGGGTGTTATTTATGTGGATGATGTATAACTGATGTCGTGAGTTATTCTAATTATTAGATGATATCATAGTATGGTGATGTTTTTGTGGATATTGTGTCATAGTTTCTTGATTAAATGGAAACATATTGGAATAATTGAATGAAATAACTTATTTTCATATAGTAATGGGTTTCAATGAGTAGATGTAATACTAAAATATATAAATTAAGTTTCTGGAAGAAATATGTGGTAAATAAAATGTTATATAATGAAATCTTTGGTAAATTCATAGTGTTTAATGTAGAAGAGTTTTTGAAGAATTTAATGAGGATGATGAAAAAATATAGTTAAATTAGAAATCAGTGAAAGTGAAATATGTAATGATTTATGAAATAACATGATGGATTCTGGTCTTTTTTTAGTATTTTATAGATTTTGTGTGTGTAGAGCGCAAGTTGTATATATTTTGATAAATCATAGATTTTTAGTTCAGATAAGGTCATTGGGATTTCATGATACGAACAAGAACCTATTTTAGGATTGTGTGTTCTTATATATATATATATATATATCTATTTTTTGTTTTTTATTTCTTACAATCCAACTTCTGAGTTAGTTAATATCACTAATTGTGATATAATGTATTATGTTATTGGATGACCATCAGTATCTAATATTTGTTTTATATATGTTGATAAATACTCCCCCACCACCCTCACTTCTAGATAGAGTGTAGTGAGGTGGTTATATGTGAGTGATGTTGTTATATGACAGTGATTTGGTGATGTGGAAGGGATGTGGTTATATGGTGAGGAATATGTGATTTGATTTTTGTGTTTTCCATATAATGTCATGGTTGTTTGGTCATGGTGGTGATTTGATACACGGTTGTAGAAATGTATCAATACATGATTTTGATATAACAATTTGGAAGGGATAAAAAATACAGGACATATGTTGTTTATATTTAAGGGTGAGAAGTTTAGTGGGAATATTAATACACAATACATCCTCATAATAAATTTTTCATGATAAATATATTAATATAATTGTATGGTGATTTTATAGAGTTTTAATTTATGAGTTTGGGTTATAATTATAATTTGAATATATAGTTGGTGTGATATCTGAGTGGTTAACAAACACTATCATCCCACATGAAACCCTAGATGAAATCTTGATGGGGTAGTATTTCTGAGTTACTGTATATTTTATACAGTAAGTTCAATAGTGATACTATATCACTTGAACAATTCAACCTAATTGGACCTACGTTCCACATATTATGGCCTTCAGGCCACCATAGGCCTTTGGGCCATAGGGCCTCTAGAATACAACCGGCCTTCAGGCCTAGGTAATTTGGACAATCAATCGACCATAACACTAAATGGTCACTATTATATGAAGAAATCATGTCATATCACTTTTAATAATGCTCCAAAGGAAGAATAATAGTATGCAATATCTACTGTAGTGGATCTAAAAATATTTTTAAAGGAGAGAGGGACATAAAAAACTATGCTACTGGGGCGAAGACCATACATCTCTTCAAGATGAGATGCTATCCGATAAGCCACACAAGGTGTGGAGTTGACACAGTCAATAAAATAGATTTTCAAGAGTGGTAGTTCCCATGTAGTCTGGTCATTGGACCTCCAGGACTTTTAATGGGCATTGATCGTCTAATCCTACGGGCCTGGTAATATACTTACGCCACTAGTATTTTTTCCATGTAATGGTCCCCACTAAACCAAGTTAAAATGGGGAATATCTGGATATAAAATAAATAATCAAGGTTGATGGTAAATTACCACAATTGAACTTTGGATATGTAATGATTCGGTTTAACAAATTTTCACTGAGGTTTTTTTATGTTCCTTATAATATTTCATGATATTTTTTAAGGAGGAATCTATTATGTATACTTTTAACCCCACTAAAATCATCATTATATGTTTTTTCGTGTTTTTTTGATGGATTCAATATGAGTTTTGAATATTACTAGATAGTGAAATGGTTATTAATGTTTTAGTAATTTTTTCTACTAGAGAAATATAACTTTTATTTAATATTTTTGATATTTAAAAATTTAAAAATAAATATAATGTCTTTAGTAATGAGGGAGTAAGGTTTTTTTATTTCGTTAAGATGGATTTTTGGTGGTACCTTTTAATGTTCCTAGGATTATGGAGGTAATGCTTCTATAATTGAGTTTTACACCCTTGTTTGTAGTTTCCAACCTATGGAATATGTCAACGAGACATCGCCGGTTACTTATGTATTCCAATTCATAATATAACGGATTATAGTGGGGAAAACACATGATAGAGTGTTATCCATGATATTTTTGAGATTTGATAAAATTTCATAGATAAGAGTATATGAGGATTTAATTTGCTTAGTAAGAAAATATTACTATTCAATAATAGTATGTGATTTTATAAAGTGAGTTAGGGATTAAAATAGACTACACACATGAGTTATTTTTGCAAGTGTCATAAGATTATTGATTATACTTGTGTTATATTGTACAAATTCTAATGTAGATAACCTGGGGAACATTAATAATCACACTACATTGGACCTATATTTAAACAAGAAAAACATTTAATGAATTTCAAATTAATTAAATTAAAATTACAAAAAGTAAATTCAATATAATAGTTTTAATAGTTTAATTTATATATATATACATGGATAGTGTAGGGGGTCACTGAATTTTATTGACTGGTTAGGTGAAGTTGGATGATATGGTTGATTATAGGTGATTTAATCCTGAGAAGTATGATTCAGTATTAATGGTTATAGTAGTATGAGGGTCCAATATTCAGTCATGAAATTGAGTTGTGGAGGTAGGATACTAATATTTAGGTTGTGTATACTTAATCATGGGTTTTCAGTAGGATTCCATAAGATTATTTCATGTTATGAGGTGTACCTTAGTAATGGTGGAATGTTTATCTATCTAAAAATGATGTTTCAAAGGTATGATGTGATATTTTCATTATCAATTCATTGTTGAGTTATTATCCTAGATGATGAAATTATTAGTAGAACAAGATAATTCCACTCCCTATCAATTAATATTTCATGAAAGTGATCTATTATTGTAGTTCATAAACCATATGAACTATTATTTAACTCAATTTTACAGTTTTGCGGATATTATATAACATTTTGAGGAGTAATATGTTTGGAGATTCTTCATTAGGTCAATTATATCACAACACTAATGTATATGGATGTTCTTATGGAAGATATGGTATAAAGATTATATAACAACCCCACATTTTTTATACACTTATACATGAATTATCACATAAACATCACTTGATACATCATAGAATATCGAGAGGTATATTGTCTATGGGGAAAAGGATCATTACATAACAACTTAAATCATGAAATAGAAAATCTTTATTGAAACCTTCTTTTACCTGACCACTACATTCCCTCATACATAGCATTGCATGGGATAACCTGACGACATGAATATGAAAAGTGTCAGCTATAATGCCTAGTAAGTGAATAAACATTGAATAACAATAGGAATAAAATAAATTTTGGTAAATAGGCATATTTGTGGAGGACAAGAAAAACATAAACATAAATTCATGATAAAGCATGATAATCATAACATGGAGTTGTGACAACGACACTTAACATGGAATTAGCATGAGCCAAGGCACATTGCACATGGAGAATGAGTAATCCCTCATTGAACATGAAGAACCCATAAAATCTTGTTGCACTTGAATTTTAATGGTTCAAAACGCATTTCACATGATGTATCATTATATTATACTTTTCCTAATGCATTGGAGTGCTATCAGGGCACACCCTTCTAAAACATTTCATTTCATGCATAAGTGTTCCACATGGATCATATAACATGGATTCATTAAACATCATCATTTATTAAATGATAAAATATTGTGGAATTCATATATGAAACTCTTTAAACAATATGTAAATGTGCATAAAGGTGAATACCCTTGATAGAGAAATGGGCATGGTATTCACTACACAATGATTTTTCATTGGAAAATCGCAGTGCAATTGTCATAGTTTAATGGCGTGACATAAGAACTCATAAAAATTGTTTATGAGAGAGAAATGGGTGTCAATTCATATGTACATGAAATGTATAGTAAGGGGTTCATATAGATACATTTTTCAACAAATGTAATGGAATTTCGATATGCAATACAAAACAATTGCTTGAATTTAAATGAGGAGAGATAAATTCCTTATGGAATTTCTTCACGGTAACAGGTGTACATGGGAGTCATTAATTAGAGAGAATGGTAATATTTCATTAATAAAACATGAAGAGGGTAGTATATTGGAGGTTATAAATAGTACAAAAAGATTTATAATTGAAAATAAAATGGCATAAAAATGTTACGATACTTGGATAAAATGAGAAAGGAAGGAATCCCTTATTTGGATGTGGGATCCCAAAGGCATGGGAGAGGCTTGAGAGGGGATTCATGGGAAATTAGAGTGCCTTTGGATGTTTCTAGAGAGCGGAGGGATGAGGTTGGATGAACTCCAAAGGCATTTACTGATGAGTAAGTGGGAGCATGGGAGAGTTTATAAAGGAAATGTGAGAAATTTTTTAATTTTTTAGATTTGGGGAACCACATATTAATCTAATAAAAACCACAAACCAGCCTATAGTTGTTTCCCACGGTTTCTTCCAAATTGGAGTGTAATTAAATATTTTATATTTCTAATGTCCGAAATTCATAAAATAAAAGTGTTTCTTATGTTTTGGTGAGTCAGACTCTCAAGGAAATCAATTTAAAAAGATAAAAATTTTTATAAGTCTTGAAGGGTTCACCAAAGCATTGTAAAATAAAAAAAAATAAAATAACATTATTTAATGGTAAACCATTTATTTTCTAAACATAATGATTTTATTATTTTATTACATCACTATTGGGTCATTATGATGTAATTAAACACCTTATATATTTAAACGATATTTAATTTTCTCCCAAACAATATCGATTGTTTCAATAAACTATGACAAATTCAAAGTTGGTTAATTTCAACGTCCTGATTCGAAAAATAGTATTAATTTTATCTAAATATTTTTTTAAATATGTGAATATTAACTTTTAAAACAAAAGTCGATATTTATCGAAAATTCATGGGTTTTGACAAAGAAAACTTTCAAACCTTAATTAAAAATTACAATTGCATTCAAAAAAATCATTTGATCATTATATTTAAAAAAATTATTGAATAATAATAATAATATTTTATTATAATATTATTTAATTTAAAAATACAGTAATTAATCAAAATATATTTCATCACATCATCATCATTTAAATTTTTTCTTGGAAAAGGGAAAACATACTAGATGGCCAACAAGGGAAAGTCACGAAAACACACTAATATGGGGGACTAATGTAATGGAGACTAAGGGAATCCCCTATAATGATATTGTGTAACACCCTGAGATTTTATGAAAATTATTCTTTTAATTTCATTTATGTCTTCTATTATACACCACTCCATGTTTATCTTGTACTATACGCAACACCGTATTATCTTGCAGTATACACAATGCTATTCTTGGATCGTGTTACACACAATTTCAAGTTCGTTTTATAATATTCATTCTACGCAACATTGAGTGTGTGTGTATATATATATATATATTAAATTTATAAATAAAATATGGTTGGATTATGTTATATGAAACAGAAAAGGATTCTTGCACAACACGGAACCCTGACATGGCTTGCATTACACGCAATCACGACCTTCATCGATAGCGTGTGTTGTACGCAATATCGAGTTTTACTAAACAATGATTTATTATTATAATATTATTATGAACTAGCCGTTATGAATAGTATTAACTAAATTTAAAATTTTATAACATTATTATTCATCTTATATATTTTCTAAAACATTTTATATGAACAAAATAATTTTTTCGGTTAAAATAAGTATTTTTCAAAAAATGCAGTTTTTCCGCCTTTTGATGGCGCACCCTCTTTAAATCTATTTTTTGACATTTTTTTAAGTTCAATTTTATAAAATAAAATTATTCTATGTAATCAGGATATAAAATTTTGCCTTGGAAATTTTTTTCATATTATTATGATAACTTTCATATTTTAATGAAAAGTAAAAACATGCTATATTTTAATTAAAAACAACTTTTTTCATTGTAATATATTATGTGGTTAAATTATAATATTTAATGGTTTTAAAGTATAGATAGAATATATTTTTACCATTTAATATAATGTATGTCATTAGCATTGATTTTACATTGAATTCATATGTTAAATCAATTCAATCTTTTGCAATGTTTTGAACAAAAACCCGTTTTCATTCGACAACGGGATAAATTTTAATTTAATTTCTGAAACCTCTGTGTATTGAATTTGAAAAAATTAATTCCATATTTGGAATCAGTGGGTCCAAATTATGTTAATAGGATACTTTTTATTTTTGGGAAATATGAATTGTTACTACGGTAAATTTTATTTACCATAGTTAAAGGTAAATCGTGTAATTAAGGGTGAATATAATATTATAAAATTACCATAACACATGCCAAAATTCTATTATATGACTAAAAGTCGACCCATATCACCTAAGGGTCGGATAAGATTCATTTTACGGACTTTTGACCATGAAAATAATTTAATTATTATTAAAACCAATGAAAGTGACAACATGTCACTCTCTTAAATCTTATAAGTATAATAATTTTAATTTAATGATAAACATCATAAAACATAGAAAATGAATAGTCTCCAGAAAGATAATAAAATTATATAAATCATGATAATTTATTTAGATTTTTAGGGATTAAATAATTATCATTAAAGGTGATACATTAATTATGCAAAAATTATTTATTAAGTGAAAAATCAGTAATATAGTTTTTATTGAAATAATAATACCCATTAAAGGCCCACAAACCTGACAAAAACTCCTTTTTAGTGTATATATATACCATAATAATCTAATGAACTAATATATAACCGTTTGGAGTCTTATAAAAGTGATTATGAGACTTATATTATTTAAATTTAAATGATGCCAAAGTTGTCACCTTCATAATTAAATAAATATAACAATAACAATATTGTTATTTTAAGATGATAAATTCTAGTAAAAGTATTATTGTGAAAGGTAATATATTTATCTTCATCATAAGATTTTATTTCTAATTTTTATGCAAAAAATAAGTATATTAAATAATTATACATAAATGTTGTAGTAATTATTTTATAAAGCGATAAACTAAATAAATGGTTTTAAAAATAATAAAATAAATATTATATAGACTATTTAATGTGATGAACTAATTTTATAGATACATATGACCTTATATTAATCTATTAAAGCATTTATTTTTGAACATATCTTCTGTATATATTTTATTTAAATTCAAATAAATGAATAGTGTCAAAATTGACACTATTGTTATTTTATAAAAATAACATATTATAAAATTTATTAAAAATCAAAAAAATATTTAAAAATTATAAATTTAAATTTATATGGTCTATAATGTTATAATGTAACCAATTATGGAATATTCACAACAAATAAGTAATTATTTGTTATAATTATAAATTTATAATTTTATTACCACAAATAAACTTAAATAGATTAAATAAGGATAAATCAAAATTATAAGGTTTAAAATAAGATACAAATATGTCTAAATTTGATTTTTTGATGCTATTACAACCCTAAATAATATAATATTTTAATATGAGTAATTTTTGGAGGTTTTTAAGTGGGGTCAGATTTATTATAAATTAATATTTTTAAGATTTCCAAAGGTGCCCCTCTCCTCCCTTATAAAAGGGCACCTCCTCCCTCTCTTACTCAAACAATTTTGAGGTTTCAAGCTCGGCCAACCCCAGCCCATTTCAGTTTTCCACTTCCCTATAAACATCCTAGAGGTTCTGGTCTTCTTCAAAGTCCAATCTTAGTGCCCTAAGAGTAGGTTTCAAAAAGGCGTGTCGAAAGAAAAGGTAATATCGGTTACCAATTCATTCAACATTATTTCTTCTTCTACTTCTTCTTATTTAGTTGTTTCATTATGAAGTAATAACATCAGTATCACCCATATACTGATATGTTATTATAAGTATGAAACAACCCTATTTAACCATCTATCCATCCTACGTAAAACGAAATCACCGTGCGTACGTACGTACGGAATACCGTCTCCCCACCGTGGTGTAATCTATTTTCCACCACCACCTTACTTGGATGGGTATACTGCTGAAAGTAATGAATATATATGATTATTTTAAAGTGATATTGATTCTGTAATATTATACATACACTTTAATAAAATTCAACGATCATGGAAATGATGTCATCGCTCGTGCGTACGTATGGAATAACGTCTCCACGACGCGATAAGATTCACTCTCCATGATAACCATTCAAGAAATGATTATAAAGTATATATAATTAGTAATCATTAAATATATGACATAATAATGCTTCTGGATTTATGTATATATATATTTATGTCATCTACTTAATTCCATTCAATTCAATAAGGAAACGAAAACAGCGTTCATGCGTACGTACGGCCTACCGTCTCCATGAACGGTGTATTTCTTTCCTTTTATCGATCTATAATATATATATTTATATTATGAATATATATTATATATAAATCATGTGTTACATTATGGAATTATGTAAATCATGATATAAGTAATGATATCCAGAATGACAAGTCAAAACACCTACGATAAATAAAATGATTTTACCCAAAACGCTGCTTTAACATGGAATTTACAAAATAACGGGTAATATAAAGTCACAAGTGAACCATATATGATATAATAAAAATGAATATGATTCTGAAATAATTCAAAGACATTATTTAAATCATTATACAGGAGGTTCGGATACGTACGAAGCATACCAGACCTAAGGTAATGGATAATATTGCAAATATCATTTTTATCAGAGATTGCTTCTTCGTACTTATTTACTGGGGTTATTTCTATCATCCATGTCCATGTTTTATAAAAGTGTTGTCATGTATGTTAAAATTCATTTTTACCCATTTTTGACTTTTACTACATGGTATGTAAGGAATCTTTCTTTTGTTTACATTACGAGGTACTTTTGGACTTTTCTGACAAAAGTACGAGAAAAATGTTATTTTTAACTTATACGGTGTGAATGGATTTTTACGGTTTCATAACGCATAATTTTCATAAAGCTTACTCTAAAATTTTTCATGATTATTTTCAACAAAACCCTTTCCTTATAAAATTACATTCCATTTTTTTGAAAAGAAAATGATTTTGATGAAGAAAGGATATTTTCATCAAGAATTCATTTCAAGTGTTTTATCAGAATCATTTTCCATATAAGATGAAATCATTTCAAATGTGTATGTTTCAAGTATAATGTCTCTATTATTTACATGCTTTTAATTTTCAGATAATAAAATATCCATTTATTTTCTATGGATTATGTGATGATGATATGATGTTTATGAAACACATTTTATTCATTGGCTTATGATGAATGTTTTATGTTTATGTTGTGGCACAAGTAAGAATGATTTAATTATAATATGTGTGGGACCTATATCTCGCTCCAATTCATTGGGTAAAAATTTATATCTCATGAGATAGACATGGCTGGAACGGAATGTAAAACCGGTTCAGTAATACTGGACTGGAATGAGGAGTGAACTCGATTCAGAAAGGGACTTTGTCCACTAAGATGGTCTTGGCAGCAATGCCTTGGCTAATATGGAAATCATATCTTGTGCTTAATTGATGCCACAATTACATGTTTTATTCCCATGCTATTTTATCATGATTTACGTTCCATTATGATCTATGCCTTATGTACTTCCATGTTTTATGTCGTTCCTCACGATTTTTAATATTCATGTTTTTTAGTTCAAATTTATATGGTATGTTTTATTTTATCCATGATTACCGTTACTGAGAAATTGAGCTCACCGTTTTTATGTTTTCTTTTCCCCCAAGATTAAAATAAAGGGTTTAGGTAAGAAAACAAAATGGTAATATCTTAATGGGAGATGTTCATGATCTTTCACCACGATTAGAAGATTATATTCCGAGTTTCCAAAGACACTAAAATATTATGATCCTTGTGTGTCTATTTTTGTTATGTATTAAGTATTATGAAAAAGTAATGTAATGTTCATGTACTTCAAGTTTCAGGTCTCTACATATTGATCCCTTCATTCATTAATCTATGGACTTCATGAACGAGAACTATCCCCGAACCTGGAGAGTTGAGTGAGGCCAGGTAGATTGCTGTTTTATTAACCTCATGCCAGGTGTGGACCACATTGGTATTATGGTCAAGGATTATATGAAACTTCATGGTGATATACTTTGTCAACCAGGGGGTAGTACCAAAGTCATTCAAGGAATTACACAATTTCATTGAATCAGTTTCCACTTCCACAATTTCCAGACCTCACTGCCTGCAAACTATATGGCCTGTAAGTATGGTCATGGACTTAGCTATTAGGGAAGTGGCATGACCGAGCTTGATGGAAAAGGCCAGGATGACCGATCCATTTTTTTCATGAACAATACCCCTACCATGCATGAGTCCTGCGACATAGGATCTATTGGTTTTCATCTTTATGCCAACGAACTCATTTTCTGGAAGGAATATTGTTTCTAGGATGAGATATAATATAAGTAGGTTTAAACCTCTGCAGAGAGGGAGCCTCTTCCTATAGGGTGAGTGCCCTTCCATGTCATGTACTAGATTGTCAATGTGGGTAAAAATCAAGTGGACTATTGAGGATACCCCCTCATGAATCCACTCGTTCCTGGAATACCACAATCCCAAACAAAATGCATGTAACAAAAGTATGTGAGCCCTTACCTCCAGCCCCTCCTTGGTGGTACTATGAAACCAAAAGTCCAAAAATGGATGCTCATCTATGGCGGTACTGGAAGGAGCAATAAACGAGCCATAATAGTTCCAGACCTGCAGTTCCCATTCACTATTAATGAAAATATTCCCCGTTGTTTCCTCCTGATGCATCATACAACAAACACATCTCGAGGCTAGAAGAACACCACACCATTTGATGTTCTTGTTAGTAGGGACAACATTGTTACAGATTCTCCAGGTAAGAAAATTATATTTCGAGGGGATTCCCTTAGCCCAAAGAACACCATTCCAGGAATCCTCAGTTGATTTCCTCGATCAGACCTAGCGGTAATCCTTGGATGTAAAGGAGCCCAATGGAGAAGGGGAGAACACACAGCTCTTAGGAGAGAAGGAAAGATCGATGAGTTGAAGCTGATCTTGCTGACCCTTATCTAGAAGATCATTTGTAAAGTATGGGGTGTTACGAGCTTCCCTAAAATAACTGTTCATAACTAGACAGTCCAGATACTCAAGAACCACCACACTCCAATTGTCGTGCAAGAAAGAGACCTCTCCATTCCCAACGATCCATCGAGAGTGGGGTCTAAGGGAGTTAACAAGGGGGCGATTTCAGCCCTTAAGGAGGAATAGTGACCATTCCTTATATCCTCATCTTCTAAAAAGAGGTTGTTCATGGTTAGCCCCCATAAGGTTCAACGTTCCCGCACCTCCCAATCCAGCTTCACATGCACACTGGAGATGGTGGAATTTAGACTCTATACGTTGATTCCACCTTCACCAATAGGTCACCCTATCCTTTTCCAAAAAGCTCAATGTCTACATCCATCACATGCTTGGTCCCATAGAAACCCCGTAAAAATCCATTCCATCTTCCTAATGACTCCTTTAGGAAGCTTAATTGATGAAAGAGCATGAACTGGAGTTGACAGAAACACATTATTCACTAGTGCCATCCTACCTCCAAAAGATAAGTTCTATTTCTTCCAATTAAGAACCCGCTCTGTAAGCTAGATGAAAAGTGAATCAAAATCAAGTATACACTGGAATCGTGAGGAATGAGGGGCACCAAGACAGAGCATAGGAATATCTCCTCACAGAATGCCCATAATATGACCTGTATTTTGAATCCTTCTAGCAGACGTGCCTCTTCAGATGTAAAAATTACTCTTGCTCTTATTAATAACTTGCCTACTCCAATGTATATACTCCTCAATAACCACAATTATTCCACCGACAGATCTACTGGCCACTCTGAGGAGTATTCTGGATTCATCCACAAACATGAGGTAAGACATGGAGGGGGATCTCATTCTTCTTCGATACTGATGGATCTCCCCATTACTTAAGCTACAGTGAAGGAGATTACTAAGGACATTCTGGGAAATGATGAAAAGGGTTGGGGAGATAAGGACCCCTGTCTCCAACCACATGATGTTTTGAAGAACTCGAATGATTTCCCCATAAATTTTATCACTAGCCATGCGGAGCTAAAGCATCGAAAGGAAATATCAATGTTCCAAGAAGAAAGACCCACACCTGCCAGAACCTTATTAACGAAGCTTCATTCCATACACGAATATGCCTTAGTCATATCCAGCTTGATCTCTATATTTTACACTCGAGTCTTGTAATTGATATCCCTAATCATTTCATGGGCCAACATGATCACCCCCAAGATTGAGCGCCCCCTCAAACATCCATATTTTTCTTTGGCAATCCAATTTTGGCAAGAAAGAGATAGTTTGGTGTTGATAATGCTGGCATGGATCTTGTATGGGACGTAACACATTCTTATTAGGAGAAACTGATGAATTTTATTAGAGTACATGGATTTTGGGACAAGTACAATGGTGGTGGAACATGGAACATGTGGAATACTCTTACCACTGAAGATGTCCTGGATCTCCACAATTAGATCCTGCTTCACCATCAACCATGCAGATCTGTAGAAAGTGTCGTGGAAACCATCTTTCCCCGCATCGCTTTCAGGGTTCAGATGTAGCATGTCATTGTGTATCTCCTCCCCTTGGGGGATGTCCCCTAGGGCCTTGTTATCTCGTATTGATAAATAGGAGGGAAACACCTCCATGAGCACAGAATTGTCCCTCGGGTACCAATTGGGGTGGTGAGTGTTGGCACCATCCAGCAGATCTCAGAAGTAATCGTGCACCAACTTGCCCACGACCTCCCTATTTTTTGATTAAGTACCATCCTCCATCAATATATTCATAAAATCCCGCCATCCCATTTCATTGATGCATGTGTGAAATTATGTAGTGTTCCTATAACCTTCTTTCAACCACTTGACCCTGGTGCCCTCTCTGGCAAGACGCTCCAGTTTTAAAAGCATGTCCATCATCTGTTCCTTCCTACAAGTGAGCTCTTCATAAACCTGTTCATTCCAATACTCTTTGTGGCTTCTCTCAAGACAATCAACATCATTCATGGTGGCCTCCAACACTCTGTCAGTGGGTGGAACGTCCTTCGACCGTACTTGGAGTTTCAGCTTGAGGCGACACAAATTATTATGGAGGGTGGTCCAAGTGTGTCCAGGGACAGAGTCATTCCAAGAGTCCTTGACCAAATAATAAAATCCATAGATACTATCTTCGTGCTGATAGTAATGAAAGAACTGCTGCTCTTACCCTGATGATATAGAGAGCAGGATCAGAGAGTGGTCTGATATACCATGCGCTAGATGAGAGACATGAGTGTTGGAGAAGGATGACAGCGCGAACATGTTTTTCGAACATCTATCCAGATAGCTCCATGACATTCGGTTTCTTTATTGGTTATTAGACAATGTAAACTAATCACCTTCAAATCCGTGATCCATGAGTCCCCTGCCCACCATGAAATGAGAGAAATCAAGGGTGCATTTCTTATTTAAAGGACCTCATCCCCTCCTCTCCTTGAAGTCCTTCACAACATTGATATCTCCCCCAAAATTCCATGGGAGATTTTCTGGGTCGAATATATTGATATCATACCATAAACACTCCCTTTGATGAGGATAAAAACTCCCATTAATGAATGAAACATGGATGGGCTGATTGCCTTAGGTTTCCTTAACCATGATGAACTCATATCCTCCCTAGACAATATCAACATTGAATGCTCAGTTCCAGAAAATCTCGATGTGCGTTTTGGTTGGATCTGTGTGCATGAAGACATTCATTTTGAGCTTGTTGAAAAAGATACCAATCTTTTCAATTTCTACTTGTTCTCGAGGATAGCTGCCAGTAAAACCTTGTGTTGGTAGATCGTCAAGTCCAAGAAGTCTGTTTTTATAGTCTCTCCATGAATGAGAGCATTTCAGATGATTATTGGAGTCATTTGTCAAAGAGTATTCAGGGAATATCCCTAGAATCTATGGCCTTCTCGTAGTGGGAACCTTCTCTCCCTTTTAGCTTCCATGATTGTGGCTATGTTCACACACATGTACCCTTTAAAAGGATCTTTTCTGTAGATGTTCCAGTGTATTGTCGGGTGAATGATAGCCTAGCCCTTAACCCAGGGGATGATTTGGATCCCCTCCTCAAGGATTCATACCGCTGTGAGGGAGAGTCCATTAAAGAAGTTGGGGGACCAAGTGAAGAATGGGGAGGGGTTCCCAAAGTTAGGGAGACCAGAGTCTCCACCACTAAAGGCCACACCTCCGCTTCAGTGGTACCCCAATACAGGATTATGTCCAAAGGAGGATGGACTATGAATCCATGTGGGTAAGAAAAGATGGAGATAAGGGGATGAAAAACAACGACCTGGATATGGGGCACCCACCTAAGGATGAAGGGGACTATGTCCATGCAGGACTTCTGAACACCAAGCCCCTCTGAGCAGAGAGCAAGATCGATGGTCGGGGCCGAATAAGGGAGCACAGAAGAAGCCACAGAAGCTTGAGGCCGCATGAAACCTATGTGGTAATCTCTATCAACTTCCACTTCTCTCGTAGGTCGTTCCACTTGAGATTAAAGTATTCATGCTCAGCTTCGGTTTGGTCAAGATAGAATCCCAGTTATGCCACCACCTTTCTGAGCTCAGAAAAATGGGCTTCGTAATGGGAAAGTATACTAGATGAGGCCATGGAATCATTTGTTTATGTAAATTGGATTTTTTAAATCCCTATATTTATAATAATCTTGTGATAATTTTTCAATATCTATATTATCAATGGTCACAATTCATAACGATATTTTAAAAACCAAAACGTAAAACCAAATAAGTTCATACATTTTACATGACCATAAGAATACATTTTAAAAGGCCAAGAGGAATTTTCATTAATGAATTTTTGGGTTGTAACAATATTCCCCCCTTACGAAATTTCCCCCACAAAATTTTATTTTCCCACCCAAAAACGGATGTGGGTGACTCTAATTCATCACTACATCCAATTCCCACATCGCTTCTTCAATATTGTGGGTTTTCCACAATACCTTTATGAGACGTATTGTCTTCTTTTTTAGAACTTTTCCTCAACGATCTATGATCTTCACTGGTTTCTCCTCATAAGAAAGATCATCCGCTAACTGTACAACCTCTTATGAGAGTACATGTGAAGGATCCGGTATGTAGTTCCTTAAGATGGATACATGAAAGACATCATGTACATTGGCCATGGTAGATGGAAGATCTAGTCGATAGACCACAACCCCTACATGATCAAGAATCTCAAACGGGTTGATGTACCTAGGTCTTAAATTCCCTTTATTTTCAAACCTCATGATTTTCTTCAATAAAGATATGTGTATAAATACTATGTTTCAAACATTAAACTCGAGGTCTCTTCGATGGTTATCTGAATAACTCTTCTGTCGACTCTGGGATGCCTTGATATGCTGCTAAATGGTTTTCACCTTCTCCACCATTTCAATGACCATTTTTGGTCTTTGCAGCATACGGTCAGTGACTTCTTCCCAACATGTTGGTGGTCTGCACCTCTTCCCATACAGGTCTTCATAAGGCACCATTCAGATGATTGAGTGGAAACTGTTATTAAAAAGAGAAATCATCCAGAGGAATATGTTGATCCCATACTCCATTGAAGTCCATTTAGCACACTCTCAACAAGTCCCCAAGTATTTGGGTAGTCATATCAGGTTGGCCATCAGTTTTTGGGTGATAAGATGTACTGTAGTTCAGCATAGTATCCAGTGCATGATGACGATTCTTCCAAAACATAGAGGTGAATATTGGATCTCGATCAGATATAATAGATATTTGTACCCCATTAATCCTTACCACTTACTTGATATATATCTGTGCTAGTGGATCCAATGGGAAATCCTATCAAATTGCGATGAAGTGTGCAGACTTTGTAAGATGATCCACAATAACCCATATTTCATTTGTTTTATATGGATGCATTTGGAAGTCTGGTGAAAAAGTCCATGGAGATGTTCACATATTTCCTTGCTGGTATGGGAAATGGTTTCATAATCCATGTAACACCCCAAGCTTCCACAGTACATTTTCCTTTGAATAATGCAATGACGTGCATTGTACGCAACGTCAAGACTCTAACACACCACAACCAATCAAACAAGCCTTTATGAATAATAATTCCTACTTTTTGAAATTTTATAAATTCTATCTCTCAAAATGGAATTCATTTTTAGATTTGAAATATCCATATTAGCCTAGGGTAAAGTTTTTGTACTTTTAAGATAACTTTCATATTTTGATGAATTGTGAAAATTACTAAATTTTAATTAAAAAAACTTTTTAATCAAAATAATTAATATTTATAAATTTTTAATTTTATTGGTTTTAATGTATATTTAGAATATATTTTTACCATTTAATTCAATGTTTCACATTGGACATAATTTCACAATTAATCCAGACATAAAAAAGTACCAATATTTTGATAGTTATTATCTCTTAAAAACACGCTTTTTGTTTTAACAATGGGAATTAATTTTAAATTAATTTCTGACACTTCTGCGTTTTGAATTTGGAAAAATGGATTCCATATTTGGAATCATTATGTTCAAATTTTGTAAATAGGTAACTTTTATTTTTATACATTTTGAATAATTACTTCGGTAAATATTTTATTTACCATGGTTAAAGGGTAAATCCGGTAAGTAAGGGTTAAAAAATAATATTATAATAATACAAATTTACCCCAAAACGTGTCCTAACCATATTGGTTGATACATTTCCGACCATGGGAATCATTGGGTCGATTTTGGGACCCCATGGAGCCACTTGTAAGTGATAGGGACACTTTATTTTAATTATGTTAAAATGAATACAAAAATGACACAAGATTATATCTTTTAGAAAAATAATTGTTAAATAGGGTTATATATGTTTCATTTTAGACTATAAATATTCTATAGAAAGATAAAACTATTTCCCACATAATTTTATTTTATTTATAATTTTTAGACATTATATAATTTAATTTAGTTATGACCCAATGGTGATGCAGTAATTACCATAATAGTGAAAAATTAAAATGATTGATATTGTAGATACCCAAATAAATATAATTTGAGACTTTTTATGAATTACACTAATTTTCTAGGTTAAAATGACATATTAGGATTGATTTAATTGGCTTTTTGAGAAGTAATCATTCTGTTGTTAGTTTCAAAAAAACAATTATTGAATAGTGTCAAAATTGACATAAAAGAGTTTTTAAAACGAATATTATATTATTAATTGATATTAAATTTCTAAAAATCTACGGTTCGGCCAAGAGACTTATATAATGATAGGTGTATCATTCATGGACAACGTTGGGGTCACTTTGATGTATATTGTACGTTTATTAACAATATAATTGAAAAATACAAAGAGACATTATAAAAGTGAAACTAATTTACTAAGACTTAATACTTAAAGACAAGATTAATATAGTAACCCAAACCAGTGTAAATGCTATTGGTTGAGTTTTTTTTCGACCTATCCCCACCTTAAAATTTAAATAATCCAATTTGGAGCCATTAGATACCAAATATGAATTTATTATAATATAATATTTCTAGATTTTCCAAAGGTGCCCCTCACCCCTCTTATAAAAGGGAACTCCCCCTTCTCATAAATTCACACCTTCAGAGCCTTTTGGATTGGCCAAACCCTACCCAAATACTCTCTAACCTTCCCTCGCGACAACATCGAGGCCTTATTTTGATCAGAAAGCTAACCTACGATCCCTTCTGATCAAATCAAAAGGAAGAACCCGAAGAAGAGGTAATGATTTCACCACCCTTTTTCAAGTTCCTTTCTTCATCCACTTCTTTTTTATTTGTTATTACCATTCTAAAATAATAACTCGAGTATCTTATATATACTTTGATGATATTACAAATACGGTACAACAATATTCAGTATTCTATCCATCCTTTAAATAACATGTCACCATACGTGCGTACGTACGGCTTACCGTCTCCACGTCGTGGTGTAATTGTTATTCAATAAATTATTATTTGGATGGGTATAATAATGATGTGTAATTAGTGTAAATAATAAATATAACATGATAATTATTCTGTCTATATGATATACCATCCAATTTTATATTATTTTAACATCAAAAGAATGGTATTGTCGCCCGTGCGTACGTACAGACTACCGTCTCCATGAAAGCGATGAGATTCATTCTCCATCATATCCATTCAAGTATAATTATCATTTTATGATTTATAAATAATGTTTTAGTACTTGATATAATTATGTAAATTAATAAGATACAACTTATCCATAACAAACATGTCTTACGTAACAGAGAATATAAAGGAAAACGTGTACGTTAACAACCGAAATGACGATAATACTAAGATATTTTTAACAAATAAATGTTAAAAGATTATATATGAAATCATATTAAGGTAAATGATACTTTTATAATTCATTTAATATTATTTCACCATTATACAGGAGGTTAACCTACCATCGACCAAAGAAAATGTACCATGTAAGGGGTTTCTTATCTCACTTTTAATTCCGTGAGATTTCAATTGTTCACCACTTATTTATTGCATGTGGTGTGTGTACTTCCCATGATTGTATTCATTGTGTAATATACTTTAATTTATGGGTATTTACATCATCATTGTATGATCCTTCTTTCATGGGTGCATGTTTCATAAGTTACCAAATCGATAAGGGAATTTGACATTTCAATTTCCACTCATTCGGCTTTACGCATACTTCATTGATTATTTTACTCTGAGATTATGTGTGGAATCACTATTCATTTGCTTATGTCATAATTTCCACTCCCATTTTCTTGGATATACTTTTGATACACATAATCACTCCATTGATAATTTCTCAAGTCATCGATATGAATTTGATAAGAGTAATTTTAACTCATTCTCCATTTGTTCAGTTAAACATCCAATTCATTGGTGTTGTTTTTACAAGATTATGTGTGAATGTACTTTGATTGTTTTACAATGAAAATCCAATCATATTTAGTGTATTTATATCTGTCACACATAACTATGTTGTTGATTTATCCTTAACATAAGGATACGGCCTTTATGTGAGATTTCCACTCAATTTACATTCCATTGAGACTTCTTTGTTGTTATTCACCAAATCACATTTATGTGGTGTATATAATGTACTTTGACATTGTATATCACGAAACCCTTTATTCTCATGATATTAATAATTTTTTATTACCTCAATTATTTTTATTTAAGTGTCTCTCTTTTGGAAAATACCAATTTTAAATGTTTTAAAGACTTATTATTCTAAATCATGATCATTAATGTCCATGTTTTAAAAATGGTTTTAAGGATTTATTTATATGGACATTAAAGATTTAAAATCAAAAATCATTTAAAAAGTTTCAAAGTTTTATGGGACACTTTGATTCAAAAATCTATTTTTAAACGGCTTCTTGACAAATAGTTTGACTTTTAAATGATTTCAAAAAAGGGGGATATTTCTCTCAAATAGTTTTGATGGTTATTTTCATCAATGTCAATATCATTAATTATTATAAATTGAGGTTCATCTGATAAAGTACAATATTCCATATTGTATCGAATGAGTTATGTTCGACTGTGGATGTGCTATTTTTATAGCATTCATGGTTTGTGGTTAAAGTATTGACATTTCGTATGCTAGTTTTAATACGAATGATTATGTTATGTTTAAACCAGTTCATATGAGGAATGAATTTGACTTAGTAAGAGACTGGTGGAGCCCGCTATAGCTCCTCGATTCATCGGTAGGACTCATGAGACAAACTAGTGTCTTGGAACAAGGCATTGGCAAAATCTTATTTGTAGTCTTGGCACGAGGCCTTAGCTATGTGGTTATGATAGTCTGGCATTATGCATTCCATCATTATGAAAGTGGTTGTTGATATTTCATGTGGTTGTTCTACTAGTAGAATATCCATGTGAATAAGTAAATGTCATTATTTCCTTTTATCATTTCTATATTATGCTGAAGATCACGTTTAAAAGGATTTTGATTTAGTTATAAATTTCATTAAGTGTTTATGCTTATCTATGAAAGATTATTCTATATTGTTATCCTTACTGAGAATCTAAGCACACCCCTTTCAATGTTTTATTTGTCCCAAGATGTGAAGAAGTAATTTATGAACAACCTGTTGAGATATTATAAGGGGATATGAAGACAATAAGTTGTTGTTTTTTTATCTTACGATTTAATGTAAGACTTATGAATATATCTAGTTTTTCCAAGACTACTAAACTAATCAGTCTTTCAAGACTTGATCCTTTGTGATCATGCCAATGTTATGTAATAATGCACCGACTCTGGGTATCTAGGGTCAGGGCGTTACAATAGGTATCCGAGCAAGTTTAGTAAAAACCTTGGAAGCAATATTTAGATAAACTCTGATTAGAGCACGTAGACCAAAGATGAACTTTGAGGATTAGTATAGAAGAACTTCCTAGAATTTTTTTAATGTAGAGATTTTCTGAGTTTTCCGAGAATACATCCCTGTCTGGATACGAGCAGGTAGAGGCGGCTCTGGGACAGATGTACCTAGGGGTAAAACCTGCAAACACCGCATTGAGCTTGACTTGAACGAGAACTGGTGCACGACAACGGGCCTTGCTGCACTCTTGGTTACGACACTCCCGGGGGATATGTTTAGGATAATTTACATTTTCTTTAAAAACCGATTTGAAGTATTATATATATAAGATGAGAGTAAATGACATTTGTTAATCCAAATGTGTTTCAAATTGAGAATATGGTGACATGTTAATCTCTAAATTAATTTATGACTACTTTTACTCACACAATTCTTTCTGGTTTTAGTCAATGGATGGATTCAAAGGAATTCATAGTGACTTTTAGAATGATGTACAAGGCAGTAACGGTGGTGGAAATGAGCATCAAAATGGAATTTTGATAGGTGTAAAAGATGTTGTCTTTATGCCGAATCAATTTTCAAAAAACATGATCAAAAATATATATATTAACTAATTATTGGACTCAACAAAGAAGATAAAGGTGATGAATGATAACAGCTCCAATAGTGGAGACCATGGAGAAAGGAATCCTCAATTTCCATCATGCAGGAAATGTGGAAGGAGACACCCAGGAAATTGTCTCAATGGGACAAATAAATGCTTTACGTTCGGGAAGGAAGGACATAAAGTGAATAATTTTCAAAGAAAAATGTAGAGTACTATGTAAGAAGATAAAAATGGTCCAAAGAGTCCATTTACAGTAGTTTTCCGTAAATGTAGGGGACCTGGCCATTACCCGAGTGAATGCCCTATTATATAGGATATTTTCTTGGTCAAATAAGAATCTATGTGGAAATAAAAGTTTGGAGAAATGTTTAAAAATTACTAGTGCTCCATGTTGATGGGTTTACTTTGGAATAATTTTCTCTTGTATTTTTAACCCTGCAGTTTTCCATGTGAGAATGATATTTGAGGAAGAATTATATTTTCTCTTGTGGATATTGTTATAAATAACAATTTGGTTTTATATGATCATTGGGTTTGAGGCAATTATAAATTATCAAAATTTGGGATGAAAATGCAAGGTATGAGATAAGATTTGTGGTTAAATTATGTTATGGTTATTTTGAATAATTTATCTCATTTTGGTAATGTTATAAAATATAGTTTTTGAAAAAGGAAAACACGCAAACCATGTGACAACCTGTCGCGTCGGACAAAGTTGTGGGAATCGAACCCCAACCAAAGTGCGATTGGGATTTATAGCCTACCACTGGACTACATGAAGTCCCTGGTTAGTGTGACTATTATTTTTAGTTAAATTATTTTATTTATCATTAATAATTTTATTTTGGATCTGATGCCTTATCAAATAAATACCCTTAGTATAGGAAAATGATTTGGTAATTAAGTGATAAATGTTATTTTGGATGTTGTGCGGTTTGTTGTATGGAAAATAGAATAGTATGGGATTTCATTTGAAGAGTAAAGGTAAATTTTTATATATGTTTTTATTGTGGATTTATAGTGATTTGGGTTGTTTATGGAAATGATTAGGTTAATTACTTTTAGGTATGTGACTTTATGAGTAATTAATGTCATTTGGAGATACAATTTAATGTGGAAAACTACATTCATATATGTTTTCAGTTTCAATATCAGTTTGGATTATATTTAAGGATTTTAAGGGAAATTGATTATTGAATGTTATTTATTTAACTTTGGGGTATTGATGGTTTAATTTTAGAAATTAAGATTAGTGTTTTTTTCTCTAATAGAATATCATTTTGGGGGGGGTCATCAAATATTATACTAACCATTTTGGTTTCGATTAATCTCTAAAGACAAGGTAAATATATAGTTTATCCTATGTGGATCATGTATTTCTATAGAAGTTTATTCTAGTTGTTCCATTGTGACCAAGTCTTCTTGAATACTCATTGTTCAAAAAAATTAGTCAGTGGTAAAAATTTATTAAAGAATGAAACTCTACTTAAAAAGTAATTATATCACTTTATGTTCTTAGTCAATATCATAAATGAATTCCTCGTCTTTATTTAATGTAACTTAAAACAAAAAAAAAGTTGTCCGTTTACATTTCCTACTGGGAGACTAAGGACCGTTTGTCCCAACACAATTTTGTGATTTTATTATTGTTAACTTTCTCATGATCACATTTTATATCCATCTCCATCAGAACTGAACACTTAGTTTATCATCTATATCTATGTTTTCATACTTGGAATCCTAGTATGGGTTATCTTGGGTGAGCTTTATACCTCTCTTCCTTTCTTTTAAAGTGATTGTTTTATTGACTATTTTCCCGATTTGGGACATTCCATTATATTATCAAGCCCAATTTAAAAAACAATTGTGAGGAAACAACTTATTTAATGAGGGGAGAATGTAACACCCCAATCATCCACGATACTTTTCCCTTTTAATAATGCAATGACGTGCATTGTACGCAATTTCGAGATTCTAACACACAACAACCAATCAAACTAGCCGTTATGAATAATAATACCAACTTTTTAAAATTTTATTAATTATATCTCTCAAAATGGACTTCATTTTTAGATTCGGAATATCGAAATTATCCTTGGGTGAAATTTTGGTACTTTTCAGAAAACTTTCATATTTTGATGAATAGTGAAAATTACTAAATTTTAATTAAAAAAAACTTTTTTAATAGAAATAATTAATATTGATAAATTATGAATTTGAGTGATTTAAATTTATATTTAGAATATATTTTTACAGTTTAATTCAATGTTCTTCATTGGACATAATTTCACAATTAAACCAGACATACTCAAATGCCATTCTTTTGATAGTTATTATCTCCTAAAATCACACTTTTTGTTTTAACAACGGGAATTAATTTTAAATTAATTTATGCCACTTCTGTGTTTTGAATTTGGAAAAATGGATTCCATATTTGGAATCAGGATGTTCAAATTGTGTAAATAGGTAAATTTTATGTTTAGACATTTTAAATAATTACTTCGGTAAATATTTTATTTACCATGGTTAAAGGGTAAATCCGGTAAATAAGGGTTAAAATTAATATTATAATAATATAAACTTACCCTAAAACGTGTCCAAACCTAATTGGTTGATACGTTTCCGACCTTGGGCATCATTGGGTCGATTTTGGGACCCCATAGAGCCACATGTATGTGATAGGGACACTTTATTTTAAATAAGATAAAATGATTACAAAAATGACAAAAGAATATATCTTTTAGAAAAACAATTTTTATATAGGGTTATATATGTTTCATTTTATAATATAAATATTACATAGAAATCTGAAAAGATTACATACATAATGGAATTTTATTTATAATTTTTAGACATTAAATAATTTAATTTAGTTATGACACAATGGTGATGCAGTAATTACCATAATAGTGAAAACTTAAAATGATAGATATTGTAGATACCCAAATAAATATAATTTGAAACTTTTTATTAATTAAACTAATTTTCTCGGTTAATATGACATATTAGGATTTATTTAATTGACTTTTTTCTAAGTAATCATTCTGTTATGAGTTTCACAAAAATCCATTATTGAATAGTATCAAAATTGACATAAATGATTTTTTAAAACAAATATTATATTATTAATTGATATTAAATTCAATAAAATCTACGGATCGGCCAAGAGACTTATATGATAATATGTGTATCATTAATGGACCACTTGGGGGTCTCTTGGATGTATATAGTAAGTTTATTAACCATACAATATAAAAATACAAAGAAACATTGTAAAAGTGAAACTAATTAACTAAGAGTTAATACTTAAAGATAAGATTAATATAGTAACCCAAAACTGTCTAAATCATATTGGTTGAGTGGATTTCGACCTATCCCCACCGTAACATTTAAATAATCCACATTGGATCCATTAGTAACCGAATATGAATTTATTATAAAATAATATTTCTAGCTTTTCCAAAGGTGCATCTCACCCATCTTATAAAAGGGCACTCCACCTTCTCTTTAATTCACACCTTCAGAACCTTTTGGTTTGGGCAAACCCTACCCACATACTCTCTAAACTTCCCTCACTACAACCTAGAGGCCTTATTTTGATCAGAAAGCCAACCTATGATCCCTTTTGATCAAATCAAAAGGAAGAACCCGAAGAAGAGGTAATGATTTCACCACCCTTTTTCACGTTCCTTTCTTCATCCACATAATCTTTATTTGTTATTAACATCCTAAAATAATAACTCCAATATATTATATATATTTTGATGTTATTATAAATATTTTACAACCCTATTCATTATTATATCCATCCTTTGAATAACATGTCAACATACGTGCGTACGTACGACTTACCGTCTCCACGTCGTGGTGTAATTGTTATTCAATTAATTATTATTTGGATGGGTATAATAATGATGTGTAATTCATGTATATAATAAATATAACATTATAATTATTCTTTATATATGATATACCATCCAATTATTTATTATTTTATCATCAAAAGAATGATATCGTCGCTCGTGCGTACGTACGGTCTACTGTCTCCACGAAAGTGATGAGATTCATTCTTCATCATATCCATTCAAGTATAATTATCATTTGATGATATAAAAATAATTTTTAAGGAGTTTATATAAATCTGGATATGAATAAGATACAACCTATACATAACAAACATGACTTATGTAATAAAGAATATAAATGAAAACGAGTAAGTTAACAACCGAAATAACGATAATATTAAGATATTATTACCAAATCAATGATAAAAGATCATATATGATATCATATTAATGTAAATGATTCTTTTATAATTCAATAAAAATTATTTCACCACTATAAAGGAGGTTAACCTACCGTCGACCACGGAAAAAGTACAATGTAAGGGGTTTCTTTTCTCACTTTTAATTCTGTGAGATTTCCATTGTTCACCACTTATTTATTTCATGTCGTGTGTGTACTTCCCATGATTGTATTCATTGTGTAATATAATTTAATTTATGGGTATTTAAATCATCATTGTATTATCCTTCTTTCATGGGTTCATGTTTCATATGTTACCAAATCGATAAGGGAATTTGAAATTTCAATTTCCACTCATTCGGCTTTACGCAAACTTCATTGATTATTTTACTCTGAGATTATGTGTGGAATCACTGTTCATTTTCTTATGTCATAATTTCCACTCCCCTTTTCGTTGGAAATACTTTTGATCCACATAATCACTCCATTGATAATTTCTCAAGTCATCAATATGAATTTGATAAGATTAATTTTAACTCATTCTCCATTTGTTGAGTTAAACATGCAATTCATTAGTGTAGTTTTTACAAGATTATGTGTGAATGTCCTTTCATTGTTTTACACTAAATATCCAATCATATTTAGTGTATTTATATTTGTCACACATAACTATGTCGTTGATTTATCCTTAAATTAAGGATATGACCTTTATGGGAGATTTCTCTCAATTTATATTCCATTGAGACTTCTTTGTTGTTATACACCAAATCACTTTTATTTGGTGTATATAATTTACTTTGACATTTTATATCATGAATCCCATTATTCTCATGATATTACTAAGTTTTTATTAACTCAATTATTGGTATTCAACTGTCTCTCTTTTGGAAAATACCATTTTTAATTGTTTTAAAGACTTATTCTTCTAAATCTTTCTCATTAATGTCCATGTTTTAAAAATGGTTTTAAGGATTTATTTATATGTACATTAAAGTTTTAAAACTAAAAATCATTTTAAAAGTTTCAAAGTGGTATGGGACACTTTGATTCAAAAATCTATTTTTAAACAGCTTCTTAACAAATAGTGTGATGTATAAATGTTTTCAAAAAAGGGGGATATTTCTCTAAAACAGTTTTGAGGGTTATTTTCATCTATGTCAATATCATTCATTATTATCGATTGAGGTTAATCAGATACAATAAAATCTTTCATATTGTATCAAATGAGTTATGTTCAACTGTGGATGTGCTATTTTTATACCATTCATGGTTTGTGGTTGAAGTAATGACATTTCGTATGCTAGTTTTAATACGAATGTTTATGTTATGTTTAAACCTATTCATATGAGGAATGCATTTGACTTAGTAAGTGACGGGTGGAGCCCGCTATAGATCCTCGATGCATCGGTAGGTCTAATGAGACAAACTAGTGTCTTGGACAAGGCCTTGGAAAAATCTTATTTGTAGTCTTGGCACGAGGCCTTGGATATGTGGTTATGATAGTATGGCATTATGCATTCGATCATTATGAAAGTGGTTATTGATATTGCATGTGATTTTCGACTAGTAGAATATCCATGTGAATAAGTAAATGAAATTATTTCATTTTATCTTTTCCATATTATGCTGAAGTTCAAGTTTAAAAGGCTTTTGTTTTAGTTATAAATTGCTTTATGTGTTTATGCTTATCTATGAAAGCTTCTACTATATTCTTATCCATACTGAGCATCTGAGCTCACCCCTTTAAATGTTTTATCTTTTCCAGGATGTGAAGAAGTAATTTATGAATGACCTACAGGGATAATATGAGGGGATATGAAGACAGTATGTTGTTGTAGTTTTTTTACCTTTTGATGTAATGCAAGACTTATTAATATATCTAGTGTTTCCAAGACTACTAAACTAATCGGTCTTTCGAGACTGGACCCTTTGTGATCATTCCAATGTTATGTAATAATGCACCGACTCTGGGTATCTAGGGTCGGGGCGTTACAATCCCCTTATAATTTTTCATCTCTGCCTTCACTTTTTGACACACCATGAACATTTATGTATACTCATGGATCTCCTTCTTCATAATTTCCCACCAATAATTCTCTTGGAGATCTTGATACGTCTTTTGTATCTTGGGTGAATATAGAAATTTTAACTATGTTCATCATCCAAATGTTCTATCATCAGCAACAGACGTGATGGAACACATAGTCATTTCTCAAATATTACAATTCATTCTTCATTAACATTTAACTCCAAGTATTTTGCTTTTTCTTATAGCATTCACATTCTTCTAAATTATGAAATAATTATTTTGAGCATCCTTTAATAATTATAAAAGATACAGTTGAGAAATCATTTGTGAAATGATTGATGATCTTCCCTTCTTTGTGATTCCCATGTCCATCATCATCAAATCTATGAATATTGGATCCTTCTCAATTCTATTAAATGATAGAATCATTGGGTCCTTTCTACATAGATAATTTTCCACCTTGTTCGAATTCCCAGGGTGGTAATGGATTGAGCAGTAATAGTATTTGATAAGCTTTAACCATCTTCATTGGTGAATGTTCAACTCTTTCTTTGTGAATATATACATGAGAATTTGTGGTCTATATATATTTCATCCTTCTCCCCAAATATATAATGCCAGGAAATTCTAAATTCGTGTTTCACCACAACCAACTCCAAGGCTTGTGTTGGATAATTCTTCTTAGGAAATTTCAATTTCCTTGATGCATAGACAATGAATTTTTCATTTTCCATCAACACAAATCTCGTGCCCTTGTTTGAAGCATCATTGAATACCAAAAAATGTTCTCCACTTTTGGTTAATGTGAGAAAGAGGATAGTGATAAGCCTCCTTTTAAACTCCTTGAAATAGTATTCTCATTCATTACCTCAAGAAAACATTACTCCCATCCGAGTTAGCTTGGTTAGAGGGTTGGAAAATCATGATAAATTTCACATAAATCATCGATAATATCCAGCTAACCCTAAGAAGCTACAAATTTATGTTACCGACGTTGGCCTCATCCATCCCTCTATTTCATCTATCATCAAGGGATCTACAAATATCCCATTGCTAGTGATGATATAGACCATTAATGAGACCCCCTTCAACCAGAACTCGCATATTCTTTACATTGAATAGATATTATCCTTTTTAAAGGACTCTAGTACAATTCTTAGATACTCCTTATGATCCTTCATTGTTTTGGACTATATTAGAATATCATCTATAATTACAACCCCAAATTTTTATAGGTAATATATAAAGTCTCTATTCATCAAATACATGGAGATTTCTGGAGAATTAGTGATTCCTAAAGGCATTACTATGAATTGATAGTACCCTTATCTTATAGGAAAAGTAGTCTTGGGGTTATCTTCCTTCACCACCCATATATGATAATATTTTGACCTCAAATATACCTTGGAGAAGTATTGTGTTCCATATAGATGATTGAACAAGTCATCAATTTGTGGAATAAGCTACTTCTTCTTTATCATGATTTTGATGATCTCACGATAATCAATGAAAAGGCTCATTGACCCATCATTCTTATTGATGAAGAGGACTGGTGGACCCAATGGTGAATCACTTGGGCATATAAACCCATTTTCTAGATTGCATGTAGTTGTTTCTTCAGCTCCTAAGCTCTAGAACAGCCATTATATATAGAGTATAGGGTTTTGGAAATGACCTAGGTATAAGATCAATTTATAATTAAACATCTCTTCTATGAGAAATACTAGGAAATTTCTCGGGAAACATGTCAACGAAATCCCTCACAATAGGATTTTTTTCAAGGTTGGTTGCCTCCTTAGACTCAATCATCTGATCCATATACACATTCTTATAAGTAACTAATATCCACGCTTGAGATGATGTTGCTAAATAAGATTCATCTTCCTCCTTGAACTTTTAAAGAATCAGGGGTCGATTATCCACATGGAGAGTGATTTACCTCTCGTGGAAATTTATATTGGCTCTATATAAGGAAATCCAATCCATGCCAAGAATTGCTACAAATCCTACCAGAGGGAGTATGAAGTGGTTCAATATAATGTTTGATCCACAGATTGTGACCGGGGAGGAGTTATATTCATCGGATGAAATGATTTCCACATTATTCGTACTCACCGACATCTTTACTTCCATGATTTGGGGTTGTGATGGGATTGTTCTACTAAAAATTCGGGATAAAAAAGAATGCATATAACCATAATAAAAAAGTACGTTCTCTATTCTTAAATAAATAACTAGCTTACCTATCACCATTTCGGTGTTAGGGTTCACATCAGTGGTAGTTATGGAAAACGCTCACCCTTTCTACCTTTGAGGTTGTTGGTTATCTCCAAAAACCCCTGGCTTAGGCTAGTGATTTGAATGATGCCCTGATTCTTTGTATTAAAAGCAATGAACAATGCATTGATAGTAGAAAAAATTGTTCCTCTCCTCTGTCGTAGAAATTAGTGTTTCTTATCTGCCGTTAACAGATGGTTGTCTTTCCCTTCCATGCCTAAAGTATTTCCTCACCCCCTTCATGCTATTTCTAGGGTGATTCAATCCACACCTTTGGAATGTGGGGTGTTGGATCTTCTTATCACTATTGTATTTATAAACCGGACTTCCAGATTTGAAATCCACCTTGCGCTTCTTATACCCATGATACCCCTGATATTCCCCAATATCCATTTCGGCCATGAGGGAAAATCATACAATTTCCTCATAGCTGTCAAAGTCATGGTTCACCAGGGCTTTCCGCAGGATAGGTTTCAGCCCGCCAATGAAGTATTTAACCTTGCATACAGAGTTATTGAAAAAGCCTGAGGCATATCGTGCAAGCCATTTGATGTTTCACTCATACGGTCTAACTGATTCGTCATCATTTTTTCTTGAGGGAAAGGAAGTCCACTTCCATATTAAGCTGAATGGTGCACAAAAATTATTTATCAAAAAACATATTCTAGAAAACATTCCATTACAATGCCTTCATCTCCTCCTCGAGCATCATATTTTTGATCAATTTCCACCATTGATAACCATCATCCTCCATACGATAAGAAACCAAGATAACATTCTCTTGTTCAGAATATTCAAGGATGTAGAATATTTTTCCAATGGATTTTATCGATTGTTTGACAATTGAGGGATCAAATGATCGATTAAAAGTAGGAGACCTTTGTCTCATGAAGCACTCAATATAAAGATCTTCTTTAATGGGGGGGGGGGGGTTGAACATTCCTTTTGACCTATGTTTCTATACAACTCTTGAGTTTAATGGGAGGGAATCGTGAAAAAGTTCACGAGTCACATCCAATCAGATTGGGCATTTAATTATCATAGTAATCACATTGATCTTCACATCATTTGTTAGTCTGAGTTCTCCTATTATCGTCCATTGGCTAGAATAAAAGGAAAGCTAGGGGTAATACATAAAAGGGAATCTAAGGACAAAACAAATGACTTTTAAATAGCTTTTATTTCCTTTACTTATGATTAAATAGGCTTCAAACTATGTTATCCATGATATACATGCTAACATATATTCTTAAGTGGAGTTTTTTTATTCTATTAAAAATTGTTCATACAATGATCTTGAATTTACCAAAGCATATCCCCTGAGTGTGTCATAACCAAGAGTGCAGCATGTCCCATTGTCATGTACCAGGATACCTTGGGTCAAGCCCGAAACTCCTTGTCGTGGTTTTCACCGCAAGGTACATTTGTGCCCGTGCCACCTCTACCTGCTCGTATCCAGACACAGATGTCTTTTCATAATAAACCACTTAATCAATTCCCACACAAACATAGGGATGTTTTTATTATACTTAAAATTTTCTCTAAGTCTTCACTAGGGTTTTCAAATCCTATTTCAAAATATAACTAAACATGTCCCTTGATACCAACACTAACAACCCTTCTTTTTACAATCTCAATCATGATTTATTACATAAACATCACATGATACAACATAGAATATCTAGAGTTCTATTGTATTTTGGGATTAGGATAATTAAATAACAATTTAAAACATGAAATATAACATCTCAATTGAAAACTTCCTTTACATGGCCACTACATTCCCTCATACATAACATTGTAAGGGATAACCTGAGGACATGCATAAGAAATGTAAGAGATATAAAGACCAGTATGGGAATAAACATGAAATAACATGAGGAATAAAATAATTTTTTTTCAATAGCCATATCAATGGATCACATGGAAAACATGAACATATAGGAATGATAAAGCAAGATAATCATAACATGTAGATGTGGAAACAACACTTAACATGGAATTAGCATGAGCCAAGGATCGTAGCACATAGAGCCTGAGTAAACCCTCATTACAAATGCAGCACGAGTAATATCTCATTTCAATTGAATTAGAATGATTCAACACTCATTTCACTTGACGTATCATGATATACTACTTTACCCAATACATCGACGCACTATCTGGGATCACCATTATTAAACATTTCATTTTATGCATAAGTGTGCCACATAGATCATATAAAATGGCCTCATTAAACATCATAATTTATTCCATGATAAAGGAGTGTGGAATTCATAAAAGAAAATATTTAAAAAATAATTAAATATGCATAAAGCTGAATAACCTTGATAGAGAAATGGGCATGGTATTCACTACCAAATGACATTGGCTTGGAAAATCACGGTGCAATTTCGGCAGCGTAACAGTGTGACATAAGAACTCATAAGCATGGTTGATGAGAATGAAATGGGAGTCTCATTATATGTACATGAAATAGAAGGTATAGGGGTCATATAGATACGTTTCCCAATAGATGTAATGGAATTTAGATACGTGATACAAAATAATTTCTTGAATGTAAATGGGGAGCGAGAAATTCCTTATGGAATTTCGGCATGGTTACGGGTGTCCATTAGAGCAATTAATTAGGGATAAAGGTGATCTATAATTATTCAAACATGAATAGGGATGTTTTAGGGAGGTTATAAATCATACCCCAACATTTATAATTGAAATTAAAATGGATAAAAATATATTAAAAATCGTGGATTAAATGAGAAAGGATGGAATTTCTTACTTGGATGTGTGATACCAAATGCTTAGTAGAGGCTTGAGAGAGGATTATTAGGAGATTGGGATCCTTGGGAGGATTGTAGAGAGAGTATAGAAGAGTTTGGATGAACTCAAAAGGCCTTGAGTGAAAAGGATGTTGGAGTTGAATGGGTTTATATAGAAATGTAGAGGTAATTCATTATTATTTTGGTTTGGGACACCACATATTAAACTAATCAAAACCACAAACTAGCCCATAGTTGTTTCCCATGGTTTTTGACAAAGGCGATTGAAAATAAATATATTATAAGGCCAATTAATGATCTTATTAAAATAATAGTGTTTCTTATTTGGAGGTGAGTCACACTCTCAAAGAAATCAATTAAAAAAACTGAAATGTTTTTTAAATCTTGAAGGGTCCACTAAAGCATTGTAAAAAAAATAAAAAAAATCACATTATTTTAAGGGTAAATATTATATTTTCTGAACAAAATATATAGATTATTTTATTTCATCACTATTGGGTCATCTTGACTTCATGAAACACATTATATATTTAAATGATTTTTAATTTTTACCGAAAACATTTGGCTGTGTCAGAAAATTATGAATAAATCACCATTGGATAATTCTGACATCCTTCTTACAAAATTATTATTCATTTTATCTAAATAATTTTTTAAATATTTGAATTTTCACTTTAAAAATAAAAGCTGACGTATAATAAAAATTCATGGGTTTTGACAAAGACAACTTTCAATCCTTAGTAAAATATTTCAATTGTATTCATAAAAATTATATGAAAATTTATATTTAATAAAAATTATTTTAATAATAATAATATTTTATAAAATTATTATTTATTGGAAAATCAATCAATTAATCAAAAATTATTTATTAGTTGAATATTATATAAAAATACTATTTGTTCTTTTAAAACTATTTACAAAGTAATAATAATAAATAGAATGTATATTCTCTATACAAGAATAATATACATAATTTTAGTAGTAGGTTCTTGTTACATAACCCCTTAAAACACCCACGTATGACCTTAGGGTTAGATGTGCGATGGTGACAGACTCTTGGGGTGGCTCGGATAACACTACTCGAGTTTTAATATCTATCAACATCCACTTCTCTCATAGGTGACTACACATGAGCTTAAAAAATTCAAGCTCATCTTGGGCTTGGTCAAGAGAAAATCCTAGTGACGCCATCTCCATTATGATCTCCAACAAATGGGCTTCGTATGGGGAAACTCTACTGGATGAGGTCATCACTTCTTTTGTCTGAGTAAATTGTATTAGTTAAAGCCCGAAATTATACTAATCATGTGATCACTATTCAAAGGATATATAAGCAACAATAACAATTCTTAATGTTATTTTAGAAACCAAAACATACAACCAAATAAGATCATACTTTTTACATAAAAATAATAAGTCTTTTAAATAGATCAAGAGTGAATTTCATTAATGAATTTTTGGGTTGTTACAGATTATATTTACAAAGATGGGTTTTTACAAATAGGTAGTTCATCACATTTAGTGTTTTTAGGTATAGAATCACAATTTTCTTGTAGTTGAGGTTTTATCAATTGGGGAATTATTATTTATTATCTAATTTATATTTTTATTGATATATATATTCTCGGGCTTATAATAAAATATTTAGTGTAGTTTTATTTCATATAGTGGGAATATGATTACTGTCTGACCATCCATTATATAAAACCTCAAGATGGGGTTAATTTTACATATAGCCTCAACTATTGGTTTTTGTGAGGAATTATCAATAAAAAAATGGTATATGGGTTTATGAACAATTGATGAGAGATATAGTAGGTCTACGAAAACCACGGGTTATTCCTATTCCTTATGGTCCTAAGGCCTATCATAGATGTGGGATGGTGAATATTATCAGTGAAAATGAGGTAATGGATTACTGTTTAACCATTTAAATTCTTAGTAATTCTTTGTTTCAAGAGGAAAAAATATAATTCACGATACCATTTGTATTTATTTTACTCTATTTTTGTGATTCATGATATTTACCCCTTCATTGAAACTACCATTATTTTTTTGATGACACATAGGGAGGATATAAATTTAGTATCCTTTCTATTGTCTATGCTTGGTTGATAAAATCATAGTTGGTCTATGGTGTATATAGGAAGTTTCTAATGATAGGTGAACCTCCTTTATTGAATTAGTTCACTTATTTTCACAAATAACTATAGGATTTCATCACTGTAATGGATTGGTTTTATTTTATGTATGTTATCATTTATTTCTCTTATATTTGAGTTTATTTCACTGTTGGTAGGGGTGTGTATATGGTATTTATTAGTGGAAAAGTTTATAAAATGAATCATAGATGTTTAAATTCTCTTTTAAAATTGTTTTATTTGGATTATTTTGAGTGGGTATATGTATATGTGATGGATTTTATAAGATTTATCATACAGTTAAAACCTATATTCTCACTAACTTTATGTATCCAAATATGAGAGTTCCTTTAGAACTTGTGAGTTGTTGATTTAAATTGAAGATATGTCGTATAAAGGGTTTATCCTACTCATATTCCACATGTTGGTTCCCCTATATTGTTCACAAATTAAAAAATATATATACTTTTTATTTTTTCATCGACTATCCTGACTTTATCACAGTGATTGTGAATAAAAAATATCCCATACAAAAGATTGAAGGGTTTTTCAATCAGTTGAAGAGAGATAGTTGGTTCTAGAATATATATTTTTGGTCTTAGTGCCTAATATTAATAAAATGAGTAATATTACTTGATGGTTAATTTAATATATTTCTATTTTTATTTTTAGTTCATGGAAATTCCTTATTGATTCATACATTATGAAATTATTTTATAAGAAAATAGTACAAAAACCTTTTATGAGTACATGAAAAAAATTGTGGTTTTGTTAATAATAGATAAAAGAGTTTATTAAATCTTGTAAGGAGATCATGATAAAAATTTAGGGATATATTTTATGTCCTTTGATGAAAATAGTTATATGAAACATTATCAAACTATATGTTTTTGACTCATAAGGTAAATATCCTCAGACATGTCATGTCCGAACAAAAGTTTTCACCTAATCCTTCTGGGATTAAGGCAATTGTTCCATGGGTTAATATAATAAAAAATATAAATGTTCATAGTTTCTATAAACCTATAATTTATTATTGCATAATTTTATCTAATTTCTCTTATATCACACAATATTTGATCTATTTAAACATATCGGGAAATTGATTCTTACAGTAAAATCATTTTCATGCAATATTTAAGTACCTAAATGATATATTTATGATTGATTAAATCATTCATTTTCAATATAAGGTTGATATTTTTAATTTTTATTGAATAATTCATATCAAGGTACTATTTGTGATTTTATACATGGGATAAAATGTTTCTTAGATGATATCTTCTCATTAGTATTATTTTGTCACCTATGTTTTTAAGATACTGAGTATAGTTTTAACTCTAATGGTTTTTAATGATATATTGTATAAGAGAAAATTTTGGTCTCCACATTTCACAAGATCCGACATTGTATCTTATCAAAAAAATATTCTAATTTTATTTAGTGTAGAAATATATTGTTCATAAGGGGATAAAATTTTTAGATCCATTATATTTTATTTAATGGTAATCTTGTTATAGATGAGATCAGTAAAAATTTACATGGTGATGTTTATCATAATGATGTATATAAGAGGAGGATGATGGTGGAAATTTTATTATTTATTTTGGGAAAAAACTATGTTGGGGGTGCAGTTTATCTATATCAAATCATACTATTTTATTCCTGGATTTAATAGGACTTGGAGTTTCATAAAAATAATATTAAGTGTGAAATTAAAATAAATAATATAATTTGGAGGCATTCTCATGAGGTATTTTTAGTGGATGATCATCATTAGGGATTTCATTATTTGATAAGCGATGTGATTGGTAGTCTTAAATATATTTCATATCTCAACTTTATGATAGAATCCATGTATATCTATGATGCATCATGAATTAAATTATTATTTTCCTCGTATATTCCAAAAGAGGATTATGGTTAACTATGTATCTCAATTTTTTATTAGTATATTAATTATGATAATATTATTACATCAAGTCTTTTTTCAGCCGTGAGATGTCCCATCGTTGAATAAGGGGGTCATTTTAATGGGTTTTATAGCTAGTATTACTCAATCTTTAGGTGGTGGTGAAATTATTTGGGTGGTTAATGAAAATATATTAATGTGTACATTTGTTATGATAATTCTGAAATTTACTATAATTTATTTTTATGGAAAATTCTTTGTATTCAATAAGTGGTGATTTACTATGGAGTTCTGAAGATAATAGTTATTAATTAGGATCCTAATTTTACCAGAATTGTACAGAAAAATCCGAAAGGTTATTTCGGTTATAATTTGAGGAAAAAAATTATTTTCTTCCTTAAATTGTATGATATATGGGGAAGATGATATAGATACAAAAATATATGTTTTGTGATTTTTTCAATATTTTGTAGGTTTGGGGGAAAACACATTCATTTTTATGAGTATTCTGATAATAAATAAGGTAACCAATCTATTTTCATAGATCTATTTTTGGTATTTTATAAGATACCTTAGTGATATAATTTATGTTATATATAGTGTATATTGTTTGATAATATTGGACTAGGATCGGGGTAATTTATGGATGAAATAATATAGTTGAATTTAAAGAGGATAAAGGATTTCGAGTAATATCTGAAATGTAATATGAATTAGACGAGGTGAACTATAGAGTTTTAGATTGATGATGATATATTTTTGATGGTTCATCCCCATTGTTATTAACACTAATGTACTAAAAGTTGTAATTTTTTTTCCATTTTTTTTGTAACATTATATGTGTAGGTGTGATTTTGTGAGGTGGAGTATTGGTTGTCTCTTATTTCATATATGGATCGAATCTATTAAATCATTTAAATGGATTACATTTAAGGATATTTTCCTTATTAATCCAATTTCATTTATTATGGATTATTTTTACATTGAGTAATATGTCACATTTAGGTATATTTCATTCATTATTCAATATCCAAAAAATCAAGAGGTTTGAGAACATTTTATTATTTGGTTCTTGACATATAAAGGTTTTTTGACTTGGAGAATATATATGAGACAAATATTTATATATTTGACTTCTATATATAGATACTTTTTTTAATTTAAAATTTTCTAGGGGTTTTTTTATTTTTATGCTAATATTTTGAAGCTGTTAATTCTTTATACAATTAATTTAAAATTTGTGATATTGAGCTTCATGTTTTAGAGGTATCTCAAAAGGTTATTTTAGTTTTTTGAATTATTTTATTCTTGCACTTTTTTTTCTAAATGAAATAAAACATTTTATATGTATATACAATTTTTTTAGAATTTTCATAGACTATTAATTTATTTATTTCACGGGAAGAGGATATTGGGTTGAGGTCACCAGTGGATTATAAAAGAAGACATGAGAGTTAGACTATCATAATAAACAATGATATTTTTTCTACATCCTTAATCACTGGTTGGATAGGGGATTTATTATCTTATATATTGTTATAGATCAGTTGATTATATCATTTAGTTGAAATTTTTGGATTTTCAGTATAAATTTTGGTATTGGATTGTGTTAGGGTTAATAACTATGACATAGTTTTCCACATTTTAAAATCCCTATATTCTAGATATATATTTGTTCCAAATAGATAATAATAAGACGCTGATTTTTGTAATTTTAGTGGAAAAAACATGGTTTTCTAAGGGATATTAAATAATGGAGGATAAAATGATATTCTCATGGTCTATAATATACATAACACACTTTTGTTTGAGTAATTATTTAAGAATTAAATGACCAATAGGATCAATGGTGTGAGTGAGTTGACTTATAATGTAGTGAATATTGATTAAATTTATATAATATACTATTAGTGAACCATAAGGTTTAGTATTTGGTTTCCTATAATGGAAGATAATTTGTAAAAGGAAATGATAAGTCATTAGTAATTTTTTACATTGATATTTTTTAAAATAAATATAATTTAAACATTATAGTGTGTGTGTGTGTAAGTAATGAAAAAAAGGAAAATACATATAGTTATAAAAGTAAATAATGTAAAATTTATTTTTTAGATTATTATAGGTTGATCACAATTGTTTTTGAATAATTGTTTCTCAATTGAATGTGCTCTTAATCATATTATTCTCAATGGTGACTGGAATCCTTTTCAAATTCCCTATGAGGTTTAGATCATGATTTTAATAGAAAACTTCAATTTCTTTTAAGAATAACTCCATTAAAAATATATTTCCTTCCAAGATCCTAGATCTCGTGTCCCACATGGGGTGAGAGAGTTTCCCATGAACTCACTTTAACATTATATTGGAATTCTCCCACAACGTGAGGAACATACAATTCATGATACAATGAGATAATGTGGATACTTTTTTGTATAAAGGGAAGGAATGACCTACAATTTTTTGAAGAATAAATCACTTTATAATGAATTTCAATTGATTTTATAGAAAATTATATTATAAGACAAAAGAATAGCCTATATACTCTTGAAAAATATTGAGAATGTTTTCGAATAATCATAATGCAGTTGTTCTCTCTAAATGATTGAAATCAATTCATGATACCTTGAGTGTTACCATATAAGGAGTTAGTAAAAAAATTTCAAAGCAACAAACTTCCGTGTTTCTGTAATGACCTCTGGGATAATTTTTAAAATTCATTTAAAATATGTGCGATATTTTATAAATTGTTATGAGAGAATTATAAGAGTCGAAATGTGAAAACCTAAGTTCCCATATGACCTTTCATTGGTATAGGAGTCTATCATGATGGTTGGAATCATGGGTAGTAGATCATGTCTTTTAGATTCACCTTAAAGATAATGAGCATGGGATTTTATAGAGAGGATTTAGGTTTTCACATAGTGGGATATTATATTAATTTAATAGGGGAAATTAAAAAGGTAATATATCAATATCCCAAAATATATAATGTTTCTTATACAATTATTAAGAACATATGTATCATTATTCCTTTTCATAAAAATTGTAATCAATGTTTCACTCCATTATAATATGGTATAGGTCATCCTGTGGCCGGGGTAGATTTTGGTGGTGGAAAAACAGGTAATATAAAAGTAAAACAAATTTATATCTTATTTATATCCATTAATTATATTTTATAATGTTATATTCATTATTAGAATGTTATACAATTTTTCAGTCAAATGAAAAATTCTCTTTTTCAAACCAAAATGCATTATTAAGTTTTATTTAAATATATAATTTTATATTTTATATTTTAAATATTTAAAAATAATATAATTTTTAATTGGTCATGTAAAAATTAGATTAGGATGAATGGTTTATATTTTATGAAATGTTTTTTTCAAATTATTAGTGAGAAATAACTATTTTTATTGAAAATTTTATTTTTGTTATAAGAATATTAAAAGTTCTTTTTTTAAAAAAAATTTCAAAGTAAATTTAGTTCAATTACAAAATTATTAATCTAAATAAATTCATTTTAATAAAATATTTTCTTGATATTGGTATAAAAAAATTATATACTTAAGATTATAATTTTCATGGAAAACCACTTCTGATTGTATTTTATAGCTATAATTTTAAACTAAATTCTTCCACTTATTTGAAATATAATTTAAAAAATTGATTATTTATTTTTAAAAATAATAATTAATAACAGATAACATGTATGACATAAATTTTTATTCAAATTGAATTATAAAAAAAGTAAAGATCTATCACCACAACTAAGGATAAACAAGTTTACCAGGGGTTAATCTATAGTGATAATGTTAAAAATGGCTTCAAAAGTTATCTAAATCCTATTGGACGGACAAATATCGATCCTATATAATCTCATATTTTTCTTTTATCCATTTTGGATATATTTTTTCACTAATAAATTAATATATTTTAATATTTTCAATACATCAAAGATTGTCCACTTCCCTACTTATAAAAGGACACTCGTCATCCTCTCCTCTCCATAATTCAAGATCCACTTTTCAGGGTAAATACCAACATAAATACCTTTAAAAATATCCTTCCTCATGACATAATGGTGTTATTTTAGTCATAATAGCAATATTATATGGATTAAGTGGAATAAAAAAGGAATTTTTTTTAATAATAGGTAAAACATGGAACTTAATGTTTTACTTTTTTTTCTTCTTCTACAAAATTAAAAACTCATATAAAACCATGATTCAAAATATTACCCATATACTATATAATTATATGTCAATTTTTTATGTATTAAATTAAATCCATATACATATTCATCTTATATTAAATGAAACCATTGTTCTTATTTACGAAGAACTACTACCTCACGAACTGATGTAATTCATTTTTTATCGCCACCTATCATTACAGGTTATAATAATATATTTAAATATATATATATATATAATATTAATGAAATATTTATCATTTTTTAATTATAAGTTTTGTTTTATCTACATTGGGGATACATGACCCATCACAATTTTTCCACATTGGGTCACTCCCCTATGATTTGATTCTTCTGCATGGCTCATTGGCCACCAGGGTGGTTGACTAGACATCCCCCACATAAAAGGAATTGTAATGGGGATATGATGTCTTGAGATTATATACCATTACCAACACCACTACAAGACCTTATTTGGTACAAGGGATAAGGTTTCATGGAGTGTATCCCATATGTCTCTCCATGACACAATGTTTCCCACATTACATTACCCCTAGGGCTGCACTACATTCATTTTGTACTCCAAAAAGCCCCTTGTGGTTTCCCTATTAATTAGAGACTACATAACATATTTGATGCTAAATTTAGGATCTACATTTAGGATTTATGACCCTCTAAAAATTATATTGTCCTCTTTGGGTCACTCCCTCGCAATTCAATCCTTTAGTAGGGCTTACTGCCCTCTTGGGGGGATCACTACCCACCCACTCTGAAAAGGCCTTGTATTGTGGAGATGATCAATGTGGATTATATACCATTCCAAACACCACTCCAATCCCTGATGTGCGACAAGGGACAATGTGGGATTACATGAAACATTATTGTAATGGTTTTTTCTATATCCAAAAATATTTTTCTTATAGTCATAATGTATAATTTTATAATTATGATGATAAAAATTAAATATTTCCTAATATAAAATTATTTTATGATTTTGGAAATTTATAATGTTGATGGACGAGAATGATATAGATCATGATGATGTGTTCTCCTGAAATATATTATGACAATAAATAAGCTTGATATAGATCTATAATGAACTGGGTAAATGGTTTGATTTAACAAGTTATAGGATTCTCTTATGATATTATTTGATTTTACAGAATATTTTTTTTCAAATTTTATGAATTAATGAAAGCGTTATATTAAAATGATGTCTCATGTTACCAACATGATTTATCTATGCTTTCAATGAGTTATCATGGAAGTCTTATGCTTTAACCTGGTAAGCTTACAAGATTTGGTTTAATGGAAGGTTTATGATACTTATTAGTGGTGAAATGTATAACATTAAACGGTATACATGTGATTTTCATAATTGTAATGAATGCTTTTTTAGTTTTATTTTTTTATTTAATATTTTTTTATTAATTTTTTATAAAAATCATTGCGTAGTGAAGTTAATTTATTGGGTAATTAATTTTTTAATTTGATCTCAATTTTTATTATTAATGTTTTATTTTTATTTTTATAATGTGTATTCCCAAACTTTCAAGTATCTTTATTTCATTTCTTGTGCACCTTAATGAAATTTTTTTGCTTAATTAAGATTTAAAATGTTTTTAATCGGGATTTATGGTTTAGAAATGAGGTTAAGATAAAATGTTTTAACAAATGTCATGAAAATAAAAAATTTTATTTCTTAAATGGTTTGTATGTTGAGAAAAAATGTATACTGAGTGCATGTTTCCAGTTTGGATTTTATATATTTTTGGTCAGTGTGATGAATTAATAATCATAACATTTAATGTTAAAATGTCTTTAAAGATGCAAGATCTTATTTACCGATTATTTAAGGATGAGACCATATATATGGAATCATAGAGAATGTTTAGATAATTTTATAGGTTGTGATAATGTTGGTAAATACTCTTAATAGATTCTAATTTATGGTTATCTCGATATAGAATTAAAATATAACCATATTAATTCATCTAAACTATGTCTATTAATAATGTTTTTAGCTAATGAATCTGGGATGCTGATATAGGAAGGAAACAAGAGGATAATAGCCTTCCAAATTAGAAACATTTAATGTTTGGAATTGGAACTACGATTTTTTGTTTTGATGTATTAGTTGACATATGATAAAAATTGTGGTGGAGTACACGCTAGAGAATAACTACATATACCATAAAATAACATGTTGATAGTATAGGTTTTAATGAGATAACACCCGCTATCATTTAATGGATCTTCTAAACCATTGGAAGATATGGAATAGATTAATGATTTGGAAAAGAAATTCAATGTGTTGGGTTTCTTCATCACTAAAAGGAAACTCTTTCAAGTTATTGTTTTGATGGTGAAGATGATGTGTTGTTGGTTAATGATTCTAGATAAAGGGAAGTGATTGATTCCCAATAATGGCATACATTTAAGAATATTTTCCTTGAGATATACATTACAAGGGTTTTTTAAAATTTAATTAAAAATATAATATTATAATTGAAAATTAAGAACGAATATTTAATGGATGGGTATAATGAAAAATTCTCTCGATTGGCACGGTAAACAAAATTTTTTATCTAATATATTGTTAGTAAAATTAATCAATTTTACATTGGATTTATTAAAAGATACCAAAATCCATTGAAATTTCTTGAATATAAAATTTATGAATATCTTTTTCACTATGATGAGAAGGTATAAATATAGTTAGTCATTGACCATGATTTCCATGAAACCTAGTATAAGAAAAGGTCCAGGTGGCATGGAATGTGAAATAATCCCTCAATGTATTATGAAGTTAAGAAAATAAAGTTTATAGTTTATGATAGGTGTGGTATAAATAACCATATTGAATATCTTATTAAATCTAAGATGTTCTCTAGATGTATTATGTTTTGGTATATGGATTGTGATTACAATGAATGAGATATTTTTAGTGGTAAAATTATTTTTTTTAAAGTAACTAAGGGATATAAAATGTAATGAGATAGGGCATTATGTAGATTCTTGAATAAATTGGAGCCATAATAATGGGAATTAGAAAGATTATATGTATATGGTTGTGGTGAAATCCATTAACAATACATTGGTGGATGCTGGTACATCAAAAAAGTTGCAACATATCTTGGTATCTCTTTTTTTATGTTTAATCATGGGTATGTGTACCATTAATTGAAGGTGAATGGAGATGACATATCTAAGTCAACTTTTTATAATATGTATGGGATTTATAATATACTTTTTCCATTTATATTGATGAATACAATAGTGGTATTCATGGATCTTATTAATAGAACTTCCATCAATATTTTGATAATTTTTTTTATTTGATGAAATTTTGGTTTACTCAAAATGTTTTGAGGATCATTACAAAATATTGATATTTTTCAAAAAAACATTTAAATAAAATAAATTATATGGAAAATATCTGGAATGTTAATTTTTGTTAAAAAAGATTTATTTTAGTTGACATATTGTAGATAAATATGTTATCACTATTTATACGTCTATATCCAAAGTGGTTGATGAATGAGAAAAACCTATAAATGTTACTAGGATTCATTATTTTCCTAGATTGTTATTCTATGACGAGTCGTATATTGATAACATTTCATGATTATAAATACAAATGCCAAACTAAAACGAAACATATTTATGTTCATATAAATAAATGAATGTAATGAATGCTTCCAAGAATTGAATGGAAAGTTTGTGATAAATGTAGTTTTGTAATATAAATCAATAAAAAGTTACTATTATCTATATTATGGTTTAATTAAAGGGTTTGGTTGAATTTTAATACTAAATGATCAAGTATATTCTTATTATTCTTGTTAATTAAAACATAGTGAAAACAATTATTCATCACATGACCTTGAACTAGAAGCTGGGGAGTTTTCTTTAACAAACCTGATATATCATTTATATGGAGTAAATTCAAAAAAAATAATGATCATAATGGTTTGAAGTAAATATTAATTCAATAATAGTTTATCATAATATAGAAGAGATGGAAGAATTGATAAATTATTATGAATACCCAACCAATTACCATCCAATTAAATAAAATAGGGTAGTTGATGCTTTGGGTCAGAAAGATTCTGATACATTAATGATGTCATATATTAAAACGGACCCTTTTGTAAATATTTGTGGAATTTTGGATTATAAATTATGCATTATAGAACTCCTTTTATTATTTCTAGGTTTCCATATAATTATATTTTTAAGACAAGATTATGAAATCTATGAAGAAAGATTAAAATTTTTCGGATGTTGTTGTAATTGGATAAGAAAGTAAAGTTTACTAAATTTAATATAAAAAAATAATTTTTTTTGGGATTTGTAAATGGTTTATATGTTTTTATATTCTCTAGTTGATGAAATATGTGTTTTTTGGGTCATATCTCTTTATTTTTTATTCATCTCAGACAAAAAATGCATAGATACATTTAAGAACAATTCTAGTGGGAAGGAAAGAAGAGAGATATTTCTGTTTTTATTATGAAATTATTGACATTCCAATAAGTTAAAAATAAAAGAAAATTACCCAAGGGTATGGTTAATTCTTTTCCGATTCCAAAGTTGAAATTAGATTATATATCTATAGATTTCATTGTGGTATTACTAATGACATCTGGTGGTAATTATACGATTTATCTAATTATTGATAAATTAAATAAATTTCAGCATTTTATATAAATTTGAGATAATATGTCTATGGATAATATTTTACAAATTTTTAATAAATATATAACTAAATTACCTGGATTCCATATTTCTATTGTATCTGATCAAGATCATATATTAACCTCATATTTTTTGGAAAGTATATCATATGTCCTTTGGTTCTGAATTAAATTTAATTGCTACATTTCATCATAAATATAATGGACTGTTAGATCTATAAATTCAGACATTGAATGATATAATTTAGGATTGTTTAATGTATTATCATGGATTTTGTGATAAATATATTTATTTTGTTGTATTTTATTATAATAATAGTTTTCATTCCTATTTAAAGATGGCACCTTTTGAAGAGTTCAATGGAATATATTGTCGAAATTTATATTTTTGGGATGTAGTTAGGGAAAGAATGTTTTTTGGATAATAATTAGTAGAAAAAGGGTTGATAAGGTGATGATTATTTATTAGTATATGAGGAAACCTCAATTTAGTAAGAAATATTATTCATATAATCTGACGAGATATCGTTCATTTGGGGTATAAAATCATGTTTTTTGAAATTATCTAAATCGAAAATTGTTAATAATTATTGGTAGAATGGAAATTTTAGTCAATTATTTAGTATCCCATATATAACTCTAGATAAAAAAATTTCAGTTACAAAGCATGAGGCCTCTACTCCATGTTTATCTTAGGTACATGTCATGTTTAATGTTTTTTTGTTAAGAATGTTTTTGAGGGATTGATCTCATGATTTAATACCATAAGTAGTTTAATTTGAAGAAAGAATTTCAAATGGGGGACAACCAATATAGAAAATTGAACACATAGAGAATGTGTTTCTTAGAATATTATTTACCATGCTACACTTTTTTTTTGAAAAACCCATATGATTCAAGAAGAAACATGGGAATAATAAAATGATACAAGGGAAAGATATCCCCACTTGTTTAAATAGCTAAAAAATATAAAAAGATTCAATTTCCAAAAGGGGGAATAATGTGAGAACCTAGGTAATGTTAAAATAAATATTTTTTGCAAATTTCTATTATTATTTAATTAGATTTTATATATCTATATTTATTATGAAAATACTAGGTAATTTCTTCAGTAAAAAAAAGCATTATTTCGAACCCAATTTGGTTTTCATTTAATATATTTTTTCATTGAAAAGTTAAATTAATAAATTTAGGATGTTAAATTTGAAAACCTAAGGCAACTATTCTGGTATTACGAATTAATATTCCAACTGGAAAGGGTAATCTATGTCAATAGCTGGAAGTGTGTGTCTCGAAAAATCAGTTTTTACATCCAAATTTGATTACACTTTCTCGCATCACAAATGGGAACGAGGGATTATTAAGGAGCTTCAAAGCCTGTTAAGAAACATTATTTGTATAGGATCAATTTTTGAAAGGAATTTGGTGACGGTGAAATGGAATGACTGCATAAAACCTATGGAAATGGGAGGATTAGGGGTCAAGGATTTTCACACCATTAATGATGGTCTGATTGGAAAATTCACATGGAGGATGATATCAAATGAGAATGGTGATGAATTTCTGACGATCAGGTTCACAAAACGGCCCATGAATGGATATAAATACTACCTCCAATCCTCGATATGGGCTTCCCTCAAGCAGGCTTATGCAATGATTATTTAAGATACTAAATGGATGGTCAGTAGAGACTCTACTCTTAGCTGTTGGAATACCTTGTGGATGGATCATCCATTGCATTCCATGAATGTTCCAGCCGAAGTTTCCTCATTGTCCATCTCCGATTTTTTATCACATCAGACATTGTAAGAGCTGATAATCTCTGACCATGTGTGTCTCAAATTAATAATTATGCTTTTATGGATTGTGACAGACTGATCTGGGTTCCTATAAGGATTGGAATTTTTTACCCTAAGGAGTTCTATAAGCTTGCTTGTGGTAGTACCGATCATGCCCAAACATGGATCATTAAGTTCAGGTCCCCCTTCATTCGGATAGCCCTGTTTCTAATGCTTTAGAGGATTTGGAAGAACAAAATTCCCACATATGAACATTTGAAGCAAGCTAGTTTTCAGATTGCCTCCTAGTGTGCATTATGCAGGTCTGAGGACGATACGATGCATTATATATTTATGGAGTGCATGCTGGCCCAAAAACTCTGTAATTACCTTCGAATGGTGTTCGGATTTGCGGTGGACTCTGAAATTCTACACGTTGACCTACTGTCTGGGCTGCTGCATGTGCGCTGCAGTGAGAAGCTGTGTAATCTTCTCGCTGTAGCTATTGCAGCGACCATTGCATCCTTGGGGGAATCGCATAACATGGTCTTGTTTGATGGTGCACATGATGTTGTTCGGAAGGGAATGATCTCCATTCACATGGATGTGTACGTTACGTCAATGATCAAGGATGGCGCGATGGCTAATACCATTTCTGACCTTCAAACTCTGAGGCTGCTTGTTGTTTCTGGCTGACCCCACAAACCTTATATGCTGAAGTATATCAGATGGATAACACTGATTTCACTGTGCCTCAAAGTGAATGTTGATGGAGCTGCGTCAGGTGTGCCGGGCCCATCGGGATGCGGAGGTGTTTTCCGCACTTTTCGTGGGTTCATCAAGGGATGATTTATCATTACATTGGACTTGGAATTTAATTTGAAACTGATCTATGGGCTATGATTCATGCTATAAGGTATGTTGTCCAATATAATTGTAGATGGATTTGGATTGATTTTGAATCTATGACTTTAGTTCATGCTTTGAATTCTAGAATGCGTAATGTGCCTTAGCATGTGCTCCCTCAGTGGGTTGAGTGCCTCCACCAATCTAGTCAAATACACAAGGCTATTTCTCATGTGTATCCGGAGGCCATACAGGTTGCAGATTCATTGGCAAGAAAGGCTCTAATTTATTATGATATGATGTGGTCCATTATGGCCCTTGATTATTGTGCTCCAATGGTGGATGCGGATAGATATGGCGTGTTGTATACTCGCCTATGTAGTAACCCCTTGTACGCCTGACTCTTTATTTTTATCTATTATTTTTTAGGACCGGGCCATACCAGATACTGATGTTCTTTCTAATGTGATAATGATTAAACTAAAGAAAAAAAAACCAAATCCTATTTTATGTGCATATATAGACTCCATATCATCTAATATTTTTAAAATTTTCATTTTTTATCAAATTTTTTTATTAATATAATAAAAAAAATTCAACATTGGAAAAATTTAATGTTTATCCTCTCCTCTACTTGAAAATGGAAAACTGTAGTCCTCTCCATTACACACATATAGATCCATTTGGATTGAATAATATCTAACATAATACCTAAAATAAATCCGTTCCCATTTTTTAAAGGTCTTATATTTGGCAGAATACCAACCTTATATGGATTATGGTGTAATGAAAATGAAGTTGTATGAAGAATATGTATAGATTTTAACCACGTTATTTAGTTTTATTTATTCTTTTAACACCTTTAAAACTATTATAAACATTTTTATATAAAATAATCAGTATCTAAAATATACTAATATTTTATTATGTTTATTTCCAAACATTAATTCATTTACATATTCATCTAATGGGAAACAAAACAATCATTCATGTGTATGGAGGACAACCGCCTCACTAACCGATGTAATTCATCATTCATCAATCTCTATCACAAATGCTTATAAATATGAATAAAATTAAATATATTATATTTATGAAATATTTATCATTATTTAAATATATTATAACATCGCTTTTTATTCCCATCCATCCACTAAAAATGATAACATCATAAATGTGTTTGTATGGATTACCACCTCCGCAAAGAGATATGATTATTTTTGCATCTCCACCTCATATGGATGGAAGATATAAGAGTATTTAAAGATATAATACTATATTTATGATATAATAATAAATATATTAATTAAAAATTATAATTACCTTCTTTCTATCATGTTTATTGAAAAATGGAAAAGTTATTCATTCGTATATAAGACCCTCCATCTCTATAATTGTAACATAAATCCCTTTTCATAACCATATTTAATATTTCATTATAATAGTTTAATTAATATATAAATATTTCAATTATAGAATTACTAATATTATTTAAATGATATAATCCAAATCCATTTTATGAAAGTGAACGTAGATAATTCATTTTTTTAATTATGAACCAAACATCATAGAATAATTTTATATAAACATAATCAAATAATTAATCATCTATAACATGGATATATGTGATAAAAATAGAATTAATATGTTGAAAAAATTTATTAAAAAATTAAATAACTAAAATAATTTTATTATTTAGGAATATAAAAACATATGCCACAGTCAGAATTTCATTAATGACATTTTACCTTAAAAACCTCATTTTAAATGTTTTAAAGAATTATTTAATAAAACATTTTCTACCAGTTATATATTTTTATAGATATTTTTTTTTGAATTTATATATATTGAAATCATTTAATTATTAATGAATCTATATGTGTCCTTTTAGTTTCTTTTAGATGTTTTAAAAATTAATTTTTTAAATATTTTATATTGAATGTTTTGATAAAAAGGAAAAAATGAATGCTCATTTTAGAAAATATAATGTCAACTTCTTCCCCTGTTTCTATAATAGTTACTTCCTATGTGGTTTCATTTATAGTATTTATTTTTACTTCAATGAAAAACCACTCTTCCCTTTTTTATGATTATATTAAAAAAATACTATATAGAATGGATATTTTGATATCAGAAAATGTTTTTATGGATGTGAAGAATATTTTAATGTGTATAATGATGGGAATAAAATATTTCATGTGTTATGATTATTTTATGGTTCATGGAAATTTTTTATGATGAATAGTGAAACTAATATATCTTATGATTATGGGAGACCCTAATATAGCTCACAAAATTAGTTGAGTCTAATATATCTCTCCAATTAATTGGGTAAATTGATGGAGTTATCTGGTCATAGGTTTTACCTAATAAATTATTAGAATTTACTCATTAGGTTATTATATTTGTTTGAGTGATTATAAATGTGAAATGAAAATTATTTCTCACATTACCTGCATAATTTATCTATGATTTCTATAAGATTCTTTGAAATTATTATGGATTCACAAGGTAAAATAATGCAGTTAAGATTAATGGAAATTTTATGATAATTTATATGTGTGAAATGGTTAAGTTTTAAAATTTATGATGTATTTTTTATGATTTTAAAATAAATAACATGTTTTCTATTTTTCCAATTAAGTTATATTACAAATATATTTGGGTAGTGATTTTTCATTCTTTTGTAATGAAATAATTTTTTTGATCACAATGTTTTTTTTTGAAAAATGATTATTATTATAATGTGTTTTCATAGACTAAAAATTTTCATTATTTATTTTAATATTTACCTTAGTGATGTTTTATGGATCATCCCATTATTTTAAAGTTATTTTTTCGAGATTAAAGATGATTAAGGAAAATAATGAGTTTAAGATAAGATTAATAAAGATATGTCATTGAAAGAAAACATCTTATATATTAAATGTTTTTTATTCTGAAAAAATGGATATGGAGAGTAATTGTCCACATTGAGATATATTATGTTATTTTTAAATTTTTTTACTAATTATATAAAAATGTAATCTCAAAAGGTACTTAGGATTTCAAGATTTGATTTATGGATTGTTTAAGGTTGTGTCCCTATATCGGGGGTTCTGTCACTCTGGGGGTGTCTACCCTTTCTAACTGGATCCTACCATGGATACATCATATAAATCAGTTAATATTATAAGAATATAGGATACCAAACTCTTATGTGGGTTGATTGAAACCTTGTTTTTCTATTTAAATAATAATTATATTATTTTTTTCACTATTTTTTTCTATTTACAGTAATGGAATTATCTGATTAAAATTTAAATCCTATAATATAAAATGTCAAAAAATGGAAATAAATATGTAAGATGAATATAATAGTTGTAGTGTTGATGTAATTACTGAATTATTTTATAATTATTACTATCACATAGTGGTGATGTTGAGTTTGTAGACATGAAGTTTAATATTTTATATCCATCCATAGGAAACTAGGATAATTAAACTTGTGAACTTGAATCAATTTTTAGGAGTCTAAGTAGATTTATTTTTCAATGTTAAGGAATGTGAAAAGATGATTTATTTTGATGGAAACATAGTAAATCTACAAAGGTCACTATAGCCATCCGTCCTAGGAACCACTTTGAACCATGCTCCAAGGAGTACAACTAGTCCTTAAGTGCACCTCCATATAATCCAAAGGTTTCAGACTAGTAGCAATAGTATTTTTAGGTTATATTTGGAATAATATACACTCTAGTGATAATAATAATAATGGCCATATGTATATTACACAATTAAATAAATAAAACAATAGATGAAAAACAATAAAACACAATGGAAGCATAAATAAAAGAAAAACTGATCGTAAGTCCAAAAAATAATACCATTTGAAGATGATAAACATGTCACAGAAGGTCATACAATACATACAAACAAATTTTTTCAATGTATGACCGTATAGTTATATATATAAATATGAAAAATAATGTCTTGCCTGATGTAGTGGATGCACTTGATCCACTGCCATCAATCTCATACAAAACCTGTATAACTCATGATCACCAAGGGATTTCTCTCGATCCAAATCCCTTACATAATATCAAAACCATAAAGTCTAAACCCATCCAATGGGGCCCTTATACGGTTTGTTTATGGACTTAGTAGGTCGTCACCAACATGTGTATATCTAATATCCATATTTTTACATTGTATGAAAAATATAATAAAAATGACAAATTACACCCATTTTATAATTAATCCACTACCCTTATTCTCAACAACCATAACTGGGCAATTTCCTACTTTGGAAAATTCCATAACAAATCTAAAAACATGTGCGAAAATATATATAAGTCATAATATTATTGTATTTATATATATATATTCAGTGTGATGGACCCATAGATTAATTCTAAGGAATCCCCTGAAGAAATTCATACCTGGAGTGCACTCAGGAATATATCATAAATATATCAACATCACATCATTGAATCTAGCACTGAAAATGCCACAAAAAAGTAACCATAATACTAATGGAATTTCCATCAATATGTTCTAGGACCCTCTAACCTGCACTCATAATTTCACCATCGGCTCTATAATTCGAAATCTCGAGGCACTGTGAGATCCATCCTCCAACATATAATAAATCAGCATAGTCTCAATATCCAAACATCCCATGTAATGAAGACATTCATACTCCTGTAATCCTTACCCATCTGACCCATGTAGTACTATGAGCCTCATATCCCAACTGGTTGTGTTAGCACTATCACCTGATGGTCCATCACCATTAACCATGGATTTCAATGGTGAGAACCTCATCTATTACTAATGGTCAAAACCATCCCCTAAGACACAAAATCTATAGAGTCATAAACCAAAATGAGTGGTCAAACCCACCTATAATTACTCATATCTTTTTAAATATGACACTAATTGATCATTATCCAATAATGGTGAGTGGAAATCACCAGCATATCCAAATCCATATCATTTGGAACCTTCTGGCACAACAAATATGTCACAATTTCCTAATGGTCAACACCATCTCAAGCCTCACAGTCAATTCACTCATTCTAAAGTGCTCATCACCTCAAACATTATGAATCATTTAATCTCAACCAAGTGATCATCGTCACTGAATATATCTTGATCCATACCCTTATCTTGATGAATTTTTTTCCTATGTCCCAGTGATCAACTCTTGGGAAAAAATAACTCAAGGATCCATTGTATTTTTTTTTTGGTGGTAGTGTTTTTTGAAAAATACATATGAAAACATTTTATTATCGTTGGTCTTTCTAAAAAAGATTCATTTAAATTGAAACCATTTTCCACATTTTTTCATGTTTTTTCCTCAAAATAAATATTTTTTCATGTCAATTGAAGATATTCTTGAATTAAAAGTATATGGACCACATTACAGGTCACTGAAATGGAAAATGAAAATTGGAAAATGAAATATTTATGTATATTAGTGCTATATTGACCACATATCATATTAGACGGTCCACAAAGGCACTTTATGTTTCACAGATGGGAGCAGTGCAATTAGATTTCTACAAAGGACTATGTTCTATGTGAACCACATAATGAGATCAGTTTAGGGGGAGTTTTTCATTTGTGAAGTAAAGGCTAAGAATAAATGTTTCCAAAAAGGGAAACAAATTTTTTTGAGTAAGGATGTGATTGATGTGCTCCCTTGAGTTAATAATTGTGTCTTTCATACCACATAACATGTTCACGATGAATGAAATACTGCAGAGGGGTTTTCAATTATCATGATTACTATTTTTTCTGAACCTATTTTCATATATAAAGAACATTAATATGATCATCGGTGTAGAGATAATTTAATTAGTGGGGATTAACATGGGAAAGAATTTAGCTGGGTCCAAAAGTGGAAAATGGAGGAGGAATTTGTTTTAGAAGGAGGATTCTACAATAGAATAATTTTTTATTAAGTATTATCCAAAGGCAGAGTTCATGAAGGATGATTCCAAAAATAATGAATTTGAAAAGCATGATTCTAAAAAGGAAGAGTTTTTAATGGTGTATTTCTCAATGGAATAGTTTTTAAAGGAGGTTTGTTTGTAGGGAATTGTAACTTAGAATAGAAAGGAGATTATAGAGGCATTATCTATCCAAAAAGAAAATTCCATCTATGAAGTGAAGTAAGCTCACAAAGAAAAGTCGGCACATGAATTAATCATGCTATGAGGTGTAGTGGTTGTTCATGAAGGATCAAAAATAGTTCTTAAAATATATCCATGCAAGGAAAATTCTATGCAGTTCTTTATTTCATCGATCAGATGAAAAAATGGTGCCATGGAACACACTTATGTGTAAACTTATTTTGGTGTTATTGGGTAAAGAGATAATTTCTGAGATATGCAAGTGAGTAAAACCATAATTATATAAAAATTTATTAGATGAAAAAGAAGATATAGGATCTCCACCATCCAATAATATTTGTAGAGGGATTTTATTCCCTGATACATTCATGGTAGTGAAAGGAAGACTTGGTATCTCTTGAATATCATTAATGAGCCAAATAAAGGCTAATTACTATGTATATAGTAAAGATAAGTCTTTTCAAGTTGACTAGAAGGGGGAGGTGCTACATCTTGGTGTTTTCGAGGAATTGAAGGAGCATCCTAGAAACAAATTCAGCAATGAATCTACCAAAATTTTAGGATGGATTAATTATTTTTTATGAAGAGACCTAAATGTCCCTAAATAGTGCATGGATCAATTCGTGAGCAATGATAATAGGATAAGGATGAAGGTGATCCTTTACATTAGTAGGGAGACATCGACTGAAAGATCAGGGGAATGAGCATTGAGAATTAGTTAGTTGTCCCTAATCCTTATAAGGAAATGAGACTGAGTATAGATGAGATCTATCTTGATCCTTGTATTGGAAGTGATCTTCAATGTTTTTGGTACATCAATGCATTGCATTTTATGCTCCATGGATGTATCCTATTAAGGATGAACCACGTATAAATCTAGGTTTCCTTTATTCTTACATTCCTTATTTAGATTCTAGGAATCATCATCATGTAATGTGGGATTAAATAAGAGAAATATAAACACCAAAAGAAAAATAAGTGGCCCTTATAATAAAGAGGTCGAGATCAAGTTGGGCGTAATGAATTTCAAAAAGAATACACATACCCTAATTCACTCAATACCATTGTATCTAAGACTCTTTTGGGACTAGTATGAACATCACCTCAAATCTTCATGACATGCCCATCACATTACTATGAAACTATATCAATTATAAAACGATTTAATTTAATTTATATTAAAAAACAAACATGACTGACCTAGTTGGTCAAAACACATACCAAAATTAGCATGTATAATTGTACATGGGAATACACAACGACATCCCATAACATCAACTCATCAACAAAAAAGAAACCATTAATTGATTTAGGGTCTCACTATGTTATCCCAACATGTGTATTATTTCTTATGTACTTTGTTTTTGATTTTTGTTCTATTATTAAAAATTGTGAGGGAGTTGAGTTCTCCAAATAATTATAGAAGATAATTTCTATTGAGGTTTCATTTTTGAAATAATGACATAACATCATTCAATGATTAGTGTATTTAACTTACCTCAGACCCTTAATTGTTCACTGTCACACCATGCTAAAATATTTATTTTATTTAGTATATTAATGTATAAAATATATATTGAACTAACTCCTTTATTCTAAAATAATATTTTCAACACTTATTATTCATGAAGTGGAAAAATTAAGTCACATAAATATATCTTCTATGAAAGTATACATTAGGAAAAGGGCGATAATTACAATCCATAGAATAATTAATTTCATTCAAATACCATTTAATTATTTACCAACAAGTATATCAGTTAAAAATGATGATTATGAAATGGATTTTAATGAAATCCCCTAGTACAAAGAAGGAGTCTCAATAATGAATGATGGTATAGAACAATCACCACACCTCAAAAATATATATATTGAATAATTATAACATAAGGAACAATTAAAAAATACAATCAAAATATTATTAAAATAATCATAACACACAATTTCATCCACCCTCACAATAGTAAAATTAGACTTGCAATATATTAAATTTGAGTTCATTAAAATAGGAACATGGAATATTAGAATTACAAAAATTGAATTTATAATTTGTTGGAAAATATAGAATTATTATTATATAATTGAGTAATCATAATTCCATGGGTTTTTATTCCCATAAACCATATATTTATTATATAGGAAAAAATATCACAAATTCAGATGATGAGATTTTAACCATGTGGACTGGGGTTACTTATTTGAAAGTTCTAAATTGCCGATGTGACGATGCGGTGTTTTTCTTCTTCAAAAAGACTCAAAATATTATGTAATTAAATACCCATTATCAATATGATACCTCTAACTATGATAAACCTAAATATATAAATGTTGTTATTTACTTTTCATAATTTATTAGGATTTATTAAATAAAAATATTATCTGCATTCACACACAACTTTATTGAAAAAATTTGATGAATTATTTTTTTTAGAATGATCCTTAATGAGGGATCAAGTATCCCTCTTAAAGACTATATATAGGCTATTAAAATGTTAGATATTATGTTTATTATACTTTTTAATCACTTTCATTGATTGGGTGCAATCATAGAGATACAGAAGACATCAACAATGACATAACTTCTTCCAATTAAGTTAATTCCCTAGAATTGATAATTTAATATATTGTGATATATATATTAATGATAGATGAAATCCTATAAGCATATACTATTTTAATATTATTATAATTTCATCCCTTTAAATATGATACATTATAAATCAGTTTAGAGTGATTTTTAAGAGTTTATACGTTGGATTTGTTTCTTATAATGTCTCACATGGTTACTGGATTTGTTATATATTCTTGTTACAGTAATAAGAATTGAAAATTATAACTTAGTCCATATGACCATCGAATATATTTATAAAATATATTATAATTCAATGAATTACTTGTGTTATAGGTTTCAGGAATGTTATACCTGATGAATTCTCTCTTGAGAACAATACAAATTTATTAATAAACTATAATAACTGATTATCAATCACTATAACTCATCTAAAAAATTATTACTCCATAAAACATTATTTGTTTTATTGATAATTAGAATATTATTGGTTCATTGTTAATAATTCATTTTGATCATAGTATCAGGAAGACCATATCACTTTTTGACTCTTCCAATACCCCCTATTATAAGCCATGAGATGCACTGTTAATTATTTCCTCAAAATAATTTTCATGGTATCCCTAGGAAATAATATTTTCATAATTGGATAATCTTTAAAAATTTATAAAACCATATTACCTATATTAAGATCATTACCCCACTCCTTTTCAAAATAAGTTAATATATTGAAGATATTGAATATGGGTGATGATATATCCATATCACAGCATGCACCATGTGTCTTATTAAATGTAGGTGTGACTATAATAATGGATATATATATATATTAATGTTTACTAAAATTATTTCACATATAAGAGGACCATAAAATATAATATTACTAGTCTGTGTTGGTTCTATACTGGTGTAATGGTAAAATGAGATGCAACACGACAATGTGGAGGTGGTTCAATACTAGAATAGCTAATTAGATACATGGTTTTCAAAAATTTTAATTAATGAATGAAACTATTTTAGGAAATAATTTCATATTATAATGATAATTAATGTTCTGTAGTGTAACAAAATAAGAAAATGGTTGTCCCAACAAACCTGATCCAACCATCACACTGGATTTGTTTATATTTCCAACTACTACAACATGTCTTGTAGGTCCAATAGAGTGGGATTAACCACAATATATAAAAACTAATATTTCATAAAAAATGACAATTAATATTTAGGCAATGTTACTTCACAGTAATGGTAGGATTTTATCTATCAATAGGAGAGATTTCTAGTAAATCAAGAAACACCATTATATAATTGTATCATGTTATGAAATGATAAGTGACAATAATTATCACTAACTATGATATGATGTTACATTAATTATTTCTATAGCATGACATATGATTCTTTACTGTCATCAAATTCAGCATTCTTTTCCATAATAACCCATTTTAGAATGGGCATAACTCAATTTTTCATCTTATATTCCTCATTAAAAACACATAATTATGGTATGAATTTCACCATTTAAATATAAATTAATAAAATTATAATTTAAAATTCCCATTTCAGGGTTGTTTTATATTTATATTCTAATGTTATCAGATTCAAATTAAATTGATGACGAATATGTTAATAATTTAATTTTTAAACTATAATTCATCATGGATATTTTTTTTAAAGTTTCCTTAATGAATCTCACATAAATAAGTTAGTGCACACTTGGTTAACTAAAATACATTTATAAAAAATATTACCCTCCCTTATTTATATATAATACCAGTAGAATAGGTAAATATATGACTCAATCATTATTAAAGGATATTGTGCATCATTTGAAAATCACGATCTCTTTATATGTCTTGAGAAATGAATATAGTTAACATATTATTATACGATCTATCACATAATAAAATACCTATTATTAAATCATCATTGTATACAAAATATATTATTACATTCACTAAAATGGTCACAATAAGTTTTTTTGAACATAATACATTATACGGAAACGTCATAATCATAATCACTAGAGGTATTTATTCTATAAATAACTTCAGGAAGAAAGGAAATATTACAATGATGAAGAAAATAATAATAAAATGTATAAAAATTTATGAATCTAAGATAATTATATGAATTATTTTTGATACTACATTGAAATGTATATATAAGTTGTTATATGAAAAATAGAAGGATGTGACGACTATTGAAATTTGAAAATTTTTATTTTAATAATTATAATAGAAACATTTATATATGATAGTTGTAATAACAATATAAACATTAAACATGGATCTTTATAATAAAATATATATTTTAATTTTATAAAGAAAATAATTTTTAGTGGTTAATAAAGTATGTTGATCATGGAATATTAATATAATTTCACTAAAATTTCATAGAATAAAAATAAGATTTAACTGTTATTTTGTTTTTTTTCAACATAAATATGTTTTTTTAAATATATTAATTTTATATTTTAATAAAAAATATTACAGTAAAATAATCTTTCATTCATCTTTAAAGAAATTTTTTTATTGAATTATCCAGTCAAATTTATCAAATAGTGATTTTTTCATTTCTAAAGGGTTATTGTTTCGGTAAATTATAATAAACAAATATAAATGTATATTATATTTTATAAATTAATTTTTAGGTAAAAATGATATAAAAATTATTATATATAAATCCATTACAAAAAATATGTTATTCAATTAATATCATTTATTTAAATTAATTAATTCACATTTCATCACCTATAATGGATATTCCAATATTTAAAATTTATATTATAGTTTTTTAAAAAATTCATTGTGAATAATTGTATTGAACTTGGTGGAAGTAGTAAGGGAATATTGATTTTAATTGTAAATTGAATAAAAGTAAAAAACCATTTTTAAATTTCAAATAACTTTTATTAAATCTATGTGTTACCATAGGTAATTTAATTTCCTAAAATATATACTTCAAATACCTATGCCCAGATTCTAATAAATCATGCACCATCATTACTTTTAAATACCAAACCATCCTATAATTTCCTTTCACTCCAACATCATTGAGCACTTTTTCACTAAAATTTTGTAACATCCCAGGTAAATGAATTATAAGTCATATTTCATATTTATTAATATTTGGGAATTAAATATTAATTTTATTATAAATGGGATTTCTATGTTCTATAGCGTACCTGATACGCAACAACAGGTTTCTTTGGATTCTTACATTGCTCACTAATAATATAATATTATTATTTTAAATGGTAGTAATCTCTTAGAATTTTTATTGGTGTTGATGAACAAAACTAACTAAAATATGATTATATATGTTTGTTAAATGTATTAACATTTATCCAATAAAAAGTTAGTGGCTTAAAATGTGAATGAATCTAATTTTAAGCATAATTTACATTAAAAGGCCAATTTATCACCGTTTAATGTCGAACACTTTTTAAATCTAGTTTTGTCACTATAATAAATTCTATATGACCAAATAAAACCCTTCTTTATAATGGGGACATCAAAATTTACTATTTGGAAATTTTAGGAATTTTTCCGATAAAGTTCATTTTTAATGAATAGTGAAAAATGTTGTATTTTAATTCAAAAGTGACTTTTAATCAAATTAATTTATATAGTTATATTGTATTTTTGATTTTATTTAATGTGAAATTAAAATATATTTTTACCATTTAATCCAATGTTTGTCATTGGAATTAATTTCACGTTGATATTGGACATAAACAAGTATCAATCTTTTGATAGTTATTGTTTCATAAAAACACACGATTTGTTTTGTTAACGGATATTAATTTTAAATTAAATTAATTCCACTTCTATGTCTTGAATTTTAAAAAATAGACATCATTTATGAATTTATAATAACAAATATATCTTAGGCAGAATTTTTGGTATTTTTCCGAAAATCTTCAATTTTTGATGAATAGTGAAAGCACTTAGTTGTAGTTAAAAAAGCTGATTTTTTCATTTAAATGAAATTTTACCACATCTGTGAATTTAATTTCAAAAATTTGACTTACATGTTTGTTATCAAGAAGTAAAATGTGGTTCATTAAGATGAAAATAATTTTTGGTTAATAGTAACTTTTGACTTTTATTTAACGCGGTGAAAGGTAAATAGGGTGATTTTAGGGTAAAAGAATCTTCTAATAATTCAAAATTAACTTAACACTTTTCCAAACCTTATTGTATTAGTAATGGCAAACAATGGACATCATTGGTTCCATTTTGGGAACCATCTGAGCCGCTTGAAAGTGATAATGACAGTTTAAATTAATTAATTTAAAGTAAAGGCCAAAATGACATAAATTTTTTTTACTAATTAATTTTTATATGGTGTTTTATAAGTCATATTTTCTAATTTAAATATTTATTGGAAATATAATAAGATTTCCTATATCATGGTATTTTTTTTATAATTTTCAGACTTCAAATAAATTAAATTACTTATGACACAATAATGATGCATTGTTTACCTCAATAATAAATCATTTAAATAAATAAGATTATAAGGATTAAAATATTATCCAAAACATGCCCAATTATTATTGGATGATTTTATAGAATAAGAATAAGTTTATTTTTTGAACTTATGTTTTATCAAATTGATATATTTTTATTGAAAAATGATTTAGTGATTAAGTGATAAATGTTGTGGAGGAAGACAGTGAGTTGCAGAAAAAGGTTGTGTTGGTCCAAAGGGTAAGTTGCCTGATTTTAACGTTGATAATGATTGTGTTTTGAGATTTGGAAAGAGATTATTTGTACCTTGTGATTTACAATTGAAGAATGAGTTGTTATGTGAAGCTCATAGTTCCCCGTTTTCAGTTCATCCTAGTAGTTATATGATGTACATAGATCCTTGTGTGTATTACTGGTGGGATTGAATCAAAATAGATATTGCTTATTTTACTATGAAGTGTTTGACTTGTCAGTAGGTTAAAGCAGAGCGACAGTTACCGAAATGGATGCTTCATCCTCTACCAGTTCTAGAGTGGAAATGAGAAAATATATCCATGGAATTCATTATAGGATTACCAAAGACATCTTATGGTAATAATGCAATATGGGTTATTGTTGATCAATTGATTAATATGCTCATTTCCCTCCTATTCGAGATAAATTATATCTAGATCAAATTTTTCTTTTGTATGTTAATGAGATAATACGGTTTCATGGAGTTGCCCTGTTCATTTTTTCTGATCATAATCCCATGTTTCCATCTATCTTTTGGAAATGACTTCAGAAGTCGTTGGGAATTGAATTAAATTTTATCACATCATTTCATCCGAAATCAGATGGGCAGTTAGAATGAACAATTCAGACCATGGAGTATTTTCTTTGTTCTTGTTCACTGGATTATTAGGGATGTTGGGACCAACATCTTTCTTTGCTTAAATTTTCTTATAATAACAGTTTTTATTCCCGTATACATATTTCACTATTTGAGGCATTATATGGAAAACTTTGTCGAACTCCAGCATTTTGGGATGAATCATGTGAAAAAAAGCTGATGTGACTAGAATTGGTAGAAGATATAGAAGATAATGTTCAGTTTATTCAGATACACATGAGAATTGCTCAGAGAAAACATAATAGTTATTCAGATAACTGGAGGAAGGATCGTTCTTTTGAGGTAGGTGATCATGTCTTTCTCAAAGTTTCTCCATGGTAAAATGTGATGTGTTTCGGTAAGAAGGGAAAATTGAGTCCAATGTTCATTGAAACTTATAAAATTCGGAGGAAATTTGGATCATTTGCATACAGAGTTGCTTTACCTCCATGTTTATCCCAGGTACACAATGTTTTTCATGTTTCCATGTTGAGAATGTATATACCAGATCAATATCATGTTTTGAGCCTCGAGGTAGTTCAGTTAGAAGAGGATCCCTCTTATAAAGAACAACTATTCCAAATTCATGACTATAGTGATAATTTGGTGCGGAATAAGTTAATTATCGAGGTAATGGTTTTGTGGAAAAATAATATGGTTGAAGAGGCAATGTGGGAATCTGAAAATTCTATGAGGGATAAATACCCCCTCTTATTTTGATAAGTGAATAAAAATTGCGAGGATGCAAATCCGAAAATGGGGGAAGGATGTAACATCCCAGGAAAATGAAGAATAAGACATATTTCATATTTATTATTATTTGTGAATTAAATATTAATTTTATTTTAAAGGGATTTCTATGTTCAATGACGTACCAGATACGCAACAACGAGTTTCTTTGGAATCTTACATTGCACACTAATAATATAATAATATTATTTTAAATGGTAGCTAACTCCTAGCCTTTTTATTGGTGTGAACGAACAAAACTAACTAAAATATTATTATATATTTTGTTAAATGTATTGACATTTATCTAATCAAAATTTAGAGGCTTAAAATGTGAATTAATCTAATTTTAAGCATAATTTACATTAAAAGTCCGATTTATCGCCTTTTAATGGTGAACCATTTTTAAATCTAGTTTTGGTCACATTAATAAATTTAATATGACCAAATGAAATACTTATTTAGAATGGGGACATCGAAATTTACATTGGGAAAATTTTAGGAATTTTTCCAATAATGTTTAGTTTTAATGAATAATGAAAATATTGTATTTCAATTCAAAAGTTCCTTTTAATCTAATTTATTAATATGGTTATATTATCATTTTAATTGGTTTTAAAGTAAAATTAAAATATATTTTTACCATTTAATCTAATGTTGGTCATTGGAATTAATTTCCCTTTGAAATTGGACATAAACAAGTATCAATTTTTGATAGTTATTGTTTCTTAAAAACACGCTATTTGTTTTGATAATGGGAATTGATTTAAAAATTAATTAATGCCACTTATATTTTTTTAATTTGAAAATATAGACATATTTTTTTAATTTAGAATATTGAATATTGCTTCGGCTGAAATTTTGGTATTTTTCGAAAAACGTCTATTTTTGATAAATAGTGAAACCACATAGTGTTAGTTAACAAACTGAATTTTTCTTTTAAATGAAATTTTACCACTTCTGTGAAATTAATTTCAACAATCTGACATACATGGTTGTTATCAAGAAGTAAAAGGTGGTTCATTAAGATAATAATAATTTTTTCTGAATAGTAACTTTTGATTTTTATTTAGCACGGTTAAAGGTAAATAGGGTATTTTAAGGTAAAAAGAATATTATATTAATTCAAAATTGGCATAAAAATTATTAAAACATTATTGGATGAGTCATGGCCGACCATGGGAATCTTTGGGTCGATTTTGGGACCCATTTGAGTCACATGGAAGTGATAACAACAATTTAAATTAATTAATTTAAATTAAATGCCAAAATTACATAAACAAAAATATTTTAGTAATTAATTTTTATATGGTGTTATCTAATACATCTATTAGACTATAAATATTTAATGGAAATCTATAAGTATTTCCTACATCATGGTATTTTTTTATAATTTTGATACATAATATAAATTGAATTATTTAGGACACAATAACGATTCAGTATTTACCTCATTAATAAATCATTTAAATAAATAAAATTATAATGATTAAAACATTATCCAATACCAGTCCAATTCTAATTGGATTATTTTTCTTCGACTAATATTTATATTATCTTCATCGTTAATTATTTTTGGCCCTTTTGAAACTGAATATCATTATATTATAAAATAATATTTTCACACATTCCTAAAGAGCCCCTCCCCCCTTATAAAAAAAACAATTTCTATCCAATTCCTCACACATCTCAAGCCATTTGGATCGTCCAAACTCTGCCCAATTATGCTCCCTACATCCTTCTCCTCCACATAGAATCCTAACCTTAGGGAGAAGGCACATCAAGAAGTCTGTTGCTTAAAACCTAAGGGTGTTACCCAAATTAAAGGTAATAGTTTCTCTTAAATTTATTTCTTTTATTTTACGTCTCCAACCCCTAAACTCTATTTATTCCTTTATTTTTTTAAAACACCAGTATCCTAAATTTATTAGGATGTTGTTATGAGATTTATTAGAACTACACGTACACACACCTCCATCTAATGGGTGAAGAACATAATGTTTCTTAGGATGACAAACTAACGCCTCACGAGAAGATAATTGTTCAATTACCTCTTACCGCCTCTCATGGTGTCTATTATGACACATCTGTATTTATATATGATATATATATTATGAATATTATTTCCTTATGATTATTTACTTCCCATTTATAGAACACCTATGTGTTTCCATAGTGGGTAAATATTATAATCTCATTTGAGGAAGTGCGGACTACCGCCCCCTCAAAGTGATGTGACTGGTTAATGCCTAATGTGGGATGTATAAAGGAAGGATTTAATGATATTATATATGATATTATACTTTAATTATAATATAACAATGTATCATTTTGTTAAATTCAATTAAAATAGAAAATATAAATTAAGGTAGTGATCATGTGTACGTACGGCTTACCATCTCCATGAATGGTGCATTTTATTTCTTACCTCCAAATGTTATTTACTATTATAAATACATGTATTAACAGGATATATATGATATATATGATATATAAATAGTGAATTTCATTCTGGATATAATATATTATTGACCACGTGGACAACTTTTAAATAAAAGGTGTTAATTCTTGACTCAAGTGCCAAATATTGATAAAATGGATGTTGTTTACATAAATGGTAACATAATATTTATAACATGGTAATAAGTGATATAATAGAAATAATAAACCTGAAAAAATGTGTTAAGCAAGTAGAAATTAAATTTATTTTATTATTCAGGAGATTAGATAACGATCGAGTCAAGTCGGACACAAGGTAAGGGAATTTCTAATCTCACATTTAATTCTGTGATATTTCCATTGTTCGCCTCTTATATATTGTATGTGGTGTAATGTATATGGACATTGATATATATTATCATTATTTTATTTATATTCATGGTATTTTTTGATTCATTTGGTGGTTATTAACTTTTGGCCATATGACTTGATTGATTACAACGAAGTAAAGGTTTTTCATCTCACTTTTATTCTCGTGAGATTCAAGCTATATTGGGCACTATTTCATTTTTTGTTGTGTATGTACTACCCATGATTGTACTATTTTTGTAATATAATTTTATTTATGAGTATTTAAATCATCATTTCATGATCCTTCTTTCATGTGGTGTATTTTTTGTATGTTACCAAATCGGTAAGAGAACCTTTCGCCCTCCACTTTTTAATAGACTTTTTTGTTATGTCTTTTAATTTTTATTTTATTATGTTGGGATATGTTCTTATATAACCTTATTGACAGAAACGTTTTGTACAAGTGATGATATACCCTTTTTTCTCATCAACTAATTTTCTGAATTTTAATGTGACGTCGTTAGCCTGTCGAATTTTTACAAGGAAACTTCTTAACCCAATTTCTATTTTTTGGGTTCATCATGTACTTATTGAAAATGAAATCCTATGAATATGTGTAAATGACCTCTGATTGTTTTACACATAATATACACTTATATTGGGTGTATTTTTATTTTTCACACATAATTATGCGATTGATTTATCCTTAATTTAAGGATAACATCTTTATAAGGGATTTCATCTCAATTTATATTTCCCTTGAGACTTCATTGTTGTTACGAACCAATTAACTCTTATATGGGGTATATACTTTCCATTGAAATATTACATCCTGAATCCTTTTATTATCATGATATTACAATGTTCTGATTAAATGTTATTCCTTAATTATTTGTATTCAAGCATCTCTCTTTTTGTTAGAAAAACTCTTCAACTAAAAAACCATTTTAAATTTTTTAATGATTTATTCTTCTAAATATTTCTCCTTAATGTCCATGTTTTCAAAATGGGTTTTATGATTTATTTATATTGACATTAATTTTTTCAAATGAAAATTCATTTAAAATACTCAATGTTGTATGGGACACTTTGATTCAAAAATCTCTTTTTAAAATGGCTTTGAAAATGGATTTGTGATGTCGATATATTTAAGTGATATATAGTGATTGAAATTTGGAATTATTTTATTTACTTTATATTTGTTGTATTTTTTATGATTTTATATTGGTACTTAGACATTTGACAGGTGGTTAAGTGATAAACCAAATGACGGGTGATGCCGTGAATACCAGGATGGGTGGTTACGTTATAACCACAAATGAATTGGGTGTGGAAGTCGACTTTATGGCTATTCCATTTAGTGATATTTGCGGAGATCAACTGTATGGTTATTCCATTTAAGTATATTTTTGTCCCAAGTTACCTTTATATGTTATGTGTTCTTTATATAGTGTTTTGGTAATCCTTTGGTTACAAAATTTTAAGTAATGTTCTTTTATTAAGTGAAGAGTATTTAATACATTAAAATGGAGAAAAGTATTTATTTTGTTAAACAAATCATGGTTTACTAGTTTTTTTGAAAAACTAACTGTTTTACTTCTTTGTATATCCCTTACTGAGATTTTTATGTTCATCCCAGTTTTTTGAAATGTTTTCCATAGGACTTAAAGATGAATAGTGTCAAGGATGGGATCATGGAAAATTCATTCCTTCTAAAATTTGGAACTACACATGTTTCTTTTTAAGAGTTTTTATTTTATGAAAAAGTTGATACTGAGTAGTAGTGTCTACTTTGTAATCTATTGAGATGTAATAGTTATGTCCTAATTATCTAAAACTCTAAACCAGAAAATATCCTCAATGGGAATTATTCATTTAATTCAATATTATTTATATTATATGGCATGGTCCTTACAAATTACCTCTTAAGTGTGCCTTCAAGGAGTTATATTGTTTCTATGATGTTCTTTGTCCTGAATTAATAATCTACATTGCAGGACAATCGCTTATAGAAACTTAAGACCCATTATATTTTTTAATATCATTAATTTCCTTTAATGTTTAACATAAAATTTTATTATTATTCAATTTAATAAATTAATTATAATAATAATAATGATAGGAAAATATTATATCACATTATACAACATTTAGATGTCATTATAATGATAAAATGTTTCACTAGTCATAAAACTCCATTATCTATATTCAATTATATGCCATGTATTAGAGATATTTTGAATGCATAATTTGTATAAATGGGAATTTTCCTTTGGATGGAGGTATAAAAAATTATTTTTGTTGCCTCTATCAGGTCCCTAGTGTATTAAACTCGATTTTGGAAAAAGTGAACCCTCCAAATTCATGGAATACTAACCTCTAGTATTTTCTTATGGAAATTTTTTATATATTATGAATTTCTGTTATATGCATCACATAAAAGTAATTTTTGGAGGGACATTTTCTATCATTAATTTAGATCACTAACACATGAAAATGGTGTATTCAAGGAATAATTCCAATCGACATCCTTATATGATATATGCTTCCTAGAATATTACACAAATATAATTCCATTTAAATGAATATATTCTATTTCATCGTGAATATTTTATAGTTTTTCATTTCATTGAAAGATATTAATCTATATAACAGTATTATTCTATTGACTGAGGGTATATTTATAATTCATATATCCACTATATCAATATGGATTTCTATTGAATACATACCCATTATTGGAAATAAAATTATGTTGGGAACATGGTGATATGTATTTTTTTAATTCTTTCCCCCGGATAAATACATTAGACTACCTAATTGATGATAGGAGCATGGAATTCTATAGACCACATATTAAAATGTATAACTCAAGATAAAAACTATTTCGATACATTGTGTATGCTTGGCCATTTATTTGTGATATCATGGCTAAGGTATTTATGGTATAATCATGATGTCCAAAATTAAACATTCCACCACTATTAGATTAATTATTTTCCCCAATTTAATTATTTTTCACAATAATAATATTATCATAAATAGACATATTATAATCAGTGTATCAGTTATTAAAAATTGTATGATTTTTTATTTTCCTATATTATATACTCCTTGTTTATTTAATGGTATCTTTCAAAGTATTATTCCCCGTATTAACCCTCTATGGTCACCCATTTTCATGTTTCCCATTTCACCAGCAATCCATGAGGTTTATTTTATTTGAATTAAGGATAATAATGTCTATTTAGTGATGTTCAATTTTTTTTTACTGTGATCTGAATTTGTAATGTAATTTATTTTTCAAGTACATATCTAGTTTCCTGACAATATATAACATTGTTATCTAAAATATTCTGATCTATGTGTTGTGTTCCATTTTTATAAAATAATCAATTGAAAAGGATTACTAGTTCTAGGGTTCTTATAGTTGTCATCAAATATATATTACTATTATCTGTTCAAGTTGGATTTATAATAACAACGTCGGAAAACTGAACGCTATGATTTTTTGGAAAATATTGATACTTTTATGGAATATACTGAACACGTAACTAGAAATTGTGATAAATACATCATAATTATATATTATGACATATATTCCCTTATATTAGATATGATCTATTTAATTATAATCTATTGTTTGTTAATGGATCAAAATTAATGGAATGAAAATAGTTTAAAAAACATTATTTAGTATAGGAAATCACCTTCTAATAAAACAAGTGAAGATGATATTCGAGAAAATTATATCTAATTACATTAATTTAGTTATCCAATGTTATCACATATTACCATTTCCATATCAAGAAACCTCTCACCCATTAACATGTAATGACAATTATAGGTCAATTTATGTGGTAGAAACATGCTATTTCAATGAAACCACCAATGTACTACCAGTATAGTAATGGATCTAGATCATGTAGAATATAATTGTAACATTATAATGTAGTGAAATGGAAGAAGATATTATATATATATATTTCCAATGGCGATATTCTGATAAATGTTTATAATTTATTCCAATCACAATGATGTAGGAAGAGATAAAAATCCTCGAGTCAAAATCTTTTAAATCAATATTAATTATAGAATAAATCCCTCTAGAGAATATATTTTATAATAAAAAGTTCTATATTTAATAAAATATAAAGATTATGTTTTTTAGAGTATGAGTATAACAACAAAAAGTTTTTGAGATATTCTATGAATTAGGTATAGAACCTTTGAAGGAATACCATCACTTGTTCTATGGATTGAAGTTATGTCTTAAAATAAAAGTAGTGTCTCAAAAATTTGGAAATTATAATGAGAGTGTGAAAGGATAAAGTTTTTGATATATAGATCATTATCAAATAGAAAAAATTGAAGAATATGAATGTTTATCACCATTTATTTCTGATTATGGTAGGAGAGAATAAATAAAGTGTATAATTTACAACATGTAAAAAATATGGAAAAAAAATTCTTCTATATTCATTAATATATTGATAGTTTGTTTAATGATGGTATATAATTGTCATAAATAAAATTAATGGAAATAGAAGAGATAAGACACGAATAATGAATGCATTAATTACAAGGTGATAATAAATTATACTAATTAGTTTCATATGCATCAGGGTAATATTCCCTAGAATTGAATAAATGTGTAATGTTGTGATTATCAAATTTCTATATTGGTTGTTTTCTTACAAAATTTTGTGATAAAATATAATTTCTTCATGAATTCAAAGATAAGTATTGAATTATTTTATTTTCAAACAACATAATTCTTTATATCATACATTTTTCTAAGAATATTTAATCATACCTTGATGCATTATGTATATATTTTTTTGTTAAACCTATTTGTGTAAATCTATTATATTAGAGATATATTCTGATACTTATTCTAAAATACATGGATATTGTTTATGTAGAAAAATAAATACTATATTAATAGTTAATATTAAAAAAATTATTTTATGAATTACTTGATAAAGTGAAATAGAAAAGTTAATTTTTAGTTGAAGGATATTACTATCTCCAAGTAACTCATTATATCCCATGATTTTATATGAAATACTTTATTATATTATCATGATATTGAATTCTCCATTGACCTTATATTGGATGAACACTCTATATCAACAGCTCCAAATAGTATGTTCGTAATGAAATTATTGGAACTAAAGAAGAAATGAGTAGTGTTTATTAACATGGAATTCAAACATCCTAGTGTCTCACCATGATGAGACTATGTTTTGTTATGAATAAGAAGGTCCAATCAATGAAATAATTCATCGATTATAGTAAAATAATTTCATTTTCTATTAATACCAAGTGACCAATAACATGGATTGATAATATATTTAATCTACTATATGTGGTTAAATTATTCAAAAATATTAATCTTATTTATTGTTATCAAAACCAAAAATTTAATCAGTATAATGTATGATAAATAAAAATTTAGAAATGTAATAGGAAAAATTAGTTCATAGTTTTTATTTTAGGTTAACAAATAACACCCTCTATATTTATGGATATAATGAATAATGTGTTTATAAAACATTTTAATATATATATATATGTTAATGATATATTGTTATAATATAAATGATATAGAGAGTATTATAGCAATTTAATGATTGTTCTTAACACTCTCAGAGAAAACCCATATATTGTAAATTTAGTAGGACTTAATTTCGCAATCAGTAATTCATTATAATGGAAATATTTTATCAAATGATAAAACATATTTTAATCACTCAATGATTATGATTGGAATGTAATTTCCCACAAATATTAATATTATATAGATAATTTTTTTACATAAAATACCTAGTTACTACCAGTGATTTTTTTTAAAAACAAATCAATTTTACCTAACCTATTAACTAAGTGGAAATTATGATCTGCTGATATTCATATGGATAAAGTAATGTGGATAATTTTCTGAGGAACTAATGAAGTGATTAATCAAAGCACATATATTTACATTACCATCAGGAAAGAATGGATTTTTAATATTAGTGACTCTTTAAATAAAAAATTATAGTGTGTACTAAAGTTAAATTATAGAGGTTTTGATTATGCATCAAGGATAATAATAATCTATGAACAAAACTATTTGAAAAATAATATTGATATGAAAGCTATAAAATCTTCCTTGGTTACATGGATACCCTATATTCTTAGTTAATGATGTAAAATATAGACATATAATAAGAATTTGATATACATATTCAAATAAAATAAGCTAAATACGAGACAAGGGAAATTATTTGAACTACTATTCCATGGAATGTGTTTAATATTCTTGGATATTTTTAGTATTATAGTTTGTTTGTTTGTAAGTTATGAATATTACAACACCTCACATGTTTATAATAAAAAATAGTTAATTATTATTTCAAATACCATATTTAAATAATGATTTTTGTGTTAATAATATTTATATTTAAACTCTATTATATTTTATTAATAATAGTATTATATATATTTTTTTATAAAATTCATATAATTTTTAGTTTTTACATGATTACTATGTATTCTAAGTTTCAATCTAAATTATATGCGTTATTAATTTCACCATAAACTCTATGAAAATTATTTTTTACCCAAAAATTATATGTATTATGAACAATGATGTTATTTTTTTTTTAAAAAATAGTTGTATCCTATAAGGATTTATATTAAACTTATGATGAAAAGAACCTTATTAAAAATTTCTATAATAGGAAAATAAAAAAACAAAAAATAATCATTAATAATAATGAACCGTATGAAGAGATTTCACATTAGAAAAAATGATCCCAATGATGTATAATTTCATATACATTTCTGTATCCCACAAAATAAATCTTGATAAAAAAATTTTTCTCAAGAATCCTTTTATTTAAATGTTGATATTTTTTAATTGATACATATAATGATCCGTAGAAAAATAATAAAATAAGTACAAAAACAACATGAAGATATAATATCTAATATACATCAACATCAACCATAACATACAATGAGAGATGGAATAGTAGTACCCAAATTAAAAGTGTAGGTTTTATGAGAAATCAGGTTGAGGAAAGTACAAGAAATGCAATACACTGCACGACCTATACAATAACCCAATATAATTACATAATATATTGAAAATGAGAACTCGGTCCTCAATTTTTTTATACACATACACTATATATATAGAGTAATAAAAATGAGAAGAATCATACATGAAAAAATGGTGTTTGAAATACAATACAAACTAGGTTCATATAGTTGCCTTTTGGTTATAACCAGAACTCACATATAGAATAGGGATTGTGAAATGTTGAAATTTCATTCATAAATAAAGAAAAAATAAATATATACTCTATAATGTTTATCTAAATATATATTATATGTATTTTAGATTATCAAGAAGTAAGAAAACATCAATTTTTACTTTTATATAAAATAATATCTCAGAACACTATATTTCTATATTGAGTTTTATTGTAAATATTCAAGGTATCACAATACTCTATTTTGTATTATTTTGATATTTTTGTTTTCTATATAATACCTGTAGATAATGATAAATGTATATGAAATTTTTAGAAGTGTTTGATATAAGTATAATTTTTTGATATTGTTTTCAAATATTCATGACATTTAAACTATAGGTAACAATACTGTTTATTAATTTATTTTAATTTTAAAAAGTGAACTTCATGTTGTGAAGTGATTTTATGAAACAGAAACATGGTCGTAATGAACAAAGTTATTGTTTTAAAGCATTAAACCTATATTATTTTTCATATAAGTAGAGGTTAATTGAAGCACAATCACTGAAATATGAGTTGTGATAGAAGTTAATTTTTATTGAAGTGTTGAAGAGTTATGTTACTAATATTTTCATTAACTATAATTGACATTACTAAGAAGAAATTGTTATCTAATGAAAATCATTGTAATTTAATTTTGAAGGGATGATGAGAGCTATCCTACACCCGTATTCACTTATAAATATTTATATTATTTTTTAATTTTATATTATCCATTTTTGGGTATACTTTTGTTGTGTAATGTTTTAATCAAGTTATAATACAACTCACACATTATTATGACCCTAATCGATAGTCAATTTCTTGTTTATTATAACCTGAGCAAAAACTAATATTACATAGTTTGTTCCTTATCCTTGGAAAACGGTAATTGTTTTGGGGTTTTCAATCATGTGAGAAAAATTTAGGAGTGATTTTTTGTTCATTGGTCAGTATAAAGGTAGGTTTGTAAAACTTTTTTCACTCCCATAAAATGTGAGGCTATGGAGTACCCCACATATTTCACCGAGTTATTGAGTTTTTGATGAGTATATAATAGATAATTTTTATCTAAAATACTGTATTTTTTTTATTATTTATTTTATTTAGACTACATTTTCCCTTTAACATTGAACTAAAAAATGAATTGGTTTTTAATATTACTCTTAATTAATTAATTTGTTTAATTATAATGGATTACTAAAACTATAAGGACCATCACAATATGTTATTATGGTATAATAATTAATATTAGAGACTATACCTCTTGGCTTTATGTTTCTTATTTTATGTTATGAATCTTAAGGAATTTTTTTAATAATTGTTTTTGATATAACCTATATCCTAGAACAATAAATTGGATGATCTATTATATTTTAATTACATGTTGGATATTGAAATACGAAATCCCCTAAGACCACCTCATCTCATTGTATGATACTATGGTATTGGAAGGACACTATGTTGGTATTAATAAATAATATAAGAATTTAATATTATATTTTTATGGATAGACCATTTAAATTACCAAATGTTGATATTAATACATTTTTTTGTTCTAATTCCACTAAATACATTTTAAATTATAAATTTATGAAATTTCATTATTTTTTCATAAGTATATTTTTTTATAGAAAAATTTCATATTCATAAATTGCATATAATATTTTGAGGAAATTAGATTCCACTCATCATGGAACAAACAAAATATAGGGTAATATTTTTGCGATTCATGGGGATGAGTTTAAAAACATAGATTGATAAAACATGAATGTATTAGTGATAAGTAAAAAAGATAAACTGTAATTGAGATTGAAATGATATATATTGGAAAAAATATAAAAAATCAATTTCTAATTGAGATAATATGTCGAACCTATCATATGAAGTGTTATGAAACTTGAAATTTATGGTGGTAATGTTTGTTCTAGTTATGAAATTTCTGAGTTCATTAGAAATATAACACAATATAAACTCAAGTTATTGAAGAATAAAAGTGATGTAAAATAAAAAAAATAAGTGATATACTTATAAAAAATATAAGTATTTATCTTTTTATTCTTATGATGAAAATTCTAGTTTATCTTATAATGAAAAATTAAATGATTTTATCCAGGATTCAAAATTCATATAAGGAATCATGTAGTAGAAAAAATGTTTCAATAAAGGATGGGATAAGAATTATGGAAAAATTCAAAAATAAAAGGGAACAATATCAATATAATTATTATTATTAACTAACTTATAATGAGTACAAAAATAACATCCATATTAAGTCATACCTCAAGAAGAAAAAATATCTATGAAAAAACATGAATCATGTGAAAAATGAAAACCAATTAATGATGGATATATTAAATTTTACCAATGAATTTGACTGAATTGAAATGTCATTATGTGATAATGAAAGTAGTAACCCTGATATACTAGAAAAAAAATCAATCATAAGATTTTACCCTCATAACACAAAACAATTAAGTGATTTAAATATATCTACTAAAAATGACGGAAATATTTTTTAATGAATTGATTGGATGAAAATAATTCAAATTATTCTTATTTTCTCTATTCTTCTTTTTTACTCTAATTTTGATAAACATGCTATGTTTGGTTAAATTAAATCTGTGATAAATTCTATTGTGGAAATTGATAAAATTTCAATATAATATAAAAAAGAGAATATGCATCACAAGAAAGTCATAATAGAAAATATGAATCAGGTTCTAGAAAAGGAATATCTAAAAGATTATATTTTTATTAATAAATAATAAATAAAATGTAAAATAAAACATTTTTTGGGTGATATTAATAAATTTTATATTTCGAATAGTAGTTGAAAAAATTCAAATTATTTCACTAAATAAAAATTCATTTATGATTTTGAAATTGATCAAAAATAGAATTGGATGATAAATAATGAAGTAATAATTTTTAATGGCTTCCTTATCTAAGAGTATAATTGGAAGTCAATGTGAAATGAATTAATATTTTATTCAATATTTACAATTAAAAAAATAGTTTTCCGCAGCTTTTTTAACCAAAACAGAAAACTATAATGAATATTAAGATAAATTAAATTAATAAAAATATCAAATATGATCATTTTTTTTAAAAAAGTAGGAATATACATTAGTAACTATAAATTAAATTCATATATTTATTTAGAATTTTAACATGACCAGATTTGATTTATTTTTTGATTAATTATTTCAATAAAATATTAAGATGATTATTTGGAATATTCAAAATAATTATTCATTTATGAAGAGTAGAAATGAATATATTTAGAAAAATTTCTTTATTAAAACAATATATTTATGAACACATTTGTTCAATAAAAACTATATATTTATTATTTAAAATAATTTATTTAAAAATAACAATCTAAATTTGGGGGACCCATATATTATGATTTTGTAACAGATGTAGAAGTTCACTCCAAAAACAACATTTTATATACACATAATAAAAATTATTATTTATCAATTCTAGGAATATAATCTATAAAGTAATTTTTTATTTTACATCAACATTTACAAATTATTTATTATAATTAATATCATTTTATGTATATAAAATTATAATACTATGATTAATGTTAAGTAATTTGAAAATCGAAAAACTATTTTTCTTAGAGTTGTTTTTTTATATTGCGAACTTGTTATCTGATCAAATAAATCAATCACTTCTCAATAATAATTATAATAGAATTTTAAAACCTATAAATAAATATATTGACAGTAAATCATTTAGTAATTAATAATAAATATTATTCAGAACACTTAATTTTGAAAAAAACCTTTATCTAGAAAAATCATTATTATATATATAAACATTTTTTGTTTGAATGAGATTTTTATGTTATTTAGGAATTTAGTTGTACTAAATAAGGATGAAATTTGGGTTTATATATTAAAAGTTTTAAGAGGGTTCATATTATATTTTTATTAAAATATATATTACATAGTTAAAAACTAGTTACCAAGGTAATGAAAAAATATATAATTTATAAAAATTTCATATTAAATAAATATGCTTTTTTAAAAATGTGAATGAAATCATGGTTGAGGGGTTCATGAAACAATATCTCCCCAAACTCTATTATTTAATTAGTTTGTCGTCATCGGGTTACACCCTGATATTTTAATAGGGGAACACCATATTTGATATAATTTATGAAACACAACAACAAAAAATATAAGAGCATTTAACACCACAAGAATTTACGATATATTTATTTTAAACAAAATAAATATCTTCAATATCTTATTGTACTCACAAAACCAGGTTTAACTGAAACATGAAACAATATGAAAGAATTTTTTTCTAAACATGATCGTAATAACATATTAGTTATGTTTGTTGATATGAATTTTAATAAATAAATTTTGAAACTTATATGTTTTAAAAATTTATAACATAAATTCAATGGAAATATATTTATTATATATAAAATAAAAAAAATTTAAATAAAAGGAATTTTTTTTGAAAAACATTATTATTCCTAAAAGGTGGCTTAGTTGATATTTACTCAGAAAATTAAAAATTAATTTTACAAAATTTACAAAATTTATTTTAAAATATATAAATTATTTTTTAAATATATATTTCAAAATTATGTTTTGGTGATTTTGTAGATTTTTCTGAAAATAAAAATTTTTAGTGATTAGTGAAAGTAATAGTTTTTATTAAGAATGGTAATTAATTAAAACCCTTCAAAATCATTCATATTATTATAGGAAGGGTATTAATGAAAATTTTATTCAAATATATATATATATTAATTCAATTTAATTTGTTTTAGTCAATTTCATATTAAATCGTTATATAAAAATATTAAAAACTATTGAACATTTTATATTTAAAAACCCTATTTCCCATCGTGTTTATAAGATTAATTTTAAATTAAAATTTTCAACATTTTTCAATGAAATTTAAAAAAATGGATTTCATATTTGTAATCCTAATAATTTATATTATATTATAAGGGAAATATAATTTTCAACCATAATGAATATTGTAAACAATACAAAAATAACTTTCACCTATTAAGATGAAAATAGGTTTACCGGGGGTTAAAATAAAATGATAAGTGCTAAAAAGGACCAAAAAAATTATACAAAACCATTTTTATTCAAATATTTAGACCTTATATCTTCTAAGATCTTTAATTTCACATTTCAGGTGTCAGGAACGAAATCTTGTCTCTATCAAAACTAGCACCAAAAATGGACCATGGAGAGGCCTAAAATGGAAATCCCAATCACCATGAGAAGGAAGTAGTGCCCGAGTATCATAAATATTCGGTTGGGAATGATTTACCAACAAATAGATAGATTAAAAAATAAAAAAAATCAATAAATAGAATCTGAAAATTCATGCCAAACAAGGATTAAATAAATCATAACTGAATACATGGGTCTAAACATGAAATATGTTATACAAATATACATAAAATTAGTATCAATACAGTTCAATGAACTCACCATGAAATTGGGTCCTCACCCATGAGTCATCTCCACAACACCACACCCTGGAAGGAAACTAACAACCTAAACTGCCACCACCCGAGGTCTTGCCTTTCCCTGTGTCATACATGATCAAGTATACTTACACCCAATAGGTTTATGTAAGAAGTGATATTAATACCATTAGTATATCACCCAAAATTTTCTATATAGTAATAAATAAAAGATAAATACCATGCATGTTTTAATAAACAAGAAATGGTGACAATAATTTCTAATGAATGAAACATTTAAAAGTAAACAGTTATCAAAGAGAAATTACATAGAGTGAATTCTTTTCCCTAAAATATTTAATCTATATTTTTTTATCCAGGCACACCACAATCCAAGGATTAATATGAAAGAGTCAATGAGAACTAATCTCGGGAACACCCATAGGCACTAGTTAGTTTTAGGCCCCATGAACCACGCATTTCATTAAAATGTAAACATAACCATATAAATTCTCTTGCATGATCCACTAGTAGGGAACATATCCATAACCTAGTGGTCAACAATAATAATCATTATAGTCTTTATAGTGTTGTCAATGTTCATATTTCTATGTGAAATTAAGAAAAAACCCACTCTGGATCACTAGCGTACTAGTACACATCCGCCCAGCTAGATACCAGGTCTTTCACATTGTGCTAAAACAATTTCCACTTGTTACGATAATCTAGTTTCACATATGAACATCTTTTCTATTCGAAAACATTCAAAATAATAGAAACACATTATTTTCACACTTTATATAATTCAATAAACCATATATAATTTCCATAAAAAAATTTCAAAGAATGTAACCAAACTTTTCACATAAAATACATTAAAAATCTATTTGAAACTAATAATTCCCACCAATATTAACCTAGTTCAGAATTGGAAGTAGAAGTTTTTTTTTAATAAAAACCTTCTAAGAATTATAAAATTTCCCCACGTGGTACAACGTCGAACACACACGTAAAACATCAATTTTCACAAAAATGGAATTCAAAAATCAACTGTTTATAAAATTGACCAAAAAATAATTTTATCTGCAAGAAAAATGAAATATGAGTTTGATAAAAATAGAAATCATTCTTAGATCAAAAATCTAGTAGTACATACACATGAAATCTACTACCACAAGTGTTAAAGACACAAAATCCTTGTGCAAATGTTTAATCGCACCATTGCCACACCACAAAGGAGTTAAAGAAAACCGTAAACCATAGGTTTAGACCAATGAACCCAAGATCAAAACCTAGGTTCGAATCCATACATTCTAGTCATTATAATCTTCACAAAAAAAGGAATAAATCCTTAGAAAATATGAGGAAGTATTAAAAATGACTTACTTTATAGATCTTGAATAAATATACATAAATTCACCAATAGGATAATCTCAATGTAGCCAAAACTGATATTTAGGTTCTAATAAGGATAATGAGGTAACATGGGAAATTAAATAGATAAAAAATAGTAAAAATGTAGGATTTATGAAAGAAACAGATTACCTCTTCAAATATAGATAATTTGAGAAGTCCTGAGATATTTTTACCAAATCTCTGATGAAGATGAGCTCTAAAATGGGAGAAATTAATATGGGAGTGTTCCTAGGGTCAGTGGTCTCAATTTAGAGGTTTAATCCCCAAAACATATTAATAAATAAATAATATATTAATGAAACAATTTACTTTTTAAAAACTGAAAATGGGATCACGTGCTGGCCCAATGACTTTACAAATATAACAAATCCTCCATGATTGTGGTTTCATAAGGGATGGAAATGTATATAGTAGTTTAAATAAGTTAGGTAATTCCATGTGGGATGTAGAATGGGTGATAAATGATGATAGACATAGGAGTTATTGAAGAATTTTTTTTAAAATCTAGAAATAGGCTCCTAGTTTGGGTCAAATCTTGAAAAACCACCATGTACTCAATAAATGCATCAAAACCCCCACAAAAAAATAATGGAAATTACATGAAAAATTCCTTTAAAATAAGTATTTAACTTGACAATTATTCCAACCATGAATGAATTTCCACTTTATAAAGTCAACTTGAATCTTGATCAGAAAAAAAGAATGGGAACACTTTCTCAACCCAAAAAATATGATCCCAATTTTCTTGGACATCATTCGCATGCATCAAAAGAACCCAAACTAGTGGAATAGACTTTACACAAATAAAATTCTCGTGGAAATCAACTATTTTAACCAACTGCAAAAAATAGGCAAATCAGGATCTATATCTAACTCCTCCCAATTAAACTCAGGGGATGGATCCAGGTTGTACTTTTTCAACTGGGAGACAAGGAAGGTGTCATGAATGGATACCAACTGAGAAGGAAAATCCAACCTATATTCTATCTTTCCAATTCTCTTTGTGATTTCACAAGGACTAACATATCAAAACGTCAAATTCCATTACTTTCCCAAATGACGATTGCCTAAATGAGGGGCCACATTCAAGAATACCCAATTGCCCACAGAAAACTCTAGGTCTCCACACCTGACATTCAAAAAATATTTATGGAGACTCTGATCTATCAATAGGTTACTCCTGGTCAGCATTACTTTTTCATATGTCTCTTGAACAAGGATCATATCCAATATTGAAGTCTCAATTATCTAAACCAAACATTGTTGGGACTGACAAGGCTGACAGTAGAGAACCTAAATAGGATCCAGTCGAATCGAGGATTGGTGACTATTATTATAGGAAAATTCAACAAATTCATAATGTCTATTTAAAGAATCTCCAATTTCCAAAACACATGCTTAGAGAATGTCCTCCACTATTTGACTCACTGGCTATGCCTGAAAAGTCGTTTGAGGATGATATGTTGTGATTATCCTAATATGTGATCTCATATCCTTCTGAAGGCCCTCCTAAAACCATGAAGTGAATCATGGGTTCTCTATTCGAGGAAACTGTAGATGTCCCATCTTGAATCCTTACCAAGTACAGATGATAAAATAATCCTAACTCATCCACTTTAGTTGTATCCTTGATCGGAATTAAGTGGGATGATTTGTTCAGGAGATCAATTACTACCCATATGGAAATTTTTACCGAAGGTGTCTGAGTCAACCCAATAATGAATTCAATGGATACCTATTCCCACATCCATGTAGGAATGGATAATGGCTTGAGAAAACGAGAGGGTGTTTGGTTCTCTACTTTCAACAGCTGATATATATAGCATCTCGACAGGATGTTATCTATGTATCATCTCATACAAGGAGAACATAACTATAGAAAATCATCCTAATATATATTGGTGGCATCATGATGGAAATCACACTGAGACTAGTGGCTATCCTACTTAACCACCATCCGTAGAGGTGAAGATACTATTGAATGACTGTTGAAGCCCAAGATTCTCTTAGGAGACATTGACCGGTCAAAATATGTAACCCCACCATGAAGAAAATTCATTGACCACTAAAAAATATCATCACTTGGTTGTTCTCTCTGAATCAACTCTAATGGAGAAGTAGTCAGTTGAATGCTCTCCAAGAACTTACCTCCATTGTGCTCCTAGTCCACCACATTCATCTATGAAAAAAACCCCATCAACTTACACTCATCACGGTACATCCTCAACACTTTCACTATTAATTATCTACTCTAACCTTCCACCACCATATTTATATTTCCCATGGTATACACAATTTCAATGTCGAACCCCTACATGTACTCGATCTAGTGGTGTAGTCTCAAATTGAGATCCTTCAAAGAGAATATATATGGAATGATTTTGTGAGTAGAGTAGAGTAAAATCATCTCCTCCAAGAGGTAGTGATGCCGAGTCTTCCAAAAATGAATAATAGTTGATACCTCCTAGTGGTGGGTCAAATAATTCTTTTTTATGGTCTGAGTTGAAGAGAAAAATATGCCACAATGTGATAACCTTTCATAAGTAGACACCCATGACCCATACCTCTACTGTCACAATAAACCACTTACACCTATCCAGCTTCTGAAAATATCTGCGTGGTAGTGGTAGTCAACCACAAGATCAGTTCCTCAATGTATTCCTAAAATTATAGCCCCCCTAACAACATCACCCCTTTCCGGGTGAGCATGGTCTTTGGTAAAGCAATCCCAGAGAAATCCTGAACAAGCCTACTGTAATAAATAGTGAGGCCAAGGAAACTCATAATCTCAAACAAGTTGTTTGGATTCTTGCATGACATAAAAACACTGTTCTTTTCAGGGTCAACAAAAAACCCCTACTTCATGATCGCATTCCCCAAAAAATTCAACTCTCTAATCCAGAAAGTGTACGTGGAAAACTTTTCATAAAGCATATTCTCTCAAAAGGTTCCCAACATGATCTAAAAATGATGTTAGTGTTCCTACATATATCCAATGTAAACTAGGATGTCATCCATGAGTACCAAAATGAAGGAAAATAGATACTGGTGGAACACCCTGTTCATGAGTGCCATAATGACTACTGAGCATTGATCAATCTGAAGGTCATTACCAGGTAATCATGGTGGTTGTATCATATTTGGATGGTTGTCCTAAAAATGTCTTTCTATTTATCCCTGAGTATATGGAAACCCGATCTCATGTCTATTTAAGAAAACCACTTTTCCCCCTCAAACTGTTCAAACATGTAATCTATTCAGGGAAAATGATATTTGTTCATTATGGTTACCTTGTACAGATTATGGTAATCAATTCACAACCAGATGGATCAGTCAGCCTTCTTTGCAAATAGAATAGGTGTAGCCCAGGGAGAGATGCTCAGGAGAATGAATCCTTTGGATTCTATATCGTCCATCTTTATCATTAATTCCCTCATCTTGTTGGGGGAAATATCATATGAGGGAAGATATATCATCTATGTTCCTAGTGAAAAATCGATAGAGAACTCCACATCCCCCTCTGGTGGTAATCCTAAAACATCATCTCAGAATACCTCTAAAAACTCATCCAGTACATGAATTATTCCCCCATCAAGAGCACGACCATCTTCCTCTACTGCGAGTGATGATAACTGGATTACATGATTCCCAAACACTAGGAGTGGAGGTCCTATACAACCCAATCAAGGATCCCAATCCCCATGGAAAACCAGATGACTCCAATCAGGGGCTATGAAGCAAACCCACTATGTATATTAATCGATGTTCCCTTAAAAGTGTATCAGAAAATTCATGCCATGTATCACATCAAATTGATCAATATAGAAGACGATTAGGTCCTACTCTATATCATCCCCAATCATTGAAAGCACACACGATGGGAACCTGATACCATGCTCCTTCTACTTTCCCAGTGGAATTACCAACTCCATCGCAAAAGACAAAAGCACGATGGGAAAATTCAGCAAGTTCAAAATAAGGGATGAGATGAATGAAATAGAATAACTGGTATCAAAATGATCAGTTGTTATATAATGTTCTATCAATATGGTACCATGAACTATCAAAAGCCCCAAATCCAATTCCTCTGGTGTTTTCTCCAACGCATGAAGATGCCTACTATATTTATGTGAATGAACACTCACCTCTGGATATACCCAAAACTAAATTTGACTAGAAGATGGTCTGAACATGATTCCATGTCTACAAAAACTGAGATCTCCCCATCCTCGATGGCTTTAATTGGGATGGCGCACTCCTGGAAGTCACTGATCCTTACACACTCTAGAGCGGACATTCCATCATGTAAAAATATTTTATGTGTCCCATACCTCTACGCTAATAACAGGGCATTAGAGGAGATTTTCATGATGGATGGATGTTTTCTAGACTCTCAGACTAGCAGCACATGACGAACCTCGTAGTAAAAGCCCAAAGATAAAAGATTCCCGATAGAGTGGCATTAACTGTTACCCCTTTTCATCCCATGATCCTCTAACTTCCTTTTTCTTTTAGATGATGTACCGCTTCACATCACTGATATTGTCCTATTGAAACTAGACCTCCACTTTTAGTAAATATCTTCCATACTTTCTCATTAAACCAAATCATCATAGGTCATCAGCTTAAATAGGAACACCTGATAATAAATATCCAGCGGTAATCACGTTTAAATGTTTTGGGCCTTCATCTACTCATTAGAGACCATTTCAAGTTCATATTAAACTAGCCAAGAAAAATGGATCATGTACTCCAACATTGAATGATCTCTCTAGACATGTTCCATAAACTCTCAGGATCTAGAATATGATAAGACTTCATAGAATTACTTGTCATTGAAGGTTAACCTGAAGTCCATCTGACTCATCTATTCATTTTTACATTCTTGAAGCACTGATTCCCACCACCTTCGGCTTGGACCCTCTAACCAAAAGTAGTCACACTTCAACATGACCTCCTCAGTTGTGTCATGAAACTCAAACTTGAGCTCGATCATCTCGATCCACTCCTCTGATTTTGGGGGTTCTGTGCTACCTTGGAATGTATGAGGCAAGTTCTTTTTGAACTCCTAGGTTTTTTACTTTTTGGGACCATTTCCATCATCTCTAAATTGAATATGGGAAAGACTAGAAGTCTCTACTTGTACTATATCCTAAACATCCCGGACTATAGCTTCAACCAACCTCTGATCATGAGGTAAGGGATAACTCTCTCCAGCTTCCTCTAATGGGTGCAAATGAACTCTCCGGGGAGGCATGTTGCTACAAAAGCCAACAGTCACAAGAGAAAAAACCAGTAGATCATTTTTGAAAAATTTCATCAACATCAACAAATATAAATAATCCAAACACATTATAACAATAAAATAAACAACTAATTCACCCCCACCTGATGTCGACGTGTAGTCTGCAACCCACATGTCTCACATATAAGTGAATTTAAACAAACAATTCCTACATCCAAGGGTGGATCGAGGTATTTCGTGAGAGGTGTAGGCTAGGAACCCTACTATTAACCAAAAATCCCATCCCTAATAGTCCTAGTTTATTTCTAGCCTAACTCATCCCAAATTTAATAATATAACACCTAAACATTAATCTCTTCTAATACCATTTTATCACGAAATGAATCTGTGGGCCATCAAAAATATCATCAAGAATGGCCCATATAAAGGAAGGAAAGGAATTATCTATCCATATGGGCTGGAAAAAGAACCCTTGTATCAAAAATATTGGTTTTAGAATGATTTACCCAAGTATGGATATATAAATCAATCAATAAACTGAATCTAAAAATTCATGCCAAACAAGCCTTAAATAAACCTCAGAACTGAATACATGGGTCTAAACATGACAAAAGAGGTCCAAATATACCTCAAAGTATTATAAATACATCCCGAGGAACACTACACAACAAGGGTTCTTCACCCACGAGCCATCTCTTCAACACCACACCATGGAAGGAAACTAACAACCCGAACTACTACAACTGAAGGCCTTTCCATTACCTATGTCAAACATGATCATGTGTACTAACAACCAAGGTATTTAAATATGTTGTTAGCCTACTAAAAATATTATATCACCCAAATTATTCCATTTCATAACAAATACATGATACAAATAATGCACGTTTTGATAAAAAGAAATTGTGGCAATAATTTCTAAAGAAAAAAACTTTTAAATGTAAAAATTTTTCAAAGGGAAATTTTAGAGAGAAAACACCTTTAAAATAAACATGTAATATACTTAATTATCCATTGAAAAATTCCAAAAAATGATAAATATAAAAGATTCAATTATTACTATTCTCGAGAACACCCCTAGACAGTAGTTAGTTTTGGGCCCCCTTTACCTCATATGTCGTTGTAATGTAACCATAACCATATCTGTTCTCATGTTCATGACACTAGTAGGAAACATACCTATAACTTATTGGTCCCATATAAAAATCATTATAATTTTTTTAGTGTCATCAATGACCAACTTGCTATGTGGAACTGGGAGAACACCCCTCTAGATCACTATTGTTCTAGTACACGTCCGCCAAATTAGATACTCAGGATTCCGGCATGGTGATCAAATAGTTTTCACATGTTACCAAAATCCAATTTCTTATAAGAACACCTGCACTGGTCACAGACATTGAAAATATTATCTACACATGATTTTCAGAGTTTATATATCTCAATAAACCACATATAATTTCCATAAAACAATTTCAAGGAATGTAACAAATATTTTCCCATAAAATTCATCTAGAAGCTATCATTTAAAAAATATTTCCCACTAATATTTCAACAAAACATAATTATAAGTATAAAAACATATTATTAAATCCCTTACATGAATTATAAAACAGCCCCAAGTCGTACAACATCGAACACGCATGTGAAACCATCATTTTCACAAAAAAATGGAATTCAAAATTCAATTGTTTAACAAATTCCACCAAAAATAATTTTCACAGCAATCAGAATGAAGGAGGATTATGATAAAATTATAAATAAAGAAAGGCTAACTCATCAAGTTGTTCCTACACATGGAATCTCCTAACACATGTGTCAAAAACACCAAATCCTTTTGTGAAAGTGCATCTGCACCATCTCCACACCACCCGAGAGTTAAAAAAACCTAAAACCACATGTATAGACCAAAAAACCCAATATAAAACTCTAGCTTCGAATCCATACTTTTTGGATATTATTAAATTCATGAAAAATGTAAGAATCTCTACGAAAATGGGAGGAGGATGGAAGGAAACAAACTTACATGAGATATATCGAAGAAATATCCCCATACACACCAATAGGTGAATCATAAAATAGAAAAAATTCATATTTAGCTTATAATAAGGTTTTGTAGGTCATTTGGGAACTAAAATGGGGTAAATAGTGTAAAAAATAAAGGACTTATGAAATGAACAAATTTACCTCTTCCAATTTGGATGATTTGAGAAAGCCTAAATTGTTTTCCCGAATCTGTGATTAATATGAGCTCCAAAGAGGGAGAAACCAATATGAGTGTATGTCTAGAATAAGGGGGATCAAGTAATTGGTAGAATCACTGAACAATATTAAAAAATGAATATTATATAAAATAAAAAAAACTAATTTTATAAAACATGAAATGGGATCATGGGATGGCCCAATACCATAATCAATCACCCAAATCCACCAAAATTATGGATTCCAAAGGGGTCCAAATGGATAAGGTAGATCTAATAGGTTAGGGTAGGCCTTTTGGGAAGTGTAATTGGTGAAACATGTTCAAAATAGAGTAATTTTTAAATAATATTATTAAATTTTGAAATAGGCTCATGATTTGGCCCCAATCTTGAAAACTGACCCCTTCCATAAAAAATTCTTGGGAATCCACCACAACAAAAAAAATAATGGAAATTAACTGAAAAATACCTTTAAAATAAATCATTTATCTTACATTAGGGCATTTTTTTTAATGTCAATAATGTGGGTAGAACGTTTTATTTTCACGAAAATTTAGGTTCCCCACTAACCTCACTTATAAAAGGCCACCCCTCCCCTCTCTTCTTCAAACATAGATAAACCCTTCCAAAATTCCATCGTATCATCCTAGAAATACATTTATGTAAGAAATACATTCTTGGAATACATTAGGTTTTCTCTTAAAGAGGTGGTCTGAGAAATGATAAAATTCCTATTTTTGTGTTTTTGTTTTATTTCTTATTATACCTCCTTCACAAAATCTCCATTTATGATTATATAGACATAAAAATATATCCCATATACTTATATGTTATTAGGTTAATTTAATAAACTATATCCACATCATATTCTATCTAATGGTAAATTATAGTGTCACTTGTGTGTATGACAGACAACCGCCTCTAGAATCGAAGTGAAACGTTTTCCATCAACACCCATCATGGTTGGGTATGATGATGGATATAAAGTATATATATATATGTATTATTTATAGAATAATTATATTAATGGAGTCATTATATCATATATATTCTTTTTTTCCATTACATACGAGATAAGTTAAAATCACATATATGTACGACAAACAAACACATCGTGAAGCGATGTGATTCATTTTTCACAAAAGATTTACATGGAAGGTAATAAGTATACATTTAATGAATATATATTATATAATTGAAATAATTATAATATTTATTTCAAATCAATAATTCTTACCTTTTCACAAACTGAATGATGATAATGTTGTTCATGTATGTGTAGACTACCACTATCACGAAGCGATGTTACTATCTCTTCAACACAAATCACAAGTAAAGTATAAATAATTATATTTAGTGAAATATTATGGTATTTATTCTAGTAATATAATTTTTTAATGATAAAATATTACATACCTCCTTTCTAATTTTTTCGTTGAAAAATGGAATCATTAGTCATGTGTTTGTACAACCAATCATCTCTATGATCGTAACATACTACATTTCTCAAAAGCATATTTCATGATTGGTATAAAATATATAATTTATATATAAATATTATAATTATTTTATTATAATTATTATATAAATTTCTATATAATGATCTCATATATCAATATTTAACCTACTAAAGTTGTTTTTGAAACGTATGTCAAATATCATCGAAACACCGAACATAAACATAATATATTATGTAATAGTATTTAAAATGGTAATAAGTGAAATAAAATAAATATTAAAAATGAAAATGAATTATAATAGAAGAAATTTTTAACATAATATTATTAATCAGTGGGAAAAACAATGTATTTGACGAGTCAAACTCAAGGTAAGAGTTTTTCATCTCACTTTTACTTCCTAGAGACATATTCCATATTCCCAACATATTTCCTTTGAGTGATGTATATAATTCCACTTTTATATTTTATATCATGAATAGATTTATCTTCACACTATTTAAATATTCATTTGATGTTTTTTATCTTATTAGGAATATGATTTAGAAGTTACAAGAGTAATAAGAGTATATTTAAGAAAGTCATCACTATTTGGGATTGTTATTCTATAACTATAATTTGGGGGACTTAGTTCATTGTTATATCATAAAATCCAAATATTTATTCACCTTTTTTAATTAATGAACATTTAAAAGAAACATTACCAATTTTTTACATTTTTGTACTTAATTTTTTCTAGAATTCTTTTTATAATATCGGACATTATTTCTATCATGAGTCATAAATCCATTTTTCCTAAAAACCCACGTTTTAATAAAATTCCATCAAAATTGATTTTAACATTATAAAAATAATTTACTAAATAAACTATTTCCCATTTTTACTTTTTAAAAAAAGTTATGAAAATAATATTAATGTCATTTAAAGAAAATCGCATTGGTCATTTACTAAGAATGGTAAAGGAATCTATATTTTAACATGTAAGACATGGAAAAAACTTTCCCCCATCAATACCAAAAAAATCTTTTATTTAGTATTTTACATATTCTAAAAGTTTATTTTCAATTAAAAGAATATTTATTTTTTGTGATTTTTTCATTAAATGGTGATTTATAAAATGTGAAGGGTTTTTTTCTAAAAAATTTTTAAAAGCTATTTTCAGGGTTTTTCTATCCATAAATGTCATAAACCATCTATATTACTTATTTTCCAATGAGGATTTCTTCTAATGATACCCTCCTTATTAATTATCTAGATGGTTTTTTATCAACTTGACTGGGGATGTACAATGTTAATACCATTCACTATTTTATTCGGGATTGTTGATGATTATATTTAATGATTGGGGTATGTGTTAATATTTTATATGTGAGTTTTTCAATATTAATGTTTATGTTAATGATGATTGACCACTTCCACATTAGAAATGCATTGGACTTAGTTACTGATGTCAGAGCCTTCTATATCACCTTAATACAGTAGTTTAAATCATGAAACAAACTAGATTAGGTTTTGGCCAAGTCCTTACCCATTCATATATATGTATTGGCATATGAACATGAAAATATTTTGATGTATTGTCATAAGTAATTGATGTTATGTTTCAGATGTCCAACATTATGATTTAAATAATTATGATTTCATTTGTTGATATTCCCTGTGATTATTCAATTAATTAGAATACTCGTGGTTATGTTTTTATGCTCATGTGGTTATTTATATGATATTATTGGAGCGTAATTTATTCCTACCATATTATTCAAAAGTAATTTATTAAATTACAAGTTATTTAGTTATTTATCTTTAAATATTTATCATTAAAAATTTATTCCTAGATTTCACAGTATGGTTACCCTTAATGAGCATATGAGCTCACCCATTTCGTAGGATTTATCTTCCATAGGATAATAGGAAGTGTTTTGTGATTAGATTTTAGGGATATTCTATAAGAAATAATGCCATTCTAACCTAAAACACTTTGTGTATTTTAATTTTTCAATGTTATGAGAAATATTTGTATGTATCTATTTAAATAAAGATAACAATATAATTTACTCTTTAGGATATTATTATTAGTATTATATGAAATTGAATTAAAGTAGAAATTGTATGTGGGCTACTGGGTTTGGGGTCACTATAGTTGGTATCCAAGGATTTTTAATATAAACCATGGGAACAATATTTAAGAAATCATATTTTATGGAATATAACCTTATGATATAATTTGAGGATAAGTATAAAATAATGTCCTAATATTTTGGTAAGGAATAGGTCTTGTTTGTTTCATAGAAATATATCCCTATCTAGATACTACAAGTATACATAGTTCTAGAAAAAATGTACCTATGACTAATAACTCTTAAAAGTGTTCATGTGGATTGACACAGTCATCACTATGTGAATGATAAATAGTTGTACTATGAACCTAGTTTGACCCTCCGATTGTATATTCATAGTATAATTCAAATTTTTATTTCAAACCATTATGAAGGATTTAAAAGTAATTATATCCACATTCAATCCTTTTTTATGATTGTGATATTATTTGTTCAGAAATTTTCAAATTTATGTAATGTATTTCATGTGTTTTGTGAATATAAATTAATTTCCATAATGTAATTATCTAATATAGTGTATTCTGTCATTTAAAAGTGGTTTCTATCAGAAGGAATGGAAACCAAATAAATTCACGCAATCTGAAGAGTAATAACGATGGTTTCTATGATGTGATTAATCCAATAATTTGAAGGTAACCAGTCACCAAATCAATATCGTCAAAAATGACATATTATAATGTTCTATTAAGATATAAATATATCTATCCACGAATTATGTCATTTAAGGGATTTCAAATAAGAAGATAATAGAAGAAATGGATAAGGGGAATAAGTGAAAAAATGTATTCCCACATGTTATAATTACGTAAATAAAACCGTGATAATATCATATATCAAAAAAAAATTCATTCTGTTTGGAGTAAAAGGACACTATTATCATAATTTTAAGGGAATGATATAAAATTTTCATGTTCAATTCATCAACTGTAAGGATACATGGCACTAAGAAAATTAATTCCCCAGGCATTGAGGGAAAATATATAAAAATAAGAAAAGAGATCATGACCAAACATATTCTATTAGAAAAAAATTAAAATGATTAATATGCATGTGTTGGATTAAATAATCATGTTACAGAATTATTTTAAAAATGATATTATGGTTATAATAATAATTAAACGTTTAAGGTTTGGAATAAATTAACATTTATTGATGGATTTGAGAGAACATATCTAATTGTATGGAGGACCAAGAAAATAAATTTAGTTAAAATTCAATCATCTTGGAAAACACCCTTAATATGATACCAATGATGACATAATAATTATATATTTAGGGGACAGTTTTAGTGACCATTATATTGGTACGATGTTTGATGTAATATGTCATATTTTCTAAATTTTATTATAAGAATTTTTTTGTAATATATTTCATAACAAAATATTTTAAATTTGGAATAATTCATGTTTTCATTATGGTTTTATGGCGATCATCGTTTTCAAATATTTGTAATGTGAAATTAAGATTAAATTTATAATTTATCATGAATATAATGTTTATTTAGTAACCTTCCTTCAAAATATTTGGACGTCGAATTTACAGAGACTTATTTTTGATGAATATTGTGGTTAATAATAAATGGAATTGATTAAGTTGATCATTGTGTGTTATTTGATAACTTTTGATAACAATTTTTGTTTTGTATGATATCTAGAGACAAGAGGAATTTATTTTTGTTAATTTAATGTGCTATTGATATGTTAATTATTAATATTAGTGTTTCAAGCATACAATATAATAGTGGATATTCATTTCATGGATTAATTTATGAAGTAGGAATTGATAGAACAACATCTAAAAGATGAAATTGTGTCTATAAGAAGATCATAGATCTCTATATTTTCTCATTTTCTCAACCTAGATTATAAATGAATTCCTTAACCCCAAGGGAAATATCTTTAAATTAAAATGATCTCCTTGTAACTTTATATTTGATGAATCAAATTGTCCTTTAACTTATCAAATAATTTTGGCTTTAAGGTCATTAACATTACCTAACATAGCCACTTTTTTGTGATCAATGATCTCTATCACTCTATATTAATCATTTGGAATTAGTGTTCTCTTTGATCTCCATGTTTTCATTTCCCACCAATATTCCATTACATGAAAATGCATTAATATTCTATTCATGATTTCATTCATTATTACCATTATCTATTATCAAGAGGATGTTTTATTAAACCATTCTAATGTTGTGGGATTTAATGAAAGGTATTTTCAAATGTCAAACCCTTGATTATTTAGATCGAGATTAAATTTTGAGGGTATAATTTATTTAAGGTAGTAAAATTTCAATCCATGAGATTTAAAAAAGGAAAAATTTATTCCATAACATATATGAAAAAACACCAATGATAGAAGACAATTTAACACCCCAAGATTTTTTATGTATTTATTTGTAAATAAATTTAATCTATTCAATATCTTACAATGTACATAATACTGAGTTTGAATGAAACATCATACTTTATTAAAATATTATCATTTGAACATTTCCATTATAACCAATATACTAAATTATTTGGAATGAATAATAATAAATAAATTTATAAAATTACGTGTTTTACACATGTATAATGTAAATTATATGGATATAAATTTATTAAAAATAAATTAAGAACCGTTTAGATGAAACAAAGATGTTTTCTGAAAAACAATATTTTTAAAAGGTAATCATGTTATAATTTTCCAAAATAATTTAATGTTCATTTTTACTAATTTTATAAATTTTATTTGAAAAATGTGAATTTTCAAAATCTAGACATACAGAATATTCATTGGGTGGTTTTTTTTGATTTTATGAAATGGTAAATTTTTTAGTGGATAGAAATGAATACTGTGTTTTATTAAGAATTGACAATTCATTTAAAAAATTTGAAAAATAAAAATGGTTTTAGTATGGTTTTTATTATAAAATTATCTAAATTAAATATAATAATAAAATTTATGTAATTTTAATTAATTCCATATTGAATTATGATATAAAAAAGTTATAAAATATTAATCATTTTCCATATGAAACATACTTTCCCTTTGCTTCTACCTGAAAAATTTTAAATTTGATCTCACTATATATATGAGAAGAATAAGGAAAAATGTATTCTATATTGTGATTAATAATAAAATTTATTATCTAATAATATAAAAATATTTATTTACTTTAATTAATAGTAAAAATAGTTAAAAAAAATTTATTGTGGTTGAGGTAAAAATTGGATTTCTAAGGGATCGAACTAAAATAATAAGGGTTAAAAATGACCCAAAAATTGTAAAAACCCCATTATACAGTAATATTTAGACCATATATATTATATTTTTTTTGTTATGGACCAGTTTAGATCCTTTTTTCATATAAAAGGTTAGGGTACATATTTTTCTTTTCCAAAATAACTAGTGGGATACTCAAATCACTTATAAACGACCACCCAGTTTCCTCAAATCATCACAGTTCCAAAAACCATTGCCTCAAAAAATAAATGCCAAAATAAATATCCAAATTAAATACTTTAATTAAATATTTTTTTATACATCCATTCATGGAATAATTTTGGTATAATCATAACGAGTTGGTCTAATAATATGTAAAATACCTTAGTATAATTTTTTGTTTAATATTTTATTTTAAATCTTTTAAATATTAATAATTTATGATTTTATAAAAAAAAATATATAAAATATTATTATATGATATTATGTTATGGTTTTGAGCTATATTAATCTCTTATTCCATCAAATGGGATTTAATAAAGTCTCTAATGTGTACCATATATTACCGCCTCACAAACTGATGTCACACGTTAGCCATAAACACCTATTATGTTTGGGTATGATGGCATATAAAATATAAACACACAAACATATATACATGATCTTAATATCATAATTATACATATGTATTAATTATATCATACATACCATTTCATATTACATTTTAGAGGATATGATAACGTCTTTAATGTGTTTAAGAGACCACAACCTTGTGAAGCGATGTGATTTGATTTCACTATTTCTTTACTTGGAAGGTGATAAGAAAAATTCAAATGAATATATGTGATATAAATGAGATAATAATGATATTAATTACATATATATACTTTTTTATATATAATATATCATTTTCTTTCAAACAACTTCACTCACTGAAAGATGATAACGTCGTTCATGTATGTGTGGACTAACACTGCCACCAAGCGACACAAATCTCTTTTCATCAACATACCATATTAAATAAATGTATATGTATATTTAAATAATTAATATAGTTTTTATTATGTTATTATAATTATTTCACGATAAAATATAATGTTCCTCATTTCAATAATGATCTTTGAAAAAAGGAAATATTACTCAAGAAAACATATGACCTACCACCTCTATGATCATAACATACTTAATTTATCAAAAAAATATTTAATAACTAGTATGAAAATTATAATTTATGTATAATTTTTATAATAATATTATAATGAATATTATATATATATTTATATAATAACCTCTTAGACTATAAGTCTACCTAATGAAGTATTTTTTGACACACAAGTCAAATATTGTCAAAACACCTGACAAAAATTTAATTGATTATATATATATATATTTTAAAGGTTGGGCCCAAAGCCTAATTTTTATTATTAAATCAAAGCAAATTCCTCTTTTAACTGGGTAGAGGGAAACCCATTACATAGCCCGAAGGCCCAGTGGGCTTGTAGCCCATTACATAATCACCACTAATTTCCATTTTTAGTTTATATAATATTCCATTGATATGTTATACAATTATTATGTTTTTCTTCATGGTATTTAATGTTTAATTTAACATTATTTCTCTTATGTGACTTTTGATTCACAATTTACCAAAGTGGTAAGGGAGTATTTGAAAATCTCATCAATATTCATGAATATTTTTGAATATTCCACCACTGGGGAATGTGTTTGATTTTTCTATACTAAAAAATTTATATTTTCATCGCCTATGGATGTCCATGAACATTTTCATGTAATATTATAATTTTTACGCTCTTCGTTACATAAAATTATTGAGAGAATGATTTTATGAAAATTATAATTTATATCTCTCTTCGATCAAAAATAATTTTTCATCGAAATGAATTCATTGTATTTATTCAAAATAAAGATAAATTTTTTAAAATGATCTATTAAAGATATTATTACCCATTTTTTAATTTTTTAAAAATATATGTATGTGAATATTCACATAGTTCTAAGGATATTTATCTTTGTATTTTACTGGTAATATATAATGAATTTTTATTTTAACATGTTTGACATGGAATCAATTTTACACCTTCCTAGAAAATCAATTTATTAATATTTTTAAAAATATTTTGTAAATATTTTTAAAAGGTGATTTTCAAAATGTAATGGTTATTTTTCTCAAAAATGTTTCCTGTATATTTTTATGGTATTTCTATTAATAAATGACATAAACCCTCATATTTTCATATTATATATTAAGGATATGTTATATTAATACCATATTTGTTTTTTGTATGGATTTTTTTTGGTCAGTTTGACTAGGGATTTACAGTTTTATTACCATTCTCCATTATAAATTAGATTTTTTATGATTAGGATTATGAATTGGGGTACGTATTAAGAATATATTGGTATATTTTTTTATATATGAAGGATTATTTCAGTTCTTTTTCACCCCTTCCATATAAGCAATGCATTTGACTTTGTTTCTTGTGGTTAAGGACCAATTTAGCCCCTCGATGCATCAATAGGTCTTAAGTGAAAAAAATTTCAGTTTTGGTTTTGGACAGACCCATATATATATATATATATATATATGAATAAGTCCATAAAAATATATAGATGTCTTGGTACAAGGCCTCCATGATATTTTTGTTCTTCATAATTATTCATTCCATAATTATGAATTCAGTTATTGATATTACCTATGATTATTCGAATAGTTAGAATATTTGTGTTTAATATTTCAATACCATGTGATTATTTATATGGAAATATTTGTTAATCATTTTTTCTTTATATAATATTCTGAATTTATTGATTAAATTCAATGCATTTCAGTTATCAAACTTTTCAAATTGAATATTCCACCGTTATTAATAGCTTCCACTACACGGTTTCCCTTACTTAGCATTTCATCCCACCCATATCTCACATTTTATTTTCCCAAAGATACTAGGAAGTGTTTTTTTGACTGATTTAAATGATTCATTATAGGGAATAATGGAATTATAAAATAAAATACTTTTTATTTTATGTTTCAAATTCACGTGATGTTTATGTATGTTTCTAGTATATCATCAATGCATAATTACTCTTTCAATTGGGAAGATAATCCTAAAATTGTAATCCAGTATAGTAATGAATAAAATAGATCTATGATACTAGGGTTGGGGTTTCAACAAATTGACACCTGAATAGTGTAATGATATCATTGAAAGGTAATGGGTATTCGCAAAAGTTCAATTTTCATTACTTATAAATGGAAAAAAATTATACCACATCACACCACACCAATACCATAATACTTCATCTAAAAATATAAAATTTATTTATTCATATAACCTGATCCCACTTAATTTGGCCTCTATAAACAATTATTTTTCTTATAGATTCAATTTGAAAGGATATTTCGTTGATAATACACAAGATATCGACATAAGTATTACAAAATTCCAAAAAAAATCATCATAATATTCTACATAATACCTCTGATGTCCATAAAAATATAATATAAAAACCATTATTTATTCCACGCAATACATTATGAAAACTAAAGTCATAGTTAGTGTGTTTTTTGGGAAGTTCCATCTCCATCAACCGATGTATTATGATTTTCATATCCAACTTTGATGTATTTTTATTTATGAAATTGATGAATAAAAATGATATTTATAATTTAAATATCATCTTGAAATGTAAAAAATATAACATTAAGTAATTAAATCCCATTAATTAGAAAAAATGAATGTCTATCATGTGTATGTGCGTACAACTAACTCCATGAGTAATTTATTTCATTTAAATTCACCACCCAACCTAGAAGGATAAAAAATATAATGAATATATATAAATAATAGTATCCTTATAATTTTTATTGTCTTTAGTTATTATAAATAAATTAAATATATTTGAATACTATTATATGGTATTTATTTTAAAAAAATAATTTATTTATTGATAGATTTAATTTCAAATTTAGTTTCAATCTAGATATAAGGTATGAGAACATCTATACCACCATCATTACTTGTTACATAAAAGTTCTCTTTCTTATTATCCCTTTCACACAGTCTTTATATCTTTAGAATCCTATATGTTTTTACATATTTCCCTTTAATACATACCAAGGTAAATATCTTTTTCATTTATAGGGTAAAAATTCTATTAATTCCCTACAAAATTCAAATTGATAAGTCAATACAATTTATGGGAACCTTGTTATTCATTTCTCATGTAATTAATCACCCCCGAAAACATTTTTAAATTCTTAATAACTTCTGAATACCCTAATTATATTATTGATGATACTCTTGATTCAAAAATTTTTTTATGGAAAATAATAATATATTTTCTTCTTGAAATATATCCTTTACATATTTCAATAATCATTACACAATTTGTTCATTTTTATTCATTGTTCTCTAAGATCCTTCAAATGAATTTTATACATTGTATGTCCATTTTCATTATCTTTGTAATATTTTAAATAAATAAAGTTTAAAATGATTTAATTCCTTATTATATAGAGAATCAATATGTTTTATTCTTAAATTATTCCTTGAGTCTAAATTATAAAACCGAAAACATTTTAGTGGGTTTTATCATGCGTATCATTTATGCCTATTTTTTCTCTCTTATGGACCATATATATATATTTTCATCATGTCATGGGTTTCCATAATGTTATGTATCCCTACAATGCATTGGGTAACGATTTATGTATCAATGGATATTATTTAATGGATGAGGGAGTAGACCTAATCAACTGAGGGATATTTTCCATATTGTGATGATGATCTTAGTAGTGGTCGTCGACTTCTGTTTATGATGTCAGGTCTTATGTTGTTGAAACACATTCCACGATTCCATGGCCATATGATATCACATACATAATCCAATATTATATGATTATGATCATACTAATTATGATATCTTGAAATTCCTTTTGACTATCTTTTTAATTCTTATTTCCATTTTTATTCCCATACTAGGTTTTATTGCTCACCATTTTCTAAATGTACCATCTTTTGGTTATTCTATATAGTGTTAATATTTCTATGATAGTTTGGAGATCTATGTTATGTTTTAAATAAATATTACATCTTTATGTTTAATATGATGTATTTAAATTCAAAATATTCCAAATAAACTATACTTATAGACCCTTGGTTTGTATTAGGGTATCCAAGCATTTGTTACACATATATTACATCACTTTAGATTAAAATTCAATAAATTTCACTACAATTTATAACTTATACCTTGGACAGATTATTATATTGGGAGAATGGAAACATAATTATAATAACTCATGAAATATCATAAATATCACACTCAAATCACTTCTCACATAGTACACTTCTTAGAAATACCAAGCATAAAACCATTATTCATAATAAAGGGAATTGAAATGAAAGGCAGAGTGATCTCATATGTTCAGTAAGGGTAAACATAATAGATATAAATCAGTGATAAAAAAGCGTGAATAGGATAATCATAACTGTATATGAATATAATCATAACATACAATAATCCTACCAAATCAGTCGAATATTGTTAATTATAAATCATGATAAAAGGTTTTGTTATCTGAAAATACATATGCAATAAGTGTGAAAAATAAAAAATAATCAATTCTGATACATGAAAATGTAGTATAAGAAAAATTCATAAGTTTTTAGAATACATATAATAATATAAAATAATTTCTATAGTCCATGATAATGACCAAGGCTAACAAAGTGGATATGGTTCACTCAACATTCCATTATGTCCTTATTCAAATTACACTCCCAATATTATCATTTTGGAAAAAGATATTTACTAATTTTATTCACTCCCCATTATTGTTCCTATTATCTTATGAGATGTCAATATATAACCAATTAATTATAGGGAACTATAATTGTCATCCCACCTATCATATAATTAAATCCATATAAATGTGTTCCAAGATATCATAAAACATTCAACATATTATCATATCACAACTCCGGGAATGGAATCATTTGTCATAAACATTTCATCTTTTCATTATAGTATAAACCACATAAAATAAAGAGGTTTCATAAATATATCGTTATTTTATTCATAAAACATCTATAGAAAGTATAAGAAATGTATCGTGGGGTCATATCCCCCCAAAATAATTTGTAACATCAAAGGATGTTATCAAAAATGAAAAAAAAATCATTTAAAATAATTATGTAATATTTGTGGAAAAAAGTTCCCTTTTATTAAATCAATTTTTTAAAAAGTCGAAATTTCTAAATTATTTTCTAGAATATTTTATTTTAAAGGATCAATATAAATATGTAAATTAATATTCAATTAAAATAAATGTCATGTCGGTGGGAAAATCAATTCATTCCATATATACTAAAACAAAACATTTCCCCCACACCTTTTTAAAAATATAAAAATGAATTGTTTAGAATAATGTTTCTTTAAAAATATTACATTTTAAACCATTTAGAATGAATTATAAGGTAGTTAAAATGTAATTTTTTAAATATTTCAGTTATTGGTATGAACACTCATAAAATAATTTTAATGAGTATAGACATGGAAGAAATCATTCATCGAAAAAAGATGAATTAAGGGTGGATTTTATTTAATTACATTTCATCGATAATTACAAGTCACAAAAAAAGGAAAAATCGTAATAATACAAAGAATCTACATAAATAAATATAGGATAATAAAATATATTTGGCTTAAATGGTATCAAATATATAATTCCACAAAATGGAAATCTTGAATAGAGTATCATTGCAATCTTTTGGAATGCAACACAACCCTTACATTATGTCTCCAATTTCATTATACATGTTGAAATATACTACATAATCAATATTATTTTATTATAAATATATTATAAAACTATAAAAATAAATAAAACAAATTTTTTTATTCCATTATAACTTCATCTTATCCATTTATTAAGAATTTATCCACTAGAAAGAACATTCTTGTGAAAACATGTCCATTTTTTAATGCATGTTTTGGATTGATTATTCTCATAAATGAACCTCGGTCTTGGTTTATTGACATTTAAAAGAATAAACATTACATAATTATTATATTTACTCATAATATACTGTTTTTTAATTATTCATATAAATTAATAATGAAATATGGATGACATTATTTCATGGAGGTGGTAGTCATCATGTTTTCACAAGAGATGTAATCACATTCTACTGAATGGAATTGTAATAAGGTATATATGAAATTATAATTAAAAATATATATTTCATGACTATATTATATAAACTGTAAATCCATTATAATTAACATCACATGAGGTGATGATGTAAAATGAATCATATCGCTATATGGAGGAAGTACTCCACACGTACATAAGAGTAATACATTATTTTTAAATTTGATAGAATGTTTGTGTAAAATTAATATCCCATCATAATAATAATATTTATTATTATTTATAATATCTAATTGATTATTTTATAATGGATACCATAGATTTATAAGATGTTGGAAAAGTAACAAAAGTGTAAGTACTTGATTAGGAGTTATACTTCTTTATTGGGAATCCTCATCTATCTTACACCATGAGCCTCAAAAAGATATAATTATGATCCAAATATGAATTATAGGATGTGGAGAATGATTTTAAGAATATATTATATTAGGTAAGGTATGATATATAAGGCTAATTAATAGCGAGGAAGAGAGGACATGTGGTGTCCATTTATAAGGTAGGGAGATGACCCTCTTCAAATATATTAAATGATAGAATACAAAATTTTATTACTCATGTAAAGTGGAAAAAAGTCAAAATAATAAAATATAGAAATTATAAGGTCTAAATAAGCTAATATAATAAAATAAATACATTTATTTTTTATATTTTAATCCATATCTCTTAGGTTAAGCCCCCATGTAAACACTTGTTAAGCATAACCATGGGAAAACATTATACTTTTTTTAATATTCAATATGAAAAAAATATGTTGAAATTAAGAAAATAAATTTATTATTATATTTTGAACAATTTAATTAATTTTAAATAATTCAATTTCTATAATTTGTAGATTTGAAATTTTTAAAAAAATATATCAAATCCTAGTGAAAACTATTATATGGAAAATTAATTTTAAAATAAAAAATTGCATTTATTATTATTTCATGCATAGTAATAAATATAAGATGAATTAGAATACATTTAATTGAATTTATAACATATAATTTAATTAAAATTGTATGTTTGTATTGAATAATTTAATTTATTATGATAAAACCCTTTTTGTTTAATAAAATTGTTTTATTGAAAAAACTCTCTATTTCCATCAAGTGATTTTTCTTTTATTTCAAAAAAATTTATAAACTATGAATTCAATGTATAGATGTTAAAAAAATATATTTTTTTATAATTTAATTAGTTCTATTCCTACCCTTAAATATAATTTCTAGGTGTTAATTATCACAATAAAAACTATAGTTTACTACTATATTAGGTTTAATTTAAAATTAGTGGTGTGGTTAATGATTATTTTAAGAGGAATATATAATAAAATATTATGGTGTTACATTTTACCCCCATAATAAATTATTATTAAAAATTATATCATCTTGAAACAAAAAATAGAGGATAATTTTTTAATCATTTCTTATAGTTACTATATAGCTTCCTCAAATTTATGGTTTATCCCTAAAACATTAACAAGGTAAGTAGTCTTATCTATAAAAATTTTCCATCTTCGGTCCAAAATCTCTATAAATTAGTTATCATTAGACTGATTGTGATCAAGTGGTGCAATATATGAGTTTAGTACATGCAGAGGATATTCTATGTAATTCCTTATGAGAGATACATAGAAAAAATCATGAACTTGAGACATATTCATTAAAAGTTTCCAAGCTATTAGGAATTATCCCGATATGATCAAGAATTTCAACGGAACTAATATATCCGCTGTTTATTTTTTCATTCATTCAAAATCTCATGAACTTAATCTATGGGTAAATGCAGAAGAATTAATTTTCATTTACATAAAACTATATATCTCATTGAAAATTATCAGCATAAATTTTCTATTAACTCTAGGATACGATGTTATTATGTGGAATAACTCTAATTGTCTCTTCAAATTATTCATCAAGATCAGGTCTTAATATATTTCATTCTGAAAAATTATCTGAGTATATTGGAGTTCTTTACTTCCTACTTTAAATTGATTCATAAGGATCAATCAGAATAATTGAGTGAAATATACTATTTCAAGAAACTTTTACCACTAAATCAGTTGACCCAAAAAAATTAAAATCCATATAACATACTCTCAAAATTTATTTTAGTGTTTTAATGGTCCTTATAGACTGTATATATGTTTGCTGACGGTGTGTACTAATGAACCTCAAATCTTTTTTTTATCATGCTGAATACATTTACACAACATCAAGGATCAATTTTGATCCCATTGATATACAATTGAGAGTGGTCACCTCTACAATATGTTAACATCCTTAATGTATATCCTAGAATGATAATAAAGGGAAACATATTCTATGATGTCAATGAGATGTCATGATTTCAAAAAGATATCTACTACAATGAAAACATCATTGTTCCTTTTAAATGTTTTGTGGTGTGAGATTATGAAATTCATTATAATTTTTTCCTATTTCCATAATAGAATGTGTAGTGGTTATAAAATCCCATTATAATTATATATATTATCATTAACATTATGGAATACCATACCTTTGGATATGTAATCTACAATATCAATTTTCTTGTTATCCAATAATAAATACCTTTTTGAAATCTATAAATATTCACACTTATGGAATAAATAGATAATGATGAACTTTAAGATTTATAAAAAAATTAATTATCCATGTCTTGTATTTAAAGAATACATACTTTATTCATAATCCTTATCACTCCACTATAATCGATGTTGATCTCAGGAACATTTATCACATTCTTTTTCAATTCCATATCCCCCTTATGTGCCTCTTTAAAACTCACATGGATGGCTGAATGATAATTGTTATGAGAATGAAATGATATGCCCTGTAAGAACCTGGTTTTTGATATAAAAGACTTTGGAATATTTTTGATATTATTCTGGAGCAGCGCCTTCAGACGTTGTGTGATTCTGATCCCCATTGTTGCCAGAATTAAATTTTCAGTGCGTTCACACTGGGCATGCCAAATAAATTGGATAACTCCTCAACTTTGCTTCAGATTAGAGATCTGAGTGTACGGATGGGTTAGAAATGGGGTTTTTACCCTAGGAACGACATATAGAATGTCAGCACGGGACGTTTGGACCCTCACCTGCTACCAGAATGTTAAAAGGATTAATTAATTAATTAATTAATTCATTTAATGGTTAAACTCAAGTATCTCTTAAAAGGTGGATCAGATTGGGAAACCGAGTTCACTGTTGAGTTCGAAGCGTGTCGTTTACCCTAGGAGGGGTGAAAGATTTGCAAGCGTGAGCCTGCTGTGAGAGATATCACCCAGGGGAAAATGGTCATTTCGAAATGTCCAATTAGTGATTTTTATCACTGGATTTTCTTTTGAATAACATTCGAACGATGTATCAGAATTGAAATATGATACTTCCATTGAGTTAATATTGGGGCATTTTGACTAGGCGTTAGATAATACAGGTCGGCACGAGGGTTTCAGAATCTGCGCCTGTTGGGAGCGTTTCAGTGAATTTCTATAAATTCACTGATTATTGGGAGTTCATTTTCATTCTCTCTCTCTCTCCCTCTCTCTCTCTCATTTTCTTCAGCGTTCTTCTATGTACTTTGGTGGATCAAGAAGCCATCTCCGCCGGAGCCTTGGCGGATCGGAGTGGGAGCGTTGTAGACGTGTCGCCAACGATGAATGAGCGATTCGAGGTAGGATTTATATTTTTTTTGAGCTCTGATTCTATTTTTAAATTAAAAAATTCCACATTGCCCCTTGTTTCTTAGTTTTGGATACACCGTTGAAGATCGAACATACATGACTATCAAAACATGCTGAAAAATAGAGTTTTGTTCATCGTTTTCATCAACCGTTCTTCGGGTTCTTGGGTGCTCACAATTAAGCGCGTCAAATCTTATGTAGTTTGTCGATCAGAGGCATGCGCTTCGATGGTCTCGTCATGAGGATCACAAGAATGGTCTCGGAATAATTTTTGGGTGTGTGGTGGAATCACAGTGGTCCGCGGAAGGAACCACCAGAATAGAACCTCCAGCGGCGGCCGACGGTGGTCCGATGTGGCGGCCGATGGTGGTCTGAGGTGAGCAGCGGCGTCGGCACGGTGCAGCGGGCGGAGGCAGCCGGAGGGGCTTGGGGCGTCGACCGATAGAGCCAGGCGAGGAGGCGGCTTCGGTGGAGCCAGGCGGAGAGGCGGCGTGGACCAGGTGGAGCCGTCGGGAGGAGAGGAGGAGACGGGTGCGGCCGGCGGCAGAGCCGGGACGAGGCAGCTAAGGTGCGGCTTCGGCCTCTCGCGCTCAGTGGAGGAACTCGAGGCGCTGCGCCTCAGGTGTGCAGCAAGGACAAGGACCCGCCGAACGTGGGTCCTACGAGAGGCAACGAACACCGACCTTTTGGCCGGTCTGCAGGGGAGAACCGGACCCAAGGGGTCTAGTGCGGCTGGAGTGAGCCGCGGCGGTCCAAACCGGGCTGGCCGGTCTGGACTGGCTCACTTTTGGGCCCCCCTTGCATTCAGGGGGTCGTAAGTTCCAAACGGCAAGTCTGTTTGACGTGCCGTCTGTGGCGGTGAGTTCGTATCGGCGAGGTCCTGTTTTTAAGGTGGGTTTCAAAATTCTTGGATTCTGTGCCCGAAAATGGGCGACCCAAGGAGCTTTAAATTAAAAACAATCAATTATTATGAAGGTTGCGACGGACGTGGCTCGTGATTCGGATGTTCGTTTGACGTGACGTCAAAGGCACAGTGGCCCCGGAGTAGAGGAGGTCCTATTAAGTTTGGTTCAGAACCTTTTCGGGTTGGTTTTATTGCTCGATGGCATGAAACGCAAAATGTGAGTAAGTAATTAATTAATTAATCAATCAATCAATTGTTGCGTCGGACCTAACTTTTGTTTGGGATGTCTAATTGACACACCGTTAGCGGTAGCATGATTCCAGTCCTCATGCATACTTTTTGAGACACATTCCGAAGCGTTCACGTTGTAGATAAGGTGCGGGCCCCAAAGGGAGTAGTTCAAACATTTTACAGTAAAACGTCACTTTTTCACCCCGCATCCAATTGGGGTGAATGAGCACTCATTTATAATTATTTTTCTGAGGGGATTGCAACAGCGCAATCTGCCTGCCTAAATTCGAGCTCGAGGTGTGGGCCCCATAGGGCCCCATTTACGTATAACATGGAGAATTTCAACCTTTTCATCTGGAGTCTGTTTTAGGCGCCATCAGCGGCGTTGTGACCCTGACATCCAGACGAAGATGACCAGGGTGGTTTCAGGCGATGAAGCCGGAGTTGAGGCGCGGGCCCCACGAGCTGTTTTTTGAGCTGTGTGCTGTGTATTGCGACTTTTTCATCAGATGTCCATTTGGGGCGAATGAATAGTCATTTTGATGTGTTTTTCTCTGATCTTCGTGATGGCATAGTTCGCCCGACATTTTTTGGGATCTTGGTGTGGGTGCCACCCGGGCTGGCTACGGTGAATAGTACCCTTTTCACTGGGTGTCTGTTTTGGGCGATTGAGTAGTCAATCCCATGTGTTTTTCGGAGGGTATCATAGAGGTGTCAACCATTTGTTCATTTTTGGGATATTTGTGTGGGTCCCACATGGGTTGGCTATAGTGAATAGTGTCATATTAACCATTTGACCGCTTCGGGTGAGTAAATGGTCTATCTCACGTGTTTTTCCATGAGGATTGCAACGGTGTGATCCGTTCGGGCATGTGGAGCCTCGTTTACGATTTTATTGAACGGGAAACATGATAGGGTGTTGGATGGAGGTACCTTTGACGCACTATGAACCAACGCACGGTAAAGATGTTGGTAACACCCCGTGATGTCGGTTTCAGTACTGAGTTATCGGACCCGTTACCAGGTCTACCCTCCAGCAGAGATTGGGCTGTGGTTCGCCCGATGACTTATTCCGGATCTACCATCCAACAGAGACTGGACACGGGGTCGCATGTCGACTTCTTTCGTGTCTACCCTCCAGCAGAGACTGAGCAGTGGGTCGCATGTCGAAATGTTCTGGGTCTACCCTCTAGTAGGTCTGGGTAGTGGGTCACCTGTCGACTTGTCCTGGGTTTACCCTCCATCAGGTTTGGGTAGTGGGTCGCCTGATGATGTATTAAGGTTTACCCTCCCGCAAGGCTGGGCAGTGGGTTGCCTGATGATGTATTAGGGTTTACCCTCCATCAGGGTTGGGTAGTGGGTCGCCTAATGATGTATTAGGGTTTACCCTTCATCAGGGATGGGCAGTGGGTCTCCTGATGATGTATTAGGGTTTACCCTGTAGAAGGGTCGGGTAGTGGGTCGCCTGATTATGTATTAGGGTTTACCCTCCAGTAGGGCTGGGCAGTGGGTCGCCTGATGACATATTAGGGTTTACCTTCCACCAGGCCTGGGCATGGGGGTCGCCTGATGATGTATTAGGGTTTACCCTCCAACAGGGCTGGACAGTGGGTCACCTGACGATGTATTAGGGTTTACACTCGAGCAGGGATGGGCAATGGGTCGCCTACTGATGTATTAGGGTTTACCATCCAGCAGGGCTGGGCAGTGGGTTGCCTATTGGCATTTTAGACTCATGCTTTCTTATGAGGCTCGTCGGTGAGTTTTTCTCTGTGACTACCAGAGTAGGATATTTGGTTGTGCGGATCGGTGATGGGACAACATTCATGTGACCTTAGGACATACGAGGAGGGACGCTTTTCCCACCGAAATGCGTCCTTGCGACGCGACCTAAAAGTCGTGCGGTCGAGATGGTGCTGCCCAAAGCTGATATTATCGAGGTGTGGTGATTGAGACCCTTTGACTTATACCTCTTACGTTGATGTTCAGGACGTCTGGGTTCAGTGTTGGATAACCTTTGAACTGTTGGTGACACTTTTTGGGCTGAGCTTGGAGATAGAGATCCCCTAACCCACTCATTCGGGTTTCTCGTTCAGCATATATATACATCCAATTTTTTTCTCACTACTTGGGTTTGGTTACTCTCATTATAGGAGGGGCGAAGACGCACATGGTATGCCACGTGATTTCTGTGTCTAGATCCACTTGGTTGGATGAGTCTACTCTCCTGCTATAGGCTGTGAAGACTCGAAGAGAAGTTTGTCTTCTCACTGTCTCTAGCTCCTTGCGTCTGGACGAGTCTGCTTCCTTTCACATGTTGGGTTGAGCTACCCTCTCATTCTCTATTTTTCACTCTTACACTATTCTTTTCTCTATCTATTACTCCCCTTTTAATAATTCCCTTATTTCTCCCTCAAGCTTTCATGGAATCCTACTGAGTGTTTTTATCCTCACCCCTGTATGGGCTTTGCTCGCACTTGGTGTTCCCTTGTAGACGACGGACAGGTCTTCCAAGACTACGGAGGAGCGTAGAGGACATCGGAGTGTGGGCTGCGTTTGGAGGCCATAGCAGGACTTCCTGGGTGTGAGACTCACCAGCGGTTTACCTTTGTTTTACATGTTTCCGGGTTGTGTCACCTTTTTGGATGGGCAAGTGTTTTTCCCCTGTTACTATTCTGTTTACTTGTCATCACTTTACATGTACTGGTTATAGATAAATGGATGTATGTTGGTTACCCATTTTTTAGTATGGTTGTACCTTTAATTATTTTCCCTGCACTGTTGCTTTGAGTTGGCTGCGTGTGTGTGTGAAGTTTCTTAGGCAAAGGCCTCCCCTAGTTTATTGTGCCTTCAGCGCTAGTCTCCATCCCCTGGCCTATGGAGGCGGTATTGGGGTAGCTGCGGCACAAGACTTTGTATGGGTCAGGTCATGAAAAGGTGGGATCAGAGGTGGTTCGTTCCTTGGTGCGTTATTCGGACATCCCAAAAAAATGAATTGGTTGAGTTTGGGGGTAATAATGTCAATGTGTCTCAAGAGAAGCTCTCAGGCCAGGGAGTCCAGTGATGGCTCCGCGGCTGACATATCCATTCATGAGGACCCTAGTAACCCTCTTTTTGACTCAGCACAATGAGACACTTGTTGCAGGGAATTTGGTTCATGCATCATATAAGATTGATTCCATGACTGTCTTTCTTGAGTTTCCTCCCCATTGTTGTTGATATATATATGCCCATTTGATTGCGGTGCCTCTTGATCAGGTTTAGGATGTCTATGTGATGATAGGTAGCCAGGATACTAGCTCGTATTTGTGATGACAATTTCGTGAGGGAAGAGGCCTCAGTTCAGGATCCATTATACGATTAACCATTCACCAGGAAGACAGGAAGTAGCACCTCCACCTGTGAATGATCGGACAATACCATCCATGAGGGCCGATGACAAGCACCGGCTGGGCACGCTACATGAGTTCCAGTGACAGAGACCATTGAGTTTCCACAGTGAGCCACACCCTCAGATAGTGAAGGGGTGGCTAGAGTCGGTGGTCCGCCTCTTCAGGCATGTTCGGACACTGATAGGTTATATGGGGGCTTTGACAGCTAGTTTGTTTCCACCCCACAGTTTTCCATGGTAGAGCTAGGGTTACTCAGATACATGATGACTCGTCACTTTCGTGATGTGAATTTCAGCTGCTGTTTTGTGAGGAGTTTTACCCCTCCGTCTTACACTCTGTTCGGATCTAAGAGCTCCTACAGTTTCAACAGGGAGGGATGACAGTGCCTGTGTACGCGACTAGTTTTGAAGACCATTCACGTTTCTATCTAGAAGTGGTATGTGATGGAAACTTCCAAGGAAAAAAGTTTGAAATAAATATCTATAGAGGATATACATGCTAGTGTAGTGACCTTGTGCATCCTCACCCATCTTGGGGTACTGGATTAGGCACTTGTGATAGAGAAATTTCTAGTAGAGGGACGTCGATTAGCGGGGCCTCGATGCCAGAAGTTTCCACTTGATGAGACTGAGGCACATGGTCGGAGACAACTTAGAGAACTGAGATAGCCCAGGGAGGACTAGTTATTTGTTTGTGATGTGCGAGATGATGTGGCGTCAGACAACTCAACCAAATATGTTGAGTCTTTTTGATGGGTGGTAGATGCACCACCACGACAGAGGCAGTTTCGTGATAAGAAAACTCCCAGGTGAGGACAGGGTGGTCCCCAGGAGGTGGTGTTGTCCGAAAGAAGGAGGAATTGTGGTTGGTGGATGACATTTCGAGGTCCTTCCACCACCACTAGGCGGCACATTTCAGGCTGAGGGAGCTGATGGATGTGCTGCGGGTGGCTTTGTGCTGTGGTTGTTTAAAATACTTCAGCGCAAAAGATAATGAGTGGTACGCTCAATGTCTTTTTCTACTTTTATCATTAGAACTTGTTAGAAACTGTGTGAGGAAATCTTTCCTTGAGGGTTTACTGAGGGTGAAGCAGGGCATCAGTGTATCCCTACGTTGGTGTTGGTGGTGATATTTTTTCACTAAGAATGTGGAGACACTATCTTCAGGGAGAGCGAATTGTGGTTTGATCAGACAACCAGTTTCTCAGGTGCGTCCACACATAGAGAGACATGATCTGGAAATGACGGTGCTGGCTAGAGTTTCTGCAGGAGCGTATATCTTTTCAATTGTTGATAAAGCCAAATCCTTTGCTGGATGAGCATGTATGAGAGTCTCGGTCGTGATGCACCGACTGTGAAAACATGTGTGACCAGATATCATTGGGTGTTTCACCAGATGAGTATTGTGAAGGAGGGAATCACCGGGCCTTGTTCCAGGTGCGGGTGGTGATTCCAGTCGCGTCATACGACGTAGGGATTCATTCATGGATGTGAGCTACACACGAGGGCCTTCGGGCCTTTTGAGACTGTGCGAATTGATGGAGAGGTTTTCTACCACCTTTCCCTGACCCCCAAATTATGGAGTGGGTGCATGACATCTCCCACAAGACTTACCTGGGGAGATGTGTTTGTGCTCTGGTGCATGTCATCAATAAGGGAAAACCTCTCTGGAATAGATAAAATCCATTGGTCTGTGCGCAGTGACACAGAACTGTGCAAGAGTACTTCTGGGTAAGGGAGAGCCAGGTGTGGGCTTATTACCCTCAGTTGTTCCTAGGTTTTGCGTTTCAGGGAAGAAAAGATCTAAGGATGGAATGATGTAAAACCCAGTTTTTTTCTATAAAATACTTTGGAATATTCTTGATATTATTCCAGAGAAGCGCCTTCATATGGCGTGCGATTCCGAGCCCCGGTGTGGCCAGAAATAAATATTCAGTGCGTTCACACTGGCCACACTAAATAAAATGGATAACTCCTAAACGGGGATTCAGATCAGAGATCTGAGTGTATTGATGGGTCCGAAATGGGGTGTTTACCCTAGGAACGACATAAAGCATGTCATCGCGAGAAGTTTGGACCCCTCCCCCGCTACTAGAATGTTAAACGGATAAATTAATTAATTAATTAATTCTTTTAATGGTTAAACTCATGAATCTCTTAAACGGTGGCAAAGATTGGGAAACTGATGGAACCGTTGAGTTCAGAGCGTGCATTTTACCCTAGGAGGGGTGTATGTTTTTCACGCGTGGGCATGCTGTGAGAGATGTCACCCAGGGGCAAAATGGTAATTTCGAAATTTCCACTTACTGATTTCTATCACTAGATTTTTTTTAATATCTTTCGAACGATGTCTCGGAATTGAAATCTGAGACTTCCATTGAGTTCATAATCGGGAGTTTTTCCTAGGTGAGAGATAAAATAGGCGTGTGTGAGGATTACAGAATTCGCCCCCATTGGGAGAGTTTTAGTGAATTTCAATAAATACACTAATTGTTGGGATCTTGTTTTCTTTCTTTCTCTCTCTCTCCCCCCGCTCTCTCTCTCTAATTGTCTTCAGCTTTATTTTCCGTTCTTCGGAGGATCGAGAAGCCATCTCAGCCGGAGCCTTGGCGGATCGGAGCGGGAGCATTGTGGACGCGTCGCCAACGACGAACGAGCGATTCGAGGTAGGATTTCTCCTTTTTTTGAGCTCCGATTAAAGATTTAAATTTAAAAATTCCTCATTTCCCCTTGTTTCGTAGTTTTGGATACACCGTTGATGGCCGCATGAACACGACTATAATCCCATGATGAAAAATAGAGTTCTTTTCATCATGTTCTTCAACCGTTCATCGGGTTCTTGAGTGCTCACAATTAAGCGTGTCAACTCATTAGTAGTTTGTCGATCAGAGGCATGCACTTCGATGGACTTGTTGTGAGGATCGCAAGTATGGGCTCAGAATATTTTTTGGGTGTGTAGTGGAATCGTAGTGGTCAGTGGAAGGGACCACCAGAATAGAACCGCCAGCGGCGGCCGATAGTGGTCCGATGCTGCGACAGACGGTGGTCTGAGGTGAGGGCCGGCGTCGGCGTGATGCAACGGGCATCGGTAAGGCGGAGGCAGCAGGAGGGGCTTGCGGCAGCGAGCAACGGAGCTAGGCAGGGAGGTGGAGCCAGGCGGAGAGGCAACGTGGACCAGGTGAGCCGTCGGGTAGAGAGGAGGATCCGGGTGCTGCTGACGGTATATCAGGGATGAGGCGGCTGCGGCACAGCTTTTGCCTGGCGCACTCAGCGGAGGAACCCGAGGCGCGACGCCTCAGGTGTGCGGCGTTGACAAGGACCCGCCGATCACGGGTCCTACGGGAGGCAATGCAGTCCGGCATTTTGGCCGATCTGCTGGAGTGAACCGGACCCGAGGGGTCCGGTGCGGCTGGAGTGAGCCGCGACGGTCTGGACCGGACCGGCCCACTTTGGCCCCCCTTGCATTTGGGGGGGGGGGCGTAAGATCCCTACGGTGCGACCGGTTGATGTGTTGTATGTGGCAGTGTGTTCGTATCCGTGAGGCGCTCTTTTTAAGGTGGGTTTCAGGATTTTTGGATTTCGAGCCTTAAGACGGGCGACCCGAGTTGCTATAAATTAAAAATAATAAATTATTATTATGGTTGTGACAGACGTGGCTCGCGAGCCAGACGTCCGTTTAACGTGCCGTCAGAGGCGCGGTGTTCCCTGAGCTGAGACGGTCCATCTAAATGTGGTTCAAAACCTTTTTGGGTTGGTTTCATTGCTCGGTGGCACGAAACACCCAATGTGAGTAATTAATTAATTAATTAATTAATTAATTAATTGTTGTGTCAGACCTAACTCTTGTTTGGGTTGTCAAATTGACGCACCGTCAGCGGCAGCATGATTCCAATCCTCATGCAGATTTTTGAAACTCTTTCTGAAGTGTTTGGGTTGGATACAATGTGTGGGCCCCACAGGGCCTAGTTTGCATGTTTTACGGTGAAACATCACTTTTCACCCGACATCCGTTTGGGGTGAATGAGAACTCATTTATGAGTGTTTTTTCCGAGGGGATTGCAACGGCGCAATCTGCCCGCCTAAATTTGGGCTTGAGGTGTGGGACCCACAGGGCCCCGTTTACGTATGACGCGGGGAATTGCAATTTCTACATCCAGAGTCCATTTTAGCACCATCAGCGGCATTGTGACCCTGACATCCAGATGAAGTTGACTAGGGTGGTTTCAAGCAATGAATCTGCTGTTTAGGCCCGTAGCCCACAAGCCGTCTTGTGTGCTGTGTGCTACGTATTGAGAATTTTTCATCATACGTCCGTACGGGGGGAATGAATAGTCGTTTTGAAGTTTTTTTCCAAGAGCTTCGCGATGGCATAGTTTGCCCAACCTTTTTCAGGATCGTGGTGTGGGTGCCACCTTGGCTGGCTATAGTGAATAGTACTCTTTTCCCAGGGTGTCATTTTTGGGATATTAATTAGTATATCCCATGTATTTTTCTAAGGGGATCATAGGGGTGTAATCTGTTTTTTCAGTTTTGGGATCTTGGTGTGGGTGCCACATGGGCCGACTACGGTGAATAGTGCCTTATTCATCGGTTCACCATTTCGGGAAGGTAAATGGTCTATCCCACATGTTTTTCTATGAGGATTGCAATGGTGTCATCTGTTCGGGCATGTGGAGCCTCTTAATATTTTATTAAATGGGAAACATGAAAGGGTGTTGGATGGAGGTCCCTTTGACGCACTCTGAACCAACACACTGTAGCGATGTTGGCAACACCTGGTGATGTCAGTTGTAGTACTAAGTTATCGGACCTGTTACCAGGTCTACCCTCCAGCGAAGACTGGGTAGTGGGTCTCCTGACGACTTATTCTAGGTCTACCCTCCAGCAGAGACTGGATAGTGGGTCACCTATCGACTTCTTTCAGGTTTACCCTCCAGCAGAGACTGGGCAGTGGGTCGTCTGTCGACGTGTTCCGGGTCTACCCTCTAGCAGGGATGGGCAGTGGGTCACCTATCGACTTGTCCCGGTTTGACCCTCCAGCAGGGCTGGGCAGTGTGTTCACTGATGATGTATTAGGATTTACTCTTCAGCAGGGCTGGGCAGTGGGTCGCCTGATGATGTATTAGGGTTTACCCTTCAGAAGGGTTGTGCAGTGGGTCTCCTGATGATGTATTAGGGTTTACCCTCCAGCAAGGCTAGGCAGTGGGTCGCCGGATGATGTATTAGGGTTTACTCTCCAGTAGGGCTGGGCAGTGGGTCCCCTGATGATGTATTAGGGTTTACCCTCCATCAGGGCTGGGTAGTGGGTCTCCTAATGAGGTATTAGGGTTTACCCTCCAGCAGGGCTGGGTAGTGGGTCGCCTGATAATGTATTAGGTTTTACACTCTAGAAAGGTTGGGTAGTGGGTTACATGATTATGTATTAGGGTTTACCCTCCAGCAGGGCTGGGCAGTGGGTCGCCTGTTGGAATTTCATACTCAGGCCTTCTTATGAGGCTAGTCGGTGACTTTCTCTCTGTGACTACCAGATCAGGATCTTTGGTTGTGAGGATCGGTGATGGGACAGATTTCATGTGACCATAGGAAATATGAGAATTAGGGGTGATTTTCCCAACGAGACGCGTCCTTGCGACGTGACTTAAAAGCCGTGCGGGCGAGACAGTGCCACCCAAAATGGATAGTATCGAGGTGTCCTGATTGAGTCCCTTTGACTTGTACCTCCTAGGATCACGTGCAAGACGTTTGGGTTCAGTGTTGGATATCCATTGAATTGTTGGTGACTCTTCTTCGGCTGATCTTGGATATAGGGATCCCGTAACCCACTCATTCGGGTTACTCGTTGAGTATTTATATACATCCTATTGTTGTTCTCACTGCATGGGTTCGGTTACTCTCCTTCAAGGAGGGGCGAAGACGATCTGGGTATGCCATGTACTTTCCATTTCTAGCCCCTCTTTGTTGGAAAAGTCTACTCTCCTACTATAGGAAGCGAAGACTCGAGGAGAATTTTTCCTTCTCACCGTCTCTAGCTCCTTGCGTCTAGACGAGTCTGATTCCTTTCTCTTGTAGGGTTGAGCTGCCCTCTCTTTCTCTCTTTTGCACTCTTACACTGTTTTCTTCTCTGTCTACTGCTCCCCATTTTAGTACTTCCCTTTTTTCTCCCTCGAGCTTTCAGGGAATACTATTGAGTGTTTTTATACTCGCCCATGCTTGGTCTTTGCCCGCACTTGGTGTTCCCTTTCCGACGACGGATAGGTCAGTCCAGACTATGGAGGAGCATAGAGGACAAGGGATCTTGGGCAGCATTCGGTGGCCGTAGCAGGACTTCCTGGGTGTGAGACTCACCAGCGGTTCACCTTTGTTTTACCTGTTGCTGGGTTGTGATGCCTTTCTTGATGGGCACATGTTTTTCCCCTTTTACTATTCATTTTACTTGTCAGCACTTTACTTGTACTGGTTAGAGGTCGATGCATGTATGTTGATTACCCTTTTTGTAGCAGTGTTGTACCTTGGTTTCTTTTCCCTGCATAGTTTCATTGAGTTGGTTGCGTGTGTGTGTGTACAATTTCTTAGGCAATGGCCTCCCCTAGTTTATTGGGCCTTCGCCGCTAGTTGATCGCCCCTGGCCTTTGGAGGTGGTATTGGGGTAGTTGGGGCTCGAGCCCCGGTACGGGTCGGGTCGTGACATGTCCCTTTTCTCCATGATATCAAGATACATATTATATTAATACCTAAATATTTTATCTCTTTATATCTTTATCATTGAAAAACTATCAACGTCATTCAAACATAGAGCATCAACCAACTTGTCCCCTTTCATATGGTGGATGTTTATTTCATAGTTATAATGATTAATAAATTCAAAGGGTATATTTTTGTTTATATTTAATTTTTTCTAAATTAACATACAATTAATTATTTTATGAATAGTATATATATCACAACAATCCCCATAAATATAATGAATCCATATATTCATAGAATCAAATACTACAGCTAACTCAAGATCATTAGTTGAGCAATTTTGAACATGAATTGTCATTTAGTGCAAGGAATACGATATTATAATACAATTCTACATTAAGATACATTAATATTACTCATTTTAAGAATCAATAAATATTAAAAATCCTTCTCCACTATTGGGTAGTTTATGTACAGATGCGGTAACCATTCTTATTCTCAGATCCTTCTAATTTCATCACATTCGTCTATCCAAAGGAACTTGGATCCCTTCCATGTAAAGTTGGTTGTTTTATTAGATAACCATTTTAAATCACATAAAAATCTCTATAGTATCGAACCAATTCAATGAAACTAAGGATCCTAGTTATAATGGTTGTTCTAGGAAAATTTTTAATAAATTAAATCTTTAAATGATCCACTAATATACCCTTGAGATTATATAACACATGAATGAGAGTTAATATACCAAAAAATAACACAGTGAAATTATTATAAAAATTACCCTTCTCATGGTTCTTTAGAACAATAATATTTAATTCATTCTCTTCCTTGATCTTGAAATATATAATAATATCACTAATTAAAACTAAATAAATAATCAATTTATTCACAAAATACATTATTCATTAAACTCATAAATATTGAATTACTATTAATAATTCCATGTGGAATTACTATAAATTCAAAATGAATAAACCTTATAAAAAAGGATAACATAAATTTATCATCCTTATTTAACCCATGTCTATGATATCCATATCAAGAATTATTCATAGAAAAACATTGAGCTCAGTAAAGCTAATCATACATTTCATCAATATGGGGTATAAGATATCTATTCTTAGTAGCGATCGTGTTTATTTATCAATAATTAATGAAATGATTTATTTATAATATTACCTATTAAAAAAATAATCGGTTCTCCCCCTGTTGATGCACTAAGAAATAAAAATCCCTTTTCCAAATTCTCCTACTATATCTTAATTAATTATTTCAAATAAATAAAGTACATTTGATATAGATTCATTGAAATTGGTGTAGTACAAATCCTAATCTTTTTTGATAACCCTAAGTCATCATTCAATGGAATATTATGAAAGTAATAAATAGAGTTATAATCATGATCCCAACAATAGGAATATATTTTATATTCAGTTTCTCCCAAACCATTTGACATAAATATACCTCTTGATTAGGTAGTAATATCATTACAATTGATGTATCTTCCATTTGATGTTCATATTCATCCTCACACTGAAAGATAATCATATATTGATTTGTAATTTCAATAATGACATCTCTTACATGGAAATTGATATGATATCTATATATATAGAGAATATATATGCCCAAAATACCATGAAATTAAATTTGTGGGAGAATAAAAATATATATAAGAGGCACATTCCCACCCAATTCTATTAGTGAGCATCAATAGAATCGAGATGCAATTTTCATACCATTAGTAGTTTTGACCACTAACTCAAATTCTAATCATTGTGGTGGTTAATTGACACCCTTATAAATTTTTTAATTTATAAAAGTGTAGTTATATCTAGAATGAAATAATATATTTGTAATTAAAGAGGAGATTTTAAGTGTACCTTTCATCATTACATTCCCATGAACAACTTTAATAATTGCGATTACAGGAGGATTCCCTTTAACTCTTGGATATAGTGGTTCTTGAAATAAATTTTATTCATTATACCTCATATATTTTCAAAAATTGTTGTAATATATATACTACTTGTAATTATATAATCTTAACATTGGTGACGTAGTTGGTTGATATTTTTCACCATTAATTTATCTGGATTTCCTCTTCACATAACATAAAAATTCACTTACTCATCGTACTTATTTTCCATTATTAATAAATTTACCAAAAACCATAAGAACATTTATATTGTGACCTAGAATTATCATACATTGATATTAAATATTTTTAGATTAATATTTATTACATTTCATAAGCATACACATTAGGATCGTAAATGTATATTGCAATTGGAAACATAGAAACATAACCAACTAGTTTATAGGAGAACTATGTCATCTTCCACTATGTCCATCATATCAAGAACACATAGTAGACAAATTATACACATTAAAATTATTTATAACATAGGGAAATAAAACATAAGAAAGTGTGAGCTCAGATGATCATTAACGGTAATCCATGTTGATATGTGAGTATAACGTAAAAAAGGTTTGGGAACATGATATTACATTTTTAAACAATTCCATCGATATCAAAGAACATAATATCGAGTCATCTCATAATGATCATATGTTTATAAGACATAGATCATAATATAATCAATGAAAATGCTCCATTAGAGAATAACATTTGAATAAGAAATGAATTTTTAATAAAAAAATATGAAAAGAAAATCATTTCGATAGTTGTCAGGGCTCACTACCAAGGCTATCATAGTGTAATTATTTCACTCCCCAAACCATAATAGTAGTCAAGTCTCACTTCCAAGAACATCATAGTTGGAAAATTCCAATACTGAACCAGATTTACACACTATTCCATTCATGTTTATCTCAGTAGATATATATCTTTACACATTGTATTATAGTGATATAAAGGACTATTCTGTCACAAAATAAAAATCATATATATGCATTCCAAAAGATTCTAAAACATTCATCATATCATAACCCATGTAATTAAATGGGTTGTAGAAACATTTAATCGTATCAAAACCTATACAAAGGTGATATTTTTTATAATAATATCAACCTTTTATCATAGCATGACCCTTGAAATGATGTAGGTTTCATAATATTTCAATAATGGAATAACCTATGGATGAAAAATTGGTTTCATAAAAATAAAATCTTCATAAATCTAAACCATTAAGATAAATAATGAAAATGGTATCCTTGGATCATATCCCAAGTAAATAATAAGTATCCTCAAAGGATATAATCATAGATATTGATTGATTTTGAAAGTTAAATAAATTGGATAATTTAATAATAAGAATAAAATTTCTTTGAAAATCACATTTTTAAACAAAACATTAAAAATATTTTAAAAATTATTTTACATTAAAATAAATATAAAAACTTATTATGTAGGATTAGAAAATAATTTAAAACATTTATTGAGTAAAATATCATTTTTTTTTCATTGATTTTTTTTAAAACATAATTTTTTTTTAAAATAATTATATTTTAAAATAAACTAGAAAAATTATTATGGAATATTCAGAAAAATAATGTTTGTGATGCTGTGATATTCCATTCATGCCATATACCTTAAAACATATTTTCGTTTCACATTTTCTGTAAAATTCAAATGGGAATTATTTGGAAAAAACATGATGATTGAATTAATTTTTTTAAAGAATTAATAAATGTGTTAATTTTTTTTCTATATTTCATTTTAGGGATGATAAAATGTAATTTTATGTTTTTTTAGAAAACAATGTTTTGGAAAAAAACATATTTTTTTTCAAAGAGTGAAATAATGTAAAATTTTCATAATAACATTGGATTAGTTATTTTATGTACAAAAGAGTAAAAAATGATACTATAAATATAATTAATAATCACAGGATAATAATATTACTTAGTTTCTTGAGATATGGATCATAATATTTTATCGTCAGAAACGTCATCATAAAAAATCCGTATAACCGATGAGATTGTAACATATTTTAGTTAACACTTTAAAAACCATTAAATGTATGAACCATGAAGGAACATTAGTAAATTAAAATAAAATTATTGTTAGGATAAATAAATTTCCAATAATATATGTTAATGGGAATAAATATACAACTCATATAGGATGATAGGTGCACAACATAACATATGTCTCAACAAAGGAATACTGGGACAAAAATCTATTACAGTAAGTCTTGAATTCATTCATCCACATTAAAAGCTCATGTATAATAAATATAAATTTATTATACATTTATTAAGGATACATAATTATATATATCGTAAAATATATGAGTTACCTATAACCATTTTTATTCATTTATAGACTCTTCCATGTTAAATTCATGTTTCGAGTAATACTGGCATTTTTTGTATATGTTTTGATGTGCTATGTACAGATGTATTACATTGATTATGTTAACACAATACAGGGACCCTCGACGCTTTTTCTTATATTATTACATAATTAACCAACAATTATATGGCATGGACTATAAAGTCAAGTGTCTTTGGAAGATTATGTATATAATTAAACACCATGAAATTCAAAATAGAAATATATTTTATTTAATCCCAATAATGAAATCCTAAAATACATTGAGCTCATAAATAAGGGATGAGCTAAAAATCCATGTATGTAAATAATCATAGGAATAAAACATATCACATGGTTTAGAAGGCATAACATGATGGTATAATGGGAATAAAACATGAATAAAAATAATGAAGAATTACATTTATAATATAGAATCATATAATCATTCCATCATTGTAATTTGGAAACAATATATAACATTATATAATCATGAGTCATGTAAAACTTCCAAGACTATATAATATAGTGGAAAAGTCACATAAAGGAATCTAGTTCACACCCTACCCCAACCCGACGTCTCATGAGACTACACTTTAACTAGTGCATTGGAGAACTATCTGGTCATACCCATCATTACATTTTTATAAATATTATTTCCAAATGATGAATCAAACATATGTAATCAAACATATGTAATCAAACATAATCTAAGGGGTATTAATTTAATGAAATGGGTATTGAAATAATGTTATATGGAATTACAAATGGGCATAACATAAAAGTGTCCTTGAAACGATGGATTTAGAACATACATTGAAATTAATAAATGAAAGTAGAAATATATATTGATTAATTGTTTCTAACAAATTTAAATACCCAAAATTTCCATGTAATGTTTTCTAATTAATGGTAATTCTAAATGTCCAAAAAAATTGACAGCGTGTGATTCTGAGGCCCGATGTGCCCGGAAAGAATTTCTAAACTTTTTTTCGGGTAAGTATAGTATATGTATGAACATGTTTTTTTAACTTTTGAACCAGTGCTTGGAATTTAAATCTGAATGTACCGTTGAACTCGCAGCACTAGTATTCTCTCAAGGGGACCTTCACCTCGACCTTAGTAGGTCGTGGGTGAAAAATAGAATTTCAGTTTTCTGTGGGAATAGAAATAAAATAAAATAATACATCATTTTATTTTTTTGAAACCTCTAATGTAGATGTTTCACTGGTGGGGTCCACCTAAACTAAACCTCCCATGTGAGGTTATCTAGGCGGGGACCACCAGAATTAACCTCCCCTGTGGGTTATGGTGGTAGGTACCACTCGAGACGAAAACCCCCTTGATCTACCCTCTTAAGGGAGAGAAAACTCTTGATCTTCCCCCACTTTAATTATGCCACCCCATTTAATTAATTATACCAACTCAAATAAATAATTAAGCTATTTTGAAATTATGACAACAAACCTATAAGATTACATAATCTATTATTTTGGTATACCTTTTCATTTAGGTTGAATTGGGAGGGAGAAGCGTTGTAGGATTATTTCCTCCAACAAAGAACGTCGGCGCATGACCTCGAAATCTTCCTCGGGACATCCTCCAATGGTGGACATCTTCGACAATGAAGAAACACCTCCATAGAAGATCATTTATCCGACGAATGAGCTCTGGATTGGAGGTGTGTGGCAGGTGCGATGAATGTCGACAACTTCGAATTCTCTCATCGACGCCAACAATCAAATGAGGTAGGGGTGTGTTTTAATTTAATCAATGATAAATTCACTCTCACGTTGAATCATCTTCCTTCAGTTGTATGGTACCACCTTAATTTAGAGGGTACATTCCAAACAAACATGGAACGGACCGTCTACAAATCTTGTGGATCTTTGAGTGATCATCACGATGGTGTCAGTGATCGGTGCTGTCGGTTGACACCGGTGGAACTCGAGAACCGCGATGAAGGTGAAGAACGATGGGTGGTTGGTCAAGAAGGACGTTGGAAAAAGCATGGATCCCTGTCTCCCCATGGCCTCTATACCATCCGACCTTCATGCCCCTCGGTGCGTTGCCACACCGCAGCCTTGCCGCACGGCGGCCTACCACGCCGCCCACGGCCTACGCCGCCCAGGGGCCTCGCCACCCTGTGGCCTACCGCGACGCCCCATGGTCTTGCTGACCCGTGGACTATCGCGCCGCTCCGTAGCCACAATGACATACGGGCTGCCCCACCTCTGCAACCTTCTCCTCCTACCACCTCGTGTCGTCTCGTGGCATCCACCGCCCCATGGAACCCACCACCTCTGCTGCCACGCGGCGTGCTCGGTGTCGCGCCGTCCTGCGCCCCCGTGGTGATTCATGGCCTCCACCGCCCCCGACACCCAAGGCCACCCCATGACTTTTGCATCCCACGCGGCCTCTATGCTGCCATGCGCTGCCTAGGTCGGGCAGCCTAGTGTGGGCTGGACCACCCAACGTGGGGCGGGCCACCCAGCGCGGGCCGAGCCGGACCCAGACCCACTCGACCCATTTTCGCATTTCGGTATTAACATTGGCACCAGACAATCACATGACAAACCGTTTGCGGTGTCGGAATCCCTGGAGTGAGATTTTCCCTTTGGTACACCCCACATGAGATTTGGATAAATTTTGTATATGGTCGGATTGGATTGAGCATGAATCATACTCGGCCCTCGGGACTAAAAACACCAATAACATACAGACCGGGAATCGGATTGACACACCGTCTATTGCGTTGAGACCCCTAAGATGTGGAAGTCCTTTGGGATACATCGTTGTGGGAATTATTTGTAGTTGGAGTATCGACCAGTGGCATAAGGAGTAGACCCTCCCGTAGACGAGCAAGCCCAGTGCAGGAACATAATTACTTGCTGTGACGTGAATAATGAAGGGATATCCTATGTGGGTCATCACCTAGCGATCCATTGTGGGTCAGCACCGATTGATACTATTTGGGTTAGTACCAAGCGATCATGTGTGGGTCAACACTGAGCAATATTGTGTGGGTCATTACCTTGTGATCCTTTATAGGTCAGCATCGAGCGATCCTGTGTCTGTCAGCACCGAGTGATCTTGTGCGGATCAGCATGGAGAGATCCTATGTGAGTCTTCCTCTTAAAAGAGTAAGATGATTCAATAGTTACATCTGATCATCTATACTACTCTACTTATATTATACCTGGTTTGAGATGAGTATGTACCTATGTGGTACTTTCCTTCGTGGTAATACCTTGATGGTATTCTTCAGTGTGGTGTACCTATGTGGTACTTGGCTTCGTGGTTTTTCTACCTTTGTGGAACAGTTGATCTTGGGGATTTGGAGTTGGACTCTATTTTTTCCTCATGATTGAGTAGGGTTTACATGATAACATAGGTATACGTATGGGCATATAACTAAGTAGGGTTGGAAGTTGATTTAATGACTTGTGGTTTATCTTAGGTAGATTTCGTGAGTCCTTATGGGTCTCAGGGTCCATAATGAGTATCGTTTTACCAAACCCTGCATAGGATATGACTGCACCTCGTTGGGTTTGGTGCAGATGATGGGCCATGATGACTGAGGAAGAGTGTACCGGGAATGGAGGTAGCTCAAAGGTGGAACTTATGTGAGGCGTATCACAGAGATGACTGTTCAAAATCAATCCCTAGCATTCATCTAGGATCCTTGGTGGGTGATCGCATGAGTTGTTCCAGTTTACATATACTTTCAGTTTCTTGTAATTTACTATTGAGATTGTATTCCGGCCCCTTTCTACATCCAACACTCTTTTTTTCAATACAGTTGACTTGTGTTCATATCATCTAGTGTGCTTGGTTGCATGTATTTGCTGGTTATAAAGCCAAAGCCTTCCATGTTTTAGGGAATATGCCTTCGATGCTAGTCGCCAGCCTGTAGCCAATGGAAGGAGGGCTTGGGATAGTCACGGCACGGGCCCCGGCGGACGGGTCGTGACAAATTGGTATCAGAGGAGTCGGTTATACCATATATTAGAGGACTTTTATCTTTTTAACAGAAATAGTGTAAAGTGTTGTGACTGTGGTTACCAGTTTAGGGAATCCAGTGTTGGTGTGGTGGCCAACATATCCATACACTAGGACCTCAACATCTGATTTCTGACATAGTGCATGAAAACACTAATTGTGTGTGCCTTTCCAAGAGTTTTATTTGTGATATCTAGAGTCAGCTCACCTGGTATAACTTATTGACTGTGGAGCACCTATTTCTTATTAGGATGCCTCCATACAGATATCCAGCTAGGGTTCTGAGAGTTATTCGCACTGATAGCCCACCGAGAGATGAGGCATCGGTACAAGGACCTCTTCAAGTATATGCACCAATGGAGGAACCAACAATATCATTAACCATTGGGACACCGATTCCAATAGACCAATCAGTAGAGGATACACATCTCTTCAGTGTTTTTCATGTGTTCCAGCGCCAGAGGCCACCCAGGTTCTGGGGAGAGAGGGACCCACAGGTGGCTGAGGATTGGATAGATGATGTGATGAGAGTTTTTAGATTGGTATGGACACCATCTAATCTCATGGTGATCCTTGTCACCATTCTTCTACAGGCAGTAGCCAACAAATGGTGGTGATTGATGCTCCAAGTTCACTATGAGTTAACACTTCTCTGGGAAGAATTCAAGAGTCTGTTAATGGCGGAGTCTGTTCTAGATACTCTTCGCGCATTGCACATTCATGAGATGCTTCATCTGCAGCAGTGAAACCAGATTGTGGCTTAGTACTCAGCGAGGTTCACTAACCTTTCATGATACTCCATAGATATAGTGCGGGACCCATTCTTCATGGCAAGAACCTTCGTTCAGGGACTCATGCAGGAGATCAGGGCTTCAATGATCTCACTCAACATCTCGATGTATGTGGGGGTGTTAGAGAGATCCCTTTTTTGGAGAGTTTCCTTGTTGAGCTGTCACTAGCAGTGAGACCCACTACCTATCATCACATAGTGATTTATTCTTCAGCTTCCAATAGACAGATGGAATAGAGGTCCAAGAGGACCAGACCTATTGGTGTATTACCTCATGATTCAAATTCGGTTGTGCGGGGAACCCGAGGCAGATCCAGTCATGCCACGAGTAGGCAGTGTTACACATGCGCCGGGCAGGGTCACATGGCTCATGACTGCATGGACCGTCGTAAGAATGATCAGTATATGGTCGAAGGACTTCCCATGCAGAGATAGAGATTCGACTGAGGAGGTCCTCATGGAGCAGACAAACGTGGAAGAGGAGCTGGTTGTGCAACTGGCGGTGGGTCATGATTTAAGATTTTATGGCCAACACCAGCAGGAGTTCCACCCTGACCAAAGGGAGCATGAGGACTGGGTCGAGCTCAGATCCAGGTAGCTGAGGTCTACGATCATGACTCTCCAGAGATGATAGGAGGTATGATCTATGTCTATTCAACTGTAGCTGCATTACTTATAGACATAGGTGCCCATTATTATTTTATTTCCACTGCCCTCGTTCATATATCAGAGATTGTGATGGAGCCATTGGCTTGATCCTTGTGGAATGATAATCTTACTGGATTATATTTAATGATTGTGCACTGGTTCCAGTAGTGAGAGCTTAGTCTAGGAGGTGAGAGATTCAGCTAGGATCTCTTAGTAGCGGCGTTGAGGCCCTATGATGTCATCTTGGGTATGGAATTGTTATCTACAGTCCACCCTTAGATTGACTGTATTAGGGGCAAAGTGCGGTGTGTCCGCACGGATGGGACCAGATTTACCTTCATTGGCGAGATGGGAGCCTTTGCAGCATATGATGAACTTACCCGAAAGAGAGTGGAGCCAATTATGCATTAGTTGGCTAGCCTTACCCTTGGTGTTGTTTATGGGGAGAGTCTGATATATCCTTTAGTGGTGGACCAGTACACAGATGTCTTCCCTGATGGTGTTACGGGTCTACCTCTTCCCAGAGAGGTGAAGTTTTACATTGACATGTACCCTGTGAAGACACTAATATCTACACCAGTGTATCAGATTTCTCATAGAGCGGTTTGTGAGCTGTGGTATAGCTAGGGGACTTGTAGGGGAAGGGATTCATTCGGCCCAGTGTATCTCCATGGTTAGCCCAGATTTTGTTCACCAATAAGGCGGATGAGAGCTTGACGCGTAGTGTTGAATATCGGCACATGAACCAGGGTACTATGAAGAACATGTACCCACTTCCAAGGATTGATGACCTCTTTGATTAGCTGAAGGGATCACAGTGGTTCTCGAAGATAGAAATCAGATCATGTTATCACAATCTCAGAGTACGAGATGAGGACGTGCGAAAGAAAGCTCTCAGATGACTGTATGTCCATTATGATTTCATGGTTATGCCGTTTAGCGTAACCAATGCCCCAATAGTGTTCATCTGACTCATGTTAATGATCCCTATCCATACCTTGATCACATTGTTGTGGTCTTCATGGATGACATTCTAATCTACTCGACTATTGAGGAGGGGCATGACTATCATTTGCAGTTATTTCTGGACACACTCTGAGAGCACCAGCATTATAGTATTCTCTTGATTTTCTAGTTGTGGATCCGAGAGGTTCAATTTTTGGGACATGTCATATCGAGGGCTAGAGTTGCAGTTGATCCAGCGAAGATTGATGTGGTACTTGTTTGGGATCCACCCAGGAGTGTGATGGTGGTACGATGTTTCCTAGGTTTGGCCAGATACTACCAGAGGTTTCTGCCAGATTTCTCCAGAGTTTCACCCCCTATATTAGAATTGACAAAGAAAGGGAAACCCTTCATGAGGTTATAGAGTTGAAAAAAGAGTTTTCAGGAGTTTTGGTAAAGTCTGAATATTTCAACCATCTTGAGGCTACCATATGAGGTCGTAGGGTTCGTGGTCTATTGTGACACATCAGGGATCAAGATCGAATGTGTCTTGTTGAAGGATCGAGCAGTGATCACTAATGGTTTATGAAAACTGATACAGAATGATACGAACTACACTACCCATGACCAGTAGTTAGATGTAGTGGTCTTCAACATGAAGATGTGGCGAAATTACTTGATGGGTGAGCATTTTACAGTATACTCATATCACAAGAGTCTTAGGTATATCATTTCTTAGAAGGACCTGAACCTGAGACATCGACGTTGGCCTGAGTTTCTCTTGGATAATTACTTCGAGATAATATATACTCCTAGGAAGGGTAACGTTGTAGCATATGCACTGAGCCGGAGATCTGGTATACAACTATTAGGTGAGGTGATAGAGCAGTTGGATGCATTTCATATATCCTTTGTGGATTGGGAAGGAGCATATTTTCTTTAGTCTCTTATGGTCATTTCCACACTTTTTTAGTTATTCAGGGAGGTGAAACATGGAGACACTGACTATGAGACAAGGCGTGCATAGATATCCACAGTACCGGAAATTTATGTATTTTTCTGATGGTGGGGTGCACGTCATCCTATTCAGAGGAAGTACCATGGTACAAGAATCACTTTAGGAGGAATTATTGTGGGAGTTCCACAAATCCCCTATGGTAGTACATCCAAGAGTGGAAAAATTGTTCCAGGACCACCGAAAATAGCATTGGTGGCTGGAAACAAAGAAAGAAGTTGCAGAGTTTGTCTCTCGGTGCATCACTTGTCAGCAACTAAAGGCAAATCATCAGGTACCCGCATGATTAGTTCATCCGTTGGAGGTCCTAGAGTGGATGTGGGATGGGATATCCATGGATTTTGTGACAGGACTTCCACATAAACATAAGGGTCATGACTCTATCTGGGTGATCGTCGACCAACTCACCAAGTCAGTCAACTTCTTACCGATCAGAGAGCATGGTTCAGTAGAGAGATTGGGATGCCACTATGTGTAGGAGACTGTGTAGTTACATGGAGTAACCTGGATAATTATCTCCGATCATGATAAACATTTTACTTCCAGTCTATGGAAGGGGTTGCAGGAGTCATTCAGGATGCAAATTCATTTGAGCTCTGCCTTCCATCCATAGATGGATGACCGGACTGAGCAGACCATTCATGCCCTCGAGGACATGTTGCGTTATTGCATCCTTGACTTTGATCATAGCTGGGAGGATCATTTACCTTTGGTGGAGTTTGAATAGAACAATAGCTATCACCCCACCATTGTTAAGGAACCTTTTGAGGCATTGTACGAGTGACCCTGTAGATCACCATTGTGCTGGACTGAGCTAGGGGAGTTAGTACAAGTGGGAATAGAGATGGTACAAGCCCCCATAGGGAAGGTGCATATCATCTAGGAGCGGATGAAGATTGTTCTGAGTAGGAAAAATTCATATGCCTATTGGAAACAGAGACCTCTGGAGTTCAAGGATGGGAATCACGTATTTCAACGGGTCTCACACCGATGAGGTTTGTGGTGATTTGGCCGAGGTGGAAATTTATCCCAGAGGTTCACTAGAACCTTTTAGGTCCTCAGTTGAGTTGGTGAGGTGGTTTATCTCTTACATAATTCACCTCAGTTACAATGGGTGCATGACGCCTTCCACGTATCCCAGCTGATGAGATACATGCACGACTATTCTCACATCATCGACAACGGCAAGATGGGAGTCGATGATTGGGAGACTTTTACGGATGTTCCAGTAGAGATGGGGGATCGACAGGAGTGGGTGCTTCATGGGTGGTGGATACCATTGGTGCGCATTCACTAGTAGCAGGGGAACCTCTAAAAGAGCTTATTGTAACAGGAGGCTTATATTTGTGCTCGTTTCCCCCACTTGTTTCCTTAGTTTGAGTTGGGGATTATGGGGACGTAAAGCCATGATGTGGGGATAATTTAAAGAACTGTAATTTACATGAAATTTTTTTAATTAAATCGTATTTTTTGGAGTCCGTGAAAATTGACAGCGTCTGATTCTGAGGCCCGGTGTGCCCAAAATGAATTTCGGAACTTTTTTTCAGGTAAATTCAGTGAACATTCGAGTAGATTTTTGTTACTTTTGAATCGGTGGTCGGAATTGAAATCTTAGGGTACCGATGAACTCACAACCCCGATATTCGCTTAAGGGGACCATCACCTCGACAGTAGCAGGTCAAGGGTGAAAAATAGAATTTTGGTTTTCCATGGGAATTGAAATAAAATATAATAATATTTTATTTTATTTTTGTTGAATCCTCCCTTGTGGATGTTTTCGAGGTGGGGACCACTAGAACTAAACCACTCATGTGGGGTTATAGAGGTGGGGACCACCATAATTATCCTCCCATGTGGGTTATGTTGGTAGGGACCACCTGAGACTAAAACCCCCTTGAACTCCCTTCATAATAGAGAGAAAAATCTTGATCTTCATCCACTTTAATTGTTCCACCCCCTTTAATTAATTATACCAACTCAATTAATTAATTATCCTATTTTGAAATTATGACAATAAACATAATAGATAAAATAATCTATTTATTAAGGTTACCTTTTCATTTTGGTGGAATATGGGGGGAGAAGCTTTGGAGGATTATTTCATCCAACGAAGAATGACGACACATGACTTTGAATTCTTCCTCAGGACATCCTCCAATGGTGGATATCTTCAACAATGAATAACCACATCCATAGAAGAGTATTTATCCATTGAATGAGCTCGGGATCGGAGGTGTACGACAAGCATGAAGAACATCAACAACTTCGACTTCTCTCATTGACATTAACAATCAAATGGGGTAGGGGTTTGTTTTAATTTGATCAATGGTAAATTCCCTCTCACATTCAATCATCTTCCTTGCGCCATATGCTATCACCCTAACACGGATCGTACAGTCCAAACAAAAATGGCCCGACCCCTCCAAAAATCTTGTGGATCTTTTGTGTGATCTTTGCAGTGGTGCCAGTGATCGGTGCCGGTAGTTAACACCGGAGGTACTCGAGAACTGTGATGAAGGCGACTAAAGAAGGGTGGTCGGTCATGCTGGCTACCAGTGAAAGCACGAAACTCTTCCTCCCTACTGCTCCGACACCCCACAACCTCTACGAAACACTGCGCTCTGCCGCCCGCGGCCACCACCGCCTTGCAGCATGTCGCGCTGCTCGCGGCCTTTGTCACCCCACGACCTTGTCGCGCTGCAGTCTGCCGAGATGCCCCGTGGCCTTCTACGCCACTCTACGGCTTCACCGACCCACGTCCTGCCACGCCACCGTAGCCTCCACCGCCCACGACCTCTTCCACTTCATAACTTTTCACCGTTCCGCAGTGCACGCGGCCTCCACCGCCCCCTGGCCCTCGTGGCATCCACCGCCCAGTTGCAACGACGACCTCACACTTCCTCGTGAAACCCGCATCCTCACACCCCTCCACTGCCTCCACCGCCCCCCCGGAACATACGGCTACCAGCGGCCTTCACGCCCTACACGACCTTTGTGCCGCCCCATGCCACCCATGATGGTCCATCCAGCGTGGGCCGGGTGGGGTCAGACTAGACCCAGACCCACTTCGACCCATTTATGCTCTTTTGGCCATAACATTGGCACCCGACATCCGTTTGACGAACTGTCTACAGTGCCAAAAACCCTAGAGCGAGACGGTCCATTTGGTACACCCGAAATGAGGATTGAATAATCTTGGGATACAGTTGGGTTGGATCGAGCGCGAATCCAACCAGACCCTTGGGACTAAAAAGGATAATAACCTATTGACCATGCGTCTGATTGACACACTGTCTGTTGTGTTGAGACCCCTATGATGTTGTAGTCCTTTGAGATACTTCTTAGTGGGACTTTATTGCAGTTGGATTATTGAGCAGTGGCTTGAGGAGTGGACCCTTCCGGAGACGAGCAAGCCTAGTGTGGGATCCCAGTATCTAGTTGTGACGTGAATAATGAAGAGTGATTCTATGTGGGTCAGCACCTAGCGATCCTGTGTGGGTCCGCACCGAGCGATCCTCTATGGGTCAGCAACTAGAAATCAGATGTGGGATAGAACTAAGAGAACCTGTGTGGGTTAGCACCTTTCGATCTTGTGTGGTTCAGCACTGAGCGATCTTGTGTGGGTCAGCACTGAGCGATCCTGTGTGGGTTAGCACCGAGTGATCCTGTGTGGGTTTTCCTCTTAACAGAGTAATATGATTCAATAGTTACATCTGGTCATCTCTACTACTATACGTAATTTATACCTGGTGTGTGCTGAGTATGCACCTGTGTGGTACTTTCCTTCAAGGTAATACCTCGATGGTATTCATCTGTGTGGCATAACTGTGGGGTATTATCCTTCATGGTTTTTCTTCCTTTGTGGAAAAGTTGATCTTGGGGATTTGGAGTTGGACTCTGTGTTTTTCTCATGATTGATATGGGTTTACTTGATAACATATGTATATGTTTTGGCATATACCAAAGTAGGTTTCTCTGTTGATTTCATGCCTTCTGGTTTATCATTAGCGGATTTTGTGAGACCTTTAGGGTCTTGGGATCCTTACTGAGTGTCGTTATACTCACCCCTACATGGGATATTCCCACACCTAGTTGTGTGTTGTGTAGACGAAAGACATCACTGACTGAGGATGAGAGTACCAGGACTGGAGGTAGCTCAGTGGTGGACCTTAGACGAGGCATATCATAGAGATGACCATTCGAGAGTTGTACCTACCCGTCAGGTAGGATCCTTGGTGGGTGATCACAGGAGCTATTCCAGTTTACTTGAACTTACAGTTTCATGCACATTACTATTGGGCTTTTATTCCGACCACATTATACTTCCAACACTCATTTTTCAATACAGTTGACTTGTGTTCGTATCTTTTTGTGTGCTTGGTTACATGTGTTTAGAGGTTATAATGAAAAATCCTTCCCAATTTGTTGGAATACACCTTTGGTGCTAGTCGTCAGCCCCTGGCCAATGGAAGGTGGGATTGGGGTATTCACTGTACATGCTCTAGGGGAAGGGTCATGACAACATAAGCAAAAAAAATTACAATACTGTTTAGGAAACATTTGAAATTAGCCACTTTAGTGTAGTTTTAATGGAAAATATTAATGTCTTTAAAATAGAATGGGTATAATTGTTTGAACAAAACCACAAATGAACCTTGATAAATTTTCAAGATAAATTTATCATTTCTATAAAAATAATGGTAGATTAAAATTATTATGGATAGATCCTGACAATGGTTATGAAATTAGGATTTTTCATTTCACCAGGCCTGTTTATTAGGATGATTTGAGAAGAGAAAATTTTTAAAACATTTATTTCTATATAAAATGAGGATGATATGATCTATATACATTATTTTGTAACATATAGAAGAAATTTATAATAATTAAAAAAAATAAAGCAGCATTACATTTGAGTAAAGAGAGAGAATTAGTAACCTGAAGGAAAAAAAGAGGATCAAGTATAATTATTTACATTTTGTACGAAATGGTTCTACACTTGATAATAATGTCTGGATAAATAAAATTAAATTATTTAATTAAAAATAAAAAATCCATTTATAAATATAAATAATTTATTATAATTTTATTAAGTTCATTTATTTTCTTTTTTATTATTTATAGCATTCCATTTCATCATTCGAGAGTGATTGTTTTCTTAGTTTTTATAATTGGTATGCATGTATATGAGTATGGTAGTTCATGTGAAATAGGAATTGACATAAAGAATTGAATTTATAATTTATTATTGAAAATAAAGAATGTTCAAAAATTAAATAACTTATTTGTTAATTTTTGGGAGGATTAATCGTAAGATAAGATGTTAGTGGCAATATTTTGGATTATTTTGGGCAATTCTCACTCACAACAAACTTTCTTTGTTTTTATATATAATATAATGAGTATATAATGATTCAAAAACATTACATATGTTTTAATACAAATATAATAATTATTTAACCATAAAAAGGGTTTTATTACCGTTATTAAAGGTATTTATGGATAATGAAAAAATTTCATCCGTGAAGGTGATAAATTAATACATCACAAACAACACTTTCATTTTTATAATTAAATAGAGAGGATAGGTGTTTAATTATGGGTTATTCAATTAGAATAATAAAAATATTGTGCATTTGTGGTAATGGAGTTATCATACCATTTGGACATGGTTAGAGGATGAGATTATAAGAAAATAACATGAAAATAAATTAAAAAAAAGGAAAGAGGAAACTCTTGAATTTAAATTCCTTAAAAACCTCCTTAGGGAAAATGTTTTGGTATTTTGTTGTAAAAATGAGATTCTAGCTGTTGTGGATAGGTTTTAGGAGAGTATTGGGCAGAATATGGAGAGTCATCAAATCTTTAATGGTCTTATGAGATGTGGCATTATGGGGTGGTATTTATAGTCGAAAAGAGGGGTGTTTTCACATTATTTTATTCATTAGTTTATTATTTTAGATCAATAATATGACTAGTTTTAGAATTATAACCTAATTTATTAAATTAATTAATTATATTTCTATATTTTGGGCTTAAATAATCCATACATCATATGGGACTTCATAAATCATGTTCTTATCTTTAATCAGAAATTATTACATTTCACTATTCACCAAAAATTCAATTATATTAGAAAAATAAAAAAAATCCACCCTAAATATTTTTCCAAATTTTGAATTAATAAATAAACATCATTTTATGGAAATAAATATATATAAATGATATATTTTACTATTAATTAAAATCATCATTTAATTGTAAAATACTAATTTTAAAATTATAATTTATTTTATAACAATTTGAAAACATAATTAAGGTCCTATAAAATTATATTATAGTCATAAGAGGTCAAAATATTAATTTATGAATACATTTTATGAGAAAAAATTTTATTTAAAAATATTAAATTTATCTTAAGTAGTAATTACATACTTATGGCATAAAAAATAGGGAAAATTAATTAATAATTTTTATAATATTTACAAACATAAACTATAATATAACTATATAATATTGTCTCTTATAAGATGGGTAAATTTAATTTATTCATTCACCGGTGAGGGTAGTATTCATTTTCCTAGTTTACTATTTATAATGGTATCATTACTATTCCAAAGGTGAAGATAATATTTCATCGGTATAGGTTCCTTAACATTTAGAAATACTTATTACTTCATTTATTCATCATTTATATTGTTTTTATTGTGTTCTAAAAGTAAATTTATATGTTTTTTAAAATATTAAATAATTATAAGAATAGAGTCTCCATTGATAAAATTCTGGGTCATTACACATAATATCCAAAATTTAAATATTTATATAAATATCTTATATATTCACTATATATTTAATTTTATTTTTCCAAAAAATTTAAGAATGAAATTGAAATTCAAAGTTCATAGAGACAACAGACCATACGTACGCCTGAATGATGATTCTATTTTCCTGAATGAATGAGTGATATAATTTTAAATAAAATATTAACATTGCAGAATAATTGTTTTTAATATATATGAAATATTTTAATTAAAAGAATTCCTTTATCCTTTTTGGTAAATCATGAATGAGTCACATTGATTCATGAGGTGGCAGTCCAACGTACACATGGATGACGTTATCATGTACCCACTGAATGGAATGTGAAAAAAATATGAAAATATGATTAAAGAAGCAGAATAATAAAATAAATGTCTTATATAAAAATTAAATCCAACATTATATATATCCATGAGTAATATTAATTGAAAAATTAATTGCATTGATTCGTGATGCATAAGTCTTCCAAACACATGAATTATGATTTCATAGACCATTTGATGGAAGACGATATGATTTTAGGTCAAGAATTTTACATAAAAACATACATTTTATGTAATATACTTATGATGTTATATCATCATGGTTTAATAATAATTTAATGTGGTGGAGGAAGAAAAAAAAATGAACGATGAGGAATGTTACAACTTTTATGGGTAAACTCACTTTGTTTACACCAAACTCATTCCTAGAATATATTTAATCAACAAATAATTATTTTAGGATGGTCGTATTGATGTTGTATAGTTATTTAGGTATGTATCGGAATAACGAAAATGGTTTCTAGGTGTAATGAATGGAGGAGAGGGGTGGCATTTTATAAGTGAGATGAATGGGACACTTGTATTTTTTGGAATGAAAAACATGTACCCACATTTTTTTAATGTCAAAAAGATAAAACATTAACCATTATAAGGTATTATACATTATAATTTATCAATATGCATTTTAATTAAATTTTATACATGATTTAGAGTCCTTTTATCTCTTATCTTTTTAGTTTAACCTCCAGCTAAACCCATTTTTACCTTACCATTATAAATAATTTTTACAATTTCTACTATTAATTATGGTAAAAAATTATGTTGATCAAATTATATAATATAAATTATTTTTATTACAAATATTTATTTCATTTTTTAAATTACATTCTCATATGTGGAAAATTCTCATTTATAATTAATAAAACAGATTCAATGAGGGAGACGATTTTCAAATAGAAAAATATTTGAATGTTTGAAATGATTTTATATGAAAAATAAATAAAAAATTGAATATATTGAACTATATAGAATTAGTATATATATATTTTTAACAAAATATACTTTAAATTCAATTAAATATGTAATGTAAAATAAAAAATAATTTAAATGATATGGAAATTTTCATTTAAAATCTTTCATTATTAACTATTCATACAAAACTGTTTTTTTATAAAAATCCAAAAAATTCAATTTAAGAAAATTTTGATATTAATATTTTAAAAATTATTTTTATTTTATGATATGGATTTTTTAATTTTTTTAAATTAATTAGAGTATTTTTCATAAAAATACATAAAATCATTTAGTTTTAGAATGTATTTTCTAAACATATAAAGGCATTACCAAAAATTATATATTTTGTATCCACATGTTTTATTTATATAAACCATTATAATTAATATTAATTTTTTTTTATTAATATTCATACCAATATATTGAATGGATAGGTTATAAAAGTCATTTTTAAATAATAATATTAATAATATATGGTAGTTTTTTAAAACTCAATGTTGTGTGTAATGAAAGATATTAAAGATGTATAATTTATTCAAGAAAATTATTTGAAAAAAAATAGTCTATCACATTATACACCCATCAAAATTAATTAATACCTCAAAATTAAAAATTATAATACAAATAAATGAGAATAAATCTGGCCCATCATATCATCATTCTCCCTCATAGGTTCTTAAACAGGTGGTTTCAGCACAAAACATTGACAAGTTGATTGGTCTTGTTTTGTTAAACATTCTCTATATGATCTATGATTTAAATCATTTTTTGTTCATAAAAAATATCATGGTCTAATGGTATAAACTATGAGGTTACTAAATTTGATGGTTTAGTTATGTAATTACTCAAGAGAAATTCATGGAACTCATCATGGATTTCAGATATATTTTTAGGAACACCAACCGATAGGCTACTACCCTAAAATGATCAAATGTTTTAAAGGGACTAATATAATTAGGGATTAAATTACATTTCTTAAAAAATTTCATAATTTTATTCAATAGAGAAATTCATAGAAACACCGTATCAAAATAATTAAATTCTAAAACATTACAAAGATTGTCACCATGACGTTTCTGTCGACTCTGAGCTTCCATAATGTATTGTAAAATGGATTTAACCATATTGTCCATTTATTCAACTATCTATGGTCTTATTTTCTATATTTATAAAACATAAGTCTAGAATGTTGGATATTTATACATCTTTCCATATATTTATTCATAAGAATCCATATGAATGCTCATAAAAAATATTTTATTGTATAAAATCAAAAATAGAATAATGTGTTGATACCGAACACATTTGAAATCCATAAAATGATCTCAAGGTAACCTATAGTGTTTTAATTTTTCTCTTAGAATGACCAGCTATCTATGGTTGATATGATGTGATGAAACTCATCATCATATGATGATATTGTTGAAGATTCACCAGAACATTCAGGTAAACATCATATCCCAATCAGATTTAATTGAATGAGATACTCCCTGCGACCTTACCACTTTCTTTTTGTATATCCTAAAAAACTAAATCAAAAAAATTCTCTTATGAGAAGTATTGTGCTGAGTTAGTAAGGAAATGAACTACAACCCATATAGCATTATGACCTTTAGATGTTTTTTGGAGTCCATTGATACAATACATAAAAATGTTTTACCATTTCTATTATGGTATGGGTAAAAGATGTAACACCCCAAATTAAATTTTCCTATCAGTCCTAACATACTGATATACAACGCACCATGATAAAAACACTATGGCATCTCGATTCATTTCATCCCACCGAAATTACTCTTTCAAATATCTACATGTCATTGTACTTCTAAGATAAATAGAGAATGAAGAACTATGAGAATAATCTAATAACTCCTTCAAATATGGTATAGATGGAACATATACACAGTTCAAGAAACATATCATTCTATCATGACCAAGCTTAAAATCAGGAATATTTTTTTCCTCCTTTTATATTTATACATCATCCTTCCTTACCTAGTTAATATTTACATGGATTGATGGTTTAAAATTCAATTGAGAACGAAAATATTTCCCCCCATCATACATGATTTCAATACCTACCCACTATTAACGTATAAATATTAAATCCTTTTTTATCCTCATCATAGTTAATCATGCATGATATTTCTGACTCATATAATTGACCACCTTGCTATATTTCCCATGGGGTAATTTATTGAGTTGTAATAATCTTTAATTAGAATCAACCATCTTCTACAGAATATATTCAACAAATATTATGTTAATATATGATTTAAATTTTTTATGAATAAATATATCACACATTCATTTAAAAAGATAATTCATCTACATCCTTAATGTATAAATTTCCACACCTAACTCCAAATCATGGTTTGGGTAATTTTTCTCATGAGCCTCAAATTTTCAGGAGGAATACACTATAAAAATGACATTCATCGTGACAAAACACCGAATCCATTCATGGATATATCAATAAAGGGTACAAACCCCTTTTCACAAATGGGTAATCTTACCACTGATGAACTTACTAATCTTCGCATAAATTCATTGAAACTCCCCACACAGTCATTTTTCATGAGGATATTAGATCCCTTCTGAGTAAAAATGGTTGGTTTATTATATATTTTGGATAAATTCTCCATAAACCATCAATAAAATCCAAATAAACTGAGAAAAAAATGGGCCTTAGTCTTTATGGTTGGTCTGGTGCAACATTAAATAGCCTCTATCTTTGATGGATCTAATCATAAACCGTCTCTGTAAATTATATTACCCCAAAATGAATCGTTATTAATGAAAAATTCAGACACTTTTAAAATATTTATACAGTTTCTTCTTCATTATATTCATTCGTACAATTATAAATTCATGTTCATGCTCTTCCTTTCCATTTTAATAGATAATAGTATCATTAATAATGAATACCATTAACTGATCATGTTAATATCTAAGGACTATATTTATTTACTCCATGAAGACAATACGAGGATTTGTATTCCCTATTGGAATCAATACTTATTAATTGTTTCAATATATTTTTTTAGGATTCCATCTTAGGTATATCCTCATTCATATCTAGGATATATTTAAATATTGGAAAAGTATTAATCTCCAAACAATTGATCAAAAAATTCATCAATATGGGGAAGATGATGCATGTTTCTGATTGTAAACTTCTTCGTCTCTCTATAATCAATTTCAAAGATATTGAGATCCAATAATTTATAAATAAAATAATAAGTTCAACCAAAATTTACACCCTTGTAATAATGACTTCCTTTTCAAGGTTATTGTGGTATTTCATATTCAATTCCTTCAACAAAATTCATCCCATTCTCTTGGGAATAATCAAACTTGGAGAGGCACCAGGTATGATTAATATTGAAAAATGAATCATTATTTTGTGTAAGACTAAGAAACTCTTCCATGAAAAAATAAATTAATTTATTCACAATAGGAATATTATCGATTCTATGTTTCTAAAAATCCATCTTAGAGAAATACACCTTCAAAATGAGAATTATGACAGATAAAATTTATGTTAACTCCATCAGATGTTTGTACACACAGCGATATTGATAGATGATCTTAAGTTAATTTATAAAATAAAACATAACATTCGTTACATGAAACATGATATGTGATTTATGTAGTGAAACAAAAATATATTACAAAGAGGAAAACACATTCATGGAGAGGAATAATGGAAGTGTTTGCGGGAACATGATTCCCCCAATGTCAACTAGAGAGGAAACATAACCTTGAGTTTCAATTATCAAAAAAATAGAGATTTCCACTCTAAATTTTACATCTAATCATTTGGGTGGAATATTTATACCCTTAAAAAATAATTTAGATATAAATGAATGGGTATATCCAAATTTAGATAAGGAATTATTATTTCTTGAGTGGATGGTAACTATATATTTCACCACATCATTATCACACCTATCATTAAAAATATTGATCACTTGATATTTAACTTTGTATCCTAGATTATCATTTTTCTATTATTGAAATCCATCATTGACTTGTTTATTTGAAATTGTTTTTGCACGGTTCCCATACTCCTTGAATTTTAAACACTGATGTTTTGGTGGAACATTGTGTTCATCATTATCTCTATTGACATCATTAGCTATTTTATTCACATAACATTGGGAATCAATTTCTCAATGAATTTCACTTCCACTCCTGAATCGTGGACTAGTAACCTATAAAAAATTCACTCCTTGATTCATTCCGCACTTTTGGCATAAATAAAATATTATCTTTTATATCCATGGTTATTTGATTTTACATTGAATTTAATTTTTCTCTTTCTATCAGAACAATGAGATTTTGACATAACTCCAATATCCATTTCTAACTTGATAGAACCTCAAAAAATATATTCATATTTTTGAAATTTTCAGAATGATAATTCCATTATGAGGCTTGGTTCTAATAAACCAATGAATCGATCAACCTAAATTTTAGGTTGGTTGATTAAATTAGAAGTTTTACTTGAATATAGTGGTAAATTTTCCCCATAGGAACCAATAGATTCATCATACTTTATCTTTATCTCATGTATGTATTTATCCGTCTTTGTGTTAATAATAATAGAAATGATATTATTGACAAATATGTTCTTTTACTCTTCCAAACCACTAGAGCGGATTTCATCATGTTTCCTCATATTCTTGATACGAGCCTAAAATGTATCTGCTTCTCCTTAAAAATGGTAGAAAACAAAAAATAATTATTCATGTTATAGAAACAATATAATGTGAAATATATTTTTATATTTACTGATCCATTTCTCCGAAAATACGAAACTAGAACTCCCATTAAATTAAGGTGGACATTTCCTCATAAAGAACTCAAAAAAATGTTGTTCCATAATTTTCTCCTTTGGAATTATTGTATTATTTATAGCATGAAATAGTTGTGTCAAAGTAGAAATGAGATTTTTAATTTCATTCACCCTAAAATTTAGATACTCAGGAGGAAAATAATTTCATTTTCCATCACACTCAGCATTAATATAGTTATTTTGTGTTCATCCATTTCCTAAAATAGAAAATCATACTGTAAGAAACAATCATAATAGTGGAGAACCATATAATACTAAAAAACCACTTATAATATTTTTAAATCAAGACTCCTTGTTTTTAATCAATGTCATATTAGGTTTATCATAATTCATTAATAGTTATTATTTATGTAAATCCTTCATGATGTATCATAAATAGTTTGGGAATTTCCAAAGCATATCCCCTAGGTGTGTAAATCAATGTGTACAGAGAGGCCTATTTTGTGAAATAGGTAATGACTGAGGGCATATCAATGCAACATTTTCAGATTTATTTCCCATAGGTACCAATGTTCTAGAGCCACAACAACTTGTAGTATCCATACGGAGATTCAATTTCATAGAACCCACTTGCTCGATCCTATATGAAAATTCCAGGACTTTTTCATATACATTGAATCATCTGTATATTTATCATTAGAGACTTATACTTAGTGTTTATAATAGAGTTATATCATCCTAGTCTACAATTTATAACTAATCCAATCCTGAGATAAATATGACATTGGCTAAATATTATCATACATAGATATTACATCATTTTAGATGAACATTTATTTCATTTCACAAAAAATAGATATGGATAATAAATATATAGTGTCAATGGAAACATAGAAACATATACAACTGGTTCATTGGTGAATTGAATAATCTCCCTCTAATTCCTTCACATATATTACCCTTCTTAGACATATCATACAGAATACATTTTTTCATAAACTAGGGAATGAAAACATTGGAAAGGGTGATCTTAAATGCTCTATATGGGTAAAAAAGGGAGATATGTAATCCTAACATGAACATAAGGGTATGGGAAGATTATAATAATATTTGAAAACCATAGAAATAATATAAAAGATAAAAATATTTTGTCATCGAAAAAATTATTGGAAGATCATAAGACATGAACCACAAGACAATCAATGAACATGCCCCATGATAATATTACATTAGCATAAGACATTGAATTAGGGAATATATATAATCATAGAAAATAATTTTCATAGTGTCCAAGTATCAATATTAAATATATCATAGTGGAATGTGGTTACACCCAAAACCATCATATAGTAGTCAATGTTCACTCCCAAGACCATTATAGTGGAAAAAGTCCCTTGCTGAACCATGTTAACTACTTATTTTAGTATTGTATATCTATTGAGATTTAAATATTTTTACCCAATGAATTGGAGGGATATATAGTACCCACCCATCATATAATGAAAATAATACACATGTGTGCAAAAATTTCTTAATATATTCAAAATATCATAACCCATGAATTTAATTGGGTTTCACAAACATTTCATCATATCATAACCTATAGAAAAGAGATATGCTTCATAATCATTTTTTGAATTCATAACATACTAATAGAATAACCTATGAAAGGAGGAAGTCTTCATAAGTGTTGTGTCATGGTATAACGCATGTATGAAAACCAATTTTCTCAAACATCACATAATCATAAACAAAACCCATTTAGAGAAAAAATAAAAATTGTATCCTTGGAAAATATCCCCAATATAACATATTTTGCCTCAAAATATGTAATCTTATATGGAAAATTATTTTGAAATAAATATAACATGGAACATTTATTGAGGATAATATCCTTTATTAGAAAATAAATTTATAAAACTATACTTTATAAATTTTTTTTTTAAATCCTTTTATTTTAAAATAAAATTTTAAAACATATATTGGAAGGTTTAAATATAATTTAAAACATTTCTTGAGAAAAATATCCATTATTATTTGAAAAACATTCATATAAACAATACAAATATTAAAATACAATATTTTTAAATAAACATGAGAAGTTATAAAATAATATTTTTTTAAAATACTGGTCATGATAGTGGTATATTTCATTTATTTTATACAAAATAAAAGAATGATTCATAATACATTTTCATTAATATTAAAACGAACATTAATTTTAAAAAATTAAATTGTTTCATTGAATTTTTTTAATAAAATTTTAAAAATGTCTTATTTTTTAAATAAATCATTTGGATAATGTTAAAATAATTTTTGAAAGTATTTTTTTGGAAAACATGTTGTTGAGAAAAACTACTTTCTAACTGGAGAGTGAAATAAAGTTATATTTTAATAAAATAATTTTCTTATTTGTTATAATTACCAAAGAGTTCAAAAATGGAACTATTCAAATAAATTATAACTCTAGGAGAATAAAATTTATGAGTTTCCAGAGATATGGATCATAATAATTTATCATCAGAAACATACTCATAAAAAATCCTATAAAAGACGAGATTATAACACAAAATCATTACTAGTATATAAACATTGAAATAGAATAACACCAAATAAATATCATTAAAAAAGAATAAAATATATTTATTGAAAATAAATTCAGGATATTATATCTTAATGGGGTTTTATATAAAAATCTTAAAATAATATTGGTTCAAAACATTAAAAATGTGTCAACAAAAGAAAGTTGAGACAAAAATCCATTACTGTAAGTCTCAACTTCTTTCATACATGTTCTATCCTATTTTATAATAAATATATATCTAATAAAGACCAATTAATGTAACATAATTATATATAATACAAAATATACTATTTACATAGGAGAATTTATTTCCAGTTTATTTACAATTCCATGTTAAAGTCACATTTCGGGTAATACCCACTTTGTTTTTCGTATAAGTTTTGATTTTTTTCATTCATGTAAATATTATTATGGTTAAATAATTTCCATAATTTTAGCCATGAAATTTATATCATTTTATATATATATATATAGAGTTATCCATAAATTATTGAGATAAAAAATGAAATACACCATTCATGGAGATTGTGGGAAATACATATGAATGGACACTGATTCTTTTTTGCAGATGAAAATAATGAAATAATGGTAAACAATTTATTTACATTATTAAATCATTTTATGTCATTTTTATTTAATTTTTTATTAAAACCATCCTTTTTACCATTATTGTAAATCGTGAATGAATCACATCGCTTCCTGAGGCAATAGCCTTATTTATAAATGAACAACGTTATTGTCTTCCCCAAAAATGTATATTATAAATATACAAGTGATATTATGATTATAGAAGCATAATAATATCATAAATATCATATATAAACATTTAATGCATCGTTATATCTACCTGTGGGATGTGGTAGTGAAAAATTAATGCATCATTTTGCGAGGCGATTGTTCAATGAACACACAAATGATGATTTCATAACCCATTTGACAGAAGTGGAGATGGTTATATGTAATTAACCTTACATAAAAACATATATTATTGATGTAAGATAACTAGTAAATTATATTATCATGTTTAGTTTATAATTAATGGAGGTTAGAAACAAATAAAATAATAACGCCTGATGAAGAATGTTACTTCATCCTTGACTAAACCCCTTACATTTCAATGAAAATAACTCATTAGATTGAATTTTTCAAAAACTATGTATTCTATGATGGGAGGATGAAATTTAGGAAGTTATTTTTTAAATATTTACCAATCAAAAATATATTTAATGTTTGAATAATATACGAGAGTGGGTGGATTTTTATAAGTGAGGTTAATGACACAATAGTAATGTTTTGATATAAAAATGGTTACCCACATTATTCACATGAAAAAAGGATCCAAAATATATCATTATTGATACTTATACATGATATGATATAAATGTGTCCACAAAATATTTTTTATTGAATTTTTTTTCATTTTAACTCTTATATTTTTAGTTTAACCAATAGCAAACCCATTTTTACCTTAACTGTGGTAAATAATTTTTACTCTTTTTACTACTCAATATGGTAAATAATTAATTTATCTTTTATTATATAATATAAATAATTAATATTTGAAATATAGAATCCATTTTTGTAAAATTTCATTAAAAAATGTGGAAAAGTTTTATTTAAAATTAATCCTATTGATGCGACGAGAAAGGGGGTTTTCAAATTGAATTTTTTTCGAAAGTTTGAAATATTTGATTATCAAATTTTTATTTCAAATTGATTTAATCGAAATAAATTAGATTAATATATATATATATATATATAATTTATCTAATTTTACTTTCACAAAAAATATAAATATAATATATAATTTTAAATAATTTAATTGGAAATGTAGTATTCCATTAATTGTTAATATTTTCAACTTCTGCTAATAAATAAATATTTTCTTAAGAAAATAAAAAATTCACCATCACATAATTTTCATGTGATTATTTAAAAAATTTTGCTTATATTATCTAATCCATTTTCTAAATATTTCATAAATTAATATTATTATTGTTCTTAAAAATATATAAAAAAATTTGTTCAATAAATCATTTTCAAAACATATAATCACTTTAATGAAAATTAAGTATTTCCTAATCTATATTTTTTATTTATATAAAAAATTTATAATAAATACTGCGAAATTATTTATTACTATCCATACCACTAGGATTAATTTATAGGTTATAATGGTCAAATTTAATTAATATTAATAATAATATATCACGGGTTGTTAAAACTCGATAATAGAAGTAAAGCATGCTATAAAGGAAATTTAGTTTTTTAAAAAATTTATATTCATCAAAACTAGATTTTCTAAAATTTCTTCCTTAAATATTCCTATAATTATATCATTAGGGATGATTAATTTTTTTCCCTCAATAGGAATAATTATTATATTTTCATCAAATTTTCATCTTTCTATTTTTTTCTCCAAAACCACATGAAATTCAAGAGTCTCCAATTTGAAATTCCAAATTGAGATAAAATCATAAAATTTATTTATATCTATAAAATTATCTTGTAGAAAATTATATTCTAATAATTTCTCTCAATATAGTAAGGAATTAGTCATATTTTCTTTAATGATCAACAAAAAAACAAGAAGCGTACCTTCTATACATGATGAAAATTCATCATTGGTACTAATTGTTTTTTCATTCCTCAGATTTAGTTCTAGGAATTATGATTCAATTTTCATGTGAAGAGTCCATGTAAAATAATTATCAGATAATACCTTATAAAACTCTTCCAATTTCATGAATTTAATTTCCTAACCTTCTTTATATATTTTGATAAGATTTTTCCCTTGACCTGGTTCACAAAATTAATGAGAAACTACCATGAAAGATTTTTCTTGTTATAAACATTGGAGAATGAAAAATATATTTTTAACGGAACCAATACAAAAGTTGAAATTTATTGTATCCAAGGTACCACCCAATGGATGTGTAATTGTAATCATAAAATACTTAATATTGAATTGTTATTTATTTTGGACATTTAGAAGATTAGTATGATTCATGTTACCATTCATAACTTGAGAGTGTTGGGTGAGAATTGACATAATATTTTTCAAATTAGATCCCATTTCATTGGCTTCCTCATGAGGATGGTCATTCCAATTCCCATCACATTTATTGTTGACAATATTTATCCTCAGTCTAACCGTTGAACAAAATAAACAAGAATAGTGTGAGTGAAAATAATAATTTATATTAAACATTTAATCATTAAAAATAATTCATAGGATGTATAAATAATGATACATTATTTTAAATCTCTGACACATCAGTTTTTGATTTTTCCTTTATTTTTTATAATCTATTCAAATATTTAACATTTGATCATAAGGAAAATGCAAATTAACATGAGCATATCCCTTAAGAGTGGATGGCTAGGTTGGTATTATTATACCCACTAATCATGCACTTGGGAAGATTATTTTAATACCCAATATACCCATTCATGTAATTTTACGTACGTGATAATTTATCTTACAAATTCAACAACATTCTAGTATCCTTACAAGGATGTATTTGATAGGAAATCTGAATAGTCAACACATCACCAATGAATTAGAATAATATCCTATTTAGTGAAAAATTCCCAAGGGTTTCCCAAAATTTTTACAACCCTACTATATAGATAATTACTAAAACAAGTTAGGATACTAGTTCTGGTTATTAATACATACAATTAATATGTAATCACATAGTTTAGTTCTTTGACATACCATACTAAAAGGATTTCATCATATTTTGGGGAATGGAATCATATGAAAGGGTGAACTCAGATACACATTAAGGGTACAAATAATAGATACCAATAAATAATCATATTTTAGATTCAGATAATCATAATTGTATGAGAACATTATCATAAATTTTATTAATTATACACAATATGTCAAAGATCATTAATCATAAATCATGGAAACAAAATTTTTCATAATGAATGACATAGAATATAAGTGTGTGGAATCATCAATAATAAATACAGATCCATGAGAACATTTCACAATTATAAGACATAAGTTTGCGGCATTCACATAATCATGAAATATCATTACCATAGTAAAGGTTCACAACCAAGGATATCTTTTTTTATTGGGTTCCCTCACAATTCCAACATTTCCCTTTTCAGTTTTCACCCCTATGTCTTTCAAAGTAGATAATTTTCCTTTCTAAAATGGATTCACTCCCCATTTAAGTAATTATTATATCATGAAATTTAAATCTTAACCTGATTCATTGTAGGGATATGCAAATATAATACCACCTGTCACATAATTAAAAAAACATATATGTGTGAAATCATATCATCTTATCAACATATGATAACCCATGGAAAAGAAATGAGTTTTGTAAACATTTGATAATTTCATCACAAAATAACCCCTAGATAATAAAGTAGTTTTTTAAAAATATCTTCATCATTGGAAAAAAAATCTTGATAAAGTATATGGATAGTTTCATTGGATCATATCACTATTAAATCATAAGTAACATAAAAGGATGTTATCAAAGATAGAAAATTATTTTAAAATGTCACTTTAAAGTTTCATGAGGAAAACACCCTTTTCATTTTGAAATCACTAATTTAAAAACCCAAATTTTTAAAATATATAATGAAAAAAAAATTATTTTAAAATAACCATGGAAAATTATAAAGGAATATTCTAGGAAAATAATGTTCAGGATGAATAAAAAATATGTTCATTTTGTATAGGTTGAATGAAAACAATATTTTTACACCTTTCTAAAAAGTAAAGAATGAATAGTTCGGAATTTATTTTAAAAAAATATTACATTATAAAATATTATAAATAAAATCAATGGTTTTGAAAATGAAATTTTTATGTAATTTCGTGTATAGGTAATAAATTTAATAAAACGATTTCAATGATTATAGACGGGGATAAAAGTTCATCGACCAAATATGAAATAAGGTCTACTTTTTTCAAACTTTTTTATTGATCACTTTATGAAAAATATATATAAGAAAGAATGTAATTCATATAAATCTAAATATGTGATGACAATATAAATTGAGTTTAATGGTTAATATCTATATAATTTTCTACAAAATAATAGCATATATAATCTTGAAAACAATGTGTAGACCCCGAAAAACGCGTCCCCAAAATTTTCCAAATGCTTCCATACATGATCCAAGATTGTAGTCCATTTCGCAAGCTTCGATTTGGTAGGTCGTAGGGCCCAAACGGAGTTACGGATTAGGAGTTATGAACGTTTGAAGTTGGGCTGGAAAAATCTGGTTCGCGAAGCCCATCCGCGAAGCCCCCCTCCGTGATCGCGGAGCGCCGCCGCGAAGCAATGAGGCGAGAGGCTCCGCGAACCCGTTTGACGTTTGCGATGCGCCGCGAAGACCCCTCGCGAAGCACTAATGCGAAGCACCGATCCGAAGTACCCGTGCAGCGCGGTCCCGCGAAGCCCCGCCGCGAAGCGCCCCGACCATCGCGGCCTCGCGAAGCTCCAGAGGCGGTGATGCTCCGCGAACGCATTTGACGTTCGCGAGCCGCCGCGAAGCTCCAGAGGCGGTGATGCTCCGCGAACGCATTTGACGTTCGCGAGCGCGCCGCGAATCTCCTGAGGCGGCGCGGAAGTTCTGCTTCGCGGCGCCCCTTGCCTATAAATACCCAGCTCACCCCCCTTCTCAGGACGGCCAAGGACGGCCACGACCACTTCGCCCCTTGGGCGGCCGAGCGGAGCTCCGCATTGCGGCTCCGCGAAGCCATGCTCCGCGAGCAGCTTCATTCGCGTTGCTGCTCCGCGAGCTGAGACTCCGGGAGTCCATGCTCCGCGAGCCTATGCTCCGCGATGCTGCTACGCGAGACCAAGCTCCGCGAGAGCCCTTTGCTCCGCGAGCCCTTGCTCCGCGATGCTGCTCCACGATGCTGCTCTGCGAGACCAAGCTCCACGAGACCCCTTTGCTCCGCGAGAGACCATTGCTCCGCGAGGCCATGCTTCGCGAAGCTACTTCGCGAAGACCCATCCTTCGCGAGGATCCTACCTTCGCGCCCACCGGTCCATACCGCGGGGGCTGCGCCCCCGCACCCCCGCTTGGGGTCAGTGCCGGCCTGCGGTCCCGGCCCTCCGGGCCCGTCCCTTCGCTACCGTCACAGACACCCATGAAAAATGGAGAGTCGCACCGCGATCTTTTCGGGCCGGGATGTCGGGATTTTCCATTGCGCCCTTATGCGCTCCCACCTTCCACCTATGGAACACCATGATTTGAGATACTTCTCCACACACCACGAAACACCTTGAGTTGACATATCCTCTTGGTTTCATTCTATGTCGTGAGTTGAGGTTCTCATCATCAATTCCCCGAGTGACTTGAGTCGAACCATTCCTCAGGAAACTCTTCCAAACCCGATCACTTGGCTCCTATGCCAGGTTGAACCAAAAAGGGCTGCTTTGCGTAAGTCCCAACACCAACCATTTCTAGGCACCTTCTACCCAATAGTCCTTTCTACATGACTATAAACTGTAGTACACCCTATCTAACAAATGATAGGATGCCTCTTGCCCTATACGAGAGATGCCTCATGCTCCAAGCGTGAGATGCCAATAGTCCTATCTACAAGACTATAAACTGTAGTACTCCCTATCTAACAAACGATAGGATGCCTCTCGCCCTATACGAGAGATGCCTCATGCTCCAAGCATGAGCCTCCAACAGTCCTATCTACATGACTTTAAACTGTAGCACTCCCTATCTAACAAATGACAGGATGCCTCTTGCCCTATGCGAGAGATGCCTTATGCTCCTAGCATAAGATGCCAATAGTCCTATCTACATGACTATAAACTGTAGTACTCCCTATCTAACAAATGATAGGATGCCTCTCGCTTCTAACGAGAGATGCCTCATTCTCCTAGCATGAGATGCCAATAGTCCTACCTAAATGACTCTAAACTGTAGTATTCTCCCTATCTAACAAATGATAGGATGCCTCTCGCTTCTAACGAGAGATGCCTCATTCTCCTAGCATGAGATGCCAATAGTCCTACCTAAATGACTCTAAACTGTAGTATTCTCCCTATCTAACGAATGATAGGATGCCCAATTCACCAGTGAGTTGGGATACCCTCATGGCCAGACATGAGGAAGACATTACGGGCAGCTTCCTTGCGTAAGCCCCATTCACCAGTGCCACTCCTTAGGGGCACCCGGGCAGCTTCCTAGCATAAGCCCCATTAACCATTGCCGCTCCATAGCGGCACCCGGGCAGCTTCCTAGCGTAAGCCCCATTCACCAGTGCCACTCCTTAGTGGCACCAGGGCAGCTTCCTAGCGTAAGCCCCATTCACCATTGCCCCTCCTTAGTGGCACCCGGGCCGCTTCCTAGCGTAAGCCCCATTCACCAGTGCCGCTCCATAGCGGCACCCGGGCAGCTTCCTAGCGTAAGCCCCATTCACCAGTGCTGCTCCTCAGCGGCACTCGGGCAGCTTCCTAGCGTAAGCCCCATTCACCAGTGGCGCTCCATAGCGGCACTCGGGCAGCTTCCTAGCGTAAGCCCCATTCACCAGTGCTGCTCCTCAGCGGCACTCGGGCAGCTTCCTAGCGTAAGCCCCATTCACTAGTGCTGCTCCTCAGCGGCACTCGGGCAGCTTCCTAGCGTAAGCCCCATTCACCATTGCCACTCCTTAGTGGCACCCGGGCAGCTTCCTATCGTAAACCCCATTCACCAGTGCTGCTCCTCAGCGACACTCGGGCAGCTTCCTAGCGTAAGCCCCATTAACCATTGCCGCTCCATAGCGGCACCCGGGCAGCTTCCTAGCGTAAGCCCCATTCACCAGTGCTGCTCCTCAGCGGCACTCGGGCAGCTTCCTAGCGTAAGCCCCATTCACCAGTGCCACTCCTTAGTGGCACCCGGGCAGCTTCCTAGCGTAAGCCCAATTCACCAGTGGCGCTCCATAGCGGCACACGGGCAGCTTCCTAGCGTAAGCCCCATTCACCAGTGCTGCTCCTCAGCGACACCCGGGCAGCTTCCTAGCGTAAGCCCCATTCACCAGTGTCGCTCTTTAGCGGCACACCCGGGCAGCTTCCTTGCGTAAGCCCCATTCACCAGTGCCACTCCTTAGTGGCACCCGGGCAGCTTCTTGCGTAAGCCCCATTCACCAGTGTCGCTCCTTAGTGGCACCCGAGCAGCTTCCTCGTGTAAGCCCCATCCACTGTTGTGATCCTATGCAGCGGTAAGCCGTTGACATCCCCGTCCAGCGGTAAGCCATTGTGATCCTATGCAGCGGTAAGCTGTTGACATCCCCATCCAGCGGTAAGCCGTTGTGATCCTATGCAGCGGTAAGCCGTTGACATCCCCATCCAGCGGTAAGCCGTTGTGATCCTATGCAGCGGTAAGCCGTTGACATCCCCATCCAGCGGTAAGCCGTTGTGATCCTATGCAGCGGTAAGCCGTTGACATCCCCATCCAGCGGTAAGCCGTTGTGATCCTATGCAGCGGTAAGCCGTTGACATCCCCATCCAGCGGTAAGCCGTTGTGATCCTATGCAGCGGTAAGCCGTTGACATCCCCATCCAACGGTAAGCCGTTGTGATCCTATGCAGCGGTAAGACGTTGACATCCCCATCCAGCGGTAAGCCGTTGTGACCCAATTTAGCGGTAAGCCGTTCTGGGCCTCCATCCTGGAGTAAGTCCCAACACCATGGGCCGCTCAACGCGTAAGCCCCTCTTCGCTTCTCACGGACGCACCCTTCGCGACGTGATCGTCAGGTCCTTGCAACCTCTTGTTTCTCACACCGAGCATGAATCACGTGGGCTTAGAGTGAGCACCGACCCTGACAAACCATCAGCGGACCAAGGTCTGCTTTCACGTCGGTTTACCGACAAACCCCCCCTCTGAACTACGTGGTCTTTGATCCATGTCAAGGCATGGTACGTAGGAAGCCTCCATGAGGTTCAAGCCCACCATTAGTGGACCAAGGTCTACTCCCCCTCTGAACTACGAGGTCTTTAATCCATGTCAAGGCATGGTACGTAGGAAGCCTCCATGAGGTTCAAGCCCACCATTAGTGGACCAAGGTCTACCCCCCATCTGAACTACGTGGTCTTTGATCCATGTCAAGGCATGGTACGTAGGAAGCCTCCATGAGGTTCAAGCCCACCATTAGTGGACCAAGGTCTACTCCCCCTCTGAACTACGAGGTCTTTGATCCATGTCAAGGCATGGTACGTAGGACGCCTTTATGAGGTTCAAGCCCACCATTAGTGGACCAAGGTCTACTCCCCATTTGAACTACGAGGTCTTTGATCCATGTTAAGGCATGGTCCGTAGGAAGCCTCCATGAGGTTCAAGCCCACCCGTCTTTCACGTCGTGTTTCACCCCGTCCAGCACGACGTTAAACTGCACCCCGGTCCAGTGGTAAGCCATTGCGACCCACCATTTGAACTACGAAGTCTTTGATCCATGTCAAGGCATGGTACGTAGGAAGCCTCCATGAGGTTCAAGCCCACTCATCACCCAATTCACGTCGTGTTCTACCTACGTCCAGCACGACGTTAAACTACATTCCAGTCCAGCGGTAAGCCGTTGTGACCCATTCCCACCTGAACTACGTGGTCTTTGATCCATGTTAAGGCATGGTACGTAGGAAGCCTCTATGAGGTTCAAGCCCACCAATAGTGGATCAAGGTCCCTCACTTACGTCGGCTCACCGACACCCACCACCCGTCGTTTATTCACGTCAGGGTTCATTACCGTCCCGCATGACGCTAAACTGTATCATTTGAACTACGAGGACTTTGATCCATGTCAAGGCATGGTACGTAGAAATCCTCCCAGAGGTTCAAGCCCGGCTCCCACCGGACCAAGGTCCACCCTCATGTAGGTACGCTGACGATGCCCATCGGACCAAGGTCCACCATCACGTCGGTTTACCGGCACCATCCCGAACTACGCGGACTTTGATTCCCTGCCACAGGGATACGTAGGAAGCCCCTTCAAGGCTCAAGCCCAACTTCGTCGTCACCACCCCTGCGATGGTCCCATTCCATTCTCAACCGTCTCCGCGAGACGTTAAACTCGCGACCTACCTCGTGGTAAACATGAGATGCCTGAGGAAAACCTCAGATGGAACGCCTTTGGCGTAACCGTCTTTGCTAGACGTTAATCTTGCAAATATACCCTGTGTTGAACACGGGAAGCTGAGGAAAACCTCAGGTACGTGTCTATGACATGTAACCCCCCGCGCTCGATGTGGGATGCCTCGGGTTTCCACGCCCTCGAGAAGCCTTGTGATCAAGGACAACAGACAGACATGCCAGGTACCCCAGCATCCAGACACGCTACTGATGCCTCAAACGTGATTACTCCCCTGACCGAAGGTTGCTGCCCTGACTGGACCCTTTGGAATGTCCCGACAGAAGAAGCGTAATTAACCGGCGTCCATAGAAACATGGAACTGGGAAGAGTTTCACGAACTACGTATTAAATCTATAAGGGAGACCCGGACTAGGTGAAGCGTTCTGAGGAGGAATCCACAGGAGGAAGAACCGACATCCCATCATCCCGTTTCGATCAAGGAGCAGACGTTCCTGAATAAGGAGCGAATGCCGCCCGCCTTTGGAAAGCGGGAATGCGGGGAAACAAAGCCGCGCGTCCCCCTCCTCCGCGGACGGATGCGCGCGCGCCCCGGCGAAAGCGTCGGAAGCACAATGATATTGTAAATAACCCTTACCACAACTCCTAACATTCGCCACACATGTTCAAAATGCCTAAATAATAAATATAGATTAATTATAAATATATTATTGAACCATATTCATAAAAAATATACAATTTATTATTTATATATAATTTAAAATTATTATTTCACTAGGATTTCTTCTCTAAAAGTAACATTCGGTTGAATACTATTTCTTTTTCCCTTGAATATTTCAATTTGATGGTTCCTTACCAAAAACCATGTTAAATTTTTCTCTATATCAAGATAAATTATCATAAAAAAATTATCATATATTTTAATTATATATAGTTTTATAAATATTTATATGAATTGGTGATGAAAAAAAGATCATATCACTACATCGACGTGGTAGTCCACACACGAATAGGATTGATGTTACCATTTTTAAATAAATGGGAAGGTAAAAATTAAGATACTATATAATAATTATACAATCATAATTATGTTAAAATATAATATATAATAACTAAATAAATAATAATAAACATTTTTGTGAGTTATTGATGAAAAATAAATCATATCACTACTTGGGATCATTAATCCACACATACACACGAACGATACATAAATTAACAAATGATATAAAATACGTAGAAAATATTTAACAAATCAATATAACAAATAATTATACATAATATAATAAATTATTCATTTTCTAATAGATAATATATAATTATATAAGGTTTTAAAATAAATAATATTTAAATTAATTTGCAAATAGTTATACCACATCATTTTGAAACATCTTTTTCCTTAAAACTATATCATTGTATAAATGGAATTATAATCAATTAAATCCATTTAGTATGTGTTTAGGAGTATTTTTAAGGTATTATAGTAGTTATTGGATTATATATAACACACATTATGTGTGATTAAGAGAGGATAGGTGGTTTCCTATTATAAGGGATGGAGAGGACTCACTTTGAATTTTTCAAAATATTTAAATATAATATTATCTTATTCAACTAATGTTTATCAAAAATAAAAAATAATCAAATTTAGGAAGTATAATGTTGAAATAACATAAGATAATAAATAAAAATAAAGTTATTTTTAATATTTTAAACCATATATCTTAGGTTATACCAACATTAAACCCTTTTAACCCTAACAATATTAACAAAATGTTACTGTTTTTACCACTCATTATGATCAAAAGTTTTGTTCACATTATTAAATTTAATTAATAACACTTAAAAAAAAGATGGAATATATTTTTCATGATTCAATTTCTATATGTGGTTGAAATTTACATTAAAATAAGCTCAAAAAATGCAACCTAAACCATTAAAAATATTTGTAGTATAAAAATTGATTTTTTTATTCCATGCCCAAAAAAAATGATTATATGGATGATAAATGATTTTATTCAGTATATAATCTATTTATTTAGTAAATATCTTTAAAAAATATAGATTAATTAAATCTTTAAAAAAAAGACACATTATTCACAATATATCCATTTATTAGAAAAACATATCTATTTAAAATTAAATGATTTTATATACATTTTAAACCTAATGATAGCAAAAGAATTCATTTTATACATGTGTAAAAATACTTTTTAACAAAATAGTTAGTCCTATTAATACTCTCCAATCCACTAACCGTGTGATAATTCTCACATTAAAATATTATATTTTAATATTTTAACATCATTCATTTATGATATAGGATATGTGTAAAAAAACTATCAATATAATAAAATTTATTAAAATAGAATTATAACATAAAATATCTATATGTTAAATTTAAATTTTCTTGAAATTTGATTTAAATATCATGTATTAGTATTTTCTTAAGGAATGTGTAGGTTTTGTTGGTATAAGAGGAACATCACATTTTTTGAGATTATGTTTAAGAAAAATTATTCAAAACCCTAGTGATAAGCTTAAGTACAAGATAACTTATTGAAATTCTTGGAATTTTATTTATTATGTGGGTTTTATATAAATTTCATCCCTATATATACCATAAAAGTGTATATATATTTTGGAAACACGTGAACCTAGAGGTAATAACTCGAGAATGAAAGATTGGATATCAACATGATCATCATAGGGTGCATGAAAAAGCAGACGAACTGCAAACCATATTTGAAACACGTAATGGATATGATATATATAAATCATATGCCCATTAAAGAAAATTTAAAAGTATTTGAATGTAATTTTAGGTCTGAATAATTAATATGAAATAAATAATTAATTCTTTGATGGAGAAGTAGAAATTAATTGATAAGGTATAAATGTAATTTATTAGATATTATTTCTAATATATTTTTTTGTATTTTTTATATGTCACCGATAATTTTTTTTAGAAAATTCATGGAAATAATATGAATATTTATAATAATGTATGAATGATAAAATGTGAATATTGTGCTAATTAAATTTTTATTATGGTGGATTTATGAGTTGAGAACTTCAGGACAATACTAGAACAACAAACACTATTTATGAATAATAGATTGAATCTTGTGGAACACTATTACAGAGAACAAGATATAGTTTAGTCCAATTTATGAAATTTTCTTCTAAATATTATTTTATATTATTATCCTATAGTCACAAGACAACGGATATACTCTATTTATAATGTATTATATTTTTGACATATCCTTAAGAAAGAGAATGTCACAATGTTTGTTTATCATTTTGAGGGAGGATCCAATCATTGGTGGATATTGATAAAGAATACCAAGATAAGGGAAAAAATAAAATCTATGGAGTGTGATAAATTTCATAGTATATTTATAAATAAATACTTTCCTGTCAAATTCTACCATAAAATTGAGAGGTAATTTCTGATACATAATCAATGGGAAAAAGAATCAATTGTGTATTATGAGGATACAATCATGAGGCATTATGTGTGCCTCCAAGAGTTTTCAATAACACAAATATTAAAATCGATTGTTTCTTTAGTGGGCATCAAACATGTCTAAAAAGGGTTCAAAAATTATTAACTTTGAGAGCTATAAAGAAGTTTTATGATATTACCTCAATGATGATATGGAAGTTGGGGATTCTCAGTGGTCTCAAATCATTGGAGATAATAAATGGATAATGGGGGTTTACATTAGGGGATTACTAGATAAAACTCATAGTTGTAAGAAAACCAACACACCACATGTCAAATATGGGGAATGAAACATCCCAAAAACTATCTCATGTGGAATGGGAAATATATCAATTATGGATAGGTGGAAAAACAAGGCAACACGTGTAAATATTAGATTATGAAGATCACTAATGTTATTGATGAAAATAATGTACATAGAAATCCCCAAACTGTTTATTAATGATTCTAATGTAATGAAAAAATATTGTATACAAACTAATTCACTAAGAGAAGGGTTGAAAAAGATGAAAAAACACTACACCCCATGGCCTAAAGAGCAAGGGTGGGATTATTCTATCACTACTATTGAGTTAGATGAAGATAATTACGTGGTGAGAGATATTATAATTATTTTTTAATAAACATAAAATATATTATCTTTTATTATTTCTATGAAAGATTTCATATAATGAAGGTTTAATATTACTATTAAAATACCACAAAAACACATGGAGGTTAATTTTTTGTGAATACTATCAATGGAGTGACTGTTTCATCTCAAGTATATAACATTTCCCTAGTTAATATTTTTAGGATGAATCTCCTAGAAAACCTATTCGTAATACATTTATTGGAATCCATTTCTATATGGAATTGATTAGTTGTATCTATATGAATACCTCATCACATTTTGGGAGATATAAATCACATTCCCAACCTAAATTTGACCTACGATTATATAAAAGTTTAAGGAGGAGGATTAACATCCATTATAATATTATTCGAAAGAATTGATTTTTTAAATTATGAGAAATAAAATCTAACACAAATTATTTAATTTAAGGTGAGGACCACACTTGATGATTTAACTATTATAATTGAATATTCTGATATGTTCCGCAATGATAATTTTGGACTTCATCTTGGTTGATAGGTTTAGTTATCTATTAAACTTATAATAGAATCTCTACGAATATCAAAGAACCCATATATAATGTTTCCTATGGAAGATGATTAACTAAAGACAAAAATAATAGAAAATGTAGACAAGGGTATCATATTGAATATTACATCACAATGGGGTTATCTAGTTATCTTTATTATAGTTAAGTATGATTCATTGTATCTTTTTATTGGTTATATTGAAATCTATAATATAATTATAATGAACACAAATACCATACCATTTAATTATTACTAGTTTGATCTATTATGTATAGATCAATATATATCTATAGTGGATCTTATCATGATATCATCTGTTAAAGGTGATAGAAAATATTCGCCAGACATACACTAATAAAAGTTAAGATAACTTTTAGTTAATATTCAGACCATTTGGACACATTGATGATTAATTAGTCTTCATGATTTTAATGAATAGAGTACATAGATAAACTCTAAAAAATTTATGGAAATATATATAGAAGAAATTACAATAAAATTTAAAAGAAATGAGAAACACAAGGAGAATTTGTGTTCCATGCTGATAACATTGAGGAAGAATACGTTACCGGATATGTAAAATAAATGTGACTTTTCTTTTATCTTGTAGAATTATTAGAGAATGTTATCAAATTTGAGGGGATTCCTTGGGACCCTTAGAAGACTAAAGTGACTAATTAATGTTCTAAAACTTCTTTAATGGATTGAAGGCCTTTAATGTTTATTGATTTTTGATAATCCCCTCTTTCAAGGGATGAGGGGGAACTGTTAGGAGGCCCTAAAGAATATGTGACATTACATGTCCCATAGGTCATAGGAAATTGTAACACCCCGAGATTTTAAGAGAAAAATTATTATTTTTTTCTAGGATGTCTTTTGTTGTATGATACACCGTGATTAGGTTGTACTATAGGTAACAATGTATTATATTGAAGTATACACAACACTATTTTTGACTTGAATTACACACAATCGCGACCTTCCTCGATAACGTGTGTAGTACGCAATATATGGTTTCACTAAACAACGATATATGGTTATAATATTATTATGAACTAGCTGTTTTGAATAGTATTAACTAAATTTTAAATTTTATAACACTATTATTCATCATACTCATTTTCTAGAACATGATATGAGAACAAAATAATTTTTTTTCGGTAAAATAAGTCTTTTTTTTAAAATGCAGTTTTGCCACCTTTTGATAGCTCACCAACATTAAATATATTTTTTGACATGTTTATATGTTCAATTTGACAAAATAAAATTCTTATTTATAATCAGGATATAAATATTTATTTTGGATAAATTTTTCATATTATTTTGATAACTTTCAAATTTTAATGAATAGTAAAAACATGCTATATTTTAATTAAAAAAATCTTGTTTCATCATAATAATTTATATAATTAAATTATAAAATGGAATGGTTTTAAAGATTAAATAGAATATATTTTTACCATTTAATATAATTTATGTCATTTTCCTTGATTTTACATTGAATTCATAGGTAAAATCATTTCAATGTTTTTCAATGTTTTAACTTTTAAAACTCATTTTTTAATAATGGGATTAATATTAAATTATTTTTTGAAACTTCTATGATATGAGCTAGAAAAAATGGCTTCCATATTTCAAATAATTAGATCCAAATTATGTTAAAATAATTTTTTTAATTTTTTGGCACTATGAATAGTAACTACGGTAAATTTTATTTACCATTGTTAAAGGTAACTTTGGTAATTGAGGGTAAATATAATATTATAAAATTACCCTATCACATCTATTAATATAATTAAATGATTATATTTCTTCAAATGGCATATTTGTTCGAAATTGAATCCATTGAAACCAACCTGGATTTGATTAAGACAATTAATTTATTTAATTTAAACGAAAGTGAAATATCTCTCACTCAAACTTTAATAATTAAACTTTTTTTACTATATGGTTATAAAGAATATAAGTTCGGTTATAAATACTCATTTGATAGATAAAATGTATTTCTTTATCATGGTAATTTATTTGTAATTTTTAAGAATTATTTATTTACCTTTTTAGCTTATATATTAATGATGGAAAAATTATTTATTTAGTGAAAAATCAATAATATAGTATTTATTGAAATAATAACACACATAAAAAGGACAAAAAACCTGACCAATACTTATTGGTAATTTATATATATAAACTGTAATCACATAATGGGCGAATTGGTGACCATTAGGGTCCTTATTATGATGATTATGACACTTATATTATTTTACATTAAATGATTCCAATGTTGTCACCTTCATAATTTAATAAATGTAACAATTTACAGGTTGTGTTTTTAAGATTATAAAAAGAAGTAAAAGAATTATTATAAAATCTATGAGATTTATATTCAACAAAATATTTTATTTTTAATTAATATGCAAAAAATAAGTATATTAAATAATTTTACAAAAATGTTGTACTAATTATTTTTTTAAGATATATACTAAATAAATCGTCTTAAAAATATGAAACTAAATATTATATAGACTATTTAATGTTCTCCACGAATTTTCAAGACACATTTCACATCTTAGGAATGTATTAAATAATTTGGTTATAATATATCTTCTGTGTGGATTTTATTTAAATTAAAATAAATGAATAATGTCAAAAATGACACTATTGTTATTTTATAAAAATAACATATTATAAAATTGTTTAAAAATCACCATAATATTTAAAAATTATAAATTGAAATTTCTATGGTCGAAGTCAAAATAAATTATCCAATTTTGGACAGTTAACAACAAATATGTAGTTATTTATAATAATTTAAAAATTAGAATCATATAACCACAAATAAAATTAAATATATTAAATAAGAATAAATCAAGTTGATAATGTTTAAAATAAATTCCCAACATGTCTATATTTTACTGGTTGATGAGATTACAACTGTATATCATCTTATTTTCGGATTTGAGGTATTTTTGGAAGTTTTCAAGTGAGGATGAATTTATTATAAATTAATATTTCTTATGTTTCCAAAGGTTCCCTTCTCCTCCCTTATAAAAAAGTCACCCCTTCCATCTTCTCTACATACCCATTGGAGCCTTGAATCTCAGCCAACACCTGAGAATTACTTTTCTTAACCTCTCTAGTTATATCATAATGGTTATCATCTTCTCAAAATACCAACCCTGGTGCCCTAAGAAGGTGTATAATGGAGGTGTGTCGAGGAATAGGTAATCTCTTCTACCGACTCTTTCATGTTTCTTTCTTCTTCTACTTCCTCTTCTTTAATTTTTCCATTATAAAGTAATAACATCAGTGATAATTATATACTAATATGTTATTATAAACATGAAACAACCCTATTTCACCTTCTATCAATCCTACAGAAAATGAAATCAATGAGCATGCGTACATACAGAATACAGTCTCCACGCTGTGGTGTAATCTGTTTTCCACCACCACCTTACATGGATGGGTATAATGGTGTAAATAATAACTGTATAATATTATTATTATATCACAATGATTCTCATATATTATATCATCCACTCCAATTCCATTAAATAAATATGGGAATGATATCATCGCTCGTGCGCACGTAAGGATTACCGTCTCCATGATGCGATGACATTCATTTTCCATGTTAATAGTTCAAGAAAGATTATAAAGTATATATAATAAGTAATCACTAAATATATGACATATCAATGTTTCTGGATTTATGTATATGTTATTTACTTGCATCTATTAATTTTAATAAGGAAACAAAAATAGTGTTCTTGCTTACGTACAATATACCGTCTCCATAAACAGTGTATTTCATTCCATTTATCGATCTATTATATATATGTATATTCTGAATATTTATCTAAATCATGTTTTATATTCAGAAATTATGTAAACATGATCTATGTAATCATATGAATAATTACAAGTCAAAACACAGATGATAAATGAAATGATTTTACAAAATACGATGCTTTAACATTGAATTGACAAATGAACAGATAATATAAAGTCCTAATTGAATCATATATGATATCATAAATATTATTTTGGTTCTGTTACAAGATAATAATATGTCTAAACCCACTATACAGGAGTCTCAGACACATACGGAAGAAATAGGACAATAGGTAAGTGATAACTTTTCTAATCTCGTTTTTTCCGAGATTGTTTATTCGTAAGTATTTACTGGGGGTATATTTTTTCATCCATGTCCCTGTTTTCTAAAAATGGTATCATGAATGTTTAAATTCTTTTTTAACCATTTTTTACATTTACTATATGGTATGTAAGAAATCATTTTTTTTCTTTTTCTTACTATACGGGGTACTTTTTGACTTTTTTAGAAAAAGTACGAGAAGAATGTTTTTTTAACTTATACGGTGTGAATGGATTTTTACGGTTTCATATCTAATTATTTCAATGAACCATCCTCTACAAAATTTCATGATTCGTTCCAAAAAATTCCTTTTCATTTAAAATTTCATGGGATTTTGAGAAAAGAAAATTATTTTGAAGAAGAAATGATATTTTCCTCAAGAATTCATTTCAAGTGTTTTATCAAAACTATATTCCATTTAAGATGAAATTATTTAGTATGTTTATATTTCAAGTATAATGTCTCTATTTTTTACATGGTTTTATTTTACTTATGAGGAAATGATATCCATTTATTTTATATGGATTATGTTTTTATGGGATGATGTTTATGAAACCCACTTTATTCGTTGGGTTATTATGAATGATGTATGCTTATTATGTGGCACACGAACGAATGATTTCATTATGAGATGGGTGGGACCTATATCTCCCTACAATGAATTGGGTAAATATTTATATCTCATGAGATAGACATCGTTGGAACGACAAGTTAATCTGGTTTGGTGATACAAAACCGGAACGAGGACTGAACTCGGTTCAGAAAGGTGCTTTTTCCACTAAGATGGTCTTGGAAGCAATGCCTTGGATACTATGGAAATCATATCATGTGCTTAATGTTTTTACACAATTACATGTTTTATTCCAAGGCTATTTTATCATAATTGATGTTCCATTTTCATCTATGCCTTACGTTCTACAATGTTTTATTTCATTGCTCATGATTTTGAAGTTTAAACATTTTTTTCATGTTTTTATGTTCAAATGTATGTGGTTAGTTTTATTTCCTTCATTCATACCCTTAATGAGCATCTGAGCTCTCCCTTTATATGTTTTCTTTTCCCCAGGATATATAGAATGGTTTTAGGTAAGAAAAAAAGGGTACGATCTTTATGGGAGATATTGAAGATCTTTCACCATGACTAGAAGATTATGTTCCGAGTTTCCAAAGATGCTAAACTATTACGACCCTTGAGTGTTGGTTTTTGTTATGTATTTTGTATTCCTTAAATGTAATGTAATGTCCATGTATATCATGTTTGGGTTCTCTACAGTTGGTATCAGAGGAAAGGATTAGTTAACCTTTGGAGTTAGGATGCGAAAACTTTATTGATATCCCTAGATATATTTCTAAGGTATGTCTAAGGATGTCCCTCAGGATTAGTATAACTATATTTTATAGTCCTAGAATTATGTTGAAAACCTAGTTTTAACCTAAGATGACATTGATTAAATAATTTTTGATATGTCAGACATCCCATAATTGAATTTATATGATTATGTGGTTCCCCATTATTTTATCTATTTCTTACACCATGGATTTTGGTTTTAGTCAATGTTGGGAACCAGAAGGAATTGGGTCACCATTAAATCCAATGGAAAAATTTGTGACTATGAGAAACAAAATTTCATAATTCCAAGAAATAAAGATTTTGTGATTATGCTGAGTTAGTCATCGTGATATATGATTAACAAGGTGAACATTAGTGGTATTCCTAATTCATCATATAAGAGGAATATGGACATTTATGCATGTTCGCATGTTGAGTAGCATAGAGAGAGGAAGATAGATATTTCTAAACAAGTGAAGAAGAACCTTGATAAATACATCAAATGGAGTGGAAGATGTTATATGTGAGGACAGAAGGGTCATAGATTGACAGACGGTTATGGAGTTCAATGTCTTATTTGTGGAGAACATGGGAATTACCCAACTCAATTCTATGACCAAAGAGGTTACTTCTAAATCAAGGAAGGACTTATTCCATGATAGTCATTGATGATTATGTATTTAAGTTTATATGTCTTTGTATTCAAGAATAATGTTGTTAAGGTACTTTTATGTTATATTGGAATATCTTTGTATTGGTCCATTGGGGTTTTCCATAAGAATATGGAATCAGTATCCATGAAAAGTGATTGAAATATTTTTGGAAATCAGATGATATTCTCATAATTAAGGGATAAAGATAAAATAATATGTTTGATAGTATTCATGAGCTCATGATTGATATATGGTCAAAGTTATATCATGGTTTGAGTATATAGAAAATTTAGGATTTTGGTATATGGAATGAGTTTATTTTGAAATCATTCATGTTTTCACTATGGTTCTATGGTATTTTATGTTTCAAGAGAATACATGACTAAGGTCTTGACATGTTTGTAATGAGATCAACAAAATATATCTTGGATTATTGATGGTATTCACATGCTCGGTAGATGACATTTCTAGTAATTGTTTTCATATTACTATGAGCTTGGAATGAAGTATTTTGGATAAGCATAATGATTGGAATGGATTATGTTGGACATAAGTTAGTATTGTATAAGGAAATAAATTTTTTCGATTTTATTTATGGGATGTTATAATAATGTATTTTTAAAAAAAAGGACAACCTGTAGGATGGGTGACAAACCGTCGCGTCAGACAAGGCTCTGGGAATTGAACCCACAACCGAAGTCCGAAGGCCTTTATCGCCTATCACTGGCCTACAGGAATTCCCTGGTTAGTAGAAACTAGTTTTATTTTTTTAATAGGTATGATATATGAAGTATAAGTCTATTTTAAGAACCATATATGATTAATCTCAGCATAGGTGGACTTATGTATATTTGATAACTTTTTCTACCCTTTTGTTTGAGGAAGATGGAGTGACCCATCATTATATCACATGATCTACTAACACTTAAAAAATGACAAATTCAACATTATTTATTTAGGAGATGAACTGTAAATTGTTCAACGCACGAACCACAGTGAGATTATACCAAAAAAAATTAAGTATTTCTTCTGATTCAAATTATTCAACTTTAGGGAAATGATATTGAAAACCAAAAATGTTTTCCTAGTGTCCTCATGTACGATGAATCAGATAGTACCTTAGATCATCACAAATTTATGGCTTTGTGATTGTTGGATTTTTCATATCCATGTTCTCTACCACTCTCCATTAGACCTTGATGGATAGATTTCTCTTCCATATCCATATTTTTAGCTATGTTATCTTATGTGGAAACCCAATGATGAGTTAATTTGGGTAACTGTTACATTTCATAATCAACTTATTAAAATTAAGTTTTAGTATTCCTTATTCAATGAGATTTTCTATTAAAAAAACATTCATTTAGTAAACAATTTATAACCCTGACGAATTTCGAGGGTGAAATTCATTTTATGGGGGGTAGAATGAAACACCCCAAGATATTAAGGGAAAAATTATTTTTTTTTAATTTTTTGATGTCTTGTGTTGTACGCTTCACCATGATTAGATTGTATTATACACAACACTGTATTAGCTTGATGTATACACAATAGTATTCTTGACTTACATTACATGCAATCACGACCTTCCTCGATAACGTGTGTAGTACGCAATACATGGTTTCAGTAAACAATGATATATGGTTATAATATTATTATGAACGAGCCATTTTGAATAGTATTAACTAAATTTTGAATTTTATAACATTATTATTCATCTTACACATTTTCTAGAACATGGTATGAGAACAAAATAACTTTTTGGGTAAAATAAGTATTTTTAAAAAAATGCAGTTTTGCCACCTTTTGATGGCGTACCCACATTAAATCTAGTTTTTGACATGTTTATAAGCTAAATTTGACAAAATAAAATTATTATTTATAATCAGTATATAAAAATTTTCTTTGGATATATTTTTCATATTATTCGGACAACTTTCAATTTTAATTAATAGTAAAAACACGCTATATTTTAATTTAAAACATATTTTTTCATCCTAATAATTTATATGGTTAAAATATAATATTGAAAGTTTTTAATGTATAAATAGAATATATTTTCACCATTTCATATAACTTATGTCATTATCATTGCTTTTACATTGAATTCAAAGGTAAAATCATTTCAATCTTTTGCAATGTTTTAACATTTAAAACTCATTTTCTTAACAACAGGATTAATTTTAAATTAATTTCTACAACATCTATGATTTGAATTAGGAAAAATGTATTAGTTATTTGGAATCAGTAGGTACAAATTATTTTAATAGGCTAATGATAATTTTTGGGCACTACGAATAGTAACTACGGTAAATTTAATTTACCATAGTTAAAGGTAAATCGGGTAACTATGGGTTAATATAATATAATAAAATTACCCTATCACATGTCTTAATATAATTGGATGACTATATTTCATCCTATGGAATATTTTGGTCGAAATTTAATCCATTAGAACCCACTTGGATGTGGTTAAGACCATTAATTGTTTTTATTTAAAAGAATGTGAAATACATCTCAGTCAAACATTAATAATTAAACTCATTTTAATATAATGTTATATAGAATATAAATTATGTTATAAATAATAATTTGAAATATAAAAAGTTTTTATTTATCATGGTAATTTATTTGTAATTTTTACAAATTATTTATTTACCTTATTATCTTATACATTAATGATGCATAAATTATTTATTTAGTGAAAAATCAATAATATAGTTTTTATTGAAATAATAAAACACATAAAAAGTCCCAAAAACCTGAAAACACTTATTTTTACTATATATATACACCCTAATCATCCAATGGTAGAATTGGGGACCATTTGGGTATTTAAAAAGAAGATAATGACACATATATTATTTTATTTTCAATGATTACAATGTTGTCACCTTCATAATTTAATAAATATAACAATTTACATGTTGTGATTTTAAGATGATAAAATCGTGAAAAAGTATTATTATGAAATCTATGAGATATATATTCATCATAAGATTTTAGTTTTAATTTTTATGCAACGAATAAGTATAATAAATAATTATACAGAAATGTTGTACTAATTATTTTATTAAGAGATATACCAAATAAATGGTATTAAAAATATTAAACTAAATATTATATGAACTATTTAATGTGATCCAAAAATTTTATAGACACATTTGACATGTTAGGAATATATTAAATAATTTTGTTATAATATATCCTCTGTGTGGATTTTATTTAAATTAATAAATATGAATGATGTCAAAATTGACACTATTGTTATTTTATAAAAATAACATATTATAAAATTGTTTAAAAATCCCAAATATATTTAAAAATTATAAATTGAAATTTATATGGTCTAAATTTTCATTACATTTCCAATTATCGACAATTCATAAAACATAAGTAATTATTTATAACAATTTAAAAAATAGAATCTTATTACCATAAATAAAATAAAATCGATTAAATAAGGATAATTCAAGTTGATAATGTTTAAAATAAATTCCCAACATGTCTAAATTATATTGGTTGATGAGGCTACAACTCTATAACATCTAATATTTGGATATGAGTCATTTTTGGAGGTTTTAATGTGAGGTTGAATTTATTATAAATTAATATTTCTTATGTTACCAATAGTGCCCCTCTCCTCCCTTATAAAAAGGGCACCCCTTCCCTCTTCTCTACACACCCTTTTGACCGTTGAATCTCGGCCAACCCCTGAAAATTACAATTTTAAACCTCTTTATTCATATCATAGTGGTTCGGGTCTTCTCAAAAGACCAACTCTAGTGCCCTAAGAAGAAGTTTAAAGGAGGTGCGTCGAGGAATATGTAATCTCTTCTACCAACTTTTTCAAGTTTGATTCTTCTTGTACTTCCTCTTCATTAGTTGTTTCATTCTAAAGTAATAATATTAGTATAACTTATATAATGATATGTTATCATAAATATGAAACAATCCTATTTCACCTTCTATCCATCCTATGGAAAATGAAATCACCGCATGTGCCAACATGACTATATATTACTGGGTGATGAGATTACAACTCTATATCATCTTATTTTTGGATTTGAGGTATTTTTGGTGGTTTTTAAGTGAGGTTTAATTTATTATAAATTAATATTTCTTATGTTTCCAAAGGTGCCCTTCTCCTCCCTTATAAAAAAGTCACCCCTTCCATCTTCTCTATATACCCTTTTGAGCCTTGAATCTCAGCCAACACCTGAGAATTACTCTTCCTAACCTCTCTAGTTATATCATAGTGGTTCTTATCTTCTCAAAATACCATCTCTAGTGCCCTAAGAAGATGTATAAAGGAGGTGTGTCGAGGAATAGGTAATCTATTCTACCGACTCTTTCAAGTTTCTTTCTTCTTCTACTTCCTCTTATTTAGATGATTCATTATAATGTAATAACATCAGTAATACTTATATACTGATATGTTATTATAAACATGAAACAACCCTATTTCACCTTCTATCAATCCTACAGAAAATGAAATCAATAAGCATGCGTACATAAGGAATACAGTCTCCACGCTATGGTGTAATCTGTTTTCCACCACCACCTTACATGGATGGGTATAATGGTGTAAATAAAAACGATATATTATTATTATTATTATATCACAATGATTCTATTATATTAAATCATCCACTCCAATTCCATTCAATAAATATGGGAATGATATCATCACTCGTGCGTACGTACGAATTACTGTCTCCACGACGCGATGACATTCATTTTCCTTGTTAATAGTTCAAGAAAGATTATAAAGTATATATAATAAGTAGTCACGAATTATATGACATATTAATGTTACTGGATTTATGTATATGTTATTTAATTACATCTATTAATTTTAATAAGGAAACAAAAACAGTGTTCTTGCTTACGTACAACATACCGTCTCCATGAACAGTGTATTTCATTCCGTTTATCGATCGATTATATATATGTATATTCTAAATATATATCTAAATCATGTTTTATATTCTCAAATTATGTAAACATGATCTATGTAATCATATGAATAATTACAAGTCAAACACAGATGATAAATGAAATGATTTTACCAAAAACGATGCTTTAACATTAAATTGACAAATGAACAGATAATATAAAGTCATAATTGAATCATATATGATATTATAAATATTATTATGGTTCTGTTACAAGAGAATAATATGTTTAAACCCACTATAAAGGAGTCGCAGACACATACAGAAGAAATAGGACAATAGGTAAGGGATAACTTTACCAATCTCATTTTTATCCGAGATTGTTTATTAGTAAGTATTTACTGGGGTTATATTTATCATCCATGTCCCTGTTTTCTAAAAACGGTTTCATGTATGTTTAAATTCCCTTTTACCCATTTTTTTCATCTTTATTTCCAAAAAAACCATTTCTTTTAAAATTTCATGGCATTTTGAGAAAAGAAAATTATTTTGAAGAAGAAATGATATTTTCTTCAATAATTCATTTCAAGTGTTTTATCACAACTATATTCCATTTAAGATGAAATTATTTAGTATGTTTATATTTCAAGTATAATGTCTCTATTGTTTACATGGTTTTATTTTTCTTATGACAAAATGATATCCATTTCTTTTATATGGATTATGTTTTTATGGGATGATGTTTATGAATCCCATTTTATTCGTTGGGTTATTATGAATGATGTATTCTTATTCTGTGGCACACGAAAGAATGGTTTCATTATGAGATGGGTGGGACCTATATCTCCCTACAATGAATTGGGTAAGTATTTATATCTCATGAGATAGACATGGCTGGAATGACAAGTTAATCTAGTTTGGTGATACAAAACTGGAACGAGGACTGAACTCGGTTCAGAAAGGTTCTTTTTCCACTAAGATTGTCTTGGAAGAAATGCCTTTGCTACTATGGAAATCATATCATGTGATTAATGTTTTTCCACAATTATATGTTTTATTCCCATGCTATTTTATCATAATTGATGTTCCATTTTCATCTATGCCTTATGTTCTACAATGTTTTATTTCATTGCTCATGATTTTGAAGTTTAAACATTATGTTCATGTTTTTAAGGTAAAATGTATATGGATAGTTTTATTTCCTCTATTCATACCCTTAATGAGCATCTGAGCTCTCCCTTTATATGTTTTCTTTTCCACAGTATATAAAGAATGGTTTTAGGTAAGAAAAAAAGGGTATGATCTTTACGGGAGATGTTGAAGATGTTTCACCATGATTAGAAGATTATGTTCCGAGTTTCCAAAGATGCTAAACTATTACGGTCCTTGAGTGTTGGTTTTTGTTATGTATTATGTATTCCTTAAATGTAATGTAATGTCCACGTACATCATGTTTGTGTTCTCTACAGTTGGATCAGAGGAAAGGTTTAGCTAACCTTTGGAATTAGGATGCGAAAACGTTATTGATATCCATAGATATATTTCTAAGGTATGTCTAAGGATGTCCCTAAGGTTTATTATAACTATATTTTATAGTCCTAGAATTATGTTGAAAACCTAGTGTGAACCTAAGATGACATGAATTAAAGAAATTTTGATATGTCATACATCCCATAATTGAATTTATATGATTATGTGGTTCCCCGTTATTTTAACTTTTTCTTACACCATGGATTTTGGTTTTAGTAAATGTTGGGAACCAGAAGGAATTGGGTCAACTTTAAATCCAATGGAAAAATTTGTGACTATGAGAAAAAAAATATCATAATTCCAAGAAAGAAAGATTTTGTGATTATGCCGAATCATTCATTGTGATATATGATTAACAAGGCGAACATTAGTCGTATTCCTAATTCATCAAATAAGAGGAATATGGACTTTTATGCATGTTCGCATGTTGAGTATCATATAGAAAGGAAGATAGATATTTGAAAACAAGTGAAGACGAACATTGATAAATACATCAAATGGAGTGGAAGATGTTATCTGTGTGGACAGATGGGTCATAGATTGACAGACGTTTATGGAGTTCAATGTCTTATTTGTGGAGAACATGGGCATTACCCAACTCAATGCTCTGAACTAAGAGGTTACTTCTAAATCAATGAAGTAATTGTTCCATGACAATAATTGAAGATTTTTTATTGATGTTTAAATGTCTTGGTATTCAGGAATAGTGTTTTTAAGTTACTTTTATGGTATATTGGAATATCATTGTATAGGTCCATTGGGGTTTTCAATAAGAATATGTAATCAGTAACCATGAAAAGTGGTTGAAATATTTTTTGGAAATCAGATGATCTTCTCATAATGAAGGGATAAAGATAAAACAATATGTTTGACAGTATTCATGAGCTCATGACTGATATATGGTCAAAGTTATATCATGGTTTGAGTATATAGAAAATTTAGGATATTGGTATGTGGAATGAGTTTATTTTGAAAGCATTCATGTTTTAACTATGGTTCTATGGTATTTTATGTTTCAAGAGAATACATGAATAAGGTATTGACATGTTTGTAATGCGATCAACAAAATATATCTTGGATAATTGATGGTATTAACATGCTCGGTAGATTACAGTTATAGTAATTATTTTCATAATACTTTGAGCTTGGACAGAAGTATTTTTGATAAGCATAAATATTGGAATGGATTATGTTGGACATAAGTTAGTATTGTAAAAGGGTATAAATTTTTCGATATTATTTATGGGATGTTATAATAATTTATTTTAAGAAAAAAGGACAACCTGCAGGATGGCCGACAACCCGTCACGTCAGACAAGGCTCTGGGAATTGAACCCACAACCGAAGTCCGAAGGCCTTTATCGGCTACCACTGGCCTACAGAAATTCCCGGGTTAGTAGAAACTAGTTTTATTTTACTAATAGGTCTGATAGATGAAGTATAAGTCTATTTTAGGAACAATATATGATTAATCTCGGCATAGGTGGACTTATGTATATTTGATAACTTTTTCTACCCTTTTGTTTGAGGAAGATGGAGTGACCCATCATTATATCACATGATCTACTAACACTTAAAAATGAAAAATTCAACATTATTTCTTTATGAGATGAAGTGGAAATTGTTCATGGCACGAACCACAGAGAGATTATACCAAAATAAATTAAGTATTTCTTCTGATTCAAATTCTTCAACTTTAGGGAAATGATATTGAAAACAAAAAATGTTTTCCTAGTGTCCTCATATACGATGAATCCGATAGTACCTTAGATAATTACAAATTTATTGCTTTTTGATTGTTAAATTTTTCATATCCGTGTTCTCTACCACTCTCCATTAGAGCTTGATGAATAGATTTATCTTCCATATCCATATTTGTAGCTATGTTCTCCTATTAGGAAACCCAATGATGAGTTAATTTGGGTAACCGTTACATTTAATAATCATCTTCTTAAAATTAAGTTTTAGTATTCCTTTTTCAATGTGGTTTTCTATGAAAGAAACAGTCGTTTAGTAAACAATTTATAACCCTGATGATATTTGAGGGCGAAATTCATTTTATGGGGGGTAGAATGTAACACCCCGATATATTAAGAGAAAAATTATTATTTTATAATTTTTTTGATGTCTTGTGTTGTACGCTACACCATGATTAGATTGTAATATACACAACACTTTATTAGCTTGAAGTATACACAATACTATTCTTGACATGCATTACACGCAATCACGACCTTCCTCGATAACGTGTATAGTACGCAATACATGGTTTCAGTAAACAATGATATATGGTTATAATATTATTATGAACTAGCCATTATGAATAGTATTAACTAAATTTTGAATTTTATAACATTATTATTCATCTTACTCATTTTCTAGAACATGGTATGAGAACAAAATAACTATTTGGGTAAAATAAGTATTTTTAAAAAAATGCATTTTTGCCGCCTTTTGATGGCATACCCACATTAAATCTAGTTTTTGACATGTTAATAAGTTAAATTTGAAAAAATTTAATTCTTATTTATAATCAGTATATAAAAATTTACTTTGGTTATATTTTTCATATTATTCAGACAACTTTCAATTTTAATGAATTGTAAAAACACGCTATATTTTAATTAAAAACATCTTTTTTCATCCTAATAATGTATATGGTTAAACTATAATATTGAATATTTTTAAAGTATAAATAGAATATATATTTACCATTTAATATAACTTATGTCATTATCATTTATTTTATATTGAATTCATAGGTAAAGTCATTTCAATATTTTTCAATGTTTTAACATTTAAAACGAATTTTCTTAACAACAGGATTATTTTTAAATTAATTTATACAACATATATGATTTGAATTAGGAAAAATGGATTCATTATTTTTAATCAGTAGGTCCAAATTATGTTAATAGGCTAATGATTATTTTTGGGCACTACGAATAGTAACTACATTAAATTTTTTTTTACCATAGTTAAAGGTAAATCAGATACTTGTGGGTAAATATAATATAATAAAATTACCCTATCAGTTGTCTTAATATAATTTGATGACTATATTTCTTCCTATGGAATATTTTGGTTGACATTTAATCCATTGTAACCCACTTGGATGTGGTTAAGACCATTAATAGTTTTTATTTAAAAGAATGTGAAATACGTCTCACTCAAACATTAATAATTAAACTCGTTTTAATATAATGTTAAGCAGAATATAAATTATGTTATAAATAACAATTTGAAAGGTAAAATGTTTTTCTTTATCATGGTAATTTATTTTTAATTTTTACAAATTATTTATTTACCTTATTATCTTATACATTAATGATGCATAAATTATTTATTTAGTGAAAAATCAATAATATAATTTTTATTGAAATAATAAAACACATAAAAAGGCCCAAAATCCTGAAAAAGACTTATTGGTACTGTATATATACACCCTAACCATACAATGGTAGAATTGGTGACCATTTGGGTCTTTAAAAATAATATTATGACATATATATTATTTTATTTTCAATGATTACAATGTTGTCACCTTCATAATTTAATAAATACAACAATTTACATGTTGTGATTTTAAGATGATAAATTCATGTAAAAGTATTATTATGAAATCTATGAGATATATATTCATCATAAGATTTTAGTTTTAATTTTTATTCAAATAATATGTATATTAAATAATTATACAGAAATGATGTACTAATTATTTTATTAAGAGATATATCAAATAAATGGTTTTAAAAATATTAAAATAAATATTATATGAACTATTTAATGTGATAAAAAAAATTTATAGACACATTTGACATGTTAGTAATATATTAGATAATTTTTTTAGAATATATCCTCTTTGTGTATTTTATTTAAATTAATAAATATGAATGATGTCAAAATTGACACTATTGTTATTTTATAAAAATAACATATTATAAAATTGTTTAAAAATCCCAAATATATTTTAAAATTAAAAATTGAAATTTATATGGTCTAAATTTTCATTAAATTTCCAATTATCGAAAATTCATAAAACATAAGTAATTATTTATAACAATTTAAAAATTATAATCTTATTACCATAAATAAAATTAAATAGATTAAATAAGGATAATTCAAGTTGATAATGTTTAAAATAAATTCCCAACATGTCTAAATTATATTGGTTGATGAGGCTAAAACTCTATAACATCTAATATTTGGATATGAGTCATTTTTGGAGGTTTTAAAGTGAGGTTCAATTTATTATAAATTAATATTTCTTATGTTACCAATGGTGCCCCTCTCATCCCTTATAAAAAGTGCACCCTTTCCCTCTTCTCTACACACCCTTTTGAGCGTTGAATCTTGGCCAACCCCTGAAAATTTCACATTTCAACCTCTTTATTTATATCATAGTGGTTCTGGTCATCTCAAAATACCAACTCTAGTTCCCTAATAAGAAGTTTAAAGGAGGTGCGTCGAGGAATAAATAATCTCTTCTACTGACTTTTTCAAGTTTCTTTCTTCTTCTACTTCCTCTTCATTAGTTGTATCATTCTAAAGTAATAATATTTGTATTACATATATAATGATATGTCATCATAAATATTAAAAAATCCTATTTCACCTTCTATCCATCCTACGGAAAACAAAATCACCGCATGTGCGTACATATAGAATTATGTCTCCACGATGTGGTGTAATCTGTTTTCCACCACCACCTAACATGGATGGGTATAATGGTGTAAAGAATAACTATATATTATTATTGTAACATCATACAGATTCTATGATATTATATCATCTACTCCAATTCCGTTCAATAAATATGGGAACAATATCATCGCTTGTGCTTACGTACGGATTACCGTCTCCACAACGCAATGAGATTCATTTCCATGTTAACAATTAAAGAAAGATTATAAAGTATATATACTAAGTAATCAGGAAATATATGAAATATTAATGATACTAGAATTATTTAAATGTTATTTACATTAATCGATTAAATTTAATAAGGAATAGAAAACAATGTTCATGCGTACGTACGACCTACCGTCTCCATGAACATTGTATTTCATTCCGTTAATTGATCTATTATATATATGTGTATTATTAATATATATATAATTCATGTTTTATGTTATGTAATTATATAAACATGATCTACGTAATCCTATGAATAATTACAAGTCAAAACATGGATGATAAATGAAACGATTTTACCCAAAATGATGCTTTAACATTGAATTGAAAAATGAACGAATAATATAAAGTCATAAGTGAATCATATATGATATAATAAATATTATTATTTTTATTTAAAAAATTAATAATATGTTTAAACACACTATATATAAGTATCAGACACATACGGAAGAAATTTTACAAAAGTTAAGGGATAACTTTTCCAATCTCGTTTTTATCCAAGACTGTTTATTCATAAGTATTTACTAGGGTTATATTATTCATACATGTCCCTGTTTTTTAAAAATGGTTTCATGAATGTTTAAAGTCCTTTTTAACCATTTTTTTCTATTACTACATGGTATGTATGGAATCTTTCTTTTTTCTTTTCTTACCATACAAGGTACTTTTTGACTTTTCTTGGAAAAGTACAAGAAGAATGTTTTTTTAACTTATACAGTTTGAATGGATTTTTAAGGTTTCATGAAAAATTATTTCAATTAACATTACTCTACAAAATTACTTGATTATTTACATCAAAATCCTTTTCTTTTAAAATTTCATGGCATTTTGAGAAAAGAAAAAGATTTTGAAGCAAAAATGTTATTTTCCTCAAGAATTCATTTCAAGTGTTTTATCAAAACTATTTTCCATATATGATGACATTATTTAGTATTTTTATCTTTCATATATAATGTCTCTATTATTTACATGGTTTTATTTTTCGTATGATAAAATGATATCCATTTATTTTATATGGATTATGTTAATATGGGATGTTGTTTATGAAACCCATTTTATTCATTGGGTTATTATGATTGATTTATGTCTATTCCGTGGCACATGAAAGAATAATTTCATTATGAGATGGGTGGGACCTATATCTCCCTCCAATTAGATGGGTAAAGATTTATGTTCTCATGAAATTGACATGGCTGGAACTGCAAGTTAATCCGGTTCAGTGATACAAGATTGGATTGAGGACTGAACTTGGTTCAGTAAGGGACTTTCCCTACTAAGATGGTCTTGGAAGTAATGCCTTGGATACAATGGAAATCATATCATGTGATTAATATTATTCCATAATTACATGTTTTATTCCCATGCTATTTTATCATGATTGATGTTCTCTTATGATCTAATACTAATATACTAAAATGTTTTATTTCATTGCTCAAGATTCTGATGTTTAAAGATTATGTTCATGTTTTTAAGTTCAAATATATATGGTTGTTTTTATTTTCACCATGCTTACCCTTAATGAGAATTTGAGCTCACCCTTTATATGTTTTCTTTTCCCCGGGATATAATGAAATGTTTTAGGTAAGAAAACAAAAGGGGAAGATCATTAAGGGAGATGTTGAAGATCATTCACCATGATTAGAAGATTATGTTTCGAGTTTCCAAAGACACTAAACTATTACTGTCCTTGAGTTTTTCTTTTTTTTATTTATTAAGTATTCTTCAAAAGTAATGTAATGTCAATTTACGACAAGTATGGGTTATCTACAGTTGGTATCAGAGAAAGTATTAGTTAACCTTAGGAAAGGAGGATGTGAAAACTTTAGTGATATCCCTAGATATATTTCAAAGGTATGTCTAAGGATGTCCATACGGTTTAGAATAACTATAGTTTACAGTCCTAGAATTATGTTTACATCCTAGGGTTAACCTAATATGACATGGATTAAAGAATGTGTGAAAAGTAAGACATCCCATAAGAGACTTTTTATGATTATGTGTTTCCCATTTCTTTTAATTTATTCTTACACCATGGATTTTGGTTATAGTCAATGGTGGGAACCAGAATGAATTGGGTCAACATTGAATCCAATGGAAAAATTGGTAACAATTAGTAATGAAATTGCATAATTCCGAGAATGAATGATTTTGTGATTATTCTGAATCAGTCATCGCGATATATGATTAAAAGGTGAACCTTAGTGTAATTCCTAATTCATCAAATATGAGGGAGATGGACTTTTATGCATGTTCACATGTTGAGGAGCATAGATAAAGTAACATTGAGATTTCTAAACATTGTATGAAGAACCTTGAGGAATAAATAAAATGGTGGGGAAGATGTTATTTGTGTGGAGAGAAGGGTCAAAGAGTGACAGACTGTTATGGAGTTCAATGTCTTATCTGTAGAGAACATGAGCATTAACCAATGTAATGCTCTGACCTAAGAGGTTACTTCTAAATCAAGGAAGGAATTATTCCATGATAATCATTGAAGAGGATGGATTGAAGTGTTTATGTATTGGTATTCACGAATAATGTTGTTGAGGTACTTTTATGGTATATTCGAATATCTATGTATTGGTCCATTGTGGTTTTCCATAAGAATATGGCATCGGTAACAATGAAAATTGACTGAAATATTTTTGGAAAGCAGAGGATATGTGCATAATGAAGGTATTAAGGTAAAATAATATATATGATAGTATTCATGAGCTCATGACTCATATAAGGACAAATTTATATCATGGTTTGAGTATATAGTTAATTTTGGAATTTGGTATGTGGAAATAATTACCATTTGAAAGCATTCATGTTTTCGTTAAGGTTCTATTGAAGTTTATGTTTCAAGAGAATACATGATTAAGGTATTCACATGTTTAGAATGCGTTCAAAAAAATATATCAGGTATAAATGATGGTATTCACATGCTCGGTAGATGGAATTTCTACTAATTGTTTTCTTAATACTATGAGCTTGGACATAAGTATTTTGGATAAGACTAAATATTGGAATAAATTATTTTGGAAATAATTTAGTATTAAATAAGGTTACAAATTTTGCCGATATTATTGATTGGATGTTATAATAATTTAGTTTTAGAAAAAAGGACAACCTACGGGACGGGCGACAACCCGTCGCGTCAGACAAGGCTATCGGAATCGAACCAACAACTGAAGTGTGACATGCCTTTATCGCCTACCACTGGCCTACATTAAGTCCCTGGTTAGTAGAAACTAGTTTTATTTTATTAATAGGTATGATAGATGAAGTATAAGTCTATTTTAGGAACCATATATGATTAATCTCAGCATAGTTGGGGTTATATAAATTTGATAAAATTTTCTACCCTTTTGTTTGAGATAGATGGAATGACCCATCATTCTATCACATGATCTACTAACACTTCAAAAATGTCAAATTGAAATTCATTTCATTAAGAGATGAAGTGTAAATTGTTCAAGGCATGAACAATAGTTATATTGTTACGAAATAAATTTACTTTTTCTTCTAATTCAAATTCTTCAACTTTAGAGAAATGATACTGAAAACCAAAAATGATGTCCTAATGTCCTCATATACGATGAATCATATGGTACCTTTGATCATAAAAAATTTATGGATTTGTGATTTTTGGATTTTTCATATTCATGTTCTCTACCACTATCTATCAGACCTTGAAATATTGATTTCTCTTCCATATCTATATTTTCACCTATGTTCTCCTATGTGGAAACCCAATGATTAGTTAATTTGGGTAACCTTTATGTTGCATACTCCAATATTTAAAATTAAGTTTTAGTATTACTTTTTACGATGTGGGTTTCTATGAAATAAACTTTCATGTAGTAATCCATTTATAACCCCGACCAATTTCGAGGGCGAAATTCATTTTAAGGGGGGTAGAATGTAACACCTCGAGATTTTAAGAGAAAAATTAATTTTTTTAATTTATTTGATGTCTTTTGTTGTATGCTACACCAAGTTTATATTTTACTATACGCAATACTGTATTATCTTGAAGTATACACAACAATATTTTTGACTTGCATTACACGCAATCGCGACCTTTCTCGATAACGTGTGTAATACACAATACCGGGTTTCACAAAACAACGATATATGGTTATAATATTATTATGAACTTTCCATTATGAATAGTATTAACTAAAATTTTGAATTTTATAACATTATTATTCATCTTACACATTTTCTAGAACATGGTACGAGAACAAAAAAAAATTTGGGCAAAATAAATATTTTATAAAAATGTCGTTTTGCCTCCATTTAATGGCGCAACCACATTAAATATTGTTTTTTTACATGTTTATAAGTTAAATTTGACAAAATAAAATTTATATTTGGAATCAGGAAAAAAAGTACTTTGTATATTTTTTTCATATTATTTTGATAACTTTCATATTTTAATTAATATTAAAAACACCCTATATTTTAAATAAAAACCATTTTTTTATCAGAATAATTTTTATTGTTAAATTATAATATTGAATGGTTTTAAAGTATAAATAGAATATATTTTTACCATTTAATATAACTTATTTAATTATCATTGTTTTTACATTCAATTCATAGGTAACATCATTTCAATCTATTGCAATGTTTTATCTTTTAAAACTCGCTTTCTTAACAATGGGATTAATTTTAAATTAATTTATTCAACTTATGTGATTTGAATTAGGATAAATTGATTCTATATTTGGAATCAGTATGTCCAAATTATGTTAATAGGCTACTTTTTATTTTTGAGAACAATGTATAGTAACTATGGTAAATTTTGTTTTTCATAGTTAAAGGTAAATCTGGTAATGGAGGGTAAATATAATATTATAAAAATACCCTATTACCTATCTCAATATAATTGGATGATTATATTTCGTCCTATGGAATATTTAGGTCTAAATGGAATAAATTTTAACCAACTTGGATGTGATTAAGACCTTTAATTAATTTTATTTAAAAGAAAGTGAAATATGTCTCACTCAAACTATAATAATTAAACTATTTTTAATATAAGGTTATACAGAATATAAATTGGGTTATAAAATCTCATTTGGAAGATAAAATGTTTTTATTTATCATGGTAATTTATTTGTAATTTTTAAGAATTATTTATTTACCTTATTAGATTATACATTAATGATACAAAAATTATTTATTATGTGAAAAATCTATAATATAGTCTATTGAAATAATAATACACATCAAAAGGGCCAACAACCTGACCAAGACTTAATGGTAGTGTATATAAGAATCCTAATCATCCAATGGAAGAATTGGTGACCATTGGGGTCCTTATAAAGAATATAATGACACTTATATTATTTTATTTTAAATGATTCCAATGTTTTCACCTTCATAATTTAATAAATATAAAAATTTACATGTTCTGATTTTAAGACTATAAATTCGAGTAAAAGTATTTTTTTTAAATCTATGAGACTTATCTTCATCATATTATGTTATTTTTAATTTTTATTCAAAAAATAAGTATATTAAATAATTATACAAAAATGTTTTACTAATTATTTTATTTAGAGATATACACAATAGATATTTTTAATAATATTAAACTAAATATTCTATGAACTATTTATTGTGCTACACTAATTTTCTAGATACATTTGAAGTTATAGGAATATATTAAATATTTTTTTAGAATATATCCCTTGTGTGGATTTTATTTAAATTAAAATAAATGAATAATGTCAAAATTGAAACTATTGTTAGTTTATAAAAATATAACATTATAAAATTGTTTAAAAATCACAAAATTATTTAAAAATTATAAATTGAAATTTATATGGTCTCAAATCTCATAAATTATCAAATTATGGACAACTAACAACACATAAGTAATTATTTATAACAATTTAAAAATTAGAATCTTATTACCACAAATAAAATAAAAAAGATTAAATAAGGTTAATAAAGTTGATAATGTTTAAAATAAATTCCCAACATGTCTAAATTTTATTTTTGGATGATATTACAACTCTCTCTCTTCTAGTATTCGGATTTGAGTCATTTTTTGTGGCTTTTAAATGAGGTTGAAGTTATTATAAATTAACATTTCTTATGTTACCAAAGGTGTCCCTCTCCTCCATTATAAAAAGTGCACCCCTTCCCTCTTATGTGCACACCATTTTGGGCATTGAATCTCTGCCAAACCCTTCCAATTAATATTTTGAACCTCTATAGTTATATCATAGAGGTTCTGTGTTCTCAAACGACCAACTCTAGTTCTCTATGAAGATGTTTGAATGAGGTGCGTCGAGGAATAGGTAATCTCTTCTACTGACTATTCCAAGTTACTTTCTTCTTCTACTTCCTCTTATTTAGTTGTTTCCTTATAAATTAATAACATCAGTATTACTTATATACTGATATGTTATTATAAATATCAAACAACCTTATTTCACCTTCTATCCATCCTACGGAAAATGAAATCATCGTGTCTGCGTACTTACAGAATACCGTCTCCACGTTGTGATGTAATTTGTTTTCCACCACCATCTTACATGGATGGGTATAATGGTTTCAGTAATAACTATATATTATTATTATAACATCATAATGATTCAAATATATTATAACATCCACTAAAATTCCATTCAATAAATATGGGAACGATATCATCGCACGTGCATACGTACGGATTACCATCTCCACGACGCGATGAGATTCATTTTCCATGTTAACAATTAAAGAATGATTATAAAGTATATATAATAATAAAGAATTAAATATATGACATATTAATGATACTGGTGTTATGTATATGTTATTTACATACATCTATTAAATTTAATAAGGAAACGAAAACAACGTTCATGCGTACGTATAGCCTACCGTCTCCATGAACGGTGTATTTATTTCCATTTATAAATCTATTATATGTATGTATATTCTGAATATATATATATATATATATCATGATTTATATTCTTTAATTATATAAATATTATGTATGTAATCATATGAATATTACATGTCAAATCACGGATGATAAATGAAACGATTTTACCCAAAAAACTGCTTTAACATGGAATTGTCAAATGAACGGATAATATAAAGTCATAAGTGAATCATATATGATATCATAAATATTATTATGGTTTTATTACAATTTAATAATATGTTTCATCAGATTATACAGGAGTCTCAGACACATACTGACGAAATTGGACAAAAGTCAAGGGATAACTTTTCCAATCTCGTTTTTATCTGAGATTGTTTATTCGAAAGTATTTACTTGGGTTATATTTATCATCCATGTCCCTGTTTTCAAAAAATGGATTCATTTAAGTTTAATGTACTTTTTACCCATTTTTTTTTACTTTTACTATATGTTATGTAAAGTATCTTTCTTTTATCTTTTTTTTACCATACGAGGTACATTTTGACTTTTATGGAAAAAGTATGAGAAGAATGTTTTTTTAACTTATAGGGTGTGAATGGATTTTAACTGTTTCAAAACGAATTATTTCAATGAACCTTATTATAAAAAATATCATTATTATTTCCAACAAAATCATTTTATTTTAAAAATTCATGGCATTTTGAGAAAAGAAAATTATTTTTAAGAAGAAATGATATTTTCCTCAAGTATTCATTTCAAGTGTTTTATCAAAACTATTTTCCATCTAAGATGACATTATTTATTATATTTATCTTTCTAGTATAATGTCTATATTTTTTACATGGATTTATTTTTCTTATGATGAAATGATATCCATTTCTATTATATGGAATATGTTATTATGGGATGATGTTTGTGAAACCCATTTTATTTGTTCGGTTATTATGAATGATGTATGTTTATTCTGTGGCACACCAAATAATTATATCATTATGAGATGGGTGGGACCTATATCTCCATCAAATGCATTTGGTAATGATTTATATGTCATGAGATATTCAAATATATAATGGAAAGTTAATCTGGTTCAGTGATACATGACTGGAATGAGGACTTAACTCAGTTCAGTAATGGACTTTTTCCACTAAGATGGTCTTGGAATAAATTCCATGGCTACTATGGAAATCATATCATGTGGTTAATGTTTTTACAAAATTACATTTTTTATTCCCATGATAATTTTTTATTATTAATGTTCCATTATGATCTATTCCTTATGTACTACCATGTTTTATTTCATTGCTCAATATTTTGATGTTTAAACATTATTATGTTCATGTTTTTAAGATCAAATGTATATGGTTGGTTTTATTTTCTCCAATATTACCCTTAATGAGCATTTGAGCTCACCCTTTATATGTTTTCGTTTCCCCATGATATAAAGAATGGTTTTAGGTATGAAAACTAAAGTGGAATATCTTTATGGTAGATGTTGAAGATATTTCACCATGATTATAAGATTATGTTCTGAGTTTCCAAATACACTAAACTATTACGGTCCTTCAGTATTTTTTTGTTATGTATTAAGTATTCAGAAAAAGTAATTTAATGTCCATGTTCGTCAAGTTTGGGTTCTCTATAGAAATCAACCCAAAAAATGAAACATGGAACTGTACCTCCCCATCAAATGTCATGATGTTATATCTCCACCTTAACATGTTGGGTCAGCTAGATATCCTATGTAGATATTCAATGGCCTTATACTGAAGAAAGATCCTTAATCTATCAATACACTATGTTGGAATCGATCTGATATGGTGAATGTGCCTACTCTAAATCCTTATCTTGAGCCTTGTTCCTTGTAAAATATCTGGTACATCTGCCTATTCTAGTGGCCCAAAGTCCTTATGGTGTCTTTAAATAATTTTGGAGTCCTAAAGGACTTGCGGTGGCTCAAATCCTACACTGGCCTAAAGGCCTTGGGTGGCCCGAAGGCCTTGAAGGACTCAAGGACCTTACTGCTGACCCAAAGTCCAAAAAGATGAATATGTATGGCTATTACAGTACAGAATAGTAACCACTACCTTAACTACCAAATAGTGTGTACTACATTACTGTTACAATAACAAAAAAAATATGCCTCCACTCAGATTTGATCATAGGTCTCTTAGCTAAACCAAATGAGACCTCACCAACTAGGATGAGGCTCATGTGTAAATTTCCTACACCAACATCTATAACATAATCCATTGTTTCCTTAAACTGGATGAGTACTATAGGTGATTTTTTAGAAATAATTCATGATTTTCAAACCCGATAACTAATCTTACAAAGAATGGAGTGAAGAATTTCTTGATAAATGACTATGAAGAGTGATATAAAGAGAATAATAATAGGATAACCACAATAATAGTACATACCCAACCAAATTGTGTGGAAGGATTTTACATCTAGAATGATGCATAAAATATTTCATTGGTTATGAACTCAAGTAGAATGTTAAAGTGATAACTGATTCCTAAAGAAAATTAATGGTGTTAGAATAGAACATTTGAATGCATGATGTTGAGTAGTATACAATAATATTATTATTGAAAATCTGGAGGCATTATCACTTTGAATAGAAGTTGGATATATATGAAGACCACAAGAATCTAAAATATATATTGAGAAATAAGGACTCAACATGAGCCAATGAAAATTATTAACAATGATTAGGGATTATAATTTCTTAATCCACTATAATATAGAGAAGTCAAAAAATTTGGTATATTCTATAAGTAGAAAATATCCAAAAACATTATATATGACGTGGAATGTGAAGGATCTAATCATCTTAGAGGTACAAAGGATGGACATGGTAAGCATGATGGAAATAACATTATCCGACCATTATCAATTGATCTATTAACCACCGCTACTATATAAGATTTATAATTCTGAAAGATATGATATGGATATATAGAAGAAGGTAGTTTCTATCATTTAGGGTAAATCCAATGAGTTCAATATTGATGATGAAGGGGTTTTTAGATTTGGTAAATGACTATTCACACACATAGACGAGTATATAAAAAAATATGATGCTAAATTTTTCTCACAGATAAATATTTTCAATTCGCCTATGGAGAAAAAATAGTTATAGATATATTTTATGAAACTTTTTTTGAGAAAATATAAATAAAGTGGTTGTGTATTATACATTAATGTTCATGACGTGTAAATATGTGAATTTATAAGGAAAACATTCTAAATATGTGATTAAATTATTTCCCATATCTAAATCGAAATGATTCAACATAAATGTGGATTTTTTCATGGGTCATCCATAGACATACAAATGGATTAATTCTATATTGGTTTTAGTAGACCAACTTACATATTGTTTTCACTTTATTTCCATTTTACAAGAATTCCCACTCTATTAGCATGTATGGATATAAATTTTATATGTGGGGAGGAAGAATGTAACAACACTATGGACTGTATTTGATCGAGATATGAGGTTCACCTCAATGTTTTGGAAGATTCTTCAGCATGATATAAGAATATATTTGACCATTAGTATGAATTATCACCCCATACTAATGACCAATCTTAATTAAAACTCTTGAAATATAAGGATATGTTTTATAGATTACATTATGGACTTCATGAGTGCATGGAAAAAACATATTCTTTTGGTCATGTTCTCTTAAAATAATTATTTTCACTAGAGTATTCAAATGTTCTTGAGGAGTAATATGTGGGAATATATATATAATACCTATGTTTTTTGGATGAATTATATAATTTCGTGGCCCGACTAACTATATGAACCATAAGAAGACCATTTCACCACATATCTTCATGCATGCCTCCCCAAACACTAGAGGCTTCTGAATAGTACTAGGATTGAAGATGGTACTATGGGGAGACTATAACCCTTATTTTAGAGCGTATAATTCCATGAATAATAAAATTAGAAAAATATTAAACATGTTCTTCATATTAGAGAATACAAGAGAGTAAATAAATTGAAACATGAAAAAAAAAAATCAAGAGCTGACATATGGTATTAAAAATACCACCCACATGGTCAATCACATATTGAGGCCATCATAAAATAAAAAAGGAATCTATCTCTCAAAATGATCTAGTACATATCAAACCAAATTTTCTTAACACAATCCATGATATTTATCTAATTTTCCAACATATAAGACCTGGGATCTATCCCAACATATACCTACAATCAGTGAGGGATTCTTGGGTACCCGGGTGTAGTGGTGGCCTGAGTATGGTGTGTGTAAAACACAATATGATACCTCCAAGGACATGCCAAAAATAACCCAACTATATAAAGGTAAAGAATAAGTCCTCCAAGTAAATATTTTATTACAACCTATTAAATAAATTAAATTTAATTCATAAATACACCTCAATCTAGGGGACCAAATTCCCCACAAAAATGGATTATATCTACTTCAATAAGTACTTATGTGTCTATGATCATTTCATGATGACCATGAAAACCCATCTCTCACCAAGGGTAATATAACCATTCCAAACAGACAAAAAAATTGGTGTGGTGGTGGGGGGTGGTAATATTCCAATACTTAGGTTCACAACGTCAACTCGAGAGCTTTGTTTACCTCTGGTTTACCCATCAACCATCGTATAAATGAGGCATATGTTCTCCCAATGTTTAACAATCTACCATCATCCACCTAGGGGGTCACTCTCACCCTGAGTATAATAAAAAAATAAAAATTCATATTCATTAAAATAATAACGTTAACATAAAATCAAGGCAACGACACTAAAATAAATAAAATAATACATAATGAATAAGTCTCAATCTGTTCTATGATATTATATTTCTGTTAAATAAATACAATTATTGTTATCATTTCCAATTACTGAAAATGGAATAACTAAATGAATAAAAATTTCCTTTTACAATATTTATTACTAAAACTGAACAACATCTCAAGACCACATTCCAATTTTACAAAACAAAACTATTATCATTTCATATGAACATATCCCTGTCAAATTTTAATGTTTAATGGATAACATTAAATATTAAACTCCAATACCTTCAAAAAAACACCACCATATAGGGAAATTTAATTTCAAAACAAATATATTAAGAATACATTCCCAAATTTACTAATATCACCTTATGATTCTAAAACCATTTTCATGTCTTTATTTAAAACCATATTTCAATTCAACTCCAAAATATCGGTGACTATGAAATTAAATTTTATAATCACTAATTCACATCATAATTATCATTTAAGACATTTATGCATGTGTTACTCATGTAAAAAAAGAATAAATTTATAAAATGTTTAATTGAAACTTGTTTAGTTCCTTAAAAGATGAAACCCTTTCACCACACAATAGTAGAAAAATAAATGAAGGATATTAGTTCATTTAATCATACAACTAACCATTATCTAAAAATTTCTAATTTTATCTCCAAAGGATGGCATATCAACTAAGGCTACCCCAGCCTCATCTATGATAAACCAAGATCATCTCAATGAATAGTGATTATAACCCAAGACAAAAATAAATAATCATTTAATTATAATATATATATTTTAATAATTTATATAGTTTAAAAATTTAAAAATGATGGGTAACTCATTGGGCCTTAGTCTTCAATCTAAATAGTGAACTATGGGGTCTCGACCACACTCGACCTACCCCTAATCATAACTTGAAAAAAAAATCCATCCTTATTCAATGAAACAATAATCAATTTAGTTAAATTTTCATAAAAATGAAAAAAATGATAATTATCGAACAAATTATAGAATATATATGAAACTATGTACATATAGTGTCTCAAGTTCCTAAATAGTTAGCTATAAATGATTCCCCATCTCATCCAGCTGATTCCCACATGATGTAGTAGAATCAATATGAAAACCATTATAGATAGATAATTAAATTAGTACAAGATTAATAGAATATTAGTGGAAACCAAGAGAGGGAGATGCATACTATGAATCGCTAGAGAACGCACCTAAAAAATCCATAAAAGGAGGTGGAATCAATGTTCAGAGGGGGATGAGGTCACTTGGGTCATGCCCAAAAATGATTAGAAGGGAATGGGGACCATATATTTTAAATTTTAAATGGGTAAATAGTTATATATTAATTTTATTGGTACACATATTTTGAAAAAGATTGCAATAACCATGTAGTTTTCTTTGTCCAAGAACACCCCTCTGAGACAGTCGGGAAACAAAATTTTCTAAATTATGCACTAACCATAAAAATTATCTCTGTCTTGGACTAAAACATCTCACATAGTTTGTATAAAAAAATAAATTAATCCTCCATCCCAACCCAATCCACATTGGTTACCCATGTATTCCCATAGTTCCAGGAAAATGACACTCTAAATTTGTAATAAAACTGTTCTCTAGAGATATTGAACTAAAAAACTCATCACACTTTTGGTTAAACACATTTTCTCTCAAACTATAATCCTTGTGAAAAAAACATAGAAAATCCCAAAACCTAAACCAAATCACATAAGAAACTCTTGAGAACCAGAGGAAACTCCCAAGATAAACTATAAAACAAAACCATCATGTCATGGGATTATAACTCTTGGAATTCCCTTTAAAATCAGCGATTTAAATTTCACTCATCCAGTTATTGGAAATTATAAAATTTTCGGAATTCAATATAACCATCTAGATGAATGGAATTAAAAATCACCACCACAACACATCTCATATTTCAGAAGTGTTGGGGGTCATTAAACCATACATACTGATCCTTCCATGTTGTAAACTCATTATAAAATAGATGCATTCCATTCATGAATTCTTAATGTTCATCCAATTCTCAAACCTCAATTCAATGTGTTCACACCCCTAAGACATGATCCAACAATCATAACCTTTATCAAAACATTAAGACATTTCATCCCAAATCCTATCCATCCTAAGACATAATCACATCATCGTCACATTAATCACTAGAACATTTCCTCTCCCCACCATATGCTTAATCATGAAACTTCCTATTTAAAATTCATGGAACTTATTCACATGGAACTACCTATAGAAACTCCCTACCCACACTCTAATGATGCTCCTAACATGGTTTCTAGTTCTCCAGACCCGAGCATACATGTGAACATTATTCGACATTGGAAATCTCTCTCATTTCATAACTACTAGCCAAAGTTGATGTGCACACACAATCCATGGAAAAAATAGCACACAAAAGTTTTAATAAAAAAACCCATCTAAATCCTCATACATACCCAACACATCTGAAATGATAATCTTAATGCATTTTTAGACTCACTATATCAAAATACAAGAAATATGTTTGGATATGCATCCCAAAATCAGACAAAAATTGAAAACAGTAGGCATCCATCACCGATTCATTACCAATTTAACCCGTCACAATGGATTTAATCACTAATTCAACCGATGATTTTCTAATAACCCCTACTTACGTCTATACTCAACTCGCAGTGTGATTCCATGAAATCGATCATTATTCTACAGAACCCACATCATTGTTTCCAAGAGTATACATACAATAAAAATACAACACATTTATATCATTAAATTACATCTTAATACCAACACCCATTATCATACTTAATCTGATACAATACTGAATTTTTACTAGGAATTTATCAAGTAATCATAAAAATACTCAAGTCCATGTATCCACTATCACTATCATGTCAAAATGATCATCTAATAGAAGATCTAATATACCAATACTTTTTAAAATGAGCGCCATATATCCAATGACCATCCTCACACTCCCCACCATAATAGTGTCCTTATCACTAATTCAATTGATTGAAATCCAACCACCATGGACCACATATTTTCCATCCATGAACATGTCCAACCCTATCAATTCCTAAGAACCAACATTAAATGCACTTGAATACCCATTCCTAAATCATGGGAACATCATCCTTTACACATGACGAATATAAATATATAACTAGAGTAAAAATAATAATACACTAGTTCACTTACCATAACATGGATTTTAAAAAATCCTTCTTTAGGAACATTCTCAGAAGGCCCCATTAAGGAACACATGTTGCTCCGCCCAATCTGTACTGACCTCACCCAAAAAAACACATTCCATTAAAAACTCTTGGAACCACCATATCAGTACACCCGAACCATTATTAATTTATTCTATACCATGGAGGGGAGTTTTAAAAAATCACTTGATCCTCATACTGTTGTTCCTATAAGTGTTGTTTCAAACTCCTCATCCTTAGTTCACACATGGTTTCTCACGTATTTAAAATTTAAATGGGAACTGCATGAAAATGTCTGTTACTATCTAAATCTCATCCTATGAAGAATTTTTACAATCCCATATAACCTAGTCTTAGAACTAGAAGCACACACCCATGATCCCTACTTTATCAAACGTGGTTGACCATTCCCCATAACACAACTAAATTTCAAGCTTGGTGGTCCCTCAGAACTCATCTCCAAAAGAAGTCACATCACTTACTTTATTGTCTATACTATGATATCTAGTTACAAGAGATGAATTCAGCACCAAATAGAATCTATTACATCCCTAATTAATGTAAAAATCATCTTCATACATAGACACTGACTTGTGACATTCCATATCACATGATTTTAACAGCACTCTCACCAATTACCAGGAACATCTATAACAATGGTGTAAGGCATCAGAACGTTATTTCCATGAATACCAATCTTGATGAAAAAAACTCTAAACAATCCTCATGTCAAAAAAAATTAGAAATCATGGTTATTTTATCAAATAAAACTATTTAACCACCATTCAAATTACACAAACCCCTGATAACATCCCATGAACCCATGTTTACAAGATCATAAAATCAATCATACAACACCTAAAGGCTATGTAGGTCCTAGATAAACCCTCAGAAGAGATTACTTATTCTTGTACAAAACATAAACTCACTATAATTCATAGTCAAAACTAAGTGTGTCAAGGTTTCCTAGTTATCCAAACCTTTCACATATCACATCAGGGTCATTAAGTCTAACCACCTATCCTAAGGCCAAAAGTCACTGATTATCACAATTCAAGGCCCATCATTCATATACACACCTCAAACCTTGACATGAAAATTCCATAAAACCTATATCTAGGGCCCCAATATACATAAGGAATCACATTAAATCTCATACATATATATGGGAATCAATTCTCGGGAGAATATATACAGAGGAGTTCCCCTCGGAGAATCATGACTCACCAATCATTTCTATCTTATCAAACAACATCAACCATGAAATCTCATATCAAAATTCTATTTTTAGATATTTTAGTTACGTAATATGTAATTCCAAGATATATAAAAAATCTTCATATTATTTATTACAAATATTTTTAATAATGAAACATATATATTAAAAACCCTCAATAGGTTTGAATCTATGGTATCATGAGAATTCACTAACACACAGAGGATAAATCATTTCTCATACAATGTGGGAATATGTTATCATTACTAGTGAGAATTAATTAATTTAACCAAAGTGTACATCCATTAGAAGTAAATAAATATAAAAGTTGACCGAAATTAGTATAGTTCCACCATGTACATATAAAAGAAAAATTAATAGTAGTAGTTTCTAAAAATATAAATAAATAATACTCTATTATTATATATATTAATCAAACCATAATAGGATATTACATGTCATGAAAATCCATATATGTCAATAATGATGAATGATAGACTTCAAAACACTATAGAACAAGCGTTAAAAATACACCAACCTCTTGGTGATGAATCGAGCTCCCCAAAAACAATAAATTATAGACCATTAATCGTAAATATTATTTCTATCGTGCTAGGTTAAAATCATAACAAATATAATATAAAAAGACCAGAACTAAAAATCACATACCCATGATAACTCATAATTCAAACAATAAAAAGTGTCTGAGATGCACCTATCCCACTTCAATTAGATGCCCCAACACATTCCACTTCTTCTAGTCTACTGAAATAGGAAATAGTTAGACAAAAATTGAAATCAATAATATGGTAACAATTTTTTACAACCTAATCATACCCACTCTATGAACCTTAATCAAACTAGTTCACCACATAACCTCAGGTTCACCTTCCTGCGTGCAATAGGCTGCATAATTGAATTTGGTGTCTAAGATGTTTTTGTAGTGAGAAGATATCCTCTAATTTAGAGTACCGAATATAAATAAAAATAAATAAATAATGTCTTATGAATCCTTCATTTTATATTACAATTATAAATAAATACACAAAAAAACATTACACAAAAAAACAATATGCCATATGAAAATAATAAAATAAATAATGATGATGTATCCACAATAGCTCTGAGCCATATCACACCTTGTGCTCCATACATCACCTTAGTTAACCATCCAAACATAGAACATTTACGCTATGGTATCATCCAAACCTAAAGCTATATCATTTTTGGACTACATGGTCACCCAAGAGTAGTAGACACCAAATTAGTGTGTTAGTACAATTTTGAAGGACACCACAAAGAAAATAACTAAAATAACCATTATGTATAAATTTCTTGAATATGTTCTCTAGGTAAACGATTCCAATACAAAAATTTTAAAAAATTAAATTATATTCATAAAAATTGAATGAACCAATGGGTAAGATACACCTCTATAATGGTAAAATCATTCATTATACAGTTTTGGGTTGTTTGTGAGCATATCGTGTTGACAATACCAACCAATCTCCCTCTATAGGTAACATATCCTTCCTCAGATGACAACCAAAACCCTAGTGGTTATATAACCATCCTTGAGGCCTTAATGTCCACCTGAAGTTCATATTCACCAAGGGTTTAACTATCTACAAGTATCCATATGGTTTTCAGGTTCACCTCATGTTTATCAATCAACCTCTATCCAACAAAGTGCATTCTAACCTCATGTTTAGCCACTATAAGATAAAAATAAATACACTTTAAATAAAAAAAATTAACATAAAATAATTTCTATAACACTTAGATAAACCACATAATACGTAATGAATCATTCAATAACCTGTTCCGAAAAAATTCTAATTCCCATAACTACATCCATTGATTTTTTTTATAACCAATTCGTGAAAAGGAAAAAATAGTGTTGGGGGATCCCTTTACCAATTTCACTACTAAAACAAAATAATATCATATAATTCCATTCACATTTTTCAAAATAAAACTATTATATTTTACAATCATAGTTCTTCTATAATATTTCATCCATTAAAATATCACTTTACACATTCTACTCTATTAAATTTAAAAAATACCACTCTAATGGGTGTTTTTATTAGATGACAAGCATTTTGGGAATCTATTCTTAAAGTAAGCTTATGATTCCAAAGCCATTTTTCATGTAATTATTTCACACCATAGATTATTTATACTCACAAATATTGGTGATCTATAATTTCCATATTAAAATCACTGATTGAAAACATAACTCTATTTTATAATATTATAAAATAATTTACTCATTTTAAAAACACTCTCTATCTTAAAAATTTAATTGAAATAGGTTAATTAAATATAATACAACATGACCACATAATTAAACAGTAAAAAATAATTGGGTACTATGTGTTAATTTAAAATGAACAGTTACATTTATTCAACACAATCCAATTTTGTATCTAAATTTTAATAGCTATGAAAAGGCCCTATGAAGAATGACAATGATCAATCAAGCTTATCTCAATTAAATGAGCTCCTAATAGAATAAAAAAATAAAAAAATAATTATTTATAAAATTTTAATTAACTAATTAATTAAATTTAAATATATTATAAAGTAATATAATTTAGTAGACCATAGTTTTCCATTGAAACCACCAGCCAAGGGGTTTTAACAACCCTAGAAAAACAATAATCCTATGTAAATCAAAAAGCCCAACTTTCTTAACCAAAACCAAAATTAATTAAATTTAATTTATAAATAAACTTAATAAATTCATAATGGCAGTAAAAATTATTGTATCTCCAAGAAACCTAGTGTAGATGGTATCTTCAGAAGCAATTATCACACATAGAAAAGAAAACCATCTCATCCGGTTGATTCCCCATGCTCTGGTAAAATTTGAACCAATCCCTAAAATGAGAGATAAGAAATTTAGGATAATAGGAAGAGAATAGAAGTGAACACAACAATTGGGTGATATATACCCTGAATAATTGAATAAAACCTTGGGAAAACACCATATTTTTATGGGATAAAAATATTTAGGTGTATGAGTTTTGCAAGGTCATGTGTATGGTGGTGAAAAATATGGGGTGTCCCCCTTTTAAAATTTAACCGGTGTAAAATTTTAAAATACACACTTAATTAGAAGCACGATTTTAAAAAAATTAGTTTCAATCATGTAGAAATTTATATCTAAGAACACCCTCTCACAAGGTTTAAACCCAATGTTTTCTAAATCATAGGCGAATCATGAAAATTGGGACTACCTTATTTTGAAAAAACCCACACATTTTTTTTGAAACTATGTGCCCAACATGCACCAAAAATCCATCCCAGACTAAACAATATCGTTTCCCCTATAATTCACAAAAATTCCTAAAAAACACATACTAACCATTATGTGATGCTAATATCCATATAAATTAACGTCAAAACATCCTCACACATTGGCCATTACATGATTTATTCTAAACCAAACATAGAATATGTTTTTCCTTTCCCCAAAACCATTAAACCCAACAAAACCTAACATTAATATCCTGATACATTCCAATGAAACCTAGGTACCAACATAGAACTATTTTTCATTAAAAACATCACATTAAGGCATCATGACTCTCATTATTCTATTCTAAATATTTTCTCAAAATGTTACGCCATAGTAATTAAAATTTCATCAATTATTCAAAATTATAAACACTCATTCAGATGATATGCATTATCATTTGGTGATAGAATTTAACTAAGACATGGGATGGTATAAAAAATGGTTGAAAAGGCCAAGACCATTCAACATTACATAGAAGTACGGTAGAGTTGATTGATGAGTTATGTTTAAAACCATAGAAGAAACCTAAACATTAAATGTAGGTGATAATGTCTTCCATTGTATATCTCCATCAAAGTGATAAATGACAATTAAGAAGAATATGAATCTAATTCCATGATATGTTATACCATATGAGATGATCTGTCATATTGTAACAGTGGCATATTGACCATCACTCCTAAAAAATCTATCCACAATACCTGATTTCGTCCACATATCCCTATTTGATAAAATACATAACAGATACCCCATATATACTAAATTTATAGGTCGTAAAACTAGATAATAATCCCTATTATGAGGATCAATCGATGAAAATATTTAATTTTAGAGGCTATGTCCTTAGTAATAAGAAAAATACACTTATCAATGTTCATTATTGAAACCCTATATATGAAGAGGAAATATGAAATCCTGAAGAGAGAATGAAATAAATATTCACACATTTGTTTCACCTCGGTGTATTTACTTAAATTTAGATGGAAAAAATTATTAATGCATAAATAAATATAATGACCTAAGGTGTTAGTTAATTTCATCTTAATAATTATAGTATTGATTAGCTACTGTTATACACAATACCTAAATAAAATCAAAACTGTGATACATGAAAAAAATAATTAAACATAATTTTGTTAGCCATTAAAATAGTGGGAATATACAGACATAAAAAATTTCATACTCTTTTATTTATTTATAATTTTAATCTAAAAAATTATGTTCATTTTTGAATTTATTATATTAATAATAACATTATAATATGTAGTGATATTTTCCAAAAATAGGTAACATCTTTTTTCCTATCAATAAAATACCAAATTTGTAAAAAGTTCACTATTGAAAAATTACGTTTATTGACCCCTTTTTGAAATATAAAATATAACATTATAAATTAATATAATTAATTTCAAACTACAATGTTGAAATTAAAATACACATATTTATTTTTTTTCAACATAAGTAATTGTTCACTCAGAAAAATATTTCTCAATTGCTTATATGAAAAATAAAACTCATTATTAAATGAAATATAATCTAATAAAATTCATTTCAAATTTGATATCAACACATCCTAATTTTGAATTAATTTCATTTTCATATTTACGAATAGAAAATTATTGTAGTGGGATTGAAGTTATTTATTATGATAATGGAAGACAATTTTTACTCAAAGAGTTATTTTAATAAAATTGTGTAACATTTAAAAAATAAAATAGCTAAATAAATTATAAAAAATGATTATAACACCATGATTAAAAACAAATAAATCTATTAACACTCAATCATTTAGTGATAAATTTTAAATATTTTAATGAAATCATAATTATGAAGGAATGATTTCTCTACAAATTTTTTTTATCTAAATATAATCTTTTCTAAAATAAAACATAACTTTAAATAATTTCAAAATTGAATTATTTTAAATAGTGATTAAATTTTTATTCAGAAAATATTTTTTTAAGAAGGGTTCCCTTCTACTTTTAATAATTTATAAATCACTTACCTAAAAACTTGTTACCAATGTAAATACAAAAATGGTAAATTTTTTAAATACTAATAGTAAATAAGTAAAAATATATTTTCAATGTTTTCAGAATTAATTTTTTATTCTTTTTAAATGTATGATATTCCCAAGCTCCATTGTTTTGATCTTTTGGACTCATTAATCCATAAATAATTTAATGATTTAATTTAAAATATAAAGTGTCTTTATAAAAGTTCCATTTTCATCAAATATAAAAGGGATGTGATTTAAATACCCTATAGAACAAATATCACTTCGAATTTAATTCTAATACTAGGAAACTATGTTCAACATAGAACCCTCTCGCACATACATATGAATCTGGTAACCATTAATCATCTTGATTCCAATATTTAAAAACAGTTTCTCTAGTAAACTCTCAATCTATCCACTACAATACTACATACATATTAATCTTTGTTTCATAATATTTCCCTTCATAACCTATTATATTGAAACCAATATAGTGAAATAAATATCATTACTATAATGAGATGTTATTATATGAATGGTACAACTATTAGTTACTCTTATTCAACTAGAAATAAAAACTATAGCCTCATTAGTACATGTGTATGAACTATCACCTCAACAAATAGACGACCTATATTTTTCATAACCACCTATCATGGAAGGTTTTGAAGATGGTACTAGTGAATAAATATGATATATATAGAAAAGTGTTTTTTTAAAATTTAATCATGAATTTAATTATATACCCTAATTTAAAATTATCATATACCATAATTATCTCTCACTCATTGTGAATAGAAAATGTATTCATGCATATGTATAGACCACCGCCTCCAAGGGTGATGAATTTCATTTGTCATCACCACCCAAAATTGAAGGATATAATTTTTTTAGTATACATAAACACAATAATAATAACAATAATATAATTATTATGGAGATTATGATGATAGTTTACAAAACATTTGACATTGTTCAATATATATACATAATTATAGTGGAATTAACCTTACAAACCATGTAAAATAAATAAGAAAAAGATATATAATAAGATAAAATAATAAATGATAATAAATAAGCATGATAAAATGAAATATATTTCTATAATTATTTTGGGATGTATTTAATAATCATAATTTTTTAAAATTTGTGTTTAAGTTAAATTGTAGACAAAATTAGGACCCATGATAAGGGATCTTCAATACCACCCATGTTATTTGTTTGTTATAAGTTCTCTTTATTTTACCCCAATTTATGACATATTTTTATTACAATGATACTAAAATATATTATATATAATCCTAAAAAATATAACTAGTGAAATATCCTTTTCATTTTATGTAATATAATATTTTAGTTGGATTCAAATATAATTCCCTGACCCTAGTTTCCCAGAGTCGGCACATTATTACATAAAATTGGAATAATCACAAGAGATCAAGTCTCAAAAGTCCGATTAGATTAGTATCCATTGAAGTATGATATACATACTTATGTTTTAAATTACATCTTAATAAAAAGAAAAACAGAATTGTGTCCCATATGAAAACACTTATATCCTTTGGCCTATCGTTGTAGGTTAAACATAATATACTTATTCACATCTTAAGAAAAATAAAAGATAGAAAGGGGTGAGATCGGATTCTTAGTAAGTATAAAAATATATCAGAAACTCTCATAAATAAGTATAAACATTTATGGAAATGTATAAGACTAAAACACAAGCCTTTTAAACATAAACTTATGCATAATATGTAAAGGATAAATCAAATAATAAAATTGACTTATTCAGAAGGATATTCTACTACTTGAATAATCACTTGTAATACCAACAACTAATTTCATTATTAAGGAATGCATATTGACAGACATTATAACCACATAGTCAAGGCCTCGTGCAAAGACTACATATACTGATTTTTTCAAGGCCTTATGCCAAGACACTAGTTTGTCCCATGAAACCTACAGATGCATCGAGAATCTATAATGCACTCCACCTGTCATATACTATGTCCAATTCATTACTCATTAAAAGGTACGAACATAATATAAACATTTGTATTAAAATTATCATTAAAAATGTCAATATTTTAACCACACAACCCTGAATGGTATAAAAATAGCACATACATGGTCTAATCAATATTTGATATTATGAACTAAAAAATGATGTCTATTTTACCAAATTCAGTACATATCCGTTGCATTAATTAATTTAAAAATTAATTCCCGTCGTCAAAAAAAATAGCGTGTTCTTAAGATATAATAACTATCAAAAGATTGACATTTGTTTATGTCTGGTTTAAATGTAGAATTAAATCCAATGACCAACATTGTATTAAAATGTAAATATATATTCTAAATATACTTTAAAACCACTCAAATTAATAATTTATCACTATTAATTATTTCGATTAAAAAAAATTTTATAATTAAAATTTATTAATTTTCACTATTCATCAGAATATGAAAGTTATCCGAAAAGTACCAAAATTTCATCTTAGGCTAAATTCGATACTCTGAATCCAAAAATGAATTCCATTTTGAGAGCTAAAATTTCTATAATTTTAAAACGTGGTTATTAATATTCATTACGGCTAGTTTTAATAATATTTTAATAGCATATCGTTGTTTAGTGAAACTCGGTATTGCGTACTACACACGCTATCGAGGAAGGTCATGATTGCGTGTAATGCAAGGAAAGTCAAGGATGCGTATTGTGCAAGCTTCTTTTGGTGTATCGTACAACACAAGACATTAATGAAATTAAAAAGAATATTTTTCATAAAATCTCGGGGTGTTACATTCTACACCCCTTAAAATGAATTTCTCCCTCGAAATTCGTCGGGGTTATAAATGGTTTACTACTCGAAAGTTTGTTTAATAGAAACCCACATCGTAAAAAGGAATACCAAAACATGGCTTTAAAAACTAAAAAATGAAATGTAACGGTTACCAAAAATAACTCATCACTGGGATTCCACGTAGGAGAACATAGGTGAAAATATGGATATGGAAGAAAAATATAACCATCAAGTTCTGATGGAGAGTGGTAGAGAACATGGCTATGAAAAATCCAACAATCAAAAAGCTTTTGATTTGTGACGATCTAAGGTACCATCTGATTCATAAGATATAAGAGCACTAGGACAACATTTTTGGTTTTCAAGATCGTTTCCCAAAAGTTGATGAAATTGGAATTAGAAGAAATACTTTCATGATTTCGGTATAGTCTCACTGTTGGTCGTTCATTGGAGAATTTACACTTCATCTCTTAAAGAAATTAAGTTGATTTTGTCATTCGTGATGTGTTAGCAGATCATGTGATAGAATGATGGGTCATTCCATCTGTCTCAAACCAAAGGTTAGAAAAGTTTTAAAAAAATACATAAGTCCATCTATAGTGAGATTAATCATACATGGTTCCTAAAATGGACTTATACTTCATATATCATACTTCTTAATATAATAAAACTAGTTTCTACTAAACAGGGACTTCCTGTAGGCCAGTGGTAGGCGATAAAGGATAGTCGCACTTCGGTTGTGGGTTCGATTCCCACGGCCTTGTCTGACGCGATGGGTTGTCGCCCGTCCTACGGGTTGTCCTTTTTATAAAACTATATTACTATAATATCCAATCAATAATATCAAAAAAAACTTCTATCCTTAAACAATACTAACTTATCTCCAACATAATCCATTGTAATCATCAGGCTTATCCATAATACTGCAGTCCACTCTTATAATATAGTGAAAACGATTACCAGAGATTTAATACCATAGTTGATCCCCATATATCATAAGATATGTTTTGTTGGTCACATTCCAAACATTCAAAGGCCTTAATCATGTATTCTCTTGAATACCCATTGAACCTTAGTGAAAACATGAATGCAGTTAATAGTTAACACTTTCCCCATACCACAACCCAAAAATTCTATATACTCAAACCATGATATAACCTTCTCCTTATACCAATCATGAGCTCATTAATACTATCAAACATTTAATTTTCTCTTTATCCCTTCATTATGCGCATATTATCTACTTTACAAAAATACTGGTACTATTCATCACACACTTTCAAAACTTAATGAAAGACAACAGTGTAACAATCCTTAGATGTCTCTTTATTCCATAGTACCATGATATTACATATACAACAATACACTTTATAAACATGTATTCATTCCACTACCTTCTTAAACCATTGACCGAGCTTCAACAATTCTTTCATCTTTCATATCATTTGTAGTCTCTTCATTATCATCAACATAAATACTACCCATACGATTGTATTGATTCTCTTCATGATACTTTCCCTTAGGGAATTGGTTTGCATAATTCCAGTACATTCCACATTTAAAACATTTAACCATTGTTGATGTCGTAGCAATACCATTATCCTCATCCCTGGTGTTAACTGAACCTTTTCCATTTCACTTACTGGTTTTGTGTCCTTCTTTTCCACACCCAAAGCATCTTCCAGTTCCTTTGAAAAATTCTCCTTGATGTCTCTTCCAACATGATTTACATAGGGTAAATTGAACTTTCCTTCCTCTATGATCATCTTGAAACTCCATCCTTCTCTTATTAGCCGAGTCAGGAAGCTTACCAAATTTTACTTTATTGATCATATTATGAGATTTCTGATTTGGCATAATAATAATGTTTGGACTTCCAAATCCCATTTCATTTGGTTTCTCATGAAGAATATCATTCCATTATCCATAATATCCTCCATTATCGTGAATCATCTTGTTTCTAGCCATTTTCTAAAACCCAAAATGAATAGTGTTAGAGGAAAAATTCATAATTAAGGGGGAGTAACTTTAATATCTAACATCTTAGGTTAAATTCTAAGATCGTTACCATATGTCTAGGACTATATCCTATACGTATACTTATCCTTAGGGGCATCCCTAGACATACCTTAGAAATATCTCTAGGGATCTCACTAACGTTTTCGCATCCTAGTTTCCAAAGGATGACTAAACCTTCCCTTTGATACCAAGAGTAGAGACCCTAAGCATAACGTACATAGAAATTACATTACTTTTGTGTAATACTTAGTACATAACAAAAACACACACACAAGGACTGTAATAGTTTAGTGTCTTTGGAAACTCAAAATATAATCTTCTAATCGTGGTGAAAGATCTTCAACATCTCTCATAAAGATCTTCTTCTTTTTTAAACCTAAATCATTTCTTTATATCCTGGGGAAAATAAAACATAAATGGGTGAGCTCAAATTCTCAGTAAGGGTAAACAATAGAAATATCAATCACATCATATTCATAAGAACATATCTTTTAGAAATCATAACCTGCAAAAGAGATCATAATTTCATAACATGGGATAAATCATAGTAGTGAAATGTAATCCAAATAATCATAACCTAAAACATGAATCTTTGTGGCATACACACATAATCATAGAGAATCATTTCTTATTAGTCAAGACTCATTGCCAAGACTATCTTAGTGGAAAAAGTCCCTCTCTGAACCAAGTTCACTCCTCGTTTTAGTCATGTTTTACTGAACCGATATAACCTACCGTTCCAGCCATGTCTATCTCATGAGATATAAAAATCTTTACCCAATGCATTGGAGGGAGATATAGGTCCCACCCATCTCATAATGATAACATTCTTATGTGTGCCACAAAATCATAAACCATACATCATAGCATAACTCATGTAATAAAAATAGAATTCTTAAACATCGTGACATCATAAAACAATTCATATAAGATAAAGGAATTCATAAAAATATTTCCATCACGACATAATCAAATCAATGTAATAATAGGGACAAAAACAGAACCCTTTATTATCTTAAATGGAAAATAATATTGATAAAACACTTGAACTCCATTCTTGAGGAAAATATCCTTTCTACTCCAAAAACACTTTTCCTTTCTTAACATGTCATACAGTTATAAAATAAAAGATGTTGATTAAAAATAAACTTGATAAATTTTAAAGGAAGCTTCTTGGAAATAATGTTTTAAAAATCCATTCATGCCGTATAAGTTAAAAAAACATTCTTCTCGTACTTTTATCGGAAAAGTCAAAAAGTACCTCGTACGAAAAACGACAAAATATTCCTTTCATATCTTTTACTAAAAACTCAACAAATGGTAAAATAGGTTTTAAAAAAATGTAGGTGGATGGAAATAATTTTACATATTGAGGTAACATGGACGTGGATGATAAAATACACCCTAGTAAATACCCAAGTTTAAGCAATCTCAGATAAAAATGAGATTGTGATATTTCCCTTACCTTAGGTCCGATTTGCTTCATAAGTGTCCACAAATCCTGTATAATGATTTAAATAATGTCATTGACTTATTCTAGAATCATACTCATTGTTATGATATCATATATGGTTCACTTATTACTTTATATTACCCGTTCTTTTGTAAATTCCATGTTAAAGAGCATTTTGGGTAAAATTGTTTCATTTTTCGTCCGTGTTTTGACTTGTAATTATTCATATGATTACATAGATCATAATTACTTAATTACAGAATATAAAACATTATTTATATATAATATATATTCAGAATATACATATATATAATAAATCAGTAAATGAAAAGAAATACACCGTTCATGGAGACGGTAGGCTGTACGTATGCATGAACGCTGTTTTCGTTTCTTTATTGAGTTGAATGGAATTAAGTAGATGACATACATATATATACACATAAATACAGTATCATTATTATGTCATATATTTCATGATTACTTATTATATATACTTTATAATCATTCATGAATGGTTAACGTGGAGAATGAATCTCATCGCGTCATGGAGACTGTAGTCCGTACGTACGCACGAGCGATGATATCGTTCTCATGATCGTTGAATTGTATTGAAGTGTATGTATACTATTTATGAATAAATATCACATTATAATAATCATATATAGTTATTATGTACACCATTATACCCACCCAAGTAAGGTGGTGGTGGAAAATAGATTACACCACGGCGTGGAGACGGTATTCCGTACGTACGCACGCGCGGTGATTTCGTTTTCCGTAGGATGGATAGATGGTGAAATAGGGTTGTTTCATACTTATAATAACATATCAGTATATGAGTGATACTTATGTTATTACTTCATAATGAAACAACCGACGAAGAAGAAGTGGAAGAAGAAATAAAGTTGAAAGAATCGGTAACGGACATTACCACTTCTTTGAAACACCTCTTTGAGATCTCCATTTAGGGCACTAAAATTTGTCTTTGAGGAAGACCATAACCTCTAGGATGTTTATATGGAAGTGGAGAAGAGAATTTGGCAGGGTTTGGCCGATCTTGAAGGCTCAATGTGGTGTGAGGAAGAGGGGGATGATGTGCCCTTTTATAAGGGAGGAGAGGGGTACCTTTGGAATAACTAAAACTATTATTTTTTTATAAAGTCAAATTCGGTTTTAAATAGCTCCAAATTGATTTATTTCGAAGCTAAGGTGGGGATGGGTCGAAATCATCTCATCCAATAGAATTTACACAAGTTTAGGTTCCTATTTTAACCTTATCATTTATATTTAACATTAAGTTAAATAATTTTACTTTTACTGTGTCTTCATGTGTTCTTACACTATAAGGTTAATAAACTTACTATAACAAGACAAAAGAACCCCAAGTTGTTTATAATTAATATATATAAGCTTATCTAAGTAATTTGGCCGATCCATAGATTTTTAGGCATTAAATAACAATTAATAATATAATATTTGTTTTAAAAACTATTTTATGTCAATTTTGACACTATTTAGTAATTGATTTTTGTGAAAATCATAACAGAATGATTAGTTAGAAAAAACTTAATTAAATCAATATTAACATGTCATATTAACCTATAAAATTAGTTTAATTCATAAAAAGTCTCAATTTACATTTATTTGGGTATTTATAACATCAATTATGTCAATATTTCATTAATAAGATAATTACTGCATCATCATTGTGTCATAAATAACATAAATTATATAATGTCTAAAAATTATAAATAAAATACATTAATGTAGGAAATAATTTTATCTTTCTAATGAGTATTTATAGTCGAATTTATCTTATGTATAACCCTATATTAAAAATGAGTTACTTATTAAACATTGATTTTAACTATTTTAACCCTTTTTAAATAAATTAATAATAAATATCCTAATCTAATCCAAGTGGGCCTAAATGATAATATTTTATTCCTAAGGTTGTTTTTGGTAGAATTAAAATTATCCAATAGAATTTGGACATGTGTTATGGTAATAATAATAACATTTTTTCCCCTTAATTACCCTATTTACTTTTAACCGTGGTTAAAAAAAGTAAAAAGATACTATTCACCAAAAATTATTTTCATCTCGTTGAACCAAATTTTACTTACTAACATCAACCGTGTCTCTTGGATTTTTGAAATTCCACTCACAGAAGTGGTAAAATTATGTTTTATGAAAAATTCATTTTTTTAACTACCACTTAGTGGTTTCAGTATTCATCAAAAATGAATGTTTCCAGAAAAATACCAAAAATTAGGCCTAAGCTATATTTGATATTATGAACTCAAAAATGATGTCTATTTTACCAAATTAAAAACATATCAGTTTCATTTATTATTTTAAAAATTAATTCCCGTCGTCAAAACAAATAGAGTGTTCTTAAGAGAAAATAACTATCAAAAGATTGACACTTGTTTATGTCTGGTTTAAATGTAGATTTACATCCAATGGCCAACATTGTATTAAATTGTAAAAATATATTCTAAATATAATTTAAAACCACTCAAATTAATAATTTATCACTATTAATTATTTCGATTTAAAAAGTTGTTTTTAATTAAAATTTAGTAATTTTCACTATTCATCAGAATATGAATGTTATCCGAAAAGTACCAAAATTTCACCTTCGGCTACATTCGATACTCCGAATCCAAAAATGAAGTCCATTTTGAGAGATAAAATTTCTAAAATTTTAAAAGGTTGTTATTACTATTCATAACGGCTAGTTTTAATAATATTTTAATAGCATATCGTTGTTTAGTGAAACTCGGTATTGCGTACTACACACGCTATCGAGGAAGGTCGTGATTGCGTGTAATGCATGACAAGTCAATGATGCGTGTTGTTCAATCTTCTTTTGGTGTAGCGTACAACACAAGACATTAATGAAATAAAAAATAATATTTTTCATAAAATCTCGGGGTGTTACAATAAGCATGATAAGATAATGTAAATTTTATGGAATGGCAGAATGAGTTTTTTCCCATAATAAATTGAATATTGGGGCTTATCACAAATTTTTTCTATTCTTATGGTTTTTACAAATATCCATGTCCTTTAAAAAGTTATAAAAAAATTTAAAATTCTATTCATTTCCATGAAATTACAATTTTCATGATTACACCTTATTTTAAATTTATTCTTCACTTTCATATCATGATCACTTATTTTATTATCATTGATATTTATTTTTATTTATGAAAAACTATTTATGCTTCCATAAAAATAAATTTATGATATTATATTTCTTTAACAATATTAATGAATATAATCTATGGTATTATTTTATTTTACAAATATAATTATTTTTAACTCTTTTTTTAATTCATGTTTATGATATGACACATTAAGATATACTTATCCCGTAACTATTTATGATTTCATCCCATTTTTATGTTTTCATTTCCTTGGGTATTAATATTATTTTTTCATGTGATATGACCTGAAAGGGACAATCCGTTCATGATTATGGAAAAATATTCACAAGTGTGATAAAATTAGATTTATATGTAGTTAATCTCCAATACACTAATGTATTAAATGGGTGATGAAACTATTTTGGGGATGTGTTATTTAAATAATTATCAAAAATTTTCATTTTTATATTAGGTAATTTTAGAAATTATATAAAAAATTACCCTCCTTATAATGGGAAAATTAATTAATATAGATTTTCATTAAAACTAATATATTTCTAGTTGATACCACTATCTGAATCAAAAAATTCCACCATCAAGGGTATGATATTTCTTACACTGCATGAATCAATATTAACATCTAATTATTTCCTTCTTTTACCATTGAATTTTTCCCTATTTCATCACTTTCAATGTACAATCTTTTATGATATGTCCTTGTTTCTTATATTCATAACAGACAGTGTTTTTTGAATATAATATTTCATAATTCTCTTTTATATCATTCTATTTATATATAATTGTTTCCTATATTTGTTCATACACCTAGAAAATGAAGTTATTTGGTATTAATTATGATATAGATAAGGATAATTGAGCTCAAAACGTTTGATCCTGAGATGTTGATGTGAAAAAAACTCTATTTTTATCTCAATTTTTATGGGTATCTCTTTATATATAACATTCATATTACATTTATTTATCAAATTGATCATTAGGGATCATATTCATAAGTTATTTAGTAATTTATATTATTCCTCACTTGGAATCCTGTTATCAAATAAAAATATCAACTACTTTTTCAACGAGTTGATTATATAAAATATATTTATCACTAAATGACAGCTAACTAATAATTATTATCATTAATATTTGATTCAGTTGAGTGATCGATTCTCCTGGAAGAAAATAAAAAGTCGAAAAATACACATGAAATATAACACTATTAGATTCAAGTATTTTAGATGTTATACATTGAGCGAAATACAGTTTTCACAGATTCTACATGTAGTTTTATATAAGAGAACTTATATATTGACATTCCATTTAATATCTTGTAACAAATTGATTAAAAAAAGTATGTTGAGTTAAAAATATTCTATTAAACCTTGAGTGAATATAGTAACATCATTCATGGAGATATTATTCATTACCATTATCATGAGACAAATTTTTGCAATGATATGTGTAAAAAATTATTCTATTTGGTTACAATAATATTCATATTCATTACAATCAATGATATCTGGTGTTTTTGGATTTAAATTATAAAAACTCACATCATGAATAACAACTTAAATTCAAAATAAAAATATCTATAATCTACTATAATTTAGTGTAAGGGAATTTTTAAATAATGAAATTAAAAGATAGACCACATAAATTTAGAATATGATACACAATGTACTTGAAAGAACCAATGGAGACAATATTTAATTCCATGTTTTATCGAAGTTAGTCTATTTTAATAATGGTTAATACATACAAGAGGGGATTAATGTTTTTTTAAATAATATATATATTTTTTTCAAACAAACAAAATTCAGATTTATTAACAAAATATAATTTCTGACTAGAATATAATATATTAATGTATATAATATAGATATAGTGTATATATTTATATAAAATAATAGAAGACTCTAATAAAGTAGTAAGGGTATCCAAAATTAAATTAATAAATAAATTAATGTAAAAAATACTATATGTGTCATATGGAAATTACAATGCACACGACGTATGTTAATTACAACCATAATTTAAATTTACAAGAAGAATTATATTTTATCCAAATTGGAAAGAGGATCTATTGACATGATCTTATGAATCACACCACCACACCAAAACATTTTTAGACAGTATGGTCATTAGAATAAATTGATTCCAAAATATGGATTACTTTGACATGATTGATAGACATAGGTCAATCAATGCTGATTTTAGGATTAATGAAACTATTAATAACATATATATAGTAGGATTATTCCAAAAAAAGATGGAATTTACATATTATCAGACTAAATCACCACAATCTTTATGAATTAGAAAATCTATCTTCTAAACCGAGAATATTGTCAATCACATTGGTTTAGAAAATGAATTATTATAATTGAATATTTTAATATTAATACATTGGAAAAATCACCAATACTGATCTTAAAATAATCTCAACAAATTATGAAATAAAAATCAAAGCTCTAAAGTAACGAGTTGATGAATTCCGGAACAGAACAAAAAGTTATCTCATTTTATAATATTAATATCACTTATAGTAATCAATTATTTGGTCTGAACTTATTTGATTCCATTAAATAAAATCATCAATGATAACATTTAGAGTTCCTTGACCTTAATTGTAAGAACATCAAATGAAAATCACAATCAACTAATTGAAATATATTCAAACTGTATTTTTTGACATCTTCCACACCATCTTCAAACATGATTTTTTTTGAATGAACATAATTATGGATTTTGAATTTACAAAAAACATATTTTGGTCAGATAGGTTCATTAGTAATTAAAATAATGAATATTAAACCTAAAAATAATACTCATAAATAAAAATATCATGGTTAGTCAAACACATTGAAAAATTATTACTATTTTCAAAATAATGGATATAAAAATCAATATTTTCCTTTAATGTTGAAATATGTTTGGTCACTAATAAATTTACGAGAATAATATTAATTGAATTTACATTTTTTTAACTCTCTTGGTGGGTTTATGATTTATTTTTTTTATGTGAGATTAATTAATATTATTTTGAGGAATAATAATGTTTATTATTTTTTATATGATTGTGACATGAATAAAAATATATAGGTGAATGTAGGATGAAATTTTTTTCATAAAATATAAGTTATTAATAAATTTTAAAACGATTTTTCAAAAATAAATTTTGATTAACATTATTTTGTATGATCAAATGATATTGGTTCTATGGTTATTCTTTCTTGTTGTCAATTTATTTTAGAAAAGTGTTTTGTAATATATATTTGCAGTTATATTATAAAATGATTCCTATAATTTAATTTTGAAGAATAAATTTTGGTGTTTATATGAAAATTAAAACAATTTCATAAATAAATGAGCAAATATATTTTCAAATTAATAATAAATGGATGAAAGATTATGTTGGAAAACTAACCAATGTAATCAATTTGAGATTCCCTAATGATTTAGTGACTCATAATATACATTTTTATGTTGTTTTTTGTATTGAATATTGATATAGATTTTTTTATTATATATGGATCAGTTTTCTTAGAATTTTTTTTAATGATTATAGATTATGAAATTATAGTGAAGAACATATATGTAGAGAGTTAATGTCTTGAAATTTTATATGGTATAAAACTCCATGGGAGAAACCATTAGGTACATGGGAGTGATCCATGAATGATACATGATGTACATTGAAGTGAATGAATTTCGGACATAATGAACTATTGATTTTATGATACCAGACCCTCACTTCAGGCCTAATGTATGGGATATAATGCTCAAAATATTTGTAGTCTTGTTTAAATGGTGATCCCCAGACTAGTTATCTAGAGAACAAGTTTCCCCACTATGAAAATATTTCAAATATATGATTCTATATTTAATTCTTTTGTACTCACACATTTCCTACCTTTTCTCAACCCCATGTTGATATATTTTAGTGAAAATGGTCATCATTGATGTATTGATTAATTACATTACACTTTATAACTTTGGTACAATAAAAAATATAAAATATTGCATATAATGAGAAAGTTATTTGATTTACAAAAAGATAGATTTTTCACTTTTTTATATTTATTTCAATATTTCATGTCATTAGTAACATTACATATGTTTTAAAAAGTTTTAAATACCATAAATTTTAGTTTTCATACCTAAAAAATTTGTTTCCCTTCTTCCTCCTGTTGTTTTTCATAAAATATTGCATAATGGATTGGGGGCTTTGAGAATATTGATGATTTTTTTTCTTTTTAATCCATAGGGGAAGAATGTGTGACCCCATCTAATGTCTAGATAGTTATACATTATCACCACTGTGGAATTAAGGCCATTCCATAGTAGATGTGGTTTCTCCATAGTTGTGTTTCTCAATAGAAGATGTCTCGCCGCTTTCGCTATGTATAGGTGTTTTTTAAGGCTTTACCATAGAGTATTAAAACATTGCAAAAATACATCCAGTATAAAAATTCATCCGACATTTATTCATCATGTGTTATGGATTTAAATTTATTATCTTGGAATTGATCTTGGGATAATGTTTTAGAATTTATAATATAAATTCATGGGGCTTAAACTCTAGATTTTCTATGGGTATAAAACCCTGAAATATCCTAATATTCCTTTTAATTCTGCATTATTCTTGTGGAAAAATGTGTGCATGATACAACTCCATGCTAAAATATACTTTTTTTCAGGGTTGGTGACTTCTTTTAATGAATTACGCACTTAAATATGTAGATCCACATCATAGTGGTTAGTTCCATCACCATATATATTCTTACTATGTTGTATTGGACTCTCCCTATGAAAAATTATTATATAGTGGTTACCTCTACACTATGGTGGTGATTTTTATTAATAATCCACACATTAGTGTCCTCATGGCACCTTGGATTATTCTATAATTTTATAATACCTTCCAGCTAAGGTTGAATTCTTCCATTGATCGACCTCATATAAGAATTGGATTTAACCTTCTATTTGTTTCCCAAGAACATTCTATATAACCCATATCATATTGGAGTTGAATCAGTTACATGATTCCATTTTTAATTATTGTGTCCATTTTTGTGTCAAAATGTGGTTAAGGTAATGAAACATTCAATGAACCTGATCATTTACAAGACAACCATGAAGTATGATTTTCTTTACCATTTTATTTCAGGTAAATAATGTTGGAAAGAAATATTTTTTATGATTTATTGACCCATTCTTATTATTATTTACATATGGGAGTGTGAGAGGCCATGGAGATTTTTTTGTTATTACCATTTTTCCATGTGTGGATTTTAATTTTTGATATTGATGTGCATTATTTTTTATTCTATTAAATAAATTTCTTGTTGTGATAAAAAATGTAGAACTATGTTTCATGTATCGAGATGATCATATGGAGCATTGAGTTTGGTGAATCATTGTTTAAACATCACTAATAGTTAGGGATACTATCCATATAGAAGGATGTGAATATGCTTCCATTTATCCAGGTAAAAGATGTCAAAAAATACATAACTATGGGTGTATCTATACCTATAGAAGAATTTTCATTAAAGGCTTATATGATGTTATTAGATTGGGCTTACCATAGACTTGGTAAATGATTTTTTATATTATCACTTCAATGGTACTGATATTGTGGAATGTGAGGAATTATTGATGAAAAAAAAATCTGGGCGGGGTGATATGTTCTACCATAAATCCATTACTAGATTGAATCATATGACCTCTTAACTAGTAATCAGATAATACCGGTTTGCCTGAGGATTGTGGTAGGATTCTTAGAGCATGATGAATTTGAACATTAATGGTATTATTTATTAGAGAATTTACTTATTTCATGAAATACACTATTATATATTGTATCCACTTATGTTATGGAAACATTGGGGGTCTCGAATTGTGTCATACACTCACTCCCTACTCAAGAACATCAGTTGGGTTTTTGATTTCATGATATAGAACTAGTTATAGGAAATAAACCTATAATGTATTTCTTAGTAGAGGAGTACAATGATGGTTAAAGGAAAAGACATACCCATGAGAACCATAAATTTATATATTTAATTACCTATTATCATTTTTCATGGATTGGCTTAAAACATTCGAATCCCTTTGTTTCTGGAATGACTTTTACACCATATTTCTGTTTTTTCATTATTAATTTCATTATTTTTTTACCTTTTTCAAAATTATTATTTTCTTGGTTCTTCGAGACATGATAATGAGGTTATAGTCTCCCCAATAGAGGCATTTACCCCCACAATATTATGATATATATTAATTAGAAATAATTCATTGAACTGACCATGATTTGATATTATTAAATATATATGATGATAGTGACTATCAATGGGGATGGAGACTGGTGTTAGTGAAATGAGGGTTATACATTTGTTTGATGGTAGACCCACATGAAAACCTTTGTGTGATACCATAGACTAGTTAAGAATTTTTATGATCATAATGCTCTTTATTTTATAGAAATTCCTCCTTTGTGAATTTTTGAGGGAAAATGTGTTTTGAAAGACCTTGATACTCTCAATTCACAACTCTTATTCTAGGAGGATATACCCCAACATGATCATATACTAACAATGGTGATTTAGTTTGTAGAGTCTATACAAATTGGAAACTATTATATAGTTCCTATCAAATTTGGTGTCACTTAGAGGCCTACAAATAACCATGGTTGATATTTTGAGCACCAACATCATCCTCTATTGTAGGGTTCTGGAGGACCCCGAGATACAGAGGACAAACTTGATTTTTAAGATAATTTTTGAGTTTTAGTAGACTAATAGGGAGGGATAAGTTATATGGTATATCATTATGATCCTTGGACCCTCTAAGAGATAGTCGACTACCATGAGACAATATAGGATATTATATGGTGTTTCATTATCGACCATCAAGGTTTTTTTCTAAAGATGTTATTTCCTTAGAATATTAAGCTACAATCTGACCATAATTTCAAAGGTATATTTTATATTTCTATGATTGTATCAACGTACTCAACTCAGTTTATGGATTCAGTTCCCTTTTCTACTTGGTTTAATGGTAATTTGGTTCAAAAGGATGAAGTTTCCTAGAAATTAATTTAACTAGGGAAATGAATTCAGGTTAGGGTGTTTGACTAGATTATGTACTCACATGTTATTCATATGGCCTCATCCTTTGAGAATGGACATGAGGAAGATGGTGAGGCGATGTTACTACCATCCCAGAGTGGTCTAGTGACTGGTCATTATCTTACTACCATGAGATTATATTCTAGTTGTATGAAAAGAATTGTGGATAAATATTATCATGGAAGTAGATAATAGGGTCAGGGCCAGACTTCTATAGTTTCCTATATGTGAAACGATTCCAATTAGTTCTACATTTTTGTGATTATGGGGAATTATAGTTGTTCTTTCATGAATATGTATATAGAGTGTTAGTATTGTGGAATGAATGGTCTTCTTCAATGATTCAGTATATTGAATCTTAAAGGAGGACTAGAAGATTAGGGAATGATGATATTGGAGGACAATATTAGAGGATAAGACATCCTAGACAATAAAGACTCAGGTATAGTTTTGTAGAGACGAGATGCAGAGAGTATTTAAAACAGACTTGGGTTTAGAAGATAACGGGTAGGGGATATATTGTAGAGACCCACAACTTGACGTACATAGACATTACATTACTCTTGTGGAATATATAATACATAACAAAAATAGACACTAAAGGACCGTAATAGTTTAGTGTCTTTGGAAACTCGAAATATAAACTTCTAATCATGTTGAAAGATATTCAACATCTCCCATAACGATCTTCCCCTTTTTGTTTCCTTACCTAAAACCTTTCTTTTAATCTTGGAGGAAAATAAAACATAAAATGGGCGAGCTCAAATTATCAGTAAGGGTAAGCATGGATAAAAGAAAACAAATCACATATATTTCAACATAAAAACATGAACATAATTTTTAAACATCATGATCTTGAGAAATGACATAAAACATGGCAGTATGTAAGGCATAAATCATAATGGAACATAAATCATGATAAAATATAATGGGAATAAAAATTGTAATTGTGGAAAAACATTTATCACATGGTATGATTTCCATAGTAGCCAAGGCATTGCTTCCAAGACCAACTTAGTCGACAAAGTCCCATAGTGAACCAGGTTTTCTTGCCATTCCAGCCCTGTATTACTGAACCGAATTTACTTGTCATTTCATCCATGTCAATCTCATGAGATATAAATCATTACCCAATGCATTTTAGGGAGATATTGGTCCCACCCATCTCATAACAAAATCATTCTTACTTGTGCCACTAAATAATCATAAAACATTCATCATAACTCAAAGGATAAAATGGGTTTCATAAACATCATCCCATCATCGAAGAATCCATATAAAAATGGATATTTCATCATAAGAAATATTAAACCATTTAAATATTAGAGACATTATACTTGATATATACACATATAAAATAATGTTATCTTATATGGAAATTGGTTTTGATAAAACACATGAAATGAATTCTTGAGGAAAATATCCTTTCTTATTTAAAATCAATTTCTTTTCACAAAATGCCGTGAAATTTTAAAAGAAAATTATTTTGTTGAAAACAGTCATAAAATCTTGTAGAGCATGCTACATGAAAATGAGTAGTTATGAAACCGTAAAAATCTGTTCATGCAGTATATGTTAAAAAAACATTCTTCTTGTAATTTTTCCAGAAAACTCAAAAAGTACCTCATATGGTAAACAAAAGAAATATTCCATCCATACGATGTGGAAAAAGTAAAAAAGGGTAAAAATGACTTTAAAATACAAGGAAGAAAAGTAAACATTTTATGAAATCATTTAGAGAACATATGGACATGGATAATAAACATAACCCCAGTAAATACTTACAGAAAAACAATTTCAGATATGAATGAGATTGGAATAATTATCCCATACCTTAGGTCTGATATGCTTCATACATATCTGAAGCTCCTGTATAATAATTTAAATAATGACATTGAATTATTACATAATCATATTCATTGTTATTAAATCATATATGGTTCACTTATGACTTTATATTACCCGTTATTTTGTAAATCCTTGTTAAAGAAGTTTTTTGGGTAAAATCGTTTCATTTATCATACGTGTTTCGACTTTTTGATCATGATATTATTACATATATCTTGATTTCCTTAATTTCAGAATGTAAAACATGACTTATATATAATAAATATTCATCATATACATATATATGATATATTGATAAATGGAATTAAATACACCGTTCATGTAGACGGTAGGTCGTACGTACGCATTGACGTTGTTTTCGTTTCCTTATTGAATTGAATGGAATAGAATAGATGAAATATATATATATATATATATACATAAATCTAGTAGAATTAGTATGTCATATATTTAATTATTATTCATTATATATAATATATAATCATTCATGTATCGTAAACATGAATAATGAATCTTATCGCGTTCGTGGAGATAGTAGGTTGTACGTACGCACGAGCGATGATATTGTTTACATGATGGTGGAATTGTACTTAAGTGTATGTATAATATTTCTGAATAAATATCACTTTACAATAATCAAATATAGTTATTTTGTAAACCATTATACCCATCCATGTAAGGTGGTGGTGGAAAACTGATTACACCACGGCGTGGAGACGATATTCCATACGTACGCATGTGCGGTGATTTCATTTTCCATAGGATGGATAGAAGGTGGAATATGGTTGTTTCATATTTATAATAACATATCAGTATATGATTTATACTTATGTTATTACTTCAAAATGAAAAAACTAATGAAAAAGAAGTAGAAGAGGAAATAAATTTGAAAGAATGGGTAGGGTTATTCCGTTCTTGAAGGCTCAAAGTTGTGGAAAGATGAGAGGGAGCAGGTTCCCTTTTATAAGGGAGGAGAGGGGCACCTTTGAAATCTTAAAAATATTAGTTTAAAATAAATTCATACCCCACATAAAAACCTCAAAAATTGACTCATTTCAAATATTATATGAGATAGGATTGTAATATCATCAAACAATAAAATTTATACATGTTTGGATATTATTTTAAACATTATCATTTTGATTTATCCTTATTTAATCTATTCAATTTTATTTTTCGTAATAAAATTATAAATTATAAATGGTTATAAATATTCACTTATGTGATGTTAAATTTCCATAATTGGATAGTTTATAAAATTTTAGACGATATAAATTTTAATTTATAATTACTAAATATATTTGTGATTTTTAAACAATTTAAGAATATGTTATTTTTATAAAATAACAATATTGTCAATTTTGACACTATTCATTTATTTGAATTTAAATAAACTCCACACAGTGGATATATTCGAAATAAAATATTTATTATGTTTCTAACATATCATATTCTTCTAGAAAAGTATTGGATCACATTAAATAGTTTATATAATATTTATTTTACTATTTTTAAAACCCTTTATTTAATACTTGTCTTGATAAAATAATTTCTACAACAATTATGTATAATTATTAAATATAATTATTTGTTGCATAAAAATTATAAATAAAATTATAGGATGAAGATAAATCTTATAGATTTCATTAGAATATTTTTAGTCGGATGTTTCTTCGAAAAAACACAACTTTTAAAATGTTATATTTATTAAATAATTAAGGTGACAACTTTGACATCATTTAAAATAAAATCATATAAGTGTCATAATAACTTTTATAAGACTAAAAACGGCCATATATTCGGTCCTTGGATTCTTATGGTGTATATATACACTACCAATAATTTTTGGTCTGGTTTGTGAGCATTTTAATTGGTATTATTATTTCAATAAAAACTCTATTGCTTATTTTTCACTAAATAAATAATTTCTGCAACATTAATTTATAAGCTATTATGGTAATTAAATTCCTCTTAAAAATTATAAATAAATTACCATGATAAATAAAAACATCTTATCTTTCAAATGAGTATTTATAATAGATTTTATATTCTATATGAACTTATATTAAAAATAATTTATTTATTAAAGTTGAGTGAGAGATATTTCACTTTCCTTTAAATAAAATTAATTGATGGTCTTAATCACCTCCAAGTGGGTTCCAATGGATTTAATTTTGACCCAAATATACCATATAACGAAATATAAGAATCCAATTATATTAAGACAAGTGTTAGGGTAATTTTATAATATTATATTTACCCTTAATTATAAGATTTACCTTTTACTATGCTAAATAAAATTTACTGTAGTTACCATTCATAATGCCCAAAAATAAAACATATCCTATTAAAATAATCTGAACCCTATTATTCCAAATATGGAATCCATTTTTTAAATTCAATACAGAAACATTAGTGAAATTAATTTAATATTAATCCCATTGTTAAGAAAACATGTTTTAAATGTTAAAACATTGCAAAAGATTGAAATGATTTTAACCATGAATTCAATGTAAAATCTATAATAATGTCATAAATTATATTAAATGGTAAAAATATATTCTATATATAATTTATAACCATTAAATATTATAATTTTACCATATAAATTATTACGATGAAAAAGTTATTTTTAATTAAAATATAGCGTGTTTTTACTATTCATTAAATTATGAATGTTATCAGAAAAATAGAAAAACATTATCCAATGTAAATTTTTATATGCTGATTAAAAATAAGAAGTTTATTTTTTATAATTTAAGTTATAAACTTGTAAAATATATATTTAAAATTGGTGCACCATCAAAAGGCGGAAAAACTGCATTTTTGGAAAAATAATTATTTTACCCGAAAAATTTATTTTGTTCTTATACCATGTTCTATAAAATGTGTAAGATGAATTATAATGTTCTAAAATTAAAAATTTATTTACTAATATACAAAATTTCTAGTTTATAATAATATTATAAACATATATCATTATTTAGTGAAACCCGGTATTGCGTACAACAGAATCTATCGAAGAAGGTTGTGGTTGCGTGAAATGCAAGATAAGTCGGGGTTGCATGTAGTGAAAGACTCCTTTGTTGTTGAGTATAACAAAATCCAACCATATTTCATTTATACATTGAATATATATATATATATACTCAATTTTGCATAGAATAACTACTATCAAACAAACATGAAATTGTGTGTAACCCGATCCATGATTAGTGTTGCGTATACTGCAAGTTAATGAAGTGTTGTGTATAGTGCAAGATAATCTTGGTGTAGCGTACAACAGAATATATGAAAGAAATTTAAAAGAATATATCTTATAAAATCTCGGGTTGTTACATTCTACGCCCCTTAAAATAAATATCTCCCTCAAAATTCGTCGGGGTTATAAATCATTTACTATTCATAGAAACCCACATCATAAAAGTATTACTAAAACCTAATTTTAAAAACTAACATATGAAACGTAATGATTACCCATAGAAACTCATTACTGGGATTCCATATAGGATAACATAGGTGAAAATATGGATATGGATGAAAAATCAAACCATCAAGTTCTGATGGAGAGTGGTAGAGAACATAGCTATGAAAAATCCAACCATCACAAAGCCATAAATTTTTGATTTTCTAAGGTAACATATGATTCATCAGATATGAGGGCTCTAGGACAACATTATTGGTTTTCAAGATCATTTCACTAATTTTGAAGAATTTTCAAATAAAAAAAAACTTACATGATTTTGGTACAATCTCATCGTTGTTCGTGCCTTGAACAATTTCCACTTCATCTCTTAAAGAAATGAAGTTGAATTGTCATTGGTGAAGTGTTAGCAGATCAAGTGATGGAATGATGAGTCATTACATATGTTTCAAACAAAAGGATATAAATTTTTTTCAAATATACATAAGTCCATCTATGGGGAGGTTAATCATATATGATTCCAAAAATGTACTTATACTTCATCTATCATACCTCTTAATAAAATAAAACTAGTTTCTACTAACCAGGAACTTCCTGTAGGCCAGCGGTTGGTGCTAAAAGCCTGTCGCTCTTCGGTTATGGGTTCGATTCCCGCAGCCTTGTCTGACGCTATGGGTTGTCTCCCATCCTATGGGTTGTCCTTTTTCTAAAACTACACTATTATAACATTCCGGCAATAATATCGAAAAAAGTTCCAGCCTTAAACAATACTATCTTAATTCATTCCAATCTTTAGGCTTATCCAAAATACTTTTGATGAAGCTCATAGTATAATGAAATCAATTAATAGAAATTTCATCTACCGATCATGTGAATACCATCATTTATCTCCCATATATCATAAAATATATCTTGTTGGTCACATTTTAGATATGTGAATACCTCAATCATATATTCTCTAGAAAAATTAATACCCATTGAAACTTAGTGAAAACATAAATGCTGCCAAAATCTAACTATTTCTACATTACAAAATCCCAAAAATTTTATATACTCAAACCATGATATAATTTTGTCCTCATATCAGCCATGAGCTCATTAATACTATAAAAAATATAATTTTATCCTTATATCTTCATTATGAGCATATCATCTCCTTACCAAAATATTTGAATCACTTTTCATGGTAACCGGTACCATATAATTATTGAAAACCACAATAATCCATTACATAGATATTCCAATGTTCCACAATTAATATAAATGAGATTCCACAACATTATTTTGGAATCCCTTTACATAAACACATAATCATTCCACCACATTTTTTTCATACTCAACATTGCAAATAGTGATCGCATGCGACTTCCCTTTTCCATTTACCTTAAGAGGTTGCTCACGTTGATCATCATTAACCATTGGATTAGGGAATTTATTATCATAATTCCCCATTTTCTTTCACTTGAAGAATTGAAGTGTTGGTGGTGCATTATCTGCAGTATTTTCTTTATTCACATCACTAGCAACCCTTTTTCAATTACATCGACACTCAGCTGCTCGATGACCCTCTTTTCCACACTTAAAACATCGTATAGTCCCTTTAAGACAATATCCACCATGATTCATTCCACACATTGAGCATAAAGAAACATTCATCTTCTTAACACCATTGTTGTAAGATTTCTCCTTAAACTCCATCTTTCATTTCTTGTCAAAACCATGAGATGGATATGTAACACCAACTTCCATTTCTACCTTGATATCACAACCCACAATTTAATCATAGCTATTGAAGTCTCTTATAGCTAATTCCCTTCGATGTCTGGGTTTTATGCCACTGAAGAATCGATCAACAATACTTTTAGGTTGAATGATAATGCCAGATGCATACATTGCAAGCCTTGTAATATTCACTTCGTATATACCAACAAATTCATCATCCTTTTTCTTAAGATCAAGGAACTCCTTTTCCATCTTTGTTCGACAAATATGAGGGAATTACTTTTTAAAAAATAATTTCATTAACTCATCCCATTCAATGGATTCAATTTCATCTCGGGGCCTCATATTCTTAATTAGAGTCCACCATTGATCTGCTTCACCTTCTAAACGATAAACAGCCAGAATGACTTTTTCATGTTCTGAACAATGAATTGTGGAAAATATATTTTCAATGGTACTGATCCATTGTTCAGAAACAAGTGGATAAGAAGACCCACTGAAAGATGGTGGACGTTTCCTCATGAAGGACTCAATATAATATTATTCCCTTCTCTGCTCATTTGGAAGTCCAGAATGATTCATAGCATGTGTAAGAATAGAAATACAATTATTCACTGCATCTCTCATAATATTGGCTTGTTCAGGAGGAAAATCATCGCATCATCCATTACAATGATCAACACGGTTCCATTGGGTTCCAGCCATCATCTAAACCCCAAAAAGAATAGTGTGAAAGGAAAAAATCATGCTAGGGAAAACAACATATTTAAGGGGGTGTGCCGTCAATATCTAACATCTTAGGTTTAATTATAAGATTGTTATGATAATTCTAGGACTATAACCTATACTCATACTTAACCTTAGGGACATCCCTAGACATACCTTTGAAATATATCTAGGGATCTCACTAATGTTTTCACATCCTAGTTTCCAATGGTTAACTAATCCATTCCTCTGATACCAACTGTAGAGACCCAAATCATGATGTACATAGACATTACATTACTCTTGCGGAATATCTAATACATAACAAAAATATACACCAAAAGATCGTAATAGTTTAGTTTCTTTGTAATTTTGGAATATAAACTTCTAATCATGTTGAAAGATCTTCCACATCTCCCATAACGATCTTCACCTTTTTGTTTCATTACCTAAAACCTTTCTTTTAAACCTGGGGGAAATGAAAACATAAAAATGGTGAGCTCAAATGCTCATTAAGAGTAATCATGGAGAAAATAAAACAAACCATATATATTTGAACTTAAAAGCATGAACATAATGTTTAAACATCAAGATCTTGAGAAATCACATAAAACATGGCAGTATGTAAGGAATAGATCATAATGGAACATCAATCATGATAAAAAATCATGGGAATATAACATGTAATTGTGGAAAACATTATTCACATGATATTATTTCCATATTATCCAAGGCATTGCTTCCAAGACCATCTTAGCGGACAAATTCCCTTACTAAATCGAGTTTACTTGTCGTTCCATCCCTGTATTACTGAACTAGATTTACTTTCCGTTTCAGCCATGTCTATCTCATAAGATATAAATCATTACCCAATGATTTTGAGGGAGATATAGGTCCCACCCATCTCATAATGAAATAATTATTAATTGTGAAACAAAATAAACATAAAACATTCATCATAACCCAAAGGATAAAATGGGTTTCATAAACATCATCTGATCATCACATAATCCAATTAAAACAAATGAATATTTCACCATAAAAAAAGTGAAACCATGTAAATCATTGAGAAATTATACATGAAACATTCACATATGAAATAATTTCATCTTATATGGGAAATGTTTTTGATAAAACACTTGAAATGAATTCTTAAGGAAATTAACCTTTCTTATACAAAATCATTATCTTTTCACAAAATTCCACGAAGTTTTAAATGAAAATTATTTTATTGAAAAGAGTCATAAAATCTTGTAGAGTAATCAACATGAAAATGAGGCATTATGAAACCGTAAAAATCTTTTCATGTAGTATAAGTTAAAAAAACATTCTTCCCGTACTTTTGCTGGAAAAGTCAAAAAGTACCTCATATGGTAAACAAAAGAAAGATTCCTTCCATACGATGTGGTAAAAGTAAAAAAGGGTAAAAATGACTTTAAAAATACATAGAAGAAAATTAAGCATTCTATGAAAACCTTTTAAGAACATATGGACATGGATAACCCCAGTAAATACTTGCGAATAAACAATCTCGGATAAAAATAAGATTGGAATAATTATCCCTTACCATAGGTCCGATATGCTTCGTACATATCCGAACATCCTGTATAATTATTTAAATAATGTCATTGACTTATTATAGAATCATATTCATTTTTATGATATCATATATGTTTCACTTATGACTTTATATTACCTTTTCTTTTGTAAATCCATGTTAAGGAAGCGTTTGGGGTAAAATCGTTTCATTTATCTTACATGTTTCGACCTTTTGTTCATTATATTGTCACTTATATCCTAATGTCCTGAATTTTAGAGTGTAAAAAATTATTTATACGTAATAAATATTCAGCATATACATATATATGATAGATTGATAAATGGAATGAAATACACCGTTCATGGAGACGGTAGGCCGTACGTACGCATGGACGCTATTTTCGTTTCCTTATTGAATTAAATGGAATTAAATAGATGACATAAATATATATATATACATAAATCCAGTAGCATTATTATATCATATATTTAATTATTATTCGTTACATATACTTTAAAATCAATCATGATTTGTTAACATGAAGAATGAATCTTATCACGTTTGTGTAGATGGTAGTCCGTACGTACGCACGAGCGATGATATAGTTCCCATGATCGTGGAATTGTATTCAAGTGTATGTATAGTATTTCATAATAAATATCACTTTAAAATAATCACATATACTTATTCTTTACAACATTATAATCATCCAAGTAAGGTGGTGGTGGAAAATAGATTACGCCACGACGTGGAGACGATATTCCGTACGCACCTGCACGCGGTGATTTTGTTTTCCGTAGGATGGATAAAAGGTGGAATAGGGTTGTTTCTTATTTATAATAACCTATCAGTATATGAGTGATGCTGATGTTATTACTTTATAATGAAACAAAAAAAGAAGATGATGTAGAAGAAGAAATAAATTTGAAATAATCTTTAACAGATATTACATCTTCTCTGACACGCCTCTTTGAAACCTCCTCTTTGGGAACTAAAATTGGTATTTGAAGAATACAAGGACCTATAGAATATTTTTAGGGAACTGTAGATGGGAAATGGTCCGTGGTTGGCTGATCGTGAAGGCTCAATGTTGTATAAAGATGAGGCGGAGGATTTCCCCTTTTATAAGGGAGGAGAGGGGCACCTTTGTAATCCTAAAAAATATTAGTTTAATATAAATTCATACCCCAAATAAAAACCAACATAAATGACACAATTCAAATATTATATGATATAGGGTTTTAATATCATCGACCGATCATATTTAGATATGTTTTGATCTTATTTTAAACCTTTTCATTTTAATTTATCCTTATTTAATCTATTTAATTTTATTTGTGCTAATAAAATTATAAATTTTACATGGTTATAAATAGTCACTTATGTGTTGTTAATTTTCTATAATTGGATACTTAATTACATTTTCTACTTTATAAAATTCAATTTTTAATTTTTAAATATTTTTGTGATTTTTAAGCAATTTAATAATTTGTTAATTTTTTTAAAATAACAATAGTGTCAATTTTGAAACAATTAATTTATTTGAATTTAAATAAAATCCAAACAGATGATATATTCGAACTAAAATATTTAATTGGTTCCTAACATGTCAAATACGTCTATAAAATTAGTGTATCACGTTAAATTGTTCATATAATATTTATTTTACTATTTTTGAAACCATTTATTTGATACTTCTCTTAATAAAATAATTTCTACAACATTTTTGTATCATTATAAAATATTCTTATTTGTTGCATAAAAATTAAAAATAATATAATAGGATAAAGATAAATATTTTATATTTCATAAGAATACATTTAGATGGATTTATATTCTAAAACACTTAACTTTTAAAATGTTATATTTATTAAATTATGAAGTTGACAACTTTGACATCATTAAAAATAAAATATTATAAGTGTCATAATCACATTTATAAAACTCAAATGGTCATATATTCGGTCATTGGGTGATTATGGTGTATGGTATGGTTTGTGATCCTTTTAATGGGTATTATTATTTCAATAACAACTATATTACTTATTTTTCACTAAATAAATAATTTCTGCATCATTAATGTATAAGTTATTAAGTTAATTAAATATATCATTAAAATTATAAATAAATTACCATATTTGAGAAAAAAAATTATCTTTCAAATGAGTATTTATAACCGAATTTATATTCTGTATAAACTTACATTAAAAATACATTAATTATTAATGTTGAGTGAGACATATTTCACTTTCCTTTAAATAAAATAATGTAAAGGTCTTAATCACCTCCATGTGGTTTCCAATGGATTCCATTTTGACCCAAATATAACTTAGGACGAAATATAATCATACAATTATATTAAGACAAGTGTTAGGGTAATTTTATAATATTATATTTAACCTTAACTACAAGATTTACCTTTTTCTATGGGAAATAAAATTTACAGTAGTTACTTTTCATAATGCCCAAAAATAAAAAGTTATCTATTAACATAATTGGGAACCACTTATTCCAAATATGGAATCCATTTTTTTAAATTCAATACAAAAAAGTTGCAGAAATTAATTTAAAATTAGTCTCGTTGTTAAGAAAACGAGTTTTAAAAGATAAAACATTGCAAAAGATTGAAATGATTTTACCTATGAATTCAATGTAAAATCAATTATAATGACATAAATTATTTTAAATGGTATAAATAAATTATATTTATACTTTAAAACCATTCACTATTATTATTTGACAATATAATGTATTACGATGAAAAAAGATGTTTTTAATTAAAATATAGCGTGTTTTTACTATTCATTAAAATATGAAAGTTATCAGAAAAATATCCAAACATTATCCAATGTAAATTTTTATTTCTTGATTCAAAAGAAGAATTTTATTTTGTAAAATATTACTTATAATCTTGTCAAAAATTATTTTTAAAATGGGTGTGCCATCAAAAGGCGTCAAAACTTTATTTTTTGAAAAATACATATTTTACCCAAAAAAATTATTTTGTTCTCATAACATGTTCTATAAAATTTGTAAGATGAATTATAATGTCATAAAATTCAAAATATATTTACTAATACTCATAATGGATAGTTTATAATAATATTATAACCATGTATCTTTGTTTAGTGAAACGCGGTATTGCGTACAACACACGCTATCGAGGAAGGTTGTGATTGCGTGTAATGCAAGCCATATCAGGGTTGTGTGTAGTGCAAGACTCCTTTGTTGTTTCATATAACAAAATCTAACCACATTTCATTTATACATTGAATATATATATATATACAATCAATGTTTCTTTGAATAACTACTATCAAACAAACATGTAATTGTGTGTAAGACATCCCAGATTTGTGTTGCGTATACTACAAGCTATTACGGTGTTGCATATAGAAAAAGATAATCTTTGTGTAGATTACAATAGAATATATGAAAGAAATTAAAGAGAATATACTTATAAAAAATCGAGTTGTTACCAATATACTATTTGATGTACAGTGATAATCACATCCAATTTATATGTAACATTATTCAATACTAGTGTATCCCAATTATTCATTTCATCATAAGTATTTGTTGTAAATAACATAATATTCATGTTATCTTATGAGTTGTTCTACCTGACACACCATTGGTAATGACATTGGAATATCTTTTGTGATCCCAGAGTGTCCCATAGTAGTTTCATACATTAAAAAAATGTGGTAAATCATGATTTTTTTAGATGATAAACATTGACGTGATTCTCAAAATGTATTTTCAAACTAGCTTCTATACTCATGATGATTTCTACATGTGGTATGAATAGATAAATTTTTCATAGGGTGAGAATTTCAGGATGACCAGATAATGGAAATTGGGAGAGGTCGTAGTTAGATCATGTAATTTTGGGCTAGAATTGAGTTAGCTTAGGATGATCATGGAACGAATGGAAAGCCTTTGTCTTTTGTTCAGATAAGTGATACCCCCTTGAACTTTCCTCTAATAGATAATCTCCATTAGGATATGTTTCAAGATGAATTCATAGGACTTTCGACAAATATAAGAGTTGATATTGAGATTTATATATTGGTAGGTGTGCATTCCAGTTCGATTCCTTCATATTGTTTGTAACTATATGAGATGAAAAAGATGAAAGTGCAGCTTTAGGACTTATAGAATAATGGATTTATTAGAATTATCACTTTACCATGTGGTAAAAATATGTGGTTTTCAAAAAGGTGGATAGTAGTATTTGAAAAAATATTGACTACTAGATATTGAACAAGGTGATGGTGATGAAATAATACCCCTTTAATATGATTGTTTTTTGTTCAGTTATAGGGAGTCACATTTCTCTCCATGATTTATCTCTAAATAAGCTATCATAAGTTTTTAGTTAGAGAATAGTAAACATAGAAAATTGAGTTTTGGATTATTTATGGCATTATTGAGTAATAAGTTATTTCATTCATGTTTTTGAAAATCCTAATTTTTTCATGAATCTTAGGAACAACATCTTACACACCTACCTAGACTTGTTCATTATTGTTTTTGATGATGAAATTATAAACTAGTCATTAAAATAAGAGTAGAATACCATAAACAGTGTGATAATATTGAGTATTCATAGTGCACATAAGATTTATGTTAAGATATCTATGTATTTATTTTGGATACATGAGGTGAGATTCCCCAGTAATTTAGCATCAAAGAAAGGTATGTCAATGGAACTGTATAATGTTTTTGTAGTGATATCTTGGTAATATCCATTTACTGTATTTGAGATCCAGACCTTTCTAGGCTATGTAGGATGTTACTCCGGAGTTAGCTATGTTTTCCACCTATTATAAACACACATGAACAAATATAAAAAAGGTAGTGAGTTCCCAATTGATATAATATTGTGAATAATTGTATCTTGAGATGAAGATAAGGTGGGAGATATCTCCAATGGTGATACTGCCAGACCATGGGATTGATTATGCATTTTACTATGATGTATCTGGCATTGCTCATGGAGTAGTACTAATTTCAATAATAATTTAAGTTTCCTATAGGAATCATCATCAATTACCCCATGAGTGTAACTACCCTACTCATTGAATAGGCCTATAAGACACGGTCCAAGATCACACCTCATGACTTAGAGTAATATTGTTTAGTCTATGCAGTGATGTGTTGGAGATGGTATATATTCTATGAAAGATTTATTTTTTACATGGAGAAAAATATACTTCGACACATATTTATATAGTAAGATCTAAATTTCATATCATGTTATTGGGTAGAGTGTATTTATATTTTTAACATCATAACATATTGTACACTAAAGAATGGAAATATCACTATGGATTCTCATAGCTATAAAACACAGTTTGAGTACGATCTTGGTGACAGGTATTATGATGAGTAGTGGAACATGATATATATTTTGGATAAAGGTATAATTTATTCATAATAGGATCAATGTTCAATGATTTTTCCCATTTTTTTGATCATATTTTCACTTATATACAAGTTGAAGAATGGTTGGGAGTAAGTCCCATGGTGTGTTGTGTTGAGGGAACAAATAACTAAATGTTACAAGATACCATATGGATGATGGATAAAAATTATGAGATCATGGTACATGGGGAATTATTAGTCCATAATCCTATCAGATATGATCTATTAAAGTATTTATATAACTCTACATGGGTAGTACGTCTTGAAGAATGGATTATGTTCCATGACATCAAGAGATATTTCTAGATGTAAGGGATGAACATGTACATTTCTAGGTTCTTCTCTCAATGAAATTCATATACAGGGCTAAGTACAAGCATCATCATTCTATTTGTTTTCTCCAACAACTTCTAGTTCCCATGTGGATGTGGGAGGAAATAACGACCACCTTTGTTATGGTAGTACCTAAGAACCTAAGGAGTTATGATTCTATCTAGGTGATTATTGATTGGATGATAATAATTTTACACATATTATAAATTTCAGATACTAACTCAATGGATGGATTGAGAAATATTTTCATCTATGAGATTATAAACTTATACATAATAGCCTTGATCATTGGATCAAACATAAAAACATATTTTATTTCATGATTTTTGGATGTTTGGAAAAAAGATATAGGGAGTCATCTCAGATTGAGAAAAATATCCCTTCCATATATTGAATGAAATATCACGAATAATATACACATTTTGAATGATATGACCCAAAATATAATTATATAAATTTTTGAATCATGGGATGATAAAATATATTTGGTTGAGTTGTCAAATAAAAATAGTTTCCTGGATTTGATTTATATGGAACCTTATAAGGATGTTTATTAATGGTTGTCCCATTCACCACTCTATTTGAATGAGGTATCTTAATTATTATTTATGAGCCCTGGTATGGTTTATAAGACAAATAATACATTAAAACTAATTCTGATTATTTTTATCATCACCTATCATATATGATGATATTATGATGACAGTAGGAGGATAAATTTGGAGTTTTCCTTTTTTGATCATGTTTTATTGAGATTGACTCATGAGTTTGGACACCATAATATATTGAATAATGGAAATATTGAACAACATTTTTTGGTAAAATACTTGATCACTAAGTGGTCTAAAATTGTGCTATATGGTTTGGAACTTCCTCAATGTTATCATGTCATAAATGATGTGTTCCACATTTCTTAGAATTAGAGGAATATTCATGATCATTACTATATTATAGACTATGAGTATATTGAGTTGGAAGTAAATGCATCTTATAAGGGGAGATTATTGAGGATTATAGAATGATGAAATAAATTCCAATGAGGGAATATTATTCCGATCAATTACTTTTAGTGTCGTCATGGGTGATTCCTAGAAGAGACTTGAAAGTATGTGGTGACATTCAAGCTGAGTTTCACGAGTTCTCCAAACATGAACCCTAGGTACACCTATCATGGTTGTGAAGTGTTTAAGAGGGAGATACTTGTAAAGCCCTTATTTTCTTGTTTTCTTATTAAAAATCCTTATTTCCCTTCATCATCATTATATATTTTTCTTATTACTTATTGGTAAAATGGTTGTTGGATTTGATAATATTGAGGAAGCCTTCATGTAATTTTTTAATCTTTTAGGCCAAAATGTATGGAACTAAACCATAGTCTAATTGGCTACACTACATCACCATTAAGGCGTCGAGGCCACCCTATAATAGAAGGGGATTGTGTTACTGTGGTATTTTTCAATGGAGGTTGAACTATATCCTTCACTATGGAGGGATTTCTGTGAAGTCTGCATTTTGGTGGATCAAAACCGATTATAAAGACATCTGGTATACTCATTCATCCATCCTAAAATCCTTGGGTATTTTGTATTAAAATGGTCCATTTTAGAGTTTATTAAGGGATGATGCTTCATAATTTAAGAGGGGAATTATTAAGGATTAAACTAGGTTTTTACACATCAATAAAAACACTGAAATATCATTATATACAACTTTGGTTGTCATCATTATAGGGAATTTATGGGTTATAGGAAAAACATCTTGGTGAAGTCTTCCACATTGCATTGTGGAGGTTTATTTCAGTTCATTACACACTGAAATACACTATTGAAATCCATGGTGGTTAGTTCATATGATGAAGCAAATATTCATGCACAATGGTGGCCCCACATAGTGAAAATTTTCACCATATTGGTTATCCCTATCTAGTGGGGGTAGTTTTCACTACACCATCATTCCATAATGTCCTCTTTACATCATGTATCCTTATGTATTTCTAATACACCACCCAACTAAGATTAATGTATTCTGGTGATTGATCTTAGGTAAGAATAAGTTATACAATTTGTCTTTTTTTACATACCTTACTCTAGAACCCTTGTCACACTAGATTGGAATCATCTATAGGAGTCTTTGGTGGCTGATCATATTCTGGTAGGTGTGAAAATATGGTTTGGGTGAAGTTACCTTCGACAGACCCTGAAATTGATGTCAAAACTAGCTGTTAGGATGTTCCTTCCCATTTGGACCATGTAAATAATGTTGGAATAATATTTTATTTATTCCTAATTAAACCAGTCTTGTTTTGAGTTTCATGTGGGTGTGTGAGTGGATATAGGGATTTCATGATTATGATCATGTGATTATGTGTGGTTCCTAGAATTGGATTATGGTGTAAATGTTTATTCCATTCTACGAAATGTATTTATTATTTTGTTAAACCAATCTTGGAACAAATTTTAGGTATCAATTAGATCAGTTGGATCCATGATGTTTTTGTGATGTGGTCCAAACAAACATAAAGGAAGTATTGACTAATAATATAGATGCATGTGCATGTGTGGCCAAATATCTGACCGGACAGAGTCAAAATGACATTAAATTTGAGTATTTATATCCCTACAAGGGGAAGTGCTTAAGTGGATGACTTGATGATACTAGTACGGGATTCCCAAGAACATTGACCATGCATGTCAAAAGAACAGTAGATTGGGGACTGACATGGTAGAACAAGTAGTGCTTATGATGACAACCACCGTCTATATTGGGTGAGATATGGTACATCAATAGTGTTACTTGTTTGAATTTTCTGATATCCTTACCTGTAATATGTTGATGTACGTGGGGCCGGGGTTTTTGGAAGCCTTGTTAATTCATGATGAATCAACACATGTGTATTTATATGATTATTATATCATTTACCTATGTCATGAAATTCCCAATTATACGTTATGTGCACTTATGTTATGAACACATTGGGGGTACCACTGAATATTCAACTCAAAAGATACATTGTAATTTCTGTGTGCTTTTGTATTCCATGAATAGATACATGTTAATGGGAAAGAGACACTAGGTGGATGGATGGGTAGAGGATTACCGAGATGGAAACTGACTCAAATAGACTCCATAGTACCTAATACTTATTTATTGTCATACCTCACATCATTATCCTACTTTATGGATTACCACATTGGAATCCCATTATCTGGTGTATGGCTTGTAATCCATATTGTTATTTCCACATGATTAATATAATTATATATTACCTTGTTCATTATTATTATATTCTCAATAATCAATGACTAGTTACTAAGGGTATAGTATCACAACTAGATGAATTATACCCTCACTTCTAGTTAGTAACCTATGGTATATGGGTATATTCACTTGAGGTCATGTGAAATTTCAGTTCAGACCCAGTGGTTTGGCTCAAGATGTTAAAAAAGTGTACATGGTAGGATTCCACCACCTATATTCACTCAAAGTTAACATACACCTTCTAAGTGACTATAAAACATTTTTCACTTATATTATTTTTCTTGTTCTGTTGATATAAAAATCGGAAACATACAGACTAAAATATTCAATCAAATATCAAATAGTGTATTTGGTATTGTGGGATGTATACAATTTTCACATGGAAAAATAAATTTCATTATTACATTTTTTTTCAAAATATATCTATTATTATTATCATATATTTCATTATTTTATATATAATATGTCTTAATCACTATATAATTTGACTATCGAGTTCATAATTTATTTAGGGTTATGAATTATTTTTTCCTTAGTTATTAAGGAAAATATTTTCCCCTATGTTACATATAGATGTTTTAGGAACTTGTTGACAATCATAGATGATCAATAATACCACTCAGATAATTTGATTGACAGAATCAAAATATGAGATAAGCAATCTATTTATTTTTTCATCAATATAGTAAAAAAATTATAATGGAATTTTTTTATTATGAATACATTTCCCAAAAAAATATAAATTACCACATATTATTCACATAAAATTAAAACTCCTCCAAATATATACCATGAATCTATATTTATTCCCCACACATATGTTAAAATTTATCTTTAATTAAACTATTTGATGGAAAGTCATGTTTTCTTTAACAATTAATATAGCTACGAAAACTATTATTTCATGGTCTTTAAGGTTTACTGTAATTAAAATGTAAAGGTATTATTATATCGGTATTTTAGGACCTAAATAATTAATTTGGGGTTTAATAACACTTATTGTATTTAACTCCATTATTATTGAACAATAATCAACTATTTTTTAACTATTTCGACATATCTTGAGAATCTCATGAATATGGGGAATAAAAATTAATATGTCGATATGGTTCAAAATGATTATTGTGAATGGGATAAATAATATTTGATAGTTAATTAATGGTTTGAAAAAAATATCCAATTTAAACTCATGAGTTTATGTCTACATAAAATGAAATATAACTAAAATTAGTAATTATAAAATTATAGAGACCAAAATCATCTATATTCTAAAAAAATACAAATCAACACCTGGAATGGTATTTCACTGACAATTTTGCTTATATGTCTATAAAATGAAAATATTATTTAAAAAATTGTTACTCAAATCTATTATACCAAAATAAAATCAATATTTACATTATGTAACAACATGAGATATTTTGAATTTTTTTTACAAATTAATTTATCCTTTTTGATATATTTCATTTCACAAAGCACTGAAGTTAGTTAATATTATATTAAATAACTATGATTGGTATGTGTTATACAAAAAACCTAGTTAATCATTCTCTTCAGGAAACATAATTTTCAAATTTCTCTTCACAGAACAATAAAGTTATCATTCATTACACGTAACAGTGACTTTCCTCGATGGCTTGCGTAACACACATGACAATGTTTTACTGAGCAATAGTATATCCCTAAAATTCAATTACATAATATAATAAGATATAACATATGTGATTAATTAGTTGATATGAATAGTATTATGTAATTTATGAAAACATTTTCTTTACACAAATATTATATGAATTCATTGGTTACTAATTAATTTGAAATGGATATGAAAACTGATTGAATATAAATGGAAACAATATTATTTTAATGATCACAAAGAAATTTTAACATAAAAAATTAAATAATTTAGTGATCTTAATGTAATATATATTTTATATATTCAATGAATTTTTTTCCATTCGTATAATAGATTTTATACACAAAATATAATAACAAACCCAATTTTATACTTTGAAACCAAATTTTTATTATGGATTTTAGCACCTTTTAGTGAAACTATTTTAAATACAATTTTTGTAACATTAATGGATATAATACGTCAAAATAACATTAAATTTTAAAGATAAATATAATAATCACGTTAGGGTAGTGTTTCAATATTTTTCTCTGATGTTTTTTTATTTTAAATAAAGAAAAGTACTGAATTTTTGTTCAAAACTGATTTTTCACATAATTTATTTATAAGGATAAATTATATTTTAAATTGGTTTTGAATTATTATTATAAACTATTTTTATCCATTGATATAATTTTTTTCATTGAGATCAATTTCACTTGAAAATTGTGTATAATAACCTAGAAAAACATTGAACGTTTTCACATTTAAAACCGCATTATCGAGCTGAATGTGGGATATGATTTAAATCATCTTGTATAAAATATTTGATCTGAATATAAAAAATTTATTCCATTTTTTAATTAGAATATTTTATAATGTCTAATAATTTTAAATTATTTTTTTGACAAAAATTATGGTGAATGTAATTTTAATAAATTAAATCAAATTTGTTAAAATTAAGCATAACTGAGGCCAAAAACTTAAATATAAGATGCATAATGAGCTATAAAATTTTCCATGATCCATTATATAGATATATATTTACCCTGTTATTCCTTTGGTCTATTGTTTCTAATTATTGGATTTGATTTACATGTGAAAAATGTGAATGGAATTCCTTTGTCAAAAATATTACACGAGTTCCACTTATCCTCCAGTATAAAAAGTCCTCCTATATTCCAATACATTACACCTCTCAAACCAATTATGTTAGACCAATATAATCTAAAATACACTCCAATAAATCTTATCGTACTCCTTAAAGTATAACTTATTTAATAATGTATTCTAATGAATCCCAATGGTTCAAACCAAAATCAGTTACCCGATTAGGAGGTGACAACCTCCCTCAAACTCCTTCATATTATTTTACTTCCCCACTCCATCTAAAGATATTATTACATAATAAGGAAAAATATGTATACTATATATAATGAGATTTTTTATGATATGTTTTGGACCTCTAATTACACTCACCTCCATCTAATGGGTAACCAACATACTGTTTATGTGTAAGGTGAACTACCGCCTCACAAAATGATGATTGTTATTTTTTTCCTTTACCACCACTCATGGAGGAAATTTTTATGGAAACTATATTTATATATCTTATATATTATATCAATTATTTAATTAATATTCTATAATTGTTTCACCACACATATCATTGTACATTCAATTTGGTGTAAATATAATAATTTCATTTGACGAAGTGTTGACTACCACCCCCTCAAAGAGATGCGATTTATTTAAACACTACATAATGTTTATTAAAGATGTGTTTAGTAACATTATATCGTATATATGAAATAATAGTCTATCTAAATTATAATATATATATACATATCTGTCTTTTTATTTCTTTATTTCAATTTGAATGGAAAAATGGAAACAACGTTTATGCGTACGTATGACTTACCATCTCCATGAAGGGTGTATTCAATTTCATACATATATATTCTATATATTATTATAATAAAAATATACTTAATATAAATTATATATATCATTTTTTATATTATGTAAATAATTATATAATTATAAGGGATAAATATTTAACAAATTAATACTTCTGTGAAGAACAAAGAAAATATTACCCGATGTGAAACCTTATCATATGATTGTCAACGAGAAGGAAAAGTGTGGTTATAATTTAACAATATATGATATTAGATATAATTATATTATAATATCAATATATAAAATAATCTTACATTTATTATACAAGAATCTATGATGAGTACAAAGAGATTCATGACACATGGTAATGGAATTTCATCGCACCTTTTTTCATGAGATAAATGCTTCATTATCAACCCATCCATTATATGTGGTTGGTATAATGACCATAGATTTATTATATTATTAATATAAATATATTTATGGGTATTCAAATTTCCATTTTATGACCTTTATTTAATGGGTTTTATTTTAAAAATGTTACCAAATCAGTAAGACAATTTTGGCGCACTTTTCCTTCTTTAAGAGACATATTTTGTTATGAACCTATTTTAGTTTTTGAGGTGTATGTGATTCCATTTGGCATGTTATATCATTAAATTATTGTGTTTCATGATATTTTTTAAGATTAATTAAATTTCAATTTTTACTTGTATAGTGTGATCCTATGTAACCATGTGGTAAGAGTTTATTGAAACAATCTCATCTCTTTTCAGATTGTTAATGATTATGCTTATTTTGATGAAATATTATGATCCATATCTCAAGATATGTAATGAGTTTAATTATAATTTTTTTATTTAATATATATCCAGGAATTTGAACAATGTTTATACTCATTGGAACAAAAGATAATTAAAAACTATTTTAATGAAAAAATATATTGTATTTCCATCTTCGTTTAAAAATTTCTTTTATTTCTAAAATCATGTTTTCCAAAATGCTTTCAAAAATGTTTTCCAAATTTTTTTCAAATGAAACATGAAGAAAAGTTTCCACGAAAAATGGTTTTCCTTTCAATTATTCTTTTATAATTTTTTAAATAAATTTTCAAATAAATTGTTTTTTGAATGTTTTTTGGTTTTAAAAAGCATTTTTCAAAGATGAAATGACATTTTTTCCAAGAAATGTTTTTAAAATATCTTTTCAAATTATTTCCAATATATGATAACATCCATTGTTGTCACTCATTCCCTTGTAGACAAATTATTCAATTAATCCATTATTATTTTTTCATATAATGAATTATGTTTTCGTAAAATAATATTAGTAAAACGTTTTTCCCTTTTACGGGTTATTTTATTTTGAAACATACTTGTTTTCAGGGGTTTTATTTATGATAAATGACTATAAAACACATCTTATTACACAAGTTATGATATTATTACATCTTTATAATACCCCTTTAATTTCATGGGTTACTATATGATTATTTATAATCTTGTGGAACATGAATATATGATTTAATTATGAGTTGGAGGGACCTATATCTCCCTCCAATGCATTGAGTAAAAATTTATTTATCTCGATATAGACATGGATGGATTGAGAAATGAACATGGTTCAGTATTACAGGTATGTAATTATAAATTAACTAGATTTAGTAATACAGGGATCGAAAAAGGAGTGAACATGGATTAGTAATACAAGGCCAGAACAGTGTGTGAAACTAGTTCAGTAAAGGACATTTTACATTAAGATATCATTGGAAATGATTACTTGACTATAATGGATATAATTATATATTAATATGCGTCTTCCACAATTCCATGGTTTATTTCTATGCTATGCATTCAAGGATTATTTTTTTATTTCCTTATGATTTATATATTATGAACTACCAAGATATATGCAATGATTCGTGTTTACGACATTATGAAACATAGGGTGTGATATTCTAATGTTATGATCACAATATCATACGATAATTCCCATGAATATGATTACATGTCACCCTTTTTTACCCTCACTAAGCATCTGAGATCACCTATTTTAATGTTCCATTCTATAGGTTATGTAGAAATGAATTAGGAATGATGTTTCTAAGAAGGGTTATAATCATGAAGATCATAGTGGGAGATAATGTAGCCCACTTTTATACCAGGTTTTATATTTAAATGTTTCCAATGACTCTATAATAATATGGTCTTAAGTAATTTGTTTTTTTAATGATTTATATATTCTAAAAAAGTTATTTAATATCTATATATGAAAATAAATGGTAACTATAGTCAGTATCATGGAAAATGTTTTGTTAATATATAGAATATAGGATGAGAAAAAAATACGTGAGAACCCAAATAACATGTCTAGGGGTCAGTCTAAGGATAAATAAAAGTATAAGAAGTTTTACTAGAATATTGGAAGTAGATAGAGTGATTTTTTTCTTAGAAAACATACCTTTCTGAATACTACAAGTGTATATGGCTCTATAAACAATATACCTAGGGGTAAAAACACTGAAATGATATTTCCAGCCAGACTCAGGGTAATATACTACACAACAACCAGCCTTCCTGCAAACATGGTTTGACACTCTCATGGGATATGGTTTGGGAATTCAAAAACTATATATGAACTAACATGAATGATTTATATATAAATTGGACATAAATAACATATAATGAATGTTGGGCATCATATATTATGTAAGGTATCTTTATTGAGAAAACGAATTAGTAATTTTTTTCACAACTAAGTGTTTTTTCAGCTATGTTATGTAATGATAAGACTATTCTTATTATTTTTGTAATTGGAGGAAACATGAAGTAATTGGATAAACATTGAACGAGATGGATTATTTTCTAGTTATAATTAATATGGAAAGTTCAGCAGAGTGAGATATTTTGTGATCATGCCTAATATGTTTTTAGGGAACTATATTAATATATGTACCATATCCTACTCTAAGATTCACCAAGGAATATAAAAAAGGATTTCATTGATATTTGTAAATGTAGGAGAACATGGATGAAAAAATATTCAGTTTCCATTGTGTTATGAATGTGGTAGGAATCACATAAGTGAATGTTATAGAGGAAAAATAAGATGTTATTTCTATACAATATAAGGACTCAAAGAAAGTGACTACAAGGGAAAAATATGCAGTTCTATTAATGAAATGGATGGAAATATTTTCCTCCCAAAGACATCATCTATGGATATGTTCTTTAAGTGTGGAATAAACTATCATTATTCAAATCAATGTCCCAAGAGGAAAAATCATAAATAGAATTATCAATGTGGTGTGTGTAATGGTTATATTGTTGATAATGAAGAGACTATAAATGAAATATGAAAGGGAATTGGTATTATGTAATAGGATGAGGTAAAATTTTTCATGAAATATGGATAAAGTAATATAATTATTTTTGTATTTTGGATTCAGGAATTATGTTATATGAATGGTGAAACAAAAAAATTATTTTCCAATTTTCATTTTTTTCGTTAATGATTTTCATTAATTAAATGAATGGATTTGATGGAATAGAAAAGTGAGTTAATGGAAAGTTAATTTCCATATAGAAATCATTATTAATTGAAAGATAATCCTTAATATGTTTCATATGTTAATATTTCTTTGATATAATGATATTTCAAATATGAATAAGAAAATTGGATGGTACTAATTACCTTGTTACTAATTAATAAATTGTGGACAAGTAAAAAATGCCATAATAGTTAAATTTTATAACATCTTGGATTTATGGAATATATCTAGTAAAACATGGAATAAAATATCATGCATGTTTTATGAAAGTATTTATGGTAGTTCATGTTGTTACATTGTACTAAGACAATTTACCACGGGTGTATTCACATGTTGTAAATGTGTCTTCCAAGTGTTACATTGAGATATATGTGGGATCAATGATAAAATAATTTCATGAATTTCTTGCTAATGCTTTGGATATTAATATTATATAGGGGTTATAAGTTAAATTATTCATAAAAGTTTTATGTTAATCTTCTGAGTAATCATTTATGTATTGAGATTTTATTGAAAACCATGGATAAGTGGTTATTTTGTGATTCACCTTATTTAAAGGATGTCCATAATATATTTAAAAAATTATATTTGTGTGGTTTTAGAAAGGGAAATTATGTATATTGAGTGAAAACCAATCTATTCCAGCATGGATCTGGGTCCTGAACCCATGAATGAAGAATGATAAGGGTTTTACACCTACCACTGGTCTACACAATGCCCTGGTTCAGGTATACTGTTTTTGGAAAAATAATTATTTATGGTGAAACCATAGTGATAAATTTTATGTTTAGTGATTAAATTATTAACTATATTCATTTTTTATAGTACTTATAGAAAAATAGTTATAATTTTAAATCTTTTATAGGCTTTAATATCAGTTAAAACAGTATTTTAGTGCTTTGAGTAGCAAAATTAATTTATTAACATCCATTTTAGGACATAATATAAGAATTAGAAATATTAAAAAGAACACCAAAAGAATGAAATTTTGTTTATAAAAATATATCAAGAATTTATATTTCCTTATATTATTTTTGAATATAATAATTACTCAATGGGATGATATTGATAAAAAAATTAATACCTTAATTTTTGTTGAACTGATAGACTTATAAATCATCACTGAGTTACGAATTTATGGTCCTAAACATTTAGTTGATCATTTATTTGATTGTTAATTATGACCACAACCAAGACCTATAAATATTAAATACTTTCTTATATGTAAAATCTCTACTCTAAAACTATGTTACAATATAAGGAAACCTAGTTATATATTACTTCAGGTAACCATTATGGTTCTAACTTTCTCTTTGTAATGGATGTTTTGGGGTCCATTTTTACAATATGGGTTTCTATGAATGAAAATAACAAGTATTTAAACAGTGATTACCCAAAAAAAATTCAAGGGAGAATTCATTATTAATGGGGTTAGAATGAAACACCCCATGGTTTTGTGAATTATTATTATTTTAATTAATTAAACATTTTTGATATTTTTCATTTCACGCAACACAGAAGATAGTTTATTTTAATTAAATACACTGTTTGGATTTAGTTATATGAAAAAACCAAGATAATAGTGTACTACAAGATATATAATCATTATTTATCTTTATACGTAACACATAGTTTATCATCTGTTACACACAATAATGACTTTACTTGATGGCTGGCGTAATACACAAGACTGATATTAATAGAACAATAGTATGTCATTAAAATGTTATAGCATAATATAATAATATATATCCAAGATGTTAAATTAGATTTCATGAATATTATTGACAAATTTATGAAAATATATGGTATACAAAAATATCACATGAATTCATAAGTTAAAAATTAATTGGAAATGAATATGAAATTTGATTGAATAAAAATGAATATATTTTTATTTATATCATCAAAGAGCTATTTTAACCTAATAAATTAAATTAGTTTGGTATATTACTTTAATTTATAAGTTATAAATTTAGTCAAGTAATATTTATATTTATCCAATATATTTTATAGACATAAGATAAGAACAGACCAGATTTAATGGTTAAAAAAATTGAAGGCATTTTTACCAACTTTTAATAGGGAACCAATTTTAAATCCAATTATTAGAACTTTTATAGATTTAATATGTCAAAATAATATTCACAATTTAAACAGTAACATAATAATTAGTATTGGGTAAATTTTTGGTATTTTTCTCTAAATATTTATTTTTATTTTGAATAGTGAAAAAATACATAATTTTAGATCAAAAATGGTTTTTAGAAAAATTAAAAATAAAGTTAAATTATATTTTAATTTTTTTTTAAAAGTATAATTAGTTAATATTTTTTTCATTAAATACAATTTAGGTCATTAAGATCAATGTCACATTGATATTGTGTATAAAAACTCAACAAACTTTTTAATGATTTTACATTAAAACCCCGCATTGTCGACGAGACTATCAAATTAATAATAAATTAACTTCTACCACTTCTATCATTGATATTTGGAAAAATTGATCCCATATTTTAAAGTGTCATAATTTTTAATTTCTATTAAATTAATATTAATTTTTGACTAATGCTATTAGTGAATGTACATAAAATTAAGAAAATCAATTATGGTAAAATTAAGCTAAACTAAGAACTAAACCATGAATTCAAGACAAAAAAAACAAGAAAATGGTTAAAGAGAATTTGGATGTAAATATTTGGACCCTATACTCCATTGTATAGAATTTTTTCTATATCATATACGCATAACATGCGAAAAAAATGTGAATGATTTTTTTTTCAAAATATCACATTAGTGAAAGTCCTCCCCCAAAAAATAAAGGCCTTCTATACTCCCAAAAATCCTACCTTATTCATTAAGGACTAAATTGTTTCATAAATACTTCAATGGTATCCATTTGATACAAATTAAAGGAATTTACGTGATTAAGATGTAATACCCACCCTCAATCTCTTTTCTATTATTTTATTTCCCCAATACATCAATTAATATTATTCATTTATTATAAAAAAACTATACTAAATATACTAATATTATTTTATGATAATTATTCTACCTAAACATAAGCATACCTCCACCTAATGTTTAAAGAAAATACTAATGTTGGGTATGGAAAACTACCACCTCACAAAATGATGATTGGTTGTTTTTTTCCATTACCATCATTCATGGATAAAATATTGATTGAAAATATATTAATATATGTTATATATTATAATTTTTATATCTTTACCAATCTATAATAATTTTACCATACATATCGTTTTTACTTTCCATTTGGTGTAAATACAATAATTTTGTTTGAGGAAGTGCACACTACCACCCCCTCAAAGAAATGTGATTTGTTTAAAAAGTACATAGAATGTATTAAGGATTTATTTTGTGATACAATATTGTATATATGAAATAATTATACTTCTAGAATTATAGTATATATTTATATACACATATTTCATTTTATTTTTTTCTTTCAAAACGACATTAATAATGGAAACATTGTTCATGCATACATAGGACTTACTGTCTCCATGAACGGTGTATTCCATTTCATATATATATATTATATTTATTATTACAATAGAAATATATGGAATATAGAATATATTTATATCAGGGTGTACATTCTTTAAATCATGATATAAGTATAATGGCCAATGGTATAAAAAATTAAGACTCATGCAAAGAACAAAGTGAATATTACCCAAAGTGAAATTGTATCATAGGAATGTAAAAAAGAGAGTAATATAAGATCATAATTGTATCATATATGGTATCATATATAATATTATTATTATTTAAATATGTAAAATAAAATTATAATTATTTTGGTTGAATCATGTTTGAGTAATAAGAGAATCAATACACAAGGTAATGGAATTTCATCTCACTTTTATTACCACGAGATACATGATTATTCACAACCCATACATTTCATATGGTGTATATAAATCCCATGGATATATTATATGATTATTATAATTAAATTAATGATTATTAACATATAAATTCTGTTATCATTATTTCTTGGTGTTAATGATTCAAAATCTACCAAATCAATTAGACAATTTTGTCTCAATTTCATTTTTAGAGTGAAATGTTTTGGCATGTACCTATGTTAATTTTGAGATGTATATACAACCATTTGACATGTTATCTCAGGAATATAAATATTTTAAAGTTACTTTAATGATTCATTTAACTTCCATTTTTACAAGGAGAGTATGATCGCATGTAACCAAGTGGTGATGGTTTATTAAGACTATCTCATCGCATTTATGAAGTATTATGCATCTTTTGTTGAAATGTTATGATCCATCTCTATTGAACACTAATTATTGTAATTAAAATCTATTTATTATTGATATATCCATGTATTAGTACCATTTTACCACTATTTGGTACTAAATATAATTAAGAAAATGCATTTAATAAAAATATAGCTGAATTTTTCACTTCTGTCAAAAATCAATTTCATTTCAAAATCCACATTTTCATGAAATTTTTTCCAATGATCCTTGAAGATAATTTTCAATAAAAATATATTCTAATTTTTTATTGTTTTTGAAGATTCATTTATATGTTTTCAAATCTATTTTCAATGAAAAATGTTCGAAAAAGTTTTTATGTTTTAAAAATAATTTTTTAAATAAGGAACCATATATTTTTTTCAAGAAAAGTTTTTAAAAGATATAATTAAATCAATTAACATATAAGATAACATTCGTTGGTTTTATTAATGAAATTATGGTGGAGTTATTATGTGTTTCCATTCATATTCCTTCTCTGAATGGATTGTGTTTTAATGGAAGGATGTTTATGAAACCTGTTTCTCTTTCCTAAGTTATATGATTCTGTAAAACTATTATTTTCAAGGGATATGTTTATGATAAATGATGATGAAAACTATCATTTTCATATATTTTAGGATATGATTACATATTTTTAAAAACCATTTCATTTTGTGTGTTATGATAAGATTATTTATATTCTGTTGGCACATGTATGAGTGATTTAAATTTGAAATGGGTGGGACCTATATCGCCTCAAAAGAATATAATAATGATTTTTATATACTGAGATAAATATGGATGAAATGGGAAATTAACTCAGTTCAGTATTATATATTTTTAATGATAAATAATGACAATTTTGTATACAGGTCTGGAATGAGGAGTAAAATTGATTCTGTAATACAAGGTTGGAAGGGGGTGTGAACCAAATTCTAAAAGGACTTTTCCCATTATGATGACCATGGATACTACACATTGACTACTATGGAAATTATTATATATGCTTATGTGTCTTCAAAAATTCCATGTATTTGTTCCTATGTTATGATTTCATGTCTAATGTTCATTATTTCCTTATAATTTATGTATTATGAACTACCTTGATTTATTCAAAGATTCATGGTTATGATCTTATGATATGTATGGAATGATATTATAATGTCATGATCACTTTTTCAATCCCTTATGCTCATGATTTTGATTACATGTCTCCCATGATTACCCTTACTGATTATCTAATCTCACAACTTTTTTGTTTTTCCCATGTTTTGAAGATATTTATTAGGTATGCTTTTTAATAAGGGTGATAGTCATGGAGAAAATGTCAAGAGATAATTTTTATTACTTGTACATTTGTGTTTATGTTTCTATGATTCCAGAGGCACTAGAATAATATGGTCTTTCAGCACTTATTTTTAATGTTTTATTTATCCAAAAAAGTTATTTATTTTCTATGTATGAAAATAAAGGGTTATTATAATTCAAAATAGATAAATTTAACTATCATGTTTTTCTGAAGCGTGACCATCCTAATAAAACATGTTATCAAAATGATAGTTCTTAAAAAAGTGTTAAATATTTATACATGAAAATTATTTTCTAAAAGTTTCTTTGATATTTAATTATCAATGGTTATTTTATAAAATAATTATTAAATCATTTATATCCTATAAATTTTTTATTATAAAACATATAATATTGAATTAATGTGAGAGGTAATGTAATTCATTGTTTAACCCCGAAATATGTGTTAATTTTTAAATTTCAACGTCTAGAAAATGGTCATATTTTTTCCATAATCATATGGTAGATGTGGTTTATGATACATTAATAACCCAATCAACATTTTAATTATAATAAGTATATTTAAGTATGGTTTGAATCCATATTGTGAAATTTTTTGATTTTGAAATCCCCTATATTGTAATATAGATCAACATTTGATGGTAAAATAAGCTAAATACCATCAAACATTTCATTCTAAAAACTTATGGGTTGTACAATATACTATTTAAAATTTATGGAACTAGATCATCACAACTAGAATCTAAATTTTTTATTATGTTAAATTCAATGTTTAGTTTATTTAGATCACTTATTTTACATTATAACAAAATTGCATCTACCACCTATTCATAAAAAAATTCAACCCTCTGGTGGAATTATCATCATATATGAGGGAATGAATTAATTATATTTAATGTGAATCCTCATGATAATGAGAATACATTATTATTTAATTTTTAATTATATAATAATGAAATTACTTCTTTAAAATATCCACCATAATTTATTCTAATATGAATAAAATCTACATTTTACAATTCATATTCTAATTGAGTTATGGTAAATTCAGTCAGTGGATCTGATTACACCATCTCCCTCTTATTTCATTATATAATTAATGTTAATGCATTGATAGATATTTTTATAAAATCTATAGTGAAAAACTATGGGGTTTTCTTTCCTCTATTGAATATATATTTATATAATTGAATGTATCATATCTTGGACTAGATCATACTATTTTTATTTCCCCAATACCAATTAAGTATCAATTTTGGAATACATATGAACACTTTTTCGTTATTTTATTTGTAATATCATTATAATATGTTACTAAAATTCAATAGTAAGTGTTCATACTATTCATATTAGCAAATTAACACCTTCAAGGATTTTTCCACCAATTATATCATCTATGAAAATAGATGGGATTTAAAAAAATAAAATATATTCTATGTAATGGTAATAAAATAAACCGAGTAACACTATATTACTTATTTTGATTCATATAAATGGTTTTAAATGTTTATTCAACTATCATGGATTTTATTTAAATAATATTATAAAATCATAATAGATGTAATCACACAAGTAGAAATAGGGTTGTCTTTTACAATCTTTGTATATGTGGATACATAAAAAATTCATAGATTTGTTGTAGCACATTTTGAGTTAAAAATTCCCATGCTCCCTAAAAATATTTATATAGTAATTTTAAATTTGAAAAATACTTCAAATTTTTTTTCATATTTATTCAATCTCATAATTATTTTTTTACCCTTGGGATAAATTTTGGTAAAATTTCATGATTTTTGACAATTGTGGGATATTTAATATTTATTAAAGACATAAAAGTTTTTCCCATGACTGTACATATTATTACATATTTAATATAAGATGGCATTGAAATTTTAACACCATGGATGTGGCCAAAATAGGTTTTTGCCTAAGGTAATTTAGAGCCATTGAGTCTCGGAATTTAGACCAAGGATATGAATTTTAAGTATTATATTGAAAAATCCATTTAATGTAATAATAAAATGTAAATATATTGTTTAGGCATATTTTTCAAGGAAATATATTTCTTATGAAACCACCCAAATGTAAATTCAATTTTCTATTAATATAAAACATTCTATGGGATAGTGGATCATGGATTATGATGAAAGCATTGGGAATTTTCCTCAAGGGCCACATGATTCACAATGATAAGACATTGAAGCATTGATATTTACACCGGTGAGGTTGAGCATATTAATTACATTCTCACCATTTTATTTGTTTACATTTTCATTCCGATATAAATAAATTTATACCTCATGAAATGTTACAAAAAATACCATGAAATATATGTATAATAATGTTGATTAAGATGATACTATTATTTTTCATCCATTAATTTTTTAATAATAAATCAATTAATCAATACAGATGTAATAGTTTCCCTTGAAAAAAATTATTACGGATTATGAAATTATCATGATAATAATTTTATATTGGAATATATTTTATTCTTGATAATTGTTTTTAATTTTTATGATTTTATCCTTGAGTTATAAAAATATGAATATTAATTATCATTTTTTAGATAACATGTAATTATCGGTGATGAAAATTAAGCTATGTTATCTAGACATGGTTATGATAGACACATTGATCGTGAGATTAATCCTTCCACCTTTTCTATTTGATATTATTCCTTCGACATAATGTTAATTTTTTTATGTTGTATGTCCATTCATTGTTTACCATTCCCAATTATCAATCCGTATTCATTATTTTTGATTCATTAAATAATATGAGGAACTATATTGGTTGAGAGATTAGACGTATTCATGCCATGTAATGATTCACACTGTGGGTTTATATAGGACAACAATGGAGGTAATGATGGAGGTGACTGAAATAGTTCTGTTTTGGACAAATATCACATGTGAGAATGAAGTTTGTAAATGAAAATGGGATTCTATATAAGGATTGAATCATTTGGTATGAGAATATATTTTGTCTATTTAATGGATAGATTATTTATATGGTATAGAAAAAGAATAATTTAGAAATGTATTTATGATTTTTTATATAAATTTTTATTTTTTTAATATCAACATGGGTTTTAGTATATAAAAAACATAGCTTACATGTCAGATTTTATTATTGAATGGGACTTTTTATAGGTGTAATTATGAAATGTATTAAGATATTATGTAATTTACATTTCATAAAATAAATGAATATGTAAACATGTACTAGTGTACATTCCATGTTAATTGTTTCCCCACATGCCATGCGGTTAAGATCAATCCCAGTTTAAAATAGATTCGGTATATAGGTATTACATGTTGAGTTTTATACAGGGGTATGCACATTATTTTAACTAGGTAAATGTTTTGTACCAAGGATGAAAAGATAAACATTCTTATTATTAAACAATGAGATTCCATATATCCCCATATGTCAGAAACCGTGATTTACAGATGGTATAGTTTGAAATTAAAAACAACGACTATAGAAGAACAACTTCTAGATATCTACTCTCGGCTTCCCTGCATCAATTGGGAATCCTTATATGTTTTCCATACCACTTAACCCATAACATGTATAAGGAACCATACTTAAAACATTACATAATCTTTAATTAATTGAATAATTCACATTGAGGATCTTTTTAGGTTTAGAGTTTTATATAATTAGGACATAACTATTAAATCTCAATGATTACAAAGCAGACACATCTACTCAGTTTAATTTTTTTTCCAAAATAAAAACTCTGCAACAAAATATTCATGTCTAGTTCGATTTTTAAAATAGAATGACACTTCCTTGATCCCATCCTTGATAATATTCCACTTTATATCCTTAGAAAAACATTTTGAAAACTTGGGATGAGTATAAAAAGCTCTGTAAGGGATATAAAAATTCGGAAAGAATACATTAGTCCATGTATACATAAGAATCATTGAAATCATACTTTACTCATAAAACATATGCACTTTAACATACCTCATGAAATAATACGATTTATTAATAAATCATAGAAATCATAAGACATAAAGGTAACTTGAGGCATTCATAACATTCTTACTTAGGGAGTAACCCTCATGGTTACGTTTGGAATACCCATCAAAGTATATTCCCTAAATCTCTTCAGAGAAACCTTATAGTTTAAATCCTTCATGTTACCCAATGCATTGGAGAGGTATCTCTGGCTCACCCACCCTATGTTTATCATGGGACCACCCTTATACGTAAAAATATCTAAGAACCATAACCTAATCATAACACATATTTTAAGAATAAAAGAATGATAGCATTCCCATATTGCAATAACTATATTAAATTTTAAGATATAGAAACAATAAATTCATTATAAAAACCATTTTCAATACCAAAATACGTAAAAAGAGTATATGGTATTTATTTTTTGTTTGAAAACATTATGGCTTGTTAAGGATCTCATAGATCAAATAATACTCGCGATGGTGGAAAAGGTCATTGTCACATCTTACGTTAAAAAAAGAAACATTCATTTTTGTCTTTTAGTAAAATTATTTATAGAGAAAAGATTCCCTTTTAATGAAATGAAAAGTCAAAAGGGTTTTATGCACCGTATAACATAAAGTTGTGTAGAAATCAAAAGATGCCTCAATGAACGGATATTGAGATGAAATCCCGTATAAACACGTTATCCATTGATTAAGGGTAATCGATTACATAATTATCTGTGAAAAATATAAATACACCCAATATAATTGGATATTAAGTGTAAAACAATCAAAGTTCATCCACACATATTCATAGCATGACATAATCAAGAAGTAGAGGTTTAACCCAAAGAATTGAAATTGGGTTAAGAAGTTCCCTTACAGAAATTTGAAAACCTAACATCGTTAGTTTTAAATTCATAAAATTAGTTGATGAGAGATAAAAAGGATATCTCATCACTTGGAAATAAAATTTAAAGCAATAAGGATATATAATAATATATCCCAACATATTAATTTGTAACTTAAAAGACCTAACAAAATAAAGCCTTTTAAAAAGAGGAGGGTGAAAGGTTCCCTTACTGATTTGGGTATCTTTCGAAACGTACACTTCATGAAAGAAGGATCATACAATGAAGATTTAAATACCCATATATTAAAGTATATTACACATAGAATACAATCATGGGCAGTACATACACAACAAAAAAGTAAATAGTGGAAAATGTAGCATGAATCTAATGGGAATAAAAAGTGAGATAAAAACCTCTTACCTCGTTGTAATTTATCGAGTCGTATGAAATAAAGATAATAAAAACCAAATTACTCACATAATATAATGAATATAAAGTGAATCATGATAATATATATGAAATTTCAGTACACAATACACCACATGCAACCAACAAGTGGCGAATAATGGAAATCTCACGGAATTAAAAGCGAGATAAGAAATCCCTTACGTAAAGTTTGAATTGTCTTGTTCATTACTTTATATTCTTGAATAATAAACTTAGGTCCATTTATAATTACTTAAGTAATTTGTTTCAAGTTTACTATTAAATTCATATAATTTTATAATAATTATATAATTATATGAGTTCATATCATACGTTTTGTCGATGTTCGGTACATGAGTCAAAATGAGCTTGTTTGAAAAACATTTCCCATGTAGTTATAAGTACATAATCTCCAGAATGGTATTAATTATTTAAATATCATCAATATCCAGTATATATTCATTTTATACTATTCGATTACATTTGGAGATAAAAAATGAAATGCACCGTTCATTGATACGGTAGGTCGTAAGTACGCATGGACAATTCTTTCATTTATTTGTCATAATAATAAAATTAAAACTAAATTAAAAACATTTATATTATAATTCCAGTAAAATATTTATGTTATATAGCTAACATAAGTTCATTAATTACATTCTTTATAAATTCCATGTTTGGGATGAACGAGTCACATCACATGAGGATGCGGTAGTCTACACTTCCTTATATGAAATTATCGAATTTTCACAAAATGAAAAGGATAATGGTTTGTTTTAAATATAAATTATAGAATAATATAAAGTCATAAATATAATATATATCATATATAAATATTGTGAAATCATAATGGCCACCATGAAAGGGGTAAAAAAAAGACTGACCAATCTTCATTTCATGAGGCATTAATTCGCCACCCACAGAAAAAGTGTGTTCTTTAACCATTTGACGAAGGTGTGTGTGAGTTTAGGTAGAAATCTTATCATAACAACATAGTAGTATATTGAGGAAACATGTGTTATTATGGTTTCAAATAATATGAAGATATTAGTGAGTGATGAATGAAAATAAAATAAAGAAACACGAGGGAAGGCATTACCTCTAAATCGAGTAACCATTTTTGATTAGAGGAAAAGGCATCCTTTGAAAGATTTCATCCCAATGTGAGGATTATAGGAGTAATAGAGGTTTGTGGAGAGATAATATGAGTAGATTATGGAGGAGCCAAGGGATTGAGAGGTGTGGGTATGTGGGTAGAGGTGGGGGACTTTTATAAGAGGGAGGAGGGTCACTTTTGGAAAGTCCTGAAATATTAATTGATTATAAAATGGTTTGCAGATTTTAAAGGGCCAAAAAATAGATATTTCTAGGATAAGGTGATTAGGGTTATAAATCTTCCCATTAAATATTTTTTTGACAAGTTTATTTCTTAGATTTTACCTTATCATTTCATATTATTTAAATAGTTCATTAATGAGATAATCACTGCATCATCTTGGTGTCATAAATAAATTTATTTATTTAATATCTAAAAAATATAAAAAATACCATGATGTAGGAAATATTTTTATCTTTCCAATGAATATTTATAGTCTAAGAGATCATTTATTTAAACAATATGAAAATTGTTTTATTTAGGATATACAAACCTTTGTTATATTTCTCTTCTTTTTTAAAAATAATGTCCTAAATGTCACTATTACACCCATGTGACTCCATGGGACCTCAAGTTCGGCAACAAGCTTCCCATGGTTGGAAACGACTAAAAAATAGGATATGGACATATTTTGGAGTCAATTAATATTATTATGATATTATTTTATTACCCTTAAGTACCCGATTACTAATTAATCAATATAATTAAAGATAATTACAGTCGTTACTATTCATAATGTCCAAAAACAGAAGAGTCCTAAATAAATAATTTGAACCATAAGATTAAAAATATGGAATCCATTTTACCATATTAAATACACATAAATTTCAGTCATTAATTTAAAAATAATTCACATTGTCACAAAAAAAAGACGGGGGTTTAAGAAGTAAAATTTATCAAAAGATTGACTTGTTTTTTCATCCAATTGAAAAGTGAAATTACTTCCAATGAACAAAATTGTATTAAGTGATAAAAACATAATTCAATTACACTTTAAAACAAATTAAAAGGACCATATAAATATATATGTAAATTAAATGATAAAGCAGTTTTGATGTAAGATGTTGTATTTTTCACAATTTATTAAAAATTAACATTTGTCAGAAAAATACCAATAATTAATCCAAAGTAAATTTGATATTACAAATTAAAAAATGATGTACATTTTAACATATTCAAAACATGGAAGTTGAATTAATTAATTTTATAATTAATTCCAATCGTCAAAACAAATAGCGTTTTTATAAAACAATATCTATCAAATGATTGACACTTGTTTATGTACAATTTTAAAAGTAAAATTAATTGCAATGAACACCATTAGATTAAATTGTAAAAATATATTTCAAATAAACATTAAACCCATATAAAAAGTTAATCCAACAATATAAATAAATTTTATTAAAAGGATGTTTTGAATTAAAATACATTATTTTCACTATTTATTAAAAAATGAACTTTATCAGAAAAATAAAATAAAATTACACAAAGTAAATTTTGATGTGCCAATTCTAAAGAAAGATTTTATTTTGTCAAATATTACAAATATAATTTACAAAGATGTTTTAAAAAGGGTTCACCATCAAAAGGCGGTTCATCGTCCTTTTAAAGAACATTACAATATTTCTACGTAAAATCAAATTCGTTCCTTATTTTATGCTTCTAAATTTATTTGGATAAATTGTAAACTATTTAACAAACATATATAATCATATTTTAGTTTGTTATGTTCATTACTTCCATTAAAACTAGTTGGAGTTAACTACCATTTAAAATAATATTATTATATTATTAGTGTGCAACATAAGATTTCCAAGAAACTCATTGTTTCATACTGGGTACGCCATCGAACATTTCATTCCCTTTAAATTAATATTAACATTTTATTCACAATTATTAATAAATATGAAAATTTCATATTATTTTTTTACATGAGATGTTACACCCTTACCCCCTTTTGGGAATTGCGTCCTCACAATTTTAAAAATGGGCTCAGAAACTTCATTGAAAGCCCCACATTGGAAAAGGATTCAATTAAACTGTCACTTTAAAATAATGATAGAATAGTACAATGGTCACTCGAGACAATAAATACTAGGATTCCATAAAAAATGGATATGGAGGAGAAAAAAAACCATCATGTTCTAATGTTGAGTAAGAGAAAGCATTTTTAGGAGAACGCTAACCACCAGAAAATCACAAACCTGTGATCGGTTAAACAGTATTTGATTTCCCAGTAGGAAAAGTTAACAGACATAATTTTTGTTTAATTTTACTATTCATTGAGGAATTTATTTATGAGCTTCAATAAATCATCAGGAAACATACTTACTTCTCATGTAGACTTTCATCTCTTACTATCTTTCTTACACAAAATCTTATTTTCTACAAAAGATGATTATTTAGGATGACTTTTTCACATTAAGAGCGCTATAATCATCTTCCTTAGAATCACCTAATCCAAAAAGGATGAACTATATAGTTACCATATCTTTATACCATAACCAAAACCAAAATTGTTAGTACAAGATCAGATAATCCCCAAAAGTATAATCTTTCACAAAAAGAAAAACTACCCTTAATCTCCATAATTTTCCCAACAATACCCAACGTTCCTCAAAGAACATTCAATAAACAGATATCAATAAAAATTTTCAATGTTATCCGAACTAATATTGAATCACAAATCTCTAAAAGAATTAATCACATAGTCTTTCAAGGTAAATCATAACATTTATCTCCAAATAAAATCGGTTACTCTTAAAGTATCATATTGAAATGTAATTATCCTAATCACATATCCTCCATGTTAGGTTAATAATTTCCATAGGTAACCCAAAATCAACATATTCCTGATTCATAAGATCATATAACTAAAAAGAATTATTCATAATAACTAGGGACATAACTTACTCTAGTGGTAGGAGAAAAATACCAGTCTCAATTTGGTTTTGGGTTCAATTCCCGCAGCTTCGTCCGACGTGACGGGTTGTAAAACGGTTTTCATGTTGTCCCTTTTCAAAAACTACATAATTTTATAACATTCTGAAATAGATATAAATACATAAAAAATAATCATAACATATTTTAACGACAAAGGTTATCTAATAACGTTCATTTTAAATCCCAAAATATATTAACCAGTAATTGCATCAAATTCCAGGATCATATAAACCCAAATAGTTCATTATAACTATATCAATTAAAGAAAAGATAATTATTCCTTAAATAAACTTTTCGTATATCAAACATCAGGGTCACACATACTATAAAAGGTTTCCTAATGTAATCCCATAATCAAGAGAGCCTTAATACTTTTAATAATTTCACCATCCTAAAATCTACTATAACTATTGAATCCATTATATGTTGTCTTCTTACTGATTCGACATTATTTTTGATCCATTATCCATTCCTTTCCAACATATTCTAAAATACATCATTCCAAAAAAAAATCACGAATAATATCCTAATATTTTAATAATAGGAAAATATATGTTGAAAAATAATCCACACCTTTCATTGGTCATTGTCAGTTTCTTCATCCTCAATCAGAATGGAATTAGGTATTGGTGAACAAATATTTATACGATCTTGGTGATCTCATTCCCAAAACTTCTTCGTACGAATTTTTTTTTCATAATGACCATGAACACCACAATTAAAACATTAAATTGATCCTTCATAATGAACTTCATTCCCTTTACAAGAGACAACTAGATTCTTCCTTTTTCAATGTATGTTTCTTTTTTTATGACCTTCGTTTCCACATATATAGCATCATTCATTCCCTTTGAAATATTTCCCTATGGGTTTCATTCCACATTTTTGACACATAGGTTTTTGAACATACATACCTTTATGATTATTACTAAACATCTGTAGGGATTTGTTTCTTGCATATATGATGCCTTATAAAAATCACTAAGGTTAGGTGGTCAATCATGAATCTAGATAGTTGGTTGAGAATAACCACAAGAGTTATCATTACAACTCCCATATCATTCAGTTTCTCGTAAAAAAAATTGTCATTGTTTTCTTCACATCCATTGTTACATTGGTGCCTTCTAGATCTAGCAATTTACTAAAACCAAAAAGGTCAGTGTGAGTATGTTATTAAAATCATCATATAATACTAAGATATAATTATTCATGTTATCTTAAACTCACTCACTTGATCTAATAAAACTATGACTCTTTCTAGAATCCTAACCATTATGGTAATGTCACTTAAGCTTAAAGAATACCCTAAACTCTAAAGTTATCTAAACTGTCCATTGATACCAACTATAAGGACCCAGCCTGAAAACATTTCATAATCCTGAATTAAATGAATAATTAACATTGAGGATCTTTTCTGGTTTATAGTTTTAGAGAATTATGACATAACTATTACATCTCAATGATTACAAAGTTAACACATCTACTCAGTTTCCATTTTTTTCAAAAAATAACAACTCTTGAAAAAAAGGGTCAGGTCTAGTTACATGTTTTAGACATAATGACACTACCTTGATCCCATCCTTGACCATATTCTATTTTATGTCCTTCGAAAAACATTTCAAAAAAATGTGATGAGCATAAAAAGCTCAATAAGGGGTATAAAAATATGGACAGAAAACATTAGTCCTTCTGTACATATAAATCAATGAAATCATACTTTACTCCTAAAATATAATTACTTTAACATATCTCATGAAATAATAATATTTATGAATAACTAATACAAATCATAAGACACAAAGTTAACTTTAGGCATTCCTAACATTCTTACGTAGGGAGTAACCCTCATGGTTATGTTTGGAATACCCATCATAGTATATTCCCAAATCTCTTCATAGAAACCATAGTGTTTAACTCCTTTGCATTACCCAATGCATTGGAGAGCTATCTCAGGGTAACCCACCCTAGGTTTATCACTGAACCACCCGTATACGTAAAAATGGGAATGAACCATAACATAATCATAACACATAACTTAAGCATAAAAGAAAGATAACATTCCCATATTGAAATAACAATATAACCTTTTAAGATATTAAAATAATAAATCCATTCTAAAAACCATTTTCAATACAAAAATACGTAAAAAGAGTATATGGTATTTATTTTTCTTTTGAAAACATTACGGCTTGTTAAGGAATCTATAGATCAAATAATACTCGAGGAGTCAGAGAAGGTCATTTTCATCGCATACGTTAAAGAAGAAAAATTCCTTTTTTTTCAATTAGTAAAACACTTCATAGAGAAAATTTTCCCTTTGAACGAAATGAAAATTCAAAAGGGTTTTATGCACCATATAAAATAATGTCGTGTAGAAATCAAACGTTTCCTCAATGAAAGGAGATTGAGACGAAGTCCCCTACAAAGACGGTATCCTTAGATTAAGGGAAATTAGTTACAAAATTATCTGTAACAAATATAAATACACCCAATATATGTGGATATAAAGTGTTAAACAATCAAAGGACATCCACAAATATTAATAGAATGACATATTAATGAAGTAGAGTTTTAACCCAATTAATTGAAATTGGGTTAAGAAGTTACCTTACAGAAATTTGACAGCCTAACGATGTCACTATAAAAATCTAAAAATGAGTTTATGAGAGATAAAAAGGTTATCTCAACACTTGGACATAAAATTTACAGAAATAAAGATATATAATAACATATCCCAACATAATAATATGTAAATTTAAGGACCCAACAAAAAGAAGTCTTTTAAAAATAGGAGGGTGAAAGGTTCCCTTATCCATTTGGGTAACTTGCAAAACATACACCCCCTGAATGAAGGATCATACAAATAAGATGTAAATACCCATAAATTAAAGTATATTACACAAATAATACAATCATGGGTAGTATATACACCAAAAAAAGGAAATAATGGCAAATGTAGCACGAATCTCACGGGAATAAAAAGTGAGATAAAAACCCCTTACCTCGTTGTAATCAATCGAGTCGTATGACCAAAATATAATAAAAAAAAAATAAATAACATAATAAAATGAATATAAATAGAATCATGATAATATATTTGAAATGTCAGAACAAAATACACCACATGAAACAAATAATTGGCGAACAATGGAAATCTCACATAATTAAAAGCATGATATGAAATCCCTTACCTCATGTCTAACTTGTCTTGTTCGTTTCATTATATTACTGAATAATAAACATAGGTAAATTTATAATTTCATAATGAAATCCATTAAATTTTATTATTCAATTCATAACATGTTATAATAATTAGTTAATTATATGAGTTCATATCATATATTTTGTCAATGTTCGGTACATGAGTAATAAATGAACTTGTTTGAAAACAATTTCCCATGTAGTTATAAGTAAACAATATCCAGAATATTATTAATGATTTGTGTACCATTTATATCATGTATATATAGATTTTATACTATTCCATAACATATGGAGATAAGGAATTAAATGCACCGTTCATGGAGACGATAGGCCGTACGTACACATGAACGGTACTTTCATTTCTTTCTCATAATAAAGGAATTAAAACTAAATGAGACATATATATATATATATTATAATTCTAGTATAATATATATTTTATATAGGTAAAATAAGTTCATTAATTATATTCTTTATAAATTCTATGTTTGGCATGAACGAGTCACATCACTTGAGGGGGTGGTAGCCCACATTTCCTCATATGACATTATTGCATTTGCACAACATGCAATGCAAAAAGGTATGTTTTAAAAATAAAATACAGAATCATATAAATAAAATAAAATAAATATTTATCATATATAAATATAGTGACATCATAATGTCCACCATTAATTTTGTTAAAAGATTATTGAACAATCATCGTTTTTGAGGTAGTAATTCACCACCCACAAAAACAGTATGTTCTTTAACCACTAGACGAAGGTGTGTGTGAGTGTAGGTAGAAAACTAATCATAAAATATTCTATTATATTGAGGATAATGGTGTTATTATTGGGTCAAATAATAATAATATAGTGGTGAGTGATGAAGGAAAATAAAATAATGAAACTCGAGAGAAGACATTAGCTCTAAATCGGGTAACTCTTTTTTATTTGAGATAAAGGCTTGCTTAGAAATACTTCTGCCAAAGTGAGGCTTCTAGGATTAAAATAGGGATGTGTAGATATAAGATGATTATATTTTGGATGATCCAATGGATTGAGAGGTGGTGGTAAGGGGTTAGAGTTGGGGGCCTTTTATAAGATGGAGGAGGGTCACTTTTGGAAAGTCTTGAAATGTTACATTGTTATAAATTGGTTTTCAGATTTTAAAGGTCCCACAATGATGTATTTGGAGGATAAGGTGATAAGGGTTCGAAATCTACCCATCCAATAGATTTAGATAGTGTATGACTTAGATTTTACCTTATCTTTTCATATTATTAAATTTATTCATTAATGAGGTAATCACTTCATCATTATGGTGTCATAAATAAATAAATTTATTTAATGTCTAAAAATTATAAAAAATACGATGATGTAGGAAATCATTTTAGATTTTATATGAATATTTATAGTCTAATAGATCATTTATGTAAAAAAAATTAAAATTATTATACATAGGATATACAAAGCTTTGTTATATTTCTCTTCATTTTTAAAAATAATGTCATAAATGTCACTATTACACCCATGTGACTCCATGGGCCCTCATGTTCGGTAAATAACATCCCATGGTCTGTCATGACTGAAAAAAGAGGATTTGGACACATTTTGGGGTCATTTTATATTGTTATGATATTATTTTATTACCCTAAACAACCCGATTACTAATTAAACACGATATTTAAAGATAATTACCATCAATACTATTCATAATATCCAAATAAAAAAGAGTCTTAATTACATAATTTAGAACTTAAGATTAGAAATATGGAATCCATTTTACCAAATTAAAAACAGAGAAATTGCAGTAATTAATTTAAAAATAAGTCTCGTTGTCACAACCAAAGATGGGTTTTTAAGAAGTAAAATTTATCATAAGATTGACTTGTTTTTACATCCAATTGAAAAGTTAAATTACTTCCAATGAACAAAATTGTATTAAGTGATAAAAAATAATTCAATTACACTTTAAAACCAATTAAAAGGACCAGCTAACTATATAAAAAAATTTGATGAAAAAGCAGTTTTGAATTAAAATGCAGTATTTTTCACTATTCATTAAAAATGAACATTTTTTGAAAAATACCAAAAATTTATTCAAAGTTAATTTGATATTAAAAATTCAAAAATTATTCCCATTTTAAAAAAATCAAAACATAGATGTTTCATAAATATATTTTGTAATTAATTCCCAATGTCAAAACAAATATCTTGTTTTTGTGAAACAATATCTATCAAAATATTGACACTTGTTTATGTCAAATTTCAAAATGAAATTAATTCCAATAACCACCATTGGATTAAATGGTAAAAATATATTTCAACTAAACATAAAACAAAATTAAAAAGATAATCTATCCATATAAATAAATTAGATTAAAAGGATGTTATGAATTAAAATACAACATTTTCACTATTCATTAAAATATGATCTTTATCGGAAAAATAAAAAAAACACACCCAAAGTAAATTTTTATTTCTCGATTCTAAAGAAGGATTTTATTTTGTCAAATATAACATTTAAAATTGACGAATTAGTTTTGAAAAGTGTTCTCGATCAAAAGGAGGATAATCGACCTTTTAAAGAACATTAGAAAATTTATGCTTAACATCAAATTCATTCCTTATTTTAAGCCTCTATCATTTATTGGATAAATGTAAAAATATTTAAAAAACATATATAATAATTTTTTAATTAGTTCTGTTCATTCCCGCCATTAAAATGGCTAGACCTTAACTACTATATAAAAAAATATTATTATATTATTAGTGTGCAATGTAATATTTCAAAAAAACTCATTGTTACATACTACATACGCCATCGAACATAGCATTCCCTTTAATGTTATATTGAAATTTTATTCACAAATAATAATAAATACGAAAATTTCATATTCTTTATTTACCTGATATGTTACAAAATAAAATGGGATTTATAAGTTATCCATTAATTTATTTCTATGTAGAATGCAATGGTGAATTTTAGAATTCTTTTAGAGTCCTCATTTATTGGGTCTAATGTAGATCACAAACCATAGCTTCAGAGTGATTATTTTTGTTCAAGAGAAAGATGTTCAGTAGAGAAATAGTGTTGGAAACACCTCTGAGGAGTGTAAGTGTTAAGTATTGTTTACTCAAATATATTATTAAATATGTAATTACATTGTAGGTTTTTTATATTGGGGTTCCATCATATAGGAATTTGTTCACAATTTTGGCATGGGGCTACTACACCCATCATCCCCGTGAGGTGTGGGTCCACCATAGTAAATGTAATTCTAGTAAATCCTATAATCAAAAACAGGTTCCATGGTGTGGTTCCTCTACCTATTGTGGTAGATTATTTTTTTGAAGAATGTGTTTAAGTATTTCCTGTTATAGAGTATGGTATCAACATGACCATCAAATATATTAGATATATTCATGGGGACACTATAATGGATGATGATGTAGAATGACATATTTTAGGATATATTTGTTACAAAATTATGTTTTTTGTATGTATTGGAATTTTTCATATATTACAGATTTTGGGTTTCCATCATATTATAAGACAAAATTGGTCTATTTGTTTTGGGTTTTTATGTTTTCTATTCTATTTGGTATGACCATATATATATATATGTGTGTGTGATAGCTATTTATTTTGTTTTGTTGAGATGATTGTGGATCATACTTTTTCAAAAGTCATCTTGTGATTAAAACATATCTAGTTGTATTTGGTATTAGCTTTCATATTTCCATAAGACTAGGGTTTTGAGCTCCCTTATCACTTATATATATTTTTATTTTGGTTTTTTCATACTAGTTATGATTATAATAATCCCTACTCATTATTTATAAACTAAAATTTTGTTTTTTTTCAAACATTACTATGCATTTTGTTTACATTGGGGAAGTTGAGATGGTAAACAATATAGAGATGGTGGAATTGATGTGTTGTAGTGGATGATGGTTCTTCTCTAAGTTGGTTTCTGTCAGTTTTCACTTCATTATAATTAATTAAATATGAATATGTCTCCCTACAACCCTTCAAATGTTCTTATATATATTATTTACTATATATTCCCATCATAGTAATTTTTCTAGTGTGATATTTATTATATGATTTTATTGAAATTAATTTTTTTATGTGTTTTATTTATATTTTTTTTGGATTTTGAATATATGATATATATTTGTATTATATATTAGTTACAAATATTTTAATGATGAGGAATACCTTGTATTTATAGGACTTTTATGTGCGGGACTCTATGCCTGGACCTGTTATAGTGGGGATTATGGTGGAACACATGACCATATTCATAACCAAGTGTGTTTCAAGCGGGTTGGGTCATCTAAAAATGTTATTAGAGTGTTAGATGACATAGATATTGAATTTATAGATTCCAGCTTTGTTGGAATTTGAATGTTTTTTAAAATACAACAATAATGTGGTTATTGAGTTTGTTTATCAAAATAAGAAGAAAATAGTTGGCGTGAATGTTAATGTATTATTTTTTTAAGAATAAATTAACCTATTAGTCAACAAAGAACTACATTAAAAATATGAAAGTTATAAGTATGTTGGAAAAATAATCATAAAATAGAATGTTATGAGGATTCAACTTCATTCAATATCTACTAAAATAGATATGTTCTAGTAAATGATTGTTTGAAAAATAATTTTGAGAGATTTACATACTAATAATAATCTCATATATCAGTAAAATATTTTTATTTTCTTATTAAATTACTCAATACCTTCCCCCTGAAGTGTTATGAAATGATTTTAGGATTATTTTGGTGAAATATTGTACTCATTTAAAGAGATTATTTCTAAACAATTCATTTTTTAGACCGCCTTTATGAGTGGAAAATGGATTATATTAATGAGGCCACTCATAAAATGATTTCATAATTTGCATAATGTGGTAGCTTCCTTTTGGTTTTTTAGTTGAGAAATATTATTAAATGGTAGAGGATTTATTATAGCCATTATAAACACATTCCATGTGGTTTGAACAATATCTAACTAGATAGTATATTTGTCATCATGGGTAAAACATGATATAAAAAGAAACTAGATAATATTTACCCAAAATCATGATAGTTAATCTCCAAAATGGCTGGAGATGGATTTTTGTTTTTGAAATATTATATGGTGATAATGAGGATGGTTTTAGTGTGGAAAAAACCCTTTCATTCAAAAGGGTAGCATGGTCATGACTGAATTTATGGGGTGATTTTAAAATGAGGTATTTTTTGTGGAAATTAATGGTAACTTCTTCATGTATGGGAGTTTGATGGAGTTGAATAGAGATGGATTCTTGGTTTTTTTGTCTTAGTACATTCACCACTATCATCGGTGTCCTATAGAATTTGTTTTCGAATAAAAACTTCTTGAAATATGCATCCCCTTTGATAGGTGATTGTTTCCATAAATCATCATGTTAATAATTGAAATCCAATATTTAGATGATTATGAGTGAAAATATTATCAAACATAAACTCTTATATAGAAGTAATAGTAGCCATTATTGTATAATATTACAGTATAAGGGTTGGTTCTACCAATGTGGCTAGGTTTAAATGAAATATTGATACACTATCTCCACCACCACCTCTATCTACTCCTCTAAAGACTAAATTAAATGGAAGATATTCCCATTATTCATTGAAATATATGTAAGGCTCTAAATTTTTAGACACATATAGAGTTTGAATATACATTTACCTATTACTCACTAAAATACATGATCACTAATTTAGGAAAAATGTATTCCTATATTTATAAGATGATTTTTAGAACCTGAGATTCCACTAGAGCACCAAACATGAACTCTTAAATAATAGAATCATTCTAGTGGTTGTCATTACTATGCAAATCATAGATTAATGTTAGATGTCTTACATTAATTAAATAGATAACGAGTGGAATTTCATATTTTAATTAGAAACAATAATTTGTAAACCCCATAACTATTTGATAATTTATGTTTGTTGCATAAGTGTCTTGTAGTTAAGTAAATGATCTATTCTCTCTCCCCCCCCCTCGTATTAGTTATTTAGAACTAAATCGTTTATATATTTTTTCTTAATTAAATCCTTTTGGTTAGTAACGTGGGGTTTCATTGATGTTTTGAAGTATCAATGCCGAAAAACTGTATAAATTATTGGATGATAATATAGAGTTATACATGTGATCTCTAATGATAATTTCTATAAATGATATGATAGTACAATTGCACTTTGGTTACAGTTAAGAATATTAATATAGGAGGACTCCATTAGGGTTGGTATAACATCTTCACTGTCATATGGACTTATTCCTTAATCAATGCATCTGAATTTCTATGGGACCTCAATAATTTTAAACATGTTTTTTAGAGGATATGACATTATTATACTAATTTCCAAATAGTGGATTCATAATTTACATCCAATCATGGGTGTGTGGTGTCTAGTTACAAAATAAACTACTGTTACAAATTTTTTCCAAATTAGTGTAGATCAGTAATAACATAGTGGGTCATTCATTTCTGGTCATGATATTCCTTGTGGAAAAAGTAAATGTTTGATCAATATAGAATGATATGGTTGGTAAAATACATATCAGAATTTTGATTTTTTATCTAATTATCTAGGTGATTTTATAATACCTAGTCAGTAGTATTATTGTCATAATATAATGTATATATTATCCTTGAAAATGCAGCTAATAAATTCTAATAAATGTGGTGTGTGCTTCATCAGCATCCTTAGTGGAAGAGTACGAGTCCAATAGGGCCCACCATTTATAATAAAATGTATAGGTTTAAAATAAATTTCAAAAATTAAGTTAGAATAATATGTTGTTGTTTGGTCTAACCATGAATTGATATATGTATTATATCAGTTTTAGAAATGGGGTGGAAAATGATACTATGTGGGTTGGTGTTTCGGTCCCTCCAATTTATATGTACTACCAAATTCTCTAGAGATGTGGTTTTTTAATGTAAATTATTCAGGTATATCCATTTTAGATAAAAGTGTTATCGAGAGATTATTTTAATTATCAATATATTTCTCTGAGGATTTTGAAGTTTTTTTATATTCCTTTCATTCTATTTTATGAAGTTTTTTTTACTACATGTAATAGTTAATTTAGATTTCGGATATATTCTTTATTAGAGGTTAGTATACAATTATTGTGGTTCCCAAAAAAAATTATAAAGTTGAATGTGCTTAATGTTATTCATGTCATAATTATTGATGTTTATATCACTAGTTCACATTCCATGTATGTTAGTGATATGGAATTGTAGGAGACCTCTATGAGTCAAAATATAAGGGAATGTGATACGGTTATATATTAAATTAGTGTGAATAAACTAGTAACATTGTCTGAATTAGTTTTAAAAGTTTGGAGGATTAGTATCCAGGTTTATCTTAAATGTTGGGAATCTTGGTTCTACAATAGATCATGTAATGTTAGATAACGACCTATAGGGTATAAGTTATATTTTATGGTCACAATAATTTCCACATGGATGTCATACCCTTGATGAAATTTCTCTTAATGAATATTTTAGAAGTTAAAGTGTCTTGTTATTGTACTTTTTTCGGTATGGATGCATATTGCGTTCATTTATGACACGCACCACAAGAGGGGGATGAATTTCTACTGAGGATGGGTTGTTTTACCCAATAAGTTTTTTAGTGGACTTTCATTTTAGGTTGATAAAATTATTTCCATTTCATGGATATAAAGGATTGATCGTGGGAAAGATATAGAGACCTATAATTCACATGGATTTTTACTAGATAATTCTATGTTATAATGTTTCAAGTTAATTTAAAAAAATATTTTTTTTAAACGGACATAACAAGAAAAACTTTTTGATTGTATTTTTTATATAGAAGTGCGGTTGTTTCCATTGGGATGATATTTTTTAAATTATTTATGAATGAATTTTTTGGAGTGATAATTAATATTATATATAAAAATACATAATTTTTAAAAGACCATTTAGATTAATATCCCCAAAAAGAATGTTCACGTTTAAAATAAAAGATCACAGTTGTATCTGGAATTGGGTGTCATCTCATGGAGGGGTATAACCATAATAGTTGAGTTTCAATATCTAGAATTAGATTTTTCAGATACCTGTTTAATATATATGGTTGAAATTATTATATATTGTTGATATTTTTTAAATATATATATCTTTTCATTTGGTATTGGTAAAAGGATAAACCCTCAATTGGATTTGAGGCTCTCTTCGTGGAATATTTTCCTGGAAATCATGTGTCAGTGATCCAGTAGACGCATTCATGAACCAACATAAGTGTTAAAATTATAGATGCTAACTATACATATATGAGTCATTATTTAATACATCAAGGTATGAAATATAATAATTATTATTTTCATAATTCATATAAAAGATCCTTACCTAATGATTAATTTTATTCCTGACAATATTCTATATGGATTTCCATGGAATATATATATAGGGATAATAATATTAATGAAAAATCTATTTTAACCTCAAATCAAAATTTTAACTATTAAGAATAATTTTTTGGATTTCATGAATTTACGTTACAATTAATTGGTAATTATATCAGAAATTTTTATTATAATTCAATGACTGAGGGATATGGTTTATTAGATCATGATGCATGCTAATTTTTATGATAATATTCTTGAGTTCATAGTTGTTTAATCAAATAAAAAATCATATAATTTTAATGAATTTTGTGTATTAAATGGTAATCAATGGTGAATAATGATGTCTATTAATGAATCACAAAAGGAAATGATTATGAAATTATTAGTACACCCCCCCATTCTTGAGATTTTCAGTGCAAATAATAGGAGGATTGTTTTTTGGATAGATTGTCATATCCCTAAATGATAATAAATATTGAAAAATCTATTTAATAACTTTTTATTTGCTCTTAATTTTGTTGTAAAACGAATGGAGAATGATGTCAAGTTATCAAGAACAACAACAATGAGTAATGTTGGATTAAAGTAGACCTCAATAGAGGAGGTGATGAAGGTGATTTGAATATTAGTAGTTTGTACTGAAATGAACTTTGCATATATGGATGATCACCATATGTGTTATCTAATCTAGGGATGGTGACACTATATATGAAAAATGAATCAATTATTGAGAATGGTGGATTAGGCATCTGATTGGTAATTATTGGTTGGTGGTGATACATATGAGATAAATCCATACCATCATGATTTTATCCAACTAAATGAAAAGTATTTCAACAAATACGCTCCATGTAAGTTTAATTACAAGGTTTATAGTATATTAGTGTAATTATAAATGAAAAATGTAATTTGACATCAGTGAGAAACAATGAATCCTAGAACTATATAAATTAATTTATACCATCGTAAAAACTAAATTGATGTTGTTTCTAACCCCAATATGTCATTAATAAAAAAACCAAAGTCTTACATCTTGTGTAGATAGGTATCGTATACCGAGTATTCTAATGAGATATACACATTATGTATATATGCAATATGAATTGAAACCATGGAGGCATTACATAGACTTCCCTGACAGTATATGATAATTTTTATAAGGTCCTACATTCCATGTAACTCTTTGTAGATTACATATATATTGAAATTAAATGGACCAAAACCACCATAATTCATATTCTCCATGTACATTACGCTTCACATAGTGTAGATGGAATATAGTGATTTTCATTCTCTTTTAAACATGACTTAGAATAGGGCCAATATATAATCCATTCTAAGTGTTTTCCTATATTGAAAGCATTGGAATGTGTAACATTAATTGAAGAGATTTTTTTGTAACGTTTTTGGTAGATAATGACCTATTAAATCACAAATAATGTATTTAAGTATGGGATAGATTATTATTAGATTGATAGGGTTGATATATCCACCATGGTAGTAATAAGAGAGAGTGTAAGTATTCCTTTTGTATTGTTGAATAGTTAACCCATCCATAGGATTATAGCATAGAGTTCCCTTCCTCAGTTCTATGGTACTCCAATTAAGAATGAATTTATTACCGCATTTATTCCAATTAGTTATGGGCCACCCTTTGTATATAAATTTTGGGTAACACCTCTAAACGAATATCAGTTATTTGGTGTGGGTCCACTATATACAGAGGTTAAGGAATTATTCTATTTTCTGTTTTTGGATATTCCTCTCCCGGGGTTAGGTACCCACTTAGAATTTGTAAAATACATAGATATGGTTTTTTTGATATAATTTTTTCACATATGTCATTGTATATAATAGATCTATTTTGTTATAGAGATTAGTTTTGTAGATGTATTTTATTATATATGTATTAAGAATGATTTTTTTCCTATTAATACTGATATACAACAAGGGTTTGGGTTTTGGGTTTATATAGATTTGGTTCGACTGAGTATCTATATATTCAAATTCTATAGAAACACAATTATAATGTGATTATCTAATTGAGACGCATCTATTTTACATAATTGTCATTAGTACAATGCATATTGTTTTAGATTGGATTGTATATTAATCACATAAATGGGTTTTGAGATGACCAATTCATTATTATGGATATAAATTTCAAGGTATAATACTGGATATTTTTTAACTAATAATAGGATGGAATGTATTCACACAAATTTATATCATTACTAATATACTAGGGTTTGGTTTTTTCATTGGGGACCATGATCTAGTATAGAATGTGGAGCTATTGGAGCCTATTAAGCTGATGTGTAGTGGAAGCTGGTAGCTTTTAGTGTAGTTTATTTCCTTTTATATTCACTTCCCAAACATTCAAGAAATACATAGGTCATTAACTATAAAATAAAATATGTTCGTAGACATAATACATATTATATATAATATTAGGATGCTTCTATGTGGTGTTTCATTAGATAATGTTTTTTATAATAATTAATTTTATATACAGTTCAATAATTAATAAATTTTGTTTGTTGTTGTAATATATATCAAATATAATTTAACCATGTATATATTATAATTTTATATATTATAATATCTCCCATGTATGTATGTTAGTTACTTGTAATATTCACCATCCCATATAATATTATAGGTGGAATTTATGTGGATCTGTAGATATATTTCAATGCATAGTGAGGACATGGGGCCTTTGTTCAGAATAAAAATCAAAAAATACTCCACGTTTGTCACATGCTATTATTTTTTTGTTCTAAAATAAAAAATAAATGTTAAAATTTGTTGTAGAAATAATATTTAAAAAAGGATTGTAAAAGCATTTTAAATTAAAATAAAATTAGATATAACATGTGGCTTCTCAATGATTGATCACTATTTTAATTCCATCATTCTTTTTTACGTTAAATTTGATTCTAATTACATTTTTGTCAGTGTCTCATGATCAAATATTCCACCAACACTTATTTAATATTTGTGATTAATACATGAAATTCATAGAACACCAACTCATTTATTCTTGGGTAGTCTGGTATACACTTTTATGGTATCCATTTGTAACTAATCTCACCAAATCACACACACTCTCATAGTATGAATATAGCATGGGGAAATTAGTATACACTCTAGATAACCTAGTTACGTTAAATTAAAAATAAATTGTTAAACTCAAATCCTACTACATATACTAAATGGTCATGAAATTATTTTTATGAGTTTAAATATTATATATATTGAGATTTAATATAGAATCATGTTAGAGAACTACTGTATCCCCAATCACATAACATTTTTAAATAATGTAAAAGGGAAAATATTAAATAATAAAAATTAAATATTTTTCTGAAACTCTAGAAATACAATTGGGATCTCCCTTCAATTAATTTTATAGGGATAACATCCAATTTAATATGTATTCATTTATATAGGGAGAGACTCTATTTGAATTTCAATTAATGAATATGAAAATTTATGAAATAAGAAAATTTATATACAATGTTTATAGATTCATCATATGGTGTTTTTTATCCTATAACCCATTCATATCATATATAGTCACAATAATCCCTAATTTAGGTGAATGGATCCCAATAAGAATGAAATTATAGGTTAATGTGATGGATATATGTAGAAAGTAATTAATGTTTGTGTTTTCTAACTCCTCTTGGAGTAATTTTATTTTGGGATTCACCTCCCATGATCATTCTCCTTCCTCTATCCTAGATCCAAAATGATGTTTTTGATGTTAGGAATAAATTTATAAATATTGTTAGGAATGAAATTTATTATTTTATAGTACAAATTCCAAAACTCAACATGCGATTATATCAGATCATTGAACCACAATGAACTACTTGTATGATCTTTCACATTCACAGGGGGTGGTTAGTGATCTTTTTTATTGTAATTCTTTATTTAAAATAAATATTTCCATCAGTTAATAAGAGTGATTTTTAATCCATACATACTCCCAAACACATAGCAAAATGAAGATAATAATGATTAAAATGATTCACCTCTCAATGTGACAATGTTAGTCCTTAGTGATATTTGGATTCATCCAATAACACTCTACCCACTAAAATAACCTTCTAGGTACATGTGATAAGGGTATATACTTAAAAAATTAATTTTAACACCTCCCTAAAATGCTTTAATGAAACTTGTAAATAAGTAAAAGATAAACATTGAATCAATTGTAAATTAAGAATGAATTATTATTTCTGTAAAAAATATATTTCTATTGAGTTATCATGATTTATGAGTTATTCTTCTTAATTTATTTTATCATATTAGAAAAAAACATAGTGACATTCATGAACATCACCACATGAAAAAATTAATATCTATGTCTTAATTATGATTTATATCCTTCATCACATATGATATAAATAACATCATATTATTCTTTATCTCTCTCCCTCTGTCCATTTTGTATACCCCCTTTCCAATTCAAATTATCTTTTTCAAATTTTTATCAACATTATATTGTAGAAAATAATGAAGAGTTCATCTAAAAAATTATTCATCTTCTTCATTTAATATTAACTCATATAACCACATAAATAATAATCCATCTCAATATAATTATTACAGTCTTAAACATTTACTAAATTTCATATATATCTTTTTATTTTATATCTTCTGAAGACACACCCTTATATCCTTTATGATATTGGAGTTATTGTAACATTATATTCATTAAAAAAATTAAAAATATAAATACCTACAATAACTATACATAAAAAACATGGGTACCATATACTCTATTATCTTCTTCTTCAAACATTGGAAAAAAATTCATATCATTAAACCTTCCACTTTCACAAAAAATTAATCACATATCAAATAAATGAATAAAAACGGTACATGATACATATTCATTGATAAGAACATAATAACATGAATGAATTTATTTAAAATATAAAATAATAGAATAAATGTATATATTTAATTGTGATATTGGTTTTAAAAGAACAACCAACTCTATATTATTAAATACAATTATATTCGTTAGAATAACAAATTATTGAAACTTGAATATAAGACTATTGTATTTTTATAAATTCAATAAGTGATGAGGCTTATGAATATCACACATGTAATAACCCCCTCCCCTAAAGGCTCCCCACATCGGCCAATAATGAAAGAATTCCCAAGATGAAACCTGAATCCTGCCACCAATAGAACATTGGTTTATGACTAGCACCATAGTGTATATCATATACACAAATGGATGGAATACCCATCTAAAAGAATATGAGGAATGGGAGATAAGATAAGGACACTTAAAAAATTCTTCTCATAGTAAAATACCCCATACATGAATGAAATTTCATAAAAACTATAAAAATAAAAATTAAACTACATGTACCAAAAGGAATCCTGAGTAGTGACCCCAATGTCCAACAAGATTCTATATAATTCCATTGGATAGTAATGTCTTTCCCAATCACCAACCAAATTACGCAGTCCTGAGAACACTTTATATAAACATAGGTTGATCATACTATGTATACATAATATAATCCAACTATAATCATTTATTACAAAATTAAATAAATAAGACCAAATCCAATTAAATAAAAAATAAACTAAATCAACACTTAATCAGGAATGCTATGTTCTCATACCCAACATTACTCTCCCACAAAATTTCAATTACATTTAATAGTATAATATCAAAAATATGTATAAATGATAAGGTACCCCACAAAACATTCCTACTGATACATTGTTTTCTCTCCAACAGCACATGTCCTGAGTATCTCATTCCAATAATCCACATGTGTGAAAAGAAACTATTTACAAACCCACGCCTCATGCATATAATAACCTCATCATCAATATAACCATTTATAAATATTATGTGAGTAGTGTCTGGGAGAAACCATAGCTTATACACCACAAATAAACCTCATGAAATGAAAAACCATAAATAGTAAACCATTAATGATCCTTATGATATTATATCCATAGATACATGATTGAGTAATAAAAAAAATGCATTACTAACCTATGCACATATATATTTGAAAAGTGATACTCATAAATAAATGTAATTTAAATATTCATGGTTAAGAGATTGAGGTAGAGGGGGTATCCATCCATATATCCTTTTCAAAATAGATTTTTATGAAAAACACACTTTAGTGACCATATATTTTTGGTTTCCCTAATTACATGGGTGGGGTAGTGTGTGAAAAAACATAATATAGTGAATATATGTAGTTTAAAAAAACTAATGAATACTACCAATAATAAACCTCCACATTAGATATCATCTATTAGTCACATAACAACCACTTCTAAATACTATTTAACCTATAATAGAACAAACACCATAATAATACTTTCAGTTAACAAAGTTACTACCATGTTTTCATACCTTCTAGGCATAATGAAACCTTTACCCTAGTTATTTAAGAATAATCATCATTTCAACATTACATCATGACTAAAAACCTATTGGTTAAATCATTTATTATTAATTTTTACTCAATTATTTAGGGTATACTAGGACTCATTCTAATAAAAAATAAAATTTTTATAAACTATACACATCCATACATGAAAACAAATATGGAAAATGAATGTATAAAAAAGAAAATCATACATCTTACCGGCATAAAATAAATTCATAATAGACCATAAATTCTTATTCAATACAATAACCAATGGGAAATACGATATTCAACCCACTCCATCCAATCTGGAACTATCCATGACACAAATACGCATATCACTATCTATCCCACCATTGTAGGTTCCAAATGCTTCCAAAAAACATAGCATACATATCAATTTCATGATAAACCCTTATCCGAATAATGATCACATCATGTATCATAGAAAGGAAATATATACTGAGCAGTCACATAAGAATGAAAAATAATAATAAGTTATTGAGGAATTTAATCCCTAAAACCTATGTATATCACCCTCATCAACAAACATGTTTGCTTGGATCCATGAAATTATATTTATAAAAATAAATTTAGTTACTATATTTAATTATATCATCTATTTAACATCGTTTACATCCATTACAAACCTAAAACATCATCTATCAATAGATGATAAATTCGTTCACAAATATTCTTTAATTATAACATAAATTTACCTCAATTATAAGGAAGAATGTAAAAAATTAAACATTTATAATTATAATTTCTTCAACATACATTACAAAAATTTCATTTTTGATCAAATTTCTATGAATTTATTACATGATAAACCACATAAAAAATAATAGATTATAGTATATTTATAAAAAAATCCATCAACCATAACATGATATAAACACATGTGAACATTACAAACCAAAACCAATCATTACTTTAATTATGGATAAATCACCACAATGGTTTAAACACCATAAATATTTGAGATAATGAATGATAATAATGTGATTTCACTTAAAAAAGTGAAGAAATTTATCCTCTACCTTGATGAAATAAGAATCACATGATTCACACCAAAAATATGTCACACATAGTATAGGAAACACCATAGTAAAGAACGTGAACTTATATAAGAAGGGTTAAACAAATCCAAGGAAAATGCATGGAACATAAAAACTCGAGAGAAGGAAAATAGAAATAATTGAAGTAACTATAACCATATTACAATTAATGTTTTGGTAGTCCCAATATTTCTAGATCATAGTTCAAATAATTTACTAAACATTATATCAGATCTAATTGAATTTATATCGAAGACCCATTTAAAAGGATTGATAATTTTAAGAATGATGGGATATAAAATATACTTTTAGAATCTAAATTTAAAGAAAATTAATTAAATACTTAAAAAATATTTATTATAAAAATTCATATTCATTATATTTGGGGAATAATGAATAAATATGAAAATATTGAAATTCACATAAAGTTTGAACTGTCAACACTAGTTGATTGGATTAAAAAAACAAGTAAATAAAAGACCAAAATAATTGACTATAAAAAAAATCAAATTCACCGCATAAAGAATCCAACTAATCGTGTCAATTGACAACATGTAATGATAAGTGAATCGGAGAAGAAATCAATTGACCACATGAAATAAATTAGGTCCATATGGTTAGTCAACTAACTGTTATAACAATCCCTATGAATAACTGTATGGTCTCATGATCAGTCAATTGACCATAAGAATAAACAAAGAAAAATAATTTGATAAAATATTCCCTGAACCCATTTGGCTCTTCTAATCCATGGAAAATATTAAGGAAATTTATTTCTAGAATTTCACGGCCTTACATCAGATACCTCTCAAACAATTCTCATCCTCAAAAATTAAAATACCTTTAGGAATGAATAATATAATGGGTGGTTCAAACAACCACACCATGGAGAGAAAATGGGTATCATGATCAGAGAAGATAACTATCAATTACCTATGGATCCTCATGACATCCTTTAGAAACTACACAAAAAACATCCTTTGATCTACACTACTTGATTAATATGGAGTGATATTTGATTTAAATGGTACACTATCTACCTTATTGAATCATAAACACCCTAAAAAAGATGTAAAATACCGAATATTGGTATTTAATTGTCCTCCCACATCCAAAATATATTATAGAATGTTTAGGGAAAACCTTCAAGAACATGGTTTTCAACCTCTTCCATCTCACATATTAGACATCCAAGCAAGAACACTGTAACTAAAAAATTCAACCCAATCCATGAAAAATAAATCTCAGAGAATGGTACATCCTTATCACAGTGGAATATACTTCTAAGGGTGAACTAGGAAACTTAGGGAGAACTATATCACAAAATAATAATGGATAAAAATCCACCCCTAAAACAACACCCAGTATTGATAAACCTCAAGATATGCCAATAGAGAATCCTTTACATAATACAATAATTATGAATTCAGGCTCATATGTTAAATCCATCTTATAGGACCATCCTATCCCACATTGAGATACATCATAGTAATTTCATCTATCATTCCCCATGAATTCCTATATCCATGCACAAAAACCCCCCACGATATCATACATAGTACATTAGCTATAATATTAACCTTTCTTTGTGTATAAGAATTATCAAAGTACAAATCATTCAAAACATCCTTCTACAACCACTATTTTAAAATCAGGTCACACTAGGATATGATATACCATGTGCTTTTTTGAACATTTTAAAACACAATATGCTCACCAATGAGATAGTTTCAACGCAACATTATGGAAAATAAAACCTCTCAAAACTCAATTTCATTTGTGGAATTATTACATTCCTGGTGTCTTAATAATTGAGACCCAATCCAAAAACATGGATATAATATATCAAAAAACTACTCAATGCATGACTTGAGGCATCATAAAAAACCAGAAAATGAACTACTTATTTTTATAAATGATGATGTGGGGCACTGACCAACTTCTCTTTATGATATTCAAAAGTATCCTGACGCTATTCAGTCAATAAGAAAACCTAAACCATAAATGTCATCTATATCATAGGTTTAAAATCCTAAAATAATTTATGTATGATCCGTCAATAATAGCCTTCTAGGCTCTAGAAACTGTACACCTACGAAACATTATTGATGGATATCCATGAAATTTTATCCCTGATCAACAAAAGATCCATGAATACTCAATGATGGGACACATAATTACCAAGAAATTAATTTCAAAATCTTATAAACCACACTTCTATGGATTACATATTATATTTTGATAATGAATATCTCCCAAAATTTCCCATAGATTCTCTAGCTATTCCTTATCTGATGAAAAGTACATAAGGATATCAATGATGAAAACTACCACTATTTCATATAGAAACTCTCAAAACAACAAATTCCTTATTCTAATGAATAGAAATGGAGAATTAATTATACTAATAAAATTATAGAGAAGTGTTAATTCCAATAATAGATAAAGAAATATTCCTTCATAATATCATCATCCATTACACATAACTTGTAAAATACTAACCATATTTCAATATTTAAAATCTAACTACCTCACTTTAGCTGAATGAATAAATAATCATTACATGTAATAGAGTATAAATTATTTATTGTACTATGATTTAAGCATTAATAATTTATATATAGGTTCAAATTACCATTTCTTTTCCCGAATAAAAAAATCTAATTACCGAAAGGATATATGCTCAGATGAAAAAAAACCCCAGTAGGAGATCATAAATATTTATATATAGCACCTAGAACATATAATGTGTCATACTATATAAAAACAATTGAGATAGTAGATGGTCTTCACTTTAGCTATATCATAAAACTCAACCTCTCATCAAAGGGTTAGTGTAAAAACCTCTTTAATGAAGGCATCTATTTATTCATCCACAACCCCATGAATCAATGTTATGTGAGCCTCTAGAACTCAATATAATCTCAACCATAAATAAGAAAGTAATAGACATTACTTTTTCCCATCAGAGGGTGTCTCATTCCAAAACATATTGAATAATCTCAATAATAACTATATAACATGATCTACATCATAAAGAAATTAATAATATAATTCACTAAATACAACCATTCCATGTCAAAGATGATGTCATATGTATATAACCTCAATCATAAGAACTATACCCAAGATAAGTGATCCCTAGAATGTGATCTTGATCAATAAACAACATAGAATATCATTATTTAGAAAACATTAACTTCATAACTACTAAGGGAACTATAAGCATCTCAACTTTATGTAATAATTCACAGACTACAAAAGGTGAAATGATTTACTATGTAGCACATAAATCATGAAATTCCTGAAACAAATTATAAAATAACCAAATAGTACATCAAATTATGACCAAATCCCATGTTCCGAGAAACTATAGAGATTTCATCTTTCCATGAACTTCCTCGAAGCCTCACTAACCCTAACGATGACCATATCCACAACCACACTCCACATTAGTAGGATAATTAGAATCATAGTGTTTCCCTTTTCTTCCAAATATATTCTATACTAATAATAGTAAAAACAACCATATGAATTTTTATACCTTAATTGATACTTCTAAATTATGGACCCTGATACAAATCACTACTTGAATAATTTAATCTCAAAAAGGCAGAATGCTATCACAGAAGATGACCATGGAATCTAGAAGAAAAAAAAACGTTTGATCAATTTATAGTTGATATAGGGACACTGGAGCTAGATTAAACAGATGAATATTTTTAGTTCATTCCCTTATCTATCTGAAAACAAATTTCTCTAGAAAATTGGGAACTTGTACAACTGCTCGACTATGTAGTGAATCTTAGTGACTCCCATCTCATGACGATCAATCCATGACTAGTGTCTTCTCAATAACCACTCCACTTGATAGTACCTCAACATTTTTCAATAACATAATTGGGGTGAAAAGTAGTAGGATCTATGGTTGTACAAATTCATCAAAAATCACAATCTTGGACCTCCACATTTAGAAGTTGGTATAAAGAATATTAGTTAATCTTCTGAAAATGGATCCCAAACTCTCACATAATCTAATTTTCCAATTGATGGGTAAGAAAATAATAATCGATGGAGTTACATGTGGTTGAAGAAAGAAACTCTAAAATTAATGGATCTGAAAACATTTATCATGAATAAGATGATTCATCATGATCCATAGGAAATAAGAACCACCACTTCATGAATACTCCACAAAACATAATCCCCTCTAATGAATCCCAATAATTCTTGTGAGAAATAATTAAACATAAGTCTACCTCAAAATCATAAAACATGATATATTTAAATCATTCCAAAATGATTTCATTGTACTTATTAATACTATATAGTTTGAAATCTCGTATTTGAATCATCCGCATCTCATCTTCATCGATCTCTACTCTATAGAAATCAAAGGGAACATTATACAGAATATATTCCGTAAAAAAAATGATTATGATGTTGACTTGAAGACATTACTAAAAAAATATAGAGGTTATGAGATACTAATCCTAAAATATGTAATATTTATTATCAATTAATTGAGGTTCAAATTAACCCCAAAATATACCAATTTTAAACACCTGAATAAACAAAAATGATGCATGACCCATTCCTTTGTCTCTACCCCACATATAGTATTTATTCACATAGTAGGTTCAATAAACTTTAATTTCATTACATCACATTTATAGGGGACCTTAAATACCCATTTCCTATCTAGTCTCCCTTTATTACATCACATAATATGACCAGCTAGTACTATTCCATACCAACACATGTAGTATTTACAAGTTCCTACCTCGAAACTCCATCCTATCACTCATGTTTCCATTTTATAAAACTTTTTTCATGACCCCCCACAATGTTACACCTCCTGGGATGGATTTAAAGGAAGATTTATGATCAAAACAAAATATCTCCTCCAATAGGCCATATATTATTGACCTGCACTAATGGTATATCATACAACAAAATACAGTCATACCCTATAAAAGAATACGATGAATAAGAAAAAATATAGTAATAAAAAATAACCCGTTATCATATTTAATTATCCCAATATGTTCATTTAATTTCATACTTACAAATAAAAAAAATACATGTACCAAAAGGCATCATCAGTAGTGACCCCAAATTCCAAAATTCTTTTTAACATCTCTATTAGCTATTAACGTCCAACCCTATCCCTGGAAAACTTTTATAGTCCATAAAAAATTAATATAGATGTAGGGTGAGATTAAAAAATATACCATATTGGATCATCACTTTATCTTCTCAAGAAAAAATAAATAAATTATTCTAAAGCATTGTAAAAAAATAATGAAACTAACTCATTACCTATTAATAAATTATAAGTTCCCTGACACAACTTGTATATATCACCAAGTATCAATAAAAATTAATAAATTAATATTTCATATAATTATAAAAGTGAAGGTACCTCACATCCACTTCCCTAGTGGGATATATCTCTCAACCAAATATTAGATGCCCTACACCATCTATCTCCAATATGCGACATGCATCGTTGTCATCTGCATAAAAACCGACAAATCATGAATCTAATAATTTCATAATAAATATCCTAATATATATATTATAAATTTGTTGTTTACTATGGTCACCACAACCTGTACACCATGTACCATACCTCATTACAGCTCCTACATAGTAGAAATACAATGATCCTTAGAAAAAAATATCTTGAGATTCATGTCTGTTAAATAACCACTAGCCATTATAATCATCAATACACATATATGTGAACATTTACCATCATGGATACCATTACCAAATAATACCAAGTGAAGAGAGTATGTGATATGGGGTTTTAATCCATCATTCATTACCAAACTATATGTTGTGGAAGACACCATCAAGAGTCAATTAGGTGGTGGTATCCCTTCCTAAATTTGTGGAGTATAATAATAAATAAATAACATAAGGAATATATATATATCTCACAACCACTATAAGGGAAACCACATAGTCTTAACCTCAATTTCACTTATTATCATTTAGAAACATTACTTCCCATACTAACGAATAGATAACATATAAGAGCAAAAAAAATACAATGATAATTTATGTTAAATATATTACCATCTAGATTTCATTCCATTTATGAATAATTCACCCTTTTTTCATGGTTCCCCAATAATTATAATCATTTAAAAAATTTCAGTCATTTTCCAACCCCATTAGTTATATTATTCAATATTCATTACCGCTCAATTTTTCTAGGTACTATAGTACTCTTCTAAGGACACCAAAAATGATTCATGAACCATGTTTGTACAACATCATTAAGTAGTGGGAAAAATAAAATTAGTAACTAGAAACCCATCCAACAAGTATAAAATTAGTAAATTCTAATAGTCACAAAAAATTACATTTACATAAAAACAACGGGGCAACCCTACTTTTTCCTAATTAATAATTCACAATGATATCCTTGATAGAACTATAAATATCACCATCCATCCATGAAATTTTCGATCTAACTACTTCCATAAAACCATGAACCCCTATTTATTTCTCACCAAATCATCACCCATCCCAGGATCACTTATTTTTTCCTAGAAAGGATCCATATCTTACTATATCACACATATAAATAAGAAAAAAACAAGTTATCAAGGTATTTAGGACCTCAAAATAAAGAATCAATCCGTTATAAAAAAACTATATCACTAAATCCTTATAAATTATCCATTAGAAACAATTTTTTTACCATCATGAATTAACGGATTTAGTTAACACAGGTTGTGACCATGGGGAATCTAAGATTTCAATAATAAATATTTCAAAAAAAATTGATAAAAATATTCCAATGATAACACTTTTTTCTATAAGTTGTAATACAAAACATAAATAATTAATCATTACACACTATTATTTATTTATTAATACATTCCATATTTTCATTGATTATCCATTTTCCAAGAATGAAAAACATGATAAATGTTAAAATAAAAAATTTAACACACTATCTATAAAAAAAAGAGGTAAACCATGACCTTAAATAAATTTAAGTGATCTCAATAACCAAAAAAAATTATTTTGTTTTAATTCTAGTTAAATATTAAATAATGATAATTCCACAATTACCCAATGAGATAAATTATGAAAACCCCACATTTCCATTTAAACTATGAGAAGAAAAGAACCCCTTAACACATATAATAAATATTTATATTATTTAAAACCTAAACACATAGTCCATACATATATATGGGAACACCATATTGTTAAACTCAATCCTACTGCAAAAGGGTTTTATGAATCTTAGTAAAATCCCAATAAAATATATACCCAAGGGAAGAAAAACCAGAAATATTGAAGAAAACATTTTTATTTTAGAATTAAATGTATGAGTCTATATGGATTTCGATATCAAAAGTCAATCATCAACTAAAAAATAAATACAAGTCACATTTTATTCATTTGTATAACACCTTAAAAATGTTATATACTTAATAAAATGAATGGATATAATATATCACCTTCAAAGTAGCTATTAAATACCACCAGTTAAAAATGTAAAACCATATTTACCTAAAAAATTCATATTCACATCATTTTCAGTATCATTGGGTTTTAATTAGACTATGCCTTGAACCAACCAAAAAAGAAACTAGAAACATGAAAAAAACAATATACCACACTAACTGACCACTTTACCAAAACACGGGACCACAAAAAAAACCAGCCACACTAGCTGACCGCATGATGAAAACAACTATGATTATGTATTGAATAAATAAAAGTAAACTCTTACCTAATCAATATTACTTATCACATTAAATATATCGTGAACATGATTTATCTATCTATGAAACAAGTAAAAAAAATCCCCATAAACATCAATAAAATTATTTTCATAGTTTACACATGTAATAATCTGAAATCAAAATTTAACCCTTCTAAAAAATTCAATCTAAATATATTATCCCCTATGATATTAATCCACCTTAATGTAACATATATTAATTGATTTTATAACTATATTTACATCTCTAACTTTTTACAAAGGATAGAAAGCTAAATATAAAATAAGATTTATGTTTCTAATTTTTCACCCTCTTTAATAACAATACACAATGTCAAATTGAGATAGGGGACTAAGACAATATTACATAGAGTTGATATAAGTTAAGGTGAACTCTAATAATCATCCATATATTTGGAAACTATTGTTTAGGTAGTGGATTAATAAATATATCTACTTTTTATCCTTTTATAAATATGTTTTAGAAAAATATCAACTTATTTGAAAATAGTTTTTATTAAGTGATATTTGAAATAAATAAAGTTATTCGCTAACATTTTATAATATTATATTATAAATAAAAATAAATTTTATTATCACAACCTAAGTGAATAATCAACTGAAAATTAATTATATTATATTTCACACTGATCTCAAACACATTAATTTAGTAATATCTTTAATAAAAACCAAAACAATTTACTTGAACAATTATAAGAGTCCCATAATTCCTCCACATAATTTACCAAAAAACGTAACTATCTCCAAGGATGAAAATTCCACTAGATATGGATAACCAATTTTTAATAAATCCTTCATAATATATATATTTTTAATCAAAATAGATTATGTAAAACATTGATATCCTAATTTATCATAGAACATGATGTACCATTAATGTCACGACCCCCTCCCCACAAAGTGTACACCCCTGGGCCGGCAATGTGAGAAGGGAGATAATGACCCCCGAGTCCCGCCTCCAGTAGGCCCCGGGTTGGCGACTAGCACCGAGGGTATAATAAACATACAAATGGGAGGCATTACCCTCTAAGAGAACACATGCAGAAGAGAGAGAGAGATAGAATAGAATCCAACCAACTCTAACATAGAACTGAGATATAAAAGGAAACGAAGTATATATATGAAATGTCATGCAAAAGTACTACAACTGAAATGGAAAACTAAAAGTACCCAAAAGAAAGTAAAACGGCAGCGACCAGAAGCCCGAACAGCTCCTCCTCCAACCACAAGCTGGTAGTAACCAGCTTGATCTCCAACCTGCTCCAAGTGACCTGAAAAACAGTTTATACATACATAGGATGAGTATAACAGTATACTCAGTAGGATCCTCCCCAAGCCTCTCGTGCAAAAATAATGAAAGCATGCTAAATCCCAGTGAACAACAAGTGAAACTAACTCGTCACCTAAACCGGTATACTATGTTCCCAACCTCACCATGGCTACTCTCACCAAGAAACACATACATGAATATGGAATATAGTAAAGAATATCAAGGGTACACCGCTACTACTTCCCCACTAGTTTTCCGCTTTTCCCCAACGACATACGTCCTGTGCATCTCTCTCCAAGGCTTGCCCGCAAACACCTGGGCTAAGCTCCACAATCTGCACCTCGTGCACCACATAGGCTTGCCCGCAGACACCTGGGCGAAGCACCACACCGTCCACATAACCAAAAGTAACCAGGTAATTTCTGGGAGCTACCACAGCTCGCATAATGTGTATCATACATCGGGTATAATACCTCAAGCCATTACAGCCCATACGCCGAGTAAGGATCCTCAGGGCATCATAGCCTATACACGTTACACCTATAGTAGTCCGTAGGATACTATATCCAGAATATATGTGTGTGAATAAACACAAGCCATTATAGCTCTCTACACACATATATGGGGTAACTAACTGTTGTGCCTCATGGCACAAGTATCTACCAAGAGAAGAGAGCGGAGCCAAAGGGGGTAGTCATCCATTCAACCTCCCATCAGAATGTTGGGGAAAACACCCCCTAGGGCTCAAGATCCCCGGGGTGTCAGTTGCCCTTACCGACAGGGTGGAGTAGCGTATTGAAACACAAAAAGTACAGAATATATAAGTAACTCACATCCACACAATGGGCATTACATAGTCCCAGATACAACTGCAGCTAACGACTCTCAGACTCCAGGCTGCTACTTCTAAGACTAGGTATCCTATAAGCACACAAGCATTTGAAGAGATTTATTAGATTACTCCGTTCTCATTTTATCAGTTCCACTGTACATTAATTAATTATTTAAACATTAATTAAGAATGAACAATTCCACATTAAACTGAATTGGCATCACTTTCAAAAACAACTACTCCTTTTTAAGATTCACATCACCTTTAAATTCCAGCATCTCCATCCCCGTGGATTTTTACCATTTAATCAAACATTCATTACAGAATTACTTTTCCACATTCCCAGGAATTCTAGAAAAAGATCCAATGCTTATAAACACAAAGGAGGCTCAACACGGTGAGTAGATATACTACCCGTCGAGTCTTTTCCGCCTATAGAAAGAGAATATACCCATTCTCCCTCGAGAGGATAAACACGGAAAGCACCTGGCATACCCTGCGCGTCTTTGCCTCCTTTGGAAGAAGGGTAGCGAGAACAGCTGCCTTGAGAAGTGGGGAAAAGAAAAGCAGATTAACATTCAAGAAAACCGTAAGCAACCAGCAACCACATCCATCCCATTCCATCACCCCCGGTGTCCTCCCCGACACCCACATGCATAAACTAATGCATCTCGCCACTCTAGGCGTCAACTGCTTCCATAACCAGAAGGCCTCCATGGATCCACATATCACAACAACCATCCAGGCTCACATCACAGCACAAGTAGCAGGAAAACAAACATCACATCATGGGCTCTTGACCCTTTAACAAACAAGAGGGTAACTCAGAACCCTTTTAGAAATTCCCACATAATCTGTTCTCTAATCCATATTGAATTAACAGATTTGTTATTCGTAGGTTCCAATCATGGATACCTAATCAGTAAGCTATCACAATTAAACAACCATTATTCCTTCCCTAATTTGATTATCCTCAAATTAGAACAACTACAACAACGGAAAAACAAGATTAATTTACATGCCTCTTTATCATTCCAATTAATTAACAATTAATTCCGGCTTTACGTTCATTATCAATTCCAATCATGAACGAACAACAAATCAAAGAAAACATAGATATCACTATATCTAGGAAAACATGAGGCAAACCGTTATGACGGTATAAAGAAACAATATGCAATCAACTAATTCTTTTAATCCGGTTCAAGTATTTAATTAGGTCAATTTCATGGTGATCCAAAGGGATAAATCATGCTAATTCTACGATTGCACATATACAATTAGAGAAGCCTTGAATCCCCTACCTCGAAGAGTTCATGACGTCCTTTATCCACACAGCGGGCCAGAATCCTTCTCTCGCGAGAACATATGTGGAAGAATGATCGACACAGCTTGGTTACATCAAAACAAAGCAGAACCAATCCTAGGAGTAAATATTGATTGTGAAACTCCTACGGAAAGGATTGAAAGGTTCTAGCGCCTCTTAGTTGAGAACAAAGGGAAAGAACAAGGAAGAATGATATCTCATCCCTTTTTAAGATTTAACGAGGTGACAGTTTAAGATCCGGTTAATTCGGCATTAAAAATGGATCGCATTAACCCACGCGGTTTGACCAAGTAAAACATTCCAACCCTTAGGAATAATTAATATAGGATTTATGGAATTTGAATCGTACTTAAGATCCCTTAAAATAAGGCTTTAAATGTATTTTACGTCAAAAAAAACGTCAAAAGGGGAAAAACTGTAGGAGTCTGGAAACACTGTTCACCCACTGTTACTGTACATGAAACTGATCTGTGAAACCGATCTGCGAAACCGATCTGTCACACCGATCTGTGAACCCGATCTGTGAAACCGATCGGTAAAACAGATCTGTAACACCGATCTCTGAAACCGATCGGTGAAACCGATCTGTGAAACCGATCTGTGAAACTGATCTTTCACACCAATCTGTGAAACCGATCTGTGAAACCGATCTGTGAAACTGATCTGTGAAACTGATCTGTCGCACCGATCTCTGAAACCGATCTGTCACACCGATCTGTGAAACCGATTTGTCAGACCGAACTGTGAAACCGATCTGTCACACCGATCTGTGAAACTGATCGGTAAGATCGATCTGTCACACCGATATGTGAAACCGATCTGTTAGACCGATCTGTGAAACCGATCAGTGAGACCGATCTATCAGACCGATCGGTGAGACCGATCTGTCAGACCGATCTGTGATACTGATCTGTCAGACCGATCTGTGAAACGGATCGGTGAGACCGATCTGTCAGACCGATCGGTGAGACCGATCTGTCAGACCGATCTGTGAAACCGATCTGTCACACCGATCTGTGAAACTGATCGGCGAGACCGATCTGTCACACCGATCTGTGAAACTGATCGGTGAGACCGATCTGTCAGACCGATCGGTGAGACCCATCTGTCAGACCGATCGGTGAGACCGATCTGTTACTGTTCATAAAAATAGAAACACTGTTCACAGAACTGGAAAATTGGAAAAGTGTTGGGAATAAGTCCTCTTGGCCTCCCGGAACACCTCCAACACCAAAATTCCACAAAGTAATGGACCGGAGAGGTCCGGGCCATTAAATTAGATACCTCTCAAAACATTCTCGTCGTTGATAATTAAAAACCAACCCAGAAGAAAAGAGGGGTCCAAACAACAACCCCATAAGATACCTCTTAGGGGAAAACCACCATGAGTTGTTCGAAATCTGGAACAAAACTACGACATCTGGGAGTATGGGAACAAACAATCCATACCCAAACAATTCAAACATAAAATCACATCAAAGGTACATAAATAAAACATGAAGGGTCCAACCACAAAGAAAACATCATTAAAAGAAAGGAGATAAACATTAAACAACTCTGGGTACTGAGCACGTATCTGTGACTCACGATCCCAGGTACTCTCCTCCATGGAACCGTGTCGCCACAAGACACAAACTAAAGGGATAGAATGCCCATGCAACAACTTCTCCTTATGGTATTGGATCTCCACAGGTCGCTCCTCGAAGGTTTCATCATCATCAATATCGATCTCTCCCCAATCGATAACATGAGATTCATCATGAAGGTAACGACGGAGCTGCGATACATGGAAAACATCATGTATCCGACTCATTTGAGGGGGATGTGCTACTCGATACGCCACACCTCCAACACGAGCTAACACCTCGAAAGGCCCAACAAAACGGGGAGAAATCTTACTTCCGCGACCAAACCTTCGCTGCCCATGACGGGGAGTCACCTTTAGAAACACATGATCCCCAACATTAAACTCTAAGGGTCTCCTTCATTGATCAGCATAAGATTTCTGACGATCTTATGTTGTCTTCATCCTCTCACGAATCACTTGAACCATCTCTGTCGTATTCTGCACTAGTTCTGGTCCGAGAATTGCGGACTCTCCGACCCCAGTCCAGCACAACAGAGAACGGCATGGCCGGCCATACAAGGATTCAAACGGCGCCATGCCGATGGTAGAGTGAGAACTATTATTGTAAGTGAACTCTACCAAAGGTAAGTTCTTTTTCCAAGAACCTCCAAAATCAAGAACACAAGAGGGAAACATGTCTTCAAGAGTCTGGATTGATCGCTCTGTATGACCATCCGTTTGAGGATGAAAAGCAGTGCTAAGACATAGTTGAGAGCCAAAAGCATGCTGGAGACCTCTCCACACCCTAGAGGTAAAACGTGGATCTCGATCAGAAATGATCATCCTAGTTACTCCGTGAAGCCTCACCACCTCCTCCAGATACTGCCTCGACAAAACCTCCACTGAGCTCGACTCCTTGATTGTTATGAAGTGGGCCGATTTAGTTAAACGATCCACTACCACCCATATAGCATCATGTCCTCCCGGAGCTCGAGGTAAACCTGTAACAAAGTCCATTGAGTTGTCCTCCCACTTCCACTGAGGGATCTCTAAGTGCTGGAGAAGACCACCAGGAACACGGTGTTCGGCCTTCACCTTCTGGCAAACTAAACATCGAGACACACATTCTGCAAATGTACGCTTCAGCCCAGGCCACCAAAACTGACTCCTCAAGGATCGGTACATTTTCGTCACACCAGGATGTACCGCCAAGGGTGAACTATGGAACTCTCGGAGAACTATCTCACGCATCGCCAAGGGAAAAAAAGCCTGCCATGATACAACACTCGGTGTTGTTCATCCTCCGACCAACCATTAGGGGCCTCACCACATACAACTCTATCTCTCCAAACTTCCACCTCTAGATTACCCAACTGAGACTCTTCCACCTTCTGCATCAGGGATGACTGCCCCATCATCTGGAAAAGACAACCTCTTCCCCCAATTTCTCCTATATCAAGATGCAAAGTTGATAGCTCTTCCATTACTCTCCAGGAATCACCAGATTCACGCACAACATCATTATGTGACTTTCGGATCAGTGCATCAGCAACAACATTTCCCTTCCCAGGTGTATACGATATTTCGAAGTCGTATTCCCGCAAGAACTCCATCCACCGATGCTGCCGCAAGTTCAAATCCTGCTGAGAGAAAACATACCTCAAACTCTTATGATCAGTGAAAACCACAAAGCGCTCTCCAATGAGGTAATGTCTCCACAACTTCAGCGAAAACACCACGGCTGCCAACTCAAGATCATGGGTGGCATAGTTGCATTCATGGGGACAAAACTGCCGAGACCCATAAGAAACAATAGACCTCTGCTGCATGAGAACACAGCCTAGCCCCAGATGTGAAGCATCACAGAAAACATCAAACTGGACTCCCTCCGCTGGAAGACAAAGGACTGGAGCACTTACCAACTTCTCCTTTAGATATTCGAAAGCTGTCTGACACTGATCAGTCCATATGAACGCTTGATCCTTCCTGGTCAAAGCTATCGGAGGAGTCGCAACTCGGGAGAAATTAGCCACAAAACTCCTATAATAGCCTGCGAGACCAAGGAAACTTCGCACCTCTGACACGGTCTTGGGGGTTGGCCAAGACACCACTGCTTCTATCTTCGAAGGATCCACAGCTACTCCCTGTTGGGACACAACATGTCCCAAGAAATGAACTTCTCGAGCCCAGAACTCACACTTGGACAACTTCCCAAACAACCGATGTTGGCGACGAACTCCCAAAACGGATCGTAGATTCTCTGCATGCTCCTCTTCAGATGTGGAGTACACAAGGATGTCATCGATGAAAACCACAACAAACATGTCCAGTAATTCACGGAACACAGCATTCATCAACCCCATGAAAATAGCTGGAGCATTTGTCACGCCGAATGGCATTACAACAAACTCATAATGCCCATGACGACATAGGAAAGCAGTCTTGGGGATATCCTCATCCTTTACACGCATCTGATGATATCCCGGCCGCAAGTCTATTTTTGAAAACCAACTTGCACCCTTCAGCTGATCAAATAGGTCATCAATCCGTGGGAGAGGATAGCGGTTCTTTATTGTCACTTTGTTTAACCGACGATAATCGACGCACAACCGCAAACTACCATCAGCCTTTTTGACAAACAAAACTGGTGCACCCCAAGGTGACACACTTGGCCGAACAAAACCACACTGCAACAGACCATCGAGCTGAATACATAGCTCTCGTAACTCAGAAGGGGCAATCCTATACAGAGACATAGAGATAGGAGACCCTCCGGGCTGTAGCTCGATCCCAAACTCGATCTCTCGTCGAGGGGGTAAGGATACAACCTCTTCTGGAAAGACATCAGGGTACTCCTCTACGACCCTAGGAAACGCCAGCTGTTGAACCTCTGAAGAACTCTGCGTCATCCCAGCCATCATGGATGATAAAGATGGAACTCGTCTATGACTCATCCGAGGATCTCTCTCACCAACAAAAACCACTTTCTCTCTATCTTCATCAAAGAAAACGACCTTCTTCCTGTAGCAATCCACAACAGCCTGCACTGAATACAACCAATCCATGCCAAGTATGACATCATATGGTTGTATTCAGAAACATAGGAAATATCCCCAAGAGCGATGTTGCCCCAACACTAGCTCACAGTCTCTACATACTTCAAACAAGTCAGCTCGACCTCCAACTGGCGTAGTCAACGCCAAGGGCACTAGAAGCCTCTCTACCTCAAGTCCCAAAGCCTGGACAAGGGTATGTGATATGAAGGAGTGTGTTTCTCCTAAAGCAAACAAGGCATACACCAAGGTAGAAAACAAGAAAAGGGTACCTCGAACAACATCTGGCTCGCCTGGGGCTGGCAACGCTAGAGCATGAAGCTGACCACGACCACCTCAGCGGCCTCTCTGACCCTGATGACGACCACCACCACGGCCACACTCTGCTCTCTTAGGACGGGGAGCGTCATGGAGATATCCTCTACCTGCTCCATCTACCCTTGGGTGATCTAAAGCTGGTGCAACCTGCTGCTACTGCCTCGGATGGAACTGCCTCAACGGACGAACCTGGAGTGGAGCGCCTGGTGCACAATGACTGCTCTGAAAAGTTGGGCACTCCCACTGCTGATGACCACGACCACCACAATAAAAACAAGTGCCTGATCCCTTGGCATAGGCCTGAGAGTTGCTGCCTCTGGAGAAACGTGATGGGAAGGGCTGGGACCTACCCTCAGGTGAACGAAAACTCTTCTGTCCTGAAAACCGGGAACCTCGGACCACAGCTCTTCTTCGTGAGGAATCATGACGATTCCCCTCTCGTGATGATCTGGTCCTAGAAAAAGTCCTCTCAACAACATCTGCCCCCGCCAGCACCTCTAGATATGTCTTCAGCATAAATGGGGTGACGTGGTGCTGGATCTCTGGACGCCAAGCCTCCTCGAAATGCCTCGCCCTGACATCATCATCTGGTAACAGGTCTGATGCATATCGTAGAAGGTTCATGAAACGGATTCCAAACTCCCGAAAACTGGAGCTCCCTTGTCGAAGGGTAAGAAGCTCCTGGCGACTGGACGCCTTCGCAGTCGACGAAAGAAACTCGACTCTAAACCTGTCTCGAAACTCCTCCCATGATATTGCTAACTCCTCACGATCACCGAGGAACAAGAAACACCATTTCCTCGCTGCTCCACGCACCATCGTCACAACCAAGGACACCCAGTGTTCCTTCCGAGCACGAATCGAACTGAAGCCTATCTCGACCTCCTCCAACCAGTCTTCTGTGACTGCATCTGAAACGGAGCCCTCGTACTTCTGTAGACTCTGGCGCTGGAACTCTCGGAGTGTCTTCCTCCAAGTGTCATCGTCGTCAACCTCTACCCGGTGGCGATTTGCTGGAACAGCCTGCTGGGCATCTTCTGCGCAAACCTGATGAGGATGTCGACCTGGAGCCGTACCTGTAAAATAACAACTCTTAGAGCTCCTAAGCCTAGAATATGGAAGAATAAACATTAATTAATTAATTGTTTTGTTTTATTAATTTTAGGTTACATATCCCAAGGTCTACCCATTCAAACACAAGCGCAGAGAATGATGATGCATGATCCTTTCCTAGGTCTTTACCCTACAATCGGTATCACTTGTTTAGTAGCCATTGTAAACATAAAGGTCCGTGCAACATATCATAGGGGGACCTGAACGCCTATGTCTCTGCCGGTCTCCAGTGTTTACCCCACATTCTAAGCATGAATGACACTGTTGCCCTACCATCCCATGCATCCTCACCTGTGCCTAACTCCAAACTCCATCCTATCCCTCAACCAGACCTTTGATACCACTCTGTCACGACCCCCTCCCCACAAAGTGTACCCCTCATGGTCCGGAAATGTGAGAAGGGAGATAATGACCCCCGAGTCCCGCCTCCAGTAGGCCCCGGGTTGGCGACTAGCACCGAGGGTATAATAAACATACAAATGGGAGGCATTACCCTCTAAGAGAACACATGCAGAAGAGAGAGGGATAGAATAGACTCCAATCAACTCCAAATTAGAACTGAGATATAAAAGGAAACCAAGTACATATATGAAATGTCATGCAAAAGTACTACAACTGAAAGGGAAAACTAAAAGTACCCAAAAGAAAGTAAAACGGCAGCGACCACAAGCCCAAACATCTCCTCCTCCAACCGCAAGCTAGTAGTAACCAGCTTGATCTCCAACCTGCTTCAAGTGACCTGAAAAACTGTTTATACATACATAGGATGAGTATAACAGTATACTCATTAGGATCCTCCCCAAGCCTCTCGTGAAAAAGTAAATAAAGCATGCTAAAGCCCAGTGAACAACAAGTGAAACTAACTCATCACCTAAACAGGTATACTATGTTCCCAACCACACCATGGCTACTCTCACCAAGTAACGCATACAAGAATATGGAATATAGTAAAGAATATCAAGGGTACCCCGCTACTACATCCCCACTGGTTTGCCGCTTTCCCCAACGACATACGTCCTATGCATCTCTCTCCAAGGCTTGCCCGTAGACACCTGGGCTAAGCTCCACAATTTTCACCTCGTGCACCACATAGTCTTGCCCGCAGACACCTGGGAGAAGCACCACGCCGTCCTCATAACCAAAAGTAACCAGGTAATTTCTGGGAGCCACCACAGCTCGCATAACATGTATCATACGTCGGGTATAGTACCTCAAGCCAATACAGCACACACGCTGAGTAAGGATCCTCAAGCCATCATAGCCTATACACGTTACACCTATAGTAGTCTGTAGGATACTATATCCAAAATATATGTGTGTGAATAACCACAAGCCATTACAGACCTCTACACACATATATGGGGTAACTAACCGTTGTGCCTCATGGCACAAGTATCTACCAATAGAAGAGAGCGGAGCCAAATGGGGTAGTCAGCCATTCAACCTCCCATCAGAATGTTGGGGAAAACACCCCCAGGGCTCAAGATCCCCGGGGTGTCAGTTGCCCTTACCGACAGGGAGGACTAGCGTATAGAAAAACAAAAAGTACAGAATATATAACTAACTCACATCCACACTATGTGCATTACCTAGTCTCAGATACAATTGCAGCTAACGTCTCTCAGACTCCAGGCTGCTACTTCTAAGACTAGGTATCCTATAAGCACACAAACATTTGAAGAGATTTATTAGATTACTATGTGCTCATTTTATCAGTTCCACTGTACATTAATTAAATCTTTAAACATTAATTAATAATGAACAATTCCACATTAAACTGAATTGTCATCACTTTCAAAAACAACTACTCCTTTTTATGATTCACATCACCTTTAAATTCCTGCATCTCCAACCCCGTGGATTTTTACCATTTAATCAAACATTCATTACAGAATTACTTTTCCACATTCCCAGGCATTCTAGAAAAACATAATATGATTCTAAACACAAAGGAGGCTCAACACGGTGTGTAGATATACTACCCATCGAGTCTTTTCTGCCTATAGAAAGAGAATATACCCATTCTCCCTCGAGAGGCTAAACACGGAAAGCATGTGGCATACCCTGCGCGTCTTCGCCTCCTTCGGAACAAGGGTAGCAAGACCAGCTACCTTGAGCAGTGGGGAAAAGCAAAGCAGATTAACATTCATGAAAACCGTAAGCAACCAGCAACCACATCCATCCCATTCCATCACCCCTGGTGTCCTCCCCGACACCCACATGCATAACCTGATGCATCTCGCCACTCTAGGCGTCATCTGCTTCCAAAACCACAAGGCCTCCACGCCTCCACATATCACAACAACCATACAGGCTCACATCACTGCACAAGTAGCAGGAAAACAAACATCACATCATGGGCTATTGACCCTTTAACAAACAAGAGGGTAACTCAGAACCCTTTTAGAAATTCCCACATAATTTGTTCACTAATCCATATTGAATTAACATATTTGTTATTCGTAGGTTCCAATCATGGATACCTAATCAGTAAGCTATCAAAATTAAAAAACCATGATTCCTTCCCTAATTTGATTATCCTCAAATTAGAACAACTACAAAAACGGAAAAAAATATTAATTTACATGCCTCTTTATCTTTCCAATTAATTAACAATTAATTCCGGCTTTACGTTCATTATCAATTCCAATCATGAACGAACAACAAATCAAAGAAAACATAGATATCACTATATCTAGGAAAACATGAGGCAAACCGTTATCACGGTATAAAGAAACAACATGCGATCATCCAATTCTTTTAATCTGGTTCAAGTATTTAATTAGGTCAATTTCATTGTGATCCAAAGGGATAAACCATGCTAATTCTACGATTTCACATATACAATTAGAGAAGCCATGAATCCCCTACCTCGAAGAGTTCTTGACGTCCTTTATCCACACAGCGGGCCACAATCCTTCTCTCGTGACAACTTATGTGGAAGAATGATCGACAGAGCTTGGTTGCATCAAAACAAAGCAAAACAAATCCTAGGAGTAAAGATTGATTGTGAAACTCCTCCGGAAAGGATTGAAAGGTTCTAGCACCTCTTAGTTGAGAACAAAGGGAAAGAACAAGGGAGAATGAAATCTCGTCCCTTTTTAAGATTTAACGAGGTGACAGTTTAAGATCCGGTTAATTCTCCATAAAAAACGGATCACATTAACCCACGCGGTTTGACCAAGTAAAACATTCCAAGCCTTAGGAATAATTAATATAGGATTTATGGAATTTGAATCGGCCTTAAGAGCCCTTAAAATAAGGATTTAAATGTATTTTACGTCAAAAGAAACGTCAAAAGGGGCAAAACTGTATGAGTCTGGAAACACTGTTCACCCACTGTTACTGTACATGAAACTGATCTGTGAAACCGATATGTCACACCAATCTGTGAAACCGATCTGTGAGACCGATCTGTGAAACGGATCTGTCACACCGATCTGTGAAACCGATCTCTGAAACCGATCTGTGAAACTAATTTGTCACACCGATCTGTGAAACCGATCTGTGAAACTGATCTGTGAAACTGATCTGTCGCACCGATCTGTGAAACCGATCTGTCCCACCGATCTGTGAAACCGATCTGTCCCACCGATCTGTGAAACCGATCTGTCAGACCGATCTCTGAAACCGATTTGTCACACCGATCTGTGAAACCGATCTGTCAGACCGATCTGTGAAACTGATCGGTGATACCGATCTGTCAGACCGATCGGTGAGACCGATCTGTCAGACTGATATGTGAAACCGATCTGTCAGACCGATCTGTGAAACTGATCGGTGAGACTGATCTGTCAGACCGATCGGTGAGACCGATCTGTCAGACCGATCTGTGAAATCGATCTGTCAGACCGATCTGTAAAACTGATCGGTGAGACCGATCTGTCACACCGATCTGTCAGACCGATCGGTGAGACCGATCTGTTACTGTTCATAAAACTGGAAACACTGTTCACAGAACTGGAAAATTGGCATAGTGTTGGGAATAAGTCCCCTTGGCCTCACGAACACCTCCAACACCAAAATTCCAAAATGTAATGGACCAGAGAGGTCCGGGCCATTACAATTAATATACCACTAAATATAATCTAAAATAATGAAATTTTACTGTTTAGATGAACATTTTTATCGGGGGTAAAGAGTAATAAAAAAATATGCTAATGAAGTTATAAAATATATTAAACATCAAATTATAAATTGATACTCCGTTGTAATAACATAATTTCCCAGTACATCTTTAGAAAAAAATATTCTCACTCAAATTGGTCTGGAAAATGGATTTGAATCTTAAATGATTATCCTTTTCAAGAGTTACCTTTCAAACCTCACTTTATAAATAAAACATTTATCATTATATATAAGAATTTATAAACAAATAAATTACCTCATCCCTCTAAATGGGATCATTTAAAATAATTTCCTCACCCCTTAAAAGCCAACACACAATATTATTCACCATTTTCTATGAATGTGATATCATTTATGCGAACAGTAATAACGAGAGTCATATATTTTTCATCATTAATATAGATTAATTCTTCATTATCAATTTTATAAAATTAAAAATCATTTGTAGGTTTCTGTCTGAGAATATCAAGATCATTGGCCTAGTTTTATCTCATAGAACCCCTTCTCTAATTTTCTTATATAATTTAAACATTTTATAAGAAACAAACCGCATGGTTTCTCAATATAAATAACCCATTCCATATTAAAATTTATGATGAAAAACATGATAATAATTTGGAATATGTTTTATTTCATATGTTCTATAATATTGTAATAAATTATGATTTTATATGTATTACATTGAAATACATTTTAAGCATCAGATATGTTGCTCTACACATAACCCCATTTTTATATGATCCCGGATATATTAAATCCTTTACAACCTAGATATTTTATTTTAGGGTATTAATAAGATTATGAACATTATGATATATATATATATACAATTTATAATTAATTTATATTTATTGATCAATGTTTTTGGAATAATCATTAAACTTTTTTAAAAATCATTTCATGATGGGATGACTTATTTTTTTGTAGAAGTATTTTTTCATAGTGTTATGAATATTTTTTATATGAAGAATATAATTATCACTATTAAAAATATATTTAAAATAATTTTATTGTAAATTTATGAATTACCATTCATACAATAGTTATATAATGATTAGTAATTAAATGAAAAACTTTTAAGGGTAAAGAGGGTTATTTTTTAGAAAATAGGTTTTATTTATGATATATATTTTTATCTTAATAAATATAATAAACTTATATTGAATAAATATTTTAATGAAATATATTAAATATATAAGAAATATTGTTTTAATATTTAACTAGTATTTTGTACTAGTTATGGAATGAATTTAAAGTAAATTTTATGCGTAAAAATGTATATTAAAAATATATTTAGTTTAATTTTGAATGAATTTTATAAAATCAATTTCTTCCACTTATGGAAATTTAATTTTTTAAAAAAAATTAAATATTAAGAAAAAATATATACTAATTTATTAATGATTCAATTCTTATTTTTAATCATAATTAAAAGTAAAAAACTCTAAAAATTTGTTATCGTAGTGATGGTTAAAAGGCTCTATTAAGGGGGATAAAAATAGATAAGGGTAATATTTCCATAAAAAATTGTATAAATATTATTTTTAAACCTATTTACAAAATATTTTATCATATAATTTATTCATTGTCCATTTATATACACCTTTACATGTAAATGACCATATAATATGGAATTTTTTATGTAATTCCATGTCCGTCCCACACTCAAATACAAAAAATAAACTAAACTTGTAACACCTCGAGATAATAAGTGAAAAATTACTATTTTTTAATTTTATTGATGCCTTGTGTAGTACGCTACACAATTATTAGCTTGTACAATATGAAACATTGTATTAGCATGAAGTATAGACAACCCTATTCTTGACTTGCATTACATGCAATCATGACATTCCTCGATAACGTGTGTAGTACACAATACAGGGTTTCACTAAACAACGATATATGGTTATAATATTATTATGAACTAGACATTATGAATTGTATTGAATAAATTTTTAATTTTATAACAATATTATTCATCTTACACATTTTCTAGAACATGGTATGATAATAAAATAATTGTTTTGGGTAAAATAAGTATTTTTAAAAAAATGCAGTTTTGCCGCCTTTTAATGGCGCACCAACATTAAATCTAGTTTTTGACATGTTTATAAGTTCAGTTTGAAAAAATAAAATTCCTCTCTAGAATCAGGATATAAAAACGTAATTTGGAAAAAATATTTCATATTATTCTGATAACTTTCATATTTTAATGAATAGTAAAAAGTCAATATTTTTATTAAAAAAAACTTTTTTCATCATAATATTTTATATTGTTAAATTATAATATTGAATGGATTTAATGTATAAATATAATATATTTTTACCATTTAATATAATTTATGTCATTAGCATTTATTTGACATTGAATTCATCGGTAAAATCATTTCAATCTTTTGCAATGTTTTAGCTTTTAAAACTCATATTCTTAACAACGGGATTAATTTTGAATTAATTTCTGCAAATTATGTGATTTGAATTAGGAAAAATGGATTCCATATTTGGAATCAGTAGGTCAAAATTATGTTAATAGGCTACTTTTTATTTTTTGGGCACTATGAATAAAAACAATGGTAAATTTTATTTACCATAGTTAAAGGTAAATCAGGTTATTAAAGGTAAATATAAAATTATATAATTACCCAATCACTTGTCTTAATATAATTGGATGATTATCTTTCGTCCTATGGCATATTATGGTCTAAATGGAATCCATTATAACCCACTTGTATGTGATCAAGAACTTTAATTTATTTTATTTAAAAGAAAGTTAAATATGTCTCACTCAATCATTAATAATTAAACTAATTTTAATATAAGGTTATATAGAATATAAATTCGGTTATAAATAAAAATTTTGAAGATAAAATGTTTTTCTTTATCATTGTAAACTGTTTTTAGTTTTTAAGAATTATTTATTTACCTTATTAGCTTATAAATTAATGAAGCATAAATTATTTATTTAGTGAAAAATCAATAATATAGTTTTTATTGAAATAATAATACACATAAAAAGGCCCAAAAACCTGACCAAGAAAAATTGGTAGTCTATATATAAACCCTAATCACACAATGGTGGAATTGGTTACCATTTGTGTCCTTATAAAGAAGATTATGACACTTATATTATTTTATTTTAAATGATTCCAAAGTTGTCACCTGCATAATTTAATAAATAAAACAATTTACATGTTGTTATTTTAAGATGATAAATTTCATTAAAAGTACTATTATATAATCTTTGAGATTTATATTCATCATAAGATTTTATTATTCATTTTTATGCAACAAATATGTATATTAAATAATTATACAAAAATGTTGTACTAATTGGTTTATTAAGAGATATACCAAATAAATAGTTTTCAAAATATTAAACTAAATATTATATAAACTATATAATGTGATCCAAGAATTTTATAGACACATTTGACATTTTAGGAATATATTAAATAATTTTACTACAATATATCCTCTGTGTGGATTTTATTTAAATAAAAATAAATGAATAATGTCAAAATTACCACTATTGTTATTTTATAAATATTACATATTATAAAATTGTTTAAAATCACAAAAATATTTAAAATTTATAAATTGAAATTTATATGGTCGAAAGTGTCATACATTAACCAATTATGGACAATTCACAACACATTAGTAATTCTTTATAAAAATTTAAAAATTATAATCTTATCACCACAAATAAAATTAAATAGATTAAATAAGGATAAATCATGTAGATAATGTTTAAAATAAATTCCCAACATGTATAAATTTTATTGGTTGAGGCGATTACAACTCTATCTAATCTAATATTGGGATTGGGTCATTTTTGGTGGTTTTTATGTGAGGTTTAATTTATTATAAATTAATATTTCTTATGTTTCCAAAGGTGCCCCTCTCCTCCCTTATAAAAAGGTCACCACTTCCCTCTTCTCTACACACCCTTTTGAGCCATGAATCACATCCAACCTCTTCCAATTACTCTTCTCAACCACTCTAGATATATCATACAGGATCTGTTATTCTCAAAAGACGAACTCTAGTGCCCTAAGAAGAAGTTTAAAGGATGTGCGTCGAGGAATAGGAAATCTCTTCTACCGACTCATTCAAGTTTTTCTCTTCTTCAACATCCGATTATTTTTTTGTTTCATTATACAGTTTTAACATTAGTATTAATTATATACTTATATGTTATTATAAATATGAAACAACCCTATTTCACCTTCTATCCATCCTACGGAAAACGAAATCATCGTGTGTGCATACGTACGAAATATCGTCTCCACGCTGTGGTGTAATCTGTTTTCCACCCCCACCTTACTTGGATGGGTATATTGTTGTGAAAAATAACTATATAATATTATTATAACAACATACCTATTCTATGATATTATATCATTCAATACTATTCCATTTAATAAATATGGGAATGATATCATCGCTCGTGCGTACGTACGGATTACCATCTCCACGACACGATGAGATTGATTTTCAATGTTAACAATTCAAGAATGTTTATAAAGAATATATAATAAGTAATCAGGAAATATATGAAATATTAATCATACTTGATTTATGTATATGTTATTTACTTACATCTATTAAAATTATTAAGGAAACGAAAACAATGTTCATGTGTACGTACGACCTACCGTCTCCATGAACAGTGTATTTCTTTTCATTTAACTATCAATTATATATAAGTATATTATGAATATATATATAAATCATGTTTTATATTCAATAATTATGTAAACATGATCTACGTGATCATATTAATAACTAAAAGTCAAAACACGGACGATAAATGAAAAGATTTTAACCAAAACGCTACTTTAACATGGAATTGACAACTGAACGGATAATATAAAGTCATAAGTGAATCATATATGATATAATACATATTATTATGGTTTTGTTATAATTTAATAATATGTTTAAACCCACTATACACGAGTCTCGTACACATTCAAAAGAAATTATACAAAAAGTAAGTGATAAATTTTCCGATCTCGTTTTTATCCAAGATTGTTTATTTGTATGTATTTAATGGGATTATATTTATCATACATGTCCCTGTTTTGTAAAAATGGTTTCTTGTATGTTTAAAGTCCTTTATAAACATTTTTGACATTTACTATATGGTACATATGGAACCGTTCTTTCTTTTTTTTACCATATGAGGTACTTTTAGTCTTTTATGGAAAAAGTACGAGAAGAATGTTTTTTTAACTTATACAGTGTGAATGGATTTTTACGGATTCATAAATAATGATTTCAATGAACCTTCCTCTAAAAAATTTAATGATTATTTCAAAAAAATCATTTTCTTTTAAAATTTCATGTCATTTTGATAAAAAAAATTATTTTGAAGAAGGAATGATATTTTCCTCAAGAATTCATTTCACGTGTTTTGTCAAAACTATTTTCCATATAAGATGAAATTATTTATTATGTTTATCTTTCAAGTATAATGTCTCTATTGTTTACATGGTTTTATTTTTCTTATGATGAAATTATATCCATTTCTTTTATATGAATTATGTTATTATGGGATGATGTTTATGAAACCCATTTTATTCGTTGGGTTATTATGAATGATGTATGTTTATTCTTTGGAACAAGAAATAATGATTTAACTATGAGATGAGTGGGACCTATATCTCCCTACAAATAATTGGTTATGATTTATATCACATGAGATAGACTAGGCTGGAACATAAAGTTAATCAGGTTCAATGATACCGGACTAGAACGAGGACTGAACATGGCTTAGTAAGGTACTTTGTCCACTATGATTGTCTTGGAAGAAATGATTTGGCTACTATGGAAATAATATCATGTAACTAATGTTTTTCAATAATTACATGTTTTATTACCATGATATTTTTTCATTATTTATGTTCTATTATGATCTATGCCTTACCTACCAACATGTTTTATTTCATTGCTCATGATTTTGAGGTTTAAACATTATGTTAATGTATTTTAGTTAAAATGTATATGGTTGGTTTTATTTTCTCCATGCATACCCTTACTGAGAATTTGAGCTCACCCTTTATATGTTTTCTTTTCCCAGGAATATAAAGAAGGGTTTTAGGTACGAAAACAAAAGGGGAATATCTTTATGTGACATGTTGATGATCTTTCACAATGATTAGAAGATTATGTTCCGTGTTTCCAAAGACAATAAAATATTACAGTCCTTGAGTGTTGGTTTTTGTTATGTATTAAGTATTCCGAAAAAGTAACGTAATTTCCATGTATGTCAATTTTGGGATCTCTACAGTTGGTATCAAATGATAGTTTTAGATAACCTTTGGAAAATCTGATGTGAAAACATTAGTGATATCACTTGATATATTTCTATGATATGTCTAAGGATGTCACTAAGGATTAGTATAACTATAGTTTATAGACCTAGAATTATTTTTACAAACTATGGTGAACCTAAGATGACATGGATTAAAGAATGTGTTATAAGTTAGACATTCGATAGGTGAATTTTTATGACTATGTGGTTCCCCATTATTTGAACTGTTTCATACACCATGGATTTTGGTTTTATTCAATGGTGGGAACCAGAAGGAATTGGATCAACATTGAATTAAATGGAAATATTGGTGACTATGAGCAATGAAATTGCAAATTCCTAGAAGGAATGATTTTGTGATTATGCCGAATCAGTCATCGTGATATATGATTAACAAGGTGAACATTAGTGGTATTCCTAATTCATCACATAAGAGTATGATGTACCATTATGCATGTTCACATGTTGAGGAGCATAGAGAAAGGAAGATTTAGATTTCGAAACAAGGGAAGAATAATCTTGATGAATACATAAAATTGAGGGGAATATGTTATCTGTGTGAAGAAAAGGGTCATAGAGTGACAGACTGTTATGGAGTTCAATGTCTTATCTGTGGAGAACATGGGCATTACCCAACTCAATTCTCTGACCTATGAGGATAAATATAAATCAAATAATTATTCCATGCCAATCATTGAAGAGGACATATTGAATTGTTTATGTATTGTTATTTAATAATAATATTGTTGATGTACGTTTAAGGTATTTTGGAATATCTATGTATTTTTCCATTGTGGTTTTCCATAAGAATATGGAATCAGTAACCATGAAAAGTGATTGGAATATTTTTGGAAAGAATAATATATGAGAATAATGGTGGGATAAAGATAGAATAATATGTTTGATATAATTCACGAGCTCGTGACTAATATTAGGACAAAGTTATATCATGGTTTGAGTATATAGAAAATATGTGATTTTGGTATGTGGAAATAGTTACCTTTTGAAAGAATTATTATTTTCACTAAGGTTCTATGGTAGTTTACGTTTCAATAGAATACATGATTAATGTATTCACATGTTTGGAATGCGATCAAAAAAATATATCTGGGATAAATGATGGTGTTCACATGCTCGGTAGATGAAATTTTTAGTAATTGTTTTCTTCATACTATGAGCTTGGATAGAAGTATTTTGGATAGGCCTAAATATTATAATGGATTATGTTGGACATAATTTAGTATTGCATAAGGCTAGAAATTTTTTCGATATTATTGATGAGATGTTATAATAATGGATTTTTTGAAAAAAGGACAACCTGTAGGACCGGCGACAACCCATCTCCTGGGACAAGGCTATGGGAATCGAAACCAAAACCGATGTGTGATTGGCCTTTATCTCCTACCACTGGCCTACAGGAGGTCCCTGGTTAATAGAAACTAGTTTTATTTTATTAATAGGTATGATAGATGAAGTATAGGTCTATTTTATGAATAATATATGATTAATCTCAGCATAGATGGACTTATGTATATTTGATATCTTTTTCTACCCTTTTGTTTGAGACATATGGAATGCCCCATCACTCTATCTCATGATATTCTAACACTTCAAAAATGATGAATTCAACATCATTTCTTTATGAGATGAAGTGGAAATTGTTCAACGCATGAACAACAGTGAGATTGTACCTAAATAAATTAAGTATTTCTTCTAATTCAAATTCTTTAACTTTAGGGAAATGATATTGAAAATAAAAATGTTGTCCTAGTGTCCTCATATACGATGAATCAGATTGTACCTTAGATCATCACAAATTTATATCTTTGTGATTGTTGCCTTTTTCATAGCCATTTTCTCTACCACTCTCCATCAGACCTTGATGGATAGATTTCTCTTCCATATCCCTATTTTCACCTATGTTCTCTTATGTGGAAACACAATAAAGAGTTAATTTGGGTAACCGTTAAGTTTAATACTCCACTTTTTAAAATTATGTTTTAGTATTCCTTTTTACGATGTGGGTTTCTATGAAATAAACTTTCATGTAGTAAACCATTTATAACCCCGACGAATTTCGAGGGAAAAATTCATTTTAAGGGAGGTTAAATGTTACACACCGAGATTTTAACAGAAAAATTATTTTTTTAATTTCTTTGATGTCTTGGGTTGTACGCTACAACAAGATTATCTTGTACTATACTCAACACTTTATTATCATGAAGTATACACAACATTAATCTTGACATGCATTATACGCAATCGTGACCTTCCTCGATAATGTGTGTAGTACGCAATATCGGGTTTCACTAAACAATTATATATGGTTATAATATTATTATGAACTATCCATTATGAAAATTTTTAACTAAATTTTTAATTTTATAACATTATTATTTATCTTACACATTTTCTAGAACATTTAATGAGAACAAAATAATTGTTTTGGGTAAAATGAGTATTTTTTAAAAAATGCAGTTTTGCCGCCTTTTGATGGCGCACCCACATTAAATCATGTTTTTCACATGATTATAAGTTCAATTTAACAAAATAAAATTTTTATTTTGAGTCAGGATATAAAAATTTACTTTGGATATATTTTTCATATTATTCTCATAACTTTGATATTTTAATTAATAGTAAAAACATGCTATATTTTAATTAAAAACAACATTTTTCATCATAATAATTTATATGGATAAATTAAAATATTGAACGCTTTTAAATTATAAATAGAATATATTTTTACCATTTAATATATCTTATGTCATTATCATTGATTTTATATTGAATTCATATGTAAAATCATTTCAATCTTTTGCAATGTTTCAACTTTTATAACTCGTTTTCATAATAACCTGATTAATTTTAAATGAATTTCTAAAACTTCTGTGATTTGAATTAGGTAAAATGGATTCCATATTTTGGAATTAATAGGTCCAAATTATTTTAATTGGATACTTTTTATTTTTGGGCACTATGAATAGTAACTACGGTAAATTTTATATACCATAGTTAAATGTAAATCAAGTAATTGAGGGTAGATATAATATTATAAAATTACTCTATCACTTGTATTAATATAATTGGATGGTTATATTTCGTCATATGTAATATTTTGGTGGAAATGGAATCCATTGGAACCCACTTGGATGTGATTAAGACCTTTATTTTATTTTATTGAAATGATTGAGAAATATGTCTCACTCAAACATTAATAATTAAATTATTTTTAATATAAGTATATAAATAATATAAATTCGGTTATAAATACTCATTTGAAATATAAATTTTTCTATTTATCATGGTAATTTATTTTTATTTATTCAGAATTATTTATTTTCCTTATTAGCTTATACATTAAGGATGCAGAAATTATTTATTTAGTGAAAATTCAAAAATATAGTTTTTATGGAAATAATAATACACATCAAAATGCCCTAAAACCTGACCAACACTTATTGGTAGTGTATATATAAACCCTAAGAATCCAATGGCAGAATTGGTGACCATTTGGGTCATTATAAAGAATATTATGTCACTTATATTATTTTATTTTAAATGATTCCTAAGATGTCACATTCATAATTTAATAAATATAACAATTTACATGTTGTGATTTTAAGATGATAAATTCAAGTAAAAGTATTGTTATAAAATATATGAGATTTATATTCATAATAATATTTTATTTTTAATATTTATTCAACAAATAAGAATATTATGTAATTATACAAAAATGTTGTACTAATTATTTTATTAAGAGATATACCAAATAAATGGTTTTAAAAATATTAAACTAAATATTATATGAACTATTTAATGTGATCCAATAATTTTCTAGAAACATTTGACATGTTATTAATATATTAAATAATTTGTTTATAATATATCCTATGTGTGTATTTTTTTTAAATTAGAATAAATGAATAATGTCAAAATTGTCACTATTGTTATTTTATAAAAATAACGTATAATAAAATTGTTTAAAAATGATAAAAAATTTTAAAATTGAAAATTGAAAATTTTAAGGTCTAAATTGTCATTAATTATCCAATTATGGATAATTCACAACACATAAGTAATTATATATAACAATTTACAAATTATAATGTTATTTCCAAAAATAAAATTAAATAGATTAAATAAGGATAAATCAAGTTGATAATGTTTAAAATAACATCCCAACATCTCTGAATTTTATTGTTTGCTGAGATTACAACTCTATCTCATATTATATTCAGATATGAGTCATTTTTTCTTGTTTTTAAGTGAGTTTTAATTTATTATAAATTAATAATTCTTATGTTACCAAAGGTGCCCCTCTCCTCCCTTATAAAAAGGGCACCCCTTCCCTCTTCTCTACGCACCCTTTTGAGCATTGAAGAATGTCCAACCCCTGAAAATTCCTCTTCTAAACCTCTATAGTTATATCATAGAGGTTCTGGTTTTCTCAAATGACCATCTTTATTGCCCTATGAAGATGTTTAAAGGAGGTGCGTCGAGGAATAGGTAATCTCTTCTACCGACTCTTTCAAGTTTCATACTTTTTCTACTTCCTCTTATTTAGTTGTTTCATTATAAAGTAATAAAATCAGTATTAATTATTTTCTAATATGTTATTATAAATATTAAACAACCCTATTTCACCTTCTATCGATCCTACATAAAACAAAATCACCACGCGTGCGTATGTACAGAATACCATCTCCACGATGTGGTGTAATCTATTTTCCACCACCACCTTACATGGATGGGTATAATGGTGTAAAGAATAAATTTATATTATTATTATAAAATCATACCAATTCTAAGATATTATATCATCCACTTCAACTCCATTCAACAAATATGGGAATGATATCATCGCTCGTGCGTATGTACATATTACCGTCTCCACGATGCGATTAGTTCATTTTCCATGTTAACAATTCAAGATTGATTATAAAGTAAATATAATAAGTAATCATGAAATATATGACTTTTTAATTATACTGTATTTATGTATATGTTATTTACTTACATCTATTAAATTTAATAAGGAAACGAAAACAATGTTCATGCGTACATTCGGCATACCGTCTCCATGAACGGTGTATTTTTTTTCCATTTATCAATCTATTATATATATGTATATTGTGAATATATATATATAAATAATGTTTTACATTATATAATTATGTAATCATGATCAATTTAATCATATGAATAATTACATGTCAAAACACGAATGATAAATGAAACGATTTTACCCAAAACGTTGCTTTAACAAGGAATTGACAAATGAACGGATAATATAAAGTCATAAGTGTATCATATATGTTATCATAAATATTATTATTGTTCTATTACAAGTAAATAATATGTTCAAACCCACTATAATAGAGTCTTACACACATACAAAATAAATTGGACAAAAGGTAATGGATAACTTTTCCAATCTCATTTTTATCCGAGATGGTTTATTCGTATGTATTTACTGGGGTTATATTTATCATCCATGTCCCTGTTTTCTAAAAATGGTTTCATGTATGTTTAATTCCCATTTTAACGATTTTTTAATTTTACTATATGGTATGTGAGGAATCTTTTTTTTACCATACGAGTTACTTTTTTACTTTTTTTGGAAAATGTATGAAAAGAGTTTTTTCTTAACTTTTATGGTGTGAATGGATTATTACGGTTTCATAAAAAATTATTTCGATGAACCTTTCTCTACAAAATTTCATGATTATATCCAAAAAAATCCTTTTCTATTAGAATTTCAAGGCATTTTGAGAAAATAAAATTATTTTCATGAGGAAATGATATTTTCCTCAAGAATTCATTTCAAGTGTTTTATCAAAACTATTTTCCATCTAACATGACAATATTTAGTTTTTTTATCTTTAAAGTATAATGCCTCTATTGTTTACATGGTTTTATTTTTCTTATGATGAAATGATTTCCATTTATTTTATATGGATTATGTTATTATGGGATGATGTTTATGAAACCCATTTTATTCGTTGGGTTATTATGAATGATGTATGTTTATTCTGTGGCACACAAAATAATGATTTCATTATGAGAAGGGTGGGACCTATATCTCCCTCCAATACATTGGGTAAATATTTATATCTCATGATATAGACATGGATAGAACGACAAGTTTATATAGTTCAGTGATACATGACTGGAACGAGGACTGAACTCAGTTCATTAAGGGACTTTGTCCACTAAGATGGTCTTGGCAACAATGCCTTGGATACTATGGAAATCATATCATGTTCTTAATGTTTTTCAACAATTACATGTTTTATTATCATGCTATATTATCATGATTGATATTACATTATGATCTATTCCTTATGTACTGACATGTTTTATTTCATTTCTCTTGATTTTGATGTTTAAACATTATGTTCATGTTTTTAACTTCAAATATATATGGTTGATTTTATTTTCTCCATGCATACCCTTACTGTGAATTTGAGCTCACCCTTTATATGTTTTCATTTCCCTAGGATATAAAGAATGTTTTAGTTATGAAAAATAGGGGAAGATCTTTATGGGAGACGATGAAGATCATTCACCATGATTAGAAGATTATGTTCCGAGTTTCCAAAGACACTAAACTATTATGGTCCTTGAGTGTTGGTTTTTGTTATGTATTAAGTATTCCGAAAAAGTAATGTAATGTCTTTGTATGTTAATTTTGGGCTCTCTACAACACTCCAACATTATTCAGAGATTTTATTTCCTATAGAACACTAAATCACTAAAAACCCTTTTTGATTTATTCTTTCAATCTTAAGATCATTTTCTTACCAGAAGAGCATCCTAAGAATGTTCAAGTTGTTTGAAAAATGAGGTCTCTTAGTAAATTTTCAATCATCTTAACAGACTCGTCTAGAGTTTATTTCCACTTATAATTTCACTAGATATATTTTATAAATCATAACATAATTAAAAATGTATCAAAAATATACATATATTTTATCATAATTGTGGTAAAACTATTTCCCCCTCATCTCTATCAAATGGGAAATAAAAGTATTGGTCATGCGTACCCATGGACTACTACCTCCATGCAATGATATAAATCATTTTCTATCACCATATATCATTTTTGGTTATTACAATAGATTTAATGAGTATATATTACACTAATTAGATTATTTTTATTTTATTCTTATAATATTTAATCTACCATCTTACTTTCCCATCCGTTGGAAAACAATAATGTCACTCATTCATAAGTGTGGAATACCACCTCCATAAATAAATGAAACACAATTTTCATACCTAATTTAAATAAATTATTAAAAAAAATTATATAATTATCAAATATGCTAAATATTTCATGTTTTTTATTATTTAGAGTGTGGAACCAGGATTAATTTGCAATGATCATGCCTTCCAAACTAAAACAGAGATAAAAAACAAAGTAATTAGAAGCTAAAATGATTATTAGAATGAAATACTTTTAATGAACATGGGATAAGATATTACACGTAAATTATGTATGGAATCGTACGTATTAATATTAATATGATATATACCTATAATGAATTTAAATATAATATATATGAGGTTAAAATCACTTCAAAAGAATGGCATACATGGGTAAGTGTTTCTTGACACACATTAGCTTTTGTGACACATATGTCAAATTAACCACTCCTTTCATTCATATAGGTTATATTAAATAAAATTTATATTTTATATCATGAATATATTCATATTAATGGTATTTATAGTTTAATTTTATTATATTTTTTCATAGGGGTTATTATTCATTGGTTACTAATGTGGTAACGATTTTATGTTACAATGTCACTTTATGAAAGGAATGTTTATTCCTAAATTTATGTTAATGAAATTATATGAACTATACCTCAAAAATATTATGTATATTATCATCATCTATTAATTTAATTAATTTAAAATATTTACATTCAATTTCCCCCAATAATTTCTGAGAATTATATTCATTCATTTTTATGTAAAACTATCATTTCTATTGAGATGTGAATATTTTTATCGATGACCATATTATCAACAAAATAATTTTAAAAATGTCATTACTAATCAATAATTTTATATTAATTTAATTTCTACACAATATTTAATTTTCATGTTTTTTTATAATAAATTTTATTTTCATTACCCTAATGAGGTAATTTTTAACAATATCGTGAATAAAATCATTATTTTAACGTATACCACATGATTTACATTTCCCACCAAAATGAATAATATTTTCATTGATGTTTACATTACAAGTTAATAGTGTTATTTTGAATGAATTTTTTTCCAAATATTCTATAATATTTTATATATTAAATAACTTATATTAAAATGAATAGGTTATTAAAAACAACTTTTTTCATCATAATATTTTATATTGTTAAATTATAATATTGAATGGTTTTAATGTATAAATATAATATATTTTTACCATTTAATATAATGTATGTCATTAGCATTTATTTGACATTGAATTTATCGGTAAAATCATTTCAATCTTTTGTAAAGTTTTAGCTTTTAAAACTCACATTCTTAACAACGGGATTAATTTTGAATTAATTTCTGTAAATTCTGTTATTTGAATTAGGAAAAATGGATTCCATATTTGGAATCAGTAGGTCAAAATTATGTTAATAGGCTACTTTTTATTTTTTGGGCACTATGAATAAAAACTATGGTAAATTTTATTTACCATAGTTAAAGGTAAATAAGGTAATTAAAGGTAAATATAATATTATATAATTACCCTATCACTTGTCTGAATATAATTGGATGATTATATTTCTTCCTATGGCATATTATGGTCGAAATGGAATCCATTATAACCCACTTTTATGTGATCAAGACCTTTAATTTATTTTATTTAAAAGAAAGTTAAATATGTCTCACTCAATCTTTAATAATTAAACTAATTTTAATATAAGGTTATACTGAATATAAATTCGGTTATAAATACAAATTTTGAAGATAAAATGTTTTTCTTTATCATTGTAAATGATTTTTAATTTTTAAGAATTATTTATTTACCTTATTAGTTTATAAATTAATGAAGAAAAAATTATTTATTTAGTGAAAAATCAATAATATAGTTTTTATTGAAATAATAATACACATAAAAAGGCCCAAAAACCTAACCAAGAAAAATTGGTAGTCTATATATAAACCCTAATCACACAATGGAGGAATTGGTTACCATTTGGGTCCTTATACAGAATATTATGACACTTATATTATTTTATTTTAAATGATTCCAAAGTTGACACCTGCATAATTTAATAAATAAAACAATTTACATGTTGTTATTTTAAGATGATAAATTTGATTAAAAGTACTATTATAGAATATATGAGATTTATATTCATCATAAGATTTTATTTTTCATTTTTATGCAACAAATATGTATATTAAATAATTATACAAAAATGTTGTACTAATTGTTTTATTAAGAGATATACCAAATAAATAGTTTTCAAAATATTAAACTAAATATTATATAAACTATCTAATGTGATCCAAGAATTTTCTAGACACATTTGACATGTTAGGAATATATTAAATAATTTTACTACAATATATCCTCTGTGAGGATTTTATGTAAATTAAAATAAATGAATAATGTCAAAATTACCACTATTGTTATTTTATAAATATAACATATTATAAAATTGTTTAAAAATCACAAAAATATTTAAAATTTATAAATTGAAATTTATATGGTCGGAAGTGTCATAAATTAACCAATTATGGAAAATTCACAACACATTAGTAATTATTTATAAAAATTTAAAAATTATAATATTATCCCCACAAATATAATTAAATAGATTAAATAAGGATAAATCATGTAGATAATGTTTAAAATAAATTCTCAAAATGTATAAATTTTATTGGTTGCATCGATTACAACTCTATCTAATCTAATATTAGGATTGGGTCATTTTTTGTGGTTTTTAAGTGAGGTTTAATTTATTATAAATTAATATTTCTTATGTTTCCAAAGGTGCCCCTCTCCTCCCTTATAAAAAGGTCACCCCTTCCCTCTTCTCTACACACCCTTTTGAGCCATTAATCTCGTCCAACCTCTGCCAATTACTATTCTCAACCACTCTAGATATATTATATAGGATCTGGTTTTCTCAAAAGACCAAATCTAGTGCCCTAAGAAGAATTTTAAAGGAGGTGCGTAGAGGAATAAGAAATATCTTCTACCGACTCTTTCAAGTTTTTCTCTTCTTCATCTTCGTCTTCTTTATTTGTTTCATTATACAGTTTTAACATCAGTATTAATTATATACGGATATGTTATTATAAATATGAAACAACCCTATTTCACCTTCTATCCATCCTACGGAAAACGAAATCACCGTGTGTGCGTACGTACGAAATATCGTCTCCACACTGTGGTGTAATCTGTTTTCCACCCCCACCTTACTTGGATGGGTATAATGTTGTAAAAAATAACTATATAATATTATTATAAAAACATACTTATTCTATGATATTATATCATTCAATCCAATTCCATTCAATAAATATGGGAATGATATCATCGCTCGTGCGTACGTACGGATTACCGTCTCCATGACACGATGAGATTCATTTTCAATGTTAACAATTCAAGAATGTTTATAAAGAATATAAAATAAGTAATCAGGAAATATATGAAATATTAATCATACTTTATTTATGTATATGTTATTTACTTACATCTATTAAAATTATTAAGGAAACAAAAACAATGTTCATGCGTACGTACGGCCTACCGTCTCCATGAACAATGTATTTCTTTTCATTTATCGATCAATTATATATAAGTATATTCTGAATATATATATATAAATCATGTATTATATTCAATAATTATGTAAACATGATCTACGTGATCATATTAATAATTAAAAGTCAAAACACGGATGATAAATGTAATGATTTTAACCAAAATGCTACTTTAACATGGAATTGACAAATGAACGGATAATATAAAGTCATAAGTGAATCATATATGATATCATACATATTATTATGGTTTTCTTATAATTTAATAATATGTTTAAACCCACTATACACGAGTCTCGTACACATTCAAAAGAAATTATACAAAAAGTAAGTGATAACTTTTCCGATCTCGTTTTTATCCGAGATTGTTTATTTGTATGTATTTAATTGGATTATATTTATCATACATGTCTCTATTTTGTAAAAATGGTTTCATTTTTGTTTAAAGTCCTTTTTAAATATTTTTTTATTTTACTTCACGGTACGTATGGAACCATTCTTTCTTTTTTTACCATATGAGATACTTTTAGTCTTTTATGGAAAAAGTACGAGAAGAATGTTTTTTTAACTTATACAATGTGAATGGATTTTTACGGTTTCATAAATAATGATTTCAATGAACCTTCCTCTAAAAAATTTAATGATTATTTCCAAAAAATCCATTTCTTTTAAAATTTCATGTCATTTTGATACAAAAAAAATTATTTTGAAGAAGGAATGATATTTTCCTCAAGAATTCATTTCAAATGTTTTATCGAAACTATTTTCCATCTAAGATGGCATTATTTGTTATGTTTATCTTTTAATTATAATATCTCTATTGTTTACATGGTTTTATTATTCTTATGATGAAATGATATCCATTTCTTTTATATGAATTATGTTATTATGGGATGATGTTTATGAAACCCATTTTATTCGTTGGGTTATTATGAATGATATATGTTTATTCTTTGGAACACGAAAGAATGATTTAACTATGAGATGGGTGGGACATATATCTCCCTACAATTCATTGGTTATGATTTATATCTCATGCGATAGACTAGGCTGGAACATAAAGTTAATCAGGTTCAATGATACCGGACTAGAACGAGGACTGAACTTGGTTTAGTAAGGTACTTTGTCCACTATGATGGTCTTGGAAGAAATGCCTTGGATACTATGGAAATAATATCATGAAACTAATGTATTTTAATAATTAAATGTTTTATTACCATGATATTTTTTCATTATTTATGTTCTATTGTGATCTATTCCTTACCTACCAGCATGTTTTATTTCATTGCTCAAGATTTTGAGGTTTAAACATTATGTTAATGTTTTTAAGTTCAAATGTATATGGTTGGTTTTATTTTCTCCATGCATACCCTTACTGAGAATTTGAGCTCACCCTTTATATGTTTTCTTTTCCCCGGGATATAAAGAAGGTTTTAGGTACGAAAACAAAAGGGGAATATCTTTATGTGACATGTTGAAGATCTTTCACTATGATTAGAAGATTATGTTCCGTGTTTCCAAAGACAATAAACTATTACAGTCCTTGAGTGATGGTTTTTTTATGTATTAAGTATTCCGAAAAAGTAATGTAATGTCCATGTATGTCAATTTTGGGTTCTCTACAGTTGGTATCAAATGATAGTTTTAGATAACCTTTGGAAAATAGGATGTGAAAACATTAGTAATATCACTCGATATATTTCTATGATATGTCTAAGTATGTCACTAAGGATTAGTATAACTATAGTTTATAGTCCTAGAATTATTTTGACAAAATAGGGTGAACCTAAGATGACATGGATTAAAGAATGGGTGATAAGTTAGACATTCGATAAGTGAATTTTTATGACAATGTGGTTCCCCATTATTTTAATTGTTTCATACACCATGGATTTTGGTTTTATTCAATGGTGGGAACCAGAAGAAATTGGGTCAACATTGAATTAAATGGAAATATTGGTGACTATGAGCAATGAAATTTCAAATTCCTAGAAGGAATGATTTTGTGATTATGCCGAATCAGTCATCGTGATATATGATTAACAAGGTGAACATTAGTGGTATTCCTAATTCATCACATAAGAGTATGATGTACCTTTCTGCATGTTCACATGTTGAGGAGCCTAGAGAAAGGAAGATTTAGATTTCTAAACAAGGGAAGAAGAACCTTGATGAATACATAAAATTGAGGGGAATATGTTATCTGTGTGAAGACAAGGGTCATAGAGTGACAGACTGTTATGGAGTTCAATGTCTTATCTGTGGAGAACATGGGCATTACCCAACTCAAATCTCTGACCTATGAGGATAAATATAAATCAAGGAAGGAATTATTCCATGCCAATCATTGAAGAGGACGTATTGAAGTGTTTATGTATTGTTATTTAAGAATAATATTGTTGATGTACGTTTAAGGTATTTTGGGATATCTATGTATTTTTCCATTCTGGTTTTCCATAAAAATATGGAATCAGTAACCATGAAAAGTGATTGGAATATTTTTGGAAAGAATATTATATGAGAATAACGATGGGATAAAGATAAAATAATATGTTTGATAGAATTCATGAGCTCGTGAATAATATTATGACAAAGTTATATCATGGTTTCAGTATATAGAAAATATGTGATTTTGGTATGTGGAAATAGTTACCTTTTGAAAGAATTATTGTTTTCACTAAGGTTCTATAGTTGTTTATGTTTCAATAGAATACATGATTAATGTATTCACATGTTTGGAATGCGATCAAAAAAATATATATGGGATAAATGATGGTGTTCACATGCTCGGTAGATGACATTTTTAGTAATTGTTTTCTTAATACTATGAGCTTGGATAGAAGTCTTTTGGATTAGCCTAAAGATTATAATGGATAATGTTGGACATAATTTAGTATTTCATAAGGCTAGAAATTTTTTTGATATTATTTATGAGATGTTATAATAATGGATTTTTAGAAAAAAGGACAACCTGTAGGACGGGAAACAACCCATCTCGTGGGACAAGGATATGGGAATCGAACCCATAACCGATGTGTGACAGGCCTTTATCTCCTACCACTGGCCTACAGGAGGTCCCTGGTTAATAGAAACTAGTTTTATTTTATTAATATGTATGACAAATGATGTATAGGTCTATTTTATGAGTAATATACGATTAATCTCAGCATAGATGGACTTATGTATATTTGATATCTTTTTCTACCCTTATGTTTGAGACATATGGAATTCCCCATCACTCTATCTCATGATATTCTAACACTTCAAAAATGATGAATTCAACTTCATTTAATTATGAGATGATGTGGAAATTGTTCAACGCATGAACAACATTGAGATTGTACCTAAATAAATTAAGTATTTCTTATAATTCAAATTCATCATCTTTAGGGAAATGATTTTGAAAATAAAAAATGTTTTCCTAGTTTCCTCATATACGATGAATCAGATAGTACCTTATATCATCACAAATTTATGTCTTTGTGATTGTTGACTTTTTCATAGCCATTTTCTCTACCACTCTCCATCAGACCTTGATGGATAGATTTCTCTTCCATATCCATATTTTCACCTATGTTCTCTTATGTGGAAACCCAATAAAGAGTTAATTTGTTTAACCGTTAAGTTTAATACTCCACTTTTTAAAATTATGTTTTAGTATTCCTTTTTACGATGTGGGTTTCTATGAAATAAACTTTCATGTAGTAAACCATTTATAACCCCGACGAATTTCGAGGGAAAAATTCATTTTAAGGGAGGTTGAATGTAACACACCGAGATTTTAGGAGAAAAGTTAATTTTTTAATTTCTTTGATGTCTTGGGTTGTACGCTTCAACAAGATTATCTTGTACTATACGCAACACTGTATTATCATGAAGTATACACAACACTAATCTTGACTTGCATTAACGCAATCGTGACCTTCCTCGATAACGTGTGTAGTACGCAATATCGAGTTTCACTAAACAATGATATATGGTTATAATATTATTATGAACTATCCATTATGAAAAATTTTAACTAAATTTTTAATTTTATAACATTATTATTTATCTTACACATTTTCTAGAACATTTAATGAGAACAAAATAATTGTTTTGGGTAAAATGAGTATTTTTAAAAAAATACAGTTTTGCCGCCTTTTGATGGCGCACCCACTTTAAATCATGTTTTTCACATGATTATAAGTTCAATTTAACAAAATAAAATTTTTATTTTGAGTCAGGATATAAAAATTTACTTTGGATATATTTTTCATATTATTCTCATAACTTTGATATTTTAATTAATAGTAAAAACACGCTATATTATAATTAAAAACAACTTTTTTCATCATAATAATTTATATGGTTAAATTACAATATTTAACGGTTTTAAATTATAAATAGAATATATTTTTACCATTTAATATAACTTATGTCATTATCATTGATTTTATATTGAATTCATATGTAAAATCATTTCAATTTTTTGCAATGTTTCAACTTTTATAACTCGTTTTCTTAATAACCTGATTAATTTTTAATGAATTTCTACAACTTCTGTGATTTGAATTAGGTAAAATGGATTCCATATTTGGAATCAGTAGTTACAAATTCTTTTAATTGGATATTTTTTATTTTTGGGCACTATGAATAGTAACTACGGTAAATTTTATTTACCATAGTTAAATGTAAATCAGGTAATTGAGGGTAGATCTAATATTATAAAATTACTCTATCACTTGTATTAATATAATTGGATGGTTATATTTCATCATATGTAATATTTTGGTGGAAATTGAATCCATTGTAACCCACTTGGATGTGATTAAGACCTTTATTTTATTTTATTTAAAAGATTGAGAAATATGTATCACTCAAACATTAATAATTAAATTATTTTTAATATAAGTATATAAATAATATAAATTCGGTTATAAATACTCATTTGAAATATAAAATGTTTTTATTTATCATGGTAATTTATTTTTATTTATTCAGAATTATTTATTTTCCTTATTATCTTATACATTAAGGATGCATAAATTATTTATTTACTGAAAATTCAATAATATAGTTTTTATGGAAATAATAATAAACATAAAAATGCCCTAAAACCTAACCAACACTTTTTGTTAGTGTATATATAAACCCTAAGAATCCAATGGCAGGATTGGTGACCATTTGGGTCAATATAAAGAATATTATGACACTTATATTATTTTATTTTAAATGATTCCAAAGTTGTCACCTTCATGATTTAATAAATATAACAATTTACATGTTGTGATTTTAAGATGATAAATTCAAGTAAAAGTATTGTTATAAAATATATGAGATTTATATTAATAATAATAATTTATTTTTAATATTTATGCAACAAATAAGTATATTATGTAATTATACGAAAATGGTGTACTAATTATTTTATTAAGAGATATACCAAATAAATGGTTTTAAAAATATTAAACTAAATATTATATGAACTATTTAATGTGATCCAATAATTTTCTAGAAACATTTGACATGTTATTAATATATTGAATAATTTTTTTAGAATATATCCTATCTGTGGATTTTTTTACATTACAATAAATGAATAATGTCAAAATTGACACTATTGTTATTTTAAAAAAATAACATATTATAAAATTGTTTATAAATGACAAAAAAAATTTAAAATCATAAATTGAAAATTTTAAGGTCTAAGATGTCATTAATTATCCAATTATAGATAATTCACAACACATAAGTAATTATATATAACAATTTAAAAATTATAATGTTATTTCCAAAAATAAAATTAAATAGATTAAATAAGGATAAATCAAGTTGATAATGTTTAAAATAACATCCCAACATGTCTGAATTTTATTGTTTGCTGAGATTACAACTCTATCTCATCTGATATTCAGATATGGGTCATTTTTTCTGGTTTTTATGTGAAGTTTAATTTATTATAAATTAATAATTCTTATGTTACCAAAGGTGCCCCTCTCCTCCCTTATAAAAAGGCACCCCTTCCCTCTTCTCTACGCACCCTTTTGAGCATTGAAGCATGTCCAACCCCTGAAAATTCCTCTTCTAAACCTCAATAGTTATATCATAGAGGTTCTGGTTTTATCAAATGACCATCTCTATTGCCCTAAGAAGACGTTTAAAGGAGGTGCGTCGAGGAATAGGTAATCTCTTCTACCGACTCTTTCAAGTTTCATTCTTTTTCTACTTCCTCTTATTTAGTTGACTCATTATAAAGTAATAAAATCAGTATTACTTATTTTCTAATATGTTATTATAAATATGAAACAACCCTATTTTACCTTCTATCAATCCTACATAAAACAAAATCACCACGCGTGCGTATGTACGGAATACCATCTCCACGATGTGGTGTAATCTATTTTCCACCACCACCTTACATGGATGGGTATAATGGTGTAAAGAATAACTTTATATTATTATTATAAAATCATACCAATTCTATGATATTATATCATCCACTCCAACTCCATTCAACAAATATTGGAATGATATCATCGCTCGTGCATATGTACATATTACCGTCTCCACGATGCGATGAGTTCATTTTCCATGTTAACAACTCATGATTGATTATAAAGTAAATATAATAAGTAATAATTAAATATATGACTTATTAATTATACTGGATTTAGGTATATGTTATATACTTACATCTATTAAATTTAATAAGGAAACGAAAACAATGTTCATGCGTACATACGGCATACCGTCTCCATGAACGATGTATTTTTTTTCCATTTATCAATCTATTATATATATGTATATTCTGAATATATATAGAAATCATGTTTTATATTCTATAATTATGTAATCATGATAAATGTAATCATATGAATAATTACATGTCAAAACACGAATGATAAATGAAACAATTTTACCAAAAACGTTGCTTTAACATGGAATTGACAAATGAACGGATAATATAATGTCATAAGTGTATCATATATGATATCATAAATATTATTATTGTTCTATTACAAGTAAATAATATTTTTAAACCCACTATACTAGAGTCTTACACACATACAAAATAAATTGGACAAAAGATAATGGATTGCTTTTCCAATCTCATTTTTATACGAGATGGTTTATTCATAAGTATTTACTGGGGTTATATTTATCATCCATGTCCCTGTTTTCTAAAAATGGTTTCATGTATTTTTAATGTCCTTTTTAACCAATTTTTTATTTTACTATATGGTTTTTGAGGAATCTTTTTTTTACCATACGAGTTACTTTTTGACTTTATTGGAAAATGTATAAAAAGAGTGTTTTCTTAACTTTTATGGTGTGAATGGATTTTTACGGTTTCATAAAAAACTATTTCGATGAACCTTCCTCAACAAAATTTCATGATTATATCCAACAAAATCCTTTTCTATTAAAATTTCAATGCATTTTGAGAAAATAAAATTATTTTGATGAAGAAATGATATTTTCCTCAAGAATTCATTTCAAGTGTTTTATCAAAACTATTTTCAATCTAACATGACAATATTTAGTTTTTTATCTTTCTAGTATAATGCCTCTATTGTTTACATGGTTTTATTTTTCTTATGATGAAATGATTTCCATTTATTTTATATGGATTATGTTATTATGGGATGATGTTTATGAAACCCATTTTATTCATTGGGTTATTAAGAATGATGTATGTTTATTCTGTGGCACACAAAATAATGATTTCATTATGAGATGGGTGGGTCCTATATCTCCCTCCAATACATTGGGTAAAAATTTATATCTCATGATATAGACATGGATATAACGACAAGTTTGTATGGTTTAGTGATACATGGATGGAACGAGGAATGAACTCAGTTGAGTAAGGGACTTTGTCCACTAAGATGGTCTTGGAAACAATGCCTTGGATACTATGGAAATCATATCATGTTCTTAATGTTTTTCAACAATTACATGTTTTATTCTCATGCCATATTATCATGATTGATATTCCATTATGATCTATTCCGTATGTACTAACATGTTTTATTCCATTGCTCTTGATTTGGATGTTTAAACATTATGTTCATGTTTTTAACTTCAAATGTATATGGTTGGTTTTATTTTCTCCATGCATACCCTTACTGTGAATTTGAGCTCACCCTTTATATGTTTTCATTTCCCCAGGATATAAAGAAAGTTTTAGTTATGAAAAAAAGGGGAAGATCTTTATGGGAGATGATGAAGATCATTCACCATGATTAGAAGATTATGTTCCGAGTTTCCAAAGACAGTAAACTATTATGGTCCTTGAGTGTTGGTTTTTGTTATGTATTAAGTATTCCGAAAAAGTAATGTAATGTCTTTGTAAGTCAATTTTGGGCTCTCTACAACACTCCAACAATATTCTAAGATTTTACTTCCTATAGAACACTAAATCACTAAAAAAACCCTATTTGATTAATTCTTTCAATCTTAAGATCATTTTCTTACCAGAAGAGCATCTTAAGAATGTTCAAGTTGTTTGAAAAACGAGGTCTCTTAGTGAATTTGCAATCATCTTAACAGACTCATCTAGAGTTTATTTCCACATATAATTTCACTAGATATATTGTATAAATCATAACATAATTAAAAATGTATCAAAAATATACATATATTTTATCATAATTGTGGTAAAACTATTTCCCCCTCTTCTATTTAAAATGGGAAATAAAAGTATTGGTCATGCGTATCAATGGACTACTACCTCCATGTAATGATATAAATCATTTTCCATCAACATATATCATTTTTGGTTTTTACAATATATTTAATGAGTATATATTACACTATTTAGATTATTTTTATTTTATTCTTATAATATTTTATCTACCCTCTTACATTCCCATCCGTTAGAAAACAATAATGCCACTCATGAATAAGTGTGGAATACCACCTCTATAAAGAAATGAAACACAATTTTCATACCTAATTTAAATAAATTATTAAAAAAATTTATATAATTATAAAATATGATAAATATTTCATGTTTTTTATTATTTAGAGTGTGGAACCATGATTAATTTTCAATGATCATGCCTTCCAAACTAAAACAGAGATAAAAAACAAAGTAATTAGAAGCTAAAATGATTATTAGAATGAAATACTTTTAATGAAAAGGGGATAAGATATTACACTTAAATTATGTATGGAATCGTAAGTATTAATATTAATATGATATATACCTATAATAAATTTAAATATAATATATATGAGGTTAAAATCACTTTAAAAGAATGGCATACCTGGGTAAGTGTTTCATGACACACATTAGCTTTTGTGACACATATGTCAAATTAACCACTCCTTTCATTCATCTAGGTTATATTAAATAAAATTTATATTTTATATCATTAATATATTCATATTCATGGTATTTATTGTTTAATTGTATGATATTTTTTCATAGGGGTTATTATTCATTGGTTACTAATGTGGTAACGATTTTATATTACAATGTCACTTTATGAAAGGATTGTTTGTGCCTAAATTTATGTTAATGAAATTATATGAACTATACCTCAAAAATATTATGTATATTATCATCATCTATTAATTTAATTAATTTAAAATATTTAGATTCAATTTCCCCCAATAATTTCTGAGAATTATATTCATTCATTTTTATGTAAAACTATCATTTCTATTGAGATGTGAATATTTTTATCTATGACCATATTATCATCAAAATAATTTTAAAAATGTTTTTACTAATCAATAATTTCATATTAATTTCATTTCTACACAATATTTAATTTTCATGTTTTTTTAAAATAAATTTTATTTTCATTACCCTAATGTGGTAATTTTTAACAATATCGTGAATGAAATCATTATTTTAACGTATACCACACAAATTACATTTCCCACCAAAATGAATAATATTTTCATTGATGTTTACATTAAAAGTTAATAGTGTTATTTTGAAAGAACTTTTTTCCAAATATTCTATAATATTTTATATATTAAATAACATATATTAAAATGAATAGGTTATTTCCCTAATTAAATGTTCCACTAATAAATTAATGGTATTAACATGTATACAAATATCCATTTATGTTTTTTATTCCTTACACGTAATGTGATATAATATTAACATCCATACTCTTCCCTTATTTGGTTATTGATTATGATGATTAAATCTTGATGAAATAAAATTTATTTCCCATGTAAAAAGCTATGTGAAAATGATAGATATTTTTAGGATATTGTAGTATAAATGTGAATGGATTATTATTATTTTATGTGTGGGTAAATTATTTCAATACAATGATCATAGTAATGTTTAATGTTTATGAATTTTATGTTTACATGGGTTGTTATCCCAATATATAAAGGTGTTATATGAGGGTTATCCCAATCATTAAGAATGTATGTTGGTGGTTATTCAAACAATTACATGCGATGAATTCCTTAGTTGGTAACATTTTCATAATATTTTAATGATTATGAATAGGAAACAATTTTTATTAAAATCTATATGAAAATGTTCTTATGATTACAGAGTGATTTCATGGATCCTGATGCTTGATAAATCTATAATTAATGAATAATGGTATGAGAAATCGTTATTAAATTTTTATTATCTACGATTTTATGGGTCTGATTTTCAAATTGTAGGATCACACTATAATAACATTATTCTAATGATATTATTACATATATTAGTTGACTTTTATCAATCTTTTTAGTCTAATCAGTGTCTCATCTCTCTACATGAAATAATATAATTACATATTTAGTCTCTAATTTTTTATTATAATTATAGGGTGCGTATTGTTTGAAATGTTTTGAATATTCATCTAAATGATGAAATATTGACGTTTTTAATGATTTATTCACCTTAAATAGTATCTTTGCATAGTATATTTATTCTGGAATATTAATATTATAAAAATTATTGAAAAACCTTAGTTTAATTATAACTATATTATATAATTTTTTTTATTTAGTAATGTAATGATTTTATAGCTTATGAGAAAAAATATCATCCTGGATAATAGAAATTGGATGCCACTATGGCCAGATGAATATAATGAACCAACTCATAAATGGGTATATTAGGAATAAACCGAATCCTCACTAGTAAATGAGGAGTGGGGAAAATAATTTGCATCTGGATAGTCCCTCCCATGGGATGTTATTAGGTTAATTCAAAATTTCTAGATGGACCATTATGAAGGATTTTAATAGTTAGTGTATATTTATAACCAAGGTTAACCCAATGGGTTCATAGATTGAATATATTGTGTAATGATATAGACATACAATGAATGCATTTTCAATATTATATGATTTCTCAATATTATTACTGTTAAAAACAATTTGATTTTTTAGGTTTTGTCAATAGATGGAACAAGGATGAATCATGCAATTTATGAATGGCTCACATAATGAAACAAAATTAACGATGATAAAAAATGAAATTCGGGAAGGAATGCTGATAATAGGTTTATTCTAAACTATCTATATTGATGAATTATTAACATCCTCAATATGGGTGAGTTTGTTTTCACACCTAATAAAGAAAAAAAAGTGATTCATGGAAGTTCAGTTGGTAAAAACCATGTAGACAAAATTATCCTAAATTCTCGATGTTGAGAATGTTAGAATAAAAAATAGAAGAATTTTATAAATGGAATATTAAGATGTATTATGTGAGGAATATAAGGTAATATAGTAAGTAATTACTTAGTAAAACTTAATTCTTTTATAGACGTCAATAAAGTACATTATAATGTATCATTTATAGTTAAATTTCATATATGTGTGTACCTTGGATATTATCTGAGTCAATTACATAAAAAATAGACTAACATCTAGGATAAGGAAAGGTGTGTTCTATGTAAACCATTTAAGTTGATCAAGATTGTTATGGAAAAATTTTCCTCTACTCTAGATATTGTTATTCCATGGCTCTATTTTTAGGAAAGTTCTTTATGTAAATATCATTATACATTCATTAGTGTAATTTGAGGTTACATTGATCATTGATTGGGACTCCCAATATATATAGTTTACAAATTATATGAATTTGGATATCATAATTGGTGTTGTTAATTGACCTATGATCTCATTTAGGTGCAAGGAATAACATGAACATACAATAGAAATTAATTCAATTTTATTGTTCTTGATTCCTATTCATGTGTGGTATTTATCTAAAATGGTATGTTAGAAACCCAATTGATTATATACCTATTTATTTGAAATATGATGCTATATTTATATAATGGTTTTCTATTCTTAATATGAATCATGTGGGTGATTATTTAATGGAGATCAGGCATGAAGCTATACTTATTTTAATGAATCATTATAGAATAAGTTAATTGGGTTTTAATAATTGAATAATAAATTCGTAGAAAATCAGGAAACTGAATTCATTCAACAATGTGAGTCACTATAGGGTCAACTTTTTAATTTTTTTAGAGGAATTTTGGACCAATGTGACTATGCATTGATTATTAGGAACCATACATGATCACAATTATGTTTAAGTATCCACTACCATGCCTTGATATTTTTATGATCAATAACAAAAAGAGCTTAATACTTTTCTATGATTAAACAATATTGGATACTATCAATTGAGGGTAAATAGTAAATTTATACCCAATATATACATTTTCGTGATTTTTGGACATAATAGGTTTATTGTGATTCGATTTGAAATACTAATTCTCAAAAAATATTTATATATTAAATGAGTAATATATTCAAACATTACCTCAATAAATTTGTGGTAGTAATTTTAAATGATATTATTATATACACTAAGATAAAATAAGGGAAAAATTATTACAATATAGATCATTTGAATACCATAAAAAATGAGATTGTTATTAAATTTAAAAATTGAGAATTAATTTTATATGGAGTTCCATTATTGGTATTAGTTATCTTTAGAATGGGTTTACTAGTGGATCCTTCTAAGAAAAATCTAAATATACAATATAATAGACTAAAAAATTAATTTGATTTTAATATTTTATTTCGATGGGATGGATATTATAGATTCATGGTGAATAATTTATCATGATTGTATAATGTGTTCTTTAAGTTAAAAAAATGGGATTTGAGACCCTTTTTAATGGGGATTCCAAAAAAAAATTGAATAATATAAAGAGATGTATGGTAAGTGAAAATATACTCATACTACCATAAATTAGGAATGGGTTTTGGATTTATAGTGATGTATAAATGAGTGGGATGAGATATGTAATTATTTAGAAAGATATGGTGATATATTTTACCTATATTCTATGAAAGGTTTCTATGAAAAATTGTCACTCATGATTTGGTGTTATCCATGGTAATTTTAGAATTAATGATATGATTGTATTATTATTATAGATTATGTGGTGATATATATATTGATCAAATAAAATATAATGTATGTATTTATCGATAAGGAGTTGAATATGAAAAAGAGAACAATGATAATGTTGAATAATGATTATGAAAATTCAATATATTACCATCCTAGAAAGGGGGACACGATGGACGGTGCTTTCAGTTGAAAGTATAGTGATAGATTACGAATATTGATGACCAAAAAATATTTAATATTTTACGATTTGGATGGGATAATCCATTAAATATTTATTTATGGGAGAAATATTATATATCTCAAATTATTGTTCAACCATACATCCTTGTGATGTTTAAATATATTTAGAAGGAATATTTAGAGATACAAAATAATGTGATAAATGTTACTAAGATCCATATTGATTATGTTAGAATGATTTGATTAATGAACATGGTATTTTTCCTTATTATACTATATTTTAATAACATGGTGAAAAAATCCCATAGATTATAATTCTCTATTAATCTTGTCTTAATGAATAATTATAGAGAACTTAAGGGTAATTTTTTGATGGGATGAAATGTATAGAGATAATTGAATGTTTGTATCTTGATACATGGTTTGATAACATGTTAAGGATTAGTGTAGAAAGTATAATGTGATATTACAACCATTACCCATAACTATAGGAAAATAAGAAAACATTTCCATGTATTTCATCATAGGAATCCCAAAAGAATCTAATGGGAATTATTCTATTTTGGTTTTTTCTGATTTCATTATGTAGAAAACACATTTCATTACTATATGAGATGATTTCAATTTAGGTAATAATTCCCTAAAATAAATTCGAAGTTGTAAGTTTTCATGGAGTACCACATTCTATTGGATATAATCGTGGTCTGAGAATTTCATTTATATTATGGAATATTCTTCAGTAATCTATATATATAGAGTTGTGTTTCACTACTTCCTATCATCCAAAAAAAATTAGATAGTCAAATATAACCATTAAATACATACATTTTATTCTTTTATCATGTTATATATATTTCAATGGTGGTAGGGATCAACACCTTACTCAAATAATTTTTTTATTTCAATAACATTCACATGATAATTCAAGAGGGTCCTTATGAATCCATCCGTAGAAATAATTATTGAACACTAATATGTCGTGATAAATTTAGACAGTGAAAAATATTAGAAACTATGATATGAGAGGAATTTTATGAGAATGATAGAACCATTCAATAAATGGCAATGGGATTTGGAATTCATAGGTAGAGACAAGGAATTATTGTGAATTTCTCCCTAGAAAAAGGTTATGAGATTTTGAGAAAAATAAAATCCAAACCCTATAAATACCAACCTCTTCAAGAATAATAATTGGATCTAGATGGGATCTTATTTATTGTTGATTCCAATAAACATCTCTCGTGTTCATAATGAGATCCATGAATAAATTTTATGTAAGTATATATCGTATCCTTCACATGTACTTAACATATAGGTTGTACTTGTGTAGAATAATCATTATTATAAGGTACAACCAAAGTGGATTACATATTTTATATATTAAGAGTTAAAAAAATTTACCACTCACCTAGTAAATGTTTTTGGTGAAACTATAAATTTTTAGAAGTTACATGGAATCCAGAGGATGTGATTAGGTAGAGGTGTCCTCATTTTTTTACATCATAGTATCAAAATTTCAAGAGACAAATTAATTCTAATGGGGGTAGAATGTAAATAATAAATATTTTATATTTATTACATTGAACTATTTTTTTTAATTTATTGATTTCATTATATGAATCCTTATCTCTAAAATAAAAATAATATATTATGGTACTTATAATCTAGCAACTTGATTATAGGGAATGAATATGATTATTTATGTTATTAAATATACATATTAACTATTTACATACAACAAAATTATTTATTAATTCCCATTAAATTATCATTTAATTATTAATAAATCATATTAATTAAAAAAAGTCTTTATTTCAAAGAAATGTATTTTTATATCAATTATGAATTAAATATTTATAAAAAAAAATTGGTTATCACTTTTAAAAATAATGTTTAATGAAACACATTAGAATTTATGAATAATAATTCATACAATTGATTTCTATTAGTTATGAATTAATATTAATTATTTTTATGGTAAAAAGACTTATTTTTTAGAATTGAGTTTTTATGTGTGAAATGTATTTTCATGAAAATAAATTAAAAAAATCACTATTTGTTAATTATATAAATGAAATTTAAAAACATTGTATTCAATAAAATATTTTTAGATTTATATAATAGTTTTTAATATGAAATGAATGAATGTAACCTCAATTTTATACTAAATATATATTTTTTCTAAAAAAGTGTTTTTTTTCATTTTATGGATTTATCTTGAAATAATTTTCTGACACATACTGAAATTGAATATAATAAAATGTGTTACATATTTTGAAAAGAAGTATTCAATTTTTTAAATGATACAATTTTTATTTGTGGCCATAACTAGAATTAAAAATAGTAAAAAACATAACCCTAGTGATAGTAAAAAATGTTTTACCAGGGGGGTCGGTGGGTGTGTGGTTAAATAATGAGATAAGGGGGAATTATCTAATTAAACTTTTTTAATATTATTAGTTGAATGTATTTAAAAATAATATAATAGTATACTCAACATCATTCCAATGTTTCCCTTACACGTGAATGATTATTTTTAATCTTGAAATACATTAAGTAATTCAGCATGTGTCCCTCCCCTCACTTATGAATGGTAACCCATTATGATTCCTTATTTAAATGAATTGAGGTTAATTTAACATAAATTTAGTATGAGAAGAATTACTAGTTTTCTTACCTTAATTCTTAAGCAATTTGTCTTAATCTAATACCATCATATTATGGCTTAAGAAGTAATATAATGGTGGTCTCTCAATGAAGAGTTAATCATATTACCCAACTCATTTAAAAAATTATTTGTTCTTCTTCTTCTTACACATATTTTATATCCATATTAAAATAATAATTACAATGACACAAATAAAAAAATATTTTATTATGATTAATGAATAACCATTTTGCACCTCCATTCTAGAAAATGTGACATGAAATTATCGCTTGTGCATACATGTGGAGTACCACATCTAGGTATCAATATGATTAAATTTAAATCACCATATATCATGTATTTTTGTAAAAATGGATTTATGTTTTTATATTATATTTATAACATAATTACTATATTCTTCCTTACGTTTGTGCCGCTTTCGCGGGTTTTCCAAATTTTTTATATATGATTTTATCCAATATCTTACATCAAATCCATTTGAAAATTATAACATCTCTCATGCGTACATACAGAATACCTCTTCCACGAAGGGATGTGATTCATTTTTCGTAACCACTTCATATGAATGATTATAGAAATGCATGAGAATAATAAATATTATACTTATCACATAACTGAGAATATATATATGATGAAACCATTATCAAATTGAAATGAACATATATATTTTGAACAAAAATATTCCTGTAAAACGATGTAGTTGGAAAAAACATGATGTTGATAAAGAAATAATTTTATCTGATGTATTATATGATGTTTTAAATGAATAATGAGTGGTATTAAAAGTATGAATATTTTTATATTAAATAAGTTTAATAAATAATAATTTTTTATATATGAGGTTAAAAAAAATAAGAAAACCATTGGACCTGAGGTTACAGTTTCATGTCTCACAGTTATTACGATGAGACATAGGCCAAATTCACCATTTTCCTCTTTCATGTTATATATATATATGTATCCCCGTTTTTATGTTATATCCTGAAAAATTTTAAATCCATGGTATTTAACATTACAACTGATGTTATTTCATTCATGGGTGTTATGAATCAAAAGTTACTAAAGGGGGAAGGTTTAATGTTACAACATCAATTTCATAAAAATTTATCATGTTTTAATTTATGATAATGAAATTATATTATAAATATATTAAAAATAATATTTATTTTTTTAAATATTTTTATAAATATAAATTAAAAGGTTTCTTTCTATTTCCAAATATATATTACTCAAAATCCCAAGATATTTTTATTTTAGGAAAACTGAATTTGATTTTCATTTCTTTGTGGAATAATTTTCTTCAATGTCCATATTTTCATCAATTGGTTTTCAATAATGCCTTTAATTTTTTATAATGAATAAATAATTTAATTTTTACCAATTATATAATTTATATAAATTATTTTATGAGGTAACTTGATTTCATTTTTCGAACGAGTATATTTTGACCAATGGTGGAAAAAAATATTTGTTTTAAAATATAACCAAATAATGAATATTCACAACATCATGAATAATATTTTATTTTAATACCAATTTTAAATTTGTTGTTATTATTTTCATGGAATTTTTTTTCCAAATATTTTGTAATGTTTTATATTTAAAATAATTACTTTTAAAATGGAATCAGTAGATTCCATATTAAATGTTCAAGTTATCATATAACAGTATTTTAATATAAAAAAACAGATTTTTTTGTTTCATATAATTTATTGAGTATATGAACCGATTTTGATATCATTATTCTTCTGATGGGTTGTTATTGAGTGTGGTGATGCAATCGTGATGAAACCCATTGCTCCGTATTTAATGCTATGATGAAATGATAAATATTTTCATGATCAAATATCAATTGTATAAAAGGATTATGATTTTTTGATGTGTGGGTTTGTTACAGCCCTCTTATGAGTTGAGTAATTTTTAATGTATATGTTCTTAAACAGTATATTATAAGATTATCCCAATCCCAAAAGAGGGTACACATGAGGTTATCCCAAACCAATAACATGTATATGGGTGTTTTGTGGAATCCTAACCTATGATATATGTATTAGTGGGTAGGATTGAAATGTGATTTTGATAAATATAAATTATGCAACAATTTTTATGTAACTCTCCATTACATGTGACTAATAATATGATATATTATCATGGTTCATGATATTTGATTCTTCTATGATTTATGTCTTATGATATTCCATCGCCTTATGAAATAGTAATGATATATGAATTATTTAGTTTGAAATTAAAATTATACCCTTATATTCTCACACAATTATGCTTATGATATTCTAACATATGATTCTTCCTAACATTTCAATTATTTACTCTTGTTGTGCATCTGAGCTCAACCTTTATTTGGATTTTCCCTATGACATGATGGATGTTTTTATGTATGTTGTGTCTAAAAACATTGCCATGTGAGAATAATATTTTGGGTTATTTTAAATATGTTTCCCTATAAAATATTATTGTGTATCTAGTCTGAAAAATACACAAAACCTACATTGTTATAGGAACTGGTTTCTTGTGAAATGTATTAATTATTCTTCTTTATGATGAAATAATTATATATGTAGTTTTTGGGTTTCCTATAATATAATGAATTATTATAAAGGTTTTATTACATGAATTTAGTGTCAAGGTATTATTAAATTAAAGATCATTTAGATATTAATAACATTTATAGTATAATATTTCTTCATTTCTCACTACATCGACTTTTTTGGTCAACTTATTTTTGAAATCCCTATTTTTTGATAATATTTTTTGCATTTATTTTTTGTATTAGAATAAAAGTGTAATTATTCAATATATTATGTAATTAATAATTTATATCATTATACTACTCTCAATTCATGATTGAGTTATTAACATACTTATGTTTAACATGAGAGAGGAGAACCAAATGAGATATTATCCTCCATAGTCTTCATATATGTAAAAACAGTTTAGGATCGCTAATATTGTTTCAGACCATTACATTAATTTTCTACCATGGACAAGACTAATTTGATTATTCAATATTACTTTCAATTTCCGAATCCATTTCTCCAACTTATTCAATATTAAAAATTTTGTTTTCTTCATCAGATTTCTTCAGAATGTTTAATAAAAACAAAAAAATATTTACTTTTGGAACATAGATCATCATGATAAACACAATTCATTAAATTTAAGAGAATATTGACTTCCATAGTTTCAATAATATTTCATCATTCATTGTTGTATTAGTGGTATCATCTTTCATTAAGATTATATCCTATAATGACCCCATTAGATCGTTAAATTTAAAATATGACTAGATTTCAAACTTTTACATGATTAAGTATGTTCTATGAAACATTATATGATACCAAAAACTAGGATACATACCATAATATTACTAATAATAAAAAATAATTAAATTTAACAAATATAAAAAATATTTCTGAATGTCAACCACTATTCCAGGGCCTTGCATAATTAATAACATAGTATGTAATGTTATACTGAAAATACTTGAGAAATCCCTAATTTAAACCTATTATTACATTCAATTTTTTATGGTGGATAAGGGGGACAAAGTTCATGTTTTTCCAATGAATTTCAAGATATGATTCAAATATAAAATTTAAAAACATATTTCCATGTTGTATCCATATCATCTGCATAGAAAACAAAAAATATTTTTTACACCCCCTAGTAAAAACATTTTAATCTTATGAAATTTTTTTTTTTAAACTGAAATAATTTAATTAAATTTATAAATAAAAGAAATAAACTAATTTTCATAATTGGTTTTTTCTATCCAAATGGGAATGCACACATCTGAATGAATAATATCTAGAAGTTGTGTTTATCAATTCTCCACCTTCTTGTGAAAAGCGATATGAATTTTCTCTTCTCTAATGTAGATCTAAGAAAATATATTTTTTTATTTATTATAGGAACATAACAATAATTATCTCTCTAAGTGAACTTTAATATGTCCATTTTTACAGGGTGGTGATGTCTTAGGGAAAAAAATAAATCCCTTTATCCATTCATATATCATATGAATTTTCTCTATCTCCCATTTGAAATAAATTGATTTTAATCTATTTACTTATTATAAATTTTATTCTAGAACCAATTTTGTTATCAGAGAACATATAATTCCTTAAAAAACATCATTTCATTCATAAAAAATCACTAAAACACTTCTACTATTTTTCTTTAATCTATTTAAAAAAATTCTTTTAGAATTATTCTTTTCATAACTTGGAACTATTGAACCAATTCATTTATTTTTTAATAACCCACCATTTTCAATTTTTAGTAATCATCAAGGTAACTTTTTAATTTTTTTAATGTGTTTTATATCTCAATTAATGTGAGGGGAATATCTATATTCCAAGATCAATAGGAATTGATCTCTAGATTTATTGAGCGTAACTTCTATAATATTATATTTCTCGACACATTTTTATTCATATTTCAAGGCCTTTCAGTTTTGAAACTGATTTTTTTTGTGATGGTAAAATGATGAGGCATTCATTTTCCAAGTGACTAATATTTTCCCATATACCACAATATTCTCTTAAATCATGAAACATGTTCTTACATATATATTCAGAATTGGTAAAATATTTAGATTATTTATTGATTTTAAATGAAATAATCCCCCTCTAAAAATTCCTCCATGAAATCCATAGAATGTTATGCGTTTGGTAATTAAATAAAAACATTATTTTTATATTCACGAAGGCCTCAATGTATTAGAAAAATTCATATAAAAAATTAATATCTATAATTATGTTTTACAGAATTAGATACTTCTATTTATTCTAACATTTTTCCACCAATAATGGTTATTGTTTATGAACCAAAATTAATGTGAACTCTTGACATTTAATTCTTCATATTATAATTTTTATGGACTTTTTGAGTAAATATTTTTAGTAGTTGTTGAATTCATTTTTTTATTTCTTGATATTATATTATTTTTTACAATAGATTTTACTACGAATATATATATCATGATCTGATTCATCTACATTGAATATTCTTGAACAATTTTTCTATTATTTATATAATTTTTGTACGGATTTGATTATTCTCTTGACCACTAATATTATTTAAATATTATCCATATTTCAAAATTATATACATTAATATGTATTATTATTTATTCAATTCCATTATATTTTAACCAATATTAATTGAATACAATATAGATCCTTATTTTTATTCATTAACTTTTATTTTTAATTATGGTTAGTGTCATTTAATCATCAATAATATTATTTATGTAATCAGTCTAGTTTATTAATTTATAATTTTATCTACAATGATATATTCTTTTCTATTATAGGTTTAATTATTTTTCATATTTGTTGAAATATTTATCAAATTTATATATATTTAAGTAACAACATTATTATTTTATATTTATAATGAACACAATTTGTTTCTCATACTTGTTACTTTCAGAACATATTTCATTGATTATAATAATTTTTTCATTAAAATTATAAATATGTTGTATTTCAGCATCATCATTATCATATGACTAAATTAAATGTTCATCTGCATTACCTTCATATTGTTTAGATAATATTTTTATCATTTTAAATGATGAAAACATTTTATCCTCATATTTTTAGAGTCTTTTTTTTCCATTCCTATAGAATATTTTATATTTTTCTTTTTCTCTGAGTCATTATCTTCTTTAACATTTGATTTATAGATGTATAATATGATCTATCTAATATCTCCATATATGGATCAATTTAAAAATATATTTTATTTGTGTCTTCTATTATATATTATATTTTATATTAAGACAAGGGATAAGAATTCATCCACTGAATAATTAAAATTTTCAAATGTATAGGAAATTAATATATCTACTTCTTACACAAAAATTCTCAAAGACATATCTCGTTTCATGGAACTATATGAAATTAAAATTTGAAGAATTCAAATTTTTATCATAATATATTTCTTTATTTAATTTGATATTTCAGTAATTGGTAGGTCATAATCTATAATATTTCCTGAATCATTATTTCAATATATTGAATTTTAGCATCAAATTTTCAGTTTTTATGCATATGTTTTTTAAACTAAAAAAAATAATTTATTTTTTATTGAAATCATCATGAAATTATAAACACATCATTTAATCTTTAGAAGAATTTTTCAATAGTTTCATCATAATGTATTTAGAGATATTCAATAAAGGCATTAGTATTTTTAGGTGCATTATTATTTCTTTCATCTCATTTTATGTGTTTTCAATGATTATTTTTTTGGTTGAAATCTCATGTATTTTATGGGTAGTCTTCTCAGATTATATAGGCCATTATGAGGGTTTATAGTCTGATCAGGGTTTGGGACATCCATGCAGTTCTCATTAAGAATGCATTTAGATTCATTTATCGGTATTGTAGATGGTTCATACTAACTATAAAATTAGAGATTATTATTTGAAATTTTCTACAAAACTATGTGAATAACGAAAAATAAATAAAAAGTGGTTGCAAAATGGTTTACAATACCATGATAGAAAAAAAATATGTTTCTTTTATGGGGATAGTGATCATTGAAATGTTTTTTCATGATTTAGTTAATGATGTGGCAAATAAATATGTGAAAAAAAAAAAATTAAAATCTTTTGATTTATCCTATAACATCCTTAAAACACATTTTTCATCCTTCTAAGACCAGTTTTCTAGAAAAAAGGGTAGATGATAGTGGTTCATTGTGATTTATATCCATTTATACTCTAATTCTAGTAGATCCATGGTCTTATTCCATAAAAATTATTGGTAAGTAGACATTTTTAATCTATTAATGATGATTAATGTATATCTACTATAATATTATAATAATTATTCCTATATCATGTATTTTATGGAAATATGGTTTAATTATTATGTGATCCCACGAGTATTTCATGATTTATCAATTATTAGGTGAAATAATCTTGATAGTGGTAACCTCCCTGTAGATCAATTTCGTATTCAACAGTGATGATGATTTGTAATGGGTTAGACTATACAAATTATCTTCCTTATTGTTATATTCATCTTTGATCATGATTTTAGAGTCCTCACATAATTAATTATGGATGGTTATGGTCATCATTAGTTTATGATCTTGATTTACTTCAAAAATATAAATTTATCCCATCCAAAAACTTATCGTTTGAAGAATTTAACATATATGGATATTGTATTTAGGGTTTTGAAAATATCTAATTGTGTGTAAATACATACTAAAGGGTAAATCTATTTGATATGGGATGTTTGTTCTCTAAGTGTTCCCATGATGCCTATACTTTCTTGATGTGAATACGGTATCCTATATTTCTATGAGGACCAATACCGGATACACTATTCTTGTGATTTTATATATTTTTCAATGTTATAGATGTTTCATTTACTTTGTAAATATTATTTCTACATCAAGATAGATGGTTTATCAGGCGTGATGGGTTGAGTCCTTAGTAGGGGAGCATGGTTAAAAGACTGGAGAACTATGGCTCTGACAGATGGTGATAGGGTGTTCTTGTAAATTCTAAAACTTATAGATGGTGATTGGACTTGTATACAGGTATATATCCTTGATTCGGAACATGGAGTATATCAAGATTATATTATGGGTGGAGTTGTGATTTTTTTGATATGATGGTACAATTTATGGTAATATTTAGGTTTCAACGATGGGATGAGCTAGAATAAAAAATACTAAGCTATGGGGGATTGAATCTACTATATATAGGTAGTTATTAGGTGTTGAATGATTCCAAATGAACCCACCATCATGTGAAGAGGAAAATTATTTGAATATGGATCTTTGGATGAGTTAGAAGAAAAATCACTAAAAGTGAATCATGGTTATCCCTTATAGCCATGTGGGGTTTTTCCTTAATCATGGAACTAAGACTAAATATTTTTATTTTGGTGAGATTAGTCCTATGTGTTACATATTAACATTGTAAGATTTATGCGACTATCAGTTGTGATTACTCTTCTATTATGGGTTCAAAACACGTGTAGTTGGAGTTCATGGATTATTGGTTATATCATAATGACTTGTTGTTTTTCTAATTATTTTGATTGAATTTACATAATTTATCATTTCATGGATTTAATATACATTGGAAATTCTGATAATGGACACATTGGTTGTTTCTGAATATGTTTATAGTCACACCCTACAAAGATATCTTAGTGTGTGTTCATACATCAAGATTAGATATCTTGTGAAGGGAAAAGACCCAGTAAAATTTAGTTGAAAATATGAGACATAGTGTTCATAAGTGGTATTGGTATGGACTCTTGATAGTTTCCAAAATGATTATTTATTTATTTTTTATTTTTTATACTTTTGTATCCCAGCACACATGGGGTTATTGGTAATTTAAATATTTTATGACATGGATGACAATATTATATTTTTTTAATTTTATTTTATTTTTGTGATTCTATTATTTTATTAAAATGATTATAGTTTATGGAATTTGATATTGTGGGTATAGACTCCCCAAATCCTAGTTCATACCCACTAATCTTGTTATAACCTCTTGAATACATCGAGGTACACATAAGGACTTGTTGCACACTAGATCAGACCAAGAGATTCCCATCATAGCCATATAAATTGGTATCAGAGGAGGTTTTTATTTAATTCTTGTTTACTATGATTTGGAAAAGTTATAAATGATGTAGTCTATGTGAAACTTCGGTATAAGATTCATGTATGTTCCAATACATCTATTGTGTGAAAGACCTCTAGGTAACTAATGATTAGATTTTCATTATTTTATTTTAATTAATAAATTTATTCTAATTATCAATTTGTTTTTTTATTATTTAGGAGTTAGGTGCATTCATGAATCATTATTAGGAACATAGTATCACATGTTAAATTTCCTTATTATATTATATATAAGGTATTTCATATAATTTTCTTTATTAATTTTTGTTTATGATGTATATTGTGATAAAATTTAGATTTATTAGACATGAGAATTCTTTTTTTATTGTTGTCTATATAGGAATGTGACTAATATAAATGTATGATGAAATAGGCTTGTGACTTTGGTTTTTGGGGAGGTTATGTATTCACATTTGTTTAGCATCATATGACAATTATTTCCATTAAAATCCCTTATATATTACTATAAATAGTTTATTTAGTTATCTTATGTAAACTGTTATAGGAATTCTAAGCCTATATTTGGAATTTCCTATATGTAACCATGAATATGTTTGAGGGGAACCCAACAAAACCATGCCAGAATGCTTCGAATATGGTGGATTCTCATGTTCCACCACTATATGGACAAGATGATGCATCTAATCATGTTCTTTTTTCTAATCTAGTAGTTCAAGAAATGGAAGTACCCCATTTAGGGTTCTTTTACAACGTACCAGTTTTAAGTGGTGGTGTTCAATGTAAAATGTTATATTAGGGTCTAGAAATCATGCTCATTCATCCCTCATCCATATAGTGCATATGATGACTTTAGGAAGCCAAAGTATAGATTGACATAATTTATGGGATATTTGATATAGTGGAGACCCTATAAGATCAATGGGTAATGATGACTACTTTAATTATTCATGGAAACTATATGAGGGGGTGGGTCTCATGAACTAGACTGATGGGTGTGAGAGCCTTACATGGTCAACCTTAAAGGATCTCTTCTAAAAATAGTTCTTCTTAAATTCAAAAATGTTGGATCATGCTCCAATGTGTACATATATTAAGTTGGCGACAATATCAATGTCTACCTACTCAACTAATATAACATATTTGATTAACATTTCTCATAATCTTACTAGAAATGAGGTATTGAAGACTCCTAAGTTCAAAATAGGGTTGTGACCAATTTTGAGATGAAAAGATAAGAGTTTCGAGCTACTGAAATATACCAAAGTTGTACATAAGGTCCCAATTATCTTGAAGTTTCTGGAGGATGACAATGCCAGGGGAATTCATTTTTCCTTCACTATAACACGAGTGGGGTCTATGGTGAAGAAATCACAACCTCTTATAATAGTAGGAAGATGAAGGTAGTAGATATGCACCAAGGTGGCTATATGAATAGAGATTAGATAAGGGTATTATATTTTACCTCCTTATTGGGGAATTCTACCAGATGTTATAGCTACAGTTAGATGGACCATTTCTGAATATCTTTTTGATGACTTGGAAATTAGTGTCACTCGTGTGGTAGGAAAAATTAGCGACGTCATTACTATTCTAAAGTTACATGTTTTCATTATTGGAGTATTGGATGGGGTGGATGAGATGATCCTTATAAGTATATTCAAACTTTATACACCTCAGTGAAAAAGGATAGTCACACACCGTAGGGGAATTGTTAGAGTTTGGAATAATAAAAGATGTATATAGTAGACTAGGTTATATCAAATATCACAGAGGGAAGATTTATTGTGAGAGTTATAGTCTTGATTACCACTATGTATTATTTTTTTATACATGAGTATCCTATTAATTTATATTTTCTCATATTTTTTAAAGACCATTTTTTCTAGTGAGCATATCTTTTGAGTCTATGTTTATCTTGATACACATTGGGATGAATATGTATCATCTTTATAGAGTTAAATAATATCCTATTGTAGTTTATATCTATAGAAAAATATTGGATTTTATGATTCAATATATTACTAGATCTGTTTTGTTCTTTATCATTGGGAAGTGGACTACTTACTAGGGACAAATTGAATTCTATAGAAGATGAGTATCCTTTTCTATGAAAAACGTAGATACTTTTTTAATAATTAATGAATGAGGTGATGATGCCTGAAAATTTACAATATAATATATTTATTTTAGGGATATCATGGTGAACGTAGTAGGAATGATTCTTGTGGAAGATCAGGTAGTAGCTCCCCCATCCTTCCCTATATCGTTGTATTATTACCAAGATGTCTTTTTAGATGAATTCATAGTAATTCCTCGAGATATGGAAATTGAATTGGAAAAAAATCTTATTACTAGGGTGGAACCATTATCTATTACATCATATATTATTGTGTAGAACAATATAAAATATTTAATGGTGTTTATTTACGAATTAGAGTTGGAGATAATTTTCAAACTAAGAAGATCTCTAAAGTGTGTACCTGTGATGTTTAGATAGAAGTAAAATGGAAGCCGCCATTCTTTTGTGGACTACGTGATGATGAACATATGATTTTAAAGAAAAAATATCATTTTAGGGGTATTGAGGACATGTTTAATTAGTTATGGTGAGCCCAATGGTACTCCATTATTGACCTATAATCAAGATACCACAATATTTTATTTAGATAGGAGGATATTAGTAAGATAACATTTGTATTTATATACAAACTACATGTGTATCTCTTAATGCCCATCTAGTTGAAAAATTCACCAATGGTGTTCAAAGATCTCGTGAAATATATCATCAATCCATTCCATGTCTGCTATGTTATGTTTTTCATAGATGATATCCTCATATATTCATGGGACTAAAATATTTATTATAGAAACTGATTTTTTTGGCACACTTTTTGTGTATTGGCACTATTCTAGGATTTAAAAATTGAATTTTAGGATTCATTAGGTAATTTTTCATAGGCATGTAATCTTTGAGGTAGAATATTATATAATACATAACATGGTATTATCATTAATTTATTGTTTATTCAATATAAATGTGTTCAATATTAGAAAATTACTTGTTTTAGTTTCTTATTATAGATTGTTCTGTCATGAATTATCACTTTTGGTAGTTCCAATGAAATCTCGTACCCAGAATGGGGTAATGTTCATGTATAATTATTATTGTAAAAGTTACTTCTTGAAACTGAAGAGGATATTGAATAAATTAGTATTTTTGATCATCGAAAAACCTAGGAATGGATATATGGTTTAGAGTGATGCCTCATGTTTTAAATTAAGAGTTGTTTTGATATAGTGAGACGAGTAGTATCTTATGGGTTTCACCATCTATAACTTCATAAGAGAAAATAAACTATGCAAGATATGGTGTTGGTAGTTGTGGTCCATGCTATGAAGGGGTGGAACTATTATTTATTTAGTAAAAAATTAATCATATAAATCTATAATAGGATATTGGGAAAAATATTTTCACATCAGGACTTGAATCCTCAGAAGAGGTGTTTGGTGGAGTACATAAAGATATTTTATTTTGATATAGATTATAATCTATTGAAATGAAATATTGGTATATATGCTCATAGCATGAAAATTTAGGATATTAGAGAGATATACTCAAAGGAGTAATGATTGTTGATGATATTATTGGATTAATGGTTAGTGGATTCATCTGGGGACCGAGTGGTATTATCATGTTCTCTTATACATATCACATATTTATTATTAGACTCTCTAAGGATTATCCAAGAGTTGGATCCCAAAAAATTAGTGATACCAAACTTTTTGGTGGGAATAAAACTTGTTAAATGTCAATCAATGGATAATGGAGAGGTGATCTATATTAATGGGAGAGTAGTTGTTATTGATTATATAAGAAATGACATAATGATATACTTTCTTTCCTATTAGTGGACTATTATATCATGTTTGATAAAGATGTATCAAAATATATTATGATGAATATAGTTTGTAGAAATTAATAGATACATAATGGCCTTCATCTCTCATTTCATGATAAATTATAGGATCACGATATAGAATCTGTTTCTAATAGGGTTACATTTGACACTTCCTATACAGGTGTGGAAGTGGAATGAGGATATGATGGACATCAGGATGGGGTTTCTCAATAATCTATGAAGTCTATATGTATTATGGGATATATTTTTTAGGTTTATTAATGTGGATTAATTCTTGTTGATTCGAGATACTCTCTCTATTGATGAGCTTGGAATGATTTACTTTTGAGAGATCCTATGATTGAATGAAGTTCCTTCCAGAATATTTTTATAATGAGGCAAAAATTTCATATTATTGGTTTATTAAGGATTGAAGAAGGATTTGGGTACTCAGTTAAATATGAGTAAAATGTATCATATGTAGAATAATGAATAATAATAGTGGAATATCTAGATCACATATAATAGGATTCAGTCACATGTTCTAGAATTCTAATGGGGAAGGATAAGATGGTTTTTTCAAGAATGATGGAGGATGAACCCATTTTATTAAAAGAAAGTAAAATAAAGGCACTAAAAAGTGTATTATAAAAATGTAAAACCAAATGTGAATTCTACTGGTTTATATTTTTCATAATTCATTCACATGGCCTCTTTTATTCTTCTCGAATTGCATTCCACTGGGCCCTTCCATTACCTCAACCTCGACTTGTTGATCTCTCCCTACAAGAGAAAAGATATTGATGACTGTCGTAAAGAGTCCCAACATTAGTTCTTTTACAATCCGATATATCCTCTTTTCATTCCTTACTATTGATATGATAAGAGCCTCTTGCTGATTCCATCATTCCCTCAACATCCATTTCATCAGTAAGATGCAATGTATAACTATCAATAATCAGATCATTCCCTACAATCGATTGCACTTCCACCACAAGAGTGACAACTGGGGAAATTGACATGGTTTAATAGATATGTTGACATTCCTTATTATCCAAAACAGACTTTTAAGATGCTTGGAATGACTGGAGAGTTGGGTTCTAGAATTTTCTTCCCCTAACGATCACCTGAAGTGGTCATCCCTTTATGTGAGTGATGAGAATCCTCATCAGTAACTTGTTCAGCTATAAAGACTTCATCACATCATTTTTGATGTGGATCATTATTGAGTTTCTCATAGAAAACAATTTTATCCTTGATATAGGAATCAAAATAATGAGAATTTTTCTCCGTAGGAAATATTTCCTCCCAAAACTTCTTACTCTCAGAGGTAATGTGATGATCATCCTTCCCATAATCTTTTTTCGCAACACCAAGCACCTCATTTTTCTGGTAAAAATTATAATAGTCAATATTCATTCCATCATCACACTTGAAAATAATGTTTCTATCATCATGCTGATTCTATTGAGGAACATTATCATTTTGAGAAGGAGCATTTTTTTCTTTTTGAGGCAGTTTCCCAAATCATGCACATGCCAAGCATAAAATCTGCAAACTATGGAGCATCAACAAGTATATGATTTATTACATATAACATTTCATTAATTTCAAAATTTAGGAATTTTTTCATAAGTGATATTTATCTCAATAATGCTATCAACAGCTTCAGGCCTTACCTTGTCAAAAAGATTCTCTCCCATTTCATCCTCAACCAAGAACCAGAAAAAGTGCCCAAAACAAGCTGCTTCCATTTCCATGTCAGTTTTGATCAGTATACCGATGGAAAAAAGAAATATCAAACAATAATTTGGGGTTCTAAAGTGTCCAATATAGTCAATAGGATTGTACACAAATTTGAGTATTAGAATTACCAACCATAAAGGGGTTAAATTTCATATCCCATTTTCAAAAGTGAATAATCCCAGGTTTGTGGGCATTAAAATCAAAGCCCTAAGCTCTTTCATTCAATTATCCCATGGGGAGAAGCATATGGATATATTCTTTTCCAATTTAGATACACTTCCATGATGAAAACCCCAAATAAATGAAATTCAGTTCTTGAGTTCCTCAATTATCAAAGGAGGATATCCTTTAGGTAGAAATAATCAATAAAAGATTTTAAAAAACACCCATTTTGAGGCACTATGAGACTGCAACATGATCATCCTTGATGTGTTCAATACTCCCTTTTCTTATAATTGAAAAATCATTCATTCTATTGATTAAAACTAAATAATGATCAATTGAAGTTCCCTTATCAGTAGTATAATGTCTTGTCTAGATCCTAATCCCAAGAGTAGAATCATGAGTGATGCCTGAAACTACATCCAATGTTGACAGCGACACAAGTTCCAGCTGAAAATGTCAAGAGTCATTCACCATATTACCCTCTCCACCCTTCTCGACCATATTTTCTTCAGATCTATGCATATCGACTATAATACCACTTCTTGCAGCTAAATTTGGCATTGACAAAACAACCTCATACCATCAAACCTTTTATGAGGTGAATCCACCAGTTGTAGAGGATGATAAACCATCATCAAGGGACCTGCACTACTCTTCCTAAACAGCCTTTTGTCATATCTTGTTATCATGACTATGTAATGTGGAGAGATTCACCTCACAACCGATTTAATTTCGGGTGAAACTACCTTTGTAGTTGTTGGTTCTTCAGTGCATGTCTCAACCCACACCCCATCCAAGGATCTTGATGCATGTTGTGGCCGAGTAAGAGGGAAACCATCAGTGATCGAGGGTTGAAACCCTAGCTTGCCCAAAAAACATCACATGAAATGATCATTTGGACATAGTGGTGTTGGTTTACAAAAACATTTTCCATGATTTTATTAAAATTGGACCATATGAGACTGCTTATTGTCAATTATGTGACTCACATTCATGTTTTAATGTGGTGGGTGAGGTATATATAATTGGGTTTGGTATTGTATATTAGACCCCCTTATGGGGTGTAATTTATTAGGAAGATGTTAGTCCAAACATGGAATAGACAATGATCATATGAATCCTTGAGTATATAACCATAAGAGTTACAATGTGTGACTAGGTGTTATTGCAGGTGTAACCTCAGTAGGGGAATCTTTGTTTAATGAATCATGTGAAGATGGAACTGTTGTTTATGGTTCAATTTGATATTGTTTTAGGTATCAGTGTAGTAGCTTAATAATTGGATATTGATGTACAATATTGAGGTATTAATAGTGTTTTCCAGGGATCAAATATTTATAGGTTTCAGCATGATCCTACACATATGATCAAGTATGAGGGAATTTAGTTGGAAGAAGATGTATATTTTGTGTAGTGCTATGTGAAGATTATAAAGTGGGGTGGTAAGGTGTTTCGGAGGAATATTGTATATATATTCTATGTTATGTGGAATCATTGATGGATCGATAAGGTGAATAGGGAGTGACAATCTGATGTGGGATATTAGATCCCTTATTTGTTTGAGTATGACCTCTATAGAAACTTCTCAAGTATTAGAAGTCATTACCTAGTGAGATTATAATGACCTGAATTTTTTCAACTGAACTTGTTCTTTTAACCTTCTTTAATGGTTATTTGAGTTTACATTGATTTGGTGGAAATCATTTGTAGATTCTGGGTAGTATTTGAGTATTTTATAGGCCTTTAAGGGGGTTCATGATTTTGAAAAAACACTCGATTCTCCCCAAGAAACCATGTATATTGTTAGAGAGGGACTATAGATGGTGGACTATTGGAATAAAGCTACCGATAAACATAAAAAATATAAAGGAATTTTTTTGCGTTGGATAGAGGAGATATTATTATAGTGATTGGGTCTACTAAATAGTTTGGACAAACTAGGGTGGTTTCATGAACAGGTAGTAATCATGACATGGTTGGAACAGACTTTAGTAAACCATGTGATCAATCTATGGATGCCAAAATAATTAACCCAAAAATATGTATTTTAACCCAACTCACCCTATATCCCTTTATTTTTCCTAATATTCCTAGGTATCTACTACTTAGGGAGTCGAGTGGTACTTTTTAGTGATTACTCTACCGTTAAACTCAAATTATGTCAGGTATAGTGTCTCATACCATAATAATTCTAGGAAAGAAGACAATGTTCCTAAATTATTCATAATTATTCTAGATATCCACTCATATTCCTGGAATGAATCATAGATTATATATATCATGTCTATATATGTGATTTATAATGTGATTTAATGTGGATTTATAGATTTATCGATGGATAAGTGGATAGATCTAGATAATTAAAATCTCTCATTATAGATCTTATAGTGTTAAATATTTTCACTAGGTAATAATACTTGAAATATCTCCCATATTGTGATATTCTTCTTGGATAATTATTTAATAGTACTCACTTGTTAAATTTGGGATATCTCTAATAATTGTTTTTATGTGGTTGTTGTATGGGAGGAAATTCTAGACTTTTGGTGTCAGAACTCATGAGGGTGGAATTCTCCAGCACATATGGACATTATATATATAGTGAGATGATTTGATTATATGATCTTGTCTATACTGCGAGAACTATTTTGTGATATTATTTTTTGGAATGTGTGTATTGAATTTGGGAATTTCGCTACATTGATGTAAAAATGGGTGTGTGTAATAAAGAACTAGGAATTCCATATATATGAATTAAATCTCTTTTAATGAATTATAAATATATTTAAAAAATAATCAATAAATGGAAAAAGGGTTTAGTGTCTTTGGGTACTAGATTCAAAATATTCTTATCCCTTTAATGATCTTTGGCATCTCCCACAAAGTCATTCCCATTTAGTACTATTCATCGAAAAATTCATCGAAAAAATTTATTCATATCATGGGGAAATGAAACATAATAAAGGATGATATTAGATGATTAGTAAGTGTAAAAAAGTGATATATTTATCAATAATCATACCAAAACATTATATAATTATAATGGTAATAGATAATGACAATATATTTAAAATTTTATTAAAAATTTATCATAGATCAAAAAAAGGGTCATGACATAGAGATTTATAATTTTAAAATTCACGATTCATAAGGGTGAGAGAACATCATAAAGAAATCCTTAAACATTATATCATGTTATAAAATTGTGGAATCATTATAAGTATACAACACATTAAATAATATATGGTAAAATTCTAAGATCATAAAATCATAATAGATTAGGAATCAATGCATGTTTCCCATAGAGTATCAATAACATTGACTTGTTTCTAATAACATATCAATCACATCAACTTGTTCCCCGTAGTGGATGAAGAACATTTACTAGTATCCCATAACGGATCAAGGACATTGACTTATTTCACCTAATTATCTCATGTGATATAATAAATTACCTGATATATTGGAGGGATATATAATTCTAATCCAACCTCCCATATAATGAAAATTTTATATTTTTGTTCAACACGATCATAAAATAATAATCAAATTATTATATTTTAATATTTAGAACGTATAATATAATCCATCAAATTTTCATCAATCTATAAAATGATAAAACATTGATGATAAGCGATTTTTATAAAAATCTCATAATAATATTCCTAAATAATATAAATAAAGAATAAGGATGGTACGATTGGATGATATCCCCATTGAAACATAAGAAGCAACATTTGTTTTTCTCATTTGTGTATAAAAATACTATTTTCATTTTTTAATAAAAATAACCTTTCCATATTGAATAAAAATATTTTCTATATAATTTTTAAAAAAATTATTATTTTTATAGAAATTTTTTTCTTTGGAATCGACTATGGAAACATTTAAGGTAATTTTAAAAGTATTGATCCATCATGACGACATGAATTTACATTCATGACATATAAGTCAAAACAAGGATTCATTTCACATTACCACTTTAGTAAAATGTTCCTCATTCAAAATGAAATAAGAAATTTTATTTAATTACATTTTTCATAATTATAATATGGGTAAAAATTATTTTATAAAAATATTTTATTATATTAAATTCATACTTTATGATATTTTTAGAAAATATGTTAATAGAAGAAAAAGGTTTTTTAGCTGAAGATAAAAATCATTCAAATTTTACTAAAAAATATATTTTCTATCATTTGAGAACATATGTTGTGGAAAATGAAAGTAAATCATGTGTTTTAAATGAATAAACTTATGTGAATGAAATTACTTATTTTCATGAGAGGTGTATAATAATGTGTTATCATTATAAACTTAATCATAAACAATCCTGATAAAAGATGAGATTGTGATAAAAACCCATTACGCTTTTGTAACATTTGAATCATATTCCCCATGAAAGAAATAAACATAGATGGATATTTATATCATCTTAAAATTCATATGAATCATCATTAGATACATTCATTGGAAGTATATACCCATCATAAAATAAAAAAGTGGTGATTATGTGATGTGTCTAATAGAAATAAAAGTGAGATGAATTCCCTAATCTCAAGTAGCACTTTCATCAAAAGCACTCTAACCTCATGTATAATAAATTTGAATTTATTACAGTTTTATTAAATAAACAATTAAATACTTATATTATCACACATTGACCATTTATATCCTTTCAAAACCCATTTATGAATATTTCATTTTTAAAATAATAATTTGTTGGTATTAACAGTTTTCTTTTTCATGAGAATTCTTGTTCGGTATGTATGATCCATATAATATTATCTTGGATACATAATAATATTTTTAATAATGTTATAACTATCATATATAATCACAACATAAATATTTATTGTCATTTATAAATTCTAGATATTGAATACTTAATTACAATATTCATGGATATGGTAGGTCATAAGTATACATAAATACTATTTATATTTTCTGATATATGAAAAATATAGAAGTTAAATAATAATTGAACATTAAAGAATAATTATTATATAATATCAATAAAATAAATTCATAAATTCTATCCTTATCACGATACATGTAATGTGGTGATGAAAAAAATTAATCACATCACTTCGTGGAGATGGTAGTGCACACGTACACACGAGCAACATTATCATTCTACATCGGTTTGTATGGTAATAAGTAAGATATGATATTATTATTATAGAATTAAAATTATTTCAGAAATATCATATATAAAAATTAACCCCATATTAATACTCATCTAGAAATGATTGTAATAAAAAATGAATTGTATCTATATGTAGAGACTGTAAGTTTTTAATATTCTTGAGTGATACTTTCTCATCACATTTAATTGAATAGAAGGTGGATAAGGGTGGCCTAATAATTATAAAAAAATTTAAGCTTATTTATGATCCAAAATATGTTATTTAATTAGTATCTATATATATTTTGAGAATGTAAAATTAGAATTATAAATAATGTCATCAATTTAAGTGATTTACATTTCATTGATTCAATAACATTAGATATCCTACAAAGGACACTAGGGTTGGTAATGTAGATGTAAAACACATATATAATGCTGATAATGAATTTTAGAAGTTATTTTTGTTGGTAGTGGTGAAATCATGGGACTTAAAATATTGAGAAGAAGTGGAGTGAGTGGTTATTTTTTATAGTTGAGGTGGGGGGACTCCTGGAATTTTATAAATGTATAAATTATTTTAAAGTCATAATCGAGCTAAAATTAATCAAAGTTTATAGGTATTAAAATAAAATATGTAACTGGGTTTAAATCCCATCATCCAATATAATTTGGATAGGATTACGTGGGTTTTTAAACTGAATATTTTGGTCTAACGTCACAGCTAACCTCTTTTCACCTTAAGAGTAATAATGTATTATTCACCACTCAAGCGTTAAAAATTTACATATAAGGTTAAAATGTGAAAATAATTGGCCATGTGATAATATTTTCAACAATATATTCTCTATATTTTCCAATTTTGGGATTTTAATTATTTATAAATAATTTAATAAAAAACTATTTAGATAATATATCATTAATATCAATTTGACACTTTTCATATTATTTGACTTCAATGACATAATGAAAAAAATTAATTCTTTTATAATCCTTTAAAAAATCAGCAGTATTTTATATTTAACTATTAAATTCATGTTACACTATGAATCCCTTATATTATATTAAAAATAATATGTTTGAATTCATTTATTTTATTATTCTATTAATTAATGAAATGATTTTTCGGAGTTACGTAAATTTTTTTAGTAATTATGAGAAATATTAAAATTAAAAATAATTTATAATAATGAAAATAATTTCATTAATTTCAAAATATATATTTATATTCATTCATAAATTTATTTTGCCTCTATGTGTATATATAAAATATATTTAATATTATACGAGTGACATATTGTATCTTTTTTCTTTAAATATTATATAGGTCATTTTCATGAGAAAAAAGATCATTAAACCCCTATTTTTTGAGCCTATGTTGATTATGGTTGAATTATATTCATACAATAAGGATTATGTAGAATCATTATGGTGTTATCACTTAATTTTAACCTATGTTATCCTAATTCACCCTTTACTAAAGTGATACATTTTATCACAACTACTATTCCTAGTACCAAAAAACAAAAGAAGCTTATTTACCAAATTTTTTCCCCTAGGTAAAATCAGTGGAATCCAATTAATCTAATTCAATTACTAAAAGTTGTGGAAATTAATTTCTTAACAAAACATGAAAAATGCAATAAATAACATTTTTAGAAAAAAACATTTTAAGCATAAAACTGGATTTATTCCTTTCTCGTGCATAGAAAAAATAATATATGAACATTAAAAACATTTATTCAATATATAAATTTAATTAATATTATTTTCCAATATTTATTAATTTATATATTTTATATAAAAATACATTACGCGAAAAAAAAATTCAGAAAAATATTTTCTTACTTTTAATAATTTTTCTATGAAATTGAAATATAAAATTGACTATGATGAATTTAATTTTAGTATTTATAATAAAAGAGAATTAATTTTAATTTTAAATCATTTTACTAAAAAAATATAAATTTTTACAAACATGAAATGAAAATTCAGTTTTCAATTAAATTCATTATAATTTCTAGAAATTCAAATAATAAATTAAAACTATTTTTGAAGAAGAAATATTTTAGAAGAATAAAATATCGTTACAAAAAAAAAGAGTAATTGTTCAGTTAACATTAATAAATATATTCTTATTTAGTATGACCTTTATATATAATTCAAAAATTAGTTTTTCTTATTAATACCAACCAATTAAATGTATATGTGAAAACTGTCACTTTAAATAATAATATTCTAAAAATATATCACTATTGTTTGAATCTTAGTGTTGTGTGTTACATAATCCATCAATGAAATAAATTTTTTTAAAGAGTAATATATTATAAAATATTTGGGTGTTACATTCTCTTCCTCTTTGATAGATTTTTAACTATAAATTTAAACGTTCTCTATAATCAAGGGTTTTATATTTGTAAATTTATTTCTAAAAGGCCCACATTGTAAAAAGGAATAACAAGAAATTCCCTTAACAATAGAGAACGGAAAATATTATGCTCATCTAAAATTAAATTAAACTAAATTCCAAAATATGACAAAATTATTGATATGTTAAATTAAAAAATGGTGGAAAGGTAATTTCCATGGAACATTGATAACAAGAATATGAATGATCAGGATAAAGTTAATAATCAGAACACTATAAACCAAAGAGGTGGTCAAAAACTACCCCTTCAGTAGAAACATATGTAAACTGAAAAAACTTATCCCAATTTTGTTATCATAAAGTTATAATATTTTTTGATGAAAAAAATCTACATACTTGATTTTTTTCTAATTCATAAGATATATATCATCCATTGGTTGTGTATTGATCAATTTCCACTTCATGACATATTATATGAAATGAATATTCAAGAACAACATTTCATGTATGAAGTACAAGAATATTTATTTAAAGAATAATTATATAAATAACTAATTTCTTATTCCAATAAATATTTACCAAAACAATTTTTTTCACACATTATCCAATAACATCTAAAGATAATCATAATCTATTCGATATTTTGTTAACATTAAGTCCTCATCAAAATATGTCGGATACAAATTGAATCACGTAGAATGGAATTATTTAACATTATATCGTTCTATTATTATATTAATGATTTTCTTGATATAATTTCAATCTCTCAAAAAGCCTCATATAAAATTTTTAATATCCCAATAATGTTCCAAAATAATATAATAATACAGGAATATATTCTTCCAAAAGATAATTCCCATTTTATTATTTAAATAAGGTCCTATTTTAACAAAAAAAAATCTATTGTAAGTAGAACTTTATACTTTCAACAATAGATTCTGATAATTTTATTTAGAATATCAAATGTGATTTTCTTATTCCAAAATCTATTTAAAGGAGGCTAATTAATTCCCAAAGCCACATCAAATTTCACATAGTGATGAATAATGTGATTTTCAAACGATGCATTCATACAAAATTAATACTAAAATCCCCTAACCTAGAGTAGAGGACAAAAATTACTAAATTATCATGGTTCACATAAAATGTTATGATTTAATAAGATATACCTATATCAATGGGTTAACATACTAATTATTCTAATAAAAAAACCTCGGATTCATGCCATTGTTGTACTAATGACCATATTCCTGGCCTTTAAAGAATTCAATATGGGTGTTGAAATAGTTGTAATCTTCTTTTCATCTGTTACTTTATCCATCATATTAATCCCATTTTTATATTCATATGATTTATGACATATCATATCAAATTTAAATTACCTCCTAGTTTTATTCATGTAATTACCTTTATGTTTCATTCTAAATTTCTTGTATATATATTGACGTAATGTCTTTCCACTATGTGAATTATTCAAGTTTTTCTGAGGCCCGATATTCATTTTCTCATCAAAACCATCATAATTATGGTAGTAATAAATTTTAATTCCAACCTAAAGTTCACATGTAACTATTTCATCATAGATTATGAAGTCTTTTATTGCTTTCACATTTTGTTAACATGTTTTTAAACCACTAAAATATAGTTCAACCTTACATTTTTGTTGGATGACATTCCCAAAAGATTACCACACAAGTATTGTATAATTTTCCTCATACGAACTAACAAATTAATCATAATTTTACATTATCTCAAAGAATTAATCCATATTTTTTAAATGAACAATATGAATAAGGTAATAATTGAAAAATAAGCCCCTAAATTAATACCACTCCATAGAGTTAATTTTTACCTATTGTCTCGTATCCTTAATTTGAGTTTATTGTTGGCCTTATTAGCCTTCCAAATAATAGAAATATAAAATTACATTTTCATTCTCATTAAACCAGATAATGGAAAATATTTATTTAGTGTTACTGACCCATTTCTCAGAAACTAATGGATCTTTGTAACCACTAAAATAAGGTGGATGTTGCATCATGAAGGAATCAAAATATTTTTTTACTTCTTTTTATTTTTTGGATGTTCATAAGGATTCATAGATATATAGGGTTGTGTGAGCATAGAAAATATATATATATTATTCTAACTCACTTAATATTTGTTTTCTTAGAAGGAAAATCATTACATAGTCCATCACATTCATCATTAACATGCTTTCTATAACTTCGATCAATAGAGTAAATCAAAAATTGAAGGTGTTATCATTATTATAAAATAATCAATATGTGAAATAATATATATCATGAAATATAATTCATTGGAAGTAAAAATTATTAATATTTTTTCTCAATCTAGGGGACCTAAGATTTATCCTAGGTTATCAATGGTCATGACCATAACATTAGGGTTTTATACTATATATAGGATTTTCCCTAGTATTTTTACAAATTTTTTCAATTCCTAATCTCCAATGATTGACTAAAACATGCTCTGATACAAACTATAATGACTCTAACTTATCATATATAAGTATTTCATATTTTTAGATAAACATCAAATTAATTTTTAAAACTGTCATAATGGCAGTAAAGGTTTAGTGTTAATAGATACTAAAAACACAATATTCTTATCTCATGAATGATCTTCAACATATCCCATAATGAAATTTTCACATAGTAATCTTCATAAAAAACCTATATAAAACCCTACATCATAACCTAGGGAAATGAAGAAAAATAAAGGGTGATATGAGATACTCAACACAGTTAAACATAATTTATATCGAACAATGATCATATGAACGTATATTATATTACTAATGATGTGAGATATTTACCAAAGAAAAAAAATTAAAATCATTATCTATAAGATATCATTAAAATGAAGCATGGAATAAATATTTATCAATTAAAAGGCATCATTCATAAGATTGAGAAAACATCATTAATAAATCGTGAAACATAATTTCATGTTATTGAAGTGTATGATCATCATAAATATAGAAATATTCATTTATGTCAAGGTTATTTACTAAAACCATAAAATCATAATTGATTAATAATCAAATCCTATTTCCCATACTAGATTATGAACATTAATTTTTACCCATTATAACAGAACAAGAAGGATGCCTTGTTTTCAATATTAGAACAAGCACATTGAATTGTTTCTTATAGTTAATTAAGCACATCAATTTGTTTCCCATAATTGTTGCATGAGATATAATAATATAACCAATGAATTTTGGGGTTATATAATTCTAGAAACAACCATAATATGATGAAAACAATACATATTTTTTGAATAAGATCCTATAACATATATCATATCAATATATTATAACCCATGAAAACAAAACATGTTTTATATACATTTTATCAATACATCATAGAATACCCCATTAATGATAAATGGGTTTCAAAAAAATATCATCATACTAATAAAAAAATATAGATAAATAATAAGGATGGTACCATTGGATAATATTCACAACATGCTATAAGAAACAAATATGTTATTTTTGTTGATGTATTGAAATATTATTTAAAATATTCTTTGGGAAAATACTAAATCCATTTTGAAATGAATATATTAAAATATAAAAATTTATAAAATATTGTAAAAAATTATTGGAAACTATATATGGAACCATGTATTGGAAAATTCAATATAGGGAATGGTCTAGATGGTTGAAAATTCTGTTTATTCAATATATGTTAAAACAATGATTCATTTCACATTATAGGTAACAGTAAAAAGGTGGGTCATTTGAAAATATAAAAATTAATTTTTTAAACTATTTTGTAGAAATTTAATAATTTCTAGATATGGATTTATGATATCATTATAGAATTGTAAAAAATTGATCTAAAACATTTTTATAAAAGTTTAAAATGGATGAAAAAAATTCAACTAAGGGGAATAATAAATTTTATTATCTATAATAACATATTTTAAGTATATATGAGTACACGAGGTGATGAAAATGACTTTAATACATACATATTCATCAAATAACCAAATAATAATATAAAAATCTTGTGATTAGTTAGTGTTTGTTCATAATATATATGCATTATAAACATTATCACAAGAAATCCCAATAAATCATGTTATTGTTTCAGAAAAACAATACCACATTTTGGAAATTTAAATAGTAAACCCAATGAATGGAATAAAGTTATATGGATATATAAATATAATTTAAATTAATAAGAATCATAAATAAATATATTCATGGGATTTATACATACCACATAAAATAAACAAGGGATGAATAAAGCATTTTTCTCTGAGAAATAATAGTGAGACGAAATTACATACCATGAGTACTATATTCATTAAATGAACTATTAAATTTTGAATAAAAATTAATATTTTTTAAAATTATATATTAGTTTCATTTACATACTAATAATATCTTTTATCATCACTTTATAATATTTCAACACTGATTTTTAATACATTCTTATTAAAATTGTTTTTTTTTTGGTGTCAAATTTTTATTTTTTGATGAGAATTATTGTTCTATATTTCCAATAAATGTAATTAGATACTTTTTAAATCATACATGGAATGTTAATAATGATATTAATATGATATATAATAATTATATAAATATTTTTATCCATACATATATGTTAGATAGAGAAAAATGAATTACACCATTCGTGGAGATGATGGGTTGTATGTACACAAAACACTATTTTTATTTCTCAGTGGATGTAATGAAATAATGGTAAATTAAAAATCACCTTTATAGAATAGATATTTTTTCAAATAGAAATTATTTATTAATTTGATCAATCCTTATTTCCATTTATGTACAGTTGACTTAAAACATGTATAATATAACATCATGGAGGTGGTAATCCACATGTATGTACGATCAAAATTTTCATTTTCCATAAGATCAGAAGGTAAGATGTTATATATGATATTATAATTATATATTTATAACAATTAAATAAATATAATATATAAATTTTAATACTATGGAAATACTCATCCATTAAATATTGCTATTAAAAATAAATTGTATCGGTGGGTGGAGATGGTAAGCCGTATATATGAACGAGTGATAATTTCACATAGAATTTGATTGAAAATAGGTGGGATAATGATGATTTCTTAAATATAATAAAAATTTATTATATTTAAGATAATTAAGTTATTATTTAATGATTAACATACCAAATTTAGATAAGGTAATCTAATAATTTAAAGTCAAGAGATCGGGTAATGTGACAATCTCTTCATTGAAAAAACTCCTTTAGATATCCACTTAACGACTATAAAACCGGTCTAATATTGTATAAAAACCTCTTGAATGTATTTAAGGAAGTTTAAATGGTATTTTGGATGGTAGTGGCATGTATATATGGATCGAGGTTGTGTGACGAAGAAAAATTAGAGGATAACTTTTATAATTGATGGGATGAACCCTCTTGGAATTTATAAAAGGTTAATTTATAATAAAGAGAATATCAAGCCTAAATTCCACCGAAACCCTATATATTCATACCTATGATATTACGAGGTTGAAACCCCAAAATCCAATAATATTTTAATATGTTTATTTTCTATTATAATTCCAATATTTTAATTTGATCTCTTAGCAAACATATTTTAACATCTATAAATGATATGATTTTATGGAGTGTATTATTGAAAGAGGGATATCGGTGACCGTCCATCTGTGGAAGGTCCCCCATGCCTTTAATCTTTAGTAACAACCTTCCCCTTTCTTATTCTATTGTTTTTTTTTTATTTTTGGAAATTTTAGAGATGGAACAATTCCCACGAGTTTCTATCTCTCCACCATTGGTCACTTATGGATATAGTGATTCCTTTACACTATTGTTTCGGTTAAGGTTACCTTCCCATTTCATATTTTATGGATTCAACTTATTGTTTCCTTTCATGCACTCATGGTTCACTACAATGGACTTATTTCACATCTTCTTGACACTTTATTCCCAATCATTCGTTTTCGTCTCCATGTTGGGAAATTGCGGGGGCTCTCAAGGTTGTATATTATTTTCTAATTGGGAATACTAGGGTAGAACAATATCCAAATATGGAGTTCGTTTCATATATTTCTTGGTTCAATACATCTATGTTTATGGGGATGTCGGTTTTCGAGGATTGTTATCGAAGTCATGCTCTACTAAAAATCTTCTCTTTCTGTGGATGCTATCATGTAAAATCCCTATTTGTCCTTATGTGATTGGATTTATTTTTTTGGGATATTTTGTATTATTTTTCTACTATTTTAGAGATGAAACGATTTTCTTTGGACTCTTTCTAGTGAAAAAGGATCACAATTTTTCATCCCAAATGAAAATGATGTTATTTTGGTGATGTTTTATATAATGATTTCCATTTACTGTAGGCGTTATGTTCCCAACAGTGATGGAAGAATATGAATTTATGGGTGGTGGTTCATTCAATGATGGCATTGTGTGATGTTTTTTTTCTTGAATTGCTAGCGGTTTTTATGGATTTTTGGTGTAGAATTTGAAGGTTTTTCTGGTTCATGGTGATTTTGTGAATAGGGAATGGATGGGTCTTTTCTGTGATTTTCAACGGGTCTCTACATGGGGATCATAGTGAAATCAAATTAGGTTCGGTGGGTTAATTAAAAAAATATTATGGCTGATGAGTTCTCATTGGCGATGTAGGGATGCTGATGATTCATACGGTCAGGCTCAAGGATTCTTGTGATTTGTGATCTCACAACCCAATGTATTTAGGGGGTGATGGGATAGATCATTAGGACCTAAATTACAATTATTTGAATCTGTGATTTTGTGGTGTGATGTGTTAAATTTTGAGTTATAATTTTAAAATCTGGGTGTTTCCTATTTGTATTACATTAAATGTGAGGTTATCACTAACCATATTGAGATTTTATTTAAAAAAAGAGATTTTGAGGTTAAAATTGAATCCTAAATGGATATGGTATGAAGTTTTATAACCTATTTTATCCAAATTGTCATATTTAAATTTTTTTATGATTCTTAAAAAAATTAAAAAAATATTATTTTTATAAAAAACAATTAATGCCAATTTTGATGCTAATAATTTAATTGGACAAAAGGGACTTAATGAAAAAGTTATAATTATATTATAATCATTTAAAAAACACAAATATGTTTAATTTTTCTATAAAATATTTGTAACAATATAAATCCCAAAAAAAATTATTTCTTTTAGTATTTTTAAAAACATTCATTTTTTTAATTGATGAAATGATGTATTAGTGATTCCTAAGAAATGAAGGTGATTATAAAATTCTTAAAATGTATTAATAAATTTGAGTCATTAAAATAATTTCATTAATATCAATATATAAATTTATATTTTTCATAACATTGTTTTGGTCCAATGTGGATATATAAGTCATATTAAAAAATAAGAGGGTGATATATTGTATCTTTACTAGCCTTAATTATTATATTGGTCATTTTAAGTAACAGGTTTCAAATAATTATTTTTGAATAAGATGATAATGGTGTAATTAAAATCAACCAATATGGACTATGATAACAAATTATTTCCTTATGAAATAATTTTAACATAGATTATCCCAATTAATCCTTTAATAAGAAGATAAATTTTACATTGGTTACTATTCATAGTGGCTAAAATAAGTGTCCTATTTAACAAATTTAAACACCCAGATTCAAAATATGGAATAAGTTTACTTAAATTAAATACATGTAGTTGAAATAAAATTAGGATTTATTTTTTTAAAACCCAATGAAAAATGATTTTAATAAAAATACAGTTTCAAGCCTAAAAAAGATTTATTCTTAGCACATGAATAGAAAGAAATATTACATGAATATTAAAATATTTGATTAATTATATAATATATTAATTTTAATAAAATTATTTTCCAAATTTTATTAAGTTAATTTGGTATCATAGAAAAATCTTTCGTGCGAAAAAAAATTTCCATTTGAAAAAAAGTTTTACATTTAAACATGTCTTTATTCAAAATTAAAACAAAAAATTGATCGTAATTAAATTTATGTGATTATTTAAACCATAATATAAATATTTTTTACTTTGAACTTTTTTTAAATAAACATAACATTATTACATTCTAGAAATAAAATATCGTTTTCTGTAAAAATATATATTTTTACATTCATTGAAAAATAATATTTTTCTTAAAATTAAAAAAAAACTATCCCTCGAATATTTTTATACGATTAATTAAAAAAATTTAATATATAAAAATATAATTTCTAATATTTTCTGCAATTAATTATAATACTTTTCAATATAAAGGAATAAATGTATTGATGAAAATAAATTTTTGTAGAGTAAAATAAAATTACTAAAAATTGAGTGATTATTTAATAAACATTTAATAATTTATTTATATTGAGTAGGAACATTTTGTATATTTATTAAATCAATAGATACAATAAATAATCACAAGATCGATATCTAGGAATAATCATTCACTTTAAATAATAATATTTTTAGAGCATATCACTGTTCTTTTAAACTCTGTGTAGCGTGTAATGAAAAATATCAACAAAGTCAAATTATATAAATAGAAAAATATTATAATATTTCAATTTTTCAAAAGGGTGATGCCATAAGGTCCTCTAAATGATTAATTTTACTTTCTATTATGTGCCTTATTATGGTTTTACAAAACATATAGACATGTACCAACGTAACAGGTTTCCCAAGGGAGGTTAATTGACTCATTCATGAGGGAGCATGGGTACAGGACTACATACCAATGAAACTGAGATTAAATTATATATAGTTTTCTGATATGTAATGAAATTTCTATGGTATTTATACATACATAATGATAAATATCCATGAGTCGGAATGTGGCTTTCCCCATGCTGATGGTATTAGTTGGGGTGTGATGGTTGCTTAGCAGATTGTATGATACGAGGAAATGAATATGTTGTGTTGATGGTAAGATATATAGATGGAAACGTAAACATGATGGAGGAACATAAAATATTAATATTTTTTGGTTTCAATAGTATCACACAGTATGTAATGTCATTCTAAAGTGACAACTATCGGACTATGACTAATTTGATGAGTTAAAAAGACTACTCCTTAATGATGAAGCATGGATAACCTTAATGGTGGGTATAATTAGTTTCTTAAATGTTTAAAAGAGTATAATGATTAAAAAATTAGTGAGATAAGCCTTGTGTTTGACCTCTTGGCACGGTTTATGTCATCAAAATACTAGCTGTGCCAACTCTTCCATCATGGAGAAAAAGTTGTTTTGGTTATGGTTTATCGAAGCATGGTTTGCACAATATTTTTTAGTGAGTTATGGATTTATATGTTCACATTTACATTATATATAATGAAATAATACATATAAACATATAAACCTATGTTTGGGGATTCATTGTTCATTTACTACTATTCTTATACATAAACCATACACTAGAATCACTATTCACATACAAACATCATGATCAATGATTCAAGGAGGAGAAATGACCTAATTATAGGTAGAAGAGAACATGGAACATGATGTTTAATGTTGTAAACAAGGGATAATTCATAAATATGTCAATATGTCATCAGTTGTTTCATATAGGCTATTGTTATAAATTTTTTTCACACTAGATATAGGGCCTTTGTTTGTTTTTATATTTAAAGAGATTAATGAAATTATTATAATATTGTTTGTAAGTTATATTCATTTTTTGGGTTTTTTTATGTTATTACTATGATTCTAGTGTATGTATTTTTATATGGAGGTTATAGTCTTCCCAATCCATCCTTAAGACTATCACATCATGTTCGAAATCTCTTACATACAGGTAAGAGAGAAAATATCATTCACCATATTCTTCATTGACAATCTGAAATTTACATCCATAAATGGAATTTAAAGTAGAATTTAGAGAATATATATCATTCACCATATTCTTATTCCCTAATAGTATTATATTATAATATTCCATATGAGGTGGAAATACAGTAGTAATATCATATATTCCATCATAACAGATACATAAAATGTTTAAAAACATTCCACCCTTCTTAATATTTTATCTTTTCCCACAAAATTAAGGAACCATCTTATTTTAAAGAAAAAAATATTATTTATTTTAGTTAATAGAAATGATTTATAACTTATTATTACATAGAAATACTTAAAACTATAAGAAAAATATATCCAAACACAAACATAGTCAATTAAGTGAGCTGATGTCACTTTTGGAATGACCTGGAAGATCTGAAATATATAACGACGGGGTGAATTAGTCATTTTTCTTCTTCTAATACTTCCTTCAAAATAACCATCACCTCTAATTATGTTGGGTGATATTTTTATTTACAGACACATTAAAACACTATCCAATATGTAGAGAATATTTATTAATAAGGTACCACACTCAATATGTGATGCCTTCTCCTTTGTGTTACATGATATCCTCTATACTAAGAATACACACTAGAGTAATCCTATATATATATTTGAGTAGTGTATACACTTGAAAATAAAATATTCATATATCAAGACTACTCTTAGATGGATCCCACACGGTAGTGAATACCACACTATATAGACATAGAAAATTTTGTAATAGATTATATAAATTCCATTAATAAAATGTAATCATGTTGTCAAGGGTGATGAGTTATTCTCATTTGATTCTTGAACAGTAGCAAGAAACCACTCAAATTCACACGAGGACACTACGTGTAACCACTATTATTCTAATATTTTCTATGGATGAGATCTTTTATATGGAATTAAAAGAATCATTTATATTTCTCTATCTCTCTCTTGAACTTCACAACCGACTATACAAATCATTATCAGATTGTTCCAAATTTTATTATATCGGGTACATTATCCAGTTAATCTCCATGATGAAAAATTATTCTCCTACTCTTTCAGATTCATCGAATATTTATTCACATAACCAAATAAATAATATTTCAATACACCTTATCTCATTTTATATCTTGAAATTATAATTTAAATATTGAAACTAGTTGAATTTGAATACTCCAAAATAAATAGATAGAAGTCATCTATAATAATATAGGTATAATTGTATCATATCCAACACCAAAAATTCAAATGGAGATCTTGATAATAACTATACTAGAATTATCACATCTGTTAATTTATCTAATTAATAATTATTAAAACATGGAACAATATTTTTCATTATTCCATGAAACTGTCAACCTTCATCACAATTATATTACAGATGGAATCCTGGATTTACCAAAAAAAAGATATTTATTCTTTGAGAAGAATATGTCACATTGTATCAGCTGATTTTAAATCTTAAATAATAATTTGAATCGTATTATATAAGTATTTTATATATTTCCATAAATAAATGACCATGTTGTATCATTAAATTCAAATATATTCTCCAGAATACTAATTTTAATAGACTGAAATTTTTGTAGGGTGAATTCTACAAAATTAGCAATGTGTAGAAACATATGTAGACCACACATGATGTTTACATAGATCAACTGTTGTTTATATGGACCAAAAATGTTTCTTATATAGAGAAAATTATGGTTACAAATAATATAATGATGATTTCATAATATGAGGTGATGGTAATGTAGACATAAAATGATATTTACATAGATAAAGAATAATTTTTTGCATTGAATTTGAAATTTTCCCACTAATTTTAAATGGATGATTCAAACAAATAATATGTTAATGATTATAAATCTCTCATTAAATATCCATTTATATATATATTAATTCAAAACACATCCAATACAGATTCCAATAAACATTGAACACTCTATAAATTAGTTTAATGAACTTCACCGAAAATAAATAAATCATCATCACTTGAGTTTGAGGAAGATTAAATTATTGACTATAAAAGAAGAAAAACCCATCATATCTAGCTCAAAAATCTAAAACATTTATTCTCTATATTAATACCAAATTATGGAGTAAATTATTCATTATAAAAATAAAACATCTCCATCTCAAGTCATCAACAATATCATGATTTATTCAACTAGTCCTAAATATCTCGTAGACTGAGCATACATGTTTATTATTAATTATCAGTAGATATTTATGATGATACCTTTTATTAGAGTTTTCACATGGTACAACCGTGGGGAAAATGATGTGAAACTACAATTTCAGTGGCATGTGATTACTAGATTCTAATTAGGTGACACCTCAATTCATCATCAATGATTTATCATTTTATCGTTAACTTGATTTGATACCTTTGATGATTTAAGAAATCTTAATACATTAAACATGTATTTATATATAATCCCATATAGTTATCTTTTATTTATTATTAATATAATTTAATATCACTCAATGTGTTGTGGTGAAATACAAATTATGAGGGATGATAATGAGTTGATAAATACGAATATATTTTACTTTCATAAAAGATTTTCTTTACATATTTTACTTATCTAATTTTAATTCTATTAAAATTTGCAAGATTTTTAAATGGGTCATTAATTGACACAATCAAACATCTGGATATAAATGTAAAAAATATGTTATTGTAATAAATACAATATATTAAACTATATATATATTTATTTATATATAATTATATATGTAATTAAAATACAAAAACATTATTTATTAATTATGATATCCAATTATGATTCAATATATATCCACATGAAATAATAACAATATTATATTCTAATATTCACAATGTGAATGTTTTTAATTGTTTTTTGTCATAATTAATGATAGAATCATTTCATATATCATTCATTTCTCGAAAATTATTAATTTATTTGATATCTAATATAATAACCCATGAGATGATATGTTGACTAGTTTGTGAAAAATGTAGTTTTTAAACTCCACACATTTTACCACTACTATAACAGGTGATTCCATTGGATTCAATGAAACCTCGATATTGAATATATATATATATATATATATATCTAACAACATAATGGTAAAGTATATTTTCTTATTGATGATAACAAATACTAGTACATAAATCCCCGTTTTATCCCAACAAGTTGACCTTTCTTCATCATAGGTGTATATATAATAAACGTAATATATATAATGAAATTATAACCCATGACTTCCTAGATAATGGGTGGATGTGCTGGTTTGGAATCAAATAATATTATTTGTTCTACATGTGTGTTATGGATGTTTGAGACATAGGTTGATGGAGAATGTTTTTTCAAAGCATGAATGATAGACTACTTGTGTCAATTTAATGATAAAAACAACCATTAATATAGATATAATGGGATGATATTACATATTGCTTTCATTTTTCTTGCATCGTAATTTATTAAATAGGTAATGTTTTTTTGAACAACAATGCTACAAATATACCTAATATTTTGTTTTCCCCTATTATTGTAGCATGGATTTTAAGTCCATTATTTCTACTTTCAATGAATTATATTGATTTTCATTTCAATTTTATGAAAATAATAAATGTTTTGGATGACAACGTTCACTATAAATAAATAAATTCTCCAATCATATGGATTAATTTATATCAATTCATTGGAAAGACATCTTACATAGTATATTATTGTGAAAAAATAATTTTAATGAAATTATGAAGTACAATGCTACCATGGTACCTTTATAATTTTTTAATCATAATATACTTTTTCCCAATTCCATTAAATGTGAATTATGATTTCTCTCACAGCATATTTATCAAAGTACTCAACATGACCATACCTCTAATATTAACAATAAAAACACACAATCAGAGACTCGGTATCATCATTAAGACAATATATAACGAAATAATCTATTTTAATTTATATTTTATTGTAAATCGAATAATATATTTCAAAGTGTCAACATTATTTAAAAATAACTAGATTTCATTGGAAAAACGTTTATAAAGTCGTTTTATAGATTTAAATTCATCATATAAAACATGTTAAAATGTTAATTGATTTAGAAAATAAATTATTTGGGTTATGGTTTTTAAATCCCTACATACTAAGATTAACCCTAATGGGTTCTAGCCTCACAAAACCATGTTTTTTCCACTTAATTATTTATAATAAATATTATGTTTAACTTCAATATATCTAATTTCTATAGATATCATGATACATTTGACACTTTAGAAGCCTATTTTTTGGTTCCCATGGTTTCCATTTTCTTTTCCATGAGCCATCAACTATTTGGGATAATTTTATAATAATATTCAATGTATTTACCGTTTAATTTTCTCTACTTAATATCATTATTAATCCTTGTAATACTATAATAGTTGTAGTTGTGGGATTTTGTAAATATTCTATTATTCAATGCTGGGAAGTTAGATGTTTTTTAGATTAGTGGGACACCCATATGAGTTTGATTATTGTTGATCACTAGTTTTTTTATATAATGTGTGTTTTATTTATTAATCTTTATACAAGTTAGGTGATTATTTTTCATTATTATTTTGTTATAATGTTATTTTTAATGAAATATGATTTTTTTACATAGGTAAGATGTTATTATTGGCACAATAGAAAATAAAAATGAACTAGGTGGGGCTGAGTAAAGTAAATTTTTCATGATTTTCTATTTTGACATTATTATTAACATTTAAAGACTGATATACAATTATATTTATTAGATTAATATATTTTCATAAGTGATAATAAAAAATAATTTTACATTAGAAATATGAATCAATAATAATATTTTTATAAAGAAACTAGACCCGCATGGTTTTTCTTTCCCTATGCTCTGGCCCTGAGGAGTCCTTGGGGAAAAGGACTCATGATAGGAGTGATATCCACACCACCTTTTAAATGGGAGCTTAATGATCCTCTTCCATTAAATTAGGATTTCCATATTATAAATTAATGGATATGTTATCATAAAAATTGCGATTTAATGATTTTTTATTATAAATTTTTATTTAATTTTTAGGATTTTATTGTGGTGGTGTTTTTGCTGTATTTTTTTATAATGGATGAGTTTTTTTGTTATAATAAGTTATTGAGGAGATGTAGTATAGGAAGTTAATGTTTTATTTACAGATGAGGTGTTATTGAATATTGTATTTTTCAATTCCCTTAATAAATCAATTTAATTTCTTATTAATATTATTTATGATATCTTATTTATTTTCGTTGATTTAATAATTTTATATAGTTATTCAAATTGAAAAAAATAGATTTATTCTATGTAATGTGCTTTCCACGCATTCTATAATTATATTTAAAAAATAAAAATATGAACTTCATAAATTCAATATTATTAAATATACTTAATTATTCATTTAAATATAACATATATAATTTTGGTTGAATTTTTAGGAATTATTTTAAAAATTATTATCAAATTAAGTATGATGAAACAATTTTTTTAAATTATAATTTTTTTTGGAATCATTTAAAATGTCCAATTATAGTTGAAATATTATTTAAATTAAAATTATATACCTTAAATTTAAAAATATTCCATTTAGACCCATATCAATATGATTTTTTTATATATTGGTAAAAATTCATTTTTAGGAAGAAAAAAATATTTCTAGAAAAGTATTTTTTCTAAAAAAATTATTTTCATTACGCTTTATTCACTTATATAAAAATTAATTTATAAAATATATACATATATAATTTTTGAAAAATAGATATAATATTGTAATCATTGTAATCAAATCTAGTAATAATTTCATTTTCATTTTTTTATATCTAATATTAACCACGATAAATTGTATCACTTAAATAAAGTGTAAAACATATTAATTGTGTTTAAAATTTTTGTATAAGGTCAAATAATATTCATTTGAAATTTTATTGGAACATATTAATTATTAATTTGATTGTTTTTTAGAAATTGGATAGATTTATTTAGACTTGATCAAGAGTAATAAATTTTTAATATTTCAAATTTTAGAATAATTACCAACATGTTTCTAATCTCACATATAAAAGAGAACTTCATCTAATTAGTTATTCATAATATTTGAGAACAATATCATGGAAATTAATTATAAAAATCCTTTTCCAACTTTCCTTATCATGTGATATAGGTTTCAGTCTCACTAAATGACCAACATAGATTGCAAAAGATGTAAACCAATCCAGGTTTTCCAATAAAGAATTATAACTCTTAACCTAGTTCCATTAGGTTTATTTTCTCTTATACATTTTTTAAACATATCTGATAAATGATTATATAATAATATATGAATCTAAAAAATTATTATATTTTAATATGTTCATGTTAGAACCCATTTTTTCACATTTTCAATTATATTTGACTGGAATACAACTCATGCATACGTGTGGACTGTCATCTCAATGAAAAAATGTGTTTCTTTTTTATTCTCCTCAAAAAATGGATGGTTAATATGATGGATTTAATAAATATATAATAAATTCATGACATATTTAATTTTCCCTTTTTATAGTATATTACTAACTTTTTACCCTACTATCCGTAGAAAAGATACAATATACGTGCAGACAACCACGTCCACGAATAGATGAAATTGACATTTAATGTCCTCCATTCATAGATGGTTCTAAAATTTTATTTAATTTAGAATTTTTTAAAAAAAATTATTATTATAGTACATGATATGAGGTGACACTGAGGTATTCAACCAGGGTCATCCTACAAAATATGTTTGGGTAATGTAAATTGAGTGTCCTCAAAACAGACTACATGAACATAACTGATTTAGTAACTATATAAGATAAGGATATAAATAAATTTAAATCGATTATGAATTTATAATAAAGTGGAAAAGGTTCATAGAAATATAAATAATTAATATAATTTTATTATACAAGAATTAAATGTAAATTTGATGTCAGACTTGAGGTAAGGAAATTTTCATTAATATTTTAACTTTTTTTTATTTTTCATATCCTTTCCATATGTTTCAATTATTTTTATAATCTTTTATGAATTTCAATAAATTAACAAAAATTATATTCAATGTAAATTTATTCCATGTTGGAATATCTATATATTTTTTAAAATTAAATCATTTTATCATTTTCTAAATGTGTTATTTTTACCGGTATATAATAGTGGGAATTGAATAATTTTTTTATCATTAACTAAATGAATATATATTCCGTTTTCCAATAAATTATTATTTAAGGACATTAAATTTCACTATTACATGTTTTTTCATTGAATATCATCTTTCTTGTACCTCGATGAATTTTTATTTTAAGAGTTATCAATAGAAAATGATCCTTGTACTTATTTATACATAAATCATAATATTACTTCTACATTTGTGTTAAATCGTACAATTTATTATATTTTATGATGTAAATACATGGTTTTATTTACTTTATGTATTTTATGGTCCTTCTAAGACTTTCTTTATTATTTGTGTTCCCACTATAGCTATATAATGAATGGTGTAATTATTTTTTTATATATGGAATATATTTTGGGAAGAATTGTATAGTTTATTGATTTTATTATAGTGATTGTAATAGCAATATGAAGATGAGGTCTAAAGGTAACTACATGGACATTCAATTCATATTTATATGTTTCCATGAATGTGTCTTTATTTCATAACATATTCTAATATGTATGTGTTCATAATAATGTTTTCCCCTTTTATAGGTGGAAAGAATGTTTTTGAAGAAAAATCTTTTGTAAGTTCTCAAGTTTTACAGTAATACCTCATGATTAGAGTCTTCCTATAATATTTATTGTGATATGTTTTTAAGTAAATATTTTTATGTTTACTATGATTTCTCATTTATGTAAATGAATATTTGGATCCGATGGTTGATTAAATAAGGGGACACATTTCTATGGGATTTGATGATTTTTAAAGCTATTAAGGAGTTTCAATAGGATTTTATACCTTAGTGAGTTTTTACTCCTCCTTCTAAATTTTTATATATTTTTTATATTTATTAATGATTAGTAAAAACTATGTCAATTAGTATATATCCACTATGGATTTATATTAAATCATGAAAACATGTTCTAAATGTAACATGTGACTAACATTTGAATATAACTTTTAGTTAAAAAAGACAATAAGTGGAACTATAAGATTTATAATTTAATTGTTTTATATGTAACTATTTCCCATAATTATCTAAAAATATAATCATAAAAGATCACATGAATGAAAAATAAATTTCATCCATTCTATTAAACTCATAATAATTTTATGAATATGTTACGAGTCCTTATAGTTTCCATTCAAGTTAGGATTAGATAAAATTAAAGGTTAGAATTTTATAAATAACATACATTTATGGTATTATAATTTATGAAATATGTTATCATGATATAACATATAAGTGTTTTCAAATTTCATTATCTAATCTATTTCTATTTTAAAATGTTTTTTTATAAAATAAATTAGGTGAATGATGTGGAGTGAAATTAGGGGGGCAGTTTAACCATGAATAACCAAACTATAATGGTTTGAATTGGAATAAATTAGATTATAGTCGAGTTAGCATGGTTGATTCATAGAATTAATTATTCCACTCAATACATAGAGAGATATGAGTATCAAATATAAAACATCTCTATAACGGAGCATTTTATGTAAGAACACCCTCCATCATTTGGAGGAATCTTAGATCCATTTATTTTAAAAGTATGTATAAATTTTATGTAAATGATATTTTAGAAATTACATTGAATCTTCCATGTTAATTAATAATTTATATGCCTTATTTAATGGATTTTTGGGTTATTATTTATTTGGGTGATGTCTTTTATTACTTTTCTATTACTTATGTTGACTTCAAAGGCATTTAAGGGAATTAAATCTTTCAGAGAGGTTTGAGAAATATATATAGTTCATCCAAATAATTAGGGCATCTAGTTATATAGAGATTGTATATAACAAAATATAGGCATATAGTTGGAGATAACAAAGTGAAATTATTTGGGTAATATCTTTATATAATACAATTGAAAAATTAGGTTTAAAACAATGTTTTTAAAACATTTTCGTTCCCCAAATATGTAGTGATCCTTTCATGGTTGGTGTATGGTTTATCATCCCACGTGAATGGAGAATATGTGAAAATACAATTAATATATTAATTTAGTTCGTAAATCAAAACCTCCATGAAATTATTCATTATTCCTCCCTTAGCTAGGGATCATGAACCCATGGACAATAGTTGTGATATACCATATAAATAATACACTTTATTTAGGGATTTATTTAATAATGACTCACTTAATACAACACTAAAAGATCATGAGGTCTAGTTTATTTAAATAATTTACAATATAGCATGACAACATGATGAATAAATAGAAAAAAATTAACTAAAAATTCATAACATCCCCTTAAAACACTATGATATTTTAAAAAATTATGGTAAAACCTGGTAATCTACATAAGATATTAGTAATCTATAAAGACCGGTAAAGGAATATTAAAATAATAACATGATGAAATTCATACCTATGTGTCCATTAGAAAATCAAGGTAACATAATATTGGTGAGATCCATAAACATGAACATTAAATCATTTATTAGATAATAAAATCAAGGAATCAAGGGAATATAGAAAAAAAACATGAAATCTTAAGAATATGTAAAGAATAAATATTGAGACATCATAACACAATTTGATTGGGATAAATTGGCATGAACCATAATAGGAATATGAAGAGATAAAAATATTACTAAATTCATTGGAGAGATAATTAATTCCAGGACCACCAGTCAAATTCATATCATGTATATACATATGATTTTATGATAGACAATAAAACATAAGAATAAATTTCAAAAATTTAAATCACATCAATATGGATTCTGGGTTACATATATGGAATTCATTAAGAAATGATGTTTATTTGTACACCAAGGTGAATAACCATGAAAGGGAAATAGGTATTTGTATTTTCTATAAAAAAAATTTGAATGAAAACATTGTAGGATAATTTTGATATCATAAAGAGGGTAAAATAATTCATAGAAGTATTTAATCAGATTGAAAGGGGTATATCATCACTTGGAAATCAAAATTAAAATATCTAGAATTTAGAGAAATATATCCCTACATGAAAAATCAGCATTGTAAATTCCTAAAAAAAGAAATTTATTTACTAAATTAGAGAAGGAGAGTATCCCATACCTTAAGAGAGAATCTCATATTACCCTTGGTTATGTGGGTGTGAATCATGTTTATAATGTATTGATTTTAAAGAATCATAATATAATATTGGATTGGGAGGATTCCTTTAGGTTTTATAAAAGTAAAAAAATAAAATTAATAAAACATTATTTGAAATGGGAAAAATCATTTGGGTACTATAAACTCTTTACACTATTTATTAAATAACTTTTGATCTTTTAGGATATCGAAATTCATATAGTAATTCATATTGTATAATTATACCATATTAAATTTTTACCAAAAAATCAACTATAGTAGAAAATTATAAAACAAAAAGTTGTTTGGTAATTTAGAAATGGTGATTTAAAAAATAATATTTATTTTATCAAAATTATTATCTAAATATGAGAATTTTCACATTGAAATAATAAATCATAATTTATTGAAAATAGTGGTTTTTGGAAAAAAACTATTTGTTGACCCTTAAAAATTAACATTTGAAATAAAAATATAATATCATTTATTTTTAATATATTTTATTTTTAGAATAATATTTTATTAAAATATGATTTATTTTAAAAATTACTGAAATCCCTAAATGTGTGCGTTGATTGAAACATTATATTTCCAAAACTAATTTTTTGATTCATTATATCAAAATATTATATATATCAATCTTATTGATTAATTATTATAATGTAACAAAATATAAGTATATGAATTATTTTATTAAAAATAAAAATATAAAAATTTGTACTATTGTGGTCTGGATTCATATCCATTTTTAAACATGTAAATACCATAAGGGTAAGTTGTGCGATGGTGATTTTTTCTTAGGTTTTTTTGAAAAAAATTGTACAGGTCGTGATCTATATGAGATATAATTTCTCCCATAAATGGGTTTTCTAATACATTTGTTATTGAATCTGGACTTTTTATTATTAGAGGGGAAATACTAGTGACAGTATCTCTCTCATAAGCAGTGACAAATGGGATTCTTAGGGTAAAATCGTAGGGGTTTTGGCCATCACTTATTTTTTCTGTTTCAATTGGATTTATTATAACCCTTAATATATGATAATCAAATTATCACTATATAATTATTATAATATAAATAGTTATAATGATTAATGAAATTATAAATCCAATCTAATATAAATTTTAGTGATCTAAAATAACCAAAGTAGTGCATATTATTTCAATAGTTTTATTTCCTAATAAGTTATTTAGTTATTTAAAAAGGTAATTTCTTTTTTAAAATCGCGTGGTTATTAAATTACCCTAAAATGATAAATTTTTCACTCTAATTTCATTCATATATTAATATGAATATGGGTTCTTTTTCCCATATTTTCATCTAGTTCTCATTTTGCTTCATCATACTTTCGAGTCCACCATAACACTTTGACCTATTGGTTTGTATTGTTCTTAAAAGCATATCTCTATAATCTATGATCATCAAAAGCTTCACCTCATATTAATATATTTTATAATGGAGCAATATTTGGATTGAGTTCATGTGAGTTTTCCGATACATAATTCCTTAATATGGATTCGTGGAACTCAACACGTAAATGTGGTAGGATTGGTGGGAGTTCTAGTCGATAGGTCACTCCTCCAATGTGATCAAGGAACTATAACAGGATGATGTATCATAATCTAATTATTCTATTCTTCCCGAACCACATCAAATTATTCTATGTAGTCATATGAAATGACATGTTATCTCTATCCCCCAAATTCAATTCTTTTTTGAAAATATCGATATAGATATTTTTTCAAAATTTACATAGATTTTATGTGAGGATAAATATTTTAGGAATTCATTTTCATCACTTGGATAAGACCTGGAACCATAAGATTTTTACCTCCAAATTAATCCCATGATATTATAATACAACACATGTTCCCATAAAAATAATCATAAGGATCCATTTGACTTATATAATAAAAATTATTGTTTTATTAGAACTACAATGTCAGATGATAATGGTCCCAACATCAATGAAAATAAATTAAACAGGAAATCAAAATATCCTCTTTCATGTGAATAGTACTTTTAGAATGGCCATCCATCTGACTGTGTTAAGAATTACTAAATCAAAGTAATCTACCAAATGCCTTCAAAAGGGTTCTCCAAAACCTAGAGATAAAAATAAAATGGTGTTCAAATACAAATGAGAGTTGAAATGTATGATGTCTTACTATATTCCTTATGTATATATTGATGAGTTGGTCATGATATAAATCTTTCCTGATAGCAACAATATGATATGACATGGTACGATGGACAACTAATACCTAGATAACCATATTTCAATTCGAGATTATGAGGTGTCCTATAATTTAATCCATAGTTATGTTTTCCAATTTCCATAATTGTAGTTGGAATAGGTTAGAAATTCCATTAAACATTCTTCAAACATTTTTTATTGATGTCCCATTGGGAATTGAGATTCAAATTCTAAAATCCTCCATTTCATGTTATCCTACATGAATTATTGCTTCGAATATCAACACATCTTGGTTATTCCGGGATGAATAAAGAAGGCTAATTTATGGAAATAATCCATACATTACATATTTAGTTATTGTTTTTATGGAAAATATTCCTGGAGTCCAATCCATATAATTATTACTTTTGAAAATTATAACTCTGGAATATTAACTACATTTTGTTATATTTCTTCATTATCCTTCTGGAAAAAATTAATACCTTCAAAAATAGTTGTTTGAACATTTTTTTGAGTAATGTAGGATAATAAAACTTTTATTAATCCCACTCCAATCCTCTATATGTCTAGGAATATTTGATCCCTTTCAATTATCATCATGGATAGGGCTGTGAAAACCATTCAACATAGATTATATTCCATGTTTTTAACCATACATGTATATTAATTTTTTTGAACATCCTAATCTTTGATCATCTCTAACCACATTCATTGGTTCTTATTATGATTTTTTATGTATATACTCAATTCTTTAGTGATCCATATATATTTCACACTTCTCCCAATAGAGATAATATTGCAAAATCATTAGTGAAAATATGAATTCATCATATTAATTATCTATTTTGGGTTATTATTGATTATGTATATTTAATTGGAAAGAGGCATTGGTTGTCACATTTTCATATTTCATTAGTAAAAAACCATGCCATTTTTTGAAACATCATTATATATCAAAAATATATCCCAAATAGTAGTTAATGTGGTCATAGTTCCATTGATTAACCTATTTTTATTTTCATCAAATATATATTTCCATTAATCATTCTAAAAAACACTACTCCCGTTAGAGGAAGAATGATATGAATTCATGAAAAATCTAATATTGATTTCATTAATTGACAATTTAACCCAACTAATACAACGAAAATAAATATTTTTATAATAGAGGATGGTCTGGGGAATCCTTTAATGGAATTTATTTTTGAAAGATACACATAAATACCGTCAATAGTGGCAACATTCCACATGAATATTAATTACTCATGGAATATGTTGGATTCGGAAATAAAATTAATGTTTAGGTGGAAATCCATAAATTTATATAAGGAAAATAGTCTCTCATAGTGATCATAACTTGAGGGATGATATTTTATATAATATTAATAATTCTAGCTATACAATTATTCTCATAAGAAAAAATTATCATTGTTGATTGGATAAATCAAAAAGAAATACATTTTCACCATCCACTTGAATAGAATTAGAGGGTGATTCATGGTACTGAGTGAGAATACCATCCCCAAGAAAATTATATATGTTTTATAAGATGAAAACAAATCTATAAATAGGATAACATAGATTTATTATAAGTGGATAAAGATAATATTTTAACGAATAAGATTCCAAAAAACATTAATATGTGATATAAAAATCATTGAATATTTCCCAACTATATCAAATCAGTCCTATTGGTGACTCAATGTTCATAGAAATCATACAAGATATTATATTGTGTAATGAATTAAAATACAAGAATAATTACATGACACTAGAGTATAGGTTATGTGTAATTGAATAATCAAAATCCAGCTTAGTATATGGCCATATTATTGCACTTGTGATTGGAAATTGTGGGTTCTCAATATCATTTTCATCCCTCGAAATAAAAATATTTTCCTAAATATTACCAATGTTCAGTACATTTACAACATAGAAAAGATAATGATATATTTCACTAGACCTTAGTTTCTTCTATAATGTAATATAAATTATTCATTTTTATGGAAATTAGCATTGTTATTCACTATTGTTTCACAATCAACCATATTATAGTTCATTTGTGACATTTAAATTTGTTCATCATTCTATATTTTTGAGATTTTTGAAATTGAATCATATTTCCCTTTTCACCTTTATCATAAGATATTCCAAGAGACATTTTCATAATCTTGTTTCAGGAGTTTCGAGATTCAATTATATGCCAGTTCTCATCCATAATTTGTGATAGTTTCTTTGGTATAGTCATACGACATATTAATTTATCCCCAATAATGTTATAAATCTCATTGGGAAATTCCTTACACCACCCATCATAAATGTAGTTTAATTAGTTCATCTTATTTCTATACATTGACTATAATAATGGTAAATTGATGGATAAATATTTTAAAACTATTAAACACATTAATAGGACACAAAAAAAAATTGAGGGATAACTTATAAATTATATATATTACTTAGCATATAAATTTATAGGTTTCAATATATGTTATACAAGATCTATTTCATAACCAAATGTTTTATGGGATTTTTGGACCATTAATAATACTTTTAAATGAGAATAAGAATTTACCAAAGCATATACATTATGATACTCTATCCCAGGTGTGTATAATGTCATTTTTATCATACATTGGGTATAATAATGTCCATCTAAATGCTCCCTTTTCGTGGTTATTTCACCTAGGTAAAATTATTCTAGAGCCATAAACACATATAATATGAATAAAAGGATGTATTTTATTGTAAATCACTCAATCTATACATTCTGTAATTTATATATGCTTTATTATGTTTAGTATTATCTTTGATGATTTAATTGATGTTTTCTAATTCCAATCCCTAAAAATAAAAAGTCCTTTCTTTGATATTAGTAATGTCAAAATATGACATTAAGTAACATTGTTGCATAATTTATTAAATAAATATACACCAAATATAACCCTGAAGATCATTAATCTTATTTTATTTGGGTTATTGGGTATACATAATCACAACATGGATGTTAAATGTTTATCTATAAATTAAAACCCCATAACATGACCATGAAATTCATTGGTCTATAAAACTGTACTAGGTGACCATTTGATGTACATAAGAAATGGGTGTGGTATCCATCCAAATAAAACAATAATCAAATCATATCTTGGATAATGTAATACTTTTTGTCCAATAGGAATATCATGGTAACATAAGTGGGGTGATAATCATAAAATTGAACATCAAAACATGATGTAAGATGATAACATCAAGGAAACATGGGAATGTCAAATCAATTGAAAACATGACATCATAAACATAAGTCAATTCTAAAAACATAAAAATCATAACATATTATTATTATGATAACCTTATGTGCACCATACATAGAATACAACGATATAAAAACATAACCCAAGGCATTTGAGGGCTATATATTTCCAGGCCCACCAATAACATTCATATCATTTACAAGCGTAAGTGTCCCATGTATATCATACATGTTAGTAATTTAATTAATCACTATATATCCCATGACTATGTATTGTGGATTAGATATATGAAATTTTCAAATTAATGATGGATATGTACTAATATTTTAAAAAACATGAGTGTAAATGTCTTCTGGTATTCACCACATTAAAGTTTGGCATGAAAATATAGCATGATAATTTTAGAATCATAGTGAGGGTACATTAGGATTTATTGAAAGGTTTTGTTAGAGTTAAAGGGGTATCACATAACATTTATTTGATATGTATAAAAATATGGATATATTAAAACATATTCATATGTGAAAAATTGGGAATCAAAAGGAATAATATAAATAATTTTCATGAATATAGAAGAGAATGAATGAATCCCTTACCTTGAAAGGGAACATCAAAAATCTTGGGTGGAGATTCATTGTTCATGGAAAATCATTAGTTGGGTTATAGAGAGGTTATTGTAGAATAACATCATGAACCTAGTATTTTGAGTGAGGATGAATTAGTGGTTATGTGGGTATTTTTAGAAAACGTTAGATGAATTCTTTTTTAATTTCTAAACATTAGTTTAGGGCCATATATGATATAGTAAAAAACCAATAACAATTTTATGGTTTTTTTCTAGGGAGTCTCCCAATTAATTTTGGTTTTAAATATTTTTTAATGAATAGAACTGAACTCATACAAAAATACCCTTGGGGATGTGGAAGTGATTCATGTTTATAAAGAAGGAATTTTCAGAAATTAAAATATAATATAGGTTTTCGTGGATTCATTAAGGGTTTATAAAAATAATTAAATAAATTAAAAAAAAATTATTTTAAAGGGGATAAAAAATCAGGGCCATAGGCACTCTTTTAAGAATTTAATAAATGACATTTTTTTTGATGTAATGATACACACCAAATTTAATTTTACAAAAAAAATGAAAAGTCTCATAAACATATAAAAAATTCACTATTTTATATATTTGATGGATAATTGAAAAAGAATATTTATTTTATCAAAATAATGCCCTAAAAATGAATATTTAGTCTTTTAAATAGAAAATACCAATTTATAGAAAAGTAATGTTTTATCTAATAATAATCGTTTTCTAACCCTTATTAATGATAGATTTAACTTTGTAATTTTATATTATAATTTAATTTTAATAAAAATTATGAAATAATAAAATTTAATAAAATTATCATTTATTTCAAAAAAAATTAATTCAACAAAAAAGAGTCATGAAAGATAATATATATTATAAACAATACAATTTTTATTTATAAATATTAAATGCTAATTTTTTTCAATGATATTTTTAAAATATTATAAAGTAATAAATGATAAATATATTAATTATTTTATTAAGAATAAAAATATAAAAATTAAAAATGTTAGCATCTAGATGTATATCCATTTATAAGATTAGTTAATTCCCAAAGGGTAAATTTTGTGATGATGATATGTTTTTTGGGGTAGTTTCAAAAACATGGTTGGGACCATGATCTCAATGAGCTTGAATTTATAGAATAAATGGTTTCTATGATACTTTAATTATTAAATCATGGCTTGATCATGGTGAAGGTAAAATCACAGAAATACTATCTCCCACAAAATCACTAATAAATGGTATTCATAGGGTATAATCTTACTGGCCAAGGCTGTCACATTATTTTTCTAGGTGAATTAGATTTATATATCCCTTAGTATATATCAATCATATATTTACTATTTAATGACTATACAATCAAATATTATGTTTCATAAAATAATTTTATTACTAACAAGATTTAACATATATTTCCCGAAAATAACCAATGTAGTTAAAATTATTTCTATAATTTCATTTCATAATACTGAATTTAAACATTTAAAAATTCAATTTCATTTAAAAATGTTTTGTTAGTTACACCATTGGTGGTTCTTGAATATTCCTCTACCTAAAAACAATAATTACATGGGATCATGAGTTGTGGTCCATGATATATAAGGGTAATAGTTTGTTCTTCCTTAATGAATATTTTATCTTCAAGATATCCTTTTATCTTCTTATATTGAATCTTATATTCAGGTTGACATGGATATATCAATGGATTCTATTGTTATATAACGAGGATTTCATTTTCATTCGATATATAGGCGTCTATTTCAATTGAATTGTCTCCATTCTTTGATTTGTTTTCTATTCATTAGCTGTTGTAGTTCATTTTTATAATTCGTAATCAAATATTGGACTTTTCAATGTTTTCATTCTTGAATCAAGTTATTGAATCCATTTTTTTGGTAAATTATGAGTGTCTGGTGGGATACATGGTGTGATGGATTGATTTTTTTTTTTTTGAGGGCTTGGTATGGGTTATGGATCTCGTGGACTATTAAAGTTTGTATGAAGGAACTTGATGTACTATAACCTTACCATATGGGGATATTTTTTATACAATTATTTTAAAAGATTTGATTTTCTATGTGCATACTATGATACCTATTCCATATTAATGTGCATATATATGTGTGTGTGTGTTACAGTGAAAAACGTTACATGATACTATGTACTAGGTATATTCTATGGTTTCCATGTTTTGGATGTTACTTAGCTTTTGGGAGCATTGCTGCTGATATCAAGATAGTAGGTTCCTTCGGGAAGAATATTTTACTTCTTATAGATAGAGCATCGGTAATGGATTACCAAATGAAAAAAATATGATGGAATGAATTGTTGTTTTGTTTTATGGAATGTATTTTTGATAGTGGTTGGACTTGTTCAGAGTTAAAGATCCTCAATCCAGAATGCGTTTCAAACCGAGATGATGGTTTGCGTCTGGTTATGAGGATCATGGAGCTGGTTGTAAAAGTCTAGTTGAGATGTGTACTAATGTGATGGAATGATTCTGAGATGTACATGTTGATCCCTTGGAGGATTAATCATACTATATTATTATATTTATTAACACTTTACATGTTCCTAGTGGAAATACCATCTTGTGAAGACAAAAACCATGTGGCCATAGATGGATGGATGATCCGGGATATTACTTTTTAATTGTAGAATATTATTATAACGTAATGTCTGTAAATGAGTATTCCTTAATATTTGAAAAAATTCAAAAGATTGAAAAAACTGTGTTATGAAATTTATGTGACATCTTGGAATGATATGAATCATGAAACTATATTTCCCTACAACTCTTATTTCATGGAGTCAAAACATGAATGGTCTAGGTTTTTGGTGGCATGGTTATCACACGATTACCCAACAATTGAATTTTATCCATGTATAAATTTGATATTTTTAATTATAGAATAATAAGTTATAGAAATGTTCCCCTATATTTGTGGATACATAGGCAGTTCACTATTGGGTTTATACTCACACCCGACAAGAGCATCTATGTCTGCTTTAATACATTACATGATAGTTTTGAGGAAGGGAAATGAAACAAAAATATGTAGTAGAGGAGGCGTTTATTAGTGTATATAGGTTGAATTAGGAACACATTAATATATATTTTTATGTGTATTTATATATTTCTTGTCAATTTTTCTTATATTGTTTTAGGAATTTCCACACTAGGGGTCCTTGGTAATTTTCAAGTTTATCAACATAGATGACTTTGTTATAACAATAATATATAATTTTTAATTAAAACTGTTTAATTAGGATTTTTTTTTTCTCATTGATTTATTTGTATGGAAAGTATTAGTAATGGTAAATTATACCCTCCATGGTATTTCTCAGACCCTAACTTTTAGTTGACAATCACTTTTATAGGTATATGCACACATGATATAATGTAACACTTGGGATAAACAAAATGATTTGGATTCAGGAGTTACAAATTAAATTCCTTGGATGCATTTTTTATTAGATATGTTTTGAAACGTGGTAAAAATGAGATTGGAGATGTGGAACACAAGTTGTGGAGTATTTCTCTATGCCCATCTCATGTGTAATTAATCTCTGCATTACCTATGATGGGACTGTAATTATTTTTTTGGATGAATAGTTTAACTCTAATCATTTTTATGTTGTGATTACATAGTTTATGGAATTTAAATGAATTCATACATACCAACATGGTACATATGAAAAAAATTCATACACTCACACATTGATATATATATATATATATATATATTCTAATTGTGATAGTTAATTTAATTTAATTTTTTTGATTTACCAAATATTTTTTAGGATATAATATTAGAATGTTTCTAAAATTTTAACTTGAGAATGTACATATATATATTAATATGACTATTGTGAATGAATGGAAGGAAAGACATAGGCCATGGGTAGTACTAGGAGAGATATGCATTATCACTTTGGGTTTCCAGAAAGGATATATCCCCTGATAAAAATACCTTTTCTGTTCTTATAAATTTATTTAGTTGTTATATTATGTAAAACAGAATAGGAATCATAATAGTTAATTTGAATTGGAAAATAATTCCTTTTAAATGATATATAAGGGAACTGCCAGTTGATGAAATTTTGAAATATATGGCTTGGGGGCACACCTATTCCACCATTAAATAAAAAAAAGAATATAGCTGATCATGCTCATTTACAAAATCCTGTTTATTAGGTGGTGGAACTAATAAATATTTAGTATTCCACATAGTCCATATGAACAGTATAGTACTTTTCAAGATAATGTCAAATTATTATATGGAATTCAAATATTCAGCATCCCTTAGCCAACCAGGGTAAAGGAGGCCCACTAGATGTTGAGGATTGGATTAACATCTTTGATGTGATCTTTGATAAAGTGTATACCCTAGAAGATAAACCCAAAATATTTTCGGTTATCATTCTTTAGTGACACACTAATAATTGGTTGGGATTTAAGAACCATCTGGGAAGACCTGAGGGCCATACATGGGAAACTGTCAAGGATATCTTTTTGAAGATTTCATCTGAAATATTCTAAAGCTGGATCATGGATATGTGTGTATAAAGAATCATATGAGGATCATGTCAAAATGTACATACTATGATTATTTCAAAAATATTCCTTCCTTTTCTCCCCTCTTGTACCAGAATGATGTTCAAGAGGTCCATAAATTTTTGTCCATCCTTTTTCTTGAGTGGAGTTTTTATTTTATGATTCCACACAAGATGAAATTCCTCATTGTGTTATTATTGGCCATGTTGATGAGGAATGGTCTATAGGAGGAAATAAATAATTAATTATTTTTTCCTTCTTTAGATTGATTAGTTGTTTCTCTAGTGGTTATACAAGAACCATATACATCAGTAGGATTTTGGATGAAAATATATGCTATAGGAAGTGTATGGTAGGTGGAGTTGTGTATGGGATCATATTCTCTCTATATGAATGTGAATTATGTATTTTTATGTATCTATGGGAATATGGTCTATTTTTGTAGGTCAAGTGGAAATATTAAAAAAACAAATTCATTGGAATGGACTGACATGTAATCTATATGTTTTTTATTTTTAATGTGATGCATTTGGACTCAAGTATGATGATTCAGGGAGAAATATGGGGTTCTTTAACAGTATATTTGGACCCCAAAGACCTCAATAACTTGGTAATGTGACTTTACATTGTCGGAGGGTCCTCCTTTTGAAAAATTATGGATTTATACAATGGACCATGTTCCAGCTAAAGGAAGAGAGAGACGTTTGACTGTCATATTCATGGTATTGATTACCAATATTGTTTCTACTACTTTTTTAGATACAAGAGCATATAATTCATTAATATCTGATCAAGTAATTATTGGACTTGATTTTCTAGTCATGTTATCATCTTATTATCTATCTCTTGGTGTACCCATGGGGAATAAAGTGGATCACCTATATATATTTCCAAAATGTCCCATCGTTGTGTCTGAATATAGAAATATATGTGATTTCATGAATCTTGTGATAAATATCATTTATGTGATTTTATCATAAAATTTATTACTATTTATTAGGTTGAAAGAGATTGATACGGTAGATATGAATCATTTACTACACATATGGTATTGAATTTTATATTGACAAGTTAGTGGGATATTGGATTCAAAAAAATGGGATGACAGAAAAAATTGTTCGATCGTTTACATCGAAAGAATGAAACATGGTTCTTATTCTAATCAGGTAATAAGATACACTACATTTCTTCCTATGGTGGATCATTTCATGAATTTCTTTCAGAATTATTTCTGACAACTTCCTACTGATATAAGAATGTTTTTTTGGAAAAACATTATACCAGGATTTCACCATATAATCATCCCAACATATGGTATGGAACTTGAGGAGTTTTTGAATTTAAAGGATCATGATGATGATTCATATGAGAGGGAATTTATTAGATAGATTAGAAATCATAGGGTGCAGTAATATTGTACATAAATAAGGTGGACAATTGTATTTAGTTGTGTGTGGACTAAAATATGTTGAACTAGGTTTCTATGATAATATATACCCATTATTGAGGATTTAATAATTTTTTCATAATTTATGGTGATCCAATTTGTTCTAAATGTTTAATATATGATTGGTCTTAAAAAAAATTTCTAAAGAATGTAATATTCCATAGTAAACATTCACATGTAGATATAGACATTTTAATTATCTTTTAATTCAATTAATGTTAAAAAATGAACTAAAATGGTTCAATGATATCAAGATCAAGATCTTTCATCCATATATGGACTCCTTATTTTTTATTTTTGTTGATGATATCCTCATATAACCATGGACCACATTTTTTTATATGGAAACATGGATGTTATGATGAGTATACATCAGTCAAGTTGGATATATTTTATGATTTTTATGTCTAAATTTTAAATTCATGTGGTATATTTTATTGGGAATTTATCCTCTAAGGCTATAATTTACATGGAATTAGAGATGGTAGAAGTAGTAAATTATTAAAAAAAATATATTAATGAGTTTTAGATCCATATATTCCTTGGTTTATCTTGTTATTATAGATTGTTCATTTATGAATTCAATCATTTTACAGATCCCATGATAATATTTATCTAGAAGGGGTGATGTTTAAGAGAGAGAGTTATTGTAAATATTCATTCATGGTGTGGAGGAGGATATTGATGAATACATTAGTCCTAATATTAATAGAGAAGAAAATTGGATATTTTGTTTATTACAAGGCCTCATTGGTTGGTTTGAAATTTTCTCTAGTATATAATGATTATGTTGAATATTTTTTTCTTTCGGTCTTGGACCATATGTGATGAATGACCCTACGATGGAATTGGAGGTGGAATCAATGGACCATGATTGGATTTGTCGGTTCTAGTATATCTATAGTGAGATATTTTTCATATATATAGACAAAAACATATTTATTTTCTTATTCTATCAACATGAAATGAATCTCAATTATAGATATTGTGTGTAGTGTCATCAAAAATTTATTTTAAGGGTCTTTATTCTCTAGGGAAGGATAATGTTGTTTAGATTCTATTATTAGAGAAACATAATATTATAGAGATACCTTCATTGGAGGGAAGAATGTTCATGATCTTATTAGATTAATAGATGTTGGATGAATTTAAAGGATAAAGAATAATGTAAATTTCTCCATTAGTTATCATATATGCATTGGTGGATTGTGGAAAGACCAACAATTATTTTGAGGAAAAATTCTTAGTCGTATGGAAATAATCGAGAGGATGTAATCCAGTTTCATGATAGTAAAGTGTCATAAAGATGTGATATCTATTTATGGGAGAGTAGTGGATGTTTCTTAGATGAGTGAAGAGATAAAAAGGTGATCCCATTAATCCTAGTGGGAAGAGAACCAAAGAATTATAGAGATTTGTTAGGATATTTGATGATGCTTATGGTGGTTAGTAATAATGAGTGACATAAATGAATTTTCCCCTCATCATGTGACATATAAGAGGGTAAAAGAGGAGCATCAACGACCAAGATGATTCATTAATACATGAATCTTTTTAATGTAGAAGTGGGTTGAGTTGTTTATAGGATTCTAAAAATGGTTTCCTAGCATCCCAAGTAGACAAGATATTTTATGTGTGATATTTGATAGACCAAAATGGTCACAGATTTAATTTACATTAAAGAGAGTCACTATGTACATGATATATAAAATCATTAAGTTATGTATATTTCATGATTAAATAGAGTTATCTCTTGTATTATATCAAACAAAGACAATAATTTTAGGTTTTTTTCCAGGTCTTTCATATGGATGAGGCGACATAGTTAAAGCGTTGTATATTATATCTTCTACAGACCGATGGAAAAGTGAAGATGATGATATGTATTTTAGTGTATATACATAGGGTTTGAATTCACTATTTTACTAGATCTTGGGAATATAAATTGGAATTTTATTAATTCAAATACAATAATATTTTCAGATATTTTGTTCAAATTGTTTCTTTTCAGGGTTCTTGTGGATAGTTGTATTTATCATCGTTGTATTGGAACGAGGTGGTTAATGTAGCATTCAGTGGGATAGGTACGGTAAAAGTGAATATTAAGATGATGGAGTTGATCAGGAAGCATCTGATTACTAGACATAGAAGACAATGATCATATACTTAATTGTGGAGATAAATAGTCGATCTCATTATAGGTGGTTGGGTTTTCATATCAGTGTCACCTTGATTGGAGAAACATTATTTGTGATGGAAGGTGAGGTTAAAACAATGTATGGTGGGACCGTATGAGGTCATAAAATATATTTGACTATTTAATTACAAAAAATATATTTATACACAATATTTTGTTATTAATAGCATGTTCTATGTATCTTATATTCCTAATAATGAGCCAATTCTTACACATGTGATCCATAGAGAGGGCGTTGAGTTGGAACCAAATTTATTTATGGAGTGATTTATACATATTGTAATCTAGAGAAATAATGTTAAAATTGGAAAGGAACTTCCACTTGTGATAACTTATTATTGGCATGGTTCTATCTAAAAGGATAATTTTGAGTGACTTTTTAATATGAGAGATTAGTTTCCCAAATTTCTTGAGTATGAACTATATAGATACCACTTGAAGATAAGATGTCTATAGAGGGGTATATTATAATGGATTTGAATTTTCCCTAGTGTCACTCTTTTTTATATCCCTTATTTAAATGTTATTTGAGTTATTATTTGTTTATGTCAAGTCATAGGTAACTTATGGGTAATTTTCAAGGATTTTAGGTGCCATTTTAATGGTGTTAGGTCTGAGAATGGTTTTTAAAAATATTTTTTAATCCCATAAAAACCAAGTGAATTATTTTAGAGGGACTATAGATGGATCATTGATAGATAAATCAATACAAAATTCTATAGGAAACCATGTGACTAGTAATAGAAGAAAAATTGTGGATTATGTAAGGTTTACCATGTAGAGTGTCCAAACTATATGGGTTCCCCGAAGTGGAAGTTGGCCTCACATGACTGTTTCATTGTTTAATAACCCATTAAAATGAACCATGAATGTTAATTAAATTTTAAAATTTTTTATTTTGACCTGAAACCCATAAATATTCATCATAGTCTATGATATCTCAATCCAAGGGACTCTAATGGTGGTTAATGGTGATACCACTCTATTAAAACAACAATTTTGATGTATTTAGAAGATTTTTCCATGTGAATTAATCCTAATAGTCCTTTCTTCCACTTTTCATCATGTTTACTTCCGATCTAATGTCATATTCTTGGAAGTAATCATATATCCAAATTACCATATCTAGATATATGAATTATAATGTGACCAACTGAGGATATTTTAATTATTTGATGGATAGGATTCCTGAAATAAATAATATTCATATTTCCCTAATAGATTAAAGATATATTGGTGGTAGTAGTTCATGATGGGTTGGACTAAATGAATTAGAGTATTTATTATTTTTTATTTTATTAGTCATGTTCTTGTATAACTTTTATAACTAATTAAGAGGATTTATAGAGATCATTATCCTCTGGGATTGATCTGGTCAGTGAAATGTAATGGTTTCTGTGATCAAAAATGGTGGATAACTTTTTTTGAAATCAAGACACTTGAGGTAGGATATTCTCACCATATATGACCCTTCTATATAATATTGTTACATGATTGATTTTTTGTGCAAGCATTTCTTAGGGTAATATTTCATAATATATGTGAATATCAGTCAATGTGTGTGTTTCCCTGAGAAAATGTACATGATATATTATATTTTTTCTTTTCTATGTTTTGTATTATTAAAGAAGATAAATATCTTGAGATAATATTAATTTCAGTATCAAAATATGAGGCTGATCAGGGGAGACTAGTTGACTCCGTAGAGGGAGGTCATTGGTAAATGACTAGAGATTAATGACTCAAATATGGTAGGACATTAGGTGTGGGGTTATGCCCAAAAATTTAAATGGTTATTGGAAATTTAAATAGATAGATAAACATAAGTCTAAAAATGGTTCAAACCATGCCGATTTTATGACTCACAGTGTCATGATTTCTTAGCTGATGATATGATTATGGATGAGAAATATGTTGGGAAGAAGGTATAAGTATGATATATACATATTGAGCTTATGAGGGATTGAACCCCATGAATTGATATGGTTGAAAAGATTTAATATATGCCTTCTGGATATAACATCATATAAATATGAATACATTATTACCATGGATAGTTAGCTGAACTGGTTTACAACTACTTATAGGTGCAATGTGGATATTCCTTAAACGTGGGTTATAATATTTATAGTACCTGATACCAAACTAATCAATAATTACATTATTTAATAATAACGGTTTTACATTATCACATTATAATGATCATATTGGATTTGAGTTCTATAGAAATCCAAAAAGACCAATTACATATCATGTCCAAATAATAATGAGTGGGAACAATAAATAAATTTCTATTTTTCAAAATAATAGGATTATTTAATTTATATTTCTATGTAATTTATATCATATCTTATTATGTTATTTTGAATCCCCAAAGTGGAAAATATAAAATTATATAGTTCAAACTAATCTTTAATTTTTGGTAAAAACATTTAAAAAATTCGGATTTGAGAAAGAAATATTTGAAAGGGATATTAAAAGAAATGAAACTTGTTAGACCTTTATAATTTAATAATACCCCATAAAAAGTTTTTTCCTTTTCCTAATAATCAATGAAATACAATAATCATTTACAAAACCTTGAAAATAACTTATTCAAGAATATAATTATTAAAATATCAAGTAATAAGTCATAAATTAAAAATCAAAATCATGGTGGTTTCTTGTAAAAATATTCACTCAGGAAAATAGAATATTGAAAAAATATTATCCCTTAAAAGGGGGATTGATATTCCTTTAAAAAACTCATTATCTAGCTATATGAAATGAAAATACATCCATGAAAATGAAATTATCTTTCATTGAAAAATCATGTAGGTACACCAGGAAAACATATTCATATCAATCTGGAACTCACACTTATAATTGGAATAACCCCCATTATTAATCAAATATATATTCCATGATGAACAATGTCATTACGCAATGTATTGGAGAACTATATCATGACCACCTATCATCATAATCATTGGCGAAGGTCTGTAACATATAAACAATTAATATAATATTTTTATTCCCTCATAAAATATTGATATTATATTTTTTAACACATATGATGAATCTATTTTGTTATTTAGTTAAAAATATGGATAAAAATAATTTTTGTTTGAAATGGAAGTATATAAAAATTCTCTGAATAATGGAACATATGATATTCTCTTTAAAAACCAATTCAATTTTAGTGTATTTTTTTTAAATAATAATGTTATTGATGGTGGGAAATTCTATTCTAATCTTATACATTGAAAGTAATATTCCTTTCAAAATTGAAAAAATTCAAAATTAAATGTTTAGGAAAATCATAAAATACACATTTCAGTACAATTGTACAAATAAAAGAAGGGGTTAGAATGAAATTTAACATATTTTATGGTATAATAATGAAATAGAAATTTATTTTAGAGGACATTCATCTGAAGGAAAAATATACTAAAAACATGAAAATATTAAAATATTATATTAATGAAAACCTGTTACAATGATTCTAAATCACCGCATACATAATTTAAATCCACTATAACAAAATTATGTTATTCTTATAGAGGGATAAGAAAATTTTTATGTGTACTTCCTTATTATCATACATCTATTTCCTTAATTACCATGCTATATTTATTTGTTAAATCAGTTAATTTCATATCAGTCGTTTTGAGGATGTTCACTTTATATTAGGAAACAAATGTAGTAGGATAACCCAGGGAAAAGGGGACATGGTTATATAATATGTACCATATCAATAATCATATAATTATTATTTTTATACATTAAATTAAATTTTATAATCATTTATGAATGGTGTGCATGAAAAATAAATCATGTCACTTCATGGAGGTTGTAATTCACACATACCATTAAATGATGTAATCATTTTCTAACGGATGGAAGGGTACAAAAATATATTATATATTATATTTAAATAATAATTATTATTTTATTAATATAATATATATCAATATATGTTAAATCTATCATTAAAATCAACTAACATGGGTGGTAATGGAAAACCAAACACAATTCTAAATAAAGGTGGAAGACCAAATGTAAGCACAAATGATATTTTTATTCCTCATGGGATAATAAAAGAGATAAACTATGGTTTTAATTTGAAAATATTTAAATTTATGTTTAATTTATATAATTAATTACTTATATCATTATGTTTTATTATTATTTTACCGAGGTGGATGAAGAAGTATAATTAAAGAATATGGTTAACATTTATGACTATTGTTTGGAAAAACACCTTTGGCTTACCCCATTTTCCATATTGGATGATATTATTATGAGAATGGGTCATATAGGACAACGATATGAATATTTTTAATTGCTTTTTAAGGTTATGATCATGATAAGTGGCTTAATATGTGTTTATAATATTGGATAAGTGGTTACCTTTTACAATAGAGGATTGTGACACTCTAGAAATTGATTAATTTTTTAAATGAATATAAGTTTTTGTTCATGATAATGTGATGTGAAGGCACCCAAATATTATTGATAATATGGAATAATGTGATCAAAAAATCCACCAATTATATTTATACAATTTGTGGGACATTTTATTCCTAATCTTTTAATTAAACATAATTTATTATAATTTTAACCCTAACCATGATCAATATATTATATGTAAAAATTAAAAGGGAATCTTAATTAAAATATTAAATTTTTATTAATTATTATGATTTCATTTTATGAGATTGAAAATTAATTTATGGTCAAAATTTAATTTAATATAAGTTTATAAAACACATTAAAAATAGTTTTTACGAAAATACATGATTAACCAGTGTAAATAATTTCTCCTTCAAATCAAGTTAGGTATAAATTTAAATGAATATATTGATAAAAAAAATTTAAAATTACGTTTTTATTATTTTGTATCATGCTAAAACATAATTTTACTTTCCTCCATACTAATAAATTCAATGACCCCAAAATAGATATTAATTTCAACTAATATATAATTAATATTCATAAAAGACGAGCATGGGCTTCCAAATTAATTTTTTTAATATAATATTTGAGTCCATTAACATATCATGGGTCAATAAAAAGGATTCAAAATATATTCATTCATGATTAAATCATTATGCTTTCATAAACGCGACAATATTTGCAAAGTTGACATTTTGATTATTCACAAAAATATCTCCAATATAAGAAAAATCTCAAAAAAATTAACTTATTCATATTATGAAATTATTATTTGTAAAATAAAATAAATTTTTCTAAATAAATGTTATAAATTTCGTTGATATTATTTATAATATCCTCCAACAAAATGTAACCAAATTCCATTTTTTATGAAATTGGATTTTTAAGGAAAAATAGAAATTATTTTCATTACTTGTTTAATAAGCACGAATGAATGATAATTCATTATATTTTAATTATAATATACTTATGTGGATAATTTATAAAAAATGATTAATTTAATCTATTATGATCAAATTATGCTGAACACATAAAAATAGTTTTATTAAAAATATCACTCTTACCTCTTGATGATTATATTTTTATTACTAACCAATTAATAATCAATGTAAGAATTATAATCAATTTTATTAAGGATACATGAATATAAAAATAAATAAAAATAATATTTAAATTTTATATAAGTGTTCTTTTATGTTGGGTGTTTCATATACCACACTATATAAAACAAAATGTTTTATTAAAATAAATTCTAATAACAATAGGAGTCACATTGTACCACAATATCAACATTTATTTATCAAAATTGTATTCTGTGTGCCACAAAAAGTATTAAAAACATATATTATACACATCACATGTGACTAGAATATAAAACCTATTATTACGAAAGAAAACTGATTTTTAATATTTAAAAATACCTTAAATGAATCCCCAAATTATAGAAAGGATAATAAATCATACTATCAAAAATTAGAAATATGAATTATGCTGGTCTCCTATAATAACACATAATGAGGTCCCAAATAAAGATAAAATTATGAAAAAGTGAAAAAATGGACATGGGATGATGATCAATTTAAGAGATAATTTATACTTTTATTAGAAGCGAAGAGACCAAGAATTCATCTAAAATTTATTTAGTAGAATAAATTTTTCATTTTCGATGATCTTTTATAGGGATGTGGGATTATATTAACCTTATGATAGAAAACATGAGAAAACATACCTAATTTATTTCTATTTCATAAGCACAATTTTATCCTTTGGTATTGCTTCAATAAATTCCCACTTGGATATTAGCTATAATATTTCAATTTACCTTAATAATATAATGTTCCCAATATAGATAAATTCATTAAAAAATAACAATAATAACTTTTTAACCAAATAAATTTTTAATAACAGTGTTATCTATACAATAATTCATACTATCCAAAAATGAAATAACCCAACATTCTAATTGACCATAATTACATTGAAGTCATATATTATATCAACCCTAATGTTCATCAATACCTATCAACTTATGTTCAAAATATTGAATATCATTCTACCTCAAATAACCTTTTTATAAAAACAAAACATAATCTAAATGGTTAAATATACTTCACCTATATATTAAAAAACAATAAATGTATCCCAAAGTACTATAATCAAAATAAACCTCGAAAGATAAATCTATTCGATTAAAATATAATAAAAATTATATCATTTAACCCGAGATGGTATCTAGTAATCATAATCTATCATTATCTAAATCAAAATTAATTATGATGTTATATAATAATTTTTTTTATTAACAAATATAATAACACATACTATAACCAACCAATAATTATACGATTTAATAAAAGGGCATTAAATTTCCTAAATTCCAATTATCATTTATTTTTATATATTTAGATAATCTTTATAATATATTTCTTATAAAATCCTTAGAATACACATTCAAAAAATCTAGAAAATTTATTTTTTTTACACACAAAACATTTTCTTTAATTTAAATTCATATTTCATTCAAAAAAATCATTTTCTTTTTAGTAAAATATTAATAGTATAATGATAGACCTTATCATAGTTCATACTTATTTTTAATACCAATAAAATTTATTTTAAATTATGGTATGAGAAAAAAAAAATCTCATAAAGGGATATAAAAATAATGTAATCCCAATTTCCCATTTTATAATTTATGAAAACCCATAAATTTTTATGACTTTTTCCTAATATACATTTACCTCAAATCATAATTTACTTACCTAAGAATTAAACATTTATTTCAAAATCTATAGAACCACATATCATAATAAATCATAAATAAAAACTCATAATCATGAGTGTATCCTGAATAATTTTATTATTCATGAAAATATTTTATTGAAAAAGATATTTCTAATCCTAAAAGGGGTAAAATCAATCTTTATAAAAATCCTCAATGTCACACCTTATGAAATCATATAATTCCTAGAAAATATAATTTTAAATATTATGGAAATGATTATGTTTTATTAAAACATCTTCCTTATATCATTTAAACCACTCTTAAAAGAACTCTTTCAAATTGAATAACATGTATGGTTAATCAAATATATATTCCAAAGATAATGAAATCATTATAAATTTTTTTGGAGAAATATATAAGGCTCTCCCATTACCATTAACAATGTCCCAACACCATATCACAGTCAAAAAAATATAATAATGAATTTCCATTATAAAATTTCCTATATTACCCAATTTATGACATATGCAGATACACTTTGATGTTTCTATGAAAAAAATGATAATTATTTTCAATGAAAAATATTTTAACATAAATTCCTATAAAATTTCGAAATTTGATATTGTTTTTATAATATATGAAATTTTGAAGATGATACATCTTAAACATTGATATGAATGATTTTTACAATTTTATTCATTCTAGATACGTCAAATAATAATATTTTTAAAGTATATAATTGTTTGTGTATGCTCAATTGTGAATATACAATGCACAAAAAAAATTATTTAGGTACGATAAATTATAAAATAACAGGGTATGAAATATTCCCAATAAATGTGTAATATTAACTAAAGAATAACATCTTGGCTTGTTGATCAATATGTGATAACTAGGCATGATTTGAGTCATACGAGTACTAGTAGTAACTACTCATTCATCATGGAGATAAATCACCAATATTTTGGGTTCATGGAAGCATTTTTAGTGCATGATTACCCAATCATTAACTAATTTATATGGGGGGATAAAATTATTTATCATGTAAAATACCTTTTCATAAATATTCACCCATGTTTAAGGATATATTGGTGGTGTCCCACTGGATTAATACTCACACCTTATATGGGATTCTCATTTCACATGTAGACATTATGATAATGAATATGGGAAAGGGAAGAGACCAATATAAGGTAATAGAGGAGATGAATATTGTTGTCTATTTGCAGCACAAGGATATATTCTAGATTGATACTGCAATGTCTACTAATTTCTTATTGAATTTTCTTATAAATTGATCCAACCATCCATATATGGAGTCCTTGGTTATTTTTATATTGTATGACCTATATGATATTATTATAGAATTTAATAATTTTTTTTAAAATAACATTAAATAGTTGGGTTGATTTATTTGTATCTTGTTGATCATTTTGATGATAAAATTCAATCGAGGGTACACTCTTCATACAACACTATTCAAACCATCTTTTCCAGTTGATAGCCTCTTGTATGATGTGAGGTTTTATGAGGCCATATAGTGGAATGTTTGAACCTGTAGATTAATCTTATGGTGTTAAATATATGATTATTTGGGGATTTTTTGACATCAAGTCCTAATTTTGTCCACTTATCATTTCAACTTATAAGAAAATTAGTGGTGGTCATTGGTTTAGAATACCATGGAAAAAATATGTGATCATTTCCATTAATTGAATGATATTTTATGATATTTTCCATGATATTTATTTTCCAAAGGATGTCCCACATAGTAGGGAAACATTTTTTTTTCAAAATTCATGAAAAATTAAGAGGACTCTTTGTCCACTTATGAAGCTAACATTAAAAAAATTTCCATGTATTCACAAAATGATATTCTGAAAAATGAGAGTAAAATTTTATGATTTTACACTGGATAGAGACTGTGTACAAAAATATATTTTACCTCTATGAATTTAAAACCATGATAATGTTTTACATAGTGATAATAGAGTTGAGAGGGAGTTTTATTAACTATTATAACCACATATATATGAAGATGTCTAAGTGTAATGATATTGGAATATATCCATCAATGGAATCTAAATGTAAGAGGTATAAATTTATATCTTTTGATGGGTGTTGTAAGTATAATCCCAATGGTATTCATAAAAAATTTTGGAAATTTTATCAATGTGTTATACTGAAATATTAGAATTGTGATTTTTATGAAATTAATCATAGTAATGGTTAGAAAAATAAACATAAGTAATCAGTAATTTGTTTTAAATTTAATGAAATATTCTATAATTTTGATTTATTTCTAAGGAAAATTATATAAGATCATAATTATGAAGTTATCATGATAATTTATGGGGAAAATTCATTCCTGAATACCACAGTAAATGAAGTATCATCAAATAATGTGGTGAGATGCTTGTTTAATTAATAATTTGATAATGCCATATAATTTTTTTTGATTTTATGTCAAGAAATTCATTTATTTATGCCAATTTGGTTATGGTAATATTGAAATATATCCTCAAGAATTGTACAATTAAATTAAAATGAACATTTTTATTTGTATTTTAGAAACAGATATTTATAAAAATTAATAAATAATTACCTATATAATGAGATTTATTATAAGTCTTTTTATCGTACTTTTTTTTGAGTTTGATGTTATATAGCATATATATTAGCATTCTATTTTTGTTGTTATGATTGAGTGAAAATATAAGGTTTTTAGTATTAATTTTTAGATTTTTTTTATACATATGAATAACATCATACCATAGATAACATATCATGATGTTTAGAAATTGACATCAGATGGTTTTGTAAGTTATCTTTTTGAAATTCTAAAAAATGGAACGATAATTTAGAAGACTAATGATTGGGTATTAATTGAGTATGTGGATGTATATCATTATTTTTTCTTTGTGATGTTTTTAATATAGAGATTTAATTAACCATATGCATATTTCTAGAAGGTGATTCAATTTCAAAACCCCTTATGAAATGGATCAATTAGATTTTTTTTATTTAAAAAATGTTATATGTGATTCTTGAGAAGGGTTTTATACATCCTATATCATCTCCTCAGGGGATCTAATTTTTCTTTTTACGAGAATGTATTGAAATATTTTTTTGGTTTAAGGATTATAAATAACATAAAAACATTACTATGATTATCATGTATCTATTTCCTCAAATAGATGACTTTTTTTATCAACATATAGGAACAAAGTATTTTTCATTAATTGACCAAAGATCCAAATATCATGAGTTGAAATAAATTACAAATTAATTATAAATATTTAGTTTCATACTAGGTATGAGAATCACAAGTGTTTAGTTATGAATTTTGAGTTAGATATTATACCATATATATTTATGGATATATGTAATTGTTTTTACCATAAATATTTAGAATCATTTAGGGTTGTGTTCACTAATAAAATTATTATATGTTCTAAAATATATAAGGATCATTAAATAATAAAATTATTTCTTTGTAGAATTTGAGATAAAAAAGGTATATAAAAATTTTGGAAAATTTTAATTTAGTTACAGTCTATTTTATACATTGGGAATTTTATAAATAAATATTGTTTTACAGATTATCCTACTAAGACTAATGTTGGGGAAGAATTTAACAGACATCAATGTTAATGGGATTCACATTTTTCGTGGATCATGGGTTTTTTATAACTGATTTTTAGAGAACATTTCTATATTTTCTATGCCACTAATTATGTAAATTATACGTGGAGAAAATTTCATATAAAAAATGTGGGATGAATGATTCTTGGAATTGAAAATAATATTAGTTAATAAACTCACACACTCATTATAATTAATAGAATATGAATTATAAACATAATGTTATGCTTCATTGTATTGTCTCCTCTATGTATTAATGAAAAATTACTATTTCATCTCTTATGTATCAGGATTATTGAAACATCATGGATTGAATTTCCAAACACATGAACTCAATATTATAGTAATTTTTTATTTATAAATTTTAAAGAATATTTAATAAGGGTAGAAATGTTAAATATATTTTGATCCAAAAAATTTGTTATACATAATATTAAAATAAGAATTAAATATAAGATAATGAATATTTATGTAATTGATAAACAATTATGTATATAAATTCCATTATCATCTGGGTAAAAATAAAAAAGTATAACATGCTTTAAGTATATAGAAAAATTAATCATTAACTATTATATAATTAGAAAATGGTTATATATTTTATTATTTGAGAAATTTTGGACTGAGTATTTCCCCTTAAAAACAACTTCTCATTCTAATCACATATATATGTTATCATCCTTGTCGAAAATAAATAATAAAGCTCAAAATGAAGATCATAGATTCAAATAAATAACAAAACACAATATTTTAGAAAAACAGAACAAATTTAAAATTGAAAATGAAATTATTATATCATTTTTAAATAGTTTATGTGTTTTGATTGATTTTATACTAAAGAAGGAATTATTGAGTAAGGCATACATGTCACGAACCAACCTAGGTTGACCCTAAACCTGACACCCGAGTAGGCCCGAAAAAATTAATGGTAGGAGTTCACGATCATCCCAGGATGGATGCTAGTGTTAGGAATATACAGAGTAACCCAAGAAACAATTTATCCCAATATAATAATAAATATATATCATATAAATAAATAAACAAACCCAAATAAATAAAATATTCAAAATTGAACATAATTTATAACCAAAATAAAAATAAAACCAATGATGAACAATAATGCCTAACTAAACCTAGTGAACACAACATACACTTGTGACCCTAGCACTCACTCTACAACAAATAAACCAATATTCATCCTTGAAGATCAAAACCAAGCTGGAACCTTATCCAAAATCTAAAAATTAGAATAATTTTTAGGGGTTATTATAAAAACTCAATAGGTATGTCTAAAAAGTGTATTCCCAATTCACGTTCTTTAAATAAATGAATCATCAACTCTAGGTTTGAATTAAAATGTAAGAAAAAAGATTTTCCATAAATTTTCCATTAAAGAAAAGAGAGGAAATTTCAAATTTTTCATATAAAACCACATTCTATTCCATAGAGGAACCATTTTGATTTTAAACGAAAATGGATGATTTTTTTAATATGGGAGAATAGTGTGTGAAAAATTTCCAAAAAAAATTCCCATATTACTTTAAAAATGAACACATACCTTTTCATAAGAGGTAAACCACAAAAGAGATAAATATAAATAATCACAAAAAAGGGAAATGGAAATAAGTAATCAATAGTAACCAACTAGTAGGAATACCAATAATTATACATAGGAAACTAAGTGAAAAGTGACCTAAAAACCCAAGGTGTTCAGTGGAATAATCTAGAATGAACTATATATATTAAATCATCCTAATGGTGTTCCTCACCTAATGACATCAAATATCTCCCAAAAACATGATCTCATACTACCTGGTATGACTAAGGTTCACTATACCATAATAATAAAAACACATATCTCATACTATGGGATGCTATCTAGAGAATAATATTAAGTAATTGTAACAACCTTTATATGAAATTCTACTAATAATGCAATGTTCCCATGAAAATATTAATGTGGAGTTGATTAAACAATGAAAAATATTTTTCCATCACATTCACATATATCATACACAAGAAACCACAAAAAAGTCACCAATGATCCACTCTAAGGAATGATACCCTACCTTTAGACCATCAGATCACAATAAAGCCTCTCATCACAGGCCTCCCACAACGATCAAATAACCAAGGAAAGAGAATTATATATGGGGTGTTTTAAGGATCACTACATCCACAAATGATCCAAGAGAGAATCAGACACCCTACGAGAAATCACTCATTTTAAAACAACCAAATTCACCTTTCAAAAGTGTCTAAATACACCCTTTTTCTTTTAAAAAAATTTAGAAATTTCCATTTATGCACCCAAACCGCTTTGTCAAAACAAAACCACTTTCATCAAAATGAAAATTGGTCTACACACTATAATAAAATGTCAAACCATTTTAATAAGAAATGTAGAAAACTATATGAGTCCAAAACCACATTGAAACACCTAAAAAACCAAAACCATTATTTCAAATGCCAAAAATACATTTACCAGCCACACCATGCTTTAAAAAACCAACAAACAATCACGAAATCCAATCAGGAATTTTATCAATCAATTTATGTCCACTTTTTAATGAAACAATGTCAAATTGTTAAAAAAAATCTAGAAAATAGGGAAGGAAGGGCGGAGGTGCAGAATGGAAGAAACAAATGATACATAAATTTAATGTTAATATGAAAACAGAAACCTACCTCAAACTCATAGTAATTAAAAAAATATGACCCAAATTAACTCATAAAGGCCAAAAGAAGCAAGAACTACGCAAAGAAACATAAACACCCAAAACCCCTAAATTAAACACCAAAAAAGTAACCCTTGATCCACCTGAACAAAGGTGGAGAGGAACTGTAGAGAAAATTCGTGGAGAAGTTATATTTAGAAGTGTATAGGTAATTACCATGAAGAATCACCCTAAAACCATGAATAAACCATAGTTCCAAAGATGGTATAAGGAGAGGAGGCCTGGAGTTAATGGTAGGGGCTCTACATGGATCACAATAAAAAGGGAAATAATGTAAGATATGTCTTGGGGAAAAAATCATGACAGGTTTGAAATGTGGAATAAAAATTTTAGTGACATGGGAACTATTATTGGTTTAGCTGAACGATTTCCCAAACTGTGCACAAAAAATGTTCCCCTTACTAGACAATATGGAAATTTTTACGATTTTACCACACAAATTAGTTTGATGTGCGCAACCAATCGACTTAGATATTTCAAAAATGAAAATACCATACAAACACCTTCCACATGAATTTATTAATAGTGTGTGAGCTATGTACCCCTGACCAGAGGCTTCCAAAAGACCACATTGTTTCCTTGAATGTTTCGCATAGTTTCCTATAACCGTGGAACAACTATGAACGACCTACTTTTAAGTCCAAAATATCCCTTTTTTTAACCAAAAACAGAAGGGGAAACTATATAATAAAAATGATAAAAAAATAAACAATGTAACACCTAAAAAATAATGGAAAACATGGAAATTTAGGGGGAAACCAATATCCAAAATATGAGTGGGAAGAAATAAAAAAAATCATAATCATAATGTGACAATTATCCCCAAAATAATTCTTTCCACCCTCGAAATTCCAAAAAGTCTCTTGTTGATCGATTCAAATGGAAATGCTCACCTGATCACATGGTTCACCTACCCAATATGAAGGCACCTCAACTTCTACGAAAAATAAAACACACAACACTTCCTGAAACAAAACAACTTCCAAAAAAATAATCAATAACTGAATCTCAAACATAAAGAACCTTTCTTAAAACAAGACCATTAAGCATTCTTTCAAAAAAAGAATTTTTATTGAGAAGGAATGGTTTGAAACCAACAAACAAAGTGAAAGCGCATGGTTCCAATCCAAATATGGATAATTAACCATTTTACAAATCTAGGAGGCCTAAATGGACTCCCAACCATATGAAATAAACAATCACCAACATAATCTTTCCAAAACTGCAATAAGATCTATGGTGAGTCTCCCCACTATTTAATAACTGACCAACATAGACCAAATGATATGGAACAACATAACAAACCTATCTTGTTCCAGCCTAGAACTCTTGACACTGAACCTTCTATGGAGTCCCAGCATAGTCCAAACCCCACCCCCGGAGGGGGTATGAACCTATAAACCAAGGGACATACCCAACCAAAATTCATTATCTACACGAGACACAACCACCAACTCATGAGCGAAAACATGAACAAATACCAATCTATAAGGGTATCAACACAAGAATAACAAACTAGAGATCCACATTTTATATGTCATGAAATTAGGAATTTCAAGAAAATAAGACCACAATGTATTCTTACATCCAAAGAGGTATATTAAAAATATAAGTAACACAATGATTAAATTATTATTCTACAACTTTTCCAAAAAAAAAACAGAACATTACAAGGTCACGAAACTACAAACGATAAATTTAATCTATACCCATTCTAGAACTATATGAAAAATATAGACGAAGGCCCTTCATATCCATGATGATTCCTGACTACATGAAAAACTCACTCTGGGGCTTTTGGCTAGATCCTTGATGTGTTGAATCATCCATTTCCTCAATGTTATGTTAAGAAAATTCCATATCATAACTCCAAAATTTTGTTCTAGAAGCATCCACACGCCATCCCATATAGGACCAATAGAACACGACACACTATGAGACTCACTTTTCTCTAATAAGATACATTAAAAAGACAAGTATTTTTAATACGAACAATCATCCTCTTTCACACTAACAAAAAATAGTATAATTATGGTACCCTCGGAACACACATCCACTAAAAATGGAGAAATATTGAACTCCCAAAAGACAAATACACATCCATAAAACATATTTTCCAAAGAGATACAAAACCCCCCCTTTTACTTTTTTAAAAAAATGAAACACAAAATGAAACCACCAAATAAATCTATTAAAATAGAAGAACCAATAAAATACAAAGTTTTTTCAAACATAACCCATTCTAGCACCACACTCTTGCAAATGAGATGGGGGTGTTTTTATAAGTGGATTTTTTGGATCCATGCTACATCATTGAAAAACCAAGAAATAAGAATTAAAAATTACCTAGGTATCTGTATTCCTTGTACATATTCATAGCAATCAGGAATGATATATTTTTATGATCTGTCTTCACGCACAAAAGAAATACCCTGATCCTTTTAATTAAAGAAGCTAATGAAAGACTTAGAGGATTTTTAATTCGATGAACAACATAGAAAAATCCAGACAATTCCCCATTTCTGTACAGTAATTTGATTCAATGCTTCTAGATATGTCTATAATGTTGAATTCCTCAAGTAGTCATACTAGCATGGATTCAGTCTTAATAGAATGCCTCACTATATAGACAACAGATGTTAGACTGAACATTGTAACCATAAATTATAAATCAGGATGAAGTTATATATCAAAATTTTGAGACATTAGGGAGTCATCAATACACTAATAATGATGTTCTGAAACTGGATCTACAAAACATAAAATGAACTCCAACATTAAACCATCACCTTGTTATATAAATCACATTTCCATACACTTCCTCACATATTTTCTATTATATAAATACTTCTAAAAGAACGAATCATTAATGAACTCCATCGTAAGATCATCTAGATTATTTGTTTGTGATATCTACATCCAACACTTTTAGTTAAGGCCTTCAAGGATACTTGTATTTAACATCTCCTTTAATGACTCATACAAGTTACCCAAACTAAAATTTCTCTCATATTTTCTCATGAACTCTTCCACATAGAGAGGATCTGTTAGATGTATAATAGAAGAGTTTTTAATTTTAAAAATACATGGATAAAATATTTATCTTGATCATCCTGAGTGTGTGCTAATGGTAAATGACCTATATCCACACCTTGAATATACATTGAATAATTATTGGGGAGTACAATAAGAAACCACAAAAAACCAAGTGATAAATCAAAACCAAAATCAACATCAAGACCTAAAATTGAAAATTCCACAAAAAAAATTTCCATGTAAAAAAGGAATGTTGATAAACAACCATTAGTTTTTAAAATATTCAAATTTTCCTTTGAAAAACACTCCATAAATGAACAAACATGGAGGGGTGCACAATCACCAATGGTACTCCCTAGATCATCAATCACCTTCACATTCTCGTGCCAATATGGGTACTCATCCATTCATGAAATCAACCATAGACTCCCTCAAACACATCCATACATATGATAAATCATGAGAATACCAATGGTCAAACAAAACCTTTCCACTTTCTAAAAAACATTATTAACCATTGTCTTAAATTCATAATTTCCTACCCATTTAAAATTTCACAAAAACTATTTGAAATACCACCAACCACTAAATCAAAGACATTTTCCCACCCCACACATCAATACATTTCATCTTGATCAAAATAAATTCCCATGTATTACATTCAAAAAAAATTCATCCCATTCAAAATATTTTCAGTAGCTATGAAAATCAGATTCCTGAAATAAAAAATTTGATTAGAAACTAATTTCTTCTCATATGAGACAATAATCAACCCACACCCACTTTTAAATATTGATTTCTTTTAAAATTTCGGTAAATGTTAAAATAACATCATTCTAATAATAAAAATAAGTATCTTTTTAATATTTTTTATAAAAATACAAACATTGGTTTAAATAACATTATTCAATCATTGGATATTAATCAAAATGTCATGAATTTTTTTTTTAAAATAATGATATGAATGAAAAATTATTTTTGACTGATGAGAGAATAAATATCAGATTTTCTTAAAAAAACATATTTTCAACAATTTAGCACAAAAAGAGAGTAAAAATAACAGTAAAAATTCCATTATCCTACCATAACAAAATAATATAAAATTTCATGTGTTTCTATAGATATGGATCGAATATTTTATCATAATATGATTAAACATAAAAAATCATAACAAACAGTGATATTTTATCATTAAATATGTAAGATTTTGGTAACATTGAATTATAAGAATCATGAATGAATAAAAATAAATGAATCATTTAATATCATGATAATAAATGTTTTAATGATATTACAAGTCAAAGGGGTTGTGTAAACAGACTAAAAATAATATATGTTCATAAAAAATCATATGTTTGATAGATGGAAATTTTAAACAAATATCTCATATTTTTTCTCTCAACTACATTCGTACACATTTAAACCAACGGTATAATTAATAAAAGTACATTAAACAACTATTATATATATATATATATATTACCATATATTATTTAATTATGATATTTTATCACCTGTTTGTTAACAACTCAATGTTAATGTCATTTTTAGGTAATAATTTCTTTGTTTTTCATGTATGTATTGATATTTTATATTCATCCCTATTACATTGATCATGCTTAAATCATCTCAAAATTGTTTAAAATGATATAATTTACATATATATTCATTTTATATATATTTACAATAATCCATAAAAGTTGTATATAAGAAGATAAATACACCATTTATGGAGATGGTAGGCTGTATGTACTCATGAACGTTGTTTCCATTTTCTATGTGGATGAAATGAAATATTTTTAATTAAAATATTAACATTATAAAAAAAATATTTATGTCATATATGTCACATGTATTCATTATATTTACCCTAATTTCCAATTACACTACAGATTAGTGAAATTGAATCACATCGCTTTACGAGGTGGTAGTCTACCACACAAGTGAGCGATATTATTATATCCCGAAAAAATATAAATTAAGTAGGTATATGTGAAATTATAATTAAGTAATAATATTTTTGTTAAAAATATCATATATATATATATATACATTTTATCCATCATAATACACATCCATGGGAAGAGTTCTTGGAAACCATATCACATCATTTTATAAGACAATAATCTGACATAAAAATGAGATTTGTTATCATTTCAAATTTAAGAGAAGAAGAAATTTATGTTTCTCATGAAAGTATTATAATAAAATAATATTATATTTAATTTAATTATTTAATTTTATTATATTAATTTAAAATGACTTAATGAATTTTTATGAAGAAATAAAATTAAAATACTCATTGAAGAATGTTACATCTTCTTCTTCAGGTAACCTCCTTGGGTTTGCTCCGAAAGCCTTCCTATGATGGGTTAATGATAAAAATATGGATTATATGATATGATTATGGATGTAAGTAATTGATTTTGGTTAATATTTTATTAACTAGGTTTTTTTTTGAAATAGAAATGGGAGGGGTTTCCTTTTATAAGCTGGGGAGAGGACACATCTGGTTTTTTTGAAAAGAATAAAGTGTACACCAATTATTCAAATTAATCGAAGAACCTAATTGAGTCTTTTTATTAAGTTATAGGATATATGGTCGACATATATCTATAAAAATGGTTTTTAAATGGTTTGGGTAATTGCAAACCCTTACAGTTTTAGTTTATCCTCCAAAAACCCCATTTTTACCTAAAACACTGTAAATAATTTTTATTATTTTTGATATTTACCTTAGTAATAAATTATATAGAATATATTAGAAATAATAATTTATGATGAATCAAAATTGGTAATCGTTTTTGCAATATATAACTCACAGAACTGGTATAATTTAATTTAAAATTAGCCCCATTGGCACGACTAAAAAATGTTTTCTGAAGAGAATATTCTGGTAAGCATAGAGAGGATTTATATCCAAATTGTACATGTAATTGATAAAAAAATATCTAAATTATATAAATTATTATATTAATGTACTAAATTTAATCTTTCAAATATAATAAAACTAATTTTTTAAATCATTAAATGAAAAAAAAAATTGATAATAAACTCAATTTTTTAACTATTCACTAAGAAATTTATCATTTATATAATATTTAAAAACCACAGTCCCATATAATTTTTAATTGTAGATTTAAAAAATTATGTTAAATTTTCATAAAAAAAATCTATAAATGTGTAAAAAATAAATTTATTATTTTTTAACAAAATTTAATAAAAACATTTTCGGAAAAAAATTTATTTTCGAAACATATAACGAAATTTCTAAAAATTTATTTACATTTTATCAATTTGATCTATTAATTTAAACAAATTAAGCACAATATTTTTTTTTCTTTTTATTACTATATATAATTTTAATTTCTATTTTATAAAGATCATATATAAATAATAATATTAACAATATATCACGATTTGTAAAAACTATGTTTCATTTATTATAAATGTAAAAGTCCATGTTGTGTGTAATAGAATAATTTGATGAAATTTAATTTATTTAAAAATAATTTTGTAAAAACATAGTGTGTTACCTTCTACCACACATAATAAGAAATTATCCCATAAAATTCATCATTATAATACTATTATGACCCAACCCATGTCGGGTCTCGTGCCGAAACTACCCCAAGCCCGCCTCTATAGGCCAGTGGGTGGAGACAACAACTTAAGGAACAAAAAACACGTGGAGTACTTTTCCTTAGAACCTACACACACACACATCTAACTCAATGAAAAAGTTCATAGGGAAAGGAAAAAAGATACACAACCTCTATATGTAAACCAAATAATTGAATCATCCTCTAAAAATTACAAATATATTAATTTAATAGAAATTAAATGGAAAAAACTAAATTCCCAACATGATATGTGTCACAGCCCATCAATAGGTGGAAACATAAAATAGCTGAGAGAGCCCCTCTCCTAGATCCCATGTTACAACCACTGCACTTTGTCCAAGAACCCCATATCCCTATGCTCCTCTAATTTATGGATCAACATATCTGTCATCATCAAGGGAACCCTATTTTTAGAAAATTCCCAAGAAAAGGTGATTATAAAAATAATCAATAGGACTCCCCAAAAACACAATGGAGTAGAAAAATATATATTAAAGAGGGTAACCATAGATATTAGAAGGTATAGAGAAAATATTGAAATTGAAACCTAAAATAGAGTAAATTAATCTCATCCAAACACAAGGAGATAGAAAATTTGAAAAGATTTACATCACATCGAGTCATCACTAACTATATCATGGGTGTAGACTCTTCCAACAATGATAATCTAGCCACAAAAAGCACGCAGCATACCCCACACGTCTTCACCTCTCAGAGAAGGAGAGTAACCAAAACCCAAGATGTGTGTAATGGAAATAGAATAAATATATGTTCAGTATATTAAATAAATGAGTGTGTAAAAGGATATCTACCTAAAAAAGAAATCCAACATTGGGAGTTGACAATAGTTACAAAATTAACCACTATTGATTCCAAGAATCCCACATATTTTCTCTCAAATGTAAGACATAGGGACTCAATCACCTCACCTTGATATTATCCCCTTTGGGCGGCACAGCCTCACCCTCACACTTTTAGGATGCATTACATGGACACATCTTGGTGGGAAAAAATCCATCTTTCTTGAGAGTCCAACGTCACTTCAAATAACATTTCTTCACTACATCCCATAATCGAGAGATTGTGTCTGATAATCTATGATCCATGTCCATCCCTACTAGAGAATTCCACTTATCATCAAGTACTCATTCCCTAGTACGTCAGGGGGGTATCATTCCCTGATAGTTGATGATGACCCCCTACCTAGCCCAGCTAGAGGGTACTTCCTGAAAAGAGTCGTCGAAGGGGCCTGCTTCCTAGCCCGGATAGAGGGTGGTCCAAAACATCCATCGAGTATCACTTCTCTGCCCACCTTAAGGTAAACCTGAAACTGATTTGGAAACCCTTTCGAATGGTTCCTATTAAAAAGAGCAACAAGGAACATTTTCCATCCCTTTGGGATGGTACATCTCAAAAGGTCATCAAGGATCATCGGCCATCCCTACAGGATGGCAAATCTAGGAAAGCGCCAAAGAACACAGAACATCAGTATTGGATGATATCTCTTTGAAGAATGATACGACAATCGTCGAGTGCCTCCCAGATAGACATCACACCTGAAACATCTGAAATAAAAAATTTAATGGAACTATATAGGGAACCATTACATTCAACATTGAAAAACACACTGGATATACTACTCTAAATCTAAAATTTTACTTCAGAAGAAGGAGTTACACGAGAAAGAAGAATTTGTACAGTGGTACATGGAATGTGTGGGGAACACAAGGCATGTGACCCCATTGCATCTCCTGGATATATACCTATACATTATTGGGTACTGAACTATTCAATAGTACAACATGGTGTGTCAATGTACTCGTATAGTACATGAGACCATTATTCAAGAGACTGAAGATCGCAAGATGCCCGTCTTTAGTCCAATGCAAAAAAAAACAGAATTTCACTGACATGACACCTCTTGCGGCCCTAGAAGCCTTGACCACATCACATCATAAATCCTATAAACTCTCACAATATTCGGTACAAACCGAAGTCATGTGGTCTCTTCCAAAACTAGAGAATGATCTTCAACCGATTTTCCTTTCATATCTCCACATTTAATGAGACCAAAAATAAGGCTCCACTCATCCAAACAGATCATGTCGTTTTGATCCTTGCGAAAACAATGTAATATTGACTATTAATTTGCACAAATCTGACATCTGAAGGAAATTTCCTGAGTCACCACACATATCTTGAATGAATCCCTAGGGGTCCATTCCTTTTATTTGGTTTAAACACAAAATATTATATTTAGTGAGTCATTGTAAAATTCAAGGTCACAACATCTCTAACATCTTATCAATTGGACTTTAGATGTTGGTGCTATACCGAAATAAAGGAACCAAGAGTAATAATAATTAAATTATTATTAATGAAGTGTGCCCTTTCTGCCACCCACCATTGATTTTGAACATTAAAATTCTCCAAAGCCACCTCAAATGGTATGGGTCAAATCAAAGATCATTTTTCCATTGATCATTCATCAATATGACATACAGTTTAAGAGATAAGTATTTTTGAATCCTTATGGCCTGAAAAGTACAATCTACCCCAGTCTATCCGGAGAGCTCCACATGGTTTGGCCTGTCTCAGCAAACCTAGATCGCTTGACTGTGGCCTGAGGCCCAACTTGTGCTACCTAGCTCTCTTCCTTCTAGATGGCCCTCCTACCACCAGTTCACCATATCCATCTACCTCCTTGGCTCTACATGCTACTAGCCATGTGGATTTTCTCCACCACTTCAATGGGAGACCTGTGGTTCATAGGTCATACTCTATGACTTGGTTCCACTGTCATCCTCACTGCAAGCGCCTCAGCCTAGCCGCAACCTCAATGCCACACCGACCTTGCTTCATCGTGCAACATAGCACCCCGCGTTCCAGGGTCGACTAATCTCCAGCAATGTCGCAGCGACCACCAACTCACCACCCGACTCTGATCACCTTCCTAAGCACTGCTCTGTCCACCTCTCTAGTGACAGTTAGTCCGTTGTGCCACCCTCCCCAGCCACCGCGTTCTACCGCCGTCAGCCTCCACCTCCTAGCATTTCACCTTTGGAACATTACTTGGACTACCAAGACTCTACTACTCATCTGATTTTAAAACTAAAAGTTATTCTAGAATCCATGGATATATATCTTTACAGACTAAATCCTCACACAATGATTCATTGTAAATTTAACATTTCAATGATTAATCATCGATAAACCTGAAGAATAGGACAAGAACCTGAAAAAAGTAGTTTTCAGCGAGGATTGATGGATGTGTTAGCGAGGCCATAAAAAAGGATATAAAAAAACAAAAAATGAAAAAATGAAAAAATTATTTTCAATTACAAACATGAATCTATACTCAAAAGATGATGAAATCCTACCTCGATGGATCCCTTTATCGTTGTCGATGTGTTTGCTATGATCATGCCCCGATCATTAAAGGTTGTGGTGGAGATCACTCTGTGGTTCAATGAAGAAAAAATGGTTAATTATTGATAAAGAGATGGAGAGGTGATCAATAGAGATATATAGGATTCGGTTAAACCCAAATCTTGAACTCCTAAAAATGTATTTAATGAAGTTCTTCTCAGCACAAAAATGCGAAATTCATGTGTCTCCGTATTTTATACCGCACATAGGTAAAACCCCCAATTAACTACTCAATGAAGATATTGTATTTCTAATCAATGTACCTGTTCAAATGTGATTGGATTTCGTTCTCACGATCAAAATATTATGTTTAATTATTTTATTTTCAATTTTCCCCTAGGTGACTTTTCCCATAAAATTCATGAAGTGACAAATGTTTGTCACCACCTAGGGTAAAGGCAACACTTCTGAATCAATCATGGGCTCATATTTTGGATTTTATCTACTATTTAAGAGAAGAACCTTTTTCATCAGGTGAATAGTAGTAAACTCTTAGTATTTTTGTAAAATTTATTTTAGAAACACCAGGCCTCAAAATCACACACTATCAAAGAATCGTGATCCGGATATATATATATATATATATATATATATGTGTGTGTGTGTGTAGAAATATTACAAATTATTACAAGGTGAATCATATGTCTTTAAATCATTCACTCCTCTAATATTTTCATCACTGAAAAAAATTTTGAAAAACATCTTTGGATACTTCTCCCACACCTGGTTCTCCCACTCATATGAAAACTTACACTTTAACATGATGGAATAACACACAAACCAAAGAGATGGTATTTTATCAAAAGGATTACTCATATCGATTATGTGCATTGGAAATTGCAGAAATCTCATCAGTTGTGACATATGGGAGAAATCGTGTGCCAAATTCAACTATAATAGGTAGGAAAAGGCTGTATGAAACATCAGCATCTCTTTGCATAGTCTCAAATAGCCCGAAGAATAACTCGATATAGTTTTCGTCCCTGATCGAACATCATAATAACTTGTTGAAACTAGAATAACTATTTTCCCCTGAATATGTTTTTATTATTCCCTCCTTTCATGTATATCCATCTGGTGTAACACCAAATGATATCAGGTCACCCACGGTTTCACAGATGATTTCTCACAACCGAGACTCCCTGAATTTCTTGGGAAGTGATGAAGTCCTCACCATCAATTACTGAAAGTTTGTACCTGCATTCTCCACTATGATCAGTATTAGGGAAGTTATGTTCTCTGAATTATCCTACACGAGTTGAGCCTGAGATTTCTTGTTAAGGGAATCTGCTACAACATTTCCCGTTATCAGCGTATATACTCTCTCAAAGTCCTAGTCCCGTCGGATGTTCAACTAGTAGTTCCACCTTAGGTTCAAGTCCCTCTAGGTGAAAAATAACTAATAATTTTGTGGTTTTTGAAACTAAGAAATTCTCTCCTGTAACGATGGGATCTCCACATTATCAGGACGAAGCATATCGTTGTCAGCACTATAGAGTGAGTCACATTGTTTTGATCATGGGGTCTTCATCACCTAACCCTATACTAGATAATTTTAGTATCAAGACATGATGTTGAGAATGAATGGTACAAATGAATAGGGTAGGTGATTAAACATATCCATCAATAATATGAGAGACACAGATAGAATGTGGCATACCACATACGCCATTTCTTTTCTTGGAAGGAGTGTAACCTCCAAAATAAGAACACTACCGATACTAGTATTGGAATCTAATGATAATGGAGGTCATGTAGTGAAATTACACTATAAAATACGTTAACTAAAATAAAACTAAATTTCACAACTCCACCATAACCACAAAATTTAGAGGGAATATTCCACCAAAACTTGATATTATCTGCTCTGGGTGCACTAAATCACCCTCACAGTTTTTCATACATCACAATAACATATCTCGAGGGGGGAAGTTCTTTTCTTTCTCATGAATTCAAAATTACATTGATAAAAATTAACAAAGGGTTACACTGATTCCCCATGATAAATTAAGATGACCTCATGCAATGAGATGGGAGAAATATAGTGCCTAATAGGTTCTACTTAAAATGGTCAAAGAAGGTATAAGGTGTACCAATTATCATATCCTGTTATGTAGGATCGTAGACATAAAATTCTTGAATCTTCCCATGCCTTAATAATCTAGCATCATGAGCTTGATGTGGGACACTTGGCGGGGGTGGAAAGACCTCGTTATAGTTACCCCACCTCCATTTTATCCTACCCCTCTTTTAGAACCTCCTCCTTGGGGACAACTCTGATCCCGACACAACATCTTCCTTGGCGGTCCACTTGATTCCTTACTGGTGTTATCAAGTTGACTGGTTAGGGATTATCATGCCAGGTGACCTAACCCATCACAAGATTAACACTAGACCTCCCCAGGATATCCCCATGCTCTGTGCTACTACGGCCTTATATGACTCCTTTCCTAACACCGATTATGGTGAGGCCTTCTGTGATGATATATTATCGACAGATTCTCGATAGTTGTGGTAGATGTCTCAACTCTATTGAACTCATGTACATAGCTAGTTATATGGTTTAACTTGGCAAAAATTGGCATTGTCATTAGTACCTACTCCAGTACCCCTCATATGTGGGCGTGAACAAGTGTTAAAAAATTGCACAAATCTCTCTATGGAGTCCCTGCTGGAACTTCTGTGCCTAGATGAAACCTTCATGGATCATGTCTACAAAGTAGTGTGAAAGGTATGTTGACATAGTCATGTACTCATCCACTATCATCCCTCCCTTCAAAAACTGATGTAGCTCTGTATGTTGAATAGAGAAGAATGAGGAGGGGTAGTACTCCTCTAGAAACAACAACAAGAAGACTTCCCACATGTGTTATAACTCATTCTACTTCTGAGAAAACAATATCAACCAACATCAAAATACTCTATTGAAATGGTTGGCTTCCAAATCCACCATTTGATCTTTCAATGATCATTAAATCCTGATGACGTGGACCACCAACTCTAAGCATGCATATGCATCCTGATGGTCTGGGTCACTGTAGAATGTCAGTGGTTTCTGTAGATGGAACTTACAAAGTGTGGTCAACATGCAGACATCCTAAACATGCTTTGATATGACTATCTGTTGCTCAATAGGAGAAGGTTCTGCTCTCTTCCCATATAGAGGAAGGTAATTGCATTATGGTTCCTGAACTGAAGACTCGTCGCTTTCAAAATTATCATCATGAATGAGAGTTGGTATTCATGATGGCTATCATCATGGAGACATCTTGAATGTTATCAAGGAGTACCTTAGTTAGATGAGAATATATATATATATATATATATATATATATTTAATGATGGGGAGATGATTCAAGATGTAAAATCAAATACTTGGTTGTATAGGATGGATGTACCATTGTTCCTACCAGTGAGTGTCTTAGGGTGTCGAGTTGACAAACGGGTAATCCGGGTCCTGGTGAATGGATACGTCGTCCACTCATACCATCACTAGACTCCCTGGCATGGGATCCACTCTGGAGACAATTAAACATTGTAGCCCAAATCTCAACCATGTCTTTTTATTTAACATTCGAATAATGTCCCAAAATATGAACCTCATTTGATACCACTTTTCCATGAACCCACCCATGTTGAGGCTCGAGCCGCAACTTCTCCAAGCCTACCTCTAAATTCCTGGAAGTGGTGACAAGTGTTGAAGGCACAAAAAACCATTGGAGGCCTTTTCTTAAGATCCTATACAGACACATGTAACCAAATCAATGAATTAGAGCAGAGGGAATGTAAAACAAGATAAAAAACTACTATATATAAACCACATTCATGTATCAGCCTCTAAATAGGAAAATTATTGAATGTAATGTGAAATGTAATGGAAAAAGATACATTTCCAAATAGAAGTGTACCACTACCCTAAAACATGCGAAAATCTAAAGAATATTATAGATCCCTTCTCCTATATCCCAATCGACAACCACATCACACATTCAAACACCTCATATCTTTAATCACCACTTACGTTACAGTCAACCTATCATTTATCTGTTGGGGGGAAAAGTGCGAGAATAGGCACAATATGTGAGAGTAAATAAATAATCAATAGGATAAAGCGATGTCATTTTGGGTGTAGGAAAAGAAGTAATAAAGACAAGATAAGTATATAGAACAAGGTAAAAAAGGACTACAACCCAACCTGATAAGAGAGAGAAGTATGATTTTCCCAACACAAGGGGCTATAAATGTTGAGAAGATAAAATTATCATTGAGTTTTCTCTACCTATAGTAGTAGAGAAGAGTCATATAGCTATGAGAATCTAGACATAGACAGCACATGTCATACCCCCTGTATATTCAACTATCCTTGAAGGAGGGTAACTAAAACTGACGATGTTCTTCTATAAATAGAATATATATATATATATTCCCATTCAAAGAATCCCATACAATAGAGTAATGGTATCTCCATCTCACAACTCAACCCACAAATTTGTGCATGAAATAGTTCCAGATGTAACCATCATAGATGCCAAAAATCCCACACATCTAATATGAATTTCAAGTCATAGGGGCTCAATCACTTCACCATGATACTATCTACATTAGGAGGCATTTTCTCTCCCTCATGGTTTTACGTCACGTCACATTGATGCTTTTGGATAGTAAAGGTGTCTCTCTTTCCTGAGAGTCCACAGTCATTTCAAATAACATCATGTCAAAGTGAAGCATAGTTGAGAGATCATGTCCCAAAGTCGAGGATTCATACCAGGCCTTGTTGGAGGATTCTTCTCATCATCAAGTATCCATGCCCTAATATGTAATGGGTTATAATCAACAAGAACTCAATAAGGACCCATTACCCATCCCATAGAGAGGGTAATGCCCATCACGAGTCATCTATGGGGATCGCTTCCCAGTCCATCTGTAGGGTAGACTGGAACTGCCATCAGGGACCACTTCCCAACCCAGTAGATGGTAAATCTGGAACTTCTCTAGCCATCCCTATTGGATGGTACCTATAGGAAAATCATCAAGGAATTATGACCATCCCTACTGGATAGTAATTCTTAAAAAATCATTGAGAAACTCTATCCATCCGAACTAGATGGTACCTGATCGAAATCACATAGGAATAGTGTTCATCCCTACTAGATGATATCTTTTGGAAGAACGCCTCTACAATCATCGGGTGCAACCTTGGATAGGAATCTCACATAGAAAATATCTCATAGTACCTCTAAATCCACTACGGAGGGAACAATAATGTCCTACATGAAAAAACCATAGGATTGGTTACTCACATGCCAAATTACTTGTTTATAAGAAGTAGTTATGAGAGATAAAAGAAATCATAGAGTGGTACACGATGCGTGTGAGGACCACATGATGTGTGGCCCTACATCTTCACTTAGAAGTATACGTAGCCATTATCATGTACTAAAATGTGCATTAGTACCAGTAGGAATTCCAGTGTACTCCCAGTGTTCATAAAACTTATAGTAATGATACTGATGAGGACACAATGCTCATTATTGGTCCAAAGCGCAAAAACAAAATTTCACTGGCATGCCTTCTCAAATAGCCCGGATTCGTTGACTGAATCAATTCATACATATTCTCAACTCTCATAAGATCCAGTGCTGATGTAATCCATGGGATATATTCAAAACCAAGAGAAAAATCTTCCAATGATATTTGTTTCATGTCTTAACTTTGAAAGAGAACATGAATAAGGCTCAAAACATACAATGGGATCACATCATTGTGATCCTTTAGAAAAATATGAAATATCATCTATTAATTTGGACCAATCGTACATTCGATTAAAAAGTATCGAGTATCCACACTTCACGTGAATGATGTCCCATGGTCCCATGCCCTTTATTTGGTTTAAAAAACTGAAATTATCCTTAAAAATTCAAACTATACATTAGGGTCAGAGTGTCTCTTATGGCTCATCAATTGGATTTGGATGCAGGTGCTACATCCAAAATAAGGTATTGTGAATAATAACTATAAAATTATTATTTAAAAATAAAGTGTTTCTTTCCACCCACCTTCGAGATTGAAATTTAAAATTCCAAAAACCACCTCTTATGGTCAAACTCAATTCTAGGATCATGTTACCATAGAAAGTACAGTAATCAACTGCTCCATTTAGGGGATTCAAAATTTTAATGCCATATGGCTCGAGCAAACTGCTATGTACCAGTCTAGTTGGAATGTTCTGCACGGGCCAGTGCATCCTAGCCGACCTAGATCATTTCACCACGTCTAGGGGCCCAACCAACATGGCCCAACCCTCTTCCTCCAGACTAGCCCACTTGCCGGTTGGCCCACCAGGCCCTCCGCCTCACTGGCTCTACATATTGTCTTCTGAGCGGCTCACCTCCCCGACATCAACAGGCGACCCGTGGTTGGTGGGTTGTGATCCTTGCCTTGATACCTCCATCAGGGTTGGCTCTTGTGCCTTAGAATAGATGCAATATTAGTGACCCATTAACCACACTCCTCTGTGCTTCCCAGTGCCCTGTATTTATCGATCGTCTCTCCTCCAACCGCACCATAGAACCCACTTCCTAGCCAGATGGCTCTGATAACCTATAGTGTCCTCGCTCTAGAAAACTATCCATCAACATATACTTCTTCGTGCCTCCCTTTTTGACCACCAGGCACTTCCTCTACTAACCACCGATGTCCATCCTTGCTCCAGTGGTCCCATATACAGACCACCCTTACTCCACCGCTCATCTGATTTCAAACCCAAAAGATGTTGTGGGATCCTTGGATCGAGCTCTTCAAAGAACTAATCTTCTCTCAAAGGTGCATTGGAGATTCAATGAATCTAACATTGAATGTTGATAAACTAAAAGAATTGGAAAATAACATGATAAATAAAAGTGGTTTTTGAAGACGATTAATGGGCGTGTTAGCGCAACCATCAGTTGTTATTTTTAAAACAATGAAACCAACATGTAAATAAACTATTTTAAATTAAAAATGTGAAACAAATCTGAGATGTAGATGAATTGTTACCTAAATTGATCTGTTTAACATCGATGATACATTCTTTGTGACCCTCCATTGATCCTACGAGGTTTTGGAAGAGATCTATCCTTGATTCAATGAACAATGAATGATAAATTATTGATAGAGAAATACAGGAGAGATAGAGAGTGACATAATATCTGGGTAACCCTACTCCTAAACTCCTAATCTTTTATTTATAGAAGATCCACTTTTCATGGAAATCTGAAAGTCCCATGCAACATATTTTTATGTCGCGCCTAAAAAAATGACCCAATATGAACTCCTCTACGGTCTCATATTTTCAATCTGAGTCTCTGGTGAAATTTTATTGGATTCAACATTCCAGAAAAAATAATTATGTTTAATTTTTTTATTTACATTTTTTCCCTGGGTAAATTTTCTCAGAGAAGCCCTCTGCCGACAAAGGTTATGCCCCACATCGGTTAAACACTAGGTTCTAGAATTAGTCGTTGACTCTAATTTCTGATCCAAGTAACTGTTTATTAGATATCCTATTTCTATCATGTGTATAGTACAAAAACACATAATGTTTTTGGTTATTTTATTCTGTACACACCGGGCCTTAGAATCACATATTGTCTTAGCGCCTTACTTCAAAAATATATGTAAAAATATTACAAAGTCTTAAAATACAAACAATGGGTCTATAATGATAAAATAAAATGAGTATACTTAAGAATCATCGTTTCCTCATGTTCCCATGTAGTTTCTTCGAACTTTTTTTTTAGAAAAAACCTTTACCCTGATGATTTTTATCGTTTCACATAAATTTCTCTATATGATAGAGAATATCCACTGGGATTCCATCATAATAATGATCCCACTCAAGTGGTATGAACTCTTTGTATATAAATGTGAAGGATAAGTTATCTACTTCTTCATGAGATACAGATGTAATACAAAATGAACATGGAAGATATTTGTTCCCAGTGCAAAATAAATTCTACTATATCGATATGATCAGGAATATAGAAAATAAATATGTTTCTATGAAATAACATTCCATTATTTAAAATATTCATAACAATTTTCTATAAGTATATTTATAAGAAAACATTTTCACTAATTTAAAATTATATATTAGTGTGGAAATTGTTATCATAACATTTTTTTCTATCTTTGAACTTCCTTGATGTGTTATGGAATTTCTATAACATTGTGTACCATTTCAATACATTTCTCATTCTATAATAGATTTCATTCACTAACATCATTTTATCATGTTGGATTAGTAAATAACTTTTTATGGACGTCTTCAAAAGAATCTATCTAAATGGTTGAGTGAAATATATTGTTATAAGAAAACTAAACTATAGGAATGCGTTAATCCAACCACCTTTGTAATTTATCGAACATGATATCAACATATACAATACGGTTTGATTTGATCGCATAGGATGAAAATATATCTTTGGATGATATATAGTGAAGAAACATAACTCAATATCCAAATTCAATTAAAGTCGATTCTAGAAAATTATGATAATCCCCGGATCAAGATTAGATGCAATAGAATTTTTACTCCATGTAATATTACCAATAACTTAAAGTATATTATGGAAAAATGGTCAAGAGAAATGTTTTTTTCTAATAACTCTTAAGTGTACCTAATTTTTAAGATGGAACACTACAACCGAAATATAATTATACAGTTTAGATATTTTTGGGAGTTTGACAACAAAATCCATGGTGATTTTTTTCATTCTTATATTATTGAATGGTTAATGTAAGTAAAATACCCTTATATATTTCTCAGTCAGCTTTAACATGATAACATACAAAAATCCTTGATATTATTTATGAAATATATATCTTTATTCCATCTCTCTATAAATACATTTTAAAAAATCTATAGGTCTTGGTACTCAGAGGTTGAATGGAGAATGAAGAATTACAAGCTTCCTCTAATAAATACTTCTTACAATCAAATATGGATAGAACAAATACATTATTCCTGAACCATTAAATTATATCATAATAATGGTTAAACTAAAGAATATTTCTCACCTTTTTCTATATATATATATCTTCATTCTATGACTCTTTAATCCCGACATGGATATATGGTTCAACCCTCAATTTAGGAAGATAATATTTTTATCCATTCATCATGATATCCATATCTACCATTTTCCTTCAAATAATTTTTTTCACTTTCTTTAAACCCCATTAAAGGGAATAGTGAGAACCATCACAATATCAAATACACATTCCCACAGGTAAACTGATCACTTGTTCAAAAATCAAAACCAAAACACACATTTCAGTGGAAAAGTGATTACAGCTTCAAAATTCAAAAACCTAAGAACAACAAAACAAAACAGAAATAGCCGAAAAGTCACATTAACATCACCCCGCAAATCAGGATATCTTCCCAAGTAATCCTACATCAAAAGAATTCATGAAATGAACACAGAGCTATTCAGAGCAATGTTGTCATCACCTATCTTCGTCACCAAAACGATGTCGTTATCCACCCTTGATGTCAGCAAAACAATCAATCCAACAGGGTAACAATGCTCACCGAGATCATCTGAACTGACGGACATCATCCAAAAATTGCATGGTGAAATGCCACCCAGATCCAAAATGGGAGAAGCCAATGCTAGACGTGCCTCCTGAAAATCAAAGGATGCTCAAACAACACATCCCAAACCATCCATAGAGACCTCTTCACTAGACCGACTAGGAAGGTAGCATTGGACTATGATGTCAGGGAAGAGTTAGCGGACAAAGGCCTCAGTGGAGGACGATGCCTTCACACGAACTTCATCCCTTTATTTGATTTCCCCATGCTACAAACAAACCAGAATACAAAAATGCAAATAAATACTGCCTTTCCGTAGAATAATCCCAACATCACATTGAGAGACTCCAATCAAAAATCCACACCAAGTACTTCCAGAATGAAAAATTATGAAAAGAGAGAAAATATAAAAGCACCAGTGGAAAGAAACCCCACAAAAAATAGAACCTAAAAGGGGAGATAAAAAAGAAAATGATTGCAATGAGGAGCATGAACTGCGACTGTCATTGCCTCCTCTAATAAGGGGAATGAGAGAATGAGACTAGAATAAGAATAGAGGGCTAAGAGAAGCAAATGGTGCAAATCCAATAACAAAATGAAAATGTGTGGGAAGTAGAAAACACGACAGGGAAGAGAGGACAAGGCCGACGATGTTAAGGTATCACTGTTGAACAGGGGACCAGAAAACCCTATTTGGAAGGGTGTGAAGCAGAAATAGCGAGAGCGCAGGGAGCACTGGGTGAATGCGGGGCCATTATCCATATCTACTATTTTAAAATATATATATATATTGGTTCTTTTGTGATATTTAAGATTGGTATTCTAGCATTATCCATTCGACTAAAAGAATCGACCCCATTGTACTCTTTCATATTGTTTTAATGTAATAAGAAGTCACAGTATTTGGTAATCTACAATAGTATTTTAAGGAACATATTAAAATGCTTATGTGTGAATATATAGTTTCATAGATTATGATCTATATATATCTCACACCATTCTATATAAAGATGATTCTTCTATATATTTAATGGAAATATTACTATACCTAACTCCAAATCATGAGTTTGGTACTTTTTCCCATGAAAAATCAATTATTATGAGGCATATGAAATGACCATTTAATTCATGCTAAGAAAAATTCCCAATCTCTTCTTGTATGTATGACTAATGATTTTAATCCTTTATTGACAAATAGTTAATTTATGTACACGAATCCTGAGTAATATTCTCTGGAGTTCAATAAAATTTATCTCACAATAATGTATCCAAATTAACATTAATTCTTTCTAAGATAACATGGTGAGTGGATTAGAAATCCACGAAAAATTATTCAAAATTCATCGATAATATCCCACTAAACCAAGTAAGCTACGTATCTCATTCTTAATGGATTGTCTGGGAAAAAATTGAATAATATTTTTATTTGAATGATCCACCAAAATACCCTCACTTGAGATTATATGTACCATGAATGAAACATTATGAGTTGAAAATTCAAACATGGAAATTTGGTCATACATATTTTCCATCCTTAGGGTACTTATAACAATCTGTAGAAAATAACCATACTCTTACATTCCATTGGAGTATTTTAAAACATCTTATATAATGAATACCAACAACTAATCAAGGTAATCATGAAATACTATATTAAATAAATAGAATAATATAGTAGGGTAATTTTTTAGACCAAATGGTTCCACTATTAATTCATTGTGTTCATGCCTCATTTGGAAGGATGTGTTAGGTATGTATTTACTATTTGACCTCAATTGATAATAAATAGATCAAATATCAATCATACAAAAGTCTTAAGATTCTCTTAAATGATCGAAAAAATAATCAATATGGATTTGAGGGAACTTTTTCTTGATATTTAACTTGTAAAGTTCTTGATAACCAGTGAAAAGAATCATTGTATCATATTTCTTTTTTCAAAGAGAATAGGGTCACCTCATGCTAACCTATTAGGGAATATGAATCTATTATCGATATTCACCAAGAGACGATTATTTTAATCTTCTAGCTTAATCCTGGATATTCTAAATGCATTATTCAATATAGGTGCATCACCATGTATGCTTTCTATTTTGAACTCAAATTCATGAATTAGATGAAGGCTAGGATATTCCTATTGAAATAAATAATCAGGCTATTGAACAAAAGGATTGTATTCTACATTGAGATTATCTACTACCATATAAGACAAATAATCTTCGTGAAAAGGAATTAAAACCCAAAAGGTTGAATTATTTTCCCTTGATATTTTATACACATATTCACAAAGATAAATGATAATTTGTTTTTTCAGAATATAAACAAGTGACTTCACTTATTCAAACAATTTATATAGGATACATCTAAATAAATCTAATCCATTCCACGAATCACATTAAATTCATCTAAATAGAGAATAAAATGATTTTTAAGAATCCCATTGCCACAAACATAAATCAGGGGGGATCAATGGACTTGTGATGATACCTTCGTAACATTAAGGGTTTTGAGAAGTAACTCGATATCTAATAATTGATCCAGTAATTTAATAGAATTTTTATATTTAATTTCTATAAAATAGTGAGTAGACCCTGAAACTAAAATGATATTAGATATTCAAGAGTGAATGAAATGTGTACCTTCCTCTATGTCATTATAATAATCCACATTGACAATCGTATCACATGTTATTTCCATTTGAATTTGGTCATATGAGGATATTTAATCCAATCATAGAATACTAATTGATTTAAGAAATGGTTGGAAAAATTCAATACTCCTTTAATTGGAAGCATTGAATCATGGATTATAAAATAGTTTTCTTCCTCTTCTTGCGAATTCATCTTCCTTTTCTTATGAAATCCATAAAAATGGAGGTATTATCCCATTTATATTCCTACGTTTAATTGATATTGAATGATTTATTCATCCAAAATAATGTTCTTATAGTCAATTACTTTCAAATATTTTTATTCAAGAAACAAAAAATGATCAATTTTTATTTATATAAATATTATTCAATCATTATCATAATGTTGAAACCGTGTAAAATTATCTTCATAAGTACGGAAGATTCCATAAAACTTCTTCTAATTCATAATGAATTCATTCTCCATCCTTTAATATAGAATAAAAAAATATAACTTCTAAAAATTATCCTACTAAACCCATCCCATTCATTGGAGAAAATTTCTACATCTTGGATCATATTCCTAACAAGATTTCACCATCGATTAACATCACCCTCAAAATGATAGAAAGATAATAAATTGATTTTATATTATTAGAATTTGAGAATAAAAAATATCACTTAAATGGTTTGGATGCATCACTCAAATACTAGTGAATCAGATGACCCACTAAAAGATGGTGGATGAGGTCTCATTAATAAGTCAACAAAATGTTCTTCTCTCCATTGATCTTTTTAGAGATCAATATATTTCATGGCTTGAGAGTGTTTTGTGTGTTCAGAAACAATTTTCTACATCCCATATCCCATAGAATTAGTTTTCAAAAGTGTAAAATAATTTAATTTTTCAACACATTCAACAGTAATATTGTTACTTCAAGTTATATTAATTAAAAAACATAAAAACTAATGCGAAAATAACTAATTACTGTGTAAAGCCACATAATCAAGAAAAACCATTTATAATATGAGTTAATCAGGAAATAATAATTTATATTTATGAATTATTATGCTTTACATAGGTAATTAATGGTCATTAATAAAATACTTCATGACTGTTCTTAAAGAGTTCATAAATTTACAAAACAAATATCCTAGGAGTGTCGAACATGGTGTATATCAAGTCATGTTGTTGTGTAGTACGTGATGATAGAGTACATATTAATTTTTCATTTTTGATTTATTAAACCTATATTTCTCTTTATAATATCCCCATCCACTTGTAGTACATATGATGGGATGTAAATTCTGGGAAACAACTCACTCTAACATTTACCCAAATTTAAATATATTTTTTATACATTGACTATCCATAGAATTATCTTAAAAACATACCTTGTCATATCAATAGAATTATCTCTATAGATCTCTGATTTTTTTCTCTTCCTTGTATCCAATGGATAACTAATCCAAACAATTAATACCAACTACAACGACATAATATTTTTATAAATAATACCAAATCATTTTTTAAATATTTAATACATTTCAAAAACAATTTCCCATGGAATAAAATAGTTTAGTGTCCTTGGAGACAGGAAACACAATATTATTATATCATGAATGATCATCAACATATGGTACAGATATATTCTCAAAAATAAATCCTTATATTAATACATATTCTAAAACATTTTTCATAACCTAGGGAAAGAAAGAAATAAAAGGATGAGCTCAGATTCTAAGTAAGGATAAAAATGAGATATCAATATATGATAATAAAATAAATCCAATAACAATAATTGTATGTGTTCATGAAAATAACATATGAGGTACATGCCCAACCTATCATAGATCAGAAACCTGAGTAATGGAATAAAACGTTATCATTTCAGAAAATATGGACCATAAGAATGAGAAAACACTATATATCAATTATAAATCATAAAAAGATGTAATAAATGTTTAGAAACATTGTTAAAATAGAAAAGAATTTAATATTTCATTTTTTAATACTTATAACATCAATATAGAAGGTCAATACATATCATCATCTTCTCATTGTGGATTAGGAGACACATGTTTCTGAGTGTGGATTGGGACACACTTTTTCCTATAGTGGATCGATCTAATTGAATTGTTTCCCATTATTGTCTATTAATATATAATGATTTACTAAATTTATTATAGGGAGATATAGGTCCCATCCAAATATTTTTTAAAACTATACTTATGTGCAACATAATATCATAAACCATTCATCATACCATCGCATTGTAATCTTTGTAAATAAATTGGGTTAATAAATTTTTTATCAATTCACCATTTAATTTCCATTAAAAATATATGTATTTAAATAAAAATTCATCAATATAATCATCAACTATCCATATAATGATTAAGAATGGTATCATCCAATATTATCCCCATTATAACATAAGTATCATTAAAGAATTATATATTGGAGAGAAAATTATTTTTGAAAGATCAATTGGTGAATTTCTTGAGGAAAATAGCCTTTCAACATTGATAAACAACTTTTAAGATATAAAACATTTTAAAAATCCTTTTCAAATAATATAAATATTTTAGCACATAATTGAATTTATAAAAATAATTTAAGACATCCCTTTATTAGAATATCTATTCCAATTTGGAAAACAATTTTTTTAAAACAAAAAACATTTTAAAAATAAATTCATATTAAAATAGGAAAATAATCATATAAAGGATTCATTAAAACATTTTTTGGTCATGATGGTGGAATGTTTTGTTCATAACGCACACTTTAGGACAATGATTCTTTTCGAATATTCATTAAATGTAAAAAATAACTGATTCCAAGAAGGATTGGAATATTAATTTCAAAATTACTATGAAAAGTCAATAAAGGGTAGAAATGAAATTATAAAGTAATTTTAGATTCATAAATCCATAAAATTTTATTTAGTCATGGATTTGGAAGAAGTTAAATTTAGATAGAAGAGAGAAATAAAATTCAACATGCATAAAAAATATTTTTTTTGTTATTTGATTACATGAAGAGATTATAAGGAATGGAAAACTATTATTATTATGAAATATAAAGAGGATCAAGAAATTCATGAGTTTTGGGGGATATTAATTTTAATAATTTTAATAATAAATATAAAAAATCCCTAGAAACATTGATATTTTATCATAAAACATAATTAAATTTGGTAACATTTAATCATAATCCTCTTGAATAAATGAAATTTAAATAAACATATAATATGATGAAAATAAATTATTTCATGATATTTAATTTCAAATTAGCTATATATACACCTTATAAAAAGATAGGTTCATAACCCAACATATGTTTCAAGGAAGACAAATTGAGATAAAATCCCCAACCTTAAGCCTCTAATTTGATCGTACTTATTTAAACATCTAATATAAAGAGTTTATGTTTATTATAAATTTATTAAATAACCATACATATATTTATCATCCTATAAAATATTTACTTATGATATTTTATTAGATATTTATTTTCAATTCGAGGCTAATGTCATGTTTCGGGTAATAACTACTTTTTGTGTATGCTTTGAATATGTATTTTTAGTCGTAATTATTTGATCACTGATAGATAATTTCAAAAATATTTACCATGATATAAATATTATAAATATTAATTATTTATGTGTTTATATTTTTTCATTATTGTTAGAGGGAGAAAATAAATTACACTATTTATAGAGATGGTAGGCCATATGTGTGCATGAATGATGTTTCCTTTTTCATGAATTATAAACTTATAGAATGGTAAATAATATATTTAATTATAAATTAATTTTTAGGTCAAATATATCACATAAAATTATTAAATTTACCATAATTACCTTTTATTCAACGATTTAGTGATAACATGAATCACATTGGTTCACTAGGTGGTAGTCCATCATAAACATAGACCACATTATCGTATACCGCACATAAGAGGAATTAAGAAGTTATGTGAATTATAATAACTAAAAAAATATATTTATTTTTAAAATGTCATATATATAAATTATATTCATCATCATACCCAAAAAATATATTTTTTATGGAAAACATGTCACATTGGTTCGTGAGGTGGTAGTTCGCTAAACATATGAGAAACATTATCGATTCCCATTTAAGGGATGATGATATTGATAAAGGTCATAAAAATGGTAAAATAAAATATAATTATATGGGATATAATGATGTTATTATATTATCATGTTTCAATAATATTTTAAGAAGTCTAGGAAGAAATAAATAAAATTTTATTGGATATCTTTAACTCATCTTCAGCTAACCTTTAATAGTTTTCAAAAATTCCCTTCATAGGTAGTATCTCATATGAAACCCAAGATTCTTGTTAGAGAAGATAGAAATAATGAAATTATTTAGTTATGGATTAGACTAACCAAATTGGTATTAGAAGTATTAATAGGATCGAAGAGTTGGTGACATTTTTTAAGTATAGGGGAGGACACACATGGTATATTTGAAATAATAATATTTACCGACATTTTTTACATGAAATAAGATCCAAAAATAGAAATTATATAGTTTTATAAGATACCAGGTCTAAATATTTATATCTAGTGAGTTTTTGAAATGATTTTGGTCATCTGTAATCCATAATTAATTTTGTTTAACCTAGATAAACAAACTTATACCTTAACCACAGTAAGTGTTTTTTAATGATTTTGAAATCCATTTAGAAAAAGAATTTTTTTTTAAATATATTATATATCATAAATTATTTTTAATACCAATATCGAATCCAGTTTCATGAAATTTAACTCATAGAGGTGAGAAAATTTAATTTAATATTAAACCCATAGAGATGATAAAAATGGGGGATTTCATTGCGGAAATTATCATTAGTATAGAAAGTTTTAATACACCAATTGAATGTTGAATTGATTAAAATGAACTAAATATGATTAGTATATATATAACTATACTTATTATACTTTTAAACCCATATTAAAATTATTTGGGTGTTTACAACGAAAATGATAATTCTAAATAAAACACATTACATTAAAATATTCATAGAAAAACATTTACTTTTCAAAATATTCTAAAACATTTACTACTAGATAAATTTCAAAAGTAAATTTAATAATGGAATTCTAATTTTTCAAATAAATTTTATAAACCTTTTAAAATTTATATTATTATTTATCAAGAAAATATAATTAATACAATTCTTTTGAGAAAATAATGTTTTTGAAACTTCTAAAGACTTTTCATAAATATTTAGTAAATATTATAAAATATTTTCTTTCTATAAAAAGATTATACTTAATAATAATAATTTATTTATTACTATTCATATATATATGTTTAGAAAATAGGTTATATTGGCCTTGTGTAGATAATAATATTAATAATATATGGTGTTTTGTTAACTCTATGTGTTGCATGTATCATATGAAAAACTCGTTATTGCATATAAGAAAACATATCGAATAAAATTAATTTATTAAAAAAAATCAAAAAACAACTTTTATTATATATTTATTAATGTATATATATAGAACTATATGAGGAATTAAATTAAAATTGTTGTAGGACTCCATCATATTGCGATACAATTGGTGAAAGGATATTCTTATGACTATAATTGTTTAAAGAGACTTTTGAAATGGTAAATATGATTCATAAAAATATGAGGGAAGCTCATATTAGGAAAAAAATGATATATATATATATATCCCCAGTAAACGGAAATCATCAATATCTTCAATAAATAACATTATATTCAATATCATATTTGACATGAAACACTCACCTTAGGCAACCTGCAAAACATATGACAGTTTTAACCAAACCATTAAATAATCACCTAAGAATTATATTAAATAAAATTTTAAATATATATATATACATATATATTTCCTTCTCAATATAAATTTATTTACAAATTAGTATTATATTTTCTCTAAATTATTAGTAATGTCATTTTATTCATGAAAAATATGTTTTATTCAAAAATGATTTTATTTACATTTTTGGAGAAAATATTATTTTAAATATATATAAATTTAAAAAATATATATGATAAAATGAGATTAACTATTAAAATATTATTATAAAATTTAATTTATTGTGATATTTAGGGTTTTAAGAATATTTTTTTTGTGAATAGTTAAAAATCCAAATTTCTGTAAAAAAAGTCATTGCATTATAGTAAATTAAGAAAATTAAGATTAATTTTTCCATTTAAAATATTATTTAAATTAAAATAATAATTATTTATTTATATTATAAAAACAATATTTCATTCCAATCGTATTTATAGTGAATTTTGTTATAAGTTGTTATTGTTTAAAATGGTTTTTTTTCAGAAAACTGTTTTAAAAAGAATAATGTTTCTCCATTTTATTTAACTAAAAAATACCTAATGAGGAATTATTTATAATAAATAAATAAATTATATAATTATATTAATATAAATTCATTAAATTATTATTATATGTCATAATGTTAATAAAAAATCATATTTTTCAAGAAAATATATATCTAGAAAAACCAAATTTTTTACACATCTGACTATTTTATTATAAATGAAATTATACCACTTATATGAATTGAATTGGGTAAAATGGAATAAATATTCATAATTTTAAATAATTATATTATTAAATAAGTTCAAATTTATTAATGTTCACAATTAATATTAAAAACTGTAAAAATATTTTACAATAGTTATATTAAAAATTGGTTTAATAGGGGGTTAACCAAATTTGTGGATTGTTAAAATAACCTAAAAACATTTATAAATTATATTTTCAGAAATATTTATACCTTATCAAATATAATTTACTATAATGGTCCATTTTTTAGATTTTTGAAAATTCAAAAACATCGGTATCACTTTTACATCAGAAAACATTTTAAGTGCACCACCCACCTCGCTTATAAATGGCCACCCACTATCCTGTACTATTAAAACCGTAAATGAAATTTTTCAGCGAAAACACCTAACCAAATACCTTCCTAAAATACCAATCCATTACCTAAATCCACTTTTTTGTTCATAAATTCATCCTAACAAGGATTTTATTCTAATTTGAATATGTTATTTGAAGAAGAGGTATCGTGCTTAACCGATAACTTATGTATATTTAGCCATCCACACCATTGAAATATTACTAAATTACTATGATATAATTACAATAGAGTATAAATGGTATAAATTTTTTATTTTATTATTTTAATAACCGAAATACATATCCTCTTCCATCAATAGAAAAATGAAAATGTTACTTGTGTGTTTGACAAACTACCACCTTGCGAACCGATGAAATTTTTTTCCCCAAACTCCTATCCAATATGGTTATGTTGATAGATTTGAAATATATATATATATATATGTGTCATATTTTTTAAATAAATATAATTCTGTATTTATGGTATCATATATACCTTCTTACTTCCCACTTTGTTGGGGAAACAATAACATCGATTGTGTGTATGGCAGACGACCTCCTCCCGAATTGATGTGATTAGATTTTCAAAAATTATTTACATGAAAGACAATAAGATTATATTTAATTCATATATTTGATATATATAACATAATTATGTAATTAATGAAATATTTATTATCATTAAAAGATAATATAAAATTTTTACTGTTCCAATCACTAAAGAGGATAACGACATTTGTGCGTCTATGTGGACTACCACATCCAAAATGGGATGAAATTACCTTTCCATAACCCAATAAAATGTAATATATATAATTATATTTAGATATGCAAAATTTTATTATAATCATTATTTAATTATAAAATAATTGTTAAATTCATTTCACAATGATCATTGAAAAATGAAAACTTTACTCATGAATATATATGACCTACCATCTCTTTAATTGTATCATAGCTCACTTTTCATAAACATATATAATTATTTCTTTTTATAAGTATTATATATTCCTAAAATGTATAATTATTGAATTATTAAAGTTATTGTAATGATTGAACAATGTCCAAATTTACTACAATCAACATATTGAATCTATTTTTAAATAATGGACCAAATGTCCTCTAAACACTGGACAGTTACGTAAATTATTATGTATTTAGATATAAAATTAGAAAAATGAAATAATTTTAGAATATGGTATTAATAATGAATAAAAAATTTACATATAAAATAATTTATAATAGTGCATTGTTCTAGAGTATAAGGTCATACATTTAAAGACTAGACTCTAGGTTTGGGACTTCATGTCAATTTTACTTCGTTGAGGAAACTATAATGTTATGTACCTAATTTATGTTATATTCAGTAAATAGTGACCATTTAACCTATAATATATTGAGTAATTATTTCATAACTTTATTTTTTGTTTATACTTTAATTATTTCATATTTGTGGATTTTAATTAAAGGATACTATGTGGAAGTAAATTTCATAAATATATTTTATTTCATTGAGTTATATTACTTTATTATTGACTTTGATATAATATTATTTTGTGTGTAATTAATTTTTATTAAATTAATTAGTATGTAAAATTGTTTTATGATTTTAAAATTATATTCATACAAACAATTAATTGATTAAATATCCCTTCAAAATTATGAACATTGTACGGGTGCCTCATCTCACACTATCGTCTTTGTGATATATGTTCTATTATACAACTATCTTCTTTTATGATTTTTATATAGTTCTAATTTTATGGTTATATCATTAATATAATTGTGTAATTGATTTTAATGTATAATTTGATATTATTATTCTATGATGCTTATAATGGAAGTGTTACCAAAGTGGAAAAGGTTTTATGTTATATTCTCATTTCTTTTGAGATTGTTTATGTTCAAGGACACATTTGAAGAATTCATATTCTATTATTTTACCGTAACACATATATTTTATTATTATAATGATATGAATGTGGTTTTCATGATTAATTTCTATTTAAACTATTGTTTATTGATGATATATATAGAAATATGCCATGGAATGTTTTCACTTAATAGATTAGTTGTTTTAATTTTATGGAGAAAATCAGGTGGAGAGTTTCTCATTCCTATAGGGAAACAGACAATGATAGAAATGCTTTTATAATGATATTGATTGTTGAGACATGATTGATTTGGTATTTTACATCTCTATAAATTTTTTATCTCATGTTGATGCTGATATGGAGGGTATTTTACACTATGGAATTTGTAATAGCTCATTATAATGCAAGAACCTTTGCATTTGTTTTCATAATTTATTTTTTAGTAATATGTTGTCTTGTATTTTTTTTCTGTAAAATATTTTTCCATATAAGATAACATCATTTTCTGTTATTGACTTCATACAATTATTTTCCTATAAAATGTTTTAAATGATCTTTTATTGGTATTTAAATTCACCATTGTGAACAACCCTTAATGTTACTTATGATATATTAAGGATAATTTCTAATGACACCATCCTCATTATTTATTGGGGTTAATTATGATTATTTCAAATATAACATCAGTAAACATATTTCATTTCCATAGGATAATCAGTTATCAAAGAAATTTTTATGGAATAAATTTGTTTTCCTTGGGTTAATCATGTAATTTTATGAATAAAGGTTCTTTTTATGATTTTTTATGGTATGAATGTTCATCGTACATTATTCATGTCATTATTATTCCAAATTTATTTATAAGGTTGTATTAAAATTATAGTTCATATGTGAGCCTAGCATAACTTATATGATGGGTGGTCCAAAATATCTTTAGTAGAGCCAAATATATATTACATGATGGGGGTTCATAGAGAGTGATATAATGCATTTTTTCATGTATATTAAATGTTTGTTCCTTTTTAAGGGTTATAAATGGGATCTATGAAGAAAATTTCCCAAGAAAATAGATTATTTTGTTCATGAATTCTATGGGATTGGATGTTTTCTTGGATCATGATAGACATAACATTCCTCAGGAATATTGAATAATATGAATCCTATATTTTTTAAATACTTATGAAATCATTCATGATTAATGATAATGTTATTGATGTATATTATGTTTCTTATGTTATCCACATGAATCATTATTATATCATCATACCCTTAGGTTCATATTATTATTACTGATAAAAATCAATTACTAAAAATAATTGTTTTTCATACTAATCATATGATCTCTCACTTATTTTGATTTATTTTCACTAAGTTATAATGAAATATGTTAAATGAATTATTTATATAGGGGTTTGACATTTTTTTGATGACATGATATGGAATATGAAAATATTGGTATAGTGGGAACTGTAATATCTTGAATTCATTAGTTTTATTTATGTAAGAGGTTGACTTAATTATCTAAAATAGTAATCCTTAATGGCCCTTTGGTATTTAAGTGATCTCCTAATTTATTTTAATTTTTTATGTATTATATTCTAGAAATTGGGTCAAATTAATTTGTATAAAATTCATAAATTTAAATTTAATTTCATTAGCACATAATCGATGAGTGTAGGTTTGAGGCTTTTATTGAAATTATCAGAGCAATGATTTGATAAATTTGGAGATTTGGATGTCTTCATGAGCCATTTTTTATATGATATGGATACCATTATAAGTTTATGAGTATAATTTTTATTATAACATTAACTTATTATACAAACAATTTTTTTGTTTCATTTGATGAGATCATAATGTGAATAATGAATATTTAGGATACATTTTATTAGGTTAATGTATGTGTAAAGATTCAGTTTATTGTTAAGAATTCAGTTAAATTATATGTAAATATGTGTTTGGGTAATGATTAAATTTAGGGTTTATATGATATTTTATATTGAGGTAATTAAAGGAAAAAAAAAATATCATGTAGATAACCAAAAAATATAAAAATGATTTCGTCAATAAGTGATAAATATTATTTCAAAAAAATATCACTATATTTTGGTCTTCTAAAATGAATGGTATTATATTACCTTTGATGTTAAAATAATAATTTATTTTTATCTTATTATGTTTATTTGGGATATTGCGTCATTTATATATAGAATAATTTACTTTAAAATTTTAGTTGGACTATTTAATTTTTAGGAATAATGTATTATTTCATCATATAAAAGATTATTAATTATGAAAATTTCATTACCTATTGAAAATCTTTTTGGTTTTTTTAATATCTCAAGACATGAAAATTTTATTTAAATCCATTTTATTGTTATGATAACATTTAAAGGTAGAATTCTGTGCTTTGGGCATGAAGAATTCTTATTGAAGACTCATCATTCAGAGTAAATGATGAAATTTTGGAGGAAATTGATTAAAGAATGGTATTTAACATATCAAGTAAGTAAATTTCTATATATTTTTTCAACATGGTAAAATAATTCTTAATATATAGTAAAATAATTTATAAACTAAAATATTATCCTATTACCATCATATCTGATGAATAAATGACCATTTAATTCATCACATTTTAATGGTTGTGTTGTTGATAAGTTTATAATTATAATTAAATTTCTTATTATCAATGATCTATGTCAATCTCTATCATTATTATTAAATTAAATTTTCTTTCCAAGCCCATATATTAAAATAACACTGATTTTTTTTCTAATTGGAGACCACGTTATGTGTTACAATATATTACTTTCAGAATTCTTTTTCACTCTTATCTATAGGATGTCTTATTAACTGATTTTACATTGTCGGTTTACAAAAAAGGTATTTTCAAATATAACACCTTGAATACTGATAATATGATAAAATTTTGTGGATGAATTTTATCAAAATGTGGGATAATTTAGCATCCCAATATATTAAATTAATAACATTATATTCAATTGTATATTTGATACACAACACACAACATAAATGACTCATGAAATATATGACTCTTCCAAAACAAGTTGTTAAATTAACACCAATAAATAAGGTTAAATAAATTAAGTAATATGTATTTATATTTTATACTAAATATTAATGTTTTGCCAAATTCATAGTAAAAATTAAATCAATTTTTTGTAATGTCATTTTAGTTGTAAAAATTATGGTTTTTAAAAGCTGATTTTTTATTTCATTTTGTGAGAAAATATTATATTTAATTTTTAAAATAATTTTTAAAATTATATTTTAATTATAATGTAATTTTTAAATCATAATATCAAAATTAACTTCAGGGTAATTTCTTTGTTTTTTGGAAAATATTGATTGTTTAGTGAAAAGTGAAAATACAGATTTTGTTAAAAAAGACATTACCAATCCATATATTAAGTAATTTAAAAGTAAAATTACGTTTAAATATTATATAAGGTTATATAAGTTTTATTTAGTTTAATTTAATACCCTTAATTACATTTTAATCGTGATTATATTGGTAGTTATTATAAATTTATTTTTTGGGTTTAAAAAAGTGTTCTTTCTAAGAAATTTTTTAATGTGTATAATGATTCTCCATTTAAATTAATTAAAAAAATTATAATGTTAAAATATTTAAATTAATATTAGGTATTATTAATATAAAAAATAAAATAAATTAATACTATAATTATTAATAGAAAATTATATAATATAAAATAATGTTTTTCATTTAAAATAAATTTCCTGAAAAAAATTCTTTATTACATGTACTGGTTTTATATTAAATTTAATTAAAAGAACTATGTGAATTAAATTGGTTAAAATAAATTAAATTTATTTATTCAGTATAATTTAGATAATATAATTAGGTTAACTTATTTTTTTTTCTTAATGAGTCGTGAAAAGGGGAAATCGTTTAACATGGTTATGTTTAAAGCATGTTTATTTGGTCAATAAACTAAAATAATAGTGCCTAAAATAACCTAAAAACTTGTATAAATTATCATTTCTATCTATATTTTCACCATATATAATTTAATTATCAATCATGGTCTATTTTGGAACATCATCTCATGTATAAAATGGGGGTATCACGTTTTAATATAATGAAATCTGATGTGTGAGACTCACCTCACTTGGAAAAGGAAACCAATTATCCTATATTCATAAAACCAAAAAAGTAATTTTTTTTGTAAAATAAAAAACAAAATACAATTATTAATTCCCTCATCATTACTTATATCCCATTTTATGATAATAAATTCATCATAAGAAAGATTTTGGGACAAAGATATGGAGGTTGTCCGAAGAATATGTATCATTCTACACCAACCATTTATTTTATTTTTACTCAAACTAATTAAAATATTCTGAAATTATAATGATATAATGAAATAATTATATAAAAAGTACTAAGATATTATAATATTAATTTCATATAATAAATCGATCTCCACCTCCATCAAATGTAAGACAAAACCACAATTCATTGGTACAATAAACAACCTTCCTACGAAACGATTTAATTTGTTCTCCACAACCTCCTCTAAAAAATTGTTATACTGATGCATTTAATTTATATATATGATATATTTAGAATAATTATACTTTTTTAAATCATATTTCTTATATTATTTCTTACCTTACACTCTTTCAGGGATATGATAATGACGTTCTTGGGTTCAGGGGACTACCACCTCACCAAGCGATGTGATTTGTTTCTCAAAAACAAGTTATACGAAATATATAAGGATAATGTTTTTTAATATAAGGGACATATATGATTTAATTACAATATCAATTAAATATTTATTATCTTTAAAATATAATACATCAATTTTTCATTTTCTACTCACTAGAGAATGATAATGTTTTTTGTACGTATGTGTTGAAAATCGCCTCTATGAAGTGTTGCAAATCTTTTTTAATCTCCACATGACTTGGATGATATATATAATTTTATATAATTTTTTATGGTATGATATTAATTATAAAAAATTAAAATAATTTTCACCTAATTTCCATAATTATTGTTCTAAAAATGAAAATTTTCACATATGTACATGTGACATAGAGTTTCGATGATGGTAATATAGATAGTTTTTCATAGAAATAATTATTGATTTCATGAAATTATAATTTATTTATAAAAATTATAATTATATCATGATTATTATTATGGATTTATAGAATAATTAACTCTTTGAAAACAATCATCATAACAAATAAGTTTTGAAAAAATCAATTTGACGTCCTACGAACACCCAACAAGAAGTTAACTCATAAAGTATTTTAATATTTCATTAAATAGAAAAAAATATATGTTATGAGTATAATATATCAAAATTAGAAAATTTTATCGGTAAATAAACCAATTTTTTAGGGTATTATATAGTATTTGACGAACATACGTGGAAATTTTGTACTCGATGTGTGTGGCATCATCTATTTTTTTCATCATTAAGGCATATTTTAATTTTATGAACTGAATTTATTTTATACAGTGTATATATATACTCATATAAATATAATTTAAAGAATATTTAATAAAAAATCATATTTCAAATTTTATTTTGAATTATTTAATCAAATTAGATTGTACTAGAATGTTACCGAGTGGTAAATAATCTCAAAACACAATTTATTTTCATTGGTTTATATTTCTTATTCATTTATTTGATATTATAAGATAATTTTTGTAATGAATTTTTTATCTTCTGTTAAATTACCATTTTCTATTTTGGATTAAATTTGATACACAAAATTTATCCATTTAGTATTTCTCACTTCTACTTTATCATTATTATAAGGGTGGCATGGATCAAAATGTCTTTTTCTAGACATATTTTATGTTCTACACTTATATTCATTAATGAGGTGTATCTATAATCAATTTTATATGCTATATAATTAAAATATTATTTTTTAATATTTTATATATCATTTGATGTCATAATTTCATGGCGATTATTATTGATGTGTTACCAAAGTTCCAATGAATGTATGTTACAATCTCCGCAATATTTGGGATTATTTATGATCAAGGTTCCTTTAGAGGAAACCATATAGTATGATTTTCATTAGAAAAGTATATTCTGTACTAATCTGGTTATGAATGTGGTTCACAGGTTTAATTTATATTTCCTCTAATATTGATTGAATAAATGTCAAAAAAAATTGTATGTGATACCAATCTTGTATGATTCTTCTTGATAGAGAATATTTCCCTTCCAAATCAATTCTTTTCTATTTTTTTTCAAATGGACTGTATCCTAAATAAATTTATTTACATAAAAATAGATTTTTGTGATTTATTAAAATCATGTAAAATGTTTTTAAGGAAAATATCTAAATTCCATTAAAAATGATCACTATTAGTCCCTTTAAAAAATGTTTGAAAACAATGTTTATTATTATGATTTATAAGATGAACAGATTTTACCACCATCATGACTAATCAATGTTTTAACACATATTTTTGATATTATGATGTTTAATTTAATTAAAAAGCATTTCTTCAATGTTTGTGAATGTTTTATATTTTAATGAATTTTCATCAAAATGGAAAAAATATTTTCCTCAAGAAATGTTCCTTCTGATATCTCAAAATCATTTTCTATCTATGATGAAATCATTTGATGTTACTCAAGTGGAAAAGGTTATTTTAGAAAATAATGTCTTAAATGATCTTTTATTGGTATTTTCATTCACCAACATAAAATCTCGTTATGTTATTCATACTCCACTAGGGATATTTTTTAATGATTTTTTCCTCACATTTTCATTGGATTAATTATGATTATTTAATATATATTACCAGGGAACAGATTCAATTTCCACAATTTAATCATGTTTTGTGGAAATTTTCAATGAACTAGTTCAATTTCCATTGGATAATAAATTTACAAATGGAATAATGAATTTTTTTTGTGAGTTTTTTTTATTATATCCATGTTATGTATACTTAATTGATGTTATGATTTATTTGACATTTATAATGAGGGGTTGATCCCCATTAATTATTATGCATAAGCACGATATAAATTATATGATTGGTGTAACTAGGTAGCACTGAGTCAGCCCGATATAGCTTATATAATGGGTATACCTAGATAGATCCTCATTTTATTTTGTATTGTAGTATAGAATATGTTTATTCTAATTTTAATGGATCTGTAAGTGTTATTCAAGAGTTTTTTTGAATATAATCTCTCAAGATACCATCATGTTTTCATTATGATTTCTATGGATTTTTATGATATCTTTGATCAAGATATATATCATATAGATTATGATTATTTATTCAAATAACTTTTGTATTTATTAAATAATTAATCCATGATTCGTGTTTTATGATCCCAGTATTGATGGGTTTGATTTATCATAGTTTTTACTAATGCACTATGATTCTGTCATTATAAAATAATGCTAATCATATTATCAATGATGAAAATAATTTTTTAATGAGATGGTTTAACCTTACATAGAATTTTATCTCACCCATCTTATATTTCATATTTCATAGTATTTCATGAAAGAAGTTAAATTTAATATTCCAATATTATTTTTATATTGAATGGAGTTATTTCTGTACATAGTAAAAAAATTGATACGCATTTTTTTTTGATATATATGAAATTCTTTTTAATGTATTATTATTTTATTAATGAGTATCCATAACTCTAACATTATATCATGGCATTATGTGTTTCATATTTCATTATTATGTAAATATACACATGGTGCATACTAGTTTTGATCCCTAAAAAAATATAGTCTGTCAAACAGGAAAAACAATGGAATATTCTAGACCATAGATAGTGGGTGTTATGAAGTAAATTTACTCACCTTATAAATGTTTTTGGAAAGGAAAACATGATTGAAAATTTTTTGTGGGATCCTAAAAAGTTCTTGAGGGTGAAATATTCCTACTTGTTTATGAAAATTAATAAAATTATAACTATATAATTTCATTAAGGTGAATGAATTTTATAAAACATGCAATGTTTAAAATAAATTAATTTTATATTTTACTAATATTAATTACAATATTTTATGGATCCACATTCATTAAAATAATTTTATATAATTTTTCAAATAAAAAAAGGAACATCTTTAATTAATCTATAATGATGTCCAGGTATTATATTGTATAATTTGATAGTAAATTTGTCAATTTTTTAAAATTAATTTGATTAAATGAACTTAATTATTGATAACTTCTTATTATATATATTTTAGGGTGAATTTTTTGGATTCTTATAATGTGATTTAATTTTGATGAATTTTTTTAAATATAAAATTTTATAAAAACAGTCATTTCATTTCATGTATACAAGTTATCTAAAATATTTTTGGATTTTAATTATTTTAGAATTTTCGATTTTTATTTTAATATAATATTATTAAATCCATGAGACTCATAATAATATTATATTTTTCTATAAAATAATTATATTGGTGTAAAATAGATTTTTATAAAAAAGTATTTTCATTTTTTTCACCCTTATATTAAAATTAATTCCAACAACTTATAAAAATTAAATATTTAAATTTTTTTATTATGAATTATTAGGTTCATAGTTATTAATGTTTTCTATTAAATTTATGATTATAATTAATATTAACCATGGTAAATTGTAATAAACTCAGTAAAAGGTAAAATAAGTTAATTAGGATTAAATATTTGTGATAAGATAACAAAATTTCATATCAATTGTTATTTTAAAATAGAATATATAACTTTATCACCTTTTATTTTATATTTTATAGAGTTATTTCTACATCAACAAGATTAATATATTTCTAATTTTTAAAATTTATGAATAATTAATGTAGATCCACTCCAATTACCTATAATATAGTACCCCATAAACTCACTTATTACAAAAAATTTTGTATTATATATCATTAATTAACTACCCAAATAAATGTAAAAATCTACTCTACATATCAAATAGGTAATTATCTCAACAAAATATGGGGAAAAATGATTATGGTGTAAGAAAAAGGAGGTTTTCTAAAGAAGTTTTATAACTCTAAACTATGTAATTTCTTATTCTTCCTCCATTAAACATATCATAAAATGATGAAATAATAAAATGCATCAAAAACCAAAGGAATTTTATTATTATCATATAAAACATTTTCATCTCCTTTTATATTACATGGGAAATTAAAACAATGGTCATGAGTACATGTGGACTAACACCTCCATGAAGCGATGTGTTTTGTTTTTCATACACACCCACATGGCTAGTTTTTGTGATGTATTTATTAAATATATATGATATTTATGAAACTGTTATTTTTTATTATAATAATATATAATCTAACATCTCATCCTTTAATCTATTAGCTATTTATAAGGTCACTCATGTATATGTGTTTACTACCAACTCCATGATGAAACTTGATTCATTTCCCATGTCTACATTTCATGGATTATTATCAAATTTTATTAAATTTATAAAATTGAAAATTATTTCATGATTAATATTCTATATATGATTTAATAATGAAACATTTTACCGTGAGCAGAATACTTCAACTTTTTTTGGATTTTGAAGATAACATCCTCAAAACTCCCAACACAAACATAACTGATTCAGTAACTATATAATACATGTTTTTAAATATAATATTTTTTATTATCATAAGGAAATGATGTTAAAAAGTTTTCATAAAATTTTTAATAATGTAGTAATTATACTATAACGAAGTTAAATAATGTATGTGGTAAGTCAGAAATGAGTTAATGGGGTTTTCGTTATAACATTTTATTAAAATTATAATGTGTTTTATAACTTTTTAATCAATAAAATGATTTAATATATTTATTCATATAATAAAATATAAGTTCATTTTCATTTAAACGCATCTTTTTCTTTCTTTATGTTGGATTTTAAAAAATATTTTTATATTTTTCCAAACAAGATAATTGTTTCCTTTTTGTTAATGTGATAATGGAATCTTTTTTTAAATAATGATTTAATGTGATTTTCCCACTATTAATAGAATTATAATTTAGTAATATTAATTTATAGTTATACATGGTTATTTAAAAAATATTAGTTCAAATTTTTAGAGGAATTTTCTTTTTGAATTATTTTCCAAAGAATAAGGTTCTTTATACATATTTTGATAGACATCCCAAATGTAATTTTTATAAAAGGCTAATTGAAATTATGTATAAGATATTATAAATTAAATTAAATATTATATGTTTTATATATATGTTAGGGTCCTTAGACATTTCTCGTGAAGATATTTGATCCTAATTAACCTCACTAATATCGTGAATGATGTTTTTGTTCATAGGGTAAAATATAATACAATTAACTGGGTAGGTTATTCAATTTATTAGAGACACATTAAGAATGATTTTATGATTTATATAAGGATATTGTTGCAAACATACCCAGATTTTTTTTCTGTTATTGAAAATAGGTTTTCATGAATGTATATTTATTTAATGAATAAAATATAATTAGCATATATCCAAAGGAATGTTTATTCTAATCAGAGGGGGGGAGTTTTGCGCTCGATGTCTCATCGGATGGAAGACTCACACCTTGGCCTTTATCCTCCCTTTCCTAAAATATCCATCGCCTAAAAAGCTTCTGTTCCTTTTCGTGAAGCGCCTCAATTGCCGCTACTCCCGACATATCTAAACTGTGTTGCGGATCTATATAAGCATACCCTGGTGGCTCGCTTCCATCCTCATCGTCCATCAGTGGAAGTGTTTTCCCATGTCATATTAATATATTGGGAGCTTCATGAGAGTCTGTTCATTGGGTTACTCGATCAAAGACAAATTATGGTTCGGTTTGGGTTGGAAGAAGATTAAATTATCGCTTGGCCCAGGGCCTCAAAATCGTGCAGAGTCTCTTCCTTATATTTCTTCCAATGGGATTTTGATTTTCATATGAAGCGTGACCCTTCATAGATTTCTAGGTGGGTAAGTCTTCCTGGTATCCCCCTTTCTTTTCAAAACCCTTTGATTATTTGTTCAATTGGAAATATGATTGGACGATTTCATTGCTCTGATCAACGGACTGAATCTGTGTCTCATTCGGTTTTCCCACGTATATGCGTAGAGGTAGACGTTGTGAGACCCCTTGTGAGTTGTGTCTAGATCATGTATGAGAAGGAGTTTAGATGGATTTCGGAGGTTGATTTTGAGTCATGGATGAAATTATGTGTAAAATGCAGACGTCTCGGGCATCTGGACAATGATTTCCGCCGGGGAGGGCTGGATGCTCACTCCCAAGGGATGGATGGACAATGTGGGGATAGTTGTGGGGTGCGTGCTGCTATGAGGTCGACTCATGTGGCTGTGATGGATGGCCATGTGGAAGCTGTTGTGGATCTAAAATATGGAATTTCACCTGGTAATTCAGTTCTATTAGAACATTTATGCACTGATGGTGATCTCGTCGATAAGCAATCTTTTGGACATGCAGAGAGGGGGATGAGGCAGCCTCACATGGATGATGCTTCAACCCCTGCTAATGGTTTGAAGATGGTGTAGATGAATATTAACCCAACTGTTATGCAGCTGTTTGATAGACTGAAAGGTGATCTTAGAATTGATTCATGCTCATTGGATAAATATATTGATTGCAATCCGTCATTTTCTAAGGGAAATTTGGCCACTTTAGAGGGTGATTATGAGAATATGGACAGGGGTCCTAGTACTATTGGCCGAATGATGGAGATTGTTACCTTGCAGGATGTTACCATCAGCAGAAAATGTTTTGTAGAGGAGGTGATAGTGAAAGAGCCATCTGTTGATCATGGGTCTGCAAAACAGGTTGGTGTGCAGCTGAAGGATCCACATGGGTTGTAGTCTCAGTCTTGGAAGCAGGGGGCTAATCTTGAGCTAAACAACCGTTTTACTAGTTTTTTGATAGAATACATGGTGTTAGACTGTGAAGGGGTTGTGTCTGTGGGTGAAAAAGGTTCGGAGGTTTAAGGTATTGTGGATCCAGGAAGTTATGCTATACCTTTTCAAGAGTATGAGGCTGTTAAAGAAGTTGGAAGCATCTAATTGGAGGTTGTTGCTAGTGATATCTTTGGGATGAATGGGGAAAATGTTGGGTGTGAACATGCAGGTCATTCAAAGTGTCTTGATATGCTGGATCCTAACTCTCAATCTCAGCAAGAATAGGGTGTGGAGGAGGAATACTGTGTTGTTCACATTTCAGGAGAAAGGGGGGATTGTCTCGATAGTGACAAAAAATGAAGGTGGTATGGTCCTAGCTTCCTATAGCGGTGTTGTTATGGGGGAGAAAGACAAGGTGTCTAGAAATGCGGATGTGATGACAGACCCACCACAAAGAAGGCCAAGGAGGTAATATTCTAACCTTCCAAAGCTAAGGACTACCAGGTCCTCTGTTGGGGGGTAAGGCTGGGCTGCTCAGTCTTCTAATGAGATTCTCTCTTTTGAGAAGCTAAACCTTACAAGGAAGTTTGCCATGATTTCGCGACATTACGACAGTTCATAATAGGAATCAACCACTACAGAGGATGAAGTTTATCATGGGTATATTGATGGTTCTGACTAAGATAATATGTTCTTGTCTTTTCATTTTGGCGTACATGCTTGTAAAATTTTCTTTTCTTTAATAAATGGTCAGAGGCTTGCCTCTGACTAAATTTCCTGGTAAAATTATAATAATAAATTTTTTTATTTTTATATCCATTAAATGTATATTTCCCTCATCTTAACCTTTTTGATATTTTTATAGGTATTAATGATTATTTGGTACAATAATACGGTATTAAATTCTTATTTGGGGATTTTTAATAACATAATAGTACATATCTTGAACAAAACTTGAGTTTTAAATTTTGAGTCCTTTTTATGGAAATAAATGAAAATTTGGTGGATTTCTGACATTATATTGTAATGGTTTGATATTTATGAGTCCTTCCAAATTTGTTAAGACAATAAAATTAAGAGATCTGCAGAATATAATAATATTCAATTCATAATATTAAATTTATAATTTCGTGTTGAATAGGGTGTGAGTCCTCATAAAAATTGAGTTTTCATAATATACAATAAATAGGCAAGTATGAATAGAGTGTTTTAGTTTTTTGGGAATATGGAGGTATACTGTAAGAAATGAATAAATCATATAAAGTAGAGTGAAACTCAAATTTATCAATTTAAAAATTTATCAAAATAAATTAATTAATAAACGTGATAAAATATCTGGTAAATAAAATTATAAATTGGATAATGATATAGTAAATATTTAGAGGGTTATATGATATGTTGTATTTATAATTATAATATGGTTAGTGAATAAATTTGGTTGAAATAAATTATTATAAAAGTATACTTTGTCATAAAATATGAAACGGGAAAAGGTTGTGTGGTCATTATGTGGATTATTTATTGGCTATTGTGTGTCAAGAGGTAGAGATTCCAGATGTTGTGTGATGATGATGATGTGACTTTGATGTGTGGTTATATAGTTTCCACCATAAGATATAAACTATAAGGTGAGATTTTATATTGTTATTTTAAATTTTATTTTCTATTATTAACATATCCTGACATGAAATTGGTAATGAAACTCGCATCCATATTATATTTTTGGTTCATAGTGTACCTGACATGTAAGATATCAGAGATGTGGTTGGAGGAAAACTGACCCACTAATTCACAATCTTATTGTCATGTATTTGTGATGTGGTTATATGACAGTGATGTGGTAATGTGTCAGTGATGTGTTTTTTTCTAGTTTTATTGATTTGTGGTGATAAATATTTGTTTTAAAGGTATGGAATGTGGATGATTTTTTTCCAATTTTTAAAGTAATGATACGTGACGATATAACAATATTATGGTTCGGTATTTTGGAATATGGTTTTTACATTAATTGTAGCATGATACCATTATCTATTATGAAATGTGGGAGTGTATATGAGTTAAGAAGAAGATACATAATTCTTTATTGATATTTTTTTTCATGATTATTACACAATTATACTTTTATTTGAATTCGTATGAGTTATAATTTATAAGGAATGGAAATAGTTGACATTTTGTTGGGTAACAAGTCAGATGAATTGCATGTTCGTTATGGAATTAGAATGCATCTTACATATGTGTTTAAGAAATTCATGGGAAAACTAAAAAATATAATTTTTATGTAAACTAAATATTTTATACACTATTTATTCTAATTGGTTGTGTAGATTTAATAAGAAGGATAATTTTTTTTTCTGAAGTTCACTATTTGAGTATGTGATTCCACCTTATTATCATCCATTATTGAATTTAATTTCATGATTATTTATTTTGATAATGTATGTAATTTCATTCAAAATATTGGATAATTATTTTTTATTTGATATGTATTATTTTCTAAACTCATCAATAATTATTGAAATTATATAGTATAATTCCTCCCTTATTTAGTTTTAAACACTAACATATTGTATCCAACCCTTAACCCACTGGAAGCATGGATCGAGGGATATCCTTGTACTAACTCTTGTTCTATTCTGAGTTCTGATGGGGATAATCATGACCTATAAAATGAAAATTAGTTTAAGTTTACTAATTTCCAAAATTTTAAAATTGAATTTCATTATTTTTCATGATATAAATTTCATATTTAAAACTATAAATCATGTAGTGAAATAATGTTAGGGATTCCATTAAACCAAAATATTTTTTATTTAGATTTAATAATTTAGAAAAATATATTATAAGGATAAAAAATTTATGTTGTAAAGTATATTCCCTTTGATACTAATATGAATTAATTAATGAAGAGTTCACATTATCAATATCAATTTTAAAAATATTATAGTCTAATTTATGTAATCATTTCTCCATGATTAGTTAATTTTTTGGTTTTATTTTTTTCAAAGAAGATTCAATATTATTAATAATATATTCACAATAAATAATCTTTTTAAACATTTGAAATTTAATTTTAAACTTAAAATAGTAGGTTTCAAATAATTTTCAAATACATAGAATAAAAATTATTATAAAAATCATTGTAATTGTCATTCCTAGTCATTATCAATTACCAAAATTTCAAAATTATCATTTTATGGCTTCTCATTTCATTTAATACAAAAACCATTATAATATAATTATATAATATTTTTAGACAAACATTATTGTATTTTTTATATTAATTAATTTAATCTATATACACATTTATTTGGAAAATAATCCTTAAATATTTAATCAGCAACTTTCTTATAGAATTTGTCTTTTAATATCATTTTAGTAAAATAGTAAATTCTAAATACTTTAAAATATTCAGTAAAATATTTTCAGATGTATAGTAACTGAAATAATTTTTTATTTATGATTCATTGTCATTAAATATTAATTTTTATTATGAAGAAAAATATAGTTAACTTCCATAATTTTTTTCAGATTTTATGGTCATGAAATATTATTCTCTTGTCAAAAAATTATATACTATTACTTCCAATTTTATTGTTAAGGTGTTTTTTCTTATTCATACATATTATATTTTTAATGAATTATAAAATTGTATGTAAATTATTTTTATATCAATTAATTTATAATATTTTAAATTAAATTTGTAATATTAATCCAATAAATACATCCCAATATTCTATCTATATGTTTTATAAAATTTAATACATTCTATCTTTGGTTTAAAAAATGTATCATTTTCCATAATGTTTTAATAATTAATGGGTTTGATAACATGAAAGTCACCCTATTAAACACGGAATCTTGTTATCTAACATAAATTACATTAAATTTACCCAAATAGAATTTTATATTGAATCTTAATTCTTTTATTATTTATTTTAACCAACATTCCATGTTTATTTATTTTGACCATCATATTTTTATGATGGTTGTGATCTCATGTCTGCATTTTTTGTTTTAGGATGTGTGGTTGGGATGAGATTATGGTTCGCGATATTGATTTGGGTTCATGATTTTCTGTTGGTCTGCTTCGACATTGTGGAGGCAGTGTGGTTTGTTATAGGGGTAGACTATGAATTCTTTAATGGGGGTATTGTGATTCTAAATTTTTTGGAACAGCTTGAATCCTATTTGGTGGTGTGTTATGTGGTTTTGCCTATGATCTATGAATTTTATCTCAAATTTCATCATCAACAAAAAATGGACCTTTTCTCTTTCCAAAATTAATGTTGAATCAATCACCAATGCTTAGTCAGAATGTGATTCTTGAGAAGATTTTATAATTGAAAAAAGTACAACACACTACATAGATCTATATCGGATGAGGTTCGAAGAAGGAATATTTCACATGAAGATGCTATCCAAATTTGGATGTTGCAGAGGGTATGGATCTGCCATCAGTACCAGGCCCCTGAAACCCTACATCGGGTTGTTAGCTAATTGGTCTTGTGATGGTGAAGCCTAGTCATCACTATGTAGTCACTACGGTGGGGCAGATCTTGTAGTCTTGATCTAGGTGATCCTCTTTCATTTTTTTATTTGGTTTTAATGTTTTAATATACTAATTTCTATCTTATCCTCAGAACTGATTTCATAATAAAAAAGTTATTTTTTAGTCAGTCAGTGAGTATTTACTTTCAAAATTATATTATTATCACTATTAAATAAGTTATTATTTGATGAAGAATTATATTTCATCCATTAAATAATGAAAGTATGGATTTATTATAATTTTTTAGATTCTAGTTCCATATTTTTAAATAAATTACTTTCCATTACATTGTCACTTATAACAGTTAGTGATCTTACATAATTATAACTTATATTTGATCATAATTTCTATCACTTATAATATCATATGAGTAATCAGAGTCAAGAATTCAACATTTATCTGTGTTCATTTAAGGAAAAAAACTATAATATAAAAAAAATTTAATCATTCAAATCATTATAGATGTATTAATTCGAGAAAATTCTATAGTATCATATGGTTTATTTGTAAATACAATTCAAAATAATGTCTATCCAAATTACATCTTCCATAAAATCTAGAAATTTGTTTAATATATTATGAGTATAAAATAATTATTTTTAATCAAATATTTTATTTTTTCTTAATGTAGGATGAATTATTCAATTAAAATATATATTTTCTTTAATAAAATTACATAGTTTAAAAATAATTATAAAATTTTTTTATATATATTATATAATATCAAAAATAATTTTAATTTATTTTTATAATTATCTATAAAATGCACTCTCTTAAAACATTCACTTTCTATTTTTGAAATTTATTTTACTTTTCCTAGATTTTAGGATTATTTTTCTATTATACATTTTAATATATTAAAAAATTATATATTTTTATTTCTTCTTAAATTTAGAGGTTGATAATTGAAATTTCATCTCCAATAATATATTTTTTAATTTTTCTTATATCTGGTATTATTAAATGTAGAATATTTAATTTCTTTTAATTTTTTTGAATAAATTCACATTTTCTTATATTAAGATATTTTCAAATAATAGTGGTCATTAAATTTATAACACAATTTCACATTAGAAAAATTCCATGAATATTAATAAATTTATTTAATTTCAATATTTGTGGCGCAATTTTTTAATAATATTTATAGGAATCAAACTTATAATATTTGAATTTTATTAAATCATCACTCAAATTATTAATTATTTCATATAACCAATGTCTTTATTATATAATTGTATCGATGTAGATTTAGTTTTATACCTAAATAATAGGAAATAAATATGTATGGTTGTAATTCTCTAATGAAGAAATTTTGATTGATGAAATTTATTGAAATATTCTATTAAGTAAAATTCAGCTGTGGTAGGTTATATTATAACAGATTTAGTGACCTATAAAAATATGTTATGAATTATTAAATGGGATTTATGAGAATGGGGGTAATTGTTTTTTATAAAGGGGTGTCACTCTAAATATTATATTATCTTATTGAATAATATTTTTTAAAAAAATTTATCACATCATTTTTATGAAATAAAATTAACAAGTATAACGTTTAAAATGAGTGTGTCAAATGTGAATATATTTTGTTCCTTGTAAAAATGAATGATATATTAAAAATGATTATGAATGAATTTGTTTCGAAACATGAGATCTATGTTATGTGGAAAATTTAATCTAAAACCCATTAGTACAAATTTTAAATTCATTTACCACTTGAATATTGGAGTTAGATATAAATATTTTAATAATAAATAAAATATATTATTGGGAGTATTAAATAAATTCATAGAAAATGAGACGTTATTGAGGAACCACATGATGATAATTCCATTATTAGATGAAAATATGTAAATCATTTATTTGTATACACATCACATACCTTGGGTGATATGAAGCGGTGTTTGGGATATATGATACTAATTATTATATTATATTTTTAGTCTTTTATTTCATATAAAATCAAAGTGGATATTGAAAATAAAATTTGATGATTAACGAGTGCACACATAATTTATTATTAAATACATTAAAAAATTTAACGATATTCAATATCAATAAGAACTATTATATTTTTTGAATGGAGTTTCTTAAAAAAATCTAAAGAGTAATATGGAATAACTATTACCTTTATAGAGGAAACGATATAGTAATTCCTCTAAGTGACTAATTTTTATAATTATTTTTATAACATTGTGCATTAAATCATTCATGGTATTTAATGTAACCCATGAGTATTGATCATCAACATTGGTAAGGGGGTGCGGAATGAATGTTTTATGATTTTATCTTCTAACAATAGGATATTATTTAATGTGATAATGTTAATAGATAATATTTTCTATAGGACCCAATTACTGACTCTATATATTCAAAATAAAATGCTCCAAACAAAACATAAATTTTTAAAAGGATTATATCCATGTTTGAAATAACAAAACCCCTTCATTCATACTGATATAAATGGAAAAAACATATAACATATAAAAGAAGGTGATAAAAATGACCTATAGGAAGTTCAATGATTCTTAACCCCTCAAATTGGTTTCCTACAAAAAATTACTTAAGATTAAAATGTATATAAAAATATATAAATATAAAATTAAAAATATAATTAGAAAATATAAATATGTTCATTTTTAAATTAGATCTTATCTAGTATATTATTTATTAGTCTACTACAATTAGTAATTGATATATTAATTCCAAAAAATATATTATCCCTTGTTCTTAATAATTTTTCTTATAATTATATTATCAATTTTATGATTTTAATGAATATCATCACTGAATTTTTTTCCATCAATATATTTTCCCTGATTATTTATTAAACATATTATTAATATATAAATGACAATATTTTTTGGTAAAATTTCAAATTTTATAGTATCATTGACTACAATGATTGAAATTAATTTTCATATTGTCCTCTCAAATATCATGAATAATTTAAGAACTCCAGTCAACACATATTTTAAGAAAGTTTATGTGATGAATCTGACCATGTGACACAAAATAATATATAAAATAATAACTTAATTAACATTGATATTTAAATCCAACACATATTAAAAAATTATTTCATTAATACATATATATATATATATATATATTGAATTAACAAAAAATTAATACCTAAAATATGTTTCTTAAATATAATTGTATAATTTTAATATTTATAAAAAATTAACGAAAAAATGTCTATGTATAAACACTAATGATGTTTCTAAACAAAGTATAACATATACTTTGGAAACAAACATTAAATTTCATAATGAATTATAATCAATATCACATAGAGTATAAAACTACTACACCAATCTTAAATAACATTCATTTTACAAATTACAATATCACATAACATAGTGGATTTTACTATATAACATAAATATTATTATTATAAAACTATAATTCAATATTACAATACTTCATTAAATTTTTATTCAATATCACTTAATAATTATTAAAACACTTAAAAAATGATGTTAAGTTATTGTTTAATTTTATGATGTATTTTATTATCACATATCACAGTTAAATATTAATTAGAATCTACATATCAATTTCACACAAATTTTATAAGCATTTATTTAATGTCACAAACATTTATAAATATTTTTTAAAAAATACAATCATTTTATTAATTCTATAATTACCTCCAACAAATTATTTAATCACTGTTTGATTTATGTACTAATATAATATACTATCTTTGACGAAATTTATATTTTATGGATTTCATTTGAATGGTATTTGAACACTTTTTTTACATAGGAATTACCTCATACGTCAGGACCCCAAAACCCCAAAGGCATCCCTTCTGGGAAATTTAGAGAAGAGAGATAATGATTTCAAAGGCCCACCACTAATTGAACATAGGATACCAATATGTACCAGTAGTATATATTATACATAATTTGGAGGCATTACCCTTTTATAAGAAAATCATTATCAAGAGATAAGATATGTGCACAAAAAACCCCTAATAAATATTAATTTAAAGGACCCAACACATGCATGTAATTTTTTATAAAACTAAAACAACTCAAAAAATGAAATATAATTACCCAATGTAAATTTGCAACATTGACCACTGATCCCAAATTACTCATGAACTATTCCTTGAGCTAGTAATGGTGAGCCCAATCACCAACCATCTCATGCAGTCCTAAATTTTTTTATAAGAACTTAGTGTTAATATAATAAGAATAATCAATCTAATCTTCACCATAGAACCTCATTAAAATGATAATGAATGTATTTATTGTCTAGTGAATAAATAAGTGAAACTAAATCTTGACCTAAAATGGTATTCTAATTTACATACAATGGATCTATCCCCATGCATAAAAAAATAAGTAATGATATAATATCCAACTTAATGTCAAATGAAGGTACATCACTGCCCCTTCACCACTAGTATTCAACAATTCCCCAATGTCACATATCCTCATACACCTCACCAAAATAAAAATGACTCTATGGAAAAATTAGGGAATCATTATCATATTATGAACACAAAGTATTATGTAATCTCATCCACAAGAATCCCTAGTATGTATAGTAACCAAGTTGTTAAATAGGTGCCAAAATAGTATATACATAATATATTATGGATCAGTCCATTACTTCTGATACAAATCACACATATAATTATCCTTAAGATACTTTCTTTTTTGGTAAAAGTTTATAAAAATACCATAAGTCATTACAAACCTCTACAAATATATATGGGAAAGGTAACCAAAATTTATACAACACATAATACCACCAATTGATGAGATCATGGAAAGAGAGGGAATTTAGCCATATGTTCCCCAAAAATATGAATATTGTTCAAAATAACCTACCAGATTACACTGGGTATCATCCTCCCTATCAAAATTATTGGGGCTATAATTTTAAATATAATTTACAAAATCTATATAACTCACAACTACAATATGGGAAATTACCAGGACTCAACCACAACAATAGTTATATCCTCTTTGAAACCTATATTATAATGCTAAATACAATATATCCAACAAACACATAAATATTTCAACAGATATTACTTTAATTATATAAATTAAAATTTTCATATTATATTTTTTATTCAATTGAATTTCATTGCATCTAGGAATAACCAAACTCATCCCATGGTTCCTCAAGAGTTAAAATCATTAATATTTATTCTTAAGAATCCAAATTAATTTTTCATATTATTTAACATTTATTATCATTCCATAATTTCAAATAATATTTGAATCATCCAAATATTACCTAAAAGCTGTATAAACTAGACAAATCTAGCTAAGTTATGTGGTGGGGAAAGGAAAAGAGAAAATAAAAAAACCATATCAAACAGAACTAAAAATTAGATTCACAAGCAGCAATAAATACTAAATATCATTTTAAAAATAATTGGAAAGAATGGATTTTATTAGATCTGTGGATCTATGTCATCACCAACAACTAATTAATAACAATATCCATCTTGTCATCACTGGTGCTAACTTCGACCACGAACCTAGGAATACCTACAAGTTTCTTATTGATATATCAACCATCCTAGGATTACATCACATTTCATAGAAATGATAAACTATCGCATAATAAATTTCAATAAGAATGAAAAAAATTCAAATAGTTCAACTAGTCCATATAACCAAGGTATGAATCCTTCATAAGAAAATAGGGTCACTCATCCTTGAATAATTATCTTTAACAATAAATATTTATTTACCAAAATTAATTAACTAATTAATTTATCATAGGTTATATATATATGAAAATTAAGTAAACAACTATAATAAACTAAAAACTATTTAAACATGTTTCAGGAATTACATTCCATTTTGAAAATTAAAAGAATAATTGTCAAAATTAATCATAAATATTTATTATTTAAATAATACATTTATAAAAATTAATCTTCCAAATCCAATTTCAATAAATTAAAATCACAAAATGTTATAACATAAATAATAGAAATTACACTATCTATAAAAAAGATACAAAATATTAACATGAAACAAATACATGTGATCTCAACTATAATAAATGAATTACATAATTAATTATAGTAACTCTAAAACATTTCTTTCCTTTTTCAATATAACAAAAATCAGTAATTTGAAACAGTAAAAAACGACAGACAAAATTAAAACAAAAAACCTACCCCAAACCAAAATTAATACATTAAAGTAGGATCCAGAAAACCTTTTATACCATTAATCAGACGAGATTCAAAAATCGGACTTCAATCAACCAAACCTAGTCAGAAATCAATGAAGATCATGATCAACACATAATAGAAATTAATTTAATATCCTTCATGATTACCACCTATCAGCATCATCACCCGAAAACAACCAGGGATAAAATTTGCAGAAGGTTTTCTGAAAATAACCACACCATCGATGTCTCTATACATGATCCCTACCATAAATGATCCCCTTCATACGAGATTAACACATTTAAAAAACTAAATCAAACCCGAAAAAATACATGGACACTGATGGAGATCATTATACTTGACATTACATCTTCATCACACATAACTTTTTCCTCTAAAAATCCCCACTGAAGGATGAAATCATCTCATGAGACATTGTTAGCCACTCGATCAAACAATCCCCCATATTCCTTGAAAACCACCATGACAAATTCACCACTGTCAAAGGACATGTTCTTGGAACTCCTATAGCCTCTTAACCCACATCCCAAAACCTCAACATCACCAGGCTCGTGATCCTTCTCAAATTAGAAAGTATAAACATGAGGATAGAGAATGGAACATAATGTATGAGTCACTCAAATGATGTCATTAATATGGGGAATAAAACAACAAATAATGAAAGGATTACACCAGACTTCCTTGAGAAATGATAAATACTGAACAAATGAAATCCCAAAACCAATTAGAAACCCCTATTCTGATCTAGAATGGAAAGACACAATGGAACAAGTTGTTAGAGTAGGGTATTCCTCAATCGATCTAATACAAACAATAGCGACCAACCTACAAATAGGGAAGGAAGGAGGAGAAATACATAAGAAAGGGGAAGAGATGAAGGGGAAGAAGGAGATGCTCTTAGACATGCCACTAATCCCACATCATAGGGTTTAAAGAAGAAACTATATGAATGATGGATAAGGATATGTGGAATCTAGGATATCATTTATTATATTTTAATATTAATTATGATTAATTCTAATACTACCCAATGATATTAACTATTATAACATTATGATAAAACTTTGAAAAATATAAAATAAATCCCATACCTTAATAATTTCATCTCTCATCAAATTTTAATGGAATAATATTGAAAATATCTAATTAACTATCTTATGTAGAAACAAGATTCCCTATCAATTTCTTATCACGATCATGCCATCTATCCCAAATATATCCTTTTGAGAATTAAGGAGGTAAATCATCATATCATAAAAATAAATAATTGGAGAAAACAAAATTGAACAATGACGAACCCATAATAGACATATCAAAAATTAAATCATTTTACCATGAATTGATATCTATAATGTGAGGTTTAAGTCCTGTAAAATGGTATTTAAGAGGATTAAAAAATTACCATTGGAAACTAGGGGTTTTGAGGGAATTTTTTTAATGTACAAGTTTAAAAGGGGAAAATATCCCATTATTTTGGGAATTTTATTTTTCTTTAATTGTTGTAATTATGTTTAAATAGTTTTTAATTAATAGTTTCACTTCAATAAATTGGTTTATGAGTTTTAAAAGAATAATTTTTATGATATTTTAATTGATGTATCAAATAATTTATACAAAAGGGGGTAAATAGTGTTCTTTTCATTAGAATATTTATTTATTAATCATTACCTATAGGAAAGAGTCATTTGAAGGCATTGAGTTTACAATAGTTGATTGGTGAGATAATATTATTATCTCAATCATATGATTGGATGTTTGGACAAGAACACATGTATTCAACATTATTATGTTACCTTGAGATGTTTTTTGATGGATATGTATTAATGGAATGGATTGATAAATATTAGATGATAAGATAGTGGCGAATTGCCCATGGTTAGTAGAAGGAGATGATTAAACTAAGGTTACCAGATAAAGGGTGGAACCAACCAATAGTATGAAGAAATTCTCAATTCCATTAGAAAAATTTCTATATACTAAAATATATTATGGTTATTAGTAATTTATTCATTATAAAAATTTATCACCACACATTGAGACTAAGATTCAACTTGAATATAGAAAGAATAAAATTATCCCTAAAAAGAAAAAAATCATGCAATCCTTTTCTGATATTCAATGTTCAAGACATATTGTTTATTAAATTATTTTTCTAATCAAATGTGAAGATGGTTGAATTATGATGTTCGCGTACCTTAGTAGAAGTTACAGATGAAGGTGTGTAAGATGAAGAAATGTATCCTTTCTACTAGATGGTCATGTACAATGATCTAGATGCAATTCTTAGGATAGTGAAAAGAGAAATTATGTCAAAAAATATTTTTGCGATTATAGTTAATTCCGAAAATAAGGGTTTTTTAAGGAATAAAAAACAATTTCCTAATGGTCAATTAGAGGTTTATTTGTCATTATATAGAGATGATTTTATGAATATAGTGAACATAATTGTTTGAACCAAGACATCAGAAAAAATATTTCAAAAGAAGGTATTACATATATGTTTCTATGAAAATTAATCAAATATATATTCCAGAGTGGAGATATATGATAGATTATTCTAATTATATCCCTCACAAAAATTGATGAGGATATTTATACCATAAAAAATAAATTAAAAATAATTTTATCCAATAAAGGAGAACTATATAGTGAAATTTAAAAAACAATGAGAAACATAATGTTCCTGGATAGAGAGATCTATATAGTTAATCAAGTAGAATATGTCAAAAAAACATCATAAAATTATTTTAAAAGAGGAATATAATAATAACTCTAATATTTCATCACATATATTTACTAAATGTGATCTAGATAGATGAATATTGCAGATCCTACGAAAAAAAATATGAATGATACCAAATAAAAATTACCAAAAAGAGGAGTTCTTTTTTTGATGTACCAGAAAGAGTATTTAAAATCCTTAATCTCATTAATTGTGCTGATACTATGTTATAATTTTAACACATCTATAATCTTGTAGGAATAATTTTGATTCCAGGAAATATTGTAGATATGTTGAAGATTATAGTTGATGATGCTATCAAATGATAATTCATAATAATATTTTGGACTCATATACTATAGGTATCCTTGTAGGTGGTTAAATTATGAATGTATAATTTCAGAAAATATAATGAGTATAGGGATTTATGAATTGTAATTTCACACACCTATCTTTTTATTTGGAGAAACACTACCTATATAAAGAAGATATTATTTGATGATGACTGACTGATCGAGATTTGTTTGTTATACTGATTGTGGATATGGTTATTATGTATGATGTAAAGTGAAATTACAATTTTCTAACCATAATGATTTAGAGAATTTATCTTATGTGTCAATGTATCAGAGAGAGATACTAGAAAAATTGTTAATATATGAAGTAGATGAAATAGATTAATTACTAAATAAATCGAAAATACAACAAGTGCCATACGAAGATATACCACAAAATGAAGCATGGATCTAGGATAAGAATAAAGTATTGTATGAACTATTTATGAATGAATAATATAATATTAATAGTTTTAAATGAATAATAATTTGATGGAATTTTTTTAAAATAATAAATATGATATTGAAAAAATATAGGAAAACATTTTATTTTAATTCATTCTAAACCAATGTAAGATGAAATAAAAACACGAGAATAAGAAATCATGAATCCTTTTTAAGGATATAAGTTTTAAATTTACTATAGTGAAGGGGAATAAATCAGAATGTAGTAATTTTTATACATGATAAAAAGAAGAAATGTTTTTAGTACACAAATATGCATGTGTGTGATGTGATGAGAAAAAGAAACAATGCTTCATTCAAAATAAGTCACACTAGAGGAAGGCCATAATTATTTTTTAATGTTTTTAAATAAAAAGATATATAATATATAGATAAGTATTATAAATATCAAATATGTTGAAATAGTTTTACTTATAATTCACCAATGTAGGTAATTAATATTCTTTCCATCACCCATATCAATAAGTAGTGAACTAAGCCTAAGACCGTGATTTTTTCCTAGAAAAATCACTAGAAATGGATATCTCATTATAGTGGATAATACATGTATTCATCATCCCCAAACATGGAAATTAGTAAATACACTTATTTAGTAGTGAACGTTGTAAAAGGTTCTTGTGAAATCCTTTTCATTATTTCATATAAATATATTTGAAAATAAAATTATAATAAGAAAATAAATATCCAAAAATTCCTAAGAGGTAATGGGATAACAATTTATAATTTTATTAAAAATTCCCTAACACTAATTCACCCCTATTAGTGCTTTGAATATAAAAATTTGTTTCACCCTTGTTGCATCAGAGGCAATTTTAACATATATTACATGATCTGATTTAAATATATTCAATTTTTATGCATTTATATTATTTCCTATATTAATTATGTACTATAGTTTTGGTGATGATTTATTTATCTCATATTATAATCACATTTCAACAATTACCAAGATAAATAGAACAATGAAACCAGAAAGGAAGATGTAAAAGATATCCCTAAAAATCCAAAATGAAAAAAGGAAGTTTGGTTTCTCCATGTCATGATATCAAAGAAGAACAATTTGTCATATAAACTGAAGAATATGTTCTTCAAATGACCACCATAGAGGAAGAAAAAATTTTCTTCTTAAAGTGATCATTTGGTTTTTGTTGATTCTTCATCAAAATTCCTTAAATATTATGATCCATGAAAAGGTGGTGATGGAAATATATCTATATATTTTGATGATATATTAGTTGGAATATTAAAATTTATTCCTTATTTATTACTATATAATGTTCTCTTTCTTATTGAGGCATTAATAATCTTCAAGAATAAACAAATGAGAGAATAATAAGTGGATAAAATAAGTAATATTTTCATGAAATGATTTTTGAATATATAAATCCCTCCAAGTAGGTTAGATCATTTTAGACAATAATGTATGAGAATGAAACAAGTTCCTCAAAATTAGAAAATAAGTGGATAATTAATTTATAGAAAAATATGGAGTCATGAAGACTATATAATAGAATATCCATGCTCATGGAGATAAAAATACAAAACGTCATTGGCATCAATGATTTCCTATTTTGAAGTGAAGTTGAATGAGATGATGGAAAATGAATCATTATTACAAACCAATGTTCAGATGCATGCTGAAGAGTTTGAATAGATAAATAACGATTATGATGATTATTTTATTTTTATTCAATATTGCAATAATATCATCAATATATGATATATATATATATAAATGGAATTCTTGTTTACCGATCATGAAATGAAAAAAATTGAGTCTCCGTAGATGAATGATAATTTTATTTCTACTACCGAATACTCAATAGAGGATTATAATGTTACCTTACCTCCAACATTTAAAAATTATATAATGAGTTAATTTTATGACCAATATTAGGAATAAACTATACAAGATACACCATCAATACATTCTATAACTCCCTAACCTCAAAATCCCATAATCGTAGCATTATTACGTATCATTGGCATGATCACAAAAGATCAAGTCTCAAAAGGCTGATTAGTTTAGTAGCCTTGGAGGTATTATATAAATTCATATGGTATAAATTACATCATAAAATGGAGAACTACTACAACATTATTTCCATAGACAACATTGAGTTCCCATAGATTATCCCCGAAGGTCAGTCATAATATACTTTTTCGCATCCTTGGAAGAATAAAACATAGAACGGGGTGAGCTCAGATTCTCAATAGAGATAACAATACAGCAGAAACATTCATAAATAAGCATGAACATTTAAGGAAATGTGTAAAAATAAATTAAATCTTTTTCAACATAAAATTCATCATAATAGGGAAAATATAAATCAATATAAGGCCATTTACATACTCACTTGGATATTCTACTAGTCTAATAATCCCATTCAATATCAATAGCCACTTTCATAATGATGGAATGCATAATTCCAGACTTCATTACTGCATAGTCAAGGCCTTGTGCCAAGACTACAAATTAGATTTTGTCAAGGCCATATTCTAAGACACTAGTTTGACTCATTAGACATACTGATGCATCTAAGAGCTATATCAGGCTCCACCCATCACCTACTAAATCCAATACATTCCACATCTTAAAATGGTTTAAACCTAACATAACCATTCGTATTAAAAGTAGCATACGAAATATAAATACTATTTCCATAAACCTTGAATGGTATAAAATTAACACATCCATAGTCAAAAATATCACAAAACCATTGAGACAGTATAGAAGTTTTGTATCATAATAAATCATCTTCAAATAAGCTTAAAACCCATCAATGGATGTTGACATAGATGAAATCTAAACCTATTTTTATAGAAATATCTCTTTCTATTTTGAAATAATTTAAGAGTCACATAATTATAAAGAGAAATTTTATTTTTAAAATATTATTATATTCTTGTAAGGAATGATTTGACGATGTTATAACAATGGAAAATCATTGCACCTACCGTAAAAGTAAAAACATTCTTACAATAATTTTGTCAAAAAGGTCATAAGGTACCTTGTTTGGAAAGTGACGGAAATATTCCATTAAAACCATTTTATAAAAAGCCCAAAAAGGGTATAAATGAAATTAACCCATAGTCTAGTTAATATTAAATATGTTTTGGAATACATTTCTAAGAAACATGGATGTGCGTGATATAGAGGTCCCAGAAGACACCTATATAAAAACAACCTCAGATAATAAAGAGATTTTGAAATAAACCCTTACCTTGTACTTATACATGGTATAGGTTTGGTTAACCTCATGTATAATGGTGAAATAATTGTTATTAAATTATACATGAATCATATACATTAATATGATATCATATATGAATATTTAATATTGCTTAGTTAATAATATTATAGTATTGTCATCATTTCAGGTGTTAACTGATTCGTTTTCCCCCATATGATTGGTTACGTAAGTAATGATTGTTATTTATAGGATATATGATATTCATATTTATAATGATATTAAGTTTCTAAACATTATTTTTAATCGTATAATGAAAATTAGTCTTGAATGGAAATGATGAGGAATTAATCTCATCGTGTTCGTGGAGACAGTAATCCGTACGTACGCACGAGCGACAATATTATTATTTTGATATTAAAATCATATATAATTTTATGGTATATAATATATAAATAATATTTATCATATTATATTTATTATTTACATCATTTATTCACCATTATTATACACACCCGAATAGTAATGTTTGGAGTAACAACTACACCACGACGTGGAGACTGTAAGCCGTACATTTGCACATATTGTGACATGTAATTCAAAGGATTGATAGAATAATTAATTTGGTTGTACCATATTTATAATAACACCAAAATATATAAATGATACTGGAGTTATTATTTTATTATGGATACAACAAGAATAGATGATGTGGAAGAAGAAAAAACAGGAAAGAGGTGGTGAGATATCTACCTCTTCTTCGGGTTGTCCTTTTTGATTTGATCAAAATATATCTATAGGTTGTCTTCATGAATAATTTAAGGCCTCTAGGATGAATGTAGGACAGTTTATAGGTTATTATATTAGGTTTTGGCCGAGCCAAAGGGCTTTGAAGGTGTGAATTAGTGAGATGGGGAAGTGCCCTTTTATAAGAGGGGTGAGGTGCATCTTAGGAAAAGATTGAAATATTATTTTATAATAAAATATTTTCTGGTTTATAATGGCGCAAAAATGAATTATTCAATGTATAAAGTGGCTATGGGTCGAAAAACTCTCAGCCAATAGGTTTTATATAGGTTTGGGTCAGTATATTAACCTTATCATTTAGATTTAACTCTTAGATAAATAGTTTGACATTTACCATGTCTCATTGTATTATAATATTATATGGTTAATAAACTTACTATAAACATCCAAGACAACCCCAAGTGGTTCATTAATTATACAAATATCATTATATAAGTATTTTGGATGAACCTCTGATTTTAAGGATTATTATATCAACCAATTATATTTTATTTGATTTAAAAATTCATTTATGTCAGTTTTGAATTTATTTTAAAATTGATTTTTGGTAAATTCATAACAACTTTATTACATAGAAATAAATACATTTAATAAACGCTAACATCTCATGTTATTCAATAAAATTATTGGGATTCATTAAAAGTATAAAATTAGATTTATTTGCATATTTATAATATGAATTTTTTTAATCATTCATTAATACGGTAATTACTGTATCATCATTGTGTCAGAAATAAATTTAATTATTTAATGTCTAAATTATAAATAAAATAATATTAAGTATGAAATATTTTTATATTTCTGAGGAATATTTAGAGTCGAATTTATATTCTTTGTAACCTTATATTTAAAATGGTTTAGTTATTAAAAAATGAAATTAACACTATTAACTCTTCTTTAAATAAAATAATAATAAATGTCCTAATCTAATCCAAGTGGACCCTAAAGGTTCATATTTTATTCCTATGGTTGTTTTTGGTCGATTTATACTTATCCAATAGACTTAAGACATGTTTTTGGGAAATAATAATATCATTTTTACACTTTATTACCCTATTAACTTTTTACTGTGGTAAATAAAATTAAAAATTTACTATTCAAAAAAAATTATTTTCATCTTAATGAAACTAATTTTACATACTCACATCAACCGAGTAATTCGGATTTTTGAAATTCAACTCAAAGTATTAGCTAAAGCAATGTTTTAGGTAAATTTTCAAATTCTTCTAGGAGGTGGTTAAAAGACAATAAAAAGTACAATAATATTATTGTTTATATTAAATTATTATAAACTCAATCCAATGAATTACAATGAACTTATATAGGCATTATGTATGTATTTTGACATAAGAAAAATTTAAATAAAATATATAATTATTATAAAATATCTTTTTTATAATATAACTTAGTGTTTTTCACGATTCATCAAAATTTTGAATGTTTTCAGACAAATACCAAAAAAATCACCCTAAGCTAAATTCAATACTCGTAATCCAAAAATGATGTCAAATTTGAAAGATAGAATTTATAAAATTTCAAAAAATTCTATATTACTAATCATAATGGAAAGTTTGATTGGTTGTGGTGTGTTAGAAAAGATGTTGTGTATGACATACATTATTGTATTATTCAAATAGAAGTGTATCGTGGATGATTGGGGTGTTACATTCTCCCCTAAATCAAATAATTTCATCCTCCAAATATCTAGAGTATTACTGTATAGAAATTCTCAGGTGCTTCTTCATCGTATGTTCCTTGAGTTCCCACGTTGCCTCTTCCATCTTATGGTTTCTGCATAGATCATTTACTAGACGAGTTGTCTGGTTTCTCTTCACTTGTTCTCTTATATAAAGAACCATGACCGTCTCTTCGCAATAAGATAGATCGAGTTCCAATTCTAATTCCTAATAGGTGAGTACATTCATTGGGTCAGGCATGCATTCTCTCAATAGTGATACGTGGATCACTTCGTGAAATTTGTAGAGACTTAACGGCATTGGAAAATGGTAAGATATAACCCCAATTCATTCTAGAATTTCAAACGGTATGATGTGACTATGACATAATTTTCCCTTTATATCGAAACGTATATCACCCTTCCATAGAGATACCTTCAATAAAACCTAATATCTTACTTGAAATTCCAAATCCATCCTCTGATTATTGGCATAACTCTTCTGCCAACTTTGAGCTACCTTGACATGGTTTTGGATTACCTTCACCTTTTCCATCATTTCCTCCCAAAGTTCTGGGCCTACGAGTTTCCTTTCACCAACATCATCCTAACAGGTTGTTGTGCGACATCTCTTTCCGTATAAATCTTAATACGGTGCCATCTAAATACATGAATGGAATCTATTATTAGAGGAAAGTTATACCAGAGGTAAATATTTATCCCACATACCTTGAAAGTCATGTAAGGATGATCTCAACATGTCTTCTAAGGTTTGAATAGTCTGTTCTAATTGTCCATCAGTTTGGGGGTGGTAGGTAGTGCTCAAACAATGTTCAGTATCCAGGGCTTACTGAATACTTTTCCAGAATCTTGATGTAAAATGTGGATCATGATCAGAAATAATCGATTGGGGTACTCCAAGAAGTCTTAAAAAATCATTAATATATAGTCATTTATGACTTTAATGTGGTAAATATTCTCTTATTGAATGAAAATGTGCTAACTTGGTAAGACGATAAACAATGACCCATATTGCATGGTTCCTTATAGGAGTCTTTTTAAGGAAAATGACAAAGTCTATCATAATATTATACCATTTCCACTCTGGTATAGGAAGAGGATACATGACTCCTCTAGGATATTGCCTTACAGGTTTCACTTGATGACAAACCATACATCTAGACACAAAATCAGCAATCCCCTTCTTGATGTTTTCCCACCAAAAATGTTCCTTCATGTCTCTATACATCTTAGTGATACCATGGTGTATAGAGAAATTGGAACTATGAGCATCATCCACCAATTCACTTTTTTGATCAGGTATATGGGGAACACAAAGTCTTTCCCAAATTTCAAAATTCCATCTCAATAAAAAATGTCACTCAATCTCCATTGATTAATAGGATTAATATTCTTTTGAAACTCTTCATCATCGATATGATAACTCATTATACTTTCTAGAAAATATGGCCTGGAAACCATTTGAAAAATTATTGATGTTTCACCTTCCATGGTTATACCCATGTACATCTTTACTAGATCCTTGTATATAGGATACTTTTCATCTCTCATCTTGTTTAGAACATAGTTATACTTTCTGCTCAAAGCATATACAACCTTATTTTCCTTCCCTGGGTGGAAGTGTATGGTGAAATCATATTCCTTGAGTAGTTCAGGCCATCTCCTTTGCGTCATGTTGAGTTCTTTCTGTGAGAAAATATACTTCAAACTCTTGGATAGGTATATATCTCACATTTTCACCATATAGATAGTGTCTTAAAATGTTCAAAGTAATGATTACTGCTACTAACTCAAGATCATGATTTTGGTAGTTTTTTTCATGAATTTTTTCCTATCGTGGTTAATAAGAAAAAAACTATATCATTCTGCATAAGGACACAACCAAGTCCTTTCATTGAATCATTACTAAAAATAACATACCCATCATTCCCCGATGGTAGAGTCAATATAGGATCATTGTCTAATATTCTCTTCATTTCTTCAAAAAATTCATCACACTCTTTTGTGCAAACAAATTTATCCTCTTTACGTGTGATCTTAGTTAATGTGTTAGCCAATCGAACAAAATTCTGGACGAATCACCAATAATAACCTGATAAACCAATAAAACTACATACCTCTGTTATACTCTATGTTTCTGAAAATTCTTTTATTTTTCTTGTCTTAGAAGGATCAATGGAGATTCCATCCATAAAGACAATATGGCCAGGAAAAGAAATCTCTTGTATCCAGAATTCACACATGCTAATCTTCCTATATAACTCATGCCTTCTACGAAACGTTGGAATAATTTGAAATTTATTTTCATGATCTTAATAGATTTTGGAGTATACCAAGATATCACCAATATATACCACTAAAAATTAAACAAGATGGCCCTTTAAAACTCTATTCATTAGATACATGAATACAGATGGTTCATTATTTAATCCGGAAGGCATTACTATAAACATGTAATTCCCATACCTGGTTCAAATGCTGTTTTCGGGATGTCTTCCTTGTTCATACATAAATGATGATATCCAGATCGAAGGTAAATCATTTAATACTATTGAGCTCCATGAATTTGGTCGAATAAATAATCAATGTGAGGAAGGGGATACTTTTTCTTTCTTTTTATTGCATTGATCTCCCTATAGTCAATTCACAAACTCATAGTTCTATCATTCTTCTTAACCAAAAGAACAAGGGATCCCGATTGAGATACACAAGGGTAAATAGATCAATTATTACTCAATTCCTCTAGTTGTTTCTTTAGTTCCACTAATTCCACAGTTGATATTCAATAAGGGGACTTCTATATGGGCCTTGAACCAGGAATTAAGTCAATGGAAAACACAATTTCTTATTCTAGTGTATGTCTAGGTAAATCCTCTAGAAACACATCAACACATTCATGCACAATAGGTACATCCTCTATTTTAATATTCCTTTCCTCACCCATAGATATTTCATTTTATTCAACTCCAATAATTTAATTTAGTTGAGCAAATGGGGGTGGATCTAGATAAGAATTAGTATGTGGCATTTCTACACTAAAGATGAGGTACTCCTTATCATTATCAAAAATTATAACCTCCTCCTTCTTATAATAAATTATTACATCATGGTCTGAAAGACAATCCATAACTAGGATTATATCAAATTCAATCATGGTTATGATGATGGGATCAGATGATAAGTAACGTTAATATGCGTTAATAGGAACTGATTCACAAAACATTGTTGCAATGATACTTCCCATAGGTGTTTTGACTAATAACTAACTTGTTAAAGGTGATGGGACAAGGTCAACCCTGGATCTTAAATTGTGGATCGCTCAATTCTGGGGATTCACAGATTGGAAGATGATTCCTATCGGTTGAGGATATTTCCACATATTACATAGATCACAGGATGTGCATGATCGGGTTTGGAAACTGGGAAACATTCAACTCAAACTTGGTTTTCTTAGATTATCCCAATGGGTTTTTCTTTCAATCCCCACACCGTTAGGAATTATATGGCGCATGTCTGGTTATGGTAACATGAGCTTAACTGGTATTTTTGAAACACCATGATCTTAAATGACATATCTTCTAGCATCGGTACACATCTAAATATTGATCATAGAACTTTAGATGCGGAACTCCTGATTTATCTGCGGGTTATGGTAGAGTTCAACCTAGAATCGAAGCTGACAGATGTTGTTTCCTTCATTGCGAATGAGTATAAAGTAGAGGCTCGAATTTAATATGAGCGCAAACCTCCACTTTGTGAGCTTTGTAAGATCATTGGACATTCCCTATTGAATTCTAGGGTAATGAAAAATCAAGTGGACCAACCGGGTTTTGAGGAATGGATGATGGCTCAAAGGAAGAAAAAAGTGAAAATGACAAACTATGAGAGGCCTGAAGCAATGTAGTAGAAAAATGAAGTCTGAAAAAAAATCACCTCCCTTGGGTGAGACCTCAGGTAATATTTGAGTGGAGATGGTCGAATGAAAAGAAAACACAAATATAGAACAAGACATTTATGAGGAGATTTGAAAGATTGTTTTAGATACATATGATAAATTCAATCCTGCTTCAAGTGTTGATAGAGACAGGTCAGATCCTATAGATGCTTGAAAAGATAATGTAATAGCATCCCATGCTGCATCTGATAAATCTGAAGCAACATCTAACATGGAGGAGCAGGGTACATACACACAATTGGACACTGCAGGTATGACACTAGTTTCTCCCAATGACACACTCAATGCTGATAAAATGGAGGTAATGGGCAGCCGGATCACCACACCTGTTAATGTGTCTATTTTCTCACATAACATACGGGATAAACAACAACATGAGGTCTCAAAAAATAATTCAATGGTTACACATTTAAATGTTGATTCTTTTGGAATAACTGAAACTGCTATTTGGGACAAAATAGAGACAGTGGATACTAAGAACAATGCCCTTGTCAATTCCTATAACTGTATGCCTAGCTCACAGGACAAACAACAAAACCCCTTAAAGGACAGCTCAATAGAGACAACCTTGATTGGATATTCTTCTTAAAAGGATCATGGTACTAAGGAAAAGGTACTGCTAATGAAAATGTTGTCTACGATAGGTGAAAACCAGGAAATAAAACCAGTCCAAACAATCTACAAGATATTATAATATCAAATTGGGGGGAAGAATTGGGTGGGCAAAAGAAAGGGGGTTCTACTTCTATGTGAAGGTTCTAATGAATTACTTATTTCGGAATTGTGAGGGGATTTATAACCCTGAAACCTATACTTTATTAAAAATATTTCTTGTGACTCATAAACCAAAACTTAACACTATTATTGCGCCTAAAATCAAATTTTCCCCAAAAAATATGCATCTTTGTGCTTATGGTTATAATTTTTTTTGTGCGTGAAAAAATTGTAATTATGTTGACTAACTTTGGATTTTCTATCACTCCTCTTTGTAGTCTATCAATGCATTCAAAATTTATGAACATATGTTTACTTGTGATTTTACCCTTGACAGTTTACACAATTTTTGAAATATGATTTATGATATGAATCGATATCAAGATCGACGATCCCTTTGGCAAGACCTTTATGCTTTATCTAATAATATTCATAGCCCATGGGTTGTGATTGGGAATTGTATTGTGATTCTAACATCCAGCGAAAAATTTGGGCAGTCAAACTCATCTATCTGATCGAGTGAATTTATATCATCCATGGAGGATTGTAATCTTATTGAAGTTAATCAGACATGTGATAAATACACCTAGTTTAGACAACACTAAAACAGAGCAGTTTCTAGAAAACTAGATAGAGATTTCACTAATATCCTTTCTCAAGATAAGTGGGACACCATTGCTAGAATCACCATAACTAGAATTAACTCTGATCATCATCCTATTCTTAACTATCTCTTAACCAAGGGTAACAAATCCACCATCAATTTCGAATTTAATTATGCTTGGTCTGTAGATCTTTATTGTACTAGATTCATAGAATCCTCTTGGGAATGCATGAAGCATCACAATGATGTGTTTCCTTGCATTCATAAATAAAAGTTCCTAAAACAACATCTTAAAATCTGGTGTCGATCCAAATCTAAGAAACATTACATGGATATCTCATCTCTTGAGAATGATATTAATCAAATCCAAAGCTCCAACACTAGCTCTGATTTCTCATTTGAAAAGAAACTTGAAATTGATACCTCCATTAAGCTCAACACTCTTCTTGTCCTTAAGGATAACATGAGAAAGAAAATATTCAAATCTAAATGGCCTGCTGAGGGTGATAGAATCACAATGTTCTATAATTCTCTTCAAAGAGTTAGAAAAGCCTGTAGACTTCTTGCTCTTTATAGAGATGGAAACAATCTCATGGATACTAATGAAGCTATTGTTAATCATATGGTAGATTACTTTCAAATTTTTTTAATGGTTCAGATGTCAACAAAGATCTCACTGATGATATCATTCCAGCTTTAGTGAATGAGGAGGAAAATAATTTTCTATTATGCAACCCTCTTGATCATGAAATTAATGATACAGTTTTTAGTCTTAATTCTGATAGTTCCCTTGGTACTGATGGATTCAATAATTCTTTTCTCCAACTCTATTGGGATATTATTAATATATATGTTTGAAAAATTATTAATTCTTTCTTTTCCAATGGTGTTCTCTCTTATGGATTAAATGCTCAATTTCTCACATTAATTCCTAATGTGGAGAATGCCTCTGGGATTCATATTTTTCTTCATATTGATCTGAATATCATTCTTTATAAAATTACTTCAAATCATCTTTCTAATACACTTAATATCATATGCAATAGAATTGTATCCTGGAAACAATTTGATTTTATCAATGGTAGGTATATTAAAGACTGTATCTGTCTTGTTTCTGAATATACCAATATCCTTAAGAAAACTACATGAGGTGGTAATGTTGCTATTAAACATGATATGAGGAAAGCATTTGATACCATTGATTGGGGTTTTGTCTTCAATGTCCTCAAAAGTTCTGGCATTAATGACTCTTTCATAAGTATGATAAAATATTTATTCAACTCAGCCATTATCTCTGTCTTGGTCAATGGTGCTCCAAAGGGTTTCCAAAAATGCACCAAGGTGGTAAGACAAGGGGACCCGATTTCTTCTATTATTTTTGTGATTACGAAATATTATTTAAGCAGACTCCTCCCTTTCCATGTGGTTCAAAATAGGATTAAATCTATTCATCCTTCTAGAAACATAAATGTGCCCACACATCTACTATATGTTGATGATATCATCATTTTCTTACAAGGGGATAAGAGAAAAATTCAAATTATCAAGAGGTCTCTGTCTCATTATAATGAAATTTCTGATCAAACTATAAGCTGGGAAAAATCCTTTGTGTTCTTTGGGAAACTTTTTTCTTCTACTAGAAAAGGTAATATCATAAACTATTTAGGCATCAAGGAAGGATTTTTCCCTTTCACATATCTGGGAGTGCAAATCTTTTGGGGAAGACCTAAGTCCAACTACTTCTCTACCATTGTAGACCAAATTATAAATCAACACTATTCGTGGAAGGGTAAATCCCTCTCTATGGCTGGATGTATTTTCCTTGTCAAATCAATCATTGTCTCAAAAATTTTATACTCGATGATGGTCTACAAATGGCCATCTGGTCTTTTAGAAAAAAATAAAATTCTTCATTAAAAGTTTTTTATGGACATTAAGCACGCTTGAAAGGATGCTTGGGACCATACCATGGGCCGCCTATTGTAAATATTTAGAAAAATGTCGTATTGGAATCATAATTTTAAATATCTTCACTGAATCTCTTCAAGCGATACTCACCTTGAGGCTCCTTAACAACAATTCTGAATGTATCGATTTCCTAAAAAAGTGATTTAGTGCTAAACTAAAGAGTGTAAATTTTAATTGCATAAACTCTTCCATTTGTCCATCCATTAGGAAATACTACGCCAACATTATAAGAAATTATAGATGGATGGTATGCTCTAATTCATACATGAATTTTTGTTTTGAAAACTGGACATGTGTTCCTTTAGTTTCCATTCTTCCACCAAATTCTATTCCTGAAAATAAATATTCCACTACAAGAGACGTTCTAATTAAAAATACCAATCCTCTTCCTGAAACCAACTGAACTGTCATTGATAACTATCCATATTCCAACTCTAGAGATTTCCTCATATGGGAACGCGCATGTAATGGTATCCTTGACTCCAATGTTTTCTATAATCACAATTTCATTGATTCGAACTCTACCTTATGTTGGTTGAAATCCTTCAACCAACCTTGGATTAAGCCCTCGGGGATTACTCTTGTTTGGCACATTGCGCATATCAAAATCCCTACTTATTCATGCCTGCAAGTTTTTGGGATCCAGCTTTTCTCTAAATTTCACATGTGCAACCAACATAGAGAAGATATTAACCATTTGTTTTTGTCATGTGTTACAGCTTCATCACTCGGGAATTTTATCTTTGATATCTTTGGATGCGTATGGTTACTCCTAAATTCCATCAACTCCCACCTACAACATTATGTTGTTTCTGAACCTTCTCAGTAAATTAAATACCTCTTTTTAACTGTTGTTGTTGAGAATATACATGTGATCTGGTATGATAGAAATAACATTCTCCATATTAATTACCCACTTATGCTTAATGCTGGTATGTCGGGGATTCTCATTTCCATTCACGATGCCTCCTTGATTCTGAAAGACCACTGTGAAAACAAAGTCGAAGACATTGAAAATTTGTACTGACATAAGATTTCTGGTATTTATAAACTTACTAGATGCACCTTTGAAGTATTCTGGAATGCCCTATTTCCATGATTGATAAAAGTGAATGTTGATGGTTCCTCCAAAGGCAACCCGGGTCCTGCAGGATGTCGTGCTATCATCCAAGATCATCTTGGACATTTTCATGGATGTTTCTTTAGCGGATGTTGTACGACGTCTTCACTAGAAGAATAAATGATAGGGGTTTCCTACACTCCTGGTTTTTCTAATGAAAAATTATGGAACAATATTTTGATTGAAAGTGACATAACCTCTACTTTCCAAGCTATCTGGAAGCTCGTGGTGCATATTTCCAGGCCACTTTCGTCTGATTGGATGAGTTTCCTTGCTATGCTTTCTGAAACCAAATACATTATCACGCATGATTTTCATTAAGAAAATATTGTAGATGATGGTCTAGAAAATAATTTAATCCACCAGGACATTACTTGGCGGGGGGATTTTCCTAGGAAATCTCTTCCTTTTTAGGAATAAGATTGTAATAACATACAATCTTTTAGACTCATGTAATCCTCCTTTATTTTCCCTATTCAATAAATTATTCCTTTTAAAAAATTCCTTTTCAACATAAACACCATCATAATATGGAAAATATAAATCAAAATAATTCCATTTAACTACTCACATGGATATTCTAATATTCAATTAATCACATGAAATATCTATATCCACATTTATAATAATGGAATGCATAATGCCAGAATTCATAACCATTTAGTCATGGCCATGTGCCCAGACTACAAACAAGATTTTGTCAAGGCCTTATGCCAAGATACTAGTTTGTCTAATGAGACCTACCGATGCATCGAGGAGCTATAAGTGGATTCACACATAACTTCCTAATTCCAATGCTTTCCTTATATGAAAACATTTAAACATAACATAAAACTTCGTCTTAAAACTAGCATACGACATGTTAATACTAGATCAATAAACCATGAATGGTATTAAAATAATACATCCACAGTCAAGCATATCACAAAACCATCAATACAATATGGATGTTTTTTATCATATTAAATAAACTTGAAATAATCTTCAAATCCATCAATGGTTGTAGACATAGATGAAATCAATACCTTTTTTAGAGAAATTTCACATTCAATTTTGAAATAATTTAAGAGTCACATTATTATAATGAAAATATTAATTTTCAAAATATTATTATAAGCTTTTAATGGAATCTTAGATTATGTTATAATAGCAGAAAATAGCCGTACCTGCTGTATATGTTAAAATAACATTCTTACCTTAATTTTTTCGAATAGGTCATAAGTTACTCTGTTTGGAAAATCACAGAAAGGTTCCTTTAAAACCATTTTATAAAAAGTCAAACAAGGTTATAAATGACTTTAACCCATTTTCTAGTAAATAGTAAAAATGTTTTGGAATACATTTTTAAGAAACATGAATGTGGATGATATAGAGGTCCCAGTAGATACTTACGTAAAATCATCCTCGGATAATAAAGAGACTGTGAAATTAATCCTTAACTTGTACTTTTAATTGTTCTAGGGTTGGTTAAACTCATTTATAATGGTAAAATAATTGTTATTAAATTAATCAAGAATCATATACATTGATATGATATCATATTTGATCTTTTAATATTGATTTTTTAATAATATTTTAGTATTATCGTCATTTCGGGTGTTAACTGATTCATTTTCCTTCATATGATTTGTTACATAAGTAATGTTTTTTATGTATAGGATGTATCATATTCATATTAAGAATGATATAACGTTTTTAATCATTACTTTTATTCATCTAATGAAAATTAGTCTTGAATGGATACGAATGGGAATGAATCTCATCGTGTTCGTGGAGACGGTAATCCGTACGTACGCATGAGCGACAATATCATTCTTTTGATATTAAAATCATATATAATTGGATGTTATATAAGATATTACTAATAATTATCATGCTATATTTATTATTTAAATCATTTATACATCATTATTATACCCACCCGAATAGTAATTTATTGAGTAACAACTACACCATGACGTGAAGACGGTAAGCCATACGTACGCACGTATTGTGACATGTAATTGAATGGATGGATAGTATAATGAATATGGTTGTACCATGTTTATAATAACACCACATTATATATATGATACTATAGTTATTATTTTATAATGGAAACAACAAGAAAAGATGAAGAGGAAGGAGAAAAAACATGAAAGTGGATGTGAGATATTTTCATCTTCTTCGGGTTCATTCTTTTGATTTGATCAAAAGGGATCCATAGGTTGGCATTATAACTAAAGGAAGGCCTCTAGGATTATGTTAAGAAAATTTAGAGGGTATTTGGTCAGGTTTTGGCCGAGCCAAAGGGCTTTGAAGGTGTGAATTTGAGAGAAGGGGGAGTGACCTTTTATAAGAGTGGGGAGGGGAACCTTAGGAAAATATTGAAATGTTATTTTATAATAAAATCATTTTCGGTTTATAATGGCTCCAAAATGGATTATTAAAAGGATAAGGTGGGTATGGGGTGAAATCCTATCATCCAATAGGTTTTATACAGTTTTGGGTCATCATATTAAGCTTATCTTTTAGATTTAACTCTTAGTTAAATAGTTTGACATTTACCATGTCTTTTTGTATTTTTATATTATATGGTTAATAAACATACTATAATCTTCAAAAGAACCCCAAGTGGTTCATTAATGATAAAAATATCATTATATATATTTTGTTTGGCCGATACTTATATTTTATGGATTATTATATCAACAAATAATATTTTATTTCTTTTAAAAACTCCTTTATTTCAAAATTGACCTTATTTAAAAATTGATTATTGGTATAGTCCTAATAAAATTATTTCATCGAAATAAATACATCAAATAAAACCTAACATGTCATATTAACCTATAAAATTATTTGAATTCATTAAATTTTTAAAATAATATTTATTTGTATATTTATATTATCAATTATTTTATTCCTTCATTAATATGGTATTTACTACATCATCATTATGTCATAAATAAATTTAATTATTTAATGTCAAAATTATAAATAAAATTAAATCAAATGGAAGTTTTTTTATCTTTCTAATGAATATTTAGAGTTGAATTTATATTGTGAGTAACCCTATATTAAAAATGGTTTAGTTATTAAACATTGAATTTAACTCTTTTAACTATTCCTTAAATAAAATAATAATAAATGTCCAAATCTAATCCTATTGGACCAAAGAAGATCAAAATTTATTCCTAATGTTATTTTGGTCAAATTATACTTATACAATAGAATTTGGACATTTATTAGGGTATTAATAATATCATTTTTACCCTTAATTACACTATTAACTTTTAACCATGTCAAATAAATGTAAAAAGTTACTATTGACCATAAATTATTTTCAACTTATTGAACCAAATTTTTCCTATTGATATCAACCGTGTCTCTCGGATTTTTGATATTCAACTCACAGAAGCAGCAATACTATGTTTTAGGTATATTTTCAAGTGCTCCAAGAAGGTGTGTCAAAAACGGTAAAAAGTTCAATAAATTTTTATATATCTAAAATTATTATAAACTAACTCCAAGAAATTAAATTCAACTTATATAGGAATTATGTATCTATTTTTACATAAAATAATTTTAAAAAATATATATTATTATTTAAATAAAAATTTGGTTTTAAACTATAACTCAGTTTTTTTCACAATTAATAACAAATTTGAATGTTTTCAGAAAAATAACAAAAATTCACCCTAAGATAATTTCGATACTCAGAATCAAATAATGAAGTCAATTTTGAAAGACAAAATTTCAAAAAGTGGGTATTAATTTCCATAATGACTAGTTTGATTTGTTGTGTTGTGTTAGAAATAAATTTTGCGTACAACACATTATATAAAAGATACTAGAGTTATTATTTTAGAATTGAAACAAGAAGGATAAATGAAGTGGAAGTAGAAAAAACATGAAAGAGGTGGTGAGTTATTTGCCTCTTCTTTGAGTTCTTCCATTTGATTTGATCAACATGGATCCTTAGGATGGATTTTTGACTAAATTAGGGCCTCTAGGATGAATGTAGGATAGCTGAGAGGGTATTTGGAAAGGGGTTGTCCAAGCCTAATGGTTTTGAAGGTTTTAATTAGAGAGAAGGGGAAGTGCCCTTTTAGACAGTTTTGGTTTACTATATTAACCTTATCATTTAGATTTAACTATTAGTTAAATAGCTTGATATTTACCTTGTCTCTCTCTATAATAATATTATATGGTTATTAAAATTACTAGAAACTTCCAAGAAAACCCATAGTTGTTCTTTAATGATACACCTATCATTATATAAGTCTTTTTTCCGAACCATAGATTTTTAAGATTATTATATCAACCAATAATATTTTATTATTTCAAAAACTAATTAATGTCAAATTTGACATTAATTAATAATTGATTTTTGTTAAAGTCTTAAATAATTTATTACTTAGAAATATATACATTTAATCAACCCTAATATGTCATATTGAAAAATAAAATTTTTGGAATTCATTAAAAGTCTCAAATTATATTTATTTGGATATTTATTATATCAATTATTTTAATCTTTCATAAATAGTGTAATTACTACGTGATCGTTGTGTCATAAATAAATGAAATTATTTAATGTATAAAATTATAAAAAAATAACATTATATTGTAAATAATTTTATATTTCTAATGAATATTTATAGTCGAATTTATATTATGTGTAACCCTATATTAAAAATGGTTTAGTTATTAAACATTGAATTTAACTCTTTTAACTATTCTTTAAATAAAATAATAATAAATGTACTAATATAATACATGTGGACCAAAAGGGTTCATATTTTTTTCCTAAGGTTGTTTTTGGTTGAATTATACTTATTAAATATAATTAGTACCTGTGTTAGGGTATTAATATTATCATTTTACCCTTAATTACCCGATTTACTTTTAACCGTGGTAAATAAAAGTAAAAAGTTACTATTCACCAAAAATTATTTTCATTTTATTGAACCAAAATTTAATTACTAATATAAACTGTGTTTCTCAGATTTTTGAAATTAAACTCACAGAAGCATTAAAATTAGGTTTTATGGAAATTTGAAAATGCTCCTAGGAGGTTGTTAGAAGACAGTAAAAAGATCAATAAAATATTTATATATCTAAAATTATTATAAACTGACTCCAATTAATTAAATTGAACTTATACATGTATCATGTATCTTATTTGACCTAAAATAAATTTAAATAAAATAAATAATATATGAAATTAAATTTTTTTTTTCAACTATAGCTCAATTTTTTCACTTTTAAACAAAAATTGAATGTTTTGAAAAAAATACCAAAAATTCACCCTAAGCTAATTTCGATACTCCGAAGTCCATATTGAAAGATAAAATTTATAAAATTTTAAAAAGTGGGTATTTCTATTCATAAAAGCAAGTTTTATTGGTTGTGGTCTGTTAGAACTCAAAGTTGTGTACAACACATGCTATTGTTTTATTAAAAGAGAATAGTTCCATGGAAGCTTGTGGTGTTACATTCTACCCTACTTCAAATTATTTTTTCCTTGAAATTTCTAGATTATTACTACATTAGAAGACTCGGGTGGTTCTCTATCATATGTTCCTCGGGTTCCCACGTTGCCTCTTCCATCTTATGGGTTCTCCATAGAACTTTTACCAGAAAAGTAATTCGGTTTCTCATAACTTGTCCTCTTGTATCAAGAACCTTGATAGTCTCTTCGCAATAAAACAGATCGGGTTCCAGTTCTAATTTATCATATGTGAGTACATACATTGGGTCAGACATGTATTTTCACAAAATTGATACATGGAACACATCGTGAACTTTGTAGAGACTTAGCGGGATTGCCAAATAGTAAGCAAAAACCCCAATTCATTCTAGAATTTAAAAAGGTCTTATGTACCTAGGACTAAATTTTCCCATCTTATCGAAACATATAACACCCTTCCATGGTGATACTTTCATGAAAGCATGATCTCCAACCTGAAATTCCAAACCCATCCTCTGGTTATTGGCATAGCTCTTCTGCTTACTTCGATCTACTTTGATGTGATTTTGGATTACCATAACCTTTTCCATTATTTCCTCTATATGTTCTGGGCCTATGAGTTTTCTTTCACCAACATCAACCCAACAGGTTGGTGTGCGACATCTCTTTCTATATAACGCTTAATATGGTACCATGTGAATACTTGAATGGAAGCTATTATTATATGAAATTTATACCAGAGGAAAATATTGATCCCACATTACATGAATTTCAAATGAGCATTATCTCAACATGCCTTCTAAGGTTTGAATAGTCTATTCTGATTGTCCCTCAGTTTAGGGTTGGTAGGCAGTGCTCAAAAGAAGTTTAGTATCCAAGGATTACTGAAGAATTTTCCAGAATCGTGAGGTAAAATTTGGATCTCAATTAGAAATAATTGAATGGGGTACTCCATAACGTCTCACAACATCATTAATATATGGTCTTTCTAGACATTAATGTGAAAAATTTTCTCTAATTGCAAGAAAATGTGCTGACATGGTAAGACGATCAACAATGACCCATATTGCATCGTTACTTCTAGGTGTCTTTTTTAGTACCATGACAAAGTCCATCGTAATAATATCCAATTTACACTCAGGTATGGTAAGAGGTTGCATGAATCCTCCAAGCTGTTGCCTTCCATGTTTCACTTGTTGAAACAGCATACATCTAGACACAAAATCAACAATCTCCCTCTTCATGTTTTCCCTCAAAAAAATTTCCTTCAAATATCTATACATTATAGTGTTACTAGGGTCTATAGAGAAATTGTAACAGTGACAATAATCCAAAAATTTACATTTTAGATCAGGTATATCGGAAACACGAAGTCTCTTCCCAAATTTCAAAATTCCATCTTCATACAAAAAGTCACTCAACCTACCTTCATTCACAATATTAATCTTCTTTTGAAAATCTTCATAATGGGGCTGAGAACTCTATATCCTTTATATAAATATGGGTTGTAAACCATATGAAAAATTATTGATGTTTCAACGTCAATGGATATCCCCATGTCCAACATTACTATATCATTGTATATAGGATCCTATTCAACTCTCATATTGTTCAGAACTTCGAGATCCTTTCTGCTTAAGGAATCTACCACCTTATTTTCCATCCCCTGTTGGTAGGGTATGTTGAAATCATAATTCTTTAGTATTTCAATCCATCTCCTTTTCATCATGTTGAGTTTTTTCCGTGAGAAAATATACTTCAAAATCTTGTGATCGGTATATATCTCACATTTTTCACCATAGTGATAGTGTCTCAAAATATTCAAAGAAAATATTACAGCTACAAACTCAATATCATGATTTTGATAGTTTTGTTCAGCAATTCTTATCTATCATGATGTATAGGCAATAACTCTATCATTCTGCATAAGGGCACAACAAAGTCGTTTCTTTGATGAATTACTATAAATAACAAACCCGTCATTCTCCGATGGTAGAGTCAATATAGGATCATGGACTAATCATCTCTTCAATTCTTCAAAACATTTGTCCCACTCATCGGTCCAAATAAATTTAATCCCTTTTCATGTGAGCATAGTTAATGGGTTAGCCAATCGGGAAAAATTCGGGATGAATCACCGATTATAACATACTAAACCAATAAAACATAATAACTCAGTTATACTCGCAGTTTCAATCCATTTTTGGTTTTATTTTTCCTTATAAGGAACAGAGGATATTCCATCCTTAAAGACAATATGTCCATGAAAATAATTCTCCTAAATCTATAACTCACACTTGTTAAACTTCTCATATAATTCAAGTTTTCTAAGAGACTTTAGAATAATGCACAAAATATTTTCATGATCCTCTTATATTTTGGAGTATACCAATATATCATCAATAAATATCACTACAATGTCATCAATATATTCCATGAAAACTCTATTCATTAGATCTATGAAGATACAGGGTGCATTAGTTAATCCAAAAGGCATTACTATTAACTCGTAATGCAAGTACCTATTTCGTAATGCTATTTTCGGGATGTATTCCTTATCCATACACAACTGATGATATAAAGATTGAAGGTCAATATTTGAAAAGTATTGAGATTCATTAAGTTGGTTGAATAAATCATAAATGTGAGGTAGGGGATACTTGTTCTTTATTTTAATAGCATTGATCTCCCTGCAGACAATGCACAACCTCATAGATCCATCATTATTCATAACATAAAGAACAAGTGCTCCCCATGGAGAAACACTAGGTAGAATAAATCTCTTATTACTCAATTCCTCTTGTTCTTTCATTAGTTCCACTAATTCCATTGTGTACATTCTATGAGCGGTCTTCGATATGGGCATTGAACCAGGATTTAAGTCAATGGAAAACTCAATTTATCATTATAGAGGATGTTTAGGTAAATCCTCTTGAAACACATCAACATATTCTTTCACAATAGGTACATCCTCTATTTGAACATTCATTTCATCACCCATAGTTATTTCATTTTCTTCCACTCCAATAATTGATTTTAGTTGTGTTAATGGGGGTGGATCTATATAAGATTTAGGTGGTGGAGTTTCTTCTCTAAAGATAAGGTACTCTTTATCATCATAAAAAATTGTAACCTCCTTCTTCTTACAATAAATTTTCGCATCATGGTACGAAAGTCATTCCATAACGTGGATTATATCAAATTCAATCATGGGTATGATGATGAGATCAACCGATAAATAAATTTTTTATTCCTTAATGGGAACGGATTCACAAAACATTGTTACAATGATACTTTCCATAGGAGTTTTTACTAACAACCAACTTGTTAAGTCAAATTGGAAATATATAATTTTATTAGAAAACTGGAAAGATAGGAAACAATGTGATGATCGAGAGTTAAATAAAGAATTGTCTAAACATGAGGAAACCATTAAATTACATACCACTACGTCATTCAGAGCTTCATCCACAGTAGTAGTGATAGCATAAGCATGGCTTTGATCCAATGGCCTTTTCTGAGGTATGTTACCCTAACGCTTAAGACATGGGTTTTCATAATTTCCCCTTTATCTCAAATTGTAGCATTCAACATTTACAGCCCCTTTATTCCACTTTAAATCACGAAATTGGTGGCCTTTTCACCACACTTGTAACAGACTCACATTCCCTTCACAAAAGTACCAATGTGTTTCTTCCCAAATATAATGCATGGTGGATATTCAACTTTTCCCTTATTCCCCTTATTTCCATTTCCATAGTGTTCATCTGATCTCTTCTTCTCTTGGTATTCTTTAATGTCGTAAGACTTGGAGAATTCTTTTTCTCTCATGATATCACATTATAAAATGTCTTCGCAACATGACATGGATTGTGAGACTAATGCTCAACGGAGAAATGGTTTTAACCCATTAAAGAAACAATCAAACTTACTTCTTGGGTAACATATATAATCTGCATCATGCCTCACTAAACATGTAATGTTAGCTTCATTCTTTGTGACATTCTCGTCCTCTTTTTTCCTCAGACTCAGAAACTGTCATTCCATATCCGCTCGATGGTTAGGAGGAAAGTATTTTTCTATTAAAATTTCATTAAACTCCCTCTATTACACATTTGATACTTCATCATCTAACATTGTGTTTTGAATCAAGGACCACCATTGATCAGCATCTCTAGTGAGGTGGTAAACTGCTATGATAACTTTTTCCCTTTCAGTACTCCCCAAGGTGTGGAATATTTTCTCTATGGAATTTATCCATTGCACAAATACTAGTGTATTTGTAACCCCAATGAATGTTGGTGGTTTTTGCCTCATGAAGTGATCTAACACTGATCCTCCACATTGTGGATCACGGTTCTCTATACGGGTAAGGTTATTATTCATAACATGAGTGAGTCATCCTAGTATAGTGATAAGATGATCACCACCAATTGTATCACTAGCTCCACTATAATTGTCTTGATTAGTAGGGTAATCCCTACATGGAGTGTGTTCATTGATACCATTTCAATTCCTTCCACAAGGCATCATTTTTAAATTACAGCATAAACTAGATTACTTTATGAATAGAAATACATAAATCTGAACTTGTAAAACACTTAACAAAAATTGAACAGTTTATGGATATAATCGATAATCATAAAAATGTTTTCATTGAGGAAGTATATACTAATAATCCCTTCATAATGGTTTGTAAATAAAATGAGAATTATCCTAAGCATATACCCGGGAGTGTCATAACCATGAGTGCTGCAAGGCCCGTTGTCGTGCACCGGTTCCTATTCGAGTCTATCTCAAAGTATTGTTTTCGGGTTCTACCCCAATGTATATTTGTGCATGAGTGGCCTCTACCTGCTCGTATCCTTATAGAGATTTATTTCATGGAAAACTCACAAAATATCTACAATACCAAAATTCTAGGATGTTCTTCTATACTAATCTTAAAAGTCTATCTTCGGGCTACGTTCTCTAATCCGTGTTTATCTAAATAAATTTTCAAAAGATTTTACTAAACTTCCTCTTATACCAACTATAACGCCCCAACCCCAGAAGTCCATAGTAGCTGAATTATTATGTATCATTGGCATGATCATAAAATATCATGTCTCGAAATACCGATTAGTTTAGTAGCCTTGGAATTTCTAGATACATTCATATGGTTTACATTACATCATAAAATGGAAATCTACAAAAACATTATTTCCATAGACAACACTGAGATCCCATAGAAAATTCATTGAGGTCAGTCATAATATACATCTTCACATCCTGGGAAATATAAAACATAGAAAGGGGTGAGCTTAGATGCTTAGCTGGGATAACAATATAGAATAATCTTTCCTAAATAAGCATGAACATTTAAGGCAATGTATACAACAAAAGAAAAAGCCTTTTCCTCATAAAAATCATCATAATATGGAAAATATAAATCAAAATAATTCCATTTACTTACTCAAATAGATATTCTAGTAGTCGAATAATCACATGAAATATCTATTTCCACATTGATAATGATGGAATGCATAATGCAAGACTACATAACCTCAGAGTCAAGGCCTTCTACCAAGACTACAAATAAGATTTTTTCAAGGACTTATGCAAAGACACTAGTTTGTCTAATGTGACCTACTAATTATTATAGGAGCTGTAGAGGGCTCCACCCAACACATAGTAAGTCCAACAAATTACTCATATAAAAAGGTTTAAATGTAACATAACCATTCATATTAAAACTAGCATATGAAATGTCAACATTTTATACATAAACCATGAATGGTATAAAAATAACACATCCAAAGTCAAACATATCACAAAACCTTCAATATAATATGGATGTTTTGTATCATAATAAATCAACATCATAGAATCTTAAAATCTATAAATGGATGCAGAAAAAGATTAAATCAAAACCTTTTTTTAGAGAAATATCTCATTCTATTTTGAAATCATTTAAGAGTCAAATAATTATAATGAAAACATATATTTTTAAAATATTATTAGAAGATTTTAAGGGAAGATTTGACGATGTTATAACAGTGGAAAATATCTTCACCCGCTGTATATGTTAAAAAACATTCTTTCCTTAATTTTGTTGAAAAGGTCATAAGTTACCTTATTTGGAAAATAATGGAATGATTCCTTTCAAAATATTTCATAAAAATTAAAACAATGGTATAAATAACATTAACCCATATTCTTGTAAATAGTAAAAATATTTTGGAATACATTTTTTAGAAACATGGATGACAATGATAAAGAGGTCCCAGAAGGTACTTACGTATAAACAACCTAGGATAATAAATAGGTTGTGAAATTAACCCTTACATTGTACTTATCCTTGGTCGAAAGTATGTTAACATCCTATATAATGGTGAAATAATATGGTATTAAATTATACAAAAATAATATACATTATTATGATATCATATATGATCTTTTAATATTGATTGGTTAATAATATTTTAGTATTATCATCATTTCAGGTGTTAACTGATTCGTTTTCCATCACATGATTTGTTAGGCAAGTAATGTTTATTATGTATATGTTGTATCTTATTCAAATTCATAATGATATTACGTCTTTAAACATTATTTTTAATCATATAATTAAAATTAGTTTGGAATGAAAATGATGGGGAATGAATCTCATCATATTCATGGAGACGGTAATCCGTATGTACGCACGAGCGACAATATCATTCTTTTGATATTGAAATCATATATAATTGGATGGTATATCATATATATACATAATAATTATCATGTTATATTTATTATTTTTGTAACGCCCCGACCCTAGATACCTAGAGCCAGTGAATTATTACATAACATTGGCATGATCACAAAGGATCAAGTCTCGAAAGACCGATTAGTTTAGTAGTCTTGGAAACACTAGATATATTTGTAAGTCATACATTACATTATAAGGTAAAAAAACTACAACAACATATTTTCTTCATATCCCCTCTTACTATCCCGACAGGTCATTCATAAATTACTTCTTCACATCTTGGGAAAAATAAAACATTGAAAGGGGTGACCTCAGATGCTCAGTAAGGATAACAATATAGTAGAAGCCTTTATAGATAAGCATAAACACTTAATGAAATTTATAACTAAAACAAAGGCCTTTTAAACTTGATTTTCAGCATAATATGGAAAAGATAAAATGAAATAATGCCATTTACTTATTCACATGGATATTCTACTAGATGAACAATCACATTTGATATCAATAACCACATTCATAATGATGGAATGCATAATGCCGGACTATCATAACCACATAGCCAAGGCCTCATGCCAAGACTACAAATAAGATTTTTCAAAGGCCTTGTTCCAAGACACTAGTTTGTCTCATGATACATACCGATGCATCGAGGAGCTATAGCGGGCTCCACCTGTCACTTACTAAGTCAAATGCATTCCTCATATGAAATTTTTAAAACATAACAGAAACATTCGTATTAAAAGTATTATACGAAATGTCAATACTTTATCCACAAACCATGAATGGTATAAAAATAGCACATCCACAGTCAAACATAACTCATTCGATACAATATGGAATATTTTATTGTATCATATTAACCTCAATCTAGAATGATGAAGGATATTGACATAGATGAAAATAATCATCAAAATAATTAGAGTGAAATATCCCGCTTTTTCTTGAAATCATTTAAAAGTCACACTATTTTTCAGGAATCCATTTAAAATAGAGTTTAGAATCAATGTGTCACATACCACATTGAAACTTTTAAATGGAGTTTAAATTTTAAATCTTTAATGTCAATATAAATAAATCCTTAAAACTATTTTTAAAACATGGACATTAATGAGGAAGATTTAGAAGAATAAGTCTTTAAAACATTTAAAAATGGTATTTTAGTTAGAGTTTATAACCAAAAGAGAGAAACATGAATACAAATAATTGAGGTAATCAAAACATTGAAATGTGATGAGAATAAAGGGATTCATGATATAATATGTCAAATTACATTATATATACCACATAAAAGTGATTTGGTGAATACCAACAAAGAAGTCTCAGTGGAATGTAAATTGAGATGAAATCTCTCATAAAGGATGTATCCTTAGTTTAAGGATAAATCAACGATATAGTTATGTGTGAAAAATATAAATACACTAAATATGATTGGATATTCAGTGTAAAACAATCAAAGGACATTCACACATAATCTTGTAAAAACAACACCAATGAAGTAAATGTTTAACTCAACAAATGGAGAATGATTTAAAATTACACATATCAAATTCATATCGATGACTTGAGAAATTATAAATGGAGTGATTATGTGTATAAAAATTATATCCACATAAAGGGGAGTGTAAATTATGACATAATCAAATGAATAGTGATTCCACACATAATCTTGGAGTAAACTAATCAATGAAGTATGCGTAAAGTCGAATGAGTGGAAATTGAAATTTCAAATTCCCTTATTCATTTGGTAACTTATGAAACATGCACCCATGAAAGAAGGATCATACAATGATGATGTAAATTCCCATAAATTAAATTATATTACACAATTAATACAATCATGGTTAGTACACACACCACATGCAATAAATAAGTGGTGAACAATGGAATTCTCATGGAATTAAAAGTGAGATAAGAAACCCCTTAGATTGTACTTTATCCTTGGTCGACGGTAGGAAAAACTCATTTATAATGGTGAAATAATTTTTATTGAATTATTAAAGAATAATTTACCTTAATATGATATCATATATGATCTTTTAACATTGATTTGATAATAATCTCTTAGTATTATCGTCATTTCGGGTGTTAACTTACTCGTTTTCCTTTATATTCGTTCTTACGTAAGGCATGTTTCTTATGGATAGGTTGTATCTTATTCATATCCATAATTATATAAAGTCCTTAAACATTATTTTTAAATCATAAAATGATAATTATACTTCAATGGATACGATGGAGAATGAATCTCATCGCTTCCGTGGAGACGGTAGTTCGTACGTACGCACGAGCGACAATATCATTCTTTTGATGTTAAAATAATATATAATTGGATGGTATATCATATAGAAAGAATAATTATAATGTTATAAGTATTATTTACATTAATTAAACATCATTATTACACCCATACAAATAATAATTTATTGAATAACAATTACACCACGACGTGGAGACGGTAAGCCGTACGTAGGCACGTATGGTGACATGTTATTCAATGGATAGATAGAATAGTGAATATGGTTATAACATATTTATAATAACATCACAGTATATATAAGATACTAGAGTTATTATTTTAGAATGGTAATAACAAATAAATAATAAGTGGATGAAGAAAGGAACTTGAAAAAGGGTGGTGAAATCATTACCTCTTCTTCGGGTTCTTCCTTTTGAATTGATCAAAAGGGATCATAGGATGGCTTTATAATCATACTAAGGCCTCTAGGTTTTAGTTAGGGAATTTGATAGAGTATTTGTGAAGGGTTTGGCCGATACAAATGGCTCTGAAGGTGTGAATTAACGAGAAAGGGGAGTTCCCTTTTATAAGAGGGGTGAGGGGCACCTTTGGAAAAGCTATAAATATTATTTTATAATAAATTCATTTTCGGTTTCTAATGGATACAAAGTGGATTATATAAATGTTAAAGTGGGTATAGTTCTAAAACCACTAAAACTATTGGATTTAGACAGGTTTGGGTAACTATATTAATCTTATCATTATATATTAACTCTTAGTTATTTAGTTTCAGTTTTACAATGTCTCTTTGTATTTTTATATTATATGGTTAATAAACATACTATATACATTCATGAGACCCCCAAGTGGTCCATAAATGATACACCTATCATTATATAAGTCTCTTGGATGAACCATATATTTTTAGAAATTTAATATGAAAGCACATAGGATGACCATGTTATGGTTGACTAAGGATGAGATGAATAAGAAACATCTAAATATTATGTATCATATTTATAATTCCAAAAATTATTATAATGAAAGAAAATAAATGTGACATATAAAATAATGGTGGTCATAGGATTGGTGGATAGTCATCATGACATGTACGAAAAATCATCTAAGAAAACAATACAACATAATATGGTAAATAAATAAGATGAAACCATGGGAACTAATCATAATAATGATTCAATAAAAAATTATTCCTAGATAATATCAACAAAAAATGTGGTATTTCATTATATTATAAATATAATAAGTTAAGAAAGAGTGTATTATATAAAATAAATCAAGATAATAAAGGAACTATGGAGATGACATGATGATAACCCAAACATGATTCCAATATAACTAATTATATTTTAGCAATATGGCTAGAAGATTTGAAGATAAAAAGAAAATAGATGAATGATAAGAAAATTTTTATAGAAAAAAAATATATAAGATTCTAAATTATGAAAATAAATTTAAAAAAAAATCATATCATCATGAGAAAAAAGAATCTATTAAATAGTTATTGTGTGCAAGGTTTAACATGGAACGACATACTCATAAAGATTTGTATACAATGTCTTTCTAGATTATGAATTTTTTAAAAGAAGATAAATGTTTCACTGGGTTCTATAAGTGCCCTGAAACCTCTTGAGATGATAAGATAAAAACATTAGTAAATTGATCATATAATATGATTCATGAATCCCCAAGATAAATTAAAACTGATATTTAGATGTGAAATCATGAAGAACAAATTATATAGATAAAATCTATTTTGAAAATACTATTAGAATTTTTATTCACAATGAGAATAATGTAGGATCCTATTAATTCCATTAACCATTATAACTGTTATGTGCACTCAATTTGTAGCTAATTAAATTAAATCATGTTAATATTGGGATAACATAAGATAGTTGATTGACTAAATTTTTTGAATATTTTATGATGGGAATACACTATCAATTTTGTTGAACATTCATTAATGAAGATGTCATTTTTTATTGATTCATAATTTGATATAACAAAAATTTATTATGAGGGGATAATCCTTGTTAAATTAGATGTGGAAATTTTTAACACAAGATAGAAAAGAGAAATAATATTCATTCTTGTTTTCATCATAGATTTTGAATGCTAATGCATTATAATGGAAAAGATCATATGTAGTGAAGGTTTGGAAATTTTCAAATAAGGATATCCTCCTAAAGAGGAGTAATGTTTTTATATTTAAAACCTTTAGATCATGAAGAATGTATATTTTTTATGTTTAACATTATGAATGTAATGTTAAAAGTCTTTATGAGGGGGAGACAACTGGAAAATTAGTAAAATCCTTCTATAATCAATATCATTGTTCTTCCTATATGGTGGCGTGTTTCAAGGTGGTGTGGAAATAGAATGATGGGGATCATCACCCATCCATTTTTTTATAGAGGAAATTTATTATCTAATTCTCCATTTCATTTCATTTGACCCATTAAATGCCATTATCCTTTAAAAAAGACAGATTAAACGTGCCAGAACTATTGGTCCCTACATGCGATTTCATGGGGGTCAATTACCTGTGAAATTGGTCCTTCTATAATATAACATCCTTGGATGGTCTCCAATGGGTTAATTCTTAGAGGAAAGAACACCCAATGTCCTTAGTATCCATTATTCAGGGACCTACTTTTCAAAGGCAGGAGCTCGTTGATTGATGATTCCTCCAATGACACATAAGGTCTCCATTGGACAATTGAATGGAAGGTTAGGCTCACCACACCCATTCTGGGGAGAATTGTTTCCTATTCTAGGACTCTCTTATAGATTGATGTCTTGTCCACATGTTCGTGAATCCTTGGTTCATTCCAAAAGAGTGTGTCCACGGGCTACCCTTGGTTTTTATGATCGTCGTAAGCATGAATATATTTAATGATATGATGGAAATGTTGAATTGATCCATATTATATGGTGATATGGAGTTTAAAGTCATCTATTGGGGATAGAAGGTAACATGACATTAGTATCTGGCCCATAATAAGAGCATTCTACGTATCATAGGGAGAGTAATCTGAACCCACATAGTTTGGATTGTGGGTCTTTCACATAGTATCTTCCCGTTTGAGGGAATCAGTATTATGTCCACCATTTTTGATGGGCACCCTATTAATCTCAAGCTTTCTGGAATGCGTAAAATGTTTCCTATTTTGATAAGGAATAAGAGATATCATTGTTCAGAATATGTGGGGTTTACGCCTGGAATCTTCCCATTGAGGGGGCATGATTGGGTGAACCCATTTTGGATGGGAACCCTTTTGAGATCGGGCCATATGGAAGTCATCATATGTATATTGCTTTTCATCAGGAATTAGTGTTATTTTTTATCATAATGTTTGTGGCTTATGCAAGGAAGTTGTCTATTGAGGGGGCATGATGGGGTGAAACCTTTTTAGATGGGCACCCATTTGAGCTAAAGCCTTCTAGAAGGCATCCTACATATCCTGGTGTGATCAAAAAATCAACGTTCTCATAGTTCCAAATCATTTTGATGTTGTAATCATCCCAATACTCCAATCCCACGTGATTCAGGCTCATTGTGAGAAATAATAGGTTGTCATAGATTCCACAAATCACTTGCTTCTTCTCATTTTGGTGGGATTGAGAGAGACCATGGTAGAAGAGGCCAGGGAAACAATGGGAGAGGGAACAAGGTAATGAACCCTTCAACATGAAATGACATTGAAGGTCATGTGGCCCAACCATAGATGATTGTAGAATTGTCTCAGTGGGAGGGCCATAGAATACATTCTAAGAAGGGGTGGAGTTTAGTCCTTGACAAAGGGGGAGCGAACATAACCCCTTCAACTGATCACTATTCCTCATTGAATTGATAAGTGATTGATCACCCTAAATCCTTAGAATGAAGGGATTCATGTCGGTATACAATATTTTGACGCTTGGTTTCCATGGGAATGTATAACCACATGCATTCCTGATGCCCGAATCGTAGTGGGGAGAGCCTTCGCGACTCCACTTTCAATGGGTATTCAGACTCAATGGGCTAGGGTGATTCACCCGATGGTCGGATAATATGTGTCTAGTGGCTACAGATGAGACTTGGTGTGATCCCGAATGATATGATAGAGGAGGGTTATGGAGTATTGGATGGTAATGGAAATGTGAGGATCAGACAGGATGATATAATACTCGAAAAAACATCACATTCCACATACTGGTTTCATATATAGGATGGGGGAAGATCATCATAATGTAGTGGTATGTGGGAAACGTTTCCATCCTCCTACCATTACGGTACATGATGATGGATATAGACGACTGCATAAAATAGTGGTATGTGTCCCATCACACCACTTTGAGTTCCTTCTGTGTACTAATGCAGCATGCGGTGCCAAGATCAAACTACATAGCAGTACACTACATGGAGAACCATTGTGAAGGAGGGTCTGGGGAATTATCATTCACGTGGAATTAATCAGTGAGATGTATGTGGTTTTCGGTTCACCATTAATGTTCTTTGTTTTATTAATTTTATTCAATTCCCCTATTTTATGGTTCACGACCAACTGTACCTGTGGAGAATGCAATTCGCAATTCAGGCTTTTTTTGATGAATCAAGACTGAGGCCAGAGTCTTTATGGAACTCTTTCCTCTAACCAATGGGTTACATTCATGATTTCTTCATCTCTCATTATCGTTCTACTATGATTGTCTTATAGAGAATCAGAACAATTGTATCTATTTGGTATGCAAAACCATTTGTGGAGGCCCATGAAGAGATATCTTGAACCACAGAAGACTCAGTCAATTGGGGTTTGTAGTTGCTTCAATTTGTAATTATAATTCATAGAGCCATAATGGTTCACATTGTCCGTGAACTGATGGTTTCTTGGTATAATACATGGATGTTCTTTGCACACACAATTCCTTTAGAAACACGGTCAGCAGACTACAATGTTTTTATTTCTATCACGTTGTGGGCTAGCGGTTCGTAGAAAGTCTCGTGTACATATTGGTTTGCGATAAACATGGTTTTCATACCATTACCTGTGATAGTATGCGGGACACATTAAAATACATGAAAATAGTATGTCCATTAAGTTTCTTTTGAAAGATGAAACTCAATCTGAGTATATTCACCCTTCTATATTGTAGAAGTACTTTCTTACTTCTACAATGTGATTTTGGGGTACTTTATTCCATTGTTGGATTTTTTAGGACCCTTAAATTTACCCCCATCAAAATGGGGTCCATTAAGAATGAAAAAAGGAATATTCTGATGTAGAATTTGTTCTGAACTAAAATGTTTGTTGGTAAAATAGATGGACCTGGTAGGAGGGGACCACACCAATATATAGGGACTCATTCCATTTGTCTTTCCTTTTCTTGCAGTGATAGTGCTGTTGATTTCCCCATCTTCCTCTGATCTCACGTACCATTATACATATGAAAATACTATTTTTGAGCCACTTTGTGCATACCACATAACAATATCATCACCATTTCCCCGTCTGTGTAACATATTTTGGAATTTCAAACAACATTGCAGAATTTTTAGACTAAATTCTAGATTCAGTGTAAGGGGATGCTACATGGAAGGCTTGTCTACATACCAAACATTTATAGGTCAAAAGAATAAAATGAACTAATAATACAAACATAAAAATTAATACGAAATTTATGAACATGATACCAATCAATGACAAGGTTCCCAATATCCATATTCTGTGATCCTTTTTGTTCATTGGCCAACGATCCACAAGCCAACGCCTCACGGATGTTTCCCATACCTTGTTTATACACTGTCAAAGGAATCTACATACCATAACTATAGTTGGGTTTACCACCACGTATCATACAGTACGTGGATTGAAACATCCCCACAATATGCAGTATATGGGATGTGGCCACCACGTACCATTTTTGGAAACATTATGTAGAGCCTTTTGTGGACATATTTTCAGTCCATCAGCCATTCTTCTATATCCATTATCCAACACTTTTTATTAAACTTATTTTCTGGTGTCTTTTGGATCTTCCTGTGCAGGTTACAATGGATTATTCACAGGCTGTAATAAAATCGAATTAGACAATGGTAATCATGCCAAGAAATAGTGATGATCATCTTTGAGCCCACATCATTCCGCGTGATAGCTTCTTAAAGGATTTCTTAACGCCAGATCTTCTATCCTTTTTTTATCTATATAATTTCCCCTTTCTAGATTTGGTTTCCTGGATGATGTTCCTCTACCATTGTATAAACACTATACCCCTTTCATCCTCTTGGAGGCACAACGGGGACATGATGGAACCATTATTTCCCCAGTATAAGAAGTCATCGCCACTCCAATTCATGAGATATTCTTCACACTATGAGGATCGACATGGACTTAGGGAAATCATGGGTGTGATGATCATGTACGGAGACAAGTCGCTCGAGAATACACATCTATTATCAGCATATCACAAGAAAATCCCAATTGAGGGTGGAGCACCAAGTTGGATCTATGGGCCAGAGGATGTTTCTTCGATGAGTGGGCTAGGGCGCTCTGGTTGCATCAGACATTTTGGGTGTCCCCCGACCAGTTGAAGGTGGTGTTCATGTATTAGGTGGCCAGGGATTCTATTTTTTCAAAATTCTCTTCAAGAGAAATACTTCCAGAATTGGGGAGCTCTTCGTGTTCAAGCACCAATACCATCAAATTATTGCATGGCGAGGTGGGGATCACCCTATAGGATATCTACTATCTTAGAGGAATCCCAATCCACTGAGAAATGGATGAAGAGTTTTTCCTTGTAGTTGATTCTCGGAATGACACTATCCATGTGTCCCCTTTATCAAGGATTTTACTAGTCATGTAATATGGATTACATGACCATCCCCTCCAGGATCACTCTCTCATCCCATTCTATGCACATATAGTGTCATTCTTGCAGGCGAACAGACACAATACATGGGCACACCACCGTCTAACCCATCCAACTCATCAATCCCTCCAATCATTAGGGTCATACAGTCTTCAACATGTGGTTCCCTCAATGTGGGGAGACATTCCACATGGTGATACGATCCTCTATCAGACATATCACCTATGCTTAGACTAGCAGTTTTCTTTTCCATGTTTTTTAAGGGATGGATTTTCCCACCCCATGACGTATATACTGGGGTTCGAGCCACTACATTTATGATAGTGGCCACACCGATAGATGGTCAACAAATTAATTTGACCATTCCCACTCTCAATCGGATTTATAAGTTTTTGAAACAAATACAAGAAGGTTGTCCCCCACACCGTCTTAGTGGACCATTTCAATTTCTATATGGGTGGATGGTAGAACACTTCCCCTATTATGAATATTCACATACTATAAATGTTCCCCATTTTGGATTTCATCCTTTACATTTCCAAATTTTCATTTTCCTTCCTAGGACTCTAAGCATTTTTTATGTAGCTAGAATTTGGAATGAAAATTCTCATTTCTCGAGTTCACCACATCCTATCATTCATGTTTCGTTCAGAGTTGACATTGATGGTTCATTGGGGGAATTCTCATACCTAATCACACTTTGAGATGGGATGTTTCCTACTCATATATACCTTGTAGTAATTTTTCATCCATACCACCCCAACCGGTTTTTCAGGAAATTCAAATGCCTCCAATAGACTGTGCTACTTTTGCTAGTCCATTTATGTTGAGAGTCTCATCACATTGATCTTCTCCAATTATAGCTCATGATAATGCATAAAGGTGATACTATGGAATTTATCATTCCTAACATGAAAAAATATACCATCTTGTACCCGGAGTACGTTCGATTGTGGGATGGTTGTTACCCCAAAAGGATGATAAATGAACCAGTTTGGCGGGTGCGGAAATCCTCAACCATTTATGGCCCATCCTTGCCCCAATGACAATGTGATACATTCATTCTACTGTGATGAGTGCAATAACTACTCTTTCTATATTTGTACCTACAATGGACACAATTGATACACCACATTTTCCCACACTCATAGTAATAATATGCTCAGTTCATCAGTAGAATCGTCATGGAGGGGCCTAATCGGTATAAAAAATCTTATTTGGGAGTGGTTTTGGCTGCTCCCCTACTGCAGATACCGCCCAAGACCATAATGAGGCTTGCACCAGCCGAGTATCATAGATCATCCCACAAGATGCAGTTAGTCCTCCACATCTGGCTCTAGTGGTTGGATCGTTAGAGGGTAAAGAGAGTCTATCATATTAGGTGACCTAAGATTGGTCCCTACCAACTCTTGTGGTGACACTTCCTACTTATAGACAAATACATGCAGGAGAGGATCAAGGTATTGGCATTGTGGCAAGGCACCAGGCTGTGTGAAATGTGGCATGGAGCCAGTTATGAACTCTTTCTGTGGAGACACCAATGACATATTTTGCTGATGATGGTGAAAATTTCCATTGGTTATTCACTAATCTGGGTTTCAGCGACATTTATTATTTTCACATACACCTCCTTATTTACCTAATTTTCATTGCCCGAGAAGACCATTCGTCCTGCAAGGAAAATCAGGTGAAGTTCAATTACTCCCATCACCAGGTGGTGACCATCCGTGATGTTTTGTAAGAATTTGATCATCTAACAACCAAGGAGGTGAAGGCTCATGATTTGTTGGAAACCCCAGAGAATTATTTTTTGGGGTTTGAGCTGACACTATAAGGTTTAGGGATCACCTGGAATCTTCATGTGCCAAATTTTATGCCCTCTATGAGAAATGGAGGGACCATAATGTTATTATGGAGAGGGTGTGCTTGAATGTCATGTCCGAAATGGAGGATATAGCTACTTTGTAGTAGACCATTGATGGCCCGTAGAAATCACTTTCCATCATCCTAGAATGGTAAAACTGAGACATGTTTTGGTTTTATCTGAAACCATGATATGTACACATCAACCTGTTTTTGATAGTTTGGTGAGACTCTGAGTTGGGGAAGATCATCTATTTTTGTCAAACTCAATGAAAATTATTTTCCATTAAATTACATTTCTTTGAATTTTCCCTATCTTTTGATCACGATCAATAAAATAAACAACATTTAAATTATGTATTAATTTTAAACCGTGACTTAAAGCAAGTAATATAAAATAATCGAATCAGGCTCAAATTTTTTCCAGAGATGTGGGACTCAGTGAGAGTAGTATGATTATTACTAGCATTTCATGGAAAACCCCCCCAAAATATTATGTATTTTTTTATTACCCTAATTGTTTCTTAAGCCTACATGACATTGTCTTAATAGGTATGAAATGCATTTTTTAGGCCTCCCTTTGGATGATTTTGAAAAAACATTATTTAAACCTTTCTTGATGGATCGATTTTTTTTAATGAACCAATACGTGACTTTTACCAAGAGGCGCCTTCTGTGGATTTTCCCTCTAGCTAGTATGGTGTATTTTTTACTGGTAGTTCACAGTCCTGCCAATAAAACTTATTATAGATGTTTTAGGTCAAACAACATTGGCCAATATTAAAAAGAAAAGGAACCTGACTCGATATTGTCAACCGGTAATATTCTAATATCCATTAGAAATATATTAAGAGTATTTATTGACACTTATTTGTGAATTAGGACATTCATAAGGCTCAGGATCCTATTTAGGGATACAGATGTTGAAAAGGACACTCTTGGGGATGAATTTTCTATTTATTGAAGGCAATTTTTTGTGCGCATTATATGCATATCCACCGGGGCATGATGTGCATAGTCAAAAAAAGGTTTCTGAATGAAACTATCCTTCCATCTCATACATCCTGATGGTATTTGCAACATTTTGAATTTATTTTGATGTTAGGAGGCACATTGGGTTGTTGGCCTGATTAGTGTTGTCGGAAAACATTAGTGAAATTCATATCGTCTATTAGGGGTAACTATTCCCACATGGTTCTTATATGTGTGAGAGAGAGCTGGTGAATGGTTAGTTCAGTTAGGAGTCCACATTTCTATGTCAAGTGCATTAGAAAAAAAGAGGGCATGAAAGTCGTTATCTAGGTTTTTTCCAAATCTGGGGGTGTGATAGGACATTAATGTCATTTGAGCGTATGAAAGATGGAATGGACTCTCCTCAATCTGAATTTCCTTTGATTGATGGCCATTTTTGTGGGAAACATATACAACACATTAGGGACATTATTTGCATAGTCATGTAACGGTGCCCTCAGGATACTGGACTTCTGTCTCCGATGGCCTGTCACAGATTATAGAGATTATGAACACTCTAAATATGGTTTGTGTCCATCGACCAAAGAGTGCACCTGAACATGAGAAGGTTCATATTAACGGAACATCTTCATGGGAAACCCAAAAATTACTGGGGGAACTATTCTATTGTATATTGGCCAACTTCACACATATAGATTGGGTATCGTTAGAAACCTGAAAATGGACCATAGATGAATATGGACGGCATGTTATGGTATATATATGATGTGTGTAGGGAGAAAATGTGAAACATTTATTTGAGGCCTCTTGAATTAGGAGGGACACAACGGGGCTTGGAATCCATTGGGTGTATTATGATTGTAGAGGACTCTCCTCGGGATGAATTTTCCTATGATTGATGAACATTTTGTGGGAAACATATGTAGATCCACCAGGGCATGGTGAAAATAATCAATAAAAGGTTATTGCAGGACACTGGCCATCTATATAATATGTCCATGGAGGGTTATATATCTTTAAAATCACTCACAGTCTGAATTTTGGAGTATGAAAGGAGTGTATCGGGACAAATAGGGGACATTTGGGCCGTGATTTACCCTTGGGATTGGGTATCTGTTAAGTAGATATGACTCATACAGAGGGTGAGGACATCATTCCATAATTGGTATACTTTGTGATTTTACATCTTGTGGCTAGGATGTAAGGTTACTCTTGGGGATGTGAACTATGACATGCTTTTTAGTGTCATGCAGCTAGGACCAAATACATGGGAAAATTTTCCATAATTTCACAGTGTATCTCTCGCTAATATCCCTTTTCACACATGAGCTATTCTTGGTGTGAGAAAAAAAGGATTATTAGTCTTATATGTCATATACTAAGAATAAGAAAATCAACAATAGAGGGAATTTACACTCAAAATAATGATATTTAGTTTAATGGTGTTCAACAAGGACAATTTTGGCCTCATAGTTTAACATCATGTGGTGAGGACATGACAATGTTCAGTTTAGAGTCATGCAAGTAGGATGATTAAGCAGTCATAATGATCTTCAATACTTTTTGGATAATAGCAATTATGATGTTATGGTCTTCCTTAAATGTGAGTTATGATAGATTTTGTAAACTAAAGACCCGGTGGCAACTTCAATCGAGAGGGAGGACATGGGGCTTGGAAGCTGTTTGGTATATTGAGAGAGGAAAGGAATCTCATGTGGATAAATATTCCTTTATTGATGTCCAATTTTTTGGGAAACATATATATTGAGGCACCGAACCATGATGTGCATAGTCAAAAAATGTGTTAGTAGGAAAATTGCCTTTTGTCATAGATGGCCTTAAATGATTTTGGGAATCCACGTTTTTCTAGAGTAGGAAGTTGGTAAAATGGTAGAGATGGGATTGGGAATGTTGGGAATATCCAGATTGTTATTACTCATGAATTATTGGAACTTCCACATATTTATGACTCATTTGTAGAGGGGGGAGCATGATCTTTTGACTTCTCAAGAGTGGTTGGGGTGTTTGGGATCATGTAACACCAAGTACTGGACCACACATATCACTCTATGAATTTTGTAGTTTATTTTTAGGCGATTATGCAATTTCATGGGATCCCCATAAAATTATAACCAATATATGTGGGAACATGGTCATTTCTATTTTTAATGGTTGTTGGGCCATGATGAAAAATTTGAGCATCAGTAGATATCCTACGAGGGTAAGAATCAAGACAAAAATAGTTCCCATTTTTCCCTAAAAATGTATTCTTAATATGTAGGGAAATTTGAGGGAATTTTTTCGATGATGGTGATTGGTTGTGCTGGGATGAAAAATCTGGGCGTCACTACTTATCATGCAAATGAGGGAATCAATCCGTTCATAGTTCTAAATGATCCCAGTCCCGATCTAGCATGGTCCATATGTAGTGACATTTCTGTTTCATTTTCAAGTGCTGATGGGTCCACCATACTTCTCCATAACTTATTTTCATAAGAGAATCCTTACCACTAATCCTTAGCTCACATGAGTCATACTCATTGTAAGAAACAATATGTGTACATAGGGTTTCCATCATAGGTGTTGGGATATCAAAGATATGTTGGGGGAATTTTATTTTTCTTTCTTGATGGGACTAGGCCAAGATCGAGGATCGAGGCATCTCAACATATCCTGCAAGGGAAATAATCTAGCTGCATGTAGTTCTGAACAAACCCTATACCAATTCAGATCAGTCCATCTATAAGGACATGCAAGGGAATATTTTTTTAAGGTGGTTGGGCCAGGATTCCAAATTCGGGTGTAACTATATATCTTGCAAGGGTGGGAATTAAGCCATATGTAGTCTTGAATATTCCCTATAACGATTTGGCTCAGTCCAGAGGTAGGGGTATTTTCCTTCTGTCAATCATAGTTTCCATGTCAACCATGATAATCTATTTTTTCTATTCCATAAGAGAATCTCCACAACTAATCATATGCACACATGAGTTATACATGATGTGAGAAATAAGGATTCATAAGGGTTTCCATTATGAATATGGAAATATTGGGGGCATAATGGAGGCATTTTTTTCTTTTTGGGGATGGGAAAAGATCGAGGATAGTGGCATCATTACGTATCCTATGGGGGCAAGAACCAAGACATAAGTAGTTTACGTAGAGATCATGAAATTTATTTTCATGGTATGATGACGTTTTTTTCATGTAGTTTAACGTCTTACAACGAGGACATGAGTCTCAATTTATAGTAATGTTTTTGAGATGTGTTCCATATTGTATAAAATCATGTGGAAAGGATAATTGATCATTGATTAATGTCTTAGAGTTTGGACCACGTCTTCTGGGTATTATAACATAGATTTTGGAGTCATAGAGTTTGGATCATAACATTGGGAGTTTTATAACTCATAGTTTAGGGTCATATAGCTTGGTCCAAAAACATTGAGGGTTTTATAAATCATATTTTAGTGTCATAGTGCTCGGAAGAAAACATTGGGGGTTTTATAACTAATAGTTCAGGGTTGTAGATCTTGGTCCAAAAAATTGGGGGTTTAATAAATCATAGTTTAGGGTTATAAAGCCAATACCAAAAAAATTGGGTGTTTCATAACTCATAATTTACGGTTATAGACCACTGTCCAAAAAATTGGGGTATTACTTAAACAAATTCTTCATCAAGAACATTTCATTTGTGGGTGCCATGATGAGTTTTTAGTCGATAGATATCAGGGTATATACTCTTTTGGAATTGACTTTATGTATGACATATGGTACATCCCACATTGGATCAAGCTTTGGGAGATCCCAAGTATCCTCGGGGTTCGGATTACTAACACCATTTCTCTATTGAGGAAATATCAAAAGCGAACCTTTTTATTGAAGAATCATGAAATCGGATTTTGGTAGATTTCGAAATGGTGAAGAGTGTACCTCCATTTCTCATCTAGCTACTCAAATTCAACAACCCATCATTGGGATTGCTTTTCAATAGATAGTTGATCATAATGGACACACAATGTGATGGCACTCGGTTTCTGATAGCTAGCACTGAATTTCCCCTGTTTACTAGTGAGTACGGGGTTGCCTGGGTGGTGGTTTGGGTCATGGTCTAGTATAACCATAAAGAAAGAAGGAGCATTTCAGTCCATGTCTTCTTATCCTTATGAACCATCTTTTGGAGTATGTTGTAAAAAGTCTTATTGAAATCATCTCTCTTCCCATTGGGAATTTCTTGGTAATGGGAAGAACAATCAGCTTTAATTTCCTACACCTGGTATAAATTTTCCAACTCCGAAGAGTATAAGTTAGTGACATTGTCTATCAGGATGGTACGAGGGTCACCAAATCTTCTAATGATGTTGGCCTTCACTAAGTTGATGATGATTTTTCCCCGACGTCCTTAAGGGGTATGGCTTCAGCCTATTTGGAAAATAATTTTGTCACTATGATTAAAAACATGAATTTTCTTAATATGGAAGGCAAATATAGTCCCACAACATCCATCCCCTAGGTGAAGAATAGGTAAAAAAACATAGTTGTATGATGTAACTCTGGGGTTCAGATTATGAAATTAGAATGAACTTGGTAGGAATGGAACTTCATGGTGAATATGGCACAATCTTGAGTCATAATGGGTGAGTAATTTCCGAGGCGTTGGATTTTTTTTAGAGAACTTGGTTACTGATTGGTTCACTCCACAAGCTCCAATGTTCAGTTCATTCCTGACAATAAGAGTTTCTTCACCATCAATTCACATAAGAAGAACCCCAGTTGAGGATTATTTTGTAGAGAAACGTTTCTTGGTATTCCCCATTGTACAAGATGAAATTGACTACCCAACATTAGACCTATTACCTTCTATCCCTACCTGGTGGGAGTTCCCCGTTCAAATGGTAATTTTTAATGTGCGTCATCAAACTGGAGGTGTGACTATAAGGCTCATAAATGAGGATACTTTCATTAATTTCCTCATTAATTCTCAAGATGATTTGAAAGCCCATCTAGAGGTGGGAAATACTACTGACTATTTCATCCCAGAATGGATCAACCAAGGTTGTGGATTCATTTTCCAAAGCATAGGATTGAGCATTTCATGACTAGGGGACATAAGTCAATGTTGGTTCTGATGGGAATACATCCATCTATTCATGAACATGGATCATGAAGGGAACAAATAATTCATTCTTGATCTCATAGTCTCCTATGAAATGTTTGAGAACTAGCTCTGTATCACCATTTATATTTGTTGTTTAGCTTGCACATGAAGTGACAGTTACAGGCCTACAATGAAGGCATGATACTCTAGGAAAGAAAACCTTTTCGAGAGATACAAATATAATTCTCTTCCCCACATTGTTTAGATTGGGATTCTGCATGATTTTCCCTATGGGGTTTCCACATGAACCATCAATGTTCATTTCACATATCTAGGGGTCCTCCTGGATTGAGAAAAGTTATTCATCCTAATGTTCAGCATCCAATGGTGTTTTCTCTTCTTAGGTGTGCTCGACAATGAAGTCTTATAATTCCTAGACCTTGATTTCTGTATGGGGTATATACTGTAAATCAAACTATTTTAGTATGGCTACCTATCATGATATGCAACCATTTCGCATGGGAAGGTAGAGGATGTATTTGAGTGGGTTGCAGCGGGAAACCAGGTGGACCTTATGGTGTTGTAGGTTATCCCAGAGTTTTTGAACTGCAAATATTTGGGATAGGAATTTATTTTCAATTATTGAATACTATGTTACAGCATCGATCATTGTTCAGACGAGGTAATAGATGTTGTTATTACTGTCATCATCATTCTTCTCTGCAAGGAAGTCACTTAATTACTGTTCTAGGGAGGTTACGTTCAAAATGAGGGGTCTCCCCTCAACTAGTAGCCTCAGCAATGGTGGGATAGGGATATATATTATATGTTTTTTAAATTATTATTGGAAATCATTATCCACTTCATACTTAACTACATTCTTCATGATCATGGTGATAGATAAACATTTACGTGCTAGGTTGTCTATGAAGAAATTAATGTAGGATAGGTGCCCATGGAGACCTCTCAACTCAGTGAGGTTGCGAGGTGGGGACATGCCAAGAATGGATTTTTTCTTATCAGGGTCGAATTCGATCTCACGATGGTGTATGACAAAGCCGAGGAATATTCCTGAATTAATGTAAAGTCACACTTTAGGGGATTAATCATTAAACTGTGCTATCACATTTTGTTGAAGAGAGTTTCATGATCAACTAGGTGGTTTGAATTCTGTTAGGATTTAACCATAAGATCATCAACATAACAGTCAACAAACATTCTGATGAAGGACTTTAAGATGAGATGCATGTCACACAGATATGTAGTGTCATCATTATTTAGGCCAAATGGAATCACGTTATAATATAACACTCCCTGAGGTGCCCTAAAAGTGGAAACATCTTCATCACCTTAGGCCATCCAGATCTGATTGTATCCATAATAACCATCCTTGAAAGAGAGAGACTCATAGACACATGTTTCATCGATCAATAACTCTGTAATATAGACTAGGAAGTCGACTATTGGGAAATGATGATTAATGTTCATAAAGTCAAAGCGTATTATAATCTATCCATTATTGTTTTTGACAGGTACTATGTTTTCCATCCAGATAGGATATTGGACCACCCATACAATGATTTATTTGAACATGTGGTCAACTTCATCCCCTATTTTGGTAGCATGCATAAGGTGGGTCCTTCTGGCTACCTTCATATAGTCTCGATGATCTTCTTGTAATCCCAGATGATGAGTGGAGACCTTAGGATTGAGTCTTGACATTTATGTGTAGTTATAGTAAAATACATCTCAATTTTTCATTAGGAAGGAGGTGTATGCCTCTTATTCCTTGACATCCATAGCCAAACTAATCACAGTGGGTCAGGGGTCATTTTCATTACCCATATTTATCTCTTTATGTTCATCAATTCGGTGGATACACCTTCTTCTAATGGAATAGGGGAATCTCTATGCTCTTTTTCCTCTTCTTCTTATTCTTCTACAATGTCATATTCATCATCTTCTTCCACTTCTTACAGAGAGAATATTTTTGATACAAACTCTCTAATGTTGGATTATAAATCGTCTTTTGCATTAGTGTGTGATGGAAGAGAATTTTGATGTCCTGCAGATTGGCTGTGAGCATCTTTGATTGATCATTACTTTTTTGGACAAAAAAATCCTACTTTTCGGTGTCTTTGGTCTTGGCGGCTGCTGCAGAGATCATGTAGATAATTGAGTCTGCATCCGGACATGCATTTATTCATTCAACATGGTTGATGGGTAATACATAATCATTCCCATGATGCTAGAGGGGGTTCAAAAGAGAAATTTCCAATCCATTCAGGGAATTGATCAAATCAATGTCGTTAGCCAAAAAAATGTTTTCCTTCTAATTCATATACCCTGTGTCGATAAAATGTGACTCATAGGGTTCAAACATGGAATTTTTTCCATGCAATGTCCCATTTTCCCTTTAGTGAAATATTTGATGCAATGATGGTATGATGAAATAATTTCAGAATGTTGATCCAGACAAGGCCTCCCTAACATGATGTTGAAGGACGTACTTTTCCATACTACAAGGAACTCCGAATCTGACATGAGTTCATTGATCCTAGTTTTATGCTCGATTCGTCCCAAATGTATCTCCTTGATTTTTTTCCAGCATAGTTGTAGTGGAGGGAGTTAAGATGTCTTCATCATAGCCCAGCCGGTGATGCATCCACAGAGGGAGGAGGTTAACTATATATCCATTGTCAATAAAGATCCATTGGACTGCAATTCCATTTAACTTGTCAGGCACCTATAAGGGTTTGATGTGACCTTGGATGATGACATCTTCATCCATGTCTATGAAGGAGAATATGGTGTGACATTATTTAGGGCTGGTCTATGTTCGGTAGACTTCGGCTACTGGTAAATTGTAATCAAACTCTTGGGGACATAGTAAGGCTTCAACAAGTTCCTCCCTATGACCTTCATACATAATTAACACATTCTGGATTGACATCTTTGCTATTACAAAGAAAGATGATTTAGAATATCATACTTCTCCTATAAATATTGGTGTTTCTCGGCCTGAGGTTACATTTTCATAGACACTTTTGGGATTTGGGATTTGAAGATCGATGGTTTGGCTTCTCTAACCGAGACTAGGGGTGATGCAGTCCATCATGGGGTTGGTCGAACATCTCTACCCATATGCCTCAGGAGATCTGATATTTGTTCTTCCTTCGAAGGAATATATTGGATAACTTGGAATAGATTTCTTCTGATGGGGGAAGAGGATAATTTCAGTTCTTGCTGTGTCTGTTGGAGGGTCCTCTTGTGAGTTTTCACAATGTTAACAGTTTGAGTTATGTAGTGGCTAGGAATATAAATCCTTCCACAATCATGGAATCTAGAAAACCTCTAGCCTCTGAGTCATCTTCATCTAGCTCACCATTTGGGTGCATGGAATTTCGGTTCACGGTTATAGTCTTAATCGGAGAATGGGTCAATCATGTGAATTAAATTAATGGAGTCAAAGATTAGTTCTTGATATGACAATGTTTTAGTATGACTATCTCCCACTAATTATGTCATTGGAGGGAAGGTACCTATTGTACCTTTTTGTGGGGTGATACCCATTGAACTATTTGGAGGTGAAGTGCTCATTGTACTGTGTTTTTTGGCATGAAGTATGAATGTCTCAACACTGACTCTGGATTTTGTATCAGCATGTCTACATGATCATTCATTGGGCCCTTCTGGCCATTAGAGGACCTCATGGTCATGGAGGATGGCTGGGTTGTGTTGGGAGATTTTTAAGGCACAGTTGGTTGCATAAACAATGCCCAGAGGAATCCATGAACATTATTGACGGTCTCCCAGGTCATCCAATTGTAAAACATTTTCTTTTCCTTACTGGTGAATGTCTGCTATTTCTCATACTCTATTGAGTATAAGGTGGAGACATATGGAACTTGTGGTGGAAGCATACCCAACTTGACTTGCCCAGAATCCACCATTATTTATAGGAGATTCTTGAAAACAAAGAATTTTTGGATGGTATGTCCTAGTATCTGGTGATAGGGAAAATAATTTGGAAGTTCATCGAGACCCACATAATCAGGCTCACTTGGTCTCTGGTATTCAGGGAAAATGGAAGTACATAGCGGCTATGAAACAGATGTGGACCTGGTAATCTCAATACAAGTAAACGTTATTTCTTTATTATTCGAACTCATTTCTTTTAGCACACCATCCTGAATCATTCCGAGGTAGGGGTGCCTACTGGTTTTTAGGGGGTCTTGCATAGTTCAGTGGGGGCCTCACAACTGGATCATGTGCTGGGGGTGGCTTAAGGGTGATATAATCCATTTATTCTTTTCCCATTCTTTTAAAATGGGATAATGAGGCCATTTTGGACTTTAGATTGGTCATGTGCAAGGAGTATTATATTCTTTGGGAAATATCAGAGAAGTATCTAAACCCACTTGTGTACTTCACTAGGATGAGTGGATTTCCCAATTAATCCTAATGATTATCGATTCACAGGGAGAGCATCTCACCCTAGGGGAGCGACTGGTTTAGGGATTATGTCAGGCCTTTCAATCTGGAAATGAATTCAAAAACTCTTTCATTATCTTTCTGTTTGTAGTTCATGAAATCATTGAACATAATCTTAAGAAGCATTGAACTGAACAGGATGACAAATTATCATTGGAGGTCCTCCCAACCTCTGATTTAATTGGATGGTAGGATAGTTTACCATATGAATGTTCAGCCTTGCTGGGTTCGTATAAATCACATGAGTATTACTTTTTCATGATGCTCTAGAGTTACAATCATGGGGTTACAATAAGATTCATTGTGCATTAAATTCTGTCCAGGGTCCCTTGATCCATTGAATACTGGGAATACGTGGGTTCTGATGTTTGGAAGTGGAAAAACAATGGTCACAAAATTTCACAACCCAAACTTTTTAATTATATTTGGTTCCTAAATTTGTGTGTTATTTTATTTTTATACTCAAAAAAACTATATCCTTTAATTAATGAAGTCGGTATAATTAAAATGAGACCATTGGGCTTTGACTGTTATATGATCGTTGGTCAATATGACCATTGGAAACAATAATCATAACGTTTTGTTTTTATAAATACACTTATCTATGTTAATTAATACAGAAAGAAGATTAGATAGCCTCATCCAGTGGACTCAGGCCATTCAAAGCCCATCTGACCGAACTAGGGAAAGAGGTAGCACCACTGGGGTTTGCTCTGGATGAAGGCCAATCTGAAAATCATCATCTGAATCGTTAACGTAATCGCCGATGGGGGAAGTTCCATATAATAGAGGTCACCACTCAAGAAATGTAGGCCAAGCCGCACCATGATTCTATCACCATAGAAAACCTTAAACTTAGTTCCTATGTTGGTATTATAAGGGGCTATGTGACGTGACCTTAGTGACATTGTGTAATGTTTTGAAATAAATAAAATTGATATTTTTTTTCATGGTAAAATTCGTTAATTTCAAATATCCGGATAAATATAGGATGTGTATTATTTATTTATTTAGGGAAATAAATTTACTTCAAAATATTTTTTTATTAATTAAATAATTATTAATGTGAAATAATTTTCAAAAGTAGTCTTCTACAATTGTGATCAGTGATAATTTTAGATTCTAATAAGATCAACTTGATTTTTAGTGAATAATATAGAATGAATAGTATCATACCCTTATGAATAGTACTGAATAGTAAATTGGCCAAAAAATAGAAACTTCACCCATTAATGTATAAATAGATTTTAGATATCATAAAAGTTAAAAAACAATCATAGTTTAGGTTTTTGTATTTTTGTATGTTATAAATATTTTATATAGAATTTTATAATTATTTTAATAATTTAAAATTGAAATTTATTTTCATAAAATGTAATCTTGTATTGTGATATTATTTTCTTATGGTAATAATATAAATTTATGGTTCCTTGATTAATTTCTTATGGTGTTACAAAATGAGTTATAGTTTTAAAGTTGTATTTTTGGAATAAATAATTATTTTATTTAAAAATTACATAAAAATATTTAGAAAATTATTTTCATAAAATAGAGTTCAATTTTGAATTCAGAGCATCGATATTAGGTTAGGGTTAATTTTTTTGATTTTTCTGAATCATTTGAATTTTCAGTGAATAGTAAAAATACAGTTTTGTGTTTCAAGTGTTTAATGACATCATTAATTATGTAATTATTATGTAATGATTCTGGTAGAATTATTAATACTAAGATATTATAGGAGGTGTTTTATGTGGCCAATAACATGGGAAAATACCTTGGGCAAGCCCATGGTTTTCCCAATACCACCAATGAGGTGTCCCTTGGAAATTAATTAATTGTTCCCTCACTTCTCCTATAAATACCACGCCATTCCAACATACATTCCATTCCCAAATCCTCATAAATGAAGCTCTTTTCACTTTAACTCCCAATAAGTTCTCCCAATGTTCCCTCAAGCCTCCCATGGTCCCGAACATCATGATTTTGAAGTTACTTTCTCAGGTAAGGGAATCTTTCACCCTCCTATCTTAAGCCATGACTTCCTTTATTTTGTGTGTTCTAGTTTCCATGTCTTTATGTTGAGGGTATGTTATTATATGTACTCATTAAATTCCATTTCATGTGTAACTGTTGAGATACCCTTTCCCCTCTCTTTTATTAGTTTTCTGAATTTTTATGTGACACCGTTAGGCTGCCGAATTTCTCGTAAAAGAAATCACATCTTCTCGTTTCTTTCATGTGACATGTCATTCAAATAACCATACCATGTTATTATCTCCAGGATATTTTTACATTATTCTATATTATGATTTATTTATGAGTGGGTTACACCTGTACACTCTCTTTTTTATTTTTTCTAAAATGTAGTTATGTAGTCGTTATGCTGCAGAATATTCTTCTCAAAATCTCTCTCTTTTTCTCAAGAAATTATCTTCTATTATTTATGTGGATAACCAAATATATTTTCTTTAAAATGGTAATTCATCAATATATTAAATTATATATTTGATTCTGTAATGGACATACAAATAACCCTCACTCCCATTCCATGATTTATAAATGACATAATGATCTTATTTATATGTACTTTTTAAGCTTCACAATTTTGTCATGAAAACCATTTATTTGATTCTATTTGGGTTATTTATGAAATGTTTATTGTGATCTTTGTGGATCCCATGAAAAAGAAGATATATTAAGGGTGATCCGTAATAGGTCTCCAATGCATTTTGTAAAGTAATTAACCTCAAGAGATTACAAGTTTCACGATACCATGGTGAATAACCTTGGTAATTTTTATGACACCTCAGGGATAAACCATGAAGATTTGTTCATGAATGTCTAAATAAAATGTTGTATCGACATATTAAAGTTTTGATTCATGTTCTTTTACTCATGATATTCCTATTCTTCCACTTCTCAAGTCTTTATTATTTTTATCATGTTCTTATTATTATTTCTCAAGACCACATGCCAATTGTTTCATGTGTTTTCCTTACTAATCCTTCTACTCACCCTTTCCATTGATGTTTCTCTCTAGGTTCTGAGATTTTAGTAATTTTACATAGTATTAACTTACAATTAATCCTTACAAGGGGATTAGAAGAGTTTTTTATGTTTTTTTCAATTTTTATTGTTCCTGATTTCCAAGACACTAGACTTTAAAGATCCTATGTTTGTAAAATGTAATGAAAACTTATTTATTAAAAAGGCGTGATGAAATAGATGGAATCAAAAGATAGATTATTTATTTAACGAAATAAGGATATGACAACATTAGGTATAACCATATAGAAATGTTTAAAATAGTAAAACATCCTAGTATTTTGGTGAGAGTAGATTAAATTATTTATCAAACAAATACATCCCTTTCTGGATACGACCAAGAAGAGGCGGCTCAGTCATAGACGTACATAGGGGTAAAACCTGAAAACAACGCTTTGAGCTAGACTCAAACATGAACTGGTGAATGATAACGAGCCTCACTGCACACTTAGATACGACACTCTTGGGATATATGTTTGATTAATCAAATGCATTTTATGAATCATTATTAAGGAATTGTAGAGAAATTTAATTGTTTTAGCATGAAATTTTAAGACATATAATCCTTTATAGTTAAAAATTAGTAAATGTAATATCATTCTAATTATGTATTTACTATTTTATAAAATGTCATGCAATAGGAGGAACCGTGAAGATGTTGACCGCAATGGACAATGCGCTGATGAACCTACGATGGAAACTAGAATGGAAACATTCATGCGAATGATGAACCAACTAACTCATGCTATAGAAAATAAATTGAATCAAGCTGAGAGACTGCTCTCACCGCGAAGGGAACAAAATTATATTGAGTACTTTATTCATTAATGACCACCATCCTTCAGTGGATCGACTGACCCATTCACTGATGAGTAGTGGATCGGCTCTATAGAGAAGACCTTTTCTGTGCTCCGCTGTTCAGAGCATGAGAAGGTTACCCTGGATATCTATCACCTAGAAGGAGAAGCAGATCATTGGTGGGAACTAATTAAAAACTGAAGTAAAAGAGTGGAGGTTGAATCTATGGAGTGTAAGTGTTCAGAGGGATCTTCTTCAGTAAGTATTTCCCTAATTCCATGAGAACAAGAATGGAGAGGGAGTTTCTCAAGATGAAGCTTTAAGAGAATATATCCATGGGAAGCTACGAGATGAACTACACAAGTTTGTAACGTTACACCTCTAGCATTGGCATGGATCCAAGTGGTAATGTTTATATATTCTTCACTGGATTGAGACATCATTTGCAAAATAATCTAGCCAATCGAGACTATAATAGCTATGTGGAGATCATGAGGAGTGTTATGAAAGTTGATCTGGAGTTTGGTGAAATGCAGTGGTCTCATAATTCAAACGACAAGAAGATATCGATGGGGCCTAGCATAGGGAGGACCTTTGATCAGGTAAGAGGATGCAAGCATGTAAAATATCCCACATGTAATAAATGTGGGAAGAAGCATTTGAGGAACATCTTCCTCAGGAACAGGAAATGCTACAACTGTGGAATAGATGGCCATATTGCGAGGAATTTTCATAATGAGGTGAGACCTTCTCTTCCTATCAAAAACAACAACGGGAAAATTGTGTAGGTCCTACCTGATGTCCAATGTTTTTTGTGTGGAAAACTTGGGAACTTTTCTAATCACTATCCAAATCCAAGAGTAGTGGATGGGAACCCCCATCAGCCTCACCAAAGGCTAAGGGAGTAGGTTCGTGCTTTTGCTATCACGAAAGCTGAAGTTGAAGCTCCTAATGCTGTGGTAGAATATACTATTACTGTTCTCTCAAAGCTAGAAATTACATTGTTTGATTCTGGTTCTATGCATTCCTTTATTTCCTCCAGGTTTGCAAACAATATGGAATTAACCACTGAATTTCTAAAAGTAGAGTTATCAGTCAAGACTCATGGTGGGATTATCCAAGAATCGTCATTGTTCTGAAACTCTAGTATTGACTTTGGTGAGAACAATCTTATCGAAAATATAGTAGTCATTTCCATGTTTGAATTCAAAATTATACTAAGGATGGACTGATTCTCAAAGAATAATGCTAATATCAAATGCATAAGTATGGAAATATCAGTAGTATTGAATGGAAAACCTACAATTATCTTCCAAGGAGAGATATTTCAACCTCATATTTTTCTAGAAGAACCTCCTATATCCTTCTGTATGGAGTTGATTAGTGAATAAGAAAAACAAAAGGAGGGTTTGAGGAATAAAATGTCCCCATAATCCAGGAATACATTGACGTATTTCCTGAGGAGATTCATGGACGTCCCCCAGAAAGAGAGGTAGTGTTCTCTATTTACCTCATACCTGGATGTCATCCAATATCAAAGACACCATATAGGATAGAAAACATGGAGATAGTGGAATTAAAGAAACAACGCCATGATCTTTTGGATAAGGGGTTTATCAGACCGACTGTGTCTCCCTAGGGAACACACGTTCTCTTTGGGAAGAATAAGGATGGATCCATGCAGATATTCATTGACTATAGAGAACTGAATGAGATCACAATAAAAAACAAATATCATCTTCCAAGAATTTTTGACTTATTTGACTAACTTATTGGGGCTCATTTCTTCTCTAATATTGATATTTGATCTGGTTATCATCAATTCAGGGTGAAGATAGAAGATATTTTAAAAAATTCCTTCCGATCAAGATATGGGCATTATGAGTCTGTTTTTTTTTCTCTTCAGACTAACTAATGAACCTTTTATTTTAATTGATTTGATGAATAGATTCTTTAAGGACTACCTTTATAACACTGTGGTAGTTTTTATTTATGACATTCTAATATATTCCAAAAGTCACGAGGATCATGAGGATCATATAAGGGCCATTTTAGAATGTTTTCAGAAGGATAGGCTTTTTGTAAATTTCATTAAATGTGAATTCTGGTTATAGAAAGTTTCATTCATAGGGAACATTGGGACCAATCAAGGAATCACAGTTGATATAGAAATGATAAAATATGTGGAGGAGTGGCCTCATCCAACAACTATAAAAGAGAATCAATGATTCCTTGGATTAGCCGGAATTTATAATTGATTTTTGAAAAACTTTTCACACTATTCTAATCCATTAACCAATTTAACTCAAAAAGGGGTCAGGTTAATTTGGAAAATGGTGTGTGAGGAATGTTTCCAAGAGTTGAAGAAGATATTGGTTACTATATCCATGTTAACTCTACACTCATGTGGAGAAGGATTTGTTATTTTTAGCGATGCATCTCTCAAAGGGATTTGGTGCATCCTCATGAAAATTGATAAGGTCATTTCATATGCATCTTGACAGTTGAATAATCGTGAGAAGAATTATCCTACGAATGATCTGGAGCTGGCTGCGGTCATTTTTTCTCTAAAAATATGGAGGCTCAATCGTTAATGGGAGAAATGGAAAATATACATAGACCACAAATGTTTGAAGTATATTTTCACCCAAATGGAATTGAACATGAGATAAAGGAGTTGTTTGGAACATCTTAAAGAATGTGATTTTTCAATTCATTATCATCCTGGAAGTGGAAACAAAGTTGCTGATGCATTAAGCAGGAATGACCCAACTGTTCTTTCCTTAATGAGATTCCAATATATCCATTGATCAATGTCCTAGTAAAGTTAGACATGGGAATTATAAATGAAGGGAAATCATTAACCCCAACCCAAATGATTTCTCAACTGTCATTAATAGATAAGATCAATAAAGATCATAATGAATATCCTTTTTTATAGAAGATGTTTGAGGCTTTGAAGGATGGGATATTTCCTGAGTTCAATTTTTGTCAATAATGTGTACTGAAAGTTTGTAAAATACAATGTGTTCAATATACTCTAGAAATAATGGAGTTGATGGATGAATCTCATAGATCTACTTTCTATATACATCCTGGAAGCAAAACAATTGTATTGGGAACTTCATGATAATTATTGGAGGGATAATATGAAAAGGGATATTACTGGCTACACTTCAAGGTGCTTAGTTTTTCAGAATGTGAATCCAGAGTGAAAACTTCCTAATAGGGTATTGCAACATCTTCCCATACCATCATGGATGTGAGACAATATCAATATGGACTTCATCACTGGTCTCCCGAGAACATCCAAAGGAAATAATGTGATCTAGGGTATTGTGGATAATCTCACATAGAATGCCTATTTTATATCCATTTGTAAATATTTCCCTCTTGATCAAAATGCTTGGATTTGCATGAAGGAAGAGGTAAGACTACATGGAGTTCCACTTTCTATCATATCTTATCATGATCCAAGGTTCACATTAAAATTCTGGAGAAGTCTTGAACATTCTCTAAGCAGAAAATTGAATTTTAGTATGACATATCACCCCCAAACAGATGGCCAATCTGAAAGGACTATTCAAACACTCAAGGAAATGTTGAGAACATGTTCAATGGAATTTAATGGTGGATGGGATCAACATCTCCCTTTTATTGAGTTCCCTTGAAACAATAGCTTCCACTCCAGCATTCAAATGGCACCATATGAAGCTTTGTATGGGAAGTGATGTAGAACTCCTACTTGTTGTGATGAACCTGGGGAGTGAAAGCTTATTGGGCCTGATCTTGTGCAAGAGATGATAGAAGAATTCCATGACATCCAACAAAGCATTAATGATGCTTAGAGTCTGCAAAAGTGCTATGTCGAAAATAGTCGAAGGTAAATGGTGTTTGACATTGGTGAAAAGGTATTTCTTCGAATTCCACCATGAAAAAGAGTCAAGAGGTTTGAAAAGAAAGGGATGCTCAGTCCTAAGAACATTGGCCCCAATGAAATCCTTGATCATGTAGGAGCAGTGTCCTACCAGCTTGCACTTCCCCGAAATCTTGCACAAGGTCATGATGTCTTCCACATATCCCTCTTGATTAAGTATATACCTTACCCATCACATGTACAAAATCCAGAGGTGGTACAACTAAAACATTACCTCTCTTATGAGGAGCAGTCTGTGGGGATCATGGATCATAGAGACAAGGCTGTATACAACATGACTACCCACCTTGTAAAGGTGTTATAGAGGAACCACAAATGTGAAGAAGCCACATGTGAATCAGAGGAGTCTATGAGATAGAATTACCCACACCTTTTCTCATTAGAGGATATGAGATAAAATTTCAGGGACGTTATTTCTTACGGGGGGAAGAATGTAACAACCAGAACTTTTAAATGATTTTGTATTCCTAAATTTTTCTGTTATTTTATTTTTTATAATCAACAAAACAAAATCCTTTAATTAATGAAGCGGGTATAATAGAAATGAGACCATTGGGTTTTGACTGCTATTTGACTGTTGGTCAATATAACTGTTCGAAACTACGATATTAACGATTTATTTTTATAAATACTGTTATCTTTGTTAATTAATATAGAAAGAATATTAAATGGAATCATCCAGCAGACATGGGTCATTCGAAGCCCATATGATGGAACTTGGGAAAGTGGTAGCACCACTGGGCTTTTCTCTGGACCATGCCCAAGACGAACTACAGCATGTGAATCTTGAACGGAATCTTATACAAGAGATGTTCAAGCTGATAGTGGTCACCACTCAGGCAATTTTGGCCGAGCCGCCCCAAGATTCTATCACCTTAGCACACCTTACACATAGGTGATAAGTTCGTATTATAGGGGGCTATGAAATGGGACATTAGCTGCATTGTGTAATCCTTTGATATAAATAAAATTTTTACTTTATTTTCTGTTAAAGATTGTAAATTTCAAATGTTCAGATAAATATAGGATGTGTATTATTGGTGAATTTAGGAAAAAATGCAAATTTTAAAATATTTTGGTATTATTTAAATATTTAATAATGTGAAATGATTTTCAGAAAATTGTCTTCTACAATTGTGATCATTTATAATTTTAGAGCTTAATAAGATCAACATGATTTTTAATGAATAGTTCTGTATGAATAGTAACATACCCATTTGAATAGTATTGAATTGTAAATTGTCCAAAAAAATAAAAACTTCACCTATGAATGTATAAATACATCTAAGACATCTTAAAAGTGAAAAAAATATCAAAGTTTATTTTTTAGAATTTTTGAATGTCGTAAATATTTTATTTAAATTTTTATACTTAATTTATTAATTTAAAATGGAAATGTATTTCCATAAAATGTAATCATATATTGTTACTTTATTTTATTATGGTTATACGATAATTTTATGGGACCTTGATTACTTTCCTAAGGTGTTACACAATGAGTATTAGTTTTAAAGATATAATTTTGGAATAAAAAATTATTTTATTAAAAAATATTATTAAAAATAATTTGAAAATTTATATTTTATAAAATGGAGTTCATTTTGGAATTCATAGAATTGATATTAGGATATGGTGATTTTTTGGTATTTTTCTGAAATAGTTGAATTTTTCAGTGAATAATAAAAATACACTTTTGAGTTTCTGGTGTTTAATGAAATCATAAATGGTGTAATAATTATGTAATCTTTCTGGTCGAATTATGAATATTAATAAATTCTATGGGGTGTCCCATGTGGCCAATACCATGGGAAAATACTATGGGCAAGCCCATGGTTTTTCCAATACCACTGATTAGGTGTCCCTTAGAAATTATTGATTTGTTCCCTCACTTCTCCTATAAATAAAAATACATTCTCTCATCCATTTCATTCCAAAATACTCATAAACTAATATATGGTTTCTTTACCTCCCAATGAGTCCTAAGAAGGTTTCCTCAATCCTCCCAAGGTCCCTACCTTCATGTTTTTGAAGTTACTTTTCAACGTAAGGGAATCATTCACCCTCCTTTTTAAGCCATGACTTCCATTATGTTATGTCTTCTAGATTCCATATCTTTATGTTGAGTGTATCTTCTTATATGTTATAATTACTTTTCATTTCATTTATAATTATTGGGAAACACTTTCTTCTCTCGTCAATTTTTTTCTTGATTTTTAATTGATGTCGTTATGCTGCCAAATTTCTCGTAAAAGAAAACACATCTTCTTGTTTCCATCATGTTACCTTTTCATGAGGTATGCCATTCAAATATACATACCATGTTCTAATCACTATTTTATTATTCTTTTATATTTTATTATGAGTTATTTTTTAGTGGGTTACCCTTGTACAATCTTATTTAATGTTTTTTAAAATGTTGTTATGTAGCCGTTATGCTGCAGAATTTTTCTCTCAAAATCTCCTCTTTTTATCAAGAAATTCTATTACATTATTTATGTGGATACCCTAATTTATTTTAATTTCCATTGAAATTTATCAATACATAAAATGATATATTTTATTTTTGAATTGACATAAATTTTACCCTCACTCCATTTCCATGGATTATAAATGACATAATGATATTATTTTTAAATACTTTTTAAATTTCATGATTTTGACATGAATACCATTTCATTGATTCTATATGGGTTATTTATCAAATGTTTGATTATGATCTATGTGGCTCACATAAAAATGAAGAAATTTTAAGGGTGCATTGTGATAGCAATCCAATGAAATAGTTAAAGAAATTAATCTCAGGAGATGAAATGTTTCACGATACTGTTGTGAATAACCTTGGTAATTTTTATGACACCTTGGGGATAATACATGATGATATATACATGAATGTCTAAATTAAATGTTGTTGATACATATTAAACTTATGATTCATGTTCTTTTTATCAGGATATTCCTATTCTTCTATTTCTCAGGTCATTATGATTTTTATTACGGTCTTATTATTATTTCTCAAGACCACATGTCAATTGTTTCACTTATTTTCCTTACTGGGCCTTCTTCTCACCCATTCCTTTGATGTATGTCTCCAGGTTATGAGATGAATTAATTTTACTTAGTATGAACATATTATGAATCCTCACAAGTGGATTAAAAGAATTTTTTATGTTGTTTTCAATTGTTATTGTTCCTGATTTCCAAGATACTAGACTTTAAAGATCATCTGTTTGTAAAATGTAATGAAAAGATATGTATTAAAAAGGTATGATGTGATACCAAATCGGGGAAGGGTTTGCGCTCGGGATATATCAGAGAATTTCACCCCTCTATGTATTCTAGTTGAGATGTTAATTTATTTATAGTTCTTAGGATCCCTTGATTTATACCCTGACAGGCTTGAGCTTGATCTGGTACCATAGTGGCCAAGACTCGGCGTGCCTGTGTAGTTGGAATTTGGGTTGGATTCCCAGCTGGGAGTATCATTTAAAGGTTTACCTAGATATATTTCAGCTACCTTCCTAGTAGGGGGATTTCTTGATGTCCTTATGTGGCTGGGTTGAAATGTCCTATGATCTTTACTTCAATCACTAGAATAAGTTCTTGTGGTATGGGAACCTATTTTGGGAGCACCTGCTGACATTCTGTAGGGAGAACATATCTGGAAATTTTTCACCCTTGAATCAGGACAACATTAATTCGTCTGTTCTCTTTCATTTCTTCCCCCTTCTTTGAAACCCTTTACTTGAGGGTAAATAACACATTTCCAGGGGTAGGAGGAGGCATTTCATAGAATAACATAGATTTATTCATCTCCTTATTATGGTTTAGCGGGGGTGGTAGAGACTTATTAACTCAGGGGTCTCCAAGATTTTGTATTGCTCTCCGGTTTCAGGTGTGCACACCATTAGTATCTATGTGGGATGAATCTGGGAGGGAATCATATTACCTCACATCCTCTCCCTCTACGTCATTTACTTTGACATTTGTGGGGTTTATGTTTACCAAGTTCACTGTGGCATACATTAGTAGTGGTGGTGTACCCATTTCCAAATGGTAGGAAGGATTTATGTGCCCTTACCTGGATTTACTCATTTTATTCTATGGTATTCATCAGGGCTTATCCATGATTATTGACCTGAAGGGAGACCTGGTCAGACCTCATAACAAACCATTGTCTTGCAAGCTGTGAACCACAAGAAGGGGTGGATTTGGTTACTCTTCTGTCCAAAATTCTTCCTTGACAGCGGAAGAATGATGACCGATGTGTGGGGATTTGAGGTAAAAATGCCCCCAATCCTATGGGTTGGGGTGGTTCCAATTATTTCATTGATGAGATATGGCCTATATTTTTTTCCTTATGAGGAATTTTTATTTAAAAATTCCCCTCCCTATGGGCTGGGGTTGTTCATGCATTGCCGCGTTAGCTGCTGCTATTTCCACCCTTTCAAATTCACGTAATCCCATTCGAGTGTGAGTCTAGTATGGAATTGGTCCTAAATGGATTATATAGTCTTTTAATGACATAGACACTTCATGCTAGTTGTATTCCCATAGACGGGAAGCCTGCTATATGTTCTTAGTTTCCTGACTCGGAATCTTTTCGATATCTTGATCTCTTTGGTTATAATTCTTTCGAAACATACTTAGTGATGGATTTTTTTGAGTATCCCATATTTCCTAGGCATGGTGTTCAATTGATTTTTTCCCTAAGGTGATGACATTTAAATTTTCATTTCTAATGGGTCATGCTGGACAGAATGAGTGGTGAAGTTTATAGTTCTATGTTCTTACCTTCCCCAAATGCAAACTCCAACCAGGGTGCTTCCAATGAGGCAACACAACTTATGTAGTGCATAAAGTCAATCCAGTCCAAGGTTTTTCTTTCGTCTTTCTGAGTGTGGCTTCCTTGAGTATGAGAGGGATTATAAGTCAATTAGATGATGAATCTCCCCTAACATATTGACATGGTCTGAATACCCTTCGTAGTATAAGAACTTTTCTTTTAGTTGATGAAGAATCATCCCTATACTGAAGAGAAAGTCATGCATGAATTCCCTTGAAAAGTATCGTGGTATTTTGAATTGAGAAGTTTCCATAGTCCAAAACATCAATGGTATGTTATCCCGAGCTAGTTCTTTTCACAGAAGAAACATATCATGATTTTGTTCTTTCAGAGGCTCCCCTACATGATATGTGTAATGCCCGGGACATTTATGAGAAATATTTTGTTTTTATAAAAGTAATCATTCACTACACACAACACTAGCACAGCTTTCTTTACACGCAACTACGGCCTTCCTCAATAGATTGCATCGTAAACAATACCGAGTTTCACCAAACAACAATATGCTATTAAAATATTATTAAAATTAGCCGTTATGAATAGTAATAACCACTTTTTGAAATTTTATAAATTTTATTTTTCAAAATGGACGTCATTTTTGGATTTGGAATATAAATATTAGCCTAGGGTGAAATTTTGGTATTTTTCTGAAAACGTTCAATTTTTGATGAATAGTGAAACCACTAAGTGGTAGTTAAAAAAATGAAAATTTCATAAAACATAATTTTACCGCTTGTGTGAGTAGAATTTTGAAAATCCGAGAGACGCTGTTAATATCTAGGACTAAAATGTGGTTTAATGAGATGACAATAATTTTGGTAAATAGTAACTTTTTACTTTTTTTTCCATGGTTAAAAGTAAATAGGGTAATTAAGGGTAAAAGTGTTATTATTATTACCATAACACATGTCCTAATTCTATTGAATAAGTGTAATTCGACCAAAAACAACCTGAGAAATAAAATATGACCATTTAGGCCCACATGGATTAGATTATGACATTTATTATTAATTTATTTAAAGAAGGGTTAAAATAGTTAAAATCAATGTTTAATAAGTATATCATTTTTACTATAAGGTTATATATAATATAAATTCGACTATAAATATTATTTAGATAGATAAAAAAAATTTCCTGCATAATGGTATTTTATTTTTAATTTTTAGACATTAAATAATTTAATTTATTTATGACACAACGATGATGCAGTAACTATATTATGAATGAAATATTGACATAATTGATGTTATAAATACCCGAATAAATGTAATTTGAGACTTTTTATGATTTACACTAATTTTTTAGGTTAATATAACATTTTAGTAATGATTTAATTAACATGGATTGAACTAAACATTCTGTTATGATTTTCACAAAAATCAATTACTAAATATTGTCAAAATTGTTATTAAATAGTTTTTTTAAAAAATATTATATTATTAATTGTTATTTTATTCCTAAAAATCTAAGGTTCGGAAAAATGACTTAGATAAGGTCATATATATTAATGATAAACAACCTGGGGTTCGTTTGGCTTGATATAGTAAGTTTATTAACCTTATGGTGTAAGAAAATAAGAAGATACGGTAAAAGTTAAATTATCTTACTTAAAGTTAAATATAAATGATAGGGTTAAAATTGATACCTAAACTTCTCTAAATTCTATTGTATGAGATTATTTCGACCCATACCCACCTTATCTTCGAAATATATCATTTTGGAGCTATGAAAAACGGAATTTGACTTTATAATAAAATAATATTTTTTGTTATTCCAAAGGTGCCCCTCTCCTCCTTTATAAAAGGGCACCTCCTCCCCCTCTTCCTCACACCACGTTGAGCCTTCATGCTCGTCCAAAACCTGCCAATTTCTTCTCTCCACTTCCATAGAGACATCCTAGAGGTCCTCATCTTCTACAAATACCAATTTTAGTTCCCTAAAAGGAGGTCTCAAAGAAGCGCTTCAAAGAAGAGGTAATGTCAGTTACCGATTCTTTCATCTTTATTTCTTCTTCCACTTCTTCTTCTTTAGTTGTTTAATTATGAAGTAAAAACATCAGTATCAATAAAATAATGATATTTTATTATAATTATGAAACAACCCTATTTCACTATCTATCCATCCTATGGAAAACGGAATCACCGCACGTGCGTACGTACGGAATACCGTCTCCACGTCGTGGTGTAATCTATTTTCCACCACCACCTTATTTGGATGGGTATAATGGTGTAAATAATGACTATATATGATTATTTTAAAGTGATATTTATTCTAAAATAGTATATATACACTCTGATACAATTCCACAATCATGGGAACGATATCATCGCTCGTGCGTACGTACGGAATACTGTCTCCACGATGTGGTGTGACTCGTTCTACATGAACTTCATTGCATAATGATTGTATAAATGAATTGAATGAATGAATAAGATATATATTACACTAATAACGTTCTATAAATGAGGTATCCATAACCTAAAAAGAAAAATAAGAATTTATTCGACAAAACACGCATAAGAAAAAAAGTAATAAACACCTGAATAACAAGTAGTAATGAAATATTACTAATAAGAAGATAAGACTATGACCATATATGATATCATAAAAATAATTATGATTCTGGAATAAGTCAATAACATTATTTAAATCATTATACAAGAGGTTCGGACACTTACTAAGCAAATTGGACCTAAGGTAAGGGAAATATCACAATCTCATTTTGTCTGAGATTGTTTATAATTTGGTATTTACTGGGGTGTATTTTATCATCCCCAACCATTTTTCCTTAATATTAAATATTATTTCCATCGACCTAAAATTGTTTAAATCCATTTTTACCCTTTGGTGAGTTTATAGTAAAAGACATGAAAAAAATCTTTTGTCGTTTTTCGTACGAGGTACTTTTTGACTTTTCCGACAAAAGAACGAGAAGAATGTTTTTTAACTTATACGGCATGAATGGATTTTTAAAAAACATTATTTCTAAGAAGCATCCTTTACAAGTTTTCAAGTTTATTTTTAATCAAATTCTTTTAGTTTAAAATTTTATGACATGTTAAGAAAGGAAAATGTTTTTGGAGTAGAAAGGATATTTTCCTCAAGAATAGAGTTCAAGTGTTTTAGCAAAATTATTTTCTATCTAAGATAATATTGGGTTCTGTTTCTATCCCTATTATTACATTGATTTGATTATGTTGTGATGGAATTATTTTTATGAATTCCTTTATCTTATATGAATTGTTTTATGATGTCATGTTGTTTATGAATCCCATTTTTATTACATGGGTTATGCAATGATGTATGATTTATGATTTTGTGGCACACATATGAATGGTATAATTATGAGATGGGTGGGACCAATATCTCCCTCCAGTGAATTGGGTAATGTTTTTATATCTCATGAGATAGACATGGATGGAACGACAGGTTAAACCGGTTCAGTGAAACAGGACTGAAACGAGGATTGAACTCGGTTCATAAATGGACTTTATCCACAAAGATAGTCTTGGAAATGAGTCTTGACTAATAAGAAATGATTCTCTATGATTATGTGTGTATGCCACAAAGTTTCATGTTTTATGTTATGATTATTGTGATCACATTTCACTACCATGATTTATCCCATGTTATGAAATTATGATCTCTTTTGGAGGGAAAGATTTCCAAAATGTTCTGTTTTTATATTGATGTGATTGATATTTTTGTTTTTTACCCTTACTGAGCATTTGAGCTCAAACTTTTGAATGTTTTCTTTCCCCATGTCAGGAAGAAGGTTATTAAGTAATATATTCCAAAAGGGACTATAGATATGATGAAATAAATGGGAAACAGTGTAGACGCTTTATGAACCAGTTGTTTATGTTTCCCAGTTTCTAAAGACACTATACCTATATGGTCCTTTCGTAGTTTTGTTATACGTTGTAATAAGTATGCTTAAATTTTGAAGTATTAACAACGTATGTAATGTATGGGTTGGTATAGTTTCTATCAGAGGAAAGGTATAGTCAACCTTTGGAAACTAGGATGTGAAAGCCTTAGTAAGAACCCTAAGGATAAGTCTAAGCATAGAACACAACATTAGTGTTTTAGAATTGGCTATGAATAACCTAGGATAAGACCTTATGTGTGAAATTTAATTATTGATTGTGTGGTTTTACTATTATAATTAGTGTTGCTCACACTGTTCTTCTTGGTTTTAGTCAATGGCTGGAACCCGAAAGAACCGTGTTAATGCGGAATGTGACGGGCAATGCAATGATTGTCCCCCTGAGCAACCAAATGTAATGGGAGCTGGAATGAAAAATCTTGTGGCTATGCTCACACAACTTTCTCAAGCTATGAATCATGCAGGACATCCAAATCAGCAAAGGAAGAAGCAACATTTTGTTTAATCCTTCATGAGGTAGCGTCCACCTTCTTTTAGCGGGTCTACTGATCCATTAGTTTCTAAACAATGTATTAGTACTACTGAAAAGATATTTTTAGTTCTTCAATGTTCTGAACATGATAAATTCATCTTAGCAGTGTATCGTTTGGAAGGTGATGCTGATCAATGGTGAAATCTTATCAAGAATACGAGGCAAAGGGATGAAATTGAGTCCATGTAATGAGACGAGTTCAAGAACATATTTTTCAATATGTACTTACCTTTTATTCTCCGAACAAAGATGGAGAAAGAGTTTCTTGAACTAATGAAAACGGATGATGAATCTGTTGGTACCTATGAAGCAAATGTTACAAGACATGCAAGGTACGCTTCTGGTATTATTATCCAACCTGAGAGTAAGATCGATCGATTCTTTAGTGTCTTAAATCCAAGTCTTCAAAGGGCCTTAGCCATAAGGGACGTCAATAGATATGAGGAAATCGTTCGATGTGCTCTCAAATTTGAGGTGGAGATTGGAGTAACCCATCAGTCATATGGGTTTGATAAGAAAAGGAAAATGGAATTCAAAGAAAATCTAAAGAGCACACTGAAAAGAAGATGAGAATACCCTTATGCTCAATGTGTGGAAAGAAACATGGAGGGATTTTTCTTAAAGGGATAAGTAATTGTTTCAAATGTTGAAAGGAAGTTCATCGGTCATTTGAATGCCGCAATGATGGTAAGAAGATGTCTAATGATGCAATCAAAGGAAGGGACACACATAATGAACCTACTACACTTCAATGATTCTAGTGCAAGTAGATGGGAATTATGCCAATCAATGCCCAAATCCAAGGGTTGATGATGATGATTGACATCAACAAACTCTTAAGGCTAAAGACAAAGGAAAGTCACATGCAATTTCTATCAGCGATGAGGAGTACGATAACGATGTGGTGAAAGGTACACTTACCATCCACTATAAAGTAGAAAATGTTTTATTTGATTCTGGATCCACCCACTCTTTTATTTATGAAGATTTTTCTAAGGGTATCACTGTATTACCTCAACAATTAGATGTTTAGTAAGCTGTTACAATACCTAATGGCACAACAGTCGCATCAAAAGTTTATAATTCTTCCCCGATTGATGTTTGTGGGAAAGTGCTTTCTTGCAAATCTTGTGATCCTTCCTATAGTGGAATTTGATGTGATTCTTGGCATGGATTGGATTTCTCTATATGGATCTCATATCAATTGCCAAAGAAGGGAAGTCACATTTCATATTCCAGAACAATCTATGATCGTCTATTGATGCAAGGATGAACATAACCTTCCAGTGGAAATTTCTTCCATATTATGGGTCTCGATTCCACTAAATGAGTGTTAATTATCTCAAATCTTTGTTGAGAAACTAACGATTAAAAATATGCCCATTGTACCGGAGTTTTATGATGTCTTTCTGGAGGAATTGTTGGGTCTTCCACCAAATCGTGAAGTTGAGTTTTCAGTAGAACTTGTACCGGGTGCTTTGCCTATTTCAAAGACACCTTATAGAATTGTCCCAATTGAGTTACAGGAAGTGAAGAAGCAACTCCACAAGAATCTTTATAAGGGATTCATACGCCCTAGTGCGTCACCTTTGGGAGCACCTGTTATGTTTGGTAAGAATAAAGATGGATCAATGAGACTGTGTATTGATTATCGATAACTTAACAAGATCACTATCAAGAACAAATATCCTCTTCCGCGCATTGATGACTTATTTGACCAACTACGCGGAGCTCAATACTTTTCCAAGATTTAATTTCATTCCGGGTATCATCAATTAAAGGTCAAAAGGGAGGATATACCAATGACGACTTTCCGTACAAGGTATGGACACTATGAATTTATAGTGATGCCATTTGGTCTTACTAATTTTCCAACTATCTTCACAGATCTAATGAATAGAGTCTTTAAAGACTATCTTGATCAATTTGTGGTAGTCTTTATAGACGATATTCTTGTCTATTCAAAGAGAAAGGAAGAACAAGAAAATCACATGATAATTATATTGAAGACCCTGAGAAAGGAGAAGATTTATGCTAAATTTACAATGTGTGCATTTTGGCTTCAAAAAGTATCATTTTTAGGTCACATAATCTCAAAAGAGGGGATATTTATGGATCCTGCAAAAACAGAGGTTATCAAAAGATGGTCGAGACCAACAACAGTAATTGAGATCTGAGATTTTCTTGGTTTGGCTGGATATTATCGACATTTTGTGAATGATTTTTCACGATTATCTAATCCACTAACCAAGTTGACTCGAAAAGGAGTTAAGTTTGTTTGGACGGAGGAATGTGAAGAGAATTTCAAGGAGTTGAAAAGAAGGTTATCAAGTGCACCTGTGCTCACACTGCCTTGTTGTGGAGAAAGGTTTGTGATCTATAGGGATGCATCCAAGAAGGGGTTGGGGTGTGTTCTTATTAAAAATGATATGGTGATAGATTATGCCTCACGACAGTTGAAAATCCATGAGAAAAATTACCCAAATCATGATTTGGAGTTAGCTACGGTAATCTTTGCATTAATGATTTGGAGGCATTATCATTACGGTGAAAGGTGTGACATTTATACTGATCATAAAAGTTTAATTTATATTTTCACACAAAAGGATCTGAATATGTGCCAAAGAAGATGGTTAGAGATGATTAATGATTACGACTGCTCAATTCATTACCACCCTGGGAAAGAAAACAATGTGGAAGATGCATTAAGTCGACAAGACCATGCCAGTTTATCCATGATAAGGATCACAAAAGATCCAATATTTATAGATTTACAAAGGATGGATCTTGGAATTATAATGGAAGGGGGGAAATCGTATCATTATCAAATGAATGTTCAACCATCTATAGATGTGAAGATTATAGAGGCGTAGAAACAAGATGTAGAGTTACAAAATAATGTGACAAATATTCCTGAATACAACCTTGATTGTGGTGGGATAATAATGTTCATGAATCAGGTTTGTGTTCCTCCCATCCCAAAATTAATGAAGGAGATACTGGATGTGGCTCATAGTTCTTCATTCTCTATTCATATTGGATGCACGAAGAAGTATAGGGACCTGAAAGAGTACTTCTAGTGGGATGGCATGAAAAGAGATGTTGCTGAATATGTCTCTCGATGCTTGGTTTGTCAGCAAGTTAAAGTTGAGAGACAGAAGTCTAAAGGGATGTTACAACCATTACCCATACCCGAACGGAAATGGGAAAACATCATTATGGAATTTGTTACAGGACTTCCTAAAACATCCAAAGTCAATAATTCTCTCTGGGTCATAGTTTATCGACTTACAAAGTCCGCACACTTCATTTCTATTAGAGAAGATTTCTCTCTGGATCAGCTTGTCAGGATATATGTGAAGGAAGTGGTAAGATTGCATGGAGTACCACATTGTATATTATCTGATCAGGATCCGAGATTTACCTCGAAGTTCTGTGGATGTCTTCAGCATACTCTGGATACAGAGTTGAGTTTCAGCACTGCTTATCATCCTTAGACAGACGGTCAGTCTGAGAGAATAATTCAATCTCAAGAAGATATGTTGAGGGCTTGCTCTATGGATTTCAGAGGTGGTTGGGATCAACACCTACCTTTGGTAGAATTTTCTTATAATAATAGCTTTCACTCCAGTATTCAGATGGCTCCTTATGATGCTCTCTATGGAAAAAAATGCAGGACTCCAACTTGCTGGGATGAATTTGGGGAATGAAAGCTTTTTGGACTTGATCTCATTGATGAAATGGCAGAAAAGGTCAGATCTATTCAACAACACATAAGAGAAGCTCAGAGTCGATAGAAAAGTTATGCCGACAACTGAAGAAAATTCCCAGAGTTTGATGTGGGTGATAAAGTGTTCTACCGAATATCTCCCTGGAAGAGGGTCATGAGATTTGGAAGGAAGGGAAAGTTGAGCCCTAGATATATCGGTCCTTTTGAAATACTGGATGGTGTTGGAATAGTAGCTTACCGATTGGCGCTTCCACCGAATCTCTCTCAAGTTCACAATGTGTTCCATGTATCTCTACTGAGAAAGTACATACCTGATCCTTCACATGTACTTAGCTCAGATGTTGTACCGCTGGAGCAAGATCTTTCTTATGAATAACAACCGATAGAGATTCTGGATCGGAGCGCAAAAGTACTACGAAACAAGACCCCTCGCTTGGTGAATGTTTTATGGAGGAACCACCAATAAGAAGAAGCTACATGGGAGCTTCAGGATATGATGAGGGAGAGGTATCCTCATCTTTTTGTTACAAAGTGACGAATTTCGTGGGCGAAATTCATTTTAAGGGGGGTAGAATGTAACGCCCGAGTCTTTTATGAGAAATATTTTGTTTTTATCAAAGGAATCTTTCACTACACACAACACTATCTTGGCTTTCTTTACACGCAACTGCGGCCTTCCTCAATAGCTTGCGTCGTACGCAATACCGAGTTTCACTAAACAACGATATACTATTAAAATATTATTAAAACTAGCCGTTATGAATAGTAATAACCACTTTATGAAATTTTATAAATTTTATTTTTCAAAATGGACCTCATTTTTGGATTCGGAATATCGAAATTATCCTAGGATGAAATTTTGGTATTTTTCTGAAAACTTTCAATTTTTGATGAATAGTGAAACCACTAAGTGGTAGTTAAAAAAAATAAATTTTTCTTAAAAAGTAATTTTACCGCTTCTGTGAGTGGAAATTCGAAAATACAAGAGACACGGTTAATATCATGGACTAAAATGTGGTTCAATGAGATGAAAATAATTTTTTCTGAATAGTAACTTTTTACTTTTTTTTACCACGATTTAAAGTAAATAGGGTAATTAAGGGTAAAAGTGTGATTATTATTACCCTAACACATGTCCTAATTCTATTTTATAAATTTAATTTGACCAAAAAAAACCTTAGGAATAAAATATGACCATTTAGGACCACTTGGATTAGATGAGGCATTTATTATTAATTTATTTAAAGAAGGGTTAAAATATTTAAAATCAATGTTTAATAAGAATATAATTTTTAATATAGGGTAATATATAAGATAAATTCGACTATAAATATTCATTAGAAATATAAAAAAAATTTCCTGCATAATGTTATTTTATTTGTAATTTTTTGACATTACATAATTTAATTTATTTATGACACAACGATGATGGAGTAATTATCTTATTAATGAAATTTTGACATATTTGATGTTATAAATACCTAAATAAATGTAATTTGAGACTTTTTTTGAATTAAACTAATTTTCAAGGTTAATATGACATATTAGTATTGATTTAATTAACTTGTATCTAACTAATCATTCTTTTATGATTTTCAAAAAAATCAATTACTAAATAGTGTCAAAATTGACATATAGTAGTTTTTAAAACAAATATAATATTATTAATTGTATTTTATTAGTAAAAATCTATGTTTCCACCAAATGACTTAGATAAGGATATATATATTAATAATAAACAACTTGGGGTTCGTTTGGCTTGATATAGTAAGTTTATTAACCTTATGATGTAAGAAAACAAGAAGACATAGTAAAAGTTAAATTATCTAACTTAAAGTTAAATCTAAATGATAAGGTTAAAATTGATACCTAAACTTGTCTAAATTATATTTTATTAGATTATTTCAACCCATACCCACCTTAGCTTCTTAATATATCAATTTGGAGCTATTAAAAACCGAATTTGACTTTATAATAAAATAATATTTTTAGTTATTCCAACAGTGCCCCTCTCCTCCCTTATAAAAAGGAACCTCCTCCCCCTCTTCCTCACCCCACATTGAGCATTCAAGCTTGGCCAACCCCTGCCAATTTCTTCTCTCCACTTCCCTAGATAAATCCTGGAGGTCCTGGTCTTCTTCAAAAGCAAATTTTAGTACCCTAAAAGGAGGTCTCAAAGAAGCACTTCAAAGAAGAGGTAATGTCCGTTACCAATTATTTCATCTTTATTTCTTCATCCAATTCATCTTACTTAGATGTTTAATTATGAAGTAATAACATAAGTATCACTCATATACTGATATTTTATTATAAGTATGAAACAAACCTATTTCACCATCTATCCATCCTATGGAAAACGAAATCACCGCTCGTGCGTACGTACGGAATACCGTCTCCACGCCATGGTGTAATCTATTTTCCACCACCACCTTACTTGGATGGTTATAATGGCGTAAATAATGACTATATATGATTATTGCAAAGTGATATATATTCTGAAATAGTATATATACACTCCAATATAATTCCACAATCATGGAAATGATATCATTGCTCGTGCGTACGTACGGAATACCGTCTCCACGATGTGATGCGACTCATTCTACATGATTTTCATTGCATAATTACTATATAAATTAATTGAATTAATGAATATGAAATATATTACAGTAATACCATTATGGAAATGAGGTATCTATAACCTAAAAAAGAAAAATAAGAATTTATTTGACAAAACACGCATAAGAACAAAAAGTAATAAACACCCGAATAACAAATAGTAGTGAAATATTACTAATAAGAAGCTAAGAATATGACCATATATGATACCATAAAAATACTTATGATTCTGGAATAAGTCAAAAACATTATTTAAATTATTATACAGGAGGTTCTAACACATACGGAGAAAATTGGACCTAAGGTAAGGGAAAATATCACAATCTCATTTTATCCGAGATTGTTTATACTTTGGTATTTAGTAGGGTGTATTTTTTCATCCACATCCATGTTTCCACTATATGTAATATTATTTCCATCCACCTACAATTGTTTAAATCTATTTTTACCCTTTGGTGAGTTTATTGTAAAAGACGTGAAAGGGATCTTTTGTCATTTTTCGTATGAGGTACTTTTTGACTTTTCCGAAAAAATTACGAGAAGAGTGTTTTTTAACTTATACGACATGAATGGATTTTAAAAAAAAATATTTCCAAGAAGAGTTATTTACAAGTTTCCAAATATATTTTTAATCAACTTCTTTTAGTTTAAAATTGTATGACATGTTAAGAAAGGAAAATGTTTTTGGAGTATAAAGGATATTTTCCTCAAGAATGGAGTTCAAGTGTTTTAGAAAAATTATTTTATATCTACGATAATATAGGGTTCGGTTTCTATCCCTATTATAACATTGATTTGATTATGTTGTTATGGAATTATTTTAATGAATTCTTTTATCATATATGAATTTTTTTATGATGTCTTGTTGTTTAAGAATCCCATTTTTATTACATGGGTTATGCAATGATGTATGATTTAGGATTTTGTGGCACACATAAGAATGGTATCATTATGAGATGGGTTGGACCTATATCTACCTCCAATGAATTTTGTAAATATTTCATATCTAATGAGATAGACATGGCTGGAACGACAGGTTAAACTGGTTCAGTGAAATAGGACTGAAATGAGGATTGAACTCGGTTCAGAAATGGACTTTGTCCACTAAGATAGTCTTGGAAATGAGTCTTGAATAACAAGAAATGATTCTCTATTATTATGTGTGTATGCCATAAAGTTTCATGTTTTATGTTATTATTATTGTGATTACATTTCACTATCATGATTTATCCCATGTTATGAAATTATGATCTCTTTTGCTGGTTAATATTTCAAAAATGTTATGTTTTTATTTTGATGTGATTGATATTTCTTTTGTTTACCCATACTGAGCATATGAGCTCAACCTTTTGAATGCTTTCTTTCCCCAGGTCAGGAAGAAGGTTATTAAGTAAGATATGCCAAAAGGGACTATAGATATGATGAATTAAATAGGAGACAATGTTGGCGCTTCATGAACCAGTTGTTTATGTTTCCCAGTTTCTAAAGACACTATACCTATATGGTCCTTTCGTGGTTTTGTTATATGTTTTAATAAGTATGCTTAAATTTTGAAGTATTAAAAATGTATGTAAAGTATGGTTCGTTATAATATTCCTAGCTTGAATGCTTCATAATAATTTAATTTCATGTAACATGGATAGTGAGATCCTTATTGATTTGCAGATGCCACATGTGTCTCTTAGAAAATGAGCGTGACCCCGGGCCATCCTCTAGTTGAGAATGAATATCAATTGTTATTGATGGAGTGTATGATGTGTGTGCCTATATTTTTTGAGTTCCTCATCATAGGAGAGATTTGTTATATTTTTTAATGAAAGGGGAGGACCTTCTTGGCCGCATAAATTGTGATTTCAGGGAGGAGCTCTGCAATTGGTTCTACAATGGCGAGGGATACTACTGCAACATGATTCCTGATCCTGTGAAATGTCCTTAAAACATATACCTTGGAGAGGACCATCGAGGTGGGATACAATAAGGGTAGGAACTTATTTCTACATTATTTCACTATGGGCGGGGTGCATTCACAGTAACTATCATAGTGGGGAGGGCCTTCGCGATGATTGTAATCATGGCGACGACTATAAACATGACTCTATACCTTGCTGCATGGAGAATTTCTAAAGTGCACATTCCGGGTAGGGCCTTCCCGAAGTACTGTAATGAGGGGAGGACCTTCTAATTGCTTGAAGTTACTTTGTGGAAAACATTCATAGCATATATCATTACAGGGAGGGGATTTTCAATGGCTTTCATAATGACGAGGACTACCATCATGACTTCATACGTGGATTCAGGCATAATTTCTGGAGTGCACATCCTGGAGATGGTCTTCCGAATGTAATGAAATGAGGGGATGAAATTATTTTTTCTTGACATTACAATGGGTAGGACCTTTACAACATCTATAATTGTCGGGAGGGCCTTCACAATGACTATCATTATGGAGAGTAATACCATCCTTAATCGACGTCTAACAAAAAAGAGATTCAAATATGAAGTGTATACACTGGGGAGGACCATTCACTTGGACAACTACAAGGGGATGACCATAATTCTATATAATTATTAGTTCGAGGGGATTACTACCTTTATGTGAATAAGGAGATATTTTCTTTTGGTTTATGATTCTTTGCCTATGGAGGGATCCCTTGTGGGTGCTCTATGGAGTACCTCCCGAGCTTCTAGTAATGATATTGCAGGGAGGGCCTTCACAAATGCTACTACCAATCCCATAATTGGTTAATGGAATGAAAGAATCTTGAACCTTTATTGATACTTGTTTGAGGGTGTTAATATCCCTAGTTTCTAGCAGAGCAAGATCATGTATGTGATCTACATTTTTCGGTTGCCTTTGGAACCTTTCATAATTGGGCAATCTCTTGTAGGTAACTGGGGCCATCTTATGTTGGTAATGACCTTCATATATAATTACATGTCTTTTTGGGTCTCCTGATATCGTGAGGATACTCTAATGGAAATCTTGAGTTTGGGAATGGATATGTTCCTACTTGGGAGCAGCACCCACATTGGACAAGTGTCCCCCATTTGGAACAGGTATTTGTTCCTGATCTAATAATCTGTATATTGTGAGATTTTGTAGTCGACCCTCCTATACTGGATAAATGATTCCTAACAATTCCGGAGTGACTAACTCATTTTTTTAGTGAGTCATTCTGTTCGAGGAATCCATCCCATCGGCCGATTTCTCTCCTTTGGGTCTGAGGTAATGACATATTGGCATTTTAGGTGGCTACTAACTGGAATCTACATCTGATCGTCCATCATTTTCAGGATGTGCTAGGTTAAATCTTTGGAAGAAACAATTACAAAGACCCATTCTGATATTGGATAATAAGATTATGCCTGATCCCATGCACCATGAGTTTATAGGAGATACTGGAACCTCTCTTGTGCAAGGGTAGAGGAACGAATCTTCTACTGACTGTAATCTCTAGTTGTCGCCATATTTGAGTGGTGGGCTTCATATTCCTGAGAAGGGATTTTCATCAGCACAGTTTTCACGTTATTTGCCTAATGGGATTTGTATGCATTCATAGAAATTTGACTCTAATCATATTTGGTTGCCTCCCTACTTGGATAGTGGGCTCGATATGCATCAAAAAGTGTTTGTGCCTGCATATAGCTAGTTTCCACCCAATTTGGTTTACAAGATTGTTGTATTTTAGAAGATATTGACATCTTCCTATAGTTTTTCACTCTTTCTGCATGCCAAGACTAGTGAGCATGATTAGTAACGTGCATGTGATAATATTATTCCACCCGATTTCTATGGTTGGATTGAGTGGAGGGGGAAGAATCGTATGTCTGCCCATTTAATGAAGTCATGTTAGAACGATTATGATACTCCTCATGAACAAGTGTGATACACTGTTCTTGATTATATATTCACCCCCCTTGGAAGACACATCGAGGGTCCCGGGTATCCTAGACAATGGCGAGTTTGCATAGAATAAGGTTCTTTTCAGTGGGAGGAGGCTTTGTCATCTAATGTCGGTAGAAATGTTCTCTTGTGGGGGACCATGAGTAATACCCCGGTGCAATTTAGAAGAATCTTCCATCATTTAATTCATCTTCCTCCATAAGGTATGAGAGGAACTCATTTTCACTTTCTTGGGATAGGCCCTCAAAATATTTTGAGACGACCATCAGGGCCTCCTTATATTGGGGTGTCGGTAGTGGGTGAAGAGGTGGATGGAGGAACTTGGAAGACTGGAGGTCATTTCTTGTTGCCTCATTCATGGGGAGTGTACCATTTGGGTGTAACTCTTTGATAATTTTGTTAGATACCCGGAGATGATGATTTTGGGAAGGTGAGGGGGACATGATGTTCTTTAGGGCCCTGACTACATATGGGATCACATATGTGTGTGTCTGCATTGGTTCTCGGGACTTCATTTGGGTCTAAGGTTGCTCTGTGGGAACCTGAAACATACATATATGACATACATAAGAAAAAACATCCACAAAGTATCATTTTATTAAACATATTCTTATTTGGAGAATCTTCCTGGCCCCCTTCCCCTCATTATTCTATTGTGGGGAGAAGGGTCATTAGTGGTGTACGACTGCCATGTTTGTTACAGATTCATGTCAGGGTCACCATTTTTGTTCTTCCTATAAGGTGGTTCATTTTTCATTTACTGGGGTGAACAAAATGGGCCAATGTCCAATGTCCTTTTGTCATTTCTCCTTAGTTTAGAAGAACCACCTTGTTTAAGGATTTAGGTCATGTTCACTATTTTTGTTCTGCCTCCATGGTGGTGTGTATTGTGCTCATAGGGGAAAACAAAAAGGGAGAACATGAAATGTATTTTTTACATTTGTCATTGGGGTTGAACCACAACATTGGTTTAGGATTCAAATCGTGTCCGCCGTTTTTGTCTTCCTCCTAGGTGGAACATTTCTAGGTGGTGAGGAAATGGATAAACAAGGATAATCAGACGTCTGTTTTCTATAGATAAGGTTTCTCGTAAAATTAAGAATTTCTTTTTTTACCCTTTCTATATTATTATTGTTTAAAGAAGGAAGGATTAACCTTGTGGGAACTGTTGGTCCTAAAAGGCGATTTCATGGGGTCAAGTACATGTGAAATCGGTCCCTCTCGGAAATAACTCCATCAGATGGTCTCAAACAGTTTTATTCATGGAGACATGAATGCCCAAAGACCCTATGTTGAGCTCCATTTTAAAGGAGGGTCTGTCAAATTATCATTCATAGGGAATTCATCCACGCAATGTCTGTGGTTTTCGGTCCCCCAAACAGGTTCATGGTTCAATAATTATTATTCAATGCCCCTATTATATAGTTCACAGATAGTTGTACCTATGTATAATGAGATTTACCATTTGGGATTCTTTATTGAATCGATAATGAAGTCAGAGTCTTCTCCAAAATCATTCCTCCAACATCAGGGTTACCTTCAGGATATCATTATTTGTCATCTTCCGTTTACTGTGTTCCTTTCATAGACCATCAGGAATATTGTATCTATTAGGAAAGTGGAACCATTTGTAGAGGCCTTTGAAGATATATCCTGACCCACAGAATATTCAGTGAACCAAGGTTTGCAGAGGCTTCCATTCACGATAATGGTTCTCAGAACCCATTTGGTTTTCATCATCAAAGAACTGATGGATTCATTATATGGTACACTGATTTCCTTTTTTCATATAATTAATTTGGCGACATGGTTCACGGTCTACCTTTTTCGCTATGCATTGCTCCGCTGGCCAATGGTTCCTGGTATGTCCCATGTACCAGTTGGTTCTCAATCGAGCTAGTCTGCATACCTTTCCTAGTGATGGTAGATGGGCCACTTCAATGTTATGTAAAACATGAATTCCTTCATGTTTCTTCTAAAATTTGAAACTCAATTTGAGTCTATTCACATTGCTAGACTTGTATAAGTACTTGATTCCTTCAGCAAAGTGATAGTGGGAGTATTTTATTTTCTTTACAGAATATTCAGGACCCTGCAATCTCATACAACTATAAGTTTTATATAAATTATTTTAAATAAATTACATTCATAAAAATAAATCATTATTTATTTTTCAACCATGGTGGCCAAAAAATATTTACAAAAAGGGTAGATATTGAATTAATCGGTGACATACGAATAGTCAATGAATGAAAGTGTACCATGACTTCTAATCCAACTCTTTTCAATCAGATTCATTAAATATTTTTATTTATGTGTGTGAAAAAGTATCATAAAGAAATATTATATAACTATTCTATAAAAAATGATGTTATCATTAACATAAAATAATAGATTATTACCCTTTATTCCATGATTATGAGTTCTCATTTCACGTGGCATATAGATCAATTGGTAAATGGAGATATTGTTGTCTAAATCAATGAATGTTGTTTTATAAACAAAGTGTGAATCATATAGAATTTGAATGAAGTGATTTATTTACAGTTATTAAGAATAAATGAATGTGATTTTATTAGGTACATTATATTTCTTATTAATAAGGTGGTAATAATGTTTATTGATTGTTTATCAAATACTGGGGTGAGAAACTAAGAAAATATTCAAATATCCAGTAATCTATTTTAAATATACCTTGATGTTATTTCAGAAAAATTCGAATGGTTATATTCAAGATCCCACTTTCTATGTGAGATATATTTTTTTCAATATGTTTAAATGGTTTTAAATGTTTTTAAATAAAATATCCCATTTATATGAATTTTTTATATGATTCAAAAAATATGACTATTAGTAGTTTCATTCAGGTATCATAACTAATTAATAATGATGTGTATAAATTGTGTTATTAACTATGGACGATCTAGAGATTATAAATAAATTTTAGGTTATTGTTACTCAAATGATTTGATATTACATATGATGATTAGTGAGCTGATCTTGTTGATTTAAACATGGTCTTGGATGATTGGAGAAGAATGTTTGTTATCAACATTATGAAGATTCCATGTGATGTTTCTAGGAGGATATGCTTGAAATTATTAGATAGGGAAAGATGAGATGATCTGATATAGAATTGTGGAATGAGGAGATTAAATGGAGTTGATGAAAACTAAGTTTAATGGATGATGGATTAAACAGAATGATAGCATAAATAAATTCCCAATTCCATCAAAAAAGTTTCCCAAAAAACAAATCAACTTGTTCTTAGTAATATAATACTCACTGATCAAGCATCAAAATACCATATTTTTAGGATTCAAGAAGAATATTGGAATATTTAAAGTCTTTATAAAATTGATGAAAGACCAATAATTATTTACTAATATGGAAATCTATAAATATTATTTTTATGATAATATATTCATGATACTACACAATTTTGATTGAAGGATGATGTTGGTAGATGAATTTGGCAGTTCGAAAAAAAAAGGTGTGTTAGTAAAAGATATGAAGAAATTATACAATATGGACCTTTAAAAATATCAAAAGGTGATGCTGTGGATAGTGAATGAAACATGTTTGAAAGATAATGTTTTATTAAACCTATTGAATTAAATGGAAAAAATTTCTTGAATGAATCAAGTCGAAGTTTATAAATAATTAGATAGCGAGTTTCATGTGACCAAACAAAGAATATTTTATATGAAAAACATATATAATATTCAAATATAAGTTGTTCTATAAATTATTTTGATAATTGGAAAAACAAATTTATAAGATAATCCTTCCAATAAAGGTTTTAGAGTGGACCCATCAGAAATAAGTTTTTTAGTGGAGCCATCAGATAGAAGTATAGAAATATATGTACCTAAAAAAATAAATCATTGATAAAGAAATACTATATATAAGGTAAAGATGAATAAGATTAAAAATGAATATAAAATTTATGTTATCAGATGGAGATGTCTATTGAGTGTATTATTTATAATAAATCATAATGACATCCAAATATTCATTGAATAGAGGAAACTCGAAAGACCACTAAAATTTCAATAGATAGAGCAACTAAAAGATGTAAAAACCAAGGAATCATATAATTATTAACAAATGGAAAAATTTGAAGGATGATTGAGGGAGAATTTAAAAAAAATGTTTCAATGAAGAAATAATAGATAAATGTTCAAGGATCTCTACAAAGTGTTTGTAAATTCATTAATTATGATGATGATAAGATTTATATTCAATGCGTTGATAGTGGAAAAAGTAAAATCATAATTCTATATGAGAATAAAAGAAATTAAAAAATATAATTAATTATGATATTTAATGAAATTACATTTGAATACTTTTGACTCCAATATTTTAAGAAGAATTGATGGTCGTGAAATCATGAAATACTGGAGTGAGAAATTAAAATGAGATGTGGGATCATGGAATTTGAAGTTTTCTCTCCTCCATTATTTTAAAAAAATATTTCCTATATTACGGTGATAATTTATGTTCCTGATATATTGATTGAGATAATTTTCACAAGAGTAATTATTGTTTATATTATTATTAAAGAAGTAAAAATATGTAATATAGTGATTATCACAATGATTGAAAATAATTCTCTTACAGTACATAGTGTTAGATTATGTGTTAATAGATATATAGTTACATGACGGATCAAGATCATCATATGGATTAGTAATGTATTAGATGAACTACGAAGCACTAGATGAACAAATTCAATACATAAAATTTAGGTACATAGTGAAGAAAAATGTAATAGGTGAATTGGTTCTGGATAAATTCTAACAAATAAAAGTATCAGATGAAGAATAATTAGTTGTAAATGATATGAGTTGAGGTAGAATAGATTGAATGATGAGGTAAATGGTTCTATGTAATTAAATATTCATTATAGTAAGAAAAAATATGAAAACTAGAATAATAAGCCTAGAATAATGTGTAATAAAATTATTATTAAGTTTTTTGAATTGAAGGTGAAGTCGTACTGCATGAAATAATTTTCATGTAGTAGAAGTGGAAGAAGATTTGATTCTGTGTATCATGAACCAACCAAGAGTTCCATTCATCTTTACCCTCAACCCTACCTATAGAATGGGCTAAAAGGATTTCCTGATCTCTATAGGTAGGCAACAAGTGTCTGGGTATCAACTATGGAACTTGGGAATGATTTCCCCCATGTTAACAATAATTACCAATCGATGATATTAAATAAAGAAAAATTGAACAGTAATAACCAAATGAGAAAAAACACAGAATCCAATTTATAACATTTAATCCAAACCAAAAGGTAGTATGACAATAAGGGAACATGAAACTATCCCCAAAACCCACCACCCAACATGAAGAGCATAATACTCAAGACACTATCGGAAAACCATCACTGGGAAACGACTAACATCATGAAAAACATATCCAAACATATTTCCTTTACCTATGTCAATTATAACGAAGTCTACATACTCTCAATGGTGTTTTATGGTGTGATACAGAGCCTACTCGGATGTCACCCAGTAAAATCAATATCACGTCATAGCATTTAATAAAAAAACTAACATGAACGTTAAATATTATAAAAATTATGAATTTTGGGAATTTTTTTAATGAAAAACAAATTTTTAAAGGAAGACACTTTTACATGAAAATTATTTCTAGGGGAACGATCTTTTCTAAAAAATGATAATTTTAAAATTAAATATACTCAAGGTCCATTGTATACTGTTTTATGGTGCCACATAACAAGTGTGAAAAAAATCATAGGATATCCCTAGAGATTATTTCTCTAGTGGGACGCTGGGTACATGACATCTCATATAAACTGGGTAAACCAACCACATTATTCATTGTCTTTGTGCCTGATCCAGTAGACTGGAATCTATCCAAAATTACAGTTTTCTCCAACCATCATAGCTTGGTTAGAATTGTAATCATCAATCACTATAGATAAATTTGATACCTTCCATATCTAATTCAACTAGTGTACTATTCATCAACTAATCACCTAAACACCTAGGAATCCCTCCATTCTCTATTTTAATTTCTCATATCATATTTTTCACCATATTCACCCACACACACAACCTGATGAATACACATATGAAACCACCAATTCACATAAGAAAATCCATTTCCAATTTCACACGCACACCTTGTCAATATTAAAACATGATTCACACAAATTTCAAATTTTTCCAAAACAATTTATAAAACTTTTAAAACATAATAAAGCCATACAATATAGGTACACACATGAAACATATCATATTTCCTTTGTACAATCATTTTTCAAACCATACGCACCGCAAAACCTTTTATAAACTCATTTCACACAACAAAAATGTTTCATAGAACATGTCTATATACACAAAATAGAATATAAAAATCATCTAAAATTGCTAAAACATGGAATCACCTACCTCAGTAGTAGAAACCTACATAATATGGTGATAAAAAACAACCAAACCACAATATTACTATATAAAAGAAATATTAATCCATGAACATAAATATTGAACCCTAGAAATTATTTTCATAACCTAAATAGGTCACCCATCATGATGGAGATATTAAACCCCCAATAAAGAAGAAGAAACCCCTATAAAAAATGGACGAACCCATGATATATGGGGAATTACTTGATAAATCATGGACAAAGAACAACAAAATCACCATCAAAATGGATGTTCAAGGGTGACAATGGGAGACAGAGAGGAACCTAGGCTTGATAATCCCATATAGGGATTATTTAGTGGGTTTAGTGTTAAAAATCAGAGGGAGAAAAAAATATATAATCCATTTTTTAATGACCTAGAAATGGAACATATTTTTCATGTTTGGTTTTCCAAATGGTAGGAAACCCAGGTTCCCCTTACTATCCAATCAAGACATTACATTTGGTTATCCCATATGGTTTACATACCCTCCACAATCTATGTGATTAGACTCTTTCCAGAAACACCTATTGGAAGCACATCTACTGGGGAAAGGGTGCATGGTTTGAAAAATCTTGCACCAACCATGCACTCAATGTGTAAGAACCTGGGTTTTTAGAACAGGTCAAAATCCCAACCCTATTTGAAAGTTTTGACGAGTTTCTGAGGAATCTGGAGAAAATGGGAATTTTTTAGAAGTTTCTAGACTATATGCCTGGTAATTTAAGTAAACATCGTGTATATGATAAGTGAGTGACCGAATGTGTTCTCTCCGAGTACATGATGTGTGATGACCATGTAAAAATTTTCATATTACACGACATGTAGTTTTATGAACATCGTGTAGTCTGACCATGTGGAGGCCATACATGGCATGTAGGCCTTTTGGCTGGGTAGATTTGTTTAACCAAGTACACATCATGTTCCTCCTAGAAACGCCATGTAGTATGTATGTGTATGAGGAATATACATTGCGTGTGGGTAAGTCAGCGAGGAAGGGAAGAAAAATGAAGTACACGCCTTGTACCCCTTTGTACACGTCATGTACTTAGGTAGGTAGGTTTTGGAAAGTAATTCGGCAGAATTCCAGCCACAAAATGAACAACTAAATGATATACATTGCATTTAGTCATGAATAACACACTGTGTACTTTCTTTTTTTTGCTAACATGGGCAATAACAACATTTTTGATGCAGAACACATGTTTTTGGCCAGGTTTTGTGAACCAAGCCATTCAGACCTTAATTACTCTACATGTTCTTTGTCTAAAGTTAGATTTGATCATGGTTTGATGCGTCAGAACCGCCTCGGTACGACCTCGATTCATGTAGATCCGTTTTGGTTTATTTTTGTTCTAGAACGACTTATGGGGGTTTGAGTGGTATTGACTATTTTTTATATCTACCATGTTTCTGATGGAATTTGAGGTTGTTATCAGAAGAGTATCATCATAAGATTATCAGGTAGGTGGTGCATACCTCTTTTTGTGTTATTGTGGTCATTTGGGTGGTGCGAGCTTCAGTGCATTTTTTGGTATGTTGAGAGGGACCCAGTCTTATCTGATCTTTATTATTACATTATTTTTGGGCCTATGGGATGCCTTTGGGTATTCCATGTTACCAGTTTTTTTAAGCAGGGTCAGACGAGGGGTTGTAGATCATCAGGGAATTTTGTTTGGGGAATACCAAAATGATTATATTTGATTTATAATGTAATAAACAGTTATGTTTAATTTATTACCCCTCGTATTAATTGATAGAGGCATTCAACAACTCAATGTTGTTATGGGATATAATGACCTATACTTTACATATATTGTTATTACTTCAGAATTGAATCCAACTTATTACAACATATAACAAAACAAGGAAAAGACATTATAGTTATAGTGTCTTTAGAAATTGGGAAACATAAACAACTGGTTCATAAAGTATCTACACTGTCTCCCATTTATTTCATCATATCTATAGTCCCGTTTTGCACATCTTACTTAATTACCTTCTTCCTGACCTAGGGAAAGAAAACATACAAAATGGTGAGCTCAAATTCTCAGTAAGGGTAAACAAAAGAAATATCAATCACATCATATTCAAAAGAATATATCATTTTGGAAATCTTACCCTACAAAAGAGATCATAATTTCATAACATGGGATAAATCATGGTAGTGAAATGTAATCACAATAATCATACCATAAAACATGAAGCTTTGTGGCATACACACATAATCATAGAGAATCATTTTTATTAGTCAAGACTCATTTCCATGACTATCTTAGTGGACAAAGTCCATTTCTGAACCGAGTTCATTCCATGTTTCAGTCATGTTTCACTGAACCGGTTTAACCGGCCGTTCCAGCCATGATTATCTCATGAGATATAAATTCATTACCCAATGCATTGGAGGGAGATATAGGTCCCACCCACCTCATAATGATAACATTATTATGTGTGCCACAAAAACATAAAATCATACATCATTCCATAACCCATGTAATAAAAATGGGATTCTTAAACATCATGACTTCAAAAAACCAATTCATATTAGATAAAGGAATTCATCAAAATAATTCCATCACAACATAATCAAATCAATGTAATAATAGGGATATAAACAGAACCCTATATTATCTTATAAGGAAAATAAATTTGATAAAACACTTGAACTGCATTCTTGAGGAAAATATCATTTCTACTTCAAAAACACTTTTCCTTTCATAGCATGTCATACAATTCTAATCTAAAAGAAGTTGATTTAAAATTAACAAGAATACTTGTAAAGGAATATTCTTGGAAATAATATTTTAAAAATCCATTCATGCCGAATAAGTTAAAAAAACATTTTTCACGCACTTTTGTCAGAAAAGTCAAAAAGTACCTCGTACGAAAAATGACAAAAGATTCCTTTAATATCTTTTACTAAAAACACACCGAAGGGTAATATTGGACTTAAAAAATTGTAGGTGGATGGAAAATAATATTAAATTTTGAGTAATCCTGGATGTGGATCATAAAATACACCCAAGTAAATTCCAAAGTATAAACAATCTCGGATAAAAATGAGATTGTGATATTTTCCCTTACCTTAGGTCTGATTTGCTTCGTAAGTGACTGAACCTCCTGTATAATGATTTAAATAATTTCATTGAATTATTCGAGAATCATACTCATTTTTATGATATCATGTATGGTCATATTCTTAGCTTATTATTAGTAATATTTCATTGCTACTTGTTATTAGGGTGTTTATTACTTTTTGTTCTTATGTGTGTTTTGTCGAATAAATTCTTATTCTTCTTTTTAGGCTATAGTTACCTCATTTACAGAATGGTATTAGGGTAAAATATATCATTTTATTCACTAAATTCATTTACGTAATCATTATGCAATGAAAATAATGTAGGACGATTCGCATCACATCGTGGAAACGGTATTCCGTACGTACGCACGAGGGATGATATCGTTCCCATGATCGTGGAATTGTATTGGAGTGTATGTATACTATTTCAGAATCAATATCACTTTAAAATAATCATATATATTCATTCTTTACACCATTATACCGATCCAAGTAAGGTGGTGGTGGAAAATAGATTACACCACGATGTGGAGATAGTATTTCATACGTACGCACGTGCGGTGATTTCATTTTCTATAGGATGGATAGATGGTGATATAGGTCGGTTTCATACTTATAATAAAATATCATTATATGAGTGATACTGATGTTATTAATTCATAATGAAACAACAAAATAATATGAAGTGGAAAAAGAAATAAAGTTGAAAGAATCGGTAACGGACATTACCTATTCTTTGAAGTGCCTCTTTGAGACCTCCTTTTAGGGCACTAAAATTGGTCTTTGAAGAAGCCCATGACATGTAGGATGTTTCTAGGGAAGTGTAGAGGGGAAATTGGCAGGTATGTTCCAAGACTGAAAGCTCAATGTGGTGTGAGGAAGAGAGGGAGGAGGTGCCCTTTTATAAGGGAGGAGAGGGGCACCTTTGGAAAAACTAAAAATATTATTTTATTATAAAGCCATATTCGGTTTTACATAGCACAAAAATGATTTATTTCGAAGATAATGTGTGTATGGGTCGAAATAATTTCATCCAATATAATTGGACATGTTTAGTTTACAATTTTAACCTTATCATTTGATTTAACTTTAAGTTAGATAATTTTACTTTTACCGTGTCTTTTTGTGTTCTTACACTATAAGGTTAATAAACTTACTATAACAAGCCAAAAGAACCCCAAGTTGTTTATTATTAATATATATAACCTTTTATAAGTCATTTTGTGAAACCATAAGTTTATATGAATAAAATAAAAATTAATAATATAATATATGTTTTAAAAACTATTTTATGGAAATTTTGACACTATTTGGTAATTGATTTCTGTGAAAATCATAACAGAAATATTAGATCAAAAAAATTTAATTAACTCAATAATAACATGTCATATTAACCTATAAAATTATTGTAATTCATATAAAGTCTCAAATTAAATTTATTTAGGTATTTATAACATTAATTATGTCAATATTTCATTAATAAGATAATTACTGCATCATCTTTGTGTCATAAATAAATTAAAATATTTAATGTCTAAAAATTTCAAATAAAATACCATTATGTAGGAAATATTTTTATCTTTATAATGAATATTTATATTATAATTTATCTTATGTATAGCCCTATATTAAAAATTATTTACTTATTAAACTTTGATTTTAACTATTTTAGCCCTTCTTTAAATAAATTAATATTAAATGTCCTAATCTAATCCAAATGGGCATAAATGGTCATATTTTATTCCTAAGGTTGTTTTTGGTCGAATTACACTTATCGAATACAGTTAGGACATGTTTTAGGGTAATATTAATAAGATTTTTACCCTTAATTACCCAATTTACTTTTAACCGTGGTAAATAAAAGTAAAAAGGTACTATTCACCAAAAACTATTTTCATCACATTGAACCACATTTTACTTACTGACATAAATCGTGTCTCTCGTATTTTTTAAATTCCACTCACAGAAGTTCTAAAATTATGTTTTATGTAAATTTTAAAATTCTCCTAGGAGGTGGGTAAAAGAGGGTGAAAAGTTCAATAATATTTTTATATATCTAAAATTATTATAAAATTACATCAATAAATTACATTGAAATTATATAGGTATTATGTATCAATTTTGACCTAAAATAAATTTAAATAAAATAAATAATTATTTAAATAAAAAGTCAGTTTTTAAATAGTAACCAAGTGTTTTCACTATTCATCAAAATTTGAATGTTTCTGGAAAAATACCAAAATTTCACCGTAGGATAATTTCTATATTCCAAATCCAAAAACGAAGTCCATTTTGAACAATAAAATTTAAAAATTTCAAAAAGTGGTTATTACTATTCATAACGGCTAGTTTTAATAATATTTTAATAACATATCTTTTTTTAGTGAAACATGGTATTGCGTACGACGCATGCTATCAATAAAAGTCACAATTGTGTGTAAATCAAGCCAAGCTACTGTTGTGTGTGTTGAAAGATTCATTTGATGATTTATATAAAATAAAAACAATATATTTCTTATAAAAGTCTCGGGTGTTACATTCTACCCCATTTAAAATGAATTTCGCCCTCGAAATTCGTCACTTGTAACAAACAGATGAGGATACATCTCCTTCATCATATCCTCAAGATCCCATGTAGATTCTCATAATTGGTGGTTCCTCTATAAAACTTTCAACAAGTTAGTGGTCTTGTTCCGTAGGACTTTCTCACTACGATCGAGAATATCTATCGAATGTTCTTCATAAGAAAGATCTTGTTCCAGCGGTACAAATTCTGAGCTGAGTACATGTGAAGGATCAGGTATGTACTTTCTCAGGAGAGATACATGGAACACATCGTGAACTTGAGAGAGATTCAGTGGAAGTTCCAATTGGTAAGCTACCTTCCCAACATGATCCATTATTTAGAAAAAACCGATATACCTAGAGATCGGCTTTCCCTTCATTCCAAATCTCATTACTCTCTTCCAAAAAGATATTCGTAAGAACACTTTATCACCCACTTCAAACTCTAGGCCTTTTCTTCAGGCGCTTCTCTTATGTGTTGTTGAACAGATCATACCTTTTCTGCCATCTCATCAACATGATCAGGTCCTAATAGCTTTCTTTCCCCAACTTCATCCCAGCAAGTTGGAGTCCTGCATTTCTTTCCATAGAGAGATTCATAAGGATCCATCTGAATACTTTATTGAAAGATATTATTATAAGAAAATTCCACCAAAGGTAGGTGTTGATCCCAACCACCTTTGAAATCCATAGATCAAGCTCTAAACATGTCTTCTAGAGTTTGAATTTTCCTCTCAGACAGACCATCTGTCTGAGGATGATAAGAAGTGCTGAATCTCTACTCTATATCCAGAATATGCTGAAGACTTTGCCAGAACATTGAGGTAATCCTTAGATCCCGATCAGATATTATAAAAGGTGGTACTCCATGAAATCGTACCACTTCCTTTACATATATCCTGGAAAGCTGATCCATAGAGAAATCCTATCTAATAGCAATGGAGTGTGCAGACATTGTAAGACGATCAACTATGACCCAGATAGCATTATTGCCTTTGGATGTTTTTGGTAGTCCTGTGACATAGTCTATAGTGATGTTTTCCCATTTCCATTCGGGTATGGGTAATAGTTGTAACATCCACTTAGACTTCTGTCTCTCAGTTTTAACTGGTTGACAAACCAAGCATCGAGAGACATATTCAGCAACATCTCTTTTCATGCCATCCCACCAGAATTACTCTTTTAGGTCCCTATACATCTTCGTGCTTCCATGATTAATAGAGAATGAAGAACTATGAGCCTCTTCCAGCAGCTCCTTCTTTAATTCGTGGATGGGAGGAACACAAACCCTATTCCTGAACATTATTATCCCATCACAATCAAGGTTGAATTCCGGAACATTTCTCAACATCCTTTGTAACTCTACATCTTATTTCTGTGCCTCTTTAATCTTAACATGTATAGATGGTTGAACATTTATTTTAGAAAGATACGATTTTCCCATTTCATTATAATTCCATGATCCATCCTTTGTAAATCCTTAAATATTGGATCTTTACTGATCCTCATCATGGATAAATTGGCATGGTCTTGTCGACTTAATGCATCTGCCACCTTGTTTGCTTTCCCATAGTGGTAATGAATTGAGCAGTCGTAAGCCTTAATAAGATCCAACCATATTCTTTGGCGCATATTCAGCTCCTTTTGTTTGAAAATATACTTTAAACTTTTATGATCAATATAAATGTCACACCTTTCTACATAAAGATAATGCCTCCAAATCATTAATGCAAAGATAACCACAGCTAACTCCAAATCATGAGTTGGGTAATTTTGCCCATGGATTTTCAACTTTCGTGAGGCATAAGCTATCACCATATCATTTTGAATAAGAACACACCCCAATACCTTCTTGGATGCATCACTGTAGATCACAAACCTTTCTCCACTACATGGCAGTGTGAGAACAGGTCCACTGGATAACTTTCTTTTCAACTCCTTGAAATTCTCTTCACATTCCTCCATCCAATCAAACATAACTCCTTTCCAAGTCAACCTGGTGAGTGGATTAGATAATCGTGAAAAATCTTTCACAAAACGTCGATAATATCCATCCAAACCAAGAAAACATCAGAACTTAGTTACTATTGTTGGTCTCCACGATCATTCGATAACCTCTATTTTTGATGGATCCATAGATATCCCTTCTTTTGAGATTATGTGACCCAAAAAATGAATCTTTTTGAAGCTAAAATTCACACTTGGTAAATTTGACATAAAGCTTCTCCTTTCTCAGGGTCTTCAATATAATTCTCAAGTGATCTTCATGTTCTTCCTTGCTCTTTGAATATAATAGAATATCATCTACAAAGACTACCAAATACTGATCATGATAGTCTCTAAAGTCTCTATTCATCAGATCCATGAATATAGAAGGGGCATTAGTAAGACCAAATGGCATCACAATAAATTCATAGTGTCCATAACATGTACGGAAATCCATCTTTGGTATATCCACCCTTTTGACCCTTCATTGATGATACCCTGAACAAAGATCAATCTTGGAAAAGTATTGAGCTCCGCGTAGTTGGTCAAATTAGTCATCAATGTTCGGGAGAGGATATTTGTTCTTGATAGTGATCTTTTTATGTTATTGATAATCAGTGCAGAGTCCCATTGATCCATCTTTATTCCTAAAAAACAGAACAGGTGCTCCCCAAGGTGATGCACTAGGGCGTATGGACCCCTTATCAAGATTCTATTGCATTTTCTTCTTCAATTCCTGCAACTCAATTGGGGCCATTATATAAGGTGACTTTGAAATAGTTAAAGCACCCGTTATGAGTTCTATTGAAAACTCAACTTCGTGATTTGGTGGAAGACCCGACAATTACTATAGAAAGACATCATCAAACTCCTGTACAATGGGAATATTCTTAATCATGAGTTTCTCACCAACCATTTGAGATAAATAACCTTCATTTAGTGGAATCAAGACCCATAATATGGAAGAAATTTCCACTAGGAGGTTATGTTCATCCTTGCATCGATAGACGATCAAAGATTGATCTGGAATATGAAATATGACTTCCATTCTTTTGAAATTTATATGAGCTCCATATAGAGAAATCCTATCCATGACAAGAATCACATAAAATTCCATTATCGGGAGGATCACAAGATTTTCAGGAAGGACTTTCCCACAAACTTCAATCGGAGAAGAATTATAAACATTTGATGCGACTGTTGTGCCATTAGGGGTTGTCACAGCAAAATCAACATCTAATTGTTGAGGTGATATGGTGATACCCTTAGAAAATTCTCTATAAATAAAGGAGTGGATGGATCGAGAATAAAATAAAACATTTGCTACTTTAGATTGGATGTTAAGTGTACATTTCACCACTTCGTTATCGTACTCCACATCGCTGATAGAAATTGCATGTCATATTACTTTGTCTTTAGCCTTAAGATTTTGTTGATGTCGATCATCATAAATAACCCTTGGATTAGGGAATTGATTGGTATAATTCCCCATTTCCTTGCAATTGTAACATTGAAGTGTAGGAGGTGCACTCTGTGTATCCTTTTCATTGTTCACATCACTAGAGATCTTCTTCCCATCATTACGGCATTCAAATGCCCGATGACCTTCCTTTCCACATTTGAACCATTTACTTGTCCCTTTAAGAATACTCCCTCCATGTTTCTTTCCACACATTGAGCATAAGGGAAAAATCATATTCTTTTTAGTGTGATCTTTAGATTTTCCTTTGAATTCCATTTTCCTCTTCTTATCAAACCAATATGAATGATGGGTTACTCCAATCTCCATCTCAACCTTGAGAGCACATCGAATGATTTCTTCGTAACTATTTAAGTCCCTTATAGATAGCGCCCTTTCGAAGACTTGGTTTTAAGCCACTAAATAATTGATCGATCTTACTCTTATGTTGGATAATAATACCAGAAGCGTACCTTGAGTGTCTTGTAAAATTTGCATCATAGGTACCAACAGATTCATCATCCTTTTTCTTAAGTTCAATAAACTCCTTCTGTAACACCCCAGGTAAATAAAAATATGACATTTTCATATTTATCCATATTTATGAGTAAAATATTAATATGACTTTAAAGGGGATGCTATGCTCGATGGCGTACCCAACACGCAACAACGAGTTTCTTGGGAATTTTACGTTGCACTCTAATAATAAAACAATATTATTTTAAATGGTAGTTAACATGTAGCCGTTGTGTTGGTGGGAATGGATAGAAATAACTAAAATATGATTATATATTTTTTTTAAATTTTTTTACATTTATCCAAGAAAAGATAAAGGCTTAAAATATGGAAAGAATTCAATTTTAGGCGTATATGCCCTAGTTTTCACTAAAGGTTCAGTAATCACCTCTTGATGTTGAACCATCATTAAATATAGTTTTTTTCACTATTAAACATTCTTTTAGACCAAATAAAACTCTTATTAATAATCTGGACATCAAAATTTACTTTATGTAAATTTTTGGTATCTTTCCGATAAAGTTCATTTTTTTAATGAATAGTGTAAAATGTTGTATTTTAATTCAAAACCTCTTTTTAATCTAATTTATTTATATGATTATATTATCTTTTTAATTATTTTTAAAGTGAAATTAGAATATATTTTTACTATTAAATCCAATAGTGGTCGTTGGAATTAATTTCAATTTGAAATCAGACTTAAACCAGTGTCAATCTTTTGATACTTATTGTTTCATAAAAACACGCTATTTGATTTGACAGCGGAAATTAATTATTAAATTAATTAATTTGACTTATATGTTTTGAATTTTGTAAAATAGACTTAATTTTTGAATTCGGAATATCAAATATAGCTTAGGGTGAATTTTTGGGATTTTTCGGAAAAACTTCAATTTTTGATGAATATTGAAACCACTAAGTGATACTTATAAAAACTGATTTTTCCGTTTAAATAAAATTTTCCCATATTTGTTTTTTGAATTTCGAAAATCCGACATACATGGTTGTCATTAAGAAGTAAAATGTGGTTCAATGGGATAAAAATAATTTTTTGGTGAATAGAAATTTATTATGTTTTTAATCGTGATTAGAGGTAATTAGTGTAGTTTAAGGTAAAAATAATGTTTTAAAAATATGAAATGAAATTTACACATGTCCTAACCTCATTTTATGTGTAATGGCCGACCAATACAAGCCATGGGTCAACTTGGGGACCACATGGACCCACTTTGGTTGGGAAATGACATAAATATCTTTTTATTTAATGTAAAAGTAAAAATGACAAAAACATCATATGTTTTACGAATACAATTTTTACATGGTGTAATAAAGATCTGAATTTTGAAGATAAATAGTCATTGGAAAGCTAAAAAGATTTCCTACATAATAGTAATTTTATTAAAATTTTCTGACATTAAATAAATTATATTATTTATGACATCATAATGATGCAGCGATGACATTATTATTTAACGATTTAAATAAAATGGAAAGATAATGTAAAATATAAGAACTAAACATGTCAAAAACTTATTGGATTGGTGTATTTCGAACCCTTAACACCTTATACACGAATTATATCAATGTGGGACCTTTTAAAACCGAAACACATTTTCAAATAATGTAATATTTCTTACTTTCCAAAAGTGCCCCTCCTCTCCTCTTATAAAAGGCCCCCACCTCTACCTCATTTCACACACTCCTCATGCCTTTGTCTCGGCCAACCCCTGCTGATTTACTCTCTCCACATCCCTCTCCTAATCCTAGAGGATTCCCATTGGGAAGAATCCTTTCAAAGGAAGCCTTTAGGCTCAAATCAAAAGGAGTTACACTTTTGAAGGTAATTCATTCTCTCATGTTCGTTTGTTTTATTTTGCTTCTCCAACCCCCTAAAATCTTTTTATTTACTTCTTTTGTAACAAAACCAGTATCTTAAATATACTAGGATGTTGTTATAAGATTTATTCGAGCTACAATTTCACAAAACTACATCAAATTGTTAAAGAACATACGGTTTCCGTGGATGGCGAAATTCTGCCTCCCGAAACGATGATTGTTCAATACTCATTTAACACCTTCAAAGGTGGCCATTATGATGTCACTATTTTTATATATGATATATAATATGTTTATTATTTACTTATTCTTCTGTATTTTTCATTTGTGTCTTACCTTTATGGCTTCCATTATGGTTATATGCGATATCTTCATTTAAGGATGTGCGGACTACCGCCCCCTCAAAGTGATGTGATTCGTTAAATACCATTTGTGGGACGTATAAAGGATGGAACTATGATATTATATATGATATTATACTGGAATTATATTATAGCTTTATATCATTTCCATTCTATAAAATACGAAATAGAAATGAAAGTAGCGTTCATGCGTACGTATGGCTTACCGTCTCCATGAACGGTGCTTTTCATTTATTACCTATAAATGATTATGTAATGTTATAAATGCATGCATGTACTGGATATATATGACATATATGATATCTAATCATGAATACAATTCTGGATATAATAAAAATTTGGCCACACGAACAACATGTAATTGTAAGAAGTCCACTTTCGACATAAGAACCAAATATCGGCAAAACAAATATTATTAACTTAAATGATTACATAATGTTTATGACATGGTAATAAGTTATATAAAAGGAATAATTAACTTGAAAAAGGTTATTAAGGAAGTAGAAATTAACTCAAGTTTATTATTCAGGAGATTAAATAACGATCGAGTCAAGTCGGACCCGAGGTAAGGGATCTTACTCCTCTTTTTCTTTTTAAGTACACACTTTTATGTCATTCCTTTTAAAGCTCATCTTTCATATTATTGGGATGATATTTTATATTACAATTACTGTAATTTTTATGTTCATGTGATGAGAGACCCTATTCTCTCCCATCAATCCATTTTGGAAGTTTTGAGTGGCGCCGTAAGGCTGCCGAACTTTCGTAAGAGATCTAACCTCTCTCTTTCTTTTTAAGTACTCTCCTTTATGTCACATCTTTTAAGCTCCTCTTTGTAATGTTGGGGGATGTTATTTTATATTCCTCTTGCTGTAAATTTTATTTTAATGTGATGAGATACCCTATTTGATTTCATCAATCCATATTCGGAAGTTTTATGTGGTGCTGTTAGGCTGCTGAGTTTTCGTAAGGGATTTTTCATCTCACTTTTGTTCCCGTGAGATTTATGCTACATTTGCCACAAATTCCATTTAGTGGTGTATGTAATGTCCATTATTCTACTCTTTGTGTAATATACGTTCGTTTATGAGTATTTACATCAATGATCTATTGTCCTTCTTTCATGGGGTGTATGTTTTGAAAGATACCCAAGTCGGTAAGGGAACCTTTCACCCTCCGTTTTTTAAACGACTTCTTTTGTTGGGTCTTTTAATTTACATATTGTTATGATGGGATAGGTTCTCATATATCCTTATTGATGTAAATTTTATTTCCAAGTGATGAGATACACTTTTTATCTCTCATCAACTCATTTTGATGTGATGTCGTTAGGCTGTCAAGGGAACTTTTTAACCCAATTTTGATTTCTTTGGGTTCAACATGTAGTCATTGAATATGTCATCCATTGAATATGTGTGAATGAACTTTTATTGTTTTACACTTAATATCGATTTATATTGGGTGTATTTATATTTTTCACACATATTTTTTAGATTGATTTGTCCTTAATTTAAGGATACCTTCTTTTTAAGGGATTTCATCACATTTGACATTTCTATTGAGGGTTCATTGTTGTTATGCACCAATTCACTCTTATATGGTGTATATACTGTCCTTTGGAGTATTATATCATGAATCCATTTATTCTCATGATATTATAAAGTTCTTACTAAATGTTATTCCTCAATTATTGTATTCAAGTGTCTCTAACTTTGGTAAAATCCCTTTAACCAAAATATCGTTTTAAATGTTTTAATTATTTGTTCTTATTAATATCCATTTTTTCAAAGTGGTTTTAAGGATTTATTTATATGGATATTAATGGTTTAAAATTTTAATCTTCAAGGTGGTATGGGACACTTTGATTCAAAAATCTCTTTATTAAATGTTTTAAATGGTTTTGGAAATGGTTTCTTTTTGAATGGATTCAATATTTGAATATAGTAAAATGTTATATTGTGATTGAAATGTGGAAATGTTATGTTTCCTTTATGCATGTTTTATGTGACACATTTATATTATGGTTCTTGGGAATTGTTATGAAAACGGGTGGTCCCGTGATAAACTAAGGGCGGGTGAGCCCGATATATCTCTCCAATGCATTGGGTAACGCGAAGGAGTGAAACGTTAAGGTTTCTCCGAAGAGATTTAGGGAATATACTGTGATGGGTATTCCAAACATAACCAAGAGGGTTACTCCCTACGTAAGAATGTTATGAATGCCTCAAGTTACCATTATGTCTTATGATTTCTATGATTTATTCATGGTTTGATGAGGTATGTTAAAGTGCCTTTGTTTATGGGTAATGTATGATTTCATTATTATGTATATATGAACTCATGTTTCCTTTCCATATTTCTATAACCCTTACTGAGCTTTTTATTCTCATCCCAAGTTTTTGAAATGTTTTTCACCGGACCTAAAGTTGAATAGGGTCATGGATGGGATCAAGAAATGTCAAGCTGTCCAAAAACAAGGAACTGGACACTTCTCTTTTGTTCAAGAGTTTTTATTTTGTGAAAAAATGGAAGCTGAGTAGATGTGTCTACTTTTTAATCATTTGAGATGTAATAGTTATGTCCAAATTCTCTAAAACTCTAAACCTGAAAAGATCCTCAATGTGAATTACTCATTTAATTCAATATTAAGTAAGGTTTAAGGCTGGGGCCTTATAGTTGGTATCAAAGGTCGGTTTAGATAACTTTAGAGGTTAGGGTATTCTCTAAGCATAAGTGACTTTACCATAATGGTTAGGATTTCAGAAAGAGTCCTAGTTTTAGATAAAGTGAATGAGTAAATATATATTAGTGTTTACCTTACTCATTAGTACATGATGGTTTTGTTGATATACTCACACTGACATTTCTGTTTTTAGTGAATGGCTGGATCTCGTAGGAACCAAAGTGACAATTGGTTTGAAGGAAACTGTGGTGGTTCTCTGATTAAGAGACTCGATGAAATGGGGTACTCAATGAGGAAACTCGTGGTTGTTCTAAACCAACTATCAAGGAGTCATGATCAACCACGTGAACCTTGGTATGTTCTATAATGCATCAAGTACGAGATGACCAATCGATGTGGAAGTTCAGGTAATAATTAAAAAGGTAACCATAAGGGTTTATATGATCCTTACTTTTTAGGTAATTATGGGTTTCTCTATGATATGATGGAAAATGAAAGGAATTAGATAAAATTGAGGTTAAAATATGTTATGATTATTTTTGATGATTTTATCTCATTTTGGGGAATGTTTTAAGAATTATATAGTTTTGGAAAAAGGACAACACGCAGTCCGTGTGACTACCCGTCGCGTCGGACAAAGCTGCGGGAATCGAACCCACAACCAAAGTGTGACTGGTATTTATCGCCTACCACTGGACTACGTGAAGTCCCTGGTTAGTTTTACTGATTCTTTTTAGTTATATAATTTTATTAATTAAGAGTAAGTTGATTTTGGGTTATTTATGAAAATGATTAACCCTTCATGGAGGATATGTGATTAGGTTAATTACTTTTCAATACGAGACTTTAGGAGCAACTGATGTTGTTTGGAGATAAATGTTACGATTTAACTTGAAAGAATATGTGACTAAATCCTTCAAATATTTGGGTTTCAATCTTAGATTGGTTTACATTGAATAATTTTATGGACAAATTGATTATAGAATGGTTCTCGTTGATCTTTGGGTTTTGTTGTACAAATTTTGGAGATTAAGAATAGATTTTCTTTTTAAAGGGTTATCCTTTTCTGGATTATCTGACATTGTACTAACCTTTTTGGTTTTAGTTTTGGTTAAAGCCTAAAGACATGGGATTTATATAGTTCTCTTTTGTGGATTAGGTGATTCTCTAGAAGTTGATTATAGTACTCTTAATGCGAACATGTCTACCTAAATACTCGTCTTTTGGAAAAAATATGAGGTTGATTAAGGAATCTAGTAAAAGTTGAAAGTCAACATGATAAGTGATTATGTTTCCTTATGAATAAATTTCTCAATAAAAAGTAACTTAAAACAAAAATTTTGTCTATTAACTTTTCCTACTGGGGAATCGAATACCGTTTAACCCATCACAAGTTTGTGATTTTCTCATTGTTAACTTTCTCCTAGACATGTTTACTATCACTCTCCCTCAAGAACATGACCCTTTGCTTTTTCATCCATGTCCATGTTTTTCTACATGGAATCCTAGTATGGGTTAACTCGGGTGACCTCTTTACTTATCTTTCTTTATTTTAAAGTGATTGTTTTACCAACTCTTGTTCCGATGTGGGACTTTCAAGGATGTTTCCAAGCGCAATTTTAAAATTGCGAGGACGTAATTCCCAAAAGGGGGGAAGGATGTAACACCCCAGGTAAATAAAGAATATGAAATTTTCATATTTATCCATATTTATGAGTAAAATATTAATATGACTTTAAAGGGGACGCTATGCTCGATGGCGTACCCAACACGCAACAACGAGTTTCTTGGGAATTTTACGTTGCACTCTAATAATAAAACAATATTATTTTAAATGGTAGTTAACATGTAGCCGTTGTGTTGGAAGGAATGCATAGACATAACTAAAATATGATTATATATTTTTTAAAATGTTTTTACATTTATCCAATAAAAGATAAAGGCTTAAAATACGGAAAGAATTCAATTTTAGGCGTATATGCCCTAGTTTTCACTAAAGGTTCAGTTATCACCTTTTGATGTTGAACCATTATTAAATATAGTTTTGTTCACTCTTAAAAATTCTTTTGGACCAAATAAAACTCTTATTAAGAATCGGGACATCAAAATTTACTTTGTGTAAATTTTTGGTATCTTTCCGATAAAGTTCATTTTTTTAATGAATAGTGTAAAATGTTGTATTTTAATTCAAAACCTCTTTATAATCTAATTTGTTTATATGATTATATTATCTTTTTAATTAGTTTTAAAGTGAAATTAGAATATATTTTTACTATTAAATCCAATAGTGGTCATTGGAAGTAATTTCTATTTGAAATCAGACTTAAACCAATGTCAATCTTTTGATACTTATTGTTTCATAAAAACACGCTATTTGATCTGACAGTGGAAATTAATTACTAAATTAATTAATTTGACTTATATGTTTTGAATTTTTTAAAATAGACTTAATTTTTGAATTCGGAATATCAAATATAGCTTAGGATGAATTTTTGGGATTTTTCTGAAAAACTTCAATTTTTGATGAATAGTGAAACCACTAAGTGATACTTATAAAAACTGATTTTTCCGTTTAAATGAAATTTTCCCATATTTTTGTATTAAATTTCGAAAATTCGACATACATGGTTGTCATTAAGAAGTAAAATGTGGTTCAATGGGATAAAAATAATTTTTTGGTGAATAGAAACTTATTATGTTTTTAATCGCGATTAGAGGTAATTAGTGTAGTTTAAGGTAAAAATAATGTTTTAAAAATATTAAATGAAATTTACACATGTCCTAACCTCATTTAATGTGTAATGGCCGAACAAGACAAGCCATGGGTCAACTTGGGGACCCCATGGACCCACTTTGGTTGGGAAATGACAGAAATATCTTTTTATTTAATGTAAAAGTAAAAATGACAAAAACATCATATGTTTTACGAAAACAATTTTTACATGGTGTAATAAAGATCTGAATTTTGAAGATAAATATTCATTGGAAAGATAAAAAGATTTCATACATCATAGTAATTTTTTTAAAATTTTCTGACATTAAATAAATTATATTATTTATGACATCATAATGATGCGGCGATGACATCATTATTTAACGATTAAAATAAAATGGAAGGATAATGTAAAATCTATGAACTACACATGTCCAAAACATATTGTATGGGTGGATTTCGAACCCTTAACACCTTATCCACGAATTATATCAATGTGGGACCTTTTAAATCCGAAACACATTTTCAAATAAAGTAATATTTCTTACTTTCCAAAAGTGCGCCTCCTCTCCTCTTATAAAAGGCCCCCACCTCTGCCTCATTTCACACACTCCTAAAGCCTTTGGCTCGGCCAAACCCTGCGCATTTACTCTCTCGACATCCCTCTCCTAATCCTAGAGGATTCCCATTGGGAATAATCCTTTCAATGGAAGCCTTTAGGCTCAAATCAAAAGGAGTTACACTTTTGAAGGTAATTCATTCTCTCGTCTTCGTTTGTTTTATTTTTCTTCTCCAACCCCCTAAAATATTTTTATTTACTTATTTTGTAACAAAAAAAGTATCTTAAATATACTAGGATGTTTTTATAAGATTTATTCGAGCTACACATTCACAAAACTACATCAAATGGTTAAAGAACATACGGTTTCTGTGGATGGAGAAATTTTGCCTCCCGAAACGATGATTGTTCAATACTCATTTAACACCTTCAAAGGTGGCCATTATGATGTCACTATTTTTATATATGATATATAATATGTTTATGATTTACTTATACTTCTTTATTTTTCATTTGTGTCTTTCCTTTATGGCTTCCATTATGGGTATACGCGATATCTTCATTTAAGGAAGTGTGGACTACCGCCCCCTCAAATTGATTTGATTCGTTAAATACCATATGTGGGACGTATAAAGGATGTAACTATGATATTATATATTATATTATACTGTAATTATAATATACCTTTATATAATTTCCATTCTATAAAATACGAAATAGAAATGAAAGTAGCGTTCATGCGTACGTACGGCTTACCGTCTCCATGAATGGTGCATTTCATTTCTTACCTCTAAATGATTATGTAATGTTATAAATGCATGCATGTACTGGATATATATGAAATATATGATATCTAATAATGAATACAATTCTGGATATAATAAAATTTTGGCCACACGAACAACATGTAATTGTAAGAAGTCCACTTTCGACTTAAGAACCAAATATCGGCAAAACAAATATTATTAACTTAAATGATTACATAATGTTTATGATGTGGTAATAAGTGATATAAAAGGAATAATGAACATGAAAAAGGATCTTAAGGAAGTAGAAATTAACTCAAGTTTATTATTCAGGAGATTAAAGAACGATCGAGTCAAGTCGGACCCGAGGTAAGGGATCCTACTCCTCTCTTTCTTTTTAAGTACACACTTTTATGTCATTCCTTTTAATGATCATCTTTCTTATTATTGGGATGATATTTTATATTACACATAATGTAATTTTTATGTTCATGTGATGAGAGACACTATTCTCTCTCATCAATCCATTTTGGATGTTTTGAGTGGCACCGTTAGGCTGCCGAACTTTCGTAAGAGATTTAACCTCTCTCTTTCTTTTTATGTACTCTCCTTTATGTCACTTCTTTTAAGCTCCTCTTTGTAATGTTAGGGGATGTTATTTTATATTCCTCTTGCTGTAAATTTTATTTTAATGTTATGATATACCCTATTTGATCTCATCAATCCATATTCGGAAGTTTTATGTGGTGCCGTTAGGCTGCTGAGTTTTCGTAAGGGATTTTTCATCTCACTTTTGCTCCCGTGAAATTTATGCTACATTTGCCACAAATTCCATTGAGTGGTGTATGTAATGTCCATTATTCTACTCTTTCTGTAATATACATTTGTTTATGAGTATTTACATCAATGATATATTGTCCTTCTTTCATGGGGTGTATGTTTTGAAAGATACCCAAGTCGGTAAGGGAACCTTTCACCCTCCTTTTTTTAAAAGACTTATTTTGTTGGGTCTTTTAATTTACATATTGTTATGATGGTATATTTTCTCATATATCCTTATTGATTTAAATTTTATGTCCAAGTGATGAGATACACTTTTTATCTCTCATCAACTCATTTTGATGTGATGTCGTTAGGCTGTCAAGGAAACTTTTTAACCAAATTTTGATTTCTTTGGGTTCAACATGTAGTCATTGAATATGTCATCCATTGAATATGTGTTAATGAACTTTTATTGTTCTACACTTAATATCCACTTATATGGGGTGTATTTATATTTTTCACACATATTTTTCAGATTGATTTGTCCTTAATTTAAGGATACCTTCTTTATAAGGGATTTCATCACATTTGACATTTCTATTGTGGGTTCATTGTTGTTATGCACCAATTCACTATTATATGGTGTATATACTATCCTATGGAGTATTATATCATGAATCCATTTATTCTCATGATATTATAAAGTTCTGACTAAATTTTATTCCTCAATTATTGTATTCAAGTGTCTCTATCTTTGGTAAAACCCCTTTAACCAAAATATCGTTTTAAATGTTTTAATTATTTGTTCTTATTAATATCCATGTTTTCAAAATGGTGTTAAGGATTTATTTATATGGATATTAATGGTTTAAAATTTTAAGCTTCAAGGTGGTATGTGACACTTTGATTCAAAAATATCTTTATTAAATGTTTTAAATGGTTTTGGAAATGGTTTCTTTTTGAATGGATTCAATATTTCAATATAGTAAAATGTTATATTGTGATTGAAATGTGGAAATGTTATGTTTCCTTTATGCATGTTTTATGTGACACATTTATATTATGGTTGTTGGGCATTGTTATTAAAATGGGTGGTTCCGTGATAAACTAAGGGTGGGTGACCCCGATATAGCTCTCCAATGCATTGGGTAACGCGAAAGAGTGAAACGTTAAGGTTTCTCCGAAGAGATTTAGGGAATATACTGTGATGGGTATTCCAAACGTAACCAAGAGGGTTACTCCCTACGTAAGAATGTTATGAATTCCTCAAGTTACCTTTATGTCTTATGATTTTTATGATTTATTCATGGATTGATGAGGAATGTTAAAGTGCCTTTTTTTATGGGTAAAGTATGATTTCATTATTATGTATATATGAACTCATGTTTCCTTTCCATATTTCTATAACCCTTATTGAGCTTTTTATGCTCATCCCAAGTTTTTGAAATGTTTTTCACAGGACCTAAAGTTGAATAGGGTCAAGGATGGGATCAAGAAATGTCAAGCTATCCAAAAACAAGGAACTGGACATGACTCTTTTGTTCAAGAGTTTTTATTTTGTGAAAAAATGGAAGCTGAGTAGATGTGTCTACTTTGTAATCTTTTGAGATGTAATAGTTATGTCCTAATTGTCTAAAACTCTAAACCTGAAAAGATCCTCAATGTTAATTACTCATTTAACTCAATATTAAGTAAGGTTTAAGGATGGGGCCTTATACCTTCTCCATCTTTGCTCGGATAATACGAGGGAAGTACTTATTGAAAAATAAGTTCTTGAACTCGTCCCATTCCATGGACTCAATTTCATCTCTTGGCCTCATATTCTTGATAAAATTCCACCATTGATCAGCATCACCTTCTAAACGATACATTTATATGATGAATTTATCATGTTTAGAACATTGAAGAATTGAAAATATCATTTCAGTAGTACTGTTCCATTGTTCAGCAACTAATGGATCAGTAGACCCACTGAATGAAGGTGGACGCTGTCTCATGAAGGATTCAATAGAATGTTTCTCCTTCTTTTTCTCATTTGGAAGTCCTATATGATTCATAGCTTGAGAATGATTTGTGAGCATGGCTACAAGAATTTCCATTCCAGATCCCATAACGTTTGGTTGCTCAGGGGGACAATCATTGCATTGCCTGTCGTATTCCACGTTAACACGGTTCATTCGGGTTCCATCCATTGACTAAAACCAAGAAAAATAGTGTGAGAAACACTAATTATAATATGAAAACCACATAATCAAGAATAAAATTTCACAATTAAGGTATTATCCTAGGTTATTCATGGCCATTTCTAAAACACTAAGATTGTGTTCTATGCTTAGACTTATCCTTAGGATTCTTACTAAGGCTTTCACAACCTAGTTTCCAAAGGTTAACTATAACTTTCCTCTGATACCAGCTATAACGACCCATACTTTACATACATTGTTATTACATCAGAATTGAATCACACTTATTACAACATATAACAAAACCAGAACAGGACCGTATCGGTATAGTGTCTTTAGAAACTGGGAAACATAAACAACTGGTTCAAAAATCATCTACACTGTCTCCCATTTATTTCATGATATCTATAGTCCCTTTTGGCATATCATACCTAATAACCTTCTTCTTGACCTGGGGAAAGAAAACATAAAAAACTGTGAGCTCAAATTCTCAGTAAGGGTAAACAAAAGAAATATCAATCGCATCATATTCATAAGAACATAACATTTTGGAAATCTTACCCAGCAAAAGAGATCATAATATCATAACATGGGATAAATCATGGTAGTGAAATGTAATCCCAATAATAATAACTTAAAACATGAAGCTTTTTGGCATACACAAATAATCATAGAGAATCATTTCTTATTAGTCAAGACTCATTGCCAAGACTATCTTAGTGGACAAAGTCCATTTTTGAACCGAGTTCATTCCTCGTTTCAGTCCTATTTCACTGAACCGGTTTAACCTACCGTTCCAGCCATGTCTATCTCCTGAGATATAAAATATTTACCTAATTCATTGGAGGAAGATATAGGTCTCACCCATCACATAATCATACCATTCTTATGTGTGCCACAAAATCATAAAATCATACATCATTTCATAACCCATGTAATAAAAATGGGATTCTTAATCATCGTGACATCATAAAACAATTCATATAAGATAACGGAATTAATCAAAATAATTCCATCACAATATAATAAAATCAATGTAATGATAGGGATATAAATAGAACCCTATATTATCTTATATGGAAAATAATTTTGATAAAACACATGAACTCCATTCTTGAGGAAAATATCCTTTCTACTTCAAAAACACATTTCCTTTATTAACATGTCAAACAATTCAAAAAAAAAGAAGTTGAGTAAAAATAAACTTGAAAACTTGTAAAGGAAGCTTCTTGGAAATAATGTTTTAAAAATCCATTCATGCTGTATAAGTTAAAAAAACATTCTTCTCGTACTTTTGTCGGAAAAGTCAAAAAGTACCTCGCACGAAAAACAACAAAAGATTCCTTTCATATATTTTACTAAAATCTCACTGAAGGGTAAAATTTGATATAAACAATTTTAGGTAGAAGGAAAATAATATTAAATATTGTGGAAACATGGATTTGGATGATAAAATACACCCCAGTAAATTACAAAGTATAAACAATCTCGGATAAAAATGAGATTGTGATATTTTCCCTTACCATAGGTCTGATTTGCTTCGTAAGTGTCCGAACCTCCTATATAATGATTTAAATAATGTCGTTGACATATTACTGAATCATACTATTTGTTATGATATCATATATGGTCATATTCTTAGCTTGTTATTAGTAATAGTTCATTGCTACTTGTTATTCAGGTGTTTATTACTTTTTGTTCTTATATGTGTTTTGCGAATAAATTCTTATTATTATTTTTAGGATATAGATACATCATTTCCATAATGTTATTATTGTAATATATATCATATTTATTCACACAATTCATTTATGTAATCATTATGCAAGGAAAATCATGTAGAACGAGTCGCATCACATCGTGGAGACGGTATTCCGTACGTACGCACGAGCGATGATATCGTTCCCATGATCATGGAATTGTATTGGAGTGTATGAATACTATTTCAGAATCAATATCACTTTAAAATAATAATATATATTCATTCTTTACACCATTATACCCATCCAAGTAAGGTGGTGGTGGAAAATAGATTACACCACGGCGTGGAGACGGTATTCCACACGTACGCACATGCGGTGATTTCGTTTTTCGTAGGATGGATAGATGGTGAAATATGGTTGTTTCATACTTAGAATAACATATCAGTATATGGGTGATACTGATGTTATTAATTCATAATGAAAAAACTAATGAAGAATAATTGGAATAAGAAATAAAGTTGAATGAATCGGTAACAGACATTACCTATTCTTTGAAGCACTTCTTTGAGACCTCCTTTTAGGGCACTAAAATTGGTATTTGAAGAAGACCAGGACCTCTAGGTTGTTTCTAGTTAAGTGGAGAGGAGAAATGTTCAGTGTTTGGCCGTGCACGAAGGCTCAAAGTGGTGTGAGGAAGAGAGGGAGGAGGTGCCCTTTTATAAGGGAGGAGAGGGGTACCTTTGGAAAAACTAAAAATATTATTTTATTATAAAGCCATATTCTATTTTAAGTAGCTCCAAAATGATTTATTTCGAAGGTAAGGTGGGGAGGGGTCGAAATAATCTCATCCAATAGAATTTGGACATGTTTAGTTTACTATTTTAACCTTATCATTTAGATTTAACATTAAGTTAGATAATTTTACTTTTACTGTGTCTTTTTGTGTCCTTACACTATAAGGTTAATAAACTTACTATAAAAAGAAAAAAGAACCCCAAGATATTTATTATTAATATATATAACCTTATATAAGTCATTTCGTCGAACCTTAGATTTTTAGGAATAAAATAACAATTAATAATATAATACTTGTTTTAAAAACTATTTTATGTCAATTTAGAATCTATTTGGTAATTAATTTTTTTGAATCTCATAACCGATATATTAGTTCGAAAAATGTTACTTAAATCAATAATAACATGTCTTATTATCCTAAAAAATTAGTGTAATTCATAAAAAGTCTCAAATTACATTTATTTGGGTATTTATAACATCAATTATGTCAATATTTCATTAATAAGATAATTACTGCATCATCTTTGTGTCATAAATAAATTAAATTATTTAATGTATAAAAATTATAAATAAAATACCATTATGTAGTAATATATTTAGCTTTATAATCGTTATATATAGTCGATTTTATCTTATGCATAACCCTATATTAAAAATTATTTACTTATTAAACTTTGATTTTAACTATTTTAACCCTTCTTTAAATAAATTAATAATAACTGTCCTAATCTAATCCAAGTGGGCCAAAATGTTCACATTCTATTCCTATGGTTGTTTTTGGTCGAATTACACTTATCCAATATAATTAGGACATGTTTTAGGGTAATAATAATATCATTTTTACCCTTAATTACCCTATATACTTTTAACTGTGGTAAATGAAAGTAAAAAGTTACTTTTCACCAAAAATTATTTTCATCTTATTGAACCACATTTTACATACTGACATCAATTGTGTCTCTCAGTTTTTTGAAATTCCACTCACGGAAGCGGTAAAATTATGTTTTATGTAAATTTGCAAATTCTCATAAGAGGTGGGTAAAAGACGTTAAAAAGTTCAATAAAATTATTATATATCTAAAATTATTATAAAATTACTTCAATGAATTACATTGAACATATATAGGTATTATGTATCAATTTTGACCCAAAATAAATTTAAATAAAATAAATTATTATTTAATGAAAAATTCGGTTTTTAAATAGTAACCTAGTGTTTTCACTATTCATCAAAATTTGAAAGTTTCCAGAAAAATACCAAAATTTCACCCTAGGCTAATTTTGATATTCTAAATCCATAAACGAAGTACATTTTGATAAATAGAATTTAAAAAATTTCAAAAAGTGGTTATTACTATTCATAATGGCTAGTTTTAATAATATTTTAATAGCATATCGTTGTTTAGTGAAACTCGGTATTGCGTACGACGCAAGCTATCAAGGAAGGTCGCAATTGCGTGTAAAGCAAGCAAAGATAATGATGTGTGTAGTGAAAGATTACTTTGATGATTTATATAAAATAAAAACAAAATATTTCTTATAAAAGTCCCGGGTGTTACATGGGACATCACCTCGTATAGTGAAAATTAATTGTTTAGAATATTTTTCTATTTGTGTTTTTGGTTTAAATATGTTAATATATGATATTTCTGACTTTCATATATTGTACCCTTTGGGTGGTGTAGAGCATGGCCCATATATTCTTAAGTGATGCTGATCACAGGTTGGGTGTGGACCAGGTTACTTTAGGTGGTTTTTCTCCATGGGAATGGGCATCATGGATGTAGGCTTGAGGTAGTATGACTATCAGGATGGGCATGGCCCATGTTACATATATGGAAAGGCCATCAGACTTGTGCAGCATGGTCACAGAGACACGAGGTGTGAGATGTGGGGTGGCATATGTACGATTTTTTTGATTACCGCTCACCCGGAACATTGAGTAGTGTGCACACAAAGATACTCAATGATGGGGTGGTTTTGACCACTCGAGTGGGTAGAGGCCCCAGTAGATGAGGTTTAGGTTCTTTTGATGAGGGTGCATTTCATAGAAATCCACGTGGGAGGTGAGGAGGCTTCAGAGGAAAGCATTGAGGATATCAAGATGGGGTCTGAGGCTCACCGTTATTTGAGGGAAAATATCGTTGTCCCTCCGAATACGTTATTTGAGGGCATAAATCATTTGTTCCTCCGAGTTACTTCTTGGGCATGACTTCGGGACGTCAGTACTTGAGGCACAAGGTGTCAGGAGGCATAAGGTGACAGGATAATATTCTTGGGCGTGCCTTCGGGATGTCGATACTTGAGACACGCGGTGTTAGGTGGAATATGCATCCAGTTTACACAATAGATATTTCGGTATTGGATGAATCAGGTGACACTCCATGGTGGCTGATGAGCACCGGTGGAGTTTGTGTTTATTTGTGCATCGTTCTGTTTACTATTTTTCTTATAATTTTATGCTTGATTAAACACTTATATCAGGTACTCACTATTGGGTCGTATCCTACTGAGATTTTTCTAACACCCTACATGGGCCCTTCCAGAAGTGTGCAGAAATTATATATTTACGTGAAGGAAAGAGGCATGCTTCAGGAGCTGGGCAGCGTTAGTTGTTGCATAGAGATTGTATGGACCTTGAGGTCTTACCAAGCGGGAGTTACTCTGTTTTATTTTATTTACATGTATCAGCATGCTTAACTTTTGTAACTATAGTTGGTTAGCAATTGGCGCCTTTTTAAGTTCGTATATGTATGACCTTCTTTGGATACATGTTTTGTTTCCCTGTAGTAGTTGCATGTGATAAGCATGCTGTTGTGTTTATTTCCACTTCTGTTGAATATATTTATTGCTTCCTCTATTTATTGAAATTGAATATGCCTTCGCTCTGTGGGTCTGGTTCGAGTCTATTGAGTCTTTTATTCTGCTGCATCTCTACTATTATTCATGGACTAGTACCATTATTATTATCCTCTGAGAGGGTATAGACTCCCAACTATACCTATCAGACCCTCGCTGCATGTTGGCAGGCTTTAGTGTTCATGGAGGAGCGCCTAAGGTAGTAGCACCCAACCCATTTAGCACTGTTCGGGTGGCTGTTCAGGTCTGGGTCATTACAATGTGGTATCAGGGGTGTTCTTGAAAGGGATTTAGTAGCAGCGTTTTACTGGCTACTAATGAGATTTAGACTTATCTTTTATTTCAGCTGGTTTTACTATTTGGGATATGGTAGAACGGAGATAGGTTGTTATCAGAACTGGGTTTCTTTATTGTACTTGGGTGCCTATAGCCCCAGGTGTGAGGGATGGAACATGTTACCTTGTGTGGGAATGGTTGTTTGATTTTTTTTTCATAGATTACAGTTTATATGATTTCCACCATGGTGGCACACATAGTTTGTGAGGTTATTTATTTTGATATGTAACCCTTAACCTGGTGTGGTAAGGGAGACTTGGACCTTGTCCCAGTATGGCAAGGCTTGTTTTCTTCGATTTTGATAGGAACATTTTGTGTGTGTTTTAATTTCATAACTACTTGTATGGTTTGTAATGTGATAATACCAAGTGAATAAAATAAATTTCTATGTTTGTGTGCTCTGAAATGTGAATTGATGAAATTCCAGATAGAATTTCTAGTTGTGCAATGTGTATTCCATGCTCTATATTTTGTAGAATCATATTTGGCAGAATATTTGGGTCTAGCTCTTACAAGAGCGGGTAGGTACTATTACTTGAGGTGATTTGTATCACCAGGATTGGGTGACTTGGTCATCAGTTTGAGGCAACGTTAGTTGTAAGGATGGGCATGGCCCGAGGTACCTTTGATATTTGGCTCTATGGAGGGCGGGTAAGGAGGCCATGAGACTGGGATGCCATGGGCATGGGTTACGATATTGGAGAGTAAGGGTAATTGTTTTATGGTGCCTTTTACTTCTTTTTCGGTATGCGTGAATATATATTGTTATATATATATAGACTATCTGATAATTTATTGTTTTCAGTGGGTTCCTTTTAGCTGACTCAGATGGAGCGTCGGGCGAGTGAGGATATAATGCTGCAAGTCTAGGATCTGGTTCATGATTCGGTATAGGCAGAGCATGAGAGGCAGGTATAGCCTCGGGGATAGGATTAGGTCCAGGATCTAGTGTAGATAGGACAACAGCTGGGATTAACATCGTTCATACCATGGCTCAATGAGAAACTCCTAGCTAGCCCGGTACGTGTCTTTTAGGGGATCGACAGCGGTGCACAGGGTACATATCCTTCTATGGAATATCTGATGGGGGAGTTCTGGTCACAACACCTGCAGCTTTTTCAGGGTGTGGGTGGTCCATAGGAGGATTAGAACTGGATTTAGAGCATGTATATAATCATCAAGTAGCTTGAGATGCCTCCAGGGGGAAGGGTCAAGATGGAGACGTAGATGCTAAGAGGACCAGCAAAGAGTTGGTGGGATGTGAAGGTTCAGGATCATAGGCCTGAGGGACTGGCATGGAAGGAATTAATGGACAGGTTCTTCAAGCACTTTTACCAAGAGACAATGAGTGCAGATTGATCTTGGGAGTTCTTGAGTCTTCAGCAGGGAGACATTTCCGTAATGGACTATGCAGTTATTTCCAAAGATTTGTCTTGCGTTGCACCTAGTATGGTAAGCGGTGACACGAAATGGGTGAGGTGATTCAAGGATGCCTTATGACCCGCCATTAGGATCCATGTGAACATTTTAGGACTGAGTTATTTTTCAGAGGCGGTGAACCATGAGCTCATAGCAGAGGGAAACTAGAGGGATATGCCCCAGGATGGCCGGGCGACAGTTTCAGGTGATTGTCTGGATAGCAGGAAGTGAATACATGATGAGTTCCAGCAGGTCAGTTAGGACATGGACTCATCTAGGTCACATTGCGGTAGTTATTTGGTTATTTTCTTTCCATTGGATATCCGAGACATGTTTGGACTCAGTACGATAGGACTCCATAGGAGTGTCGGGCAAGTGGACAGGTCGGGCATCTAGAGAGGTTTTGCATGTAGCCATCTCTGATAGCTGGCAGGCAGGGACCGAGATAGATAGTGGAATAATGAGTTAGATCAGGTTCAGTTATAGGAGATGGTAGATGAGGTAAAGCTTCACATGGAGTACATGACAGAGATAACGTGATCTAGCTGAGGGGTCAGTTGATGGTGGCTGGAGCAGCACCGTAGGGGGGTCAGACATCCGGCAGTCGTACATCGGTCCAGGTGCATGCTATGGAGCTGCCAGAGGCTGAGCCAGATGGTGAGCCGATGACGGTTAGAGGTACACTGAGTTGGGGCCGTGATTTCCATGTTTCCTTTTTGTCATTACATTTAGAGGCATTTCCGTTTTGAGTTCACGTGATTCAGAGGATCTATGTTGACTAACTAGATGCTAGTTAGTGGGATTGGCACCATATCAGGTGCATGATATATATATATATATATATATATATCTGTGTGTGTGTGAGAGAGAGATTTGTAGCAACAGGTAATCGAGGATGTATGTTACATGAGGTGCCTTGGGCATCATGGCATCGAGGATGTGGGTAAATTGATGTGCTAGGCACCGGGACCTTGTGGAGGTAGACACAGATATGGTGCAGGGTAATTTGGGTATCAGGAATGACAGAAGATCACCAATGAGGTGGAGGGGTGAAGATGTGTCACGGAAGGATTGTGCATCAGTAAAATAGGTTACTAAACCTTGTTTACTTTGAGTTTTATTCGGTGGAGACCATGTTAGGCGATTCCTAAGGTGGGGAGCCCCCTCGAGGAATATATTTGGGACCTTCAAGACCGGGGATGTTCGGGTTACATAAATCCTGGAGGTATGTTTGGTTCCATCTCTGGGTTTCGTTTGATAGCTCAAATATGAGGTATGCTATGGTGGGGAGATTTTAGGAACCCTGTTTTTAGATCATGTCAAAATCCCGACCCTGTTTGAAATTATTTGCATGATTCTAAGGAAACAAGAGAAAATGGGATGCTTTTGGAAATTGAAACACTACAGGCTATGTGCTTTAAGTACATTTCGTATATATGTTATGTGAGTAACCATCCGTGTGTTCACCAAGTAAATTCTATGTGATGACCTTGTAGAAACTTTCTTGCTACACAGCATGTAGTTTTCGACATGCCGGGTAGGCCGACTGTGTAGAGGCCATTAATGGTGCGTAGGCATGTTGACCAGGTAGATATGTTTAACCAAGTACACACTGTGTTCCTCCTGGACACACCATGTTGTCTGGTTGTGTACGATGGATATACATGGCGTGCAGGTAACTCAGTGACGATGGGAAGAAAAACAAAGTACATGCTGTGTACCCCTAGGTACACACCATGTACTCATGTCGGTAGGTTTTGGAAAGTATGTTGGTCGAATTCTAGATATGAAATGAATAGTTAAATTATATACATGACATGTATTCCTAAAGTACACTCCATGTACTGTTTTTTTCAAATTGGACAGTTTCCTCGTTTTTTAGGCAGAACACTTTTTTTTGGCATGGTTATGCGAACCAAACCATCCAGAACCTAATTCTTCTCCCAGTTCTTCGTCTGAAGACAGATACGATCACGGTTTGATGCGTTGTAACCCCCTCAGTATGTAATTGATTCCTCTTCAGCCATTTTGTTTGATTTCTGTTCTAGAACGACTTATAGGGGTTTGAGCGGTTTTGAGTCTTTTGTAGATCTATTGTGTTTTAGACTGAATTGGAGGATGTTATTGGAAGAGTATCATCTTACGAGTCTCGGGTAGGTGGTACATACCTCTCTTTATGTTTTCAGGGTAATTTTGGTGGAACGTCCTTTGGCGTATTTTCAGATATTTTGAGAGGGACACAGTTTTACTGATATTGCATATTTCATTGTTTATAGACCTATGAGATGCATTTGGGTTTGCCTCGTTATGATTCTTTCCTGAGTGGGGCTGGGCGAGGGGTAGTAGATCATCTGGGCATTTAGTTCTGGGAATGCCAAAATGGTTATATTTTATTTATACTCTCTAAACAGTTGAGTTTAAATTATTTCACCTGATATAAATTGTTAGAGGAATTCAAGACCTTACTGCTGGTATGGGAAAACACCTTGCATAGTGAAAATCAACTATTTATCACATTTTTTTGGTTGGTGTTTTATTTTTAAATATGTAATTATATGAAATTGATGAATTTCATATGTTTTTCCCTTTGGGTGGTGTTGGGAATGGCCTGAATATTCTTGAGTGATGAAAATCATAGGATGGGCTTGGCCCGGGTTACTTTGGGTGGTTTTCAACCACGAGATTGGGCGTCATGGACGTCGTCATGAGGCAACACGACTGTCAGGTTGGACATGGCCCTGGTTACTTGGATGGTGAGGCCATTGGACTAGAACATCATGGTCGTAGGGACAAGATGTGTCAGATGTGTGGTGGTTAGGTACTATTTTAGTGATTATATATCACCTGGAACTTTATGTAGTGTTCACACAGAGATACTCTGTGATGAGGTGTTTGTGACCACTCGTGTGGGTAGAGGCCCCCATAGATGCGGGTTAGGTACTTTGGTTGGGGGTAGTTGTCATTGAAAGGCAAGTGAGAGGCGAGGAGACTGTAGAGGATAACATTGAGGCTATCGGGTTGGGGGCTGAGGCTCACCATTATTTGAGGGTAGATATCGATGTCCCTCCGGATAAGTTATTTTAGTGCAGATAACATTGTTCCTTCGGGTTACTTATTGGTCGTGCATTAGGGATGTTATTACTTGAGGCACGAGGTGTCATGAGTAAAAAGGTGATGGGTTACTATTCGTGGGAGTTCCATTGGGACGTCGGTACTTGAGACACGCCGTGTCAGGTGGAGTATGGTTTCGGGTTACACGACAGAGATTCCGACATTGTTCGAAGTAGGTGACACTCCATGGTGGCTGCTGAGGACCATTTGAGTTTTTGTTTATTTTTTCATCGTTCTATTTACTATATTTCTTATAAATATATGTCTACTTAAACACTTATATTACGTACACACGATTGAGTTATTTTATTCACACATGGATCAAGGTAGATCTATGACAATTTATCATGGGGATTAAATTTTTCTTGACACGTGAATATAATGTTTTTCTCATTAGTTAAATATTATATAATAAAAATAATAGATAAAATGGAAAGAATTATTTTATAACTTATTTGTTAAATATTTTATTTATTTTTATTTTATTCTAAAATCAAACATAAATAATTTCCCAAATTATATAGTATATTGTAATGTGATTTATGTGCCATAATTTGATATAGTGAATGATGACTAAATGTATTCCATTATATACTATAATGAATTTTTGAATCCAACCGTTAATCTATATAGATATAGAAATATTGATATTGTTTGGATCAACTGAAATAGACTCAAAATATCACTCCTTAACGTTATATTATCCAACTATTATTATACTGAATTAATTTTTGTGGTTGTGACTCAACAAGGCTATAAATTACTCGAATTTATTGTATGAGACCTAGTTTGATCCTAAACAAACTAAATTTCCTCAAAAAATATTGGTGAGAGAACAACCTCTCAAATAATCACTTATTTATAATCACAATGACTAATTTATTTAATGGATTTTATTTCAAAAAACTATAATTATCACTAACTATAGAGACCAAAATTAACTCAATTCAATCATATAATAACAATGATATCACTACCTAACATGATATAATGTATCATAAGTAACCCTTATCAATGGTTCCTATCATAACTCTACTATTCCTAAAATGAAAAAAATTACTATTCAATTAAAATATATCCCAACAGTCCCCCTAATATTAGATATCCCAATTAATGTTTTTATGTGGATATAGGAAAACATATTATAGGAAGGAGAAATACATAGAATTAATAAAACCCATGACATACCCAAATAGGCAACTAAAACCATGTATAAACCAAAATGAATAATTTTTTTTGCTTCATCAATGAATATTTATTTTGATTCTATGTTTATCCATGGTTGAATAATATAAATAAGTGTTAAGTGAAGGATGACACCTTCCAGGGAGTTTTGACATGCCAACTTAAATCAAATGATTCTCATGATGTATCCACATATCTCCAAATATATACTACTCCCTTTTTATTGGTATGGGTGGTGAAATGAATATGTCTTTGTGGAGATTTAGAATATTTGAATTATTACCAAGGAACGAGAACCCACCATATATATGGAGTTTTAATTTACATATATCCCTTGGATATGATACATAAATTGACCTATACATTCATAAAATATGAGTTAATTACATGTAGTGAAAATATGTAAAACCATATTGTTGATATATTTATCCCACACTTTTAATATTATAAAATAGATTATAAATGATAACTCAATTAGGAATATAACCAATTGTCAATATTATTAATTTGGTTACCCATCCATAAATTAGTATTCAGTGTGATATGTTCGTATTATTGGATCCATATAATATCTCAATATCATATGTTATTATATAAATAATGATTATGTGGAATATAAGGATATCATAACATATGATATAACTTATCATCTCAAATGACATGTGGAAAATATGTTTTATAAATATACAATAATTTATAGTAATATCTATATTAATATCCCAATTGAAATGAATATATATAAACAAAGTTCCATTTTACAATATATTTTATCTATAGAAACCATATGACCTATTAAAACTCCTCAGAGGGATGTTGATTCAAGAGTGTCTAGTGATATCAAAAAACCAATTAATTGTATTATCAAGTAAAGATATTTTAAACATTGAACCCTTATAAATGGTTTATGTATAATTGGATATATTTCATTTACTAAATTATCTAAAGCAACATGAAATGTGTGAATGTTGTAGAGAATCAAACAATTCATTTTTATAGTGATCACTAACCAAAACATGTATCTTTTTCTTCAATTTTTGGGGATTATATTACCTATAAAATTATCACTATAATTTTAATATCAATAACAATGGGTTGAAATATAATAATGTTATTAAAATGGATGTAGGGGTCATAATTATATTATAGTGAATCCTTCACTTAAACATATTCTTGGTGGATCATTATAATACCTCATGATATTGTCATAAAATAAGGATTTAGAATAACATTTTATTAATACAAAAATTAAGGGGTAAATTTCATTATCGCAATACTAATTCATCTTCGCCGACATTCTCTCTTGCATGTGTCTAATTCCCCTAACTCTAAACAATATATAGTTGCCAAAATATTTATCCGTATGACTTTATCCCCTTATAAGGTTTTCAAATTATACAACAATAAATATCTACAAAATATATAGTATAATGTCTTTATTCTTCTTCTTCTATGTCATATTTTAACTCACATGATCTAATCTACATAATCACGTAATTGTATTAAAAAATCATCCTAACAATTCTTAATAATATTTTTCATCTCATGGAATTAAAATACATTATAAACTAATCTATTTAATCATTTTCTATATTAAGATACATCACTGAATATAAGTAAAACATCCTAATCTCTTCTAACAATTATTATTCTTTAATACATATAATACATTCTTATCCATGATGATTCGAATAAAATATCCTCTATTTTTTGGATATAGAAATGCATCGGCTACACAGGTTATTAATTCTTAAAAAAATATTTCATCATTTCAAACATATATATATACATTATTTATTGAATTTTATTTCCATAAATTACTTATTGAAATTTTCATAACATTTGTCAATATACATATTTAATGTCAAACCTTCCAAAATTATTCTCTAGCATTCTCATAATGATAAATTTTAAATATTTTCTTTGAAATTTTCCTAAATATTACTTCCATATATTGTTTTTGAAATAATAAAATAAAATTGTAAAAAAATTTTCTTCAAAAATCATCATGAAAACATTTTTATATAGTTATTTACATATATATCCACAAGTACATGAAAACATGAAACACCATTAAATTTTACTTAAATATCCATCTGGTAATTCTCAAAAACATCACTAATAAAAAATTCATATAATGATATTTCATTTGGTGAATATGAATTGTAACATCCTGGATTCTGGTGTCACCCAAAGAGATCCCATCCTTGGTCTGTCACATGGCCTGAAGTGCATTTCCATGAATTCTAGAGGCGACAGACTACCAGAGAGGGAAATGGGTGTGTTAGTGGGGAAACTATGCCCTCATTGCCAAGTAACACATCATATTAACAATAATATACAACAAAAGAACTAGTAATACCATAAAATAAAAAAAATAGAATAATAAAAGGATATAAACAACTTGAGAACCTATATAAATGATGCATGATAAATATTTCTAGGAAATCACACTAACATGCCATAATGATGGAATAAAAAATAGTATCCAATGAAATAAAAAGTAAATAAAATTCAATAGCATTATAAGCCTCAGCTTGGTCACATGCTCTCCAGCTCCACAATAATCAAGTACCTAAAATAGAAGGGAGATTACCCCTATCTATACCTAGAACAATATAATAAGTTTGGTCCCAAAATCATGAACCAAACAGGGTGTGAGATGAATATTAGTAGGCCACCACCCAAATATTTGTATCTAACTTTCAGTGAATATATGAATAGAATGAAAATATGAAAATAGAATTAATAAACAATGAAGTACTCAAATGTAAATATTACTACATTTTAAACTACATTCATTTACAATTATTAATTATTCAATAAATCATTCACAAGTAACCCTATGGAAAAATTCTCTCATCCTAACCCCTCTATTCATCTTATCATTAAAAATAAAGATATAACGACCCCCATGATAGATCACATAGTATAATCCCGTTTTTTCATGAAAAGAATGACTCTTTGATGAAGAATTCACTATCAATTCCCCTTAGTCTTTTAACAATAAACTACAGACTCCCTGAGTAATAACTCAACACCAATTCCCCCTATGGTCCTATAATGATAACAATAGACACTCTACGGGAGAACTGAATATCAATCTCCCAATGGTATTGGGGCACGAAGAGTACAAAAAACACTCTGGGGAAGCCTTAAATGTCAATTCCCCCTATTGTCTCACCACAACATGTTCCCACAACCTTGTGTAAAGAAATTGTGCCCAAATGATATTCAGTATCCAAATTAAATCACATATAATAATTGGATAATTATCTAAAAATCATAACACATGCATGTTAGTTTATATTACTCCATCCTAACGACTCTAGGATGAAATACAGAGCATTCTAATAGGAAATCTAGACCCAAAATCCATTATTAAACCAATCATGGGGAAAAAAACTATAGCAAGGTAAATAACCCTATTTAAAATAAAAAACCATAATCAAGAAAACAAGGCATGTCATGCATTAACAAGGATAAATTCCCTAAGCACACAATACCCTAAACATGGGTATTTGTCACTTTTTCACATATAATTCAATAAAAACTACAGAAGGAAATAAAACACATACCACAACATTGTATGATTGATATAGTTTAATATCATCCATTGAATCAACCATGATCTCTGTCGATCTACAAAAACATCCAAAAATATCTACCAAGGATATCTCATTAATGAGGATAAATGAAGAGATGAGGCTCTAGAATAAGGAATTACTCACCTATGTGGTTCAAACACAATCGAAGCTATTCAATTCTAGCACAGACGGTCAATCAGAGGCTTAGAATAAAAATCGTGATATTTTCCACTCTGGAATGAGACATAGCCAAAATAAGATAGTTTTGTCAATGAGACGTGACCCCGATCTGATATATCAATTAAAAAAACACGGCATGTTCGATGAAGATACATTGACTATATAGGCCTTTACTAGGACATGCCTTCTTCAGCCCTACCACATCGTCACATTGTCATTTATGTATTTGTGACGCAGCCAAACATGGCTTTCACTCGATGTCCGAGTACACGACATGTACGAGGAATTATATGGTGGGTACTCCTAAAATTTCTCTCCATCCCTTTTCCTCTAAAGAAACATGAAAACAAGATTCATACCTAAAAATAAGATCTGAGTTCTTACAACACCCCACCCCCCCACACAAGAAAGTTGTCCCTGAATTTCCATACCATGGTAGCGATGAAGAAGTATACTATAACAACTTAGGCCACTGCGATCATACACAAGACTCCATCTCCAAAGTCTTGCCATGTACTCAGCCGTGCTTCTATAGCTCATATACCATAAGAACATACTGACCACAGAGAACCATCATGATGTGATAAAAAATCTAGATAAGATGATATTTGAACAATGTATCCACCTCCAAATCACACTTCCCAGGTTGAAAAATATGAGACAGGTCTGAGAATTAATGCCACAACATACAAATATGGAAGACATCATGTATAGACCGATAATTCTAAGGCATCTGAAATTGATAGGAAACCATCCCGACACTCTAAAAACTCAAATGGTCTAGCGTATCTCAGCAAAATATTACCCTGTCTCATAATCCTCTTATTTCCAATCCTCAACGTGACATGTAAAAAGACCGTATCTCCAACCTTGAACTCTTGAGGTCATCTCCTTCGATCATAAAAAGACATCTATTGTGACTGTGCAACATCCATTTTCTTCCAAATCAACTCTACCTACTTTGGAGTCTCCTGTAAAAGATGAGGTCCCAACATTGTGTCATCTCTTACCTCTAGCCAACATAGGGGTGATCGGAATGTCATACCGTACAAAGCCTCATATGGTTCCATCTGAATAGTTATTTGAAAAATATTATTATTGGAAAACACCACCACAGGTATGTGCTTATAAAAAAAACCACCAAAATCTTGGACACAAGATTGAAGCATGTCCTCCATCACATGTAATTTACACTCGGACTAGGTATCTTTCTGGGGATGGTAAGAAGTACTCAGAATACCTGTTTACCCAAGGACATATATAGTCCATTCGAGACCAGAGAAGTAAAACACGAGTCTCTATTTAAAATGTTAGACTGATGAACCCCATGAAAATGTATAATCCCCTAAATGTATAACCTTCCCATCTCAGCCACAATGGAGGTCTCTTATATTGTTAAGAAGTTTGAAACCTTTATGTGTCTATAAACAACAACCCAAACCGCATCGTTCCCAAGAGGATACCTTGGAACCACTATCAAGAAGTCCATCGTGCATCATTCCACATCCAATTGGGAACAGGTAACAATTACATAAGCCCTATTGGTCACTCATGTTTTTCATTCACCTGCTGACAAGTTGAATACCTCAAGAAAAACCCAGCAACATATCTCTTAATACCTAGATACCAATTATAACGATGTAGATCTTGATACATCTTCGTGACACAAGGATGAGCTTCCCATATTGAAGAATGGAAATCATACATCAGCTCCTCGCAGATGTCTTCTAACACCCATACACGCCCATGAAAATTCACGATATTATCCTTTCATATGGTCCATCCCAGAATATGGCCCTCTCATGACACACTATCACATATGAATAGGCCTTTATCATCTGATAGCTACCTCAATCGGACTTTCTCGAGTAGAGTAGAGGTAACAAATATAGAATAATGAAACGTATGTCCTTGTCTATCGTACACCATCAAATGAATCTCATTGAATAGATCCAAAAGTTGCCACAAATTACTGGCCTCATGAACATCCTATATTTAAATCCTCCCACTCAACACATCAGCCATTGTGTTGCTTTTCCCAGGTAGGTATGAAATCTAAAAATCAATGGACTGAAGGTATTCAACCCACCTTCACAGCATCATATTCTGATCACGTAGAGTTGAGATATAACTAATTCATTAGAGGTTAGTGAAAACCAAAAAATATTCTCCCCAAAGATAATTTCTCTATCAATGTAAGGAATAAACACATGTATCCACCTCAAGATTGTGCATCATGTAATTACTCTCGTGTGACCTCAACTACCGTGACTCGTACGCAACTATGTGTTCCCCATACATAAGCACTCATCCTAGACTGATACCTGATGCATCATTGTAGACAATATAACTCATTCTCGGCTATGGAAAAACTAGCATTGGTACTAAAGTTAGCCGCACTTTCTGCTCTGGAATGGTTGAATCGCTAGAATCTATCAACAGGAACTTCACACCCTATTTATTCATGCCCGTTAGTGGCACTTCTAAGCACAAAATGTATCGTATAAAATGTTTTTTGTAACCAAAATTCCAAAGAAAACATCATTACTCATAGATTTTCTTTGGTTTCGCCCAAGAAACTACTGATCTCATTTTCTATGGATTTACCTATACTCCTGTATATGAGATTACATGACCCAAGAAGTGAATCTGGTCAATCCAAATGTGTCATTTTGATAGGTAACCATATAATTGATGCTCTAATTGTTTACTCAAAATGATCTCAAGATATGTTGAATAGTCTTGTTGAGTGTGATAAAACACCAAGATATCTTCCACAAAACCACCATGAATGTATCCATGTATGGATAGAACACCGAGTTCAATAGTTCCATAAAAACTGCATGTGCATTCATGAGATCGAACCACTTATCCACATACTCGTATAGACCATACCAATATCATATTGTTCTAAGAGGTATATCAGGTGATCAAATACACAACTGATGATAACCGGATCTCAAGTAAATCATTGAGTATACTGAGACTACTCAATGTTGATCTAAGAGGTCACCATTCCTTGGTAAGGGATATCAGTTCTTGACCATAAACTGGTTCTGCTTCTGATAATCCTCACAATGTCTGAGGGTACCATCCACCTTCTTCAAAAATAAGAAAGGCGAACCCCAAGGATATGTACTGAGTCAGATGAAACCCTTTGACTATAACTCCACTAACTTCTTATTGATCTCCTGTAACACTGTTGTAGCCATCCTATAAGGAGGCATGGACAGTAGTTCCACTCTTGTAACAAGCTCAAAAGAAAATTCTACCTCTCACTCAGGAGTAAAACCTGAAAAGTCCTTTGTAAATACATATCTAAAACGATCCACCTCTAGAGGAAATTTCTTCTGTAATGTTGCCATGTCATCTAGATACATACTACAAATCATTGATGTATCTCCTCTGAACCAATGATGCTCAGGTCCCGCTCTACTCTCTAGAACACCACATTCACCCTTATGTAGAAACAAAACGCTCTATTATGATGTAAATCGTAATATGATAGTAGTCAGAAATTTCCTGTTAGGGAACCAACCATTCCATTCTGAGATTGACATCATAGCCAATCATCTCTAAGACATAGAGGTCCCATAAGAAGTTATATATGCCAACCTCAAGAGGGAACCTTTTTCTCTAATATACACTAGCAGTTTTGGTCCCCAATCGAGTGCCTAGCTTCAATATATGAGAATAAGTAAAGATAATGTGCCCAAGGATCTCGAAAAGTGAAACAAACATGATACTATGGGATGACCCTGTATTGAAATGGAATAAGATAAAACCGAGGAAAACAAAATATTACCTCTAACTATAGAGGGTCTGAGATCCTGATTCCGCTTGGTCTGGTCGACTTCAAATGTCTTACATGTATTGCAGCCATATATCCCTTCCTGACCACCCTATGCTGATCCAACCTATTGTTAATGAAAGCATGGTGACTGGTTACCAAATCCATTCCCTCCTCCACATCCTAAATGATTAGAAGAACTCTAGTTCCCAAAATGATGAGAAATTGGTAGACCTACTCTTGAATAAATAGTTATATTGAAACCACTTCTAATAGTTGTTGGTGAGAAGAACTAAAGAAACGCTGAAGATGACCCATCTTTCTTCCTGATTGGATCTCAACTGGGTCTCTTAGGAAATGTGGTCTTTTATATCCACCCTTCGCACATTGGTATCATACCACCTGGCTACCTGAAGGTGAATCCCTCTTACTCAGATAACCATGTGTAGAATACCTACATTCATTCGTACTATCATTTGAAGATTCACCAACAATAGATGCTGAACAACCCAATCACATAGCTCCTGAATCCCTATGGTTGCACTCTTCGATCAGCACCTAGTAGATGATTGATGATATAGTCATCAACCTGAATATGTTCACTTGATAGGGGATGTCATTCCTAAGACCATCTTCAAACATCCTCGAGAGGAATAACACATCATCCACTAGAATGGTTGTATGTGTAGAATCTTTATGATTCGATAAGAATATTACATAAACAAGAGGGTAACCTATGCCAAGCTCATGAACTCCCAGGCTTGGTCGAACCTCAAAGTTACCATGTTGATGTAGTAATATAAGTTATGTTGTAACTCATCCCAAGACATAAATATTGGTTCCCTACATATGAAATCACATCTCAACATCTATTGTCGGAATCCCGAAGCATGTAAATAAATAGATTCAACATCATATATGAAGTAGTATGCAAATTCACGACGATCGACAACATGGAATCTATCCACGACTCGGAATGTTGAGGTGCTCCATCTCCAGAGAATGTGGGAGGATGCTATAGCTAAAACACTTGTGTCAACTCTGCCATAGACAGGTTAGGATGCAGTATTCCATGGATGGTCTGCATAAACCTCAGGAAGTTCTCTCGGAAATTTTCATATACACTAGTGTCTGGGATAATGGATGGTGCCAATACAGGAATGACGGGAGGGTCTAGAGGTAGTCCCTAATCTACCATGTCTGATCTCTTATCGGTGCCCTGTATTTGGCATACAACAAGATGACATCTAGGTGGAATGAATCAAAATGTTCAAGCACACACCTTAGTTCATGATTATCAAGGACTAAACTAATAGATCCATAAAGGAACATGATAAATTAAACATTCATGTTCTTAAAAACATGGATACACATAGTGTATGAGTCCTGCAGGGCATGTTCCCTTAAGCCTTCACATGGGTGTGTGCATCTTCTTACCCATGTCATGTAACACCCCATAAAAATGGCATTTTCTCCTCGAAAAATTGCATATATTTTAATAATTTCCCCCTACCCGAGTTCATTTAAACAGCTAAACCACATTTTACTCTTAGAACAAGACTACACTGTGTTTTTGTTCCAAACACTACTAATACTAGAAGGAATCCACTAACCCATGACATTAGTCACATGAACTATTACATGGTCGACTCCCCACAACATGTTCATGATGGACATATCATGTACTAAATTATTTTCATCAACCAGTGTCATTAGTCACGCGACTGGATACATGGTCTCTTCAACACGGCGTGTATGTCCGGTACACGGTGTGTTCCACAAAATGAGACTCAACACTTTAATAATCCCACACAGCCAGTCACACAATTAATGACTACATCGCGTATACATGTAGTCCATGATGTGTACATAAGGAAAATATTTCTATCCTGAATAGAAGGATACAAGAAAAGAATTCATTAATAAACACAGTGTATTCTGGGTTTTTTCCAGATAGTAAGTCTCAAAAACTACATCAGAACCCCATAAAAACACTAAAATGAACATTAAAGTGCGAAATTTCAATCCTTAGGGCCCATAGTCTCCATGAATCAATGTTCGACATCATTTCCTTGTCACATAACATGTATAACAGTAATGGTAAACACATGATCCACAGAATTCCGATCCATGAGGGCCCATAACACCTCAGGCACTAAAGTCATTGTCCATTGAAACAAAACCATAAACAATACAATACTCTATCAAATTGCAGTTATTAGATGAAGGAAACTATCACAATGACATGCATATGTAGCACAAAACGTATCACAACAACATGAAATCGATAATGCACCCTAAATGTAAGGAAAAAATGCCTGACATGTGATCTCTAGAAAGTGCCCCTATGATGCATGAGATGGCAAACCCTCATCCCAATAGGTTGAAATAGAAACAGTACCTCAATAATATCAATGATAACAGCACAAATCATGTGAATCACCCGATCGTGAAATCATATAAACTGTAATAATAAAAAAACCAAAAAATGTAATATTAAATGTATATTGGATTTTCCCTACACAAGGGTTAGATACTCCCAAGAACAATTTATTAACAACTACCTATTCCATAATATCCATTTCTATAGGCTCCAAACTATAAGTAAAGAATAAAACAATTCCTCTGATACAACTTTGTAACGTCCATGTTCTAGGTGTCGCCCAAATGTGTCCCATCCCTAGTTGGTCACATGGCCTCAAGTGCATTTCCCTGAATGCCAGAGGCTGCCAACTAGCTGCAAGGGCCTTTGGTGTAACAGTGGGGAAACTATGCCATAATTGGTAGAGTAACACAATAGATTAAAATTAATACATAACAGTGGATGCAATAATAACATAATAAAAGTAAATAGTGGAAGACTAAAAGTAAATAATCAACTGGAGCACATATATAAATGATGCATGAAAAATAAGTCTAGGAAAGAAGCCAAACATGTCACAATGCTGGAATACAAATCATAAACCAATGTAATGAAAAGTAAATAAAATCCAATAGCATCACAAGCCTTAGCTTGGTCCCATGCTACCTAGATCCACAACAATCAATTACCTAAAGTATAAGGGTGATTTCTCTTATCGATACCTGCAACAATATAATCTTTTTGGGCCCAAATTCATGACCCATTAAGGTTGTGAGACGAATCCTAGTAGGCAACCACCCAAAGATATGTGCCTAACTATCAGTGAATATATATATATATAGTAAGAAAATATGAAAAATGAACTAATAAACAAGGAATTACTCAAAATTAAATAGCAATATAGTTTCAACTACATTCATTTAAATTTATTAATTATTCAATCAATCATTCACAAGTAACCCTTTGGGAATGATCTCATAGCCTAACCCCTCCAAATCATCTTATCATTATCAATCGAGATGTAATGACCCCCCTAGGATAGTTCACATAGTCTAATTCCTATGGTATTATGAAAACAAAGACTCTCTGAGGAATCCATCACTATGAATTACCACTATTGTCTTTTAACGATAAGATATAGACATTATGAGGAAGCATTAAACGTCAAATCCCCATATGGTCTCATAACGATAACTATAGACACTCTGATGGAGTAATCAACTTCAATCCCCCCCTATGGTATCATAGTGTGAAATGTAATACAGACACTCTGGGGAAGCCCTCAACATCAATTCCCCCAATTGTCTCACTACACCAAGTTCCCACAACCTTGTGTAAAACAATCGTGCACAAACAATATTCAGTAGCAAGATTATATCACAATTACTACTTGGATAAATGGATATATAGAACAACAAAAATCACGTGATATTATATTTGTAACTCCCCGACCCTATATACCTAAAGTCGGTCCATTATTACAAAACATTGGCATGATCAAAAAGGATCAAGTCTCGAAAGACCGATTAGTTTAGTAGTCTTGGAAACACTAGATATATTCATAAGTCATGAATTACATCATAAGGTAAATAAAATACAACAACATCTTGTATTCATATCCCCCCATACTATCCCTGCAGTTCATTCATAAATTACTTCTTCACATCCTGGGAAAAATAAAACATTGAAAGGGGTGAGCTCAGATGCTCAGTAAGAAAAAAAATATAGTAGAAGCATTCATAGATAAGCATAAACACATAAATCAATTTATAACTAAAACAAAAGACTTTTAAACTTGAACCTCAGCATAATCTGGCAAAGATAAAATGAAATAATGGCATTTACTTATTCACATGGATATTCTAATAGTCGAATAATCACATGCAATATCAATAACCACTTTCATAATGATGGAATGCATAATGCCAGACTATCATAACCACATAGCCAAGGCCTCGTGCCAAGACTACAAAAATGATTTTTCCAAGGCCGTGTTCCAAGACACTAGTTTGTCTCATGAGACCTACCAATGCAATTTTTTAAGAAGATACATTCGATTAAAATTGATCAAATATACTCTAGTGATTTTCTGAAAACATTATACAAGCTTCTGAAAAAAATAACTAATTCTTAGACTGCTAGAATAATTACAGGCCATGATGGGTCCACTCCCAATCCCTTACTGTCTACCACACTCGAGAAGCGGGTTTTCTTCAAATATTTTTAATCTTACATTAAATACGTATACATTTGCACTAGATTTTCATATATTTGAATGAAATATCTCTTTTTTGAAATCTATTTAAAATCACATAATTAGAAAAGAAAATATTTATTTTGAAAATATCTTTATAAGAGTTTAAGGGAAGCTTTAAAAGTGTAATAATGGAGGAGAATAACCGCACCAGCCGTATATGTTAAAAAAGACATTCTTACCTTAATTCAATCGAAATGGTTAAAAAGGACTTTGTTTGGAAAATGACGAAAAGATTCCATTATAAACTTCTTATAAAATGTCAAACAAGGGTATAAATGACTTTAACCCATATTCTGTAAAATTGTAAGAGTGTTTTGAAATAAATTTTTAAGAAACAGGGATCTGGATGATAAATAGGTCCCAGTAGATTATTACGTATAAACAACCTCGGATAATGGAGAGATTGCGATCTAAACCCACACATTGTACTTTTTCCTTGGTTGACGGTAGGTTAACCTAATGTATAATGGTGAAATAATTGTTATTTAATTATAAAAAAATCATTTACATTAATATGATATCATATATGATCTTTTAACATTGATTTGTTAATAAAATCTTAGTATTATCGTCATTTCGGGTGTTAAGTTACTCGTTTTACTTTATATTCTTTGTTACATATGCCATATTTGTTATGGATAGGTTGTATCTTATTAATATCTAGAATTATATGAAGTCCTTAAAAATTAATTTTAATTCATCAAATGATAATTATACTTGAATGGATACGATGGAGAATGAATCTCATCGCTTTCGTGGAGACAGTAGTCCGTACGTACGCACGAGTGACAATATCATCCTTTTAATGTTAAAATAATATATTATTGGATGGTATATCATATAAAGAGAATAATTATCATGTTATATTTATTATTTACATGAATTACCCATCTTTATTATACCCATCCAAATAATAATTTATTGAATAATAATTATACCACGACGTGGAGACGGTAAGCCGTACGTACGCACGTATGGTGACATGTTATTCAAAGGATGGATAGAATAATGAATATGATTGTACCATATTTATAATAACATCACAGTATAAATAAGATAATGGAGTTATTATTTTAGAATGGTAATCACAATTAAAGAATAAGTGGATGAAGAAAGGAACTTGAAAAAGGGTGGTGAAATCATTACATCTTCTTCGGGTTCTTCCGTTTGATTTGATCAAAAGGGATCTTAGGATGGCTTTATGATCAAAATAAGGCATCTAGGTTATAGTGACGGAATCTGAGAGTGTATTAGGTCAGGGGTTGGCCAATCCAAAAGTCTCTGAAGATGTTAATTAATGAGAAGGGGAAGTTCCCTTTTATAAGAGGGGTGAGGGGCATCTTTGGAAAAGCTAGAAATATTATTTTATAATAAATTAATATTAGGTTTTTAATGGCTCCAAAGTGGATTATTTAAATTTTAATGTGGTGATAGGTCGAAAACCACTCAACCAATAGGATTTAGACAGGTTTGGGTTGCTATATTAATCATATCATTAAGTCTTAACTCATAGTTAATTAGTTTCACTTTTACAATGTCTCTTTGTAGTTTTATATTATATGGTTAATAAACATACTATATACATCCAAGAGAACCCCAAATGGTCCATTAATGATACACATATCATGATATAAGTCTCATGTCCGAACCTTATATTTTTAGGAATTTAATATCAATTAATAATATAATACATGTTTTAAAAACTCTTTTATGTCAATTTTGACACTATTCAATAATTGATTTTTGTGAAACTCATAGCAGAATTATTACTTCGAAAAAAGTCAATTAAATCAATCATAATTTGTCATATTAACCTATAAAATTAGTTTAATTCATAAAAAGTCTCGAATTATATTTATTTGGGTATCTACAATATCAATTATTTTAATTTTTCACTATTATGGTAGTTATTGCATCACCATTGTGTCATAACTAAATTAAATTATTTAATGTCTAAAAATTATTAATAAAATACCATTATGTAGGAAACGTTTTTTTTCTTTCTAAGGAATATTTATAGTCGAAATGTAAATATAAATAACCCTATTTAACAATTGTTTTTCTAAAAGATATATTCTTCTGTAATTTTGGTATTCATTTTAACTTAATTAAAATAAAGTGTCCCTATCACTTACAAGTGGCTCCATGAGGTTCCAAAATCGACCCAAAGATGACAAAGGTCATAAATTTATCAACCAATAAGGTTAGGACACGTTTTAGGGTAATTGTTTATTATTATAATATTATTTTTTAACCCTTATTTATCGGATTTACCCTTTAACCATTTTAAATAAAATATTTACCAAAGTAATTATTCAAAATGTCTAAAAATAAAAGAAACCTATTTAAAAAATTTTAACATCCTGATTCCAAATATGGAATCCATTTTTCCAAATTCAAAACATAGAAGTGGATGAAATTAATTTAAAATTAATTCCCGTTGTTAAAACAAAAACCGTGTTTTTAAGAGATAATAACTATCAAAAGGTTGGCACTTGTTTATGTCTGGTATAATTGTGAAATTATGTCCAATTACAAACATTGAATTAAATGGTAAAAATATATTCTATATATACTTTAAAACCACTCAAATTCATAATTTTTCAATATTAATTATTTCTATTAAAAAAGTTGTTTTTAATTAAAATTTAGTAATTTTTACTATTCATCAAAATATGAAAGTTATCTGAAAAGTACCAAAATTTCACCCTAGGATAATTTCGATATTCATAATCTAAAAACGAAGTCCATTTTGGGAGACATAATTTATAAAATTTCAAAATTTAGGTATTATTATTCATAACGGCTAGTTTGATTGGTTGTGGTGTGTTAGAATCTTGAAGTTGCGTACAATGCATGTCATTTCATTATTTAGAGGGAAACTTACTGTAGAAGCTTGGGGTGTTACATTCTCCCCTAGTTCAATAACTTGCGTCCTCAATTTTTTTTAAAAAATTGGGCTTGAGAATATAATGGAAAGTCCCACATCGGGAAAAGAGTCAATATAACTATCACATTAAAAGAAAGGAAGAGTGGTATAAAGGTCACCCAAGATAACCCATAATAGGATTCCATGTAGGAAAACATGGATATGGACGATAAACTATGTGTTCAGTTCTAATTGAGAGGGATAGAAAATGTGATCAGGAGAAAGTTAACAATAAGAAAATCACAAACTTGTGTTGGGACAAACTGTCCTTAGTCTCCCAGTACGAAAAGTAAACTGACAAAAAAAATTTGTTTTAAGTTACATTACATAAGGACGAGGAATTCATTTATTATATTGACTAAGAACATAAAGTGATATACTTAATTTTTACATAGAGTTTCATTATTTAATACATTTTTACCACTAACTCATTTTTTTTACAATGAGTATTCAAGAAGACTTTGTCACAATGGATGATCTAGAATAAACATCTATAGAAACACATGATCCACATAGGATAAACTATATATTTACCTTGTCCTTAGAGATTAATCAAAACCAAAATGGTTAGTATAATATTTGATGACACCACCAAAAGGATATTCCATTAGAGAAAAAAACACTAATCTTAATTTCTAAACATAAACCATCAATACCCAAAAGTTAAATAAATACCATTCAATAATAAATTTCCCTTAAAATTCTTCAATATAATCCAAAATAATATTGAAACTCAAAACTTATATGAATGTAGTCTTCCATGTTAAAGTTTATCTCCAAATGACATTAATTACTCTTAAAGTCACATACTTAAAAGTAATTAACCTAATCATTTCCATAAACAACCCAAATCACTATAAATCCACAATAAAAACATAGATAAAAATCTACCTTGACTCCTCAAATGAAATCCCATACTATTATATTTTCCATACAACAAAGCAAACAACTTCCAAAATAACATTTATCACTTAATTACCAAATCATTTTCCTATACTAAGGGTATTCATTTGATAATACATAAGATCCCAAATCAAATTATTAATGATAACTAAAATCATTTAACTAAAAATAATAGTCACACTAACCAGGGACTTCACGTAGTCCAGTGGTAGGCAATAAATCCCAATCTCACTTTGGTTGTGGGTTCGATTTCCACAGCTTTGTCCGACGTGACGGGTTGTCACACGGTCTAAGTGTTGTCCTTTTTCAAAAACAATATTTTATAACATTACCAAAATGAGATATATTTTTCAAAATAACCATAACATAATTTAACAACAAATATTATCTCATACCTTGCATTTTCATCCCAAATTATGATAACTTATAATTTCCTAAAACCCAATGATCATATAAAACCAAATGGTTATTTATAACTATATCAACAATAAAAAAGATAATTCTTCCTCAAATATCATTCTGACATGGAAAACTGCAGGGTTAAAATTACAGGAGATAATTATTCCAAATTAAACCCATCAACAAGGAGCAATAATACTTTTTAAACATTTATCCAACCATTTATTTCCACATAGCTTCTTATTTGACCAAGAAAATATCTTATAGAATAGGGCATTCACTCGGTTAATGGCCAGGTCCCCTACATTTACAGAAAATGACTGTAAATGGACGCTTGGGACCATTTTTATCTTCTTCCATAGTACTCTTCATTTTTATTCAGCAATTATTCACTTTATATCCATCCTCCCCACACGTAAAGCATTTCTTTGTCCCATTGAGACACTTTCCTAGGTGTATCCTTCCACATTTCCTATATGATGGAAATTGAGGATTCCTTTTTCCATGGTCTCCACTGCTGGAGCTCTTATCATTCATCACCCTTATCTTCTTTGTTGAGTCCAGGAATTGGTTAATATATATATTTTTGATCGTGTTTTGGGAAAATTGATTTGGCATAAAGACAATAACTTTTATGCCTATCAACATTCCATTTTGTTACTCATTTCCACCACCGTTCCCACCTTGTACATCATTCTCAATGTCACTATGACTTCCTTCAAATCCATCCATTGACTAAAACCAGAAAGCATTGTGTGAGTAACTGTAGTCATAAAATCATTTAGAGATTAACATGTCTCCATATTCTCAATTTGAATCACATTAGGATTTACCAAGGTCATTTAATCTCATATTATATAAATAATACTTCAAATTGGTTTGTAAAGAAAATGTAAATTATCCTAAGAATATCCCCCGGGAGTGTCATAACCAAGAGTGCAGTGAGGCCCATTGTCGTGCACCAGTTATCGTTAGAGTCTAGCTTATAGTGGTGTATTCGGGTTTTACCCCTAGGTACATTTGTGCCAGAGCTGCCTCTACCTGCTCGTATCCAGACAGGGATGTATTTTTCGGAAAACACACAAAATCACTACAATACCAAAATTCTAGGAAGTTATTCTATACTAATCCTCAAACATCATCTTAGGTCTACGTGCTCTAATCAGAGTTTATCTAAATCTAGCTTCCATGGTTTGTACTAAACTTCCTCTGATACCAACTGTAACGCCCCGACCCTAGATACCCAGAGTCGGTGCATTATTACATAACATTGGCATGATCACAAAGGATCGAGTCTCAAGAGAACGATTAGTTTAGTAGTCTTGGAAACACTAGATATATACATAAGTTTTACATTACAAAATATGGTAAAAAAACTACAACAAAATCTTTTCTTCAAATCCCCTCATACTATCCATGTAGGTCAACATAAATTACTTCTTCACATCCTAGGAAAAATAAAACATTGAAAGGGGTGAGCTCATGCTCCGTAAGGATAAAAATATAGTAGAAGTATTCATAGATAAGAATAAACACTTAAATCAATTTATAACTAAAACAAAAGCCTTTTAAACTTGAACTTCAGCATAATATGGAAAAGATAAAATCAAATAATTCCATTTACTTATTCACATAGATATTCTACAAGTCGAATAATCAAATGAAATATCAATAACCACTTTCATAATGATGAAATGCATAATGTCATACTATCATAAACACATAGACAAGGCCTCATGCGATGACTACAAATAAGATTTTTCCGAAGCTTTGTGCCAAGACACTATTTTTTCTCATTAGACCTACCGATGCAATTTTTTAGAAGATACATATGTTTAAAATTGCTCAAATATACTTCAGTGTTTTTCTGAAAACATTATGCAAGCTTCTGAAAACGCAATAACTAATTCCGAGACTGCAAGACTAATTACAGGCCATGATGGGTCCACGCTCAATCCCTTCCTGTCTACCACACTCGAGAATCGGTTTTTCTGAAAACATTTTTAAGCTTCTGTTAAATATGTATACATTTTCACTGGATTTTCATATATTTGAAAGAAATATCTTTTTTTGGAAATCATTTGAAAATCAAATAATTATAAAAGAAAATCTTTATTTTGAGAATATAAATATAAGAGTGCAAGGGAAGCTTAAAAGGTGTAATAGCGGTTGAGAATAACTAAACCTACCGTATAAGTTAAAAAAATACATTCTTACCTTATTTCTATCGAAAAGGTTAAAAAGGACCATGTTTGGAAAATGACGGAAAGATTCCATTATAAACATCTTATAAAATGTCAAACAAGGGTATAAATGAATTTAACCCATATTCTATAAAATAGTAAGAATTTTTTGAAATACATTTTTAAGAAACAAGGATGTGGATGATAAAGAGGTCCCAGTATATTATTACGTATAAACAACCTCGGATAATGAAGAGATTGCGAAATAAACCATTACAATGTACTTTTTCCTTGGTCGACGGTAGGTTAACCTCTTGTATAATGGTTAAATAAATGTTATTTAATTATACAAGAATCATTTAAATTAATATGATATCATATATTATCTTTTAACATTGATTTTTTAATAATATCTTATTATTCTCGTCATTTCAGGTGTCAACTTACTCATTTTTCTTTATATTATTTGTTACGTAAGCCATGTTTGTTATGGATAGGTTGTATCTTATTAATATCCATAATTATATCAAGTCCTTAAATATTATTTTTAAATCATCAAATGATAATTATACTTTAATGGATAAGATGGAGAATGAATCTCATCGCTTTCGTGGAGATGGTAGTCCGTACGTACGCACCAGCGACAATATCACTCTTTTGATGTTAAAATAATTTATAATTGAATGGTATATCATATAGAAAGAATAATTATCATGTTATATTTATTATTTACATGAATTTCACATCATTATTATACATATCCATATAATAATTTATTGAATAACAATTACACCACGATGTGGAGACGGTAAGCCGTACGTACGCACGTTTGGTGACATGTTATTCATAGGATGGATAGAATACAGAATATGGTTGTACCATATTTATAATAACATTACAGTATATAGAAGATACTGTATTTATTATTTTAGAATCGTAATAACAAATAAAGAAGAAGTGGATGAAGAAAGGAACTTGTAAAACGGTGGTGAAACCATTACCTCTTCTTCGAGTTCTTCCTTTTAATTTGATCAAAAGGGATCATAGGTTGGCTTTATGATCAAAATACGACATCTAGGTTGTAGTGAAGGAAGTTTAGAGATTATTTGGGAAGGGTTTGGCTGAACCAAAAGTCTCTGAAGGTGTGAATTAATGAGAAGGGGGAGTGCCCTTTTATAAGAGGGGTGAGGGGCACCTTTGGAAAAGCTAGAAATATTATTTTATAATAAATTCATATTCGGTTTCTAATGGCTTCAAAGTGGATTATTTAAATGTTAAGGTGGGTATAGGTATAAAACCAGTCAACCAATAGCATATAGACATGTTTGGGTTACTATATTAATCTTATCTTTAAGTATTAACTCTTAGTTAATTAGTTTCACTTCGACAATGTCTCTTTGTATTTTTATATTATATGGTTAATAAACATACTATATACAACCAAGAGACCTTAAAGTGGTCCATTAATGATACACCTATCATTATATAAGTCTCTTGGAAGAACATTAGATTTTTATGAATTTAACATCAATTAATAATATAATATTTGTTTTAAAAACTATTTTATGTCAATTTTGAAACTATTCAATAATTGATTTTCGTGAAACTCATAACAGAATGATTACTTCGCGAAAAGTAAACTAAATCAATCCTAATATGTCATATTAACCTATAAAATTATTGTAATTCATAAAAATTCTCAAATTATATTTATTTGGGTATCTACAATATTAATGATTTTAATTGTTCACTATTATGGTAATTACTTCATCACAAGTGTGTCATAACTAAATTAAATTATTTAATGTCTAAAAATTATAAATAAAATTTCATGATGTAGGAAATCTATTTATATTTCTAAGGAATATTTATAGTCTAAAATTAAACATATATAACCCTATGTAACAATTGTTTTTCTAAAATATATATTCTTGTGTCATTTTTGTATTCATTTTAACTTAATTAAAATAACGCGTGTCTATCACTTACAAGTGGCTCCATGGGGTCCCAAAATCGACCAAAAGATGCCCAATGTCGGAAGTGTATCATCCAATATGGTTTGGACACGTTTTAGGGTAATTTTGTATTATTATAATATTATTTTTTAACCCTTATTTACCGGATTTACCCTTTAACCATGGTAAATAAAATATTTATCGAAGTAATTATACAAAATGTATAAAAATAAAATTTACCTATTTACACAATTTGAACATTTTGATTCCAAATATGGAATCCATTTTTCCAAATTCAAAATATAGAAGTGGCAGAAATTAATTTAAAATTAATTCCCATTGTTAAAACAAAAAGCGTGTTTTTAAGATATAATAACTATCAAAAGATTGGCACTTGTTTAAGTCTGGTTTAATTGTGAAATTATGTCCAATAACAAACATGGAATTAAATGGTGAATATATATTGTAAATATAATTTAAAATCACTAAAATTCTTAATTTATCAATATTAATTATTTCGATTAAAAAAGTTGTTCTTAATAAAAATTTAGTAATTTTCACTATTCATCAAAATATGAAAGTTATCTAAAAAGTACCAAAATTTCACCCTAGGCTAATTTTGATATTCCGAATCTAAAAATTAAGTCCATTTTGAGAGATAGAATTTATAAAATTTCAAAAATAGGTATTATTATTCATAATGGCTAGTTTGATTGGTTGTGGTGTGTTAGAATCTCGAAGTTGCATACAATGCACGTCATTACATTATTCAAAGGGAAACGTACTGTGGAAGATTGGGTTGTTACAATATTACTCCATCCTAATAGAACTAGGAGCGGAAAATAGAGTACTGTAACTAGAAATTCTAGACCCAACAACCAATATAAGATCAAACATGGGAAATAACATCCATAGAAAGGTAAATAAACCTATTTATAATCAGAAACCCTTACTCAATAAAATAAGGCACGACATGAATTAATAGGGTTAAATTATATAAACACGTAATACCCTAAACCTGGATATTTGTCACGTTTTCACATATAATTCAACATGAAACTACATTAATAAAAAACCACATACCATGATGTTTTACGATTGATATAGTTCAATCTCAACCTCTGAATCTACCTAGAATGTTGTAGGTCAAAAAATATGTCTAACACGTTCAACCAAGGATATCTCAAGAAAGATTAGAAAACAATGGATTAGTCTTTGGAAGAAGGATGAACTCTTTGATGCATTTCCAATGCAATCAACGATGTTCTATTTAGAGCACAGACTGTCGATCGAGGACTCAGAGAAGAATTGGTGATATCTGTCACTCTTGGACAAGACAAAGCCAAAAGAAGATAGTTATGTTAATGGGACGTGACTCCAGTATGATATAACAATTTAAAAAATACTCGGCATGTTCCTCGAGGATACAAGGCATGTATATTCCATTACCGAGACCTGTATTAAGTTACCCTGCCATGTCGTCACATGGTTGTGTATACATCTGTGAAGAGGCCAAACACATCCTTGACTCGGAGCCAGAGTACCCGGAATGTACAATGAATTACATGGTGTGTACTCCTAAAATTTTCCTTCTTCCCTTTTTCCGGAAAGGAATAGTGAAAAAAAGATCCATACTTGAAAAGATGATATGGTTTTAAACATCAATTCACAGTAAATTTACTATTCACCTATTTTCAGTATTTATAAATAAAAATTACATTATTTTTCTTTGAAATTTTTTATATGTTGTTTTTTTTTCTGATGTAGGAATTATATTTTTATTAAGTATTGAAAATATTTTATATGTCTTATATTAATGATGCTTAAAAGTACTATTCAACACTTCATATTTCATTTGTAATATTTTGGATAACATTTTCATCATATGTATAGTTGTACATTAATATTTATAAATGAATCCAAACAATGTTAATGAGAACATTATAAATTGTACATTTCATAATTATTAACTCAATGAAATTATATTTAATGTGTTAGGAATCATGATTATATTGTATTAAAATCATCTTTTAAATGTTTTATTTTACATTTATAGGTGAAATACACATATTCTAGATATTACTCAAATGACTAAAAATCCAATTTAATTCATTTGAGGGGTTTACAAAACTCGTTAAATTAACACGAACCATTACTTATATATTATTCTTCACATAATAAAGCAGTTTTCTCATTATTCATCAAGGAGTATTCTATTTAATTTATATATCTCTTCATCATTAACAACACTTCATTAATAAATCATTTATACCTCAAAATGGGGATTTATAAAACCCTTCACGATAATAGAAAATAATATTTCAAATTTACAGAATCAACTTTAACCACGTCAATATTACTCACAATGTATGAAAGCATAGTTATTACATGATATTGAGTACATTCTATACCTCAACTTCATCTAAATTTCATCATTTATTAAAAAATTATTCAATCCTTCACCAAATGCATACTCATCATGTAATCAATATTGAAAATAATATAATGATCTATTTTTTCTCTCAAACATCCATATAGATCCCCTCTAAAAACAACTATACAAGAATTTGACCAATCTATTCAAAATAACGATTTATCAACAATAATATTAAATATTAAAAGTAGTGAAATAAATTTTTATCAATTAATTCCCATTTTCATCCATGAGGACAAAAAATCAATACATTAAATTGATTCTATATTGAATATTTAAAATTCAGATATCTAGGTAAAATCCATGTTGATGAATTAGCTATTCCAAAATTAGAACACCATGTAATAACCTTACCACTATCTTGAATCTATCCAAAGAAGTTATTCATTAAACAAATATTACTGCATTTTCCATTTTTTAAATAATTTCACAAATATATTCAAATACATACAATATATTATCATATTCGCATTATAAGGGAATTTGTTACTATATTATATATTTAGTTAATATTAAATTCTATTAAATGTCTTTTCATACATATTTTATTATGATTTATAGCTTGATATAATTTTGAGTGAAGTAATACCCCACATAATTTTCATAGAAATGAGATTTTAGTTAGACAAATATATGTATAAATTTGATATAACATCTCGATCGAAATAAAATGGTCCAGGATAGAGAGATACATGACCTCATGAATACCTCTCTATACACAAATGGATACAAACTATCAGTAATGTTATGAATGGTTCAGTACAGATATAAAATACATTGTAACAACATACATACGCAATAATAACATAAATTTGTAAATATGTATCCTAAAATGGAACAATGAAAATTGTAATAATATTATCATGTTGTAATTTAATTTTAGACTATGTATCCCAAATAATACGAAGTTCTTTTATTTTTTTTATATTTACCGATGTATGAAAACAAATGAAATGAAATTGAAGAATTATAGAAGTAATATAGATTGTTTCTAAATAGTACCTCTATCTTCCATCCTCAACCTGCTTGGCTCTAGGATGAAGGGACCTTCCCCTTATCTGGATGCCTGATCATGAAATCAACACCCACATCAATATTCCCATGCAGTGTTTCATTATAGTCATTGTAGGTCCCCACCAATGCATCATTGACATTAATTCACATGTATATAAATATATATCTCCTAATATAATGTAAATAGTAAAATAATAATCCAACTATATTTTTGTTGATCGTGTGATAACCATTATGACATAATCCCAAACCATACTTGATTGATTTCTATTACATAGATAATATCTAAATCATAAGCACATAAAAGGGTTTTCTACAAGTCCAACACACGTTTTGGATAGAAGAGCATATCCAATCAAGCCAATGTTCAATCAATAAGTATATCACAACTCCAACTCACCCTCAACATGTGTCATATGGAAATTATTTCCTTTACATTTCTAGTTTGGGGGAAAAGGTCGTAACTTCAATGGATCATCCTACAGTGTAACCATAAGTATTTCTAACCCCATCCTTTATGTATCATTATACTATAGGGAAATCCTACCTAATACTATGTCCTAGTTAAGTCCAAAAGGATGTTATATCCCATCCCTAGTTTCATGCTAAGCCACAAGGCCATCATACCCAAGACTTTTTTTGTGAACCTCCATGATTATTGACACCATGTTTCTGTAATAAATTCTATCTCTAAGAGTTCATAAATCCATGATAATCCACCTATCACCTTGATGCTATATACAACCCTCTGATAAGGTGTAATTAAAAAAGTATGCCATAAAATAGAAGGATAAATCATAGAAAACATAGTATAAAATCTCAAGACATCCACTCCCAAATGTTGTGCTAAAAATGGATTATATATTTTTTTATAAAATGTATCTTACAAATATAAAGTCTCTTACAAAAATGAATTGTTTCTGGAATTTGTTTTTAAGGTAAAGGATTAACCATATAATATTAAAGATTGTAAAATAAATTATTTATAAAATATATTTTACATCACATGCACTATATATTTAACGAAGACAAACTCCTTTGATAACTACAATGAGCCTATGAAAAACACTTTTAAACAGAGGATGAGAAAACAATTTCCCACAAAGTGGTTACAAAAGATTAAATAACTTTTATAAATTCTATTTAAAAAATATTTTCAAAACATTATATTTTTTATAAAATATTTATTAGATGTTAAATAAATTCTATAAATATAACTATTGTGGTTTCAAAATATATAACCACATAAAGTATATTTCCAAAAACATTTACAATAAATATCAATTTGAAGACATTATTTCATTTCCAAAGTTGATAAACATTTAAAATACTTCATTTTATATTTAATGTTTTAAAAACCTTCCTTTTTATATAATATATATTTTTTGAAATAAATGATATTTAGAAAACCATAAAAAATATTTGTGGCAACATTATGCTTCAATATTTGTACAATGGACACTTAAGGACATTAGATCACTACCCATTCCTCATAATCTCATTTTATACGCATGTGTGGTGTTTTATAACAATATATTTTGAAGGGTTTTTATTCCCTTATCAATTCCATTAAAATGTTTTTTTTCTAAAAACTACTTATTATAAATTCATAAATGAAGATTATTATATATCTTTTAAAATGATAAAAAATATTTTTTGTAGATAAAAGCTAAAATATTACTTGAAATCCATGATTTATAAAAAAAATTACAAAAAAAATCCTATTAAAGAATTATTTAATGTATAAATATTCTTTTATATAAATGGATATAATGTTGATAAAATATATAGTTTATCACAATAAATATTACAATTAATTACATTCATACATTTTAATGAAAAATAAATATATAAAATGATTATATTAAAATACAATATACAACCCAACATCCTTCTGATGGGACTGATCCTCCCCCATCATCAAGCGGTTGGTCAGGTTAGCTCCGGAGCATGGTTGAACCCTATTCCCACATTTTTGGTAGAGCTATCCAAGATGGCTTATAGGTAAGAATTTTTTTTAATATAAATATGTTCAAATAATATAATTCCAAGATATAAATATATATAATTTGTATTTATTATATATTAATACATATGTACTTATTTTAATAATTATTATAAAATTAATAACTATATTTATCACTTATTGATTCCTTTAATATTATTATTATGGATATTATAGTTAAAATACTTTTTTATTATTTAATACAAATTTGACATTCATATGATATAAAAAATTTAATATTTTAATATATGTTATTTATTCAAATATTTACATTCATTTTTTTCCTCAAAATTACTTATATAAGTAAGCATATAATTTTTATACATGTATCAGAAATATTATAATTTTTTCATTACATTTACAATATATAATTACATTATTATTTGAATAATCACTTACATATATATATATATACTTATTATTAAAATAGTATACAAATTATTATTATATTCATCATTACTATTATCTTTTTTTAAAAACTCAACATCTATTTACAAATAACCATATAATTTATTCCACAAAATCATTACCTAAGAAAATGTATTTTTTTATAATTCAAGATAAATATATTTTATATTTCATGACCGAAAATATTATTCTTATTTTTATATTTCTTGGTATTTTTACTCTCATCCTTTTTTCTAGATTTAAACATATTTTGACTACTAGAGACACATGATATAATCTTATAGTTATTATGTTTTTAATTTTTGGGCCTAGTAAAATCCTAAAAATATATGGAAATGATCATATTCAATTTGAGTAATCCATTTATGGAAATAAAATCTGTAATGTACCATGAACTACAAAGAAACCCATCCCTTCTACATAGAATACTTGCTATCTGGGACTAATGCATTGCATGGTTCTCATGGAAATTAAAAAAAATCATTTTCATTGAGAGATGTTGAATCCATTACCCCAATGAAATATCTATTTGTGATGTAGGGTTTTGAAATTATTACCCTTATAAGATGATATTTTTAATTTTTTTGGAATATTTAAAATCAACCTCCTATAAATGATTTGAATTTTTGTCTGATGTGAGGCGTCCTTTTCACTAACCTATAAATGAATTATATTTTTCCTCTATGATAAAATCTCCCAAAAAAATGATTTGCCTATGATGGTGCAGTCACATAAATTCATGGTTCTAGGTACACTATACGACAATCATATGACATGAGAAAACATTTTTTACCATTCATATAAATAGGTAGTATTCATAAAAGAAAATAGGAGAGTAATACCCATGTAATGAAAATGAATAATACTACATGAGCCTCATTAATGTAACTCGCCTATTGTATACTATGAGGTAGAACAAATAAATGTGTAGTTCATGATATTAATTTCTTGGATACGCAAAAAGGGTTCTCGTATGTCTATGAAGGAACTCTCCTTGAAGTAGTCTCCTTAGTGGACCCCTTCGTAACCCCCACCCCTCATAGAAAAGTCCATTATGCATAATGGTGTATCCTTAGGGTCTTTAACCATTTTGAATTGACTCAATATTCTTGAGTAGTGTTATTCCAAATATTAGACCATTTTGAAATAGTCTAAATGGATTCACATCCATCCTATAGAAACCTAGTATTTTTTTATTTATGATATCCACCATGATCACTTGATTCATTTAGAATAGTGACATGTAACACAAGTGTTTTCAACATATAGTCATTCTATTAAGTTTTAATCAAAGTCCCAAATTTATCCTCTCCAAAAGGAAAGATCCTAAAATTGATTTAAATTAATCATTCCGGTGATATTGAGGATCCCAACATTTGGGATGGTGGTTGATGGAATCTCTTGCCATGAATATACATCTATTTCCCTTATACCCAACATCTTCCTCCATTTAAATCATCCAAAAATGAAGGTAGGGGTTTATTCCAATTTGAATCCATCCTAGAGTAATCCCATAGTATTTCCTATGGGATATTTATTAACCTTTCATAGCCTCACCCATTTCCACTAATGAATAGTGTATATTGAATAGTTGTCCGAATAATACACTTCCTGTTATTTCTCAAACTAAGAATGACTCACCTATTATTAGAGGATAGTGGTGATCATGTCATTATTATGATAAAATATACACTTGGTCCTCCTATCTGGTTTAATCACCAAAAATATTATTAGAACCTTAAAGGGTTATATTCATGATGAGGAAACCAGTTGAGAAACCTCTCTATGTACAATCCCTAAATTGTAAAACTATGGGGGAAATGATTCCTATACAAACAAGATATATTGGAAGACTCATTAAGGTTCAAATACAACATCCCAAATCCACAATCATCTTCTCTAGTTCGCATTACCAGGTGGGTTATATTTAAACCAGAGTGATATATTCCTTTTGAGTCCCATGTGCTTTGTCAGCACATGTCCTAAACTATATTTTGATAACACCCATTCTCATAGATTTATTTACAGTATGATGTTAAAATGCACTGTCATGTCGTTATTATATGTATGGAATAGATATAATTTATCCCAATAAGTAGAAATGAACTACATGGGTTCTGATTCCTCTAAAATATATACATAGAAATCCATATTCATGAGCCAAATAGCAACATAAAAAACAATAATCTCCATAGAAAAAGATATATTCTATAGGGATTAACATTGTGTCGTAAAACCTCCACAACAAAACAATAAATTAAACAATGATAAAGTACCTATGATAGTAAAGATGGTTTCATCAATAGTGAAACCTGGATATATAAAGATGGTTTAAAAAATTGATATCCTTGTAAAAATATAGATTGTTTCCCAGTAACTCATGTTGATAATTTATTGTTAATACACATGGGGGACCAGTTAACTATTTTTAATTTAAAAAATTTATTCCTTAATATGTATTAAACATATAAAAGAGTCAAAAAGTGGGAAATAATTCCCCCAAAATCATTTGATTACTAAAATTTCCTTCCCATTAACTAATCTGAGTTCTTAAGTTTTGTTTGTTAACTTCCCAAAATTTCATCTTCCTTTGGAATGAACGAACATAATCAATCCTAGATATGAGATACATTGGGTGTTTCTAATTCCAAAACCAAACTAATATGGAAAATAAACCACCAATTAATAAGTACTAAAAATGCTGAAACTAACATGAATCATTTTATATCAAAATATATGTACTACAAACATGTCATGATCCACATTAATATCATAAAATTTATGTAGAAAAACATGGAGCATGTAAGACAATAAGTTTCACATGTTTTTTTATTGTTGTGCTAATTTTATGAGTTTATTTATTGTGAATTAAATACATTTATATGAAAAAGCATTCTACAGACTTATATTCAATTCAAATTTAATATTACCCAATAAATGATCTTATGATTTCGAAGTTGTGCAAACCGGGTCCATATATAGTCACAAGATCCCATCACCAAACTAGTATCTTTTATATTGGGTTTAAAATACATTAGTACACAAGTACATCCTGAATGGTAAAACCCAAAAATTATAGGCCATAATGAAATCCATCCATGAAATTAATCCCTGCCAACCATCCAGTCATTATTAGATGAGGGAAAAAAAGTAGATGACATCTATTATTATATCAAATATATTTAGAGTCATTACCCAAAACATAAAAAATATTTTTCACCTATAACATTGTGAGGAAGATTAGAAGGTATCAAGGGGCCTCATCTCAACACTATTGGAGTCACTATGAACGGATCATACTAGAAAAATCCACTAGTTATGTTGTTCAACCCAAAGTCCACAACATAATGGGTAAGTCTCCCCACGGGTGTGATATCTAGTCACTCAATCCTGAACACCATAGAAAACCAGTCAAGGGTTGAAGTAAAACAACCATGAACGTGCATAAATAACTATTCTACCCTATAATACTTCCAATAAGATATGGTTCAAACCTATAAGCTGAACGATATAACTACTCAAATATAATAAGCCTACCAACAATGTTTGATTGTATCCCAAGAAGCCTTCTAGTACATCTTGATATAATATTGGGGGTTCACCTTCATCCATTCCCCCAACAAAAGATGATTTTTGGTATATCCCCAAAATAAATGGATGAATAGAGTTGCAATATATATCTTCCACCACTAATGAATGGGATTATATCCCCATTCCCACTTCCAAAGACACCCCATATATCCGGGAAATGATGGAATTATATAAATAAATTTATATACACATTATACAAGTCCACTTGGATATAATTATAACTGAATAAGGGACCATGAGTCATGAAAAAAAAACAATCCCTCACATACTATTTGTCCTATTAATAATATATGTTGATCACATGGGATCAGACACACGATTCTTCTCTCAACTAGGAGGATCTTCGGTAAAATACAATGGTTAATGGATATTAGGATTTGTGACACACACCATTTAGCATTATAAATTATCTATCATCTTTAATGGACACTTATGGGTGGACATACCCCCTCTAATATTCTATAATCCTTTTGGAATATTTTTGGTGCAACATGAGATATATTCTGACAAGTGTCTATGTTTGTAAGTAATTTTCACCACATCTAACTCCAACCACCCCATAGAGATCATCTAAAAGGAATTATCAATGTAGGAAACTTGAAATCCATGATCCGGACCAAATCCTCCCATCATCATGGACGGTGTTATTGATGCAATCAAACATATTTCAATGGTGTATAGGGACCCTAATAATTCGTTAAGAAATTACAAAATCATTATTCATAGTTATGAATGTCCTCCTTGAAACATTGATACCAAAAAATCATGATGTCATTCCCATAATATTCATCATGAATTCCTCCTTCAATATTTTTATATGATCGAATATGGGAAGTCAACTCTTGAAGAGATCTGTGAAATCCCTCCTCCTGGTAAGAAGGTCACCCAAAAAAAATATCATCCACTTCTAATATTCTCCACAAAGTCTGTCTCTAGGGTGTAGATCACAATAAATCCTCATGTAGCTAGATGTTACAATATGATGGTAGTCTCCTCCAAAATTAAAATAACTATAAAGGACCTCCCCATAGTGTATATTTATTTAAACAAAAAGGTCAACAACTAGCTTAATCAATATTGAGTGATCCCTCATATAATGAGGTTCCTAGGAATATGGGATTAGTCATTCATGATGCCTTATCATTATCATGTTATATCCTTTGTCAACATGAAGAAATCCCATTTAAGTGTTCATTCTCCAAACTACCATTGATTCATATTCGTTCCCAGTCCACAAATGATATTCCCTATAATCCTATTACATAAAACAATGTAGATGAGAAACATCCACATTGGTCAAATTAGGTGAAAGATCATTCTGATGAAGGATTAGAATATGAATTGATCGTTAAGAATCTTTTTTATAAATATAATATACGAGTTAGTTTATTGCCATTGTCCACCCATCAATATAGAATTCAAAATGCACTGTTAGAAGGATGTGTGCATGAAATTCAGATGAATCTACGGAAAAATCTTCAACACTTGAAAGGTAAGTTATTTTATTATGTCAAATATGTAATTCATTTTGAGTAAATTAAAGAACTTCATTGTAAAATTGACATAACTTCCCTTCTTGTAGAATGATCCGCAAAATTGGGAAAAAATTGGGATTTTCTCCAATGTGAATATCTTGATGTGTTAAAAATAGTAAAATAGTTTATAATATAATCCTACTCAATGTAAGTATCAGGTGATGGGGAGACAATATAGAATTTCACTTCCCCACTCTCCATGATTAGTAAATCCCAAAAAAATGAAAACATGGTTTTTCATCACTCCATGTATACTCTTAACGAAGAGTTATATTCATGAAAGGTGGTATGATCAATAAGAATTGTCCTTAAATATTACACATATGAATTGGACATGAGAAGAGGTATACATTGACATACTCTTACATAGAGCATTTGATAAAGTTTATCAAGCATCTGGCATAGGTAATGCTAATAATCAAGCATCAAAATGCCCTAAAATGAAATTTTATCACCTAGAGAATATGAAATGCACCCAAAACATGTTCTAAATAATATTAGAAATGTCAAAAGTATTGATTCATTAGTTCTAGTCGTAGTAATCAATGGAAAAATCATCACACAAGGATGGATAGGTTTTTACCATAATAACCCCAAATTAAACACCTAATTCAAGATCCATGTAACATCTAAATGGATCAATGGGAATTTTGTCCCACAAGTATGTAATTAATTTTACCTCAACCAACTCCTCAATGGGTGTCAGTATTTTCCTACCATAAAGGGCCACCACAAGGTAAACCCTCCCAGTTTTACATATCTTATGACCTTTCTTCCTAATTGGGTAGGAAAACGGTTCAAATATCAATAGAATCACCCGAATTCTCCCATTATGAAATGGATTTGAGGAAATAATTAATGTTAAGTATATAATCACATATTTGATTAAGGAAAATTGATATTTAAGTAATATAATTTCTCCAATAGATCAGAACTCTCTCAATAGATATCCCTTGAATAGCTATTAATCCATTCATTCTGGAACTGATATGAAACCTGTAATTCATTATTTATTGGTGATTGTAATTAGTACCATTCCTATGGATGGTACATAAAATGATTCCAATATAGTGGAACAAAAGGAGTATTTTTCTATTAAAATAAATCCCACATGTGAATAAATGATGAATGTGTTTATACTAGAAACAAGAGGGTTGATGGGAATTCGGTAAATCCCTTGTAAAGACAAGGAAATTTAAAAAAAATCATATATACTTTGGAATTTTACGAGTCTGCGGTTTCTGAGGACAATTGATTTCAAGGTTCATTGTGCCCAGAATAAATTTCTGATGTTTTGTTCGGGTACGTTCAGTGAACGTATGAGTAGGCTTTCCTATATTTTGAACCAACGTTTGGAATTGAAATCTGAGGGCAACGATAAACTCACAAAGTCGATTTTCGCATAAGGGGTCCTTTACCACAGTTGCGTTTTATGCCGAATAAAAGTTAATTTTGGGAATGTAGAATAAAAAAAATTGTGGAACACAATTTTATTTTAAATTTTGTAGTTATTTCTTCCAAAGAGGGGCCTCCCCCCTCCTCAGGAAAGTGGGGGGCCGCCCACCCCCCCTTAGACCGATTGGCCCCTCTAGGCCGAGCCGCTCATCCAGCTGGCCGAGCCCTGGCTAGCCAGGCCGCGCCGAGCTGGTCCAGGCTGGGCCGCACCCCCATCAGGCTGGGTCGCGCCCCTCAGGTCTGGTCGCGCGACTCATCGTGCTGGTCTGACCCTCTACCGGGTGGGACCCTCCAAAATCGGGTGGACCTGACTAGCCATCCCACTGGGCGTAACGGGCCAAGCCCGTTCTCACATAACAGTGACTAACTCGAAGACCACGCGTCTGATCGACGCTCCGTCTCCAGCACTGGGACATTCGTTCCGTGGAGTTCCTTTTGTGATACCCAAGTGATTTTTTGAAAACATTTGCAAATATACGGGTTTGGAATGAGCATATTTCCAACTGGGGCCCCGAAGCAAAAATACTAATATCTCTCAGACCGGGCGTCAGATTGACGCGCCGTTTGTTGTGTTGGGTTCCTTTTGATGAGAAAGAACATCGGGATACATCTACATTGGACTTCATGATATTTTATGTATCGAACCATTTGATAGAGTAGTGTTCCATCCCAGAATCAAGCGTGTTGTGTGCGAGAAGCCTAGAGCTAGCTGCGCCTGCAATGACTACCTTACTGGAATCCTCCGTTGGTTCGACAATGATGACTACCATACTGGAATCCTCCGTGGGTACAGCTATGACGACTACTGTGCTGGAATCCTCTGAGGGTTCGACAGCGATGATTACTGTTCTTGTATCCTATGTGTGTCCGACAGATTGACTTCTTTTCTAGTATCCTACATGGGTTCTACAGAGTAGCTGGTCTAGAATCTGACGTTGGTCTGATAGCATAGCTGGTCTAGTATCTTACGTGGGTCTGAAAATTTAGATGAATCAAGGACTGTAACTGATCATCTTCATCATTTTACGACAGATGTATTTTTGTGTGAGTTGAGTCTTGACTTTCAATCATTATCAACAATGTGATTGACTTCAGTCCTGTGTGGATTGGGTTGTGCTTGGGCTCGTGAGTTGGATCTGAAATGGGATTGATGACTTAGGTAAATGTTTGGGAAAATACCTGAGTAGAGTTGGTTGTTACTTCGTGATTACATATTTCATTTGTGGTTTGTCCTTCATGGATTCCGGGATACCTTAGGGGGTCTTGGGATCTCTACTGATTATTGTTATACTCACCCCTGTAGGGGCTATGCCTGCACTACATTGTGTTGGATGCAGATGATGGAAAACATTGATCGTGGTAGAGACATATATAGTTGGATGGTACTTGGAGGTGTACCACACAATGAGGGGGTACACAGAGAGGACCGATAGGCATGGAGGGCTGAGGTGAACATCTGTACCTACCCTTCAGGTAGTATTCTAGGTGGATGTTCCAAGAGCTTCCCATTTTAGCTATTATCCCTTTTTAAGTTGTACTTTCTCTCCAGTTGTACGGTACTTTAATGTTGGGATTGTATTTCCAGCCCCATTCCTTTCAGAAATAACTTTTGTACCCTGTTTTAGATAGTGCTTAATTCATATGTGTGCTCTAATGTGTTTTTTTACTTATATAAAGGCAATTCCTTCCCAGCATAGAGATTTATAGCTTTTGTGCTAGTCGCCAGCCCCTGGCCTATAGAAGGAAGGTTTGGGATAGTCACGGCACAGGCCCTTAGGAAGGATCATGAAAAATTGGTATCAGAGGAGTCGGTTCTACCACAGATCTTAGGACACTAATCTATCTTACTGTGAAGAAATAGTTTTAAGAGTATTGAGTGTGGTTTTTAGTCCAGAGAGTCCAGTGATGGTGCGGAGGCCGATGTATCCATATACCAGGACCCTAGCCAATGATTTCCAACCCAGTGCACTAAAATAATGATTGCATGTGTGTTTCAAAAGTTTTAATTTTTATTACATTGTGTTAGCTCACCAGGTATACTTTTTGATTGTGGTGCACCTATTTCTTTTCATGATGGCCCCATGAAGGTATCCAACTAGGGTTGCGAGTCGCGTACGAGATGGCATCCCACCAAGAGACGAGGCCTTGTCACATGGCCACATCACAGCGGAGGCACTAGCAGGACCACTACCCACTGAGCCACCAATAATACCAGCCCCAGCAGCAGAGTTTTGACGCCGCCTGAGTGTGTTGTATGAGTTTCAACGAAAGAGGATGCCAAGGTTCCGTGGAGAGACATACCCTCAGGGAGCCGAGGATCGGCTGGAGGTTGTCTTCAGGGTTTTTAGATTAGTAGGGACACCAGCCGACCTTATGGAGATCCTTTCCGCGAGTCTCCTGCATGAATCAGTAGGTAGATGCTGGAGCTTTATGCTCTAGGTGCATGAATAGGCATCTCTACTTTGGATAGACATTTAGAGTCTCTTCTACTCAGAGTTTGTTCCATCCACCCTTTGTGTAGTGCATATTCATGAGCTACTTCACATGCGGCATGGCAGCATGAGAGTAGCTCAATACACAACAAGGTTTACTGACCTCTCGCGCTACTCCACGGACATTGTATGAGACCCATTATTTAGGGCTCAGACCATTGAGCAGGGACTGAGGCATGAGATTAGGGATTCGATGATCTCCCTCAGCATTCCGACACAATCGGGAGTGTTGGAGCAAGCCCATCTTGTGGAGAGCTTTCTCGCTGAGCCGACACCAGCAGCGAGACACACTGTAGGGAGACACATAGAAGAGTCTTCTGCAGCCGGCAGTAGACAAATGTTATAGTGGTCCAAGCAGACCAGGCCATCAGAAGAGCAATCTCAGGATACATGTTCTATTGTGCGGCACACCCGAAACTGAGCCAACTATACGAGGAGAAGACATTTCTATGCATGTGGCTGGCAGGGTCACATGGCTCGAGACTACCTGACCTGCAATACAGATGAGAAGAAGACAGTGGAGGGACCTCTAAGGAAGAGGTAGAGGTTCGACCGTGGTGGTCCGCATGGAGCAGGAGGATGAGGAAGAGGAGCTAGCCGAGAAGCAGGTGGTGGACAACGTTTTGAGGCTCTACCACCACCACCACCAGGAGGTCCACCCCGACCATAGGAAACTGCCGGATAGAGGTAGGCTCATCTCCAGGAAGTGTAGGCTTACTACCACGGCACATCTGAGATAATTATATGTACTATCTGTCTCTACTCCTACATTGTTGCAGTACTTATAGACATATGTCTGAGTCATTCTTTTATGGCTGCTGCCCTTGATCAGATCTCGGAGATTCCGACGGAGCCTTTGGCTCGATCCTTATGGTTAGAGACTCATGCGGTAATAGACTCAACGATTAAGCACTGGTTATGGAAGTATGAGATTACTCTAGGAGGTAAGATCTTTGGCTGGGATCTTCTTGTAGAGGTTTCAAGGCCTTACGATGTCATCTTGGGTCTGGACTGGTTCTCTACCTTCCATGCCCATATTGAATGTATTATGTGCAAGGTGCGGTGTATCTACACTGATGGGACCAATAATTTCTTCACCGGTGAGAAGGGAGCCTTTGCAGCACCAGATTGACTTACGAAGAGGAGAGGGAAGCTGATCACACATTAGTTGGCCAGTCTCTTCCGTGGAGTAGTTGATGTGCAGAGTCCGAGTTTTCCTATTGTGGTGGATCAATAGCAGTGTGTTTTTCCTAATGACATACCTGGACTACCTCCTCATAGAGAGGTAGACTTCTACATAGACATGAACCCCGGGAAAACCCTGATATCTACTCCAGAATATCGGATGGCTCCCGCTGAGCTTTGTGACCTGCGGGTACAGCTAGAGGACTTATAGGGAAAGTGATTCTTCCAACCTAGTGATTCACCCTGGATTTCTCCGATATGGATCTCCAAGAATGCGGATGGGAGCTTGTGACTGTGTGTTGACTACCGCTGCTTGAATTAGGTGACCGTGAAGAACAAGTACCCACTCCCGAGGATTTGTGACCTCTTTAATCAGCTCAAGGGGGTAAGCCAGTTCTCGAAGATAGACCTCTGGTCAGGCTATCACAAGCTCATAGTTCAAGACAATGATGTGTAGAAGATAGCCTTTAGGATTCAGTATGGCCACAATGAGTTCCTGGATATGCCTTTCAGTGTAACCAATCCTCCAAAAGTGTTTATGAGTGTCATGAATAGGATATTCTAGCCTTTCCTCGATCGATTTTTTGTAGTTCTCATCGATGACATATTGATTTACTCGACTATTGAGGAGGATTATTCCTACCACTTGCGGGTTGTACTAGATACAATCCAAGAGCACCGTCTTTATGGTAATCTCTCGATGTTCCAGTTCTGGAAACAAGAGGTTCATTCAATGACACGTTATCTAGGAGTCTGGGGTTGCAGTGTATCTAGAAATGATCGAGGCAGTACTTTCATGGGAGCCACCCAGGAGCATGGCAGAGGTGCGGCATTTCCTAGGTCTGGCTGGGTACTATAGGAGATTTGTGCCAGACTTCTCCAGAGTTGCAGCACCGATTTCATCCTTGAAGAAGAAGGGGAAACCCTTCGTGTGGTCAGATAGATGTCAACAGAGCTTTCAGGAGCTGAGGCATAGGTTAAATAGTGCGCCCATATTTAGGTTGCCGGAGGAGGGCGTTGGGTACGTAGTTTACTGCAACACATCAGGGACCGGACTCAGGTGTGTCATGAAGCAGGAGTGAGCAGTGATCGTGTATGGTTCATGAAAATTGAGACAACATGAGAAGAACTACACTACCCCTGACCTGGAGTTAGCAGCAGTGGTCTTCGCCTTGAAGATGTGGCGGAACTAACTGATGGGTGAGCGCATTACAGTCTACTCTGACCACCAGAGTCTCAGGTATATCTTCTCCCAGATAGACCAGAACATGAGATAGCGATGATGGATCGAGTTCCTCCAGGACTATGACTTTGAGATAGTCTATACTCCTAGAAAAGGTAAGGTTATAGTTGATGTTCTAATCAGGAGATTGGGCATTCAGCTACTAGGAGAGTCAAAAGAGAAGCTAGCCGCATTATAGATATCCTTTGTGGATATAGATTAAGAAGCCAGTAATTAGTATCTCACAGTCTCTCCTCCACATCATCACCATGTTAGGGAGGCATAGCATGGGGAAGTTTATTGTGGGATGCGACGTGCTCAGATTTCCACAGGGCAGGCGCCTGATGGATTTTCTGACGGAGGGGAGCACGTCATCCTCTTGTAAGGGACATACTATGGTACCAGTTGCACAACAGGAGGAATTGTTGAGGGAGTTTCACACTTCTCCTCTAGCGGTACATCCAAGTGTTCCAATGTTGTACTAGGACCTTAGACACCAGTACTGGTGGCCGGGTATGAAGAAGGCTATAGCAGAGTTCGTTTCACGATGCATCACTTGTTAGAAAGTGAAGGCAAAGCACCAGGTACCAGCGGGCTTGGTACAGCCCTTAGAGATCCCTGAGTGGAAGTGGGATGAGATATCTATGGATTTCGTGAAGGTGCTTCCACGTACATCTAGAGGAAAAGATTCAATCTGGGTGATCGTAGATCTACTGACCAAGTCTGCCCACTTCCTACTGATCAGAGAGAAGAGCTCAGTAGAGAGCATGGGATGCCTCTACGTTCAGGAGATCGTAGGGCTTCATGGAGTGCCATTGACTATCGTTTCCGATCGAGATGCTCGATTAACTTACTGGCTATGGAAGGGGTTACATGAGGATTTTGGGATGCTTCTATGTCTAAGCACCCCTTCCACCCTTAGATGGATGGTCAGACTGAGAGGACCATTCAAACTCTCGACGACATGCTCTGTGCATGTCTCCTTGACTTTGGACATAGCTGGGACGATTACCTACCCTTGGTGGAGTTTACGTACAACAACAGCTACCACTACACCATTAGGAAGACACCCTACGAGGCACTCTATGGCCGACCTTGATGATCACCTCTGTGCTGGACTGACCTAGGGGATTTAGCACTTTTAGGACCAGAGATGGTGCAGGAAATGACAGAGAAGGTGCAGATCATCCAAGATCAAATGAAGACTTCACAAAGTAGACAAAAATCATATTTTGATAAGTGATAGAGACCACTGGAGTTCGGGGATGGTGCCCATGTCTTCCTACGGGTCTAACCTCGACGAGGAATTGGGAGATTTGGCTGGGAAGGTAAGTTATCTCCATGTTTCTTAGGACCTTTCCGGGTCCTCAATAGAGTAGGCGAGGTGGCTTACCGCATGGCCCTTCCACCTCAGTTGAACCGGGTGCACGACGTATTCCACGTATCTCAGCTGAGGAGATACGTGCACGACCCATATCACATCATCGATCACGGGGATCTCGAAATTGATGAAGAGGAGACAAATACGAAGGTTTCGGTGGAGATCAAGGATCAGAAGGAGCGGGTCCTATGTTTGTGGTCGATTACTCTGGTGCCCATTCGATGGCAGCACGGGAACATCTAGGAGAGCACTTGGAAGCGGGTGGCTTAGATGTTTGTACAATACCCTCATTTGTTTTCCTTGTGTGTGTTGTATATTTAAGGGGATGTAAATCCCTGAGGTGGGAGTAATGTAATGACACGTAAATTTCAAGGAAAATTTTTTCTTTAATACTTTGGAATTTTACGAATCTGCGGTTTCTGATATCACTTGATTTCGAGGCCTGGGGTTCCCAGAATTAATTTCTGACATTTTGTTCGGGTACGTTCAGTGAACATACAAGCGGGTTTTTCTATCGTTTGAACAAGTGCTCGGAATTGAAATCTGAGGGCACCGATTAACTCACAGCGCCGATATTCGCTTAACTGGACCTTTACCGCCATTGAATTTTATGTGGGTTGAAAGGTAAATATGGGGATTTATAATAAAATAAATAAAATTGTGGAACACAATTTTATTTAATATCTGGTAGTTATTTCCTCCCAAGGGGAGTTACAAGTGGGTCCCACACCCACTTAACCTCCCATGAGAGGATTTAGTGTGGTGGGACATACAAGTTCCCTAGACCATTCATCTCCCCTTAAACTCCCCATTAATTCTCCCCTATTTAATATGACAACTCCCATTTATTTATGTGATCTCTTCACCATACAATATACCTTTTTCATTTATTCCAACTCTTTTAATTAATGAATTGAGATCCAATTAATTAATTAATGAGTTTTAATTTTGAATTACTGTTGTTAATAAAATAATAACCTTGGATATTATTTTATTTTGGGCACTTGTTGTGTTGGGAGAACATAGATAAAGCTCTGAAGAAATAGAGAAGAGTGTTCTTCTCGCAATGAAAATACCATTCATCCATCGAAGAACCATCGAGGAATGTCGATCATCACCTTCGATATTCGTCCAAACTACAGGAAAAGGATCCACCTGCATGGAACGCAGACTATGCGCCATCCTCAACCCCTTCTTTTTCGACGTCAACGAGTTGACACCGTCTCCCTACGACACCGTTTTCCGCGATGCTCGACTACAATGAACCTTATTTCAAGGTAGGGGTGTGATTCAATTTTTAATTGAATAAATTTTTTCTTTATCCCTCTATGAAACCATGTTTTACCTTTGAACATTTGATACAACCTAATGCGGAGTGTGCGGGCCGAACGAACACAGCCCGATGACCCTTCGATTGTAATTGGATACTTTGGCGGCCTCAATGAGAGGCGGTGGTGACGAACGGAAGGCAGCGGCCCTGCGTTGTCCCCATGCAGAAGAATCGCGGCCCGCAACCTCGGGCCATATGGCCGATGAAGAACCGGTCAACTAATGTTGGCCAGTCCGAAAGAAGACTGTGAAGCCAAAAGGGGTGTCACACTACGGAGCACCGCGGCCCATGCATCGTAGGCCGTTTCGGCGGCGAACTGGCCAGCTCGTCAGCCGATCCGGTGAAGTAACTACGTCACCCAAAGGTGTCGTGCAGCGAGACCACGGTCCGCCTGAGCGGGCCTCTTGCGCAGGGAAGGTCGGCCGACTTCGTCCTATTGGTTGGCAGGGCGTCGCTACTTGGCGCTGCCGGTTCGAGAATGTGGGCCCCCCCTGTACCGCTCGCCCCCTCCACACTGAGCCGCTCGCCTAGCCGGGCCATGCCAAGCTAGGCCGGGCCACACAGAGTCGGGCCACGCCGTGCCTAGCCGTGTTGGGCCCTGTCGAACCTAGTTGGGTCGCGTCCTGCTGGGCCTAGTTGTGCCCCCTTCGGGCGGGGCCGAGCCCCTCAGGCCGGGCTGTGCGACTCATCAGGCCGGTCAGACCCTCTGTTGGGTCGGACCCACCAAAACCGTGTTGACCTGACCCGTCATCCCACTAGGCTTAATGGGTCAGGCCCGTTCTCACAGAAAGGTGAATAACTCGAAGACCACGCGTCTGATCAATGTGACGTCTGTGGAACTGGGACCATCATGATGTGGAGGTACTTTTGTGATAATCTAAGTGAGGTTTCAAAAACATTGGAAAATGGCCATTTTTTGAACGAGCGTACTTCCAACTGGGCCCCGGAGAAAAAAATGCTAATAACTCTCAGACCAGACGTCTGATTGACGTGTCGTCTATCTTACAGGGTTCCTCATGACGAGACAGAACATTGGGACACATAAATTCTAGACGTCTTGACATTTGATGAATCAACCCCTTTTCTTAAGGAGTAGACCCTCCCAAAATCGAGCGTGTTTTGTGCAGGAATCCTAGAGCTGGCTACGACTTCAATGACTATTGTACTAGAATCCTCCATGGGTTCATCGACAACGACTACCATACTGTAACCCTCTATTGGTTCGGCGACGATGATTACCATGTTGGAATCCTCCATGGGTTCGACGATGATGATTACTGTTCTTGTATCCTATGTGGGTCTAATAGATTGACTTCTGATCTAGTATCCTACGTGGGTCCAACAGAGTAGCTTTTCTAGAATCCTACGTGGGTCTGGCAGCTTAGCTGGTCTACTATACTATGTGGGTCTGATAGCATAGATGAATTCGTGACTACATCTAATCATCTTCATCACTTTACAAAATATGTATACCTGTGTGAGATGAGCCTTGATTTTCAATCATTATCAATGATGTGATTGACTTCTTTCCTATGTGGAGTGGGTTGTTCATGGGCTCATGAGTTGGAGCTGAAATTGGATTGATGACTTAGGTATATGTATGGGCATATACCTAAGTATAGTTGGTTGTTACTTCCTAATTGTATCATTATTTTGTGGATTATCCTTCATGGATTTTGGGAGACCTTCGGGGGGTCTTGGGGACCCTACTGAGTATTGTTATACTCACCCCTTCACGGCTATGCACGCCTACGTTGTGTTAGATGCAGACGATGGACATCACTGATCGTGCTAGAGATGTGTAGAGATGGACGATACCCGGAGGTGGACCACTTGAGGTGACGATACATGGAGAGGACCGAATGACGTGGAGTGATGAGGTGAAAATATGTACCTACCCTTTAGGTAGGATTCTCGGTGGATGTTCCAGGAGCTGCCAATTTTAGCTGTTTTCCATTTTTCAGTTGTACTTGCTTTCCAGTTGTACAGTACATTGCTGTTGGGCTTGTATTTCAAGCCCCATTCCTTTCAGCACTTACTTTTGTATTCATTTTCACATAGTGCTTACTTCATTTGGGTACTCTGTTGTGTTTATTTACTTTTATAAAGGCAATTCCTTCCCAGCATATGGATTTACGACTTTGGTGCTAGTCTCATGCCCTTGGCCTATGGAAGGCGGGCTTGGGGTAGTCATGGCACGGTCCCCGATGACGGGTTGTGACATCCCTCACATGATTCATTACTACCTCCTTGGTGAGCATCAACCCAGTAAAATGGTAAATTTTTAGACACATATCACCCATTGGAAGAAGGGGTCGAACCTATTACACTTGAGTAATCTTTTCTTTGATTGAGGTTCAAATGAAGGAAATACATATTTTTAATGAGAAATTTCATGGAGGAAACCTCCTTGATGGGGATTAATCTAATGGGGGTTATTCTCACTCATGCAAAAATTATATCCATTTCAGGAGTGTTCACCACAACAACAACAATACAGACATAACCACCACCAAATTCGGTATGTTGACACCAGATATATTTGGATCCCACGATTCTGAGAAACCAAGAGTAATATCCATTTGGGAAATAAAAAACTATATTATATTCATACTCATAGATATCTTATGGAATTAATTATTCTAGGGAATATGTGAGGTTACCACAACTATCCAGACTTTTTCCCCATATTCAGTATCTCTCTCATCAAACTCTTCATCTTGAGCATGTTGTTAATGGTGATTCCTTAACAAACCTATTAGAAGCTGTAGAATTTTGATGTCCACCAGTACAACCATAGGGAAATACTTTCCATGAATGGGTGGACACAACTATATCCCCATAAAAATTGGGAATCCAGTGTTTCCTACATTCAATGGTTTTTGCAGAATGAACTACTTTTGATGCACTATAAGTCCCAATGTGGTTCCACGATTGGAAATCTTGATCAGAAGGAGGCATCGAAGGCCAGATGTTTCCTCCTATATTTAGTGGGACCATCCTTATTATGGTATACCTACTTACTTTATATATCACTAAATTGAGAGGAGGATCTTCAATGATTATTTATTTATAAATTTAGTTCTATGATATAGAAAAAAATAGCCATGGAACTCTGTGATTTCAAAAAAATAGTTACGGTCTCATATATTATTTCTAGGTGAAAGTGTTTGACCAACTCCCTGAACATTAAACCCCCTCGTGATAAAATTATATGTATTCTCATTGAAAACATTCTTGAAAATATAATAAATACACTTATCCCAGTAATGTATCATGGAGTGTTTGGAGATCTTACTGTAATATCACAATGGTTAGAGGATTTAATTATGTTAACTAAGGATAAATTCTGACTAACATCAGTGGAACAATGAAAAATAATTGTAATAGTTTAATCTGTGACTATAACATTAAAACTGGCCTCTATGATGAATCTGGATATGATAGTTAGGCCTCATCACACAAAAAACTCCTCCAAAAAAACAACATCTAAAAAAGTACCCCAATAAAGATAAGGGAATGGAAAATAGATTATCCCCATTAAACATCCAAATGAATAATGATCATTCTTTCCGTGATGAACAAGTTCTACATTACTTCATATTAGCCATGGAAAAAAATTATTGATTCATCAAACCCCCAAGATTCCTAAATCAATTGGTCTCAATTGTCTCCCAAATTACTAAAACATTCCCTGAACATTGGGGAACTCCATCCATAATTAATTTTTATTTAATGAAATTTTGAAAAAACATTTGATTATGGGAAATTAAAACATGATAAACAATAAGAAAAAGTGGAATTTGTTTAAACTTCCATTAAAGAATGATAATGTTGATGAAAATAAGTTATGATATAGGGTGTACATAATTTCAATGATTTGATGGTTTTTAAAATAATCAATTTGAATCATTCTATCATCCATGAATTGTGAAAATGACCAAAATTGCATTAACTTTCATCTTCAATGATAAAGAGAGGTATGTAAGAATTTATATCATCCCAATGTTGATCATCCAGTAAGAAACATACAATAAGTTTCAGAAATAATCTATATGAATAGGAACCTATGTTGATTCCAAAGATAACGCCAAATCTCACAAATTATTTTCCCTTGATGTTCACTGCCCCACAAAACGTGATTGGGATATTTTATTTACCAAGATGAATTAACTTCAAAAAAAGAATTGATCTTTAGTTTCGTTAAAATAACTCACATAATGGATTTATTTTCTGATGATGAAAATAATTTTGAATATGAATTCCCTATTCCAAATCATCAAAACATAGGAAGCAACCACATGGGCTATAATGGTTGATGAAGATATAATCTTGGTCGAACCTTGTATTCCTTCCACAAACACACAAGTTTTAATTATACTACTAAGTCTCTAGAAAAAAAACTAAATTGGGAATAATAGAATATGACAAATAACATAGATTTATTAAAATGTTTCTATAAATTATTATTTTGAATGATCAACTAGATTTGGTGAAGCATTCCTACGAGGACAGGCCTATAGGTAGGATATGTTAGACTAATCCAATAGTAGAAACATTTCCCCCAACATCATATGGAAATCCCAACTTGTAAAACCACGATATTTTAATGACATATATATATACTATTTTATTTCTTTGATGTATTTCGCTGCACATAAAATTGGTTTAGCTTTCATTACATGCAATAGAGAGATTCTATGAAATAGATTTTTTTGTTATTTAAATTATAAAAAAAGATATTAAATTAGTGATGATAAATATTATCAACTAAATTATAATAATATATGTCTTATAAGATGAATTTATTGTTTTTTAATTACTTATAAATGAATATATATACCAATTGAATATAAAGGAAATTTTTTTATTCATATACTCCCAAAGTTTTTTTATTAATAAAATAAAATAATTATAATTAGTGATTCATCATAATGAAAATATATGTTATATTTTCAATAAAATATATTTATAATCGTCCAATATATTTTATAATCATAAGATATGAAGAATTAAAATTTAACACATAAAAACCTATAATTTCGAAATCGGTAATTTAATGACATTTTATTAGAGAAACCATTTTAAATATAATTTTTTATAATATTATAATTTCTCTTTAAAAAAATAATTATTTAATATAAGTATATCATAATTTATTTTGATTTATTTCTATGTATTTGTTTGGTAAGTTTCATAAATAGTGACCAATATTGCATTTTAATTCATTTGTTTCATTAAATTTATATGTATTGTTAAATTATATTATTTATTGATTTAAATGTATAATTATATTATTTTATATTAATACATATTTTATATGTAATTATCATCAAAATTTAAATATAATTTATATATAAATATGTTTTAATCTTTTTCATGTTTTAACTTTTGAAACATGTTTCCTCAATTCGTTCATGGGAATAATATTAATTTATATAACACAACATCTATTTCCTAAATATTAAAAAATGGAATTCATATTTGGAATCAATGGTTCCAAATTTTTTAGATATTTTTATTTAATTTTTTGGAATAATGAATAGTAACATTATTAATTTCATATTCACACGGTTGAAGGTAAATCAAGTAATTTAGGGTCTAAATATTATACTAATTTTTAGAAAATTACCTTAAAACTTGACCAATTTTCATTGAATGAGTAATTTTAATACAAAACCATCATTGGGATATGATTTTATCATTTTTAAGACTCATTAGTAAGAGTATGGTGTTAATTATATTTTATTTAAGGTAAAGCTAAATATGACATTCTCATATTTTAATGACTATACCATTTTTTATATCGGTTTATATAGAAGATAAATTAACATATATATACTAATTTGAAATATAAATTCTTCTTATTTATCATTGAAATTTATTTTTTGTTTTTATAAATTATATAATTACATTAGTGTCTTATACAATGATGATGCAATAATTGTTCATTTATGGTTAATATCAAATAAATAATTTGTAACATATTAAAATTAATATATTTTCATATAATTAAGGTCATCCAAGAATTTTATAGATAAATTTGACATATTTGGATTATTTAATTTAGTTTTTTCTAGGATATCATGTTTTTATGATACTTTCATAATTACAAATAAGGAAAAGTGTCAAAATTGACTATGAAGATATTTTATCAAAATAATATTTTAGTAATTTATTTAAAAATAATAACATATTATAAAAAAAATTGTATATGGTCTAAAATGTTTTTAATTGGGAATTTATGGTCTAATTGACATAAAGTAAATAAAAATTACAACATTTTAATATTTTAATATTTTTTACATTACTTAAAATTAGAATAGGTTAACTTAGTGTTAATGAAAATTATTAGGATTAAAAAAACAACCAAACAAGTATAAAATGTATTGGTTGGAGATAATAAATAATTATCAGATATTATATTCCAATAAATAACATTTTCAATTTATTTATATTGATATTGAATTTATTATAAATTAATATTTTTTGAAATTCCAAATGTTTCCCCACCACAATTACAAAAGGAAAACCCATCCCTCATCACATATAATCTCAGTGATCCTACTAGATCGAACATACTCAACCAAATTATCTTCTATACATAACTATCCACATTTAATAGGTTATGTTCTTCCTAATAGACTATCTCTAGAGACCTTTAATGGTGATCTGAAAAATTCATTTTGAAGAAGAGGAAATCACTCTAACCAATCATTATCCTTATCTACAATAAAATAAACCTAATAAATCATTGATATATATCATAAAATAATAGATTATTAATCCTATATATGTCTAAATTTTATTACTATTGTGAAAAAACTATTATAAAATCCACTTCCCATACATTAAAAAAATTAATGTATCACTTTTGCTTACGTACAACTTTTCATCTCCATGTAGTGATAAAATTCATTTATCATCACCATTTTTTTGAGTGATAATTATGATGGGTTTAGTATTTATATATTATATTATTTATATAATTATACTTCTTTAATTATAATATCTTCTATCAATTTTTACCATCCGTCTAATATTTTGGTAAAATTATTACGTCACCCATGCGCACATATGGCTTACTATATCCACAATGTAATTTGAATCGTTAATAACCAATATTTCACAAGGACAATAATAAGGATGAATATTATGAATATAAATTTTATATATGACATATACATTATTATATAATGGTAATATATTATATTGGTTCTATTGTTTTATCCCGACAAGAATATGAAAACAATTTTTTTTTGTTTATTATAAAGTGATGTGTATTGGTTTCACAATCTCTACAATACTGGGGTTTGTTTTTTTTAAAGTACCTATTTAAAGAATATTTTCCATACATGGCCATGTTTTCAAAAACTACTACATAAAAATCTAATACTATAATCCAATGTATGATTAAAGTCATTTTGACCATTTTTTAAATTTTTACTACACATTTTTAAGGGAAATTTTTTTTCATTTCCCAAATGACGTACTTTATATCTATTTCGACAAAAAAATAAGGAAGGAATATTTTTATGTTATATAGAATGAATGGTTATTTCTGATTTTCTAATAACTTAATTACTTAAAGATTCAATTAAAAGATTAAATGTTTATTTGCAAAGAAAATTTTTTATTTTATAATTGTGTGATATTTTATAAAAAGAAGATGTTTTCAAATCAGAATGGATATATCCTTGAGAAATATTTTCTTGTGGTCCCTAAAATTTATTTTCCATATATTATAACACTATAGGATAAAATTTTTTTCTAATTGGGATACTTATTTTAATGATAGTATCACTAATATTTCTATGATCTGCCTTTGTTTGTGACGAATTGGTAATTATGAAACTCATGTCATTTCCATGTGTAATGTTATAATTCAATGTTGTTTATGAAACACATTTAATTATATGGGTTCGAATATGATGAATAATTTTTATTCTTGCGGAAAAAAATATTTATTTTTTCAGTATGTGATGTATGGGATTTATATATCCATATAATTCATAGGAAAATCATCTATATTTCATGAGTTAGACATGACTAAAACTGGAAGTGAAATATGATTAGTAATATAGGAATGGAATAGGATTAATCTTGGTTTCATAAATACAATACTATAATGGGAGTATTTTTTGATCGAGTAATACATGGTTTCAACAAGTAGTGTACTCTGTTCACTATATGCCTTTATCCACCATGATTGTCTTGGGAGTGAAGATAAACTATAATGATGGTTTTAGGAGTGAACCCATTTAACCATGATAGTCTTGTAAAAGACAATTAACAAAAAAATGATTTTATATTCTTATGTAATAGAAATAATTTACTATTTTATGCTAAATTAGTCTTTTAATGATTATTGACTTATGAGTTTTTATGATTTATTCTGTGAATCCATATTATGAGATTTGATATTAAATGAATAATTTCAAAATGATATGTTCATATTCCTATACCCTTAGGCTTATATTATGATTCATATATTTTTTTACCCATATTTTGCATTCGAGATCACCCTTTACATATGTTTATTTTTCTTCAGATATGATGTATAGTTTTATGTAGGAATACATTGGGGAATATCATTGCAAAAAAATGGCTGATCATTCACTGGACTATATGTTTGTCTTCTATGTTTCTAAATTCACTAAATTAATAAGTTATATTGGTGTGTGTTTGTTTGATATATGAAATCTTCTTCAAAAAAAAATGATTTAATATCCATGTAAATCAAGCATGGGTTGTTATAGTTGGTATTAAGAGAATGATTACCAACCATTTGAAACTAGGATGAGATAACATTACTGATATACCAATAGATATTTCAAAGGATATGTCCATGGGTTTACCTATGTATATGACTATGTTTTCATAGGAATGTTTCACAATTTAGTCATCCTATAAGTTGTATCCCATGATCATCAGGTTTCCCACTATAATAATTGTTTCTCATACTAGGATTAATTGTTTTAAAAAATAGAGGTAACCAGATGTTATTGAGAAAACTTTTAATTAGGTGGAAAATTAGGTTACTATAAGAAAGAAAAAGATACTCACAAGAGAGAAAGACATTGGATTATGCTAAATCAGCAATCATAAAATATGATTAATAATGTGAACATTACTTATTTTCCTAAGACATTTATTGATAGTCTGATGAAATTTTATAAATTTTCAATTAGTACACAACATAAATTTAAGAATATTGGGCTTCCAACATGTCATTGATAATGGAACAAGAACCTTGTGGAATACTTAAAATAGAGGGGAAGATTTATCTTTGTGGAAAAAAGGGTTATTGAATGATGAATTTTCAAATGGGTTAATGAAATATATTTGGAGAACATTGAAATTACCCAAATCAATGCCATGATCTAAGAATTTACATCGGAACTAACGAATTACCTATTCCATTTGAGTAATTTAAGAGGAGATATTGATGTTTCTATTTATTTGGATTAAAGAATTATGATATATATAAGGATTCTTATGTTTATGTGACTTTCAATAATTATTTTTAGGAATATTTTTAATATTTATGATTGAATAGAAAAGTGATTTAATGGAAAGGTGATATTATTTGAAAACACAGGATTAAAGGAAACATAGTCCAAAATATGTTCCTTTTGTTAAGATGATGATGGTTAGTAAATATATGATGGTTATCAATAAGTAAATTAGATGGTACTTATTACATTGAATATAATTAGTGATTTTTTGACAAGTTATCTATGCTATCATAGATGAATTTTACAACTTTTTGGGAATATGTAATATATCCCATAAATATTGTAATAAAAGAAACATGTAGGTTTTGATTAAGGATGTTTGGTATTTCTGTTTATAACCATTTTTCAAGAAACTACATGATGTAGGAATTCACATTTTTTGGAATATAACCACCATGAAATACCTTATTATATACGATGTATAATTTTTAAATTGATTTAGTTCACTTCTTTGAAGAATTTTAATATTTTCATCATTCAAATGGATTATAGGGTTATTCATTTATATAATGTTTGTGTTAAATTTTAGATGAAGTAAGTTATATTAAAGTATTATCATTCCATTTGTGGATTTATTAATGTTTTATAACCTGTGATATCTTGTTGTTGTGATACTAATTTATGAAACGACCATTCATTCTATTTATGGATATGATTTTCTTTCAACACTTTTGATTTAAATATTCACCTTCATTTCATAGAATAAGAGACTATGTGGAAATTGATGTAGGAAAGAAAATGGGTGAGATTATTTTGATATAATGTAAATATATTATCTATTGAAATTTATTCTTATTTATGAAATGTATTTTGAGGTAAAATATTGCCATGGAATCATCATTTTGATTATATCAATAACGTTTTTCATTCCACTTTGAGTTACAACTTTGTAATTATTAACTTTCAATTAAAATTGTTCTATATCATTCTCTATTAGAACATAATGGTTTGATTTCTATTTAATTTCAATGATTGAACATTTCACCAATGTTAACTGATGTGGAATCCTTATTATGATTTCTATTGGGTAACCATTATTTTTCATCTGTTTCTTTGAAAAATTATGTTTTAGATTTCATTTTTTATGGTATGGTTTTCTATAAATGAATCATTAAAGTATTAAATTATTTTAACGCAAACTGATTTTGAGGGATGGATTCATTTTAGTGAGATAGAATGTAACACACCAAGATTTTTAAGAAATATTTTTTATACAATACATTTGATTTTATTGATTTATTTCATTTCACACTTTACCATCTTAGCTTGTGTTACCCGCAACACTGAGTTTCTACAAAACATGGTTTATCATTATTTTAATATGATAATAAAATTGATGTTAGTGATTTTTAATAGTATTATCAAATTTATGAAATTTCAGGGTTTATATGATAAATTTATTGTGTACTAATAAATCAGAAATGAAAATATAAACAAATTGAATATAAAAGAAATATTTTATTTTTTAAACACCCAATTTCATTTTGACATAATAAATTAAATTAATTAAAATAAGTGAATGAAAATAAATAAATATATATCTTATATATTAAATAAAATATTTAATATATTCACCTAAATGATTTTATAGGTATAATATATGAACAAATACAATCATAGGGATAAAACCAATATTTTTTAAATTGGTAATTTAAATTAATTTTAAAGGAAAACCCATATTTAATAATATTTTTTAATAATTTATATTTTATATTTTAAAATTAACATCTTATCTGAAATCTAGATATAAAAACGTTCTTTGTTTTAATTTTTGTTATTTTTTAGATATGTTTCTTGAATAGTTAAGAATACTGCATTTAAATTGAAAATGGTTTTTCATCAAATTTATTTTTAGTATTCAATTATTTTATTAAAAGGGATTAAAGTATAATTTGACTGTTATTATAAATTAATCCAATAGAAATAACTGGAATAAAAATTACATGGAATTTATATATATATATATATAATATTTCAATCGTTTTCATGTTTTTACTTATGAATATTGTATTAGTGTTCTGTCAACGAGGTTAATATTATTTTGAATTTAAAAAAATGGATTCCATATTTGGAATGTATGTGTCCAAATTATTTAAATATGTTACTTTTATTTTTTGACATTATGTGTAGTAACATTAGTAATTTTTTATTCACATAGTAATTGATAAATCGAGTAATTCTTGGTAAAAATAAATTTAACTATTAGAAAACTACCCAGAACATGTAAAATATCTTTTATTGTGTTTTTTTTCAACAAAAAGTTTTTTTGTGATGATATGATAACATTTTTAACTCACATGTGTTAGAGTATGTCATTTATTATATTAAGATTTAATAAATGTTAATGATGTAAGACATAATTTTTAATACATATACCATTTTCATATAGGGTTATAATGAATATAAATTATACTAAAAATATTAATTTTTAAGATAAAATGTTTTTTAATTTTCAAGGTAATTAATTTTATTTTTTTGGAAATAAATAATTTACTTTAATGATTTTACAATTATGAAGAAATAATTATTTTATTATTGAAAATATTAAATAAATGATTTTCAAAAAAATAAAATAAATATATTTTGATATAATTAATATCATATAAAATATTTGCAGATGAATTTGATATGTTAGTTATTAGTTAATAGAGTAGGTTATAATATTTCATGTTATTATCATATTTTTTAAAAAGGAATGTAATGAATTGTGTAAAAATTGACACTATTGATATTTTATCAAAATACTATTTTATAAAATAAAATTAAACTAAAAAAAAATTAAAAAAACAAAATAATTATTATATGGTTTAAAATGTTCTGTATTTTTCATTTAGGGTCTAATTTACATCAAATAAGATAAAATTACAACCTTGTAATATTGAAATATTTTTTTCTATTGTTTAAATTAAAATGGGTTCACTAAGGGTTAAACGAAATGATAGTATTAAAATAAAAGAAAAACTTTTGTAGAATCTATTTTATGATTAGATTACATATTTTTCTCATCTTATATAAGTATAAATATAATTTTGTGGTATTTGGATTCAGATTGAATTTATTATAAATTAATATTTTTGGAAATTCAAAAAGTGCCCCAAACCTCAATTATAAAAGGACACCGCCTCCCTCATCTCATTCCACAATTTTGAGATTTTTTTCATGAACAAAATATGAAATAATGTATTTATGATCTTTCCAAAGGACCAACTCTAGAGTCTTTTAGAGGATAACTGAAGGAGCCATATTGATGAATATGTGATCACTCTAAGTGACCATTCTTTTTTATTACTCATATATAACTCCTCTAAATATACAATATATATCAAAAAATATTATATTAATCAACCTAAATGGGATAAATTTTTATTATTATTATGAACAAACTATAATACCTTATTTTTCTTGTCAATCAAATGAATGAATGTATCGCATGTGTGTACGTATGGATTACCATATCCATATAGCGATATAATTCATTTTCGATCACTATATTTTATGACTGATAATTATGATAGTTTTAATACTTATATATTATATTTAAGATATAATTACACTTATTTAATGATGTAACATCCCAGATCTGGGTGCCACCCAAATGTGCCCCGTACTCGGTTCCTCACTTGACCTTAAACACATTACTCCCAAGGCCAGAGGCAGCCAACTAGTATTTTGGGCTAAGGATTGTTATTGGGGAAATTATTACCTAACTTTAAAAGTATATGCACCAAAAAATAATTAGTAAATAGTTGAGTAAATAATAATAACATATAATAGAAGTAAACAATGGTATACAATTAATAATAAAACAACTGGAGCACATATATAAATGATTTTTGTCACTTTTTTTCAAGAAATCATCCAAATAAGTCAGAATTCTGGAAATACAATACTAAACTGAATTACATAAAAGTAGAAAACTCTAACACCATCACACGATCTTTCTTGGTCCCATGATCTCCAGTTCCAATACCAATTATGTACCTGATGAAGAAGGGTATTTTCCCTAATCTATAACTGCAACCAAATATTCCATTTTGGTCCAAAATAAATGCCCAAATAGGGTGTGTGATGAATCCTAGTAGGCAACATCCAAAATATATATGCCAAACTATTAGTGAATATACATTGAGGGAAATACGTAGAATTTAAGAAATAAACTAGGTGTTACTCAAAAGTAAACAACCCCACAGTTTCCATTTACATTATTTTACATTTATTAATTATTCAATCCATTATATAATGTATCCTCATGATCTTGCCTATGCTTGGTATTTACCCACTATAATCTTAATTATAGTCATCAAAGGAGACCATATAAACAACCATGTAAGATTTTGTCCAAGTCTGTGCTTCAGCTTTGTAAACTCGTCACAGTCATTTGATTATTCACAATAACCCTTTGGGAAAGCTCTCACGATCTATCCATATTGGGTTAACATAGCACTAATCAAATATAAATGACCACATAGGTATCTCTCATGGTCAATATAGTTGGGTCAACATGGCATAAAAAAATTATGAATAACCATTGAGTAGCTGTCATGGTCAATACTCTCTGGGTCCCCATATAAAAAATAATCATTAATGTCCTCCTAAGTACATCTCACAATCAATACCCCATGTTCTATGTCTACATGAAGGGTCTTAGGGTCCTATGTAATAAACATGGATACCCCCACTGTTTTACAGGTCTAAGGCTCTCACAGTCCATTGGATGATCAATGCGCATATCATAATAAGGTAGCACATGTAATCTATTACTACTACGTGGATAACATTCTAAATCATTGCATATTAAATTCATATAATAAATCAACTTCATCCTAAACAATTATAGGCATAGAAACAAGGTATGCCTTATAAGAAACCTAGTCAAAACGACCATGAATGGTCAAACAGGGGAAAACACCCATGGGGTGTCCCATAACAAGTTATAAAAATATACGCATAACAAATCAACCTTTCTCAAACAAACCATCCATATAATGTATTAAATAGGGTCAAATTCCAAAATAATCAATACCCCAAACATGGTAATTCATCACTTTTGGCTTATATAATCCATATACAATAGACAAAAATTTACAAACCACCTACCTTGATGTTTTACGATCAACACAATTGAAAATCATCCTTTAAATATGCCTAGAATGATGTAGATTTATAAAAGGGTAAAACCGTTCATTATTTAAATACTCAAGAGTGTGAAGGAATCATGTATAAAGGATCTAGGTAAGATATATCTCACTGGTGGTAATCCAATTCACCTATTGGTGCCCCAAATGGAGCATGGACAAAGAATCAGGAGGAGCTCGAAGTTCATTGGTCGTTCATCACCATCTTGTACGAAACGTGGGGCGAAGAAGGGGTTTCTGGACGTGAGACGTGCTCCCACGCCGATATGAAAAATAAAAACAAAAGTACAAGGTATGTTCATTTAATGTACATTCCATGTACTAGCCACAACCATCCCTCCCTTTAGGTGGTCTTCATGGTCACCTATAAGACAATGTACTCGACTGTTACATGACCATTTCAAGGATACCAATAGAAACCAGGTACATGGTGTGTATTATTATATACATGAAGTGTACATAGAAATTTTCCCAGTTCATCATTTTTCTAAAAAAGAAACTATAAATAAATATACACACATGAAATGATTATCCACGATCTTATAAACTTCTCCCCTTAAAACAATTAATTCGTGGATTTCTCTTCCAAGGGTGGTGAAGAATAAACATCAAACAACTCCATCCACTAAGATCGTACATCGCCATCCATCTCCCAAGCCTCATCCTATACCCACTCGTGCTGCCATAGAACCCATACAAAAGTAATAGATCATCCATGGAGAACCTTCAGGTTGGAATCCACAATGCGAATAGGGTTCTCCTCGAAGGATGCATTCCACCTCCTACTCAACCTTCTCATGTCCGAAAAAATGACATGGGTCTGAAAAGTAACAACGTAGTTGAGAAATATGAAAGAATTATTACATTGAAAAGTACCGCTGAGGTAATGAAAACCAATTAAAAACCAGACCGACTCTCTCCAAAACCTCAAACAGTCCAATGTATCTCTGTGAAAGCTTCCCATGTTTGTTAATCCTCCTATGTCACATCTTCAGAGTGACAAATAATAAAACATGATCTTCAACCTCAAACTACAAATTCCATCTCCATCGATCGACATATGATTTCAACTGAGACTAAGTAAAACACATCCTCTTCTGAATCAAATCCAACTACATAGTGGTCTCCTGGACAAGATGAGGTCCCATTATATTTACCTCTCCTACCTCCAGTCAACATAGGGTTGATCAGCATGACCTACCATACAAATCCTCCTATGGTTCCTTATGAATCATTTCTTGATAACTATTATTGTAGGAAATCTCTACTAGGGGTATTCCCCCCCTAGAGCCCCTGAAATCTAGAACACATGCCTAATCATGTCCTCCAAAACTATAATTGTGCACTCGAACTGACCATATATCTGGGGATGGTATGTTATACTTAGATGAACCTCTATACCAAAATACCTCCATGGTCATTTCCTGAAATAAGAAGTAAACTAGGAGTACCTATGTGAAAAGATAGTCTGGGGAACCCCATGGAAATGTACAATCTATGGTATGTACAACCATACAAGACCATCAACAAAAAATAATTTCTTGATTAAATGGAAGTGTGAATTTTTTTTAAATCTGTCAGCAACAACCCAAAATGCATCACTTCATCATGGAGATCATTGTAATCCAGCCACAAAATCCAACATGGAATCATTCCACTTCCAATAAAGAAGGGGTAACAGTTGTAAAATCCATACTGGTCACTGATGCTCCTCCTTCTCCTTTTGACAGGTTGAACATATAAAAAAACGGGTAACAACCATTTTCACACAAGGCCTCCAACATAGATGGAGTAGATCTAGATACTTCTTGCTGACGCCAGGATGATCTTACCCTACTGAAGCATGAAAATTTCACATAAAATCCTCACGTATATCTTCTAACTCCAAAAAAAGTCCATGATAATGCAAGACCTAATGACCTCCTATAGTCCACCCAGTAGTAGGGTCCTCTCCCGAAACACCCTCCCATAGGTTTAGGACTTTAGAATCTAATAAAAACCTATGTCACACTCGATACAATATATTAGAATTAAGAGGTATAGAAACAAACTTCAGATCATGTCTATCATGCTCCACAAAATGCATCTCAGAGAAGAGACCCATAAGATGCCACTCACTTATGGACTTCTGAACTGCTTGTTTATGAGTCCTCCTGCTCAACTCATCTGATACTACATTTCCATTCCCTAACTTTTAGGCATGCTAAAATATAAAATATTTATGTTACTCAACCCACATTTTCCATCACATTTATTGATCACGCTGAGTAAATATATACTTGAGACATTTGTGGTTAGTGAATACCACAAAATTCTCTCCCAAAAGATAATGTATCCAACCTCGGAAAGCATGCACAACTATATATTTCTTGAGGCCATGCATTGGGTAATTCCTCTATTATGGACTCAACTATTGAGACCCAAATAGAATGACTCATTCCCCCTATATAATCACTTCTCCGAGCATGATACCTGATGTGTCATGGTAAATAGTGTAAATCTAGCCCAACTCTGGAAATAACATTAACAGTCATGAAGTAAATATCCCTTTCAACCCATGAATGGATGAATCATAAGAATCACTCAACAAGTAAATTTAAACCATCATAGTTAATCCCATTAGTGGCACTGCTAGGTGTAAAATGTTTTTCTTAATGCTCCAGTAGTAGCCATCCAGACCTATAAAACTTTGTATCTCAAGGACATTCTTCGAATGTTCCATGAAACAATTACTCTCACATGCTATGGGTCTACTGATACACCGGTATCTAGGATTACATGACCCATGAAGTGAATTTGATCCATTCATAAGTATTATTTTAAGATCAAAGTATATAATTGATGCCCTCTTAGTGTAATCAAAATGACCTCAATGTGGGTAGAATGGTTGTGTCGAGTGTGAAATTACACCAAGATATCTTCCACACAGACTACCACAAAAACAAATATGTACGTATGGAACACTCAGTTCATTAGTGTAATGAAAATCGCATGCATGTTAGTGAGAACAAACGACATTACCAAATACTCACACAGACCAGACATACTCTGAAATGCTATTACAGGTATATATGATGCTCTAATGCTCAACTGATCATTACCAGATCTATTGTCATTATTATAGAACACCTAGTCTCTTAAAAAATGATGAAATAGATTATCAATCCTTGACATGGGATACTAGATCTTTTCCTTCAATTGATTTAGCTACCAATAATCCACACTAATTCTGAGGGTACCCTCTACCTTATTTGAAAAAAGGACACGCAAACCCCATGGATAAGTACTAGTTCAGAAGAAACCATTTTCATATAACTCCTATAACTACTTCTTGAGATCCTTTCACTCTAGTGTATCTATCCTATAATGAAAAATGGACACTGGTTCCACTCCTAGAATGAGGTGAATAGAAAAATATTCATCTATCTATGGAGGTAATCCTCAAAAGACCTATGGAAAGACATTCTTGATGTGATCAACCATTGGAAGAATGTCAGTCTGTTATATCCCCTGGTTATCTAGATATAAATAGGAAAACATGGTAGTAAGTCCTCCCAACCGATGATGCTTGGGTCCAACTCTGCACACACGAAATCCCATTATCACTTGTGTAGAAAAAAACACCCTCTAGTGAAGTGAAACTCATACTACTATGTTAGCGTTCAACAATGTCTTGGAAATATACTAACCAGCCCATTCCAAGAATAACATCAATTAATGTCATCTCTAAGACAAATAGGTCCTATATGAAGTGACCCACACTACCCTCATGAGTGCACTCTATGCACATACATACATTAGTTGTCCTAATCTCCAAAAGAGTGTCTAGTTTCATAACAACATCATATGTAAAGATGTATAGCCCGAGTATCTTCCCAACAATAATAGATATAAAACTATGGGAATCCCCTGTATCAAAATGAAAAGAAGCTAAAACCGAGGAAACTTGAATCGTATCTCTAATCTTAGACGGTTCATGATCATTCTCTTGTTGTTTCTGCACCACTACAAAGGTCGGACCTTTATTGTGGCCCTGTGACCCTACCTAACTACCCTGAAATTTTCCACCCTATTGTTTCCGAAATCCTGATGCTTGACTAACATGGCCATCACCACCTATTTATATTAAATGGCTTGACAAACTCCAGTTATCTTTCTACGGATAAATTGGTGGTCTTTCTCCTTAGCATGGAGTCATAACCGATCCCCTCTCACTAGTAGTTGGTGAGAAATAACAACAAAAAACGCTAATGATGACCCATATCACAACAAGACCGACACTCAACTGGGTCCTTCAAGCAATGTGGTATTGTGTTTCCATTCAATACACACTTGTAGAACCTTACTTGGGAACCTATAGATATATACCTACTACTAGAATCATTACATGAAGGCTCGCTATTATGCTTCCTGCTATCAATGCCAAACTGTCCTAGATCACAGCTCCCAAATCCATTAAATTGTGCTCGATAATCTATTGCTAATTCACAATATCCATCACTGATGTCATCCTGAAGACATTTACCTTCGATTAGATGTCATACATGAGACGATCCTCAAACTACATATCCAAATATTATTCATGACCTCCCTGAACAGGTGAAAAGTGTTGGAGCTCTATAAAATGAAAAGAATAATCCATCACTGAATGAGAAACCTACTCAAAATGCATGAAATTTATGGCTTGATCGACGCTCAACATCTCAGGGTATAAGTATTAATATAACCCCAATACATATTCCGATGATTTCACATTTGTGAGACTACATCCAACCATCTCTTGGAAGAATCACATACCATGTATGTAATGTGCTTCACCCTCCTCTCTGGAGGTGTCTCCTGATACTCGCAGATAGAAATCATGACCTCCAAATATGACTCTATAACATGTGGTCCTTAATTCCCTTATAATGTGGGAGAATTGTACTATTGGAAAACTCGATTCTACTCTGTCATAGTCGGGGCTGGATGCGCTATTCCACAGAAAGTCTGCATCATCCACATAAAACCTTCACATAACTGTTCATCAGCACATGGGAATGATATAACAACTTGTTCCAAACCGGAATGACTAGAGGATCTACTAGTGGTCCATAATCATTCAATTCTTGTTTATGATTGTCTCCCTATTCGTAGGGTAAAACCAAAGGATGCCTCGAAAACATGGATCTACAAGTTCAAGAACACACCTCAGTTCAATTTTATCAAGGAATGAAACATAGATGTGTAAGAAAGGAAAATGATAATAAGGAATTCATGTTTTAGAAAATATGGTTACACTACGGGTAGAACTAATACAAAACATGTTCCGTTAAACTTTTAACATGGTTATGTACCACTGAAATCCTCTTTGTGTATCTACCCTTACACACTGTGTGTTCCTCCTAAGACACGTCATGTACATAAATTTTCCATCCTGTCCAAGTACTTCTACATGGATCAAACCACTCAGTTCTCTCCTTTGTAACACTACATGCCGTGGTCACCCAAGACATGGGATAATTATGTTGTAACCTCCCATGTCATTAGTCACATGGGAAGATACATGGTCGTCTCTTCACGACAAGCATTTTAGAGAAACAGATTGCACAACCTATGTTTCATCAACCGTTTTCTTTGGTCACCTAGTTGGATACACAGTCTTTACGGAAAAACGTGTACTCCACGAACAATGTGTCTTCTACAAAATTATTATAAATACCGTGTAGTTTCTCACACATCAAGTCATATATTCAAAAAATACATACATGCTCATACTATACATGACATTTAATTATGAAAAGTTAGTTCTTCTAGAACAGAATAACACATGGTGTGTGTTTATAACATCACACACCGTGTTGTCTGGGTGTACATATAGTAAGCCTCTAAAACTCATCTGGAACCCATAGAAACTCATAATTTTGCCTAATTGACGACAATTTATGACATGTGAGAGCCCATACTCCCATAAATCATTATTTTCCAACCTTATTCATTTCATTCGTCATTGGAATTCAGATAAAGTTCAATCATGATCCACAAAATTCTAATCTAAGAGAAACCATAATACATCAAGGGCCAAAGTTAGGCATCCATCCTAATGAAAGAATACATTTACCAATACCCTATCAAAAAAGATGGTATTTTTATCATGACAACTATCACAACAAAATGGAAATCTAGAAAAACATCTATCGAAAAAACATGCAATCAGTAATGCACCCTAAAACATATAACAATAAAAAATCAAATGTGATCTCTATCAAGTGCCTCTATGTTTAATTAGATGGAATAATCTCATCTCATTTGATTTATATATAAATAGAACCACAATGATATCACAAATAACCACAAAGAACAACTACTTCACCCAATAGTGAAATCAAATCAACTATATCAATTTCCAAAAAAAGAAAATTTCAATATTTGCGGTAACTTACATTTTCCCTCTACATGGGTTAGGTAGTGTCAGGAACAAATTATTACCAACTATAGTATGCCTATCTATAATATCAAAATAGTAATACATAGTAGAGAAGAAACTCCTCTGATAACTTTTTGTATTGTCCTAGATCCTGGTTCCCCCTAAAGGACTCCCGTAACCATTTCATCCCATGAAAAATGAAGATTCCCTCAAATTCCAGATGTTTCCGACTAGCAGCGAGTGTGAAGGACTGATAATGTGGAAATTATTTCGTCATTGTAAAGGAATACCGAATGATTAAAAAGTAGTAAACATCATAAGATATAGTAATATCATATAATAGAAATAAATATCAGAAAAACCAAGGAAATAAAACAACATGAGCGCATATATAAATGATGAAGGACACATGTTTCTAGGAAGGTATCCAAACAAGTCAATATTCTAGAAATAAAATACTAAACCAAAGTTAATTAAACCCAGTAAACTTAAACTGCATCACAATACTCATATTTTTCCCATACTATCCAACTCCTACAGTAATCATGTACCTAATAAAGAAGGGTGTTTTCCATTCTCTATTCCTGCAACCACATAATCTATTTGGGTCCACAAGCATGACCCAAACATTGTGTAAGACGAATCATAGTGGGAAACCACCAAAATATTTGGGCATAACTATCATAGAATATATATATTAGGGAATATGAAGAAATTATGAAATAAAGTAGGAGTTACTTAATGTAAAAAACCCTTCAGTTTTCATTAACATTTATCTACATTGATTAATTATTCAACCCATTAAATAATGTAACATAGAGATCTATCCTATGTTATTTATTCCCCATGTATAATTGTAACAATAATCATCTCATAAGACCATCTAAAAATCATATTAAGATAGAGTCCAAGATCGTTCTTTCTCTTTACAGACTAATCATATTCATTTGATTATTCACAACAACCCATTGGAAAAGATCTCATGGTCCAAACCATTTGGTTTATCAGTTCACAAATTAAATACCAATTACCACATGGGAATATCTAATGTTCAATACCCCTGGGTCAACATGGCATCAATAAATTTGGAATGTCTTCTGGGTAACTCTCAAGGTCAATACCCATGGGTCTACAAAGCATAAATAAGTATAAAAGATATACTAGATAGATCTCACGGTCTATTAACCTAGGTCAAAGTCTACACCATGGACTCAATGTCATGTGTAATAATCCTAGAAACCCCCAAATTTTTTTGGGTCTAAGGAACTCATGGTCCATTAGATGATTAGCACACATATCATTACAATGAATCATATGTAATAATTAACTACTACATGGGTGACATTCTCAGGCATAACACATGAAATTATTATAATCAATCAACTCCATCCTAAGAAATTCAAGGCATGGAAACAAGGTATGCCTCATAGGAAACCTATGCTAAATAGTCATAAATTGTCAAATAAGGGAACACACCCATGTGGGGCCCATAACAAGGTATAAAACCTTACACAAAGGAAATCACCATTCTAAATAAAATCCATAATAGGTTTTAAACTGTGTCAACATCCAAAATTTGAAATACCCCAAACATTGGTATTTGGAACTTTATGAATATGTTGTCCAATGAAAATCGATGAAATCCACAAACCACTTACCATGATTATGCACTATGAACACTCTTGAACATGGGACCTTGAATTGTCCTAGAACAACATAGATCTTAAAAAGGGTAAGAAGTTTCATCCTTGATATACTCAAGAGAGAGGTGGAATCAAGAAGAAAGGCTCTAGGAAATTAGAGAAATCACTTATGGGAATCCAGCAAACCAAGCGGTGTCTCAATCGAATCCCGGATGGATAACTAAGTGGATCATGATGTTTTTTGGTCGTTCATCGCTCGATTATAAAAAATACGGGGATAAGAAGGTGTTTATGGATGTGAGGCACTATCCTGTACTGAAATAAAAAATAAAAAGATATGTACACGGTGTGTTGATTTAATTTACACGCCATGTACTTGCCTCAATAGACCACCACTTTAGGTGGTCTCTTTTGTCACCTACGTGGCCATGTAATCAGACGTTACATGACCAGCACAAGATGAGTACTCCTATGTATAAGACATATAATTAGAAAATTTTATAATTCTTTATATTTCTCAAAAACAACTTGAAATAATGATCCATACCAAAAATGAAGATCCAGGTTTTCTCAAATATTAATATCACATTTGAGTTTTAACTACATGTCTAATATTTTTGAAAATTATTACGTCCTTGATGCGTAGTTATGGATTACCATATCCTTGATGCAACGTGATTCGTTAAAAAACTATATTAAACAAGGGTGGTAATAAGGATTATTTTTAAGAATATATAAGTTATATATGACATAAAAATGATTCTTTAATGAAATTTTTTAATAAAATTTCCATTCTTATAAAAAAACAAGAATTTGATAACAAAATTCTTTCATATGTACGACCTACAATCTCCATGAATGATGTATCTTATTTTTTATATCTTATATGTGTGAATCAAAATGAATTCATATATATGGAATATATATATATATATGATATTAATATTGATATTATCATTATTTATATAATTAAATCATTATATATGTAAGTTTACTAAGTATAACATGTCAAAACAAGAATGAAAAACAATGTAGATATTAACTGAAGGGTAATATTTTCATCGAATTATTAATAAACGGTTAATAAGAAGTAATAAAAAAAATCATATTTGGAATATATATATATATATGTATATATATATATATTACAATCATTATAGGGTGTATGTATAACAAACATATATTTATTATACAAGAGGTTTTAAAATGTGTGATTGAATTCATGACATACAGTATGGGTTTTTTGTCTCAACATTTTTTCATTGAGAATTATGAATTATACATAATTTTTTTATTTTACATTGTGTATATATTACTATTGAATTTATTTTATGAGTCTTATTATGAATATTATTTTATTTAAATATACTTATAATTTTATTTCTTTCATTGGTAATATGATTCTATTGATTATAATTTGATGAGTATTAATTTGAAAATCTCATCAATATAAGGGTTTGTTTCATTTTAATTATACATTGATGAATACTTATCACCCTTGACCATTTTATAAAAAAAATATTAAAAAAAAGTTTTAAAATTATCCTATGGATTTTTAAAGTGATTTTTACCCATTTTTTGATATTGTTACTGTGCGGTTTGAAAGTAATTTATTTTCTTTGGTTTTAAAAACAAGGTACATTGTATATTTTTTGATAAAAAATAGAGATGGAATGCTTTAACTTATAGAGAATGAATGGATTTTTTCACTTTCATAATGCCTTATTTCCTTATTGATTACTTTATAAGATAAAATGGTTACATAGAAAATAAAATGTTTTCTTTTAATATTTCACATCATTTTATGAAATGAAATCATTTTAAAAGTAGAAAATATATTTTCCTCATAAATTATTTTCAAATGATCTCTCCAAATTATTGTCCATCTACAATAACATTAATTTTTGTGACATATGTTTTAATGGGTATATTTATTTTTATGATAGTATATCTATTAATACTATGGTATTTTTATGTCTATGATGAAATGATAAGTATGAGTCCAATTTCTCTTCCATTTATAATGTTATGATTGGATGATGTTTATGAAAAAAAATTAATTCCATGGGTTCTAATATGATGAATGATTTAAGTTATATTGGCACCAATATTTATGGTTTTCATTATGTTAGGTGTGGGACATATATATCTCTCTCCAATGCACTAGGTAAATAATTATATCTCATTAGTAAGAAATGACAGAAATAAGATGTGAATTTGGTTTAGTAATACAAGAATAGAATATGATAAATTTTTCTACTAGTAATACTTGACTCGAATGTGAGTAATTTTCAATCCAATAATACATGGTTGGAATGTGGAGTGAACCTTGTTCAGTAACATACAATTTCCATGATGATAGTCTTGAGAGTGAACCATGATAGCTAAAATGGTTTGGAGAGTGAACCCATTCAACAATGATAGTTTTCAAAAAGTACCCCAAATACAAATGAAATTATTTCTATGAATTTTTATTTTCCCCAATTCCATGTTTTTTATCCAAATCTATTATTTTATGATTCAAGTAATAAGAATTTTTATGATATATTATATAACTGATGATTACGATAATGGATACACAATGTATTATTTTAAAATTTATGTTCATATTCCTATAACCATATGTTAATGATATGATTCATTTATTTTGTTTAGAATTACTTTTTATTTGAGCTCACCCATTACATATGTTCCTTTTCCCAAGTCATAAAGAATCGTTTTAGGTAGGAATAAAAAATGGTATGATCTTTATGGGAATCATTGAATAGATTTCTCTAGATAGTATGTTTGTGTTCCATGATTCCAAAGGAACTAAACTATTAACGCCTTCTAGAAAATGTTTTTGTAGTATATGCAATATTCTGTAAAAAATGATGTAATATCCATATACTCTATTCTAGGATCATTATAAAACTCATCTAAAACAGGCACTTCATCCTCTCAAGCACCTGATAGAGGAAAACTCCCTATAGGAAAGCACATTCCCATACCTCACATTTATGAAATCCAATTGAATTTCGTTGTAGTTCTAGAAAATGTTTCATATTTTTATTATATTAAACTATAAAAGGATCTACATTAAACTATTGAAAAGGATCTATTATTCCATCATGTGTTTCAATTTTAGGTTACTTATATAGGCGTTTACCGATCATAGATAGACCTGCTTAATCTTCATTCAATCATCACATTAATAGAATATGATAATTAAAAATACGATACATGGAAACATCGGGACCTTATAAGTGTCAGAATTATTAGATGATATCTGCATCAAAAAATATTACATTGATAATTGCTAATGGGAATGTATAATTATTATTTGAATGAGTCATCAATTCGGTTGAAGTGAAGCCGCCCAATCCCCATCTAGCATAACACTCCAGGGATACGATTAGATTAAAAAATTACCCCTTAGTTGGATAATTCTCATAACTCAGTTTGGGGACCTATTTTCTAATTCTGAATTCAAAATCTTTGAAATGATAGAACATTCAAGGCCTTTCTTATAAGGCATTGAATATATCAACATGTATCAATCCGTTCATCATATCAAAAATTTATTGAGTACTATGTCAGAGGGAAAAGTTGGATTTTATTTTGTAATTAATCTCTATTTGAATCAAGTGAGCCTCAATATATTTATCTTTGATATTATCATTTTAAATAAAATCAATCCATGATAGGTTATGTATATTTGGTTACCTCTCCAACTTCTCTAAAAATGACCCTAAAAACCCATTCAAGGATCTGATTTGTTAGTATGTGATTTCTATCAATCAAACTGATAATATGGGATATAAACATGGTTTTTACTCATAAACCCTTTCAGTAGACCTCTGATACTTAAACCAATAAGGGATGGATCATTTTTATATCTAGAAGACTTATTCAAATAAATCATATTCTTAGACCATCGTGGATGGAAAGTGTACTATTCTCCCACTAATAGAAAATTTCACATAAAAAAATTTCAAGTTATTAACCACATATGGACATAATTGTATTACCCTAAACTATAGGAAACAATTCATACATAAAAACATTCATTAAATATCTTGGAATTAAGAAACTGTATATAGATTGATTCTTCTTTTGATACGTTACATAGTAGATTTTTGGTCCCCAAGTCAAGGCCCTACTATAGAAAAAAGAAATAATGATGCCCTATTCAATGTAAATGAGTTAGATTAGTATAGGGAATCCTTACCCATATATACAAAATGAAATTTTCTCATCTTAATGATCCATATGGTGATTCATATAGCTTTTATTTCATAGACCCATCGACAAATTCTGAACCTAGTACTGATTTTAATTGTTAATGTTGGTATATATGTCACTTAATGATGTTAAATTCATTCTGGAAAGATATCAAATCAACTCCACACTAGATGGTGTTAATCAGTCAATATAACATCCTTCTTTGAATCCCCCAATGAGAAACGGGAATCTATCACAATTTATTGTTTCCTATAGTAATCAACACTCCATTAAGATTATGAATCCTTGAAATGGTCCCCTCACATGGCTAGGTGACTTCACAACCAAAACACCACATCTTGAAACTGTGTGTAATTCATTCAAGATGCATTTTTTATAATGAAAAACATCACGGCACATATTTTTATTTAGAAATCCATTTCCATGAAACATTACAAAAAACTACATTGTTGACATACATTTTTTATGATGTAAAATTTAAAATTATTATTGTTCTCATTTGAGGGAACCACCATTATTGATGTTTTTCCCCTAAAACTCCTATATTTCAGATTTGTGTTAATTGAATATCATATCGGTGAGATATAGAGTGATTAATGGATTCCCAATCCTGGGCCAAGATTCAAAAAATATAGATTCTCTACTATATATCTATGTTCTAAAATCATAACAGAGAGTATTTGGTGGGTTCTCATTTCAGTAATGATCACATATTCAAAAAATTCTTCTCCCTATATACAGCCCCGATTATTATATAGAAATTTATTTAAAACTATATAAAACACGATCCCTATTTGCACATGATACATAGTGACGGTTGGATCTAAAATCTATTATATAGTCACATTATTTACATTTCATATATATGAGTTAAGCATGTGTGAGTAAGAAAAACAAAATTTCTGGAAAATATCCTGAAAAATGAGAACATCATACTAAGGAACATTCCATACATATAACATAATCCATTCCTTGAGAAATCTGGATTTCCATATTATTTCCAATGGATATCATAAACAATAGTGTTTTACTCTAAATGAAACCATTATTTTGACTATGAAAACTATGACCACATATGAATATGTATAATGTGTTCCCTTAATGTGGCCCATAAAATATAGGCATCTTTATCCCTAAGAGAAAATATTCCTATCTCCATGCACATTGAAAAAATATCCATGGAATCTAATTTTAGAAAAAAATTCATGAACATCCCTTAAGTTAATAACCCATCCCATTAAATGAAATTTGATGTCCCCAAGTCTATAAATTACCATCATACTTCTTCATACCCAGATAACACCAACTAATTTCATTCTGATTCACAGTAAAATATATCATCATGCATGAATGACCATAAAATGATCAATTTAAATCACTATCATATAATGTTAAACTGAATAGATATGACCTTATCACACAATGTCAATATTCACGGAAACATCCTCACCAAACTATGTAATGTTGCACAGTTCATGTACTTATCACATGATACAAAACAATGTATTATCGTGACCCTCACATGGGAGGAAGACCATTTAATGTGTTGATAACTCATTATATATTCAATATAAATATATAAATATATTTATACCAATTACCATAACATATGATGTGAATCCTATATCTTAAATATTTGGTCTATACCGTATAATGTTAATATACATGTTCTGGTCCATGTTATATGACCATAAAAGCTATAATGTGTCCCATTTAGAGGCACTAAAATACATGCAATCTGATTCATCTCGTGAGGATACATATTATAACGAAATCACATAACTGATACCAAAATCAATAATACTCTTGTCTCCCCAGTTGATAATAAATTACAGGGATCCAAGATGTGTGTCTTAAAACCATCACCATGGAACAAAAAATGTAACAAACATGAATGATATCTTTTATGAAAATAGGGCTCCTTAAATGAATCACATTAAATATATATAGACGGTACCATTATTGAAGAACCTTGTATACATAAAACATATTTCCCAGAAACAAATTTTTATAATTAAATTTTAATATACGGTGATGTCCCATTATATATGTTTATTTTAAAAAACACATTGAAAATATGTTTTAAATCAAAATTATATTCTTATAGTGTGAAATAATTTAACTAAAAAATTGGATATGATTACAATATCCCATCCTATAAAAAATGTGTGTTTTTAGGTGTGATTGGATATGTTCTTCAATGATCACTTTCTATGGGAAACAAAACCCATAATCCATCATAGATGTGATAGTCGTTGGGTGTTTCCAGTTCAACAAAAAAAATGCCAATGGAAACTAACCCTCCACAAAAGCGTACACAACTATCATTTGTTATCCTATCATATTAATGATAATTACATTAGTTTTATCACTCCTAAATCATTATTCCAATGATATTATTTATTTTTTATTAATGTAATGTGATTTTTGATAAAATTACCTCTTCATATTTTTAAATTTAAAATAATTTTTCTATTTATTAAAAGATATAGTATTATGAAAATACATACTGTTACATTCTTCATCCCTATTGGAATTAAAATTTTACACTTCCAGTACACATAAATATAGTATAATGATCACTTTTCATGTTTCAATTTTGAGGTTCATAATAAATTCAAAATAACATAAATATTCTTATGAAAAAAATGCAATAATCCTTTTAAATGATCCCATAACATGAAAAAGTTCATTAGTGTTGGAATTCCTACTTAAAAGTAAGTCTCATTTAGTGGCAATGTTACATTCTGGAATTTATCAAAAAAATTTATTTCTTTGATCCATAATAATCTGATTTAATTTGGATCAAATTTATGGAAGCATCCATAAATAAATTTTTTATTATTAAAATATAATTTTATTACATCAATTTGAATCATATTTTTATAAAATAAACTCATTGATTTTTCATTAATGCTTTCTAGATTATCAATTATTATTCTAATATACTAAAATATAAGAGTTTATAAAAAATATGTTACATGGAGGTCAGCATATTCCATAGTTCCTTTAAAATTAATAGGTGCTTCATATTCCATTGTTGGTTTGAAGTACTCAAAAACAGCATAATAGAAATTTTTATGCCTATTATGATTGGATAGTTGAGAATATAATATTTTTTTGCTATAAAAACTACAATTCTCAATATAAATGGGGAATTGTGGTTGTATTAGATTCCATGTAATGTTGTTTTCATGTAAACTAGGTATTGATATTAGTTTTCACATAAACATAGAAGGGGTTTAGGATTAGCATTGAAATAAAATCCTCAAAAAAATGAGAATGGGTTTTTGGAATCTTTGTCCATCCATTTTAAATTTCTATTTTTTCTAAAAAATTCAATAAGGAACAATGTATTTGTTAAAAAGTGTTGTATATTAAAACCCATTTTTAACTGAAACATCTTAATCACAAAATTCATATAACCATTTTTATGATACCATGTGTAAGATACTGGTACACACTGTTCTAGATGTGATTCTAAAAATATTGTTTATATATATATTTTTTAGAAAGTACCTAAAGAAACAAAATTTCTCTACAAAAGTGCATCTTTTCTAGTGTAGGTTTTTGAAGATGGGTAAAAACCATTACAATATAACATTCTTTAAAAAATATATACATATAAATTTCTTTGAATTCACTCAGGATATCTTTTTAAAGTAACCATTCACCTTTAAAACATCTATTGATCCTATAAAAAAATTAAACATTGGGTCAGCATAAAATATCTGAGTAAGAAGAGTTGGGAAAATATGGAAAATAGTTTTTATAAATACATTTTAAAAAATCATTCAAAATAATAATATTTTATTTAAAATAAAAAAATTTGATAAATAATTCCCCAATAATTAATTTTTAGGGTTTTAAAATATATAATAATTAATAAATTTCCAAAAACTACTGAAAAAACAAATCAATTTGAAATAGATATTTCAATTTCAAAAAACATAACATTTTATTGTACCTGGATTTCTCTATAATTTTCTAAAATCATTCCATTAGAAAATAATAGCATTTCATGTATGGAAAAGTCACTTGGAAACATTTATGTAATCCATGTGGCCACATGATATATATATTTTTGGACATCGCCTCCCTTAGGCTATGCATTCAATCCACATTCCTCATAATTACATTTTATACCCAAGTGAATTATTTTATAAAAAAAATTTCAGTGTCTTATTTTCTCATATCATATCCATTAATATTTTTTTAAGAATTAATTAAATTATTTTCTAATATGAAAATAACATTAAATTTTATAAAACATTGGGAAATTTTATTTTTATGATACAATCACAAATATTAGGATAAATCCATTATTTATGAAAAAAAATTAGGAAATAATTCGTTTTAAGGAATAAATGAATTTAAACAAATTATAGTATATGAAAGAACAAAATTTCAATATTAACTATTTTTTATGACCACGAAAATGATCATGAATGGTGTTAATATTTTTTAATGAAAAGTTAATGTATAAGATGATTAATTTAACATTTTAATTTAAAATAATATTCTTCTAATAAATCATTTTAAGAAAGAGGATTTAAAAATTAATTAAAAAATGTAACCAATAATTAATGTTTTTCATAAATTTATTATGTATTAGGAAAATATAATTCTATTAGTAGTGTTGAAAATAATAATAATAAATGAACCATTAAATATAAAATTATTATTTAAGAGGCAAGGTGAATTAAAAACAGTTATTTTCCCTTACATAAGCGGTTTGGAAAAAAACACAAATCATAAAATATTTTCTATAAAACAAATTCTCTTACAAAATTTTTTTATAATAAAAATAATGTTATGATAATAATTTAAAAATGAAAACATTTATTTCATATATCATTTTAATAATTAAGATTACATGCATAGAAATCTGTTTTCCTAAAAAAAGAATATAGTTTTGAGAAATTCAAATTATTTAATTCATATTCCATAGATAATGTTGTAATTTTTAAAATATTTTCATATATATTATTCAAAAAAATAAAATCCCATTAATAAATTTAAATCAATAAAAAATCGTAATCTAAACATTTTGATTCTGAAAATAAAAATTATTTATACATAAAATAGTAATATTTTTTAAAAAATAGTTATAATTAAAAAATATACACATACATAATATGGGTTTTAAAATAAAATAAACATTGACATTAATTTTTGAATATAAAATAACATTTACATGATATTGGAATACAAGTTGGGATTAGGAAAAAGTTTTTACACTATTGGAATTCAAAAATAATTTATGGGATGAGAAAATAGGTAGATAACTTTGGTAGGGGATTTCAAACTAAATTAGATGGATTTTGAGAAATATAATTATATTGAAATTTGGTTATCGGCCTGAAAGTGCATGGATTGGGCTTTTGACGGAAGATGATAATCCTTAAGGTGATTATAATGAACAAACCATGTGTATCTATCATTATATAATACTCCAAGAGGTCTTCAAGACTATTTTGGATTATGAGATAAGCAAGATAAAATAATAAAATTTTAAATCTTCAATATATTTATATGAATTTACTATGTTGATAAAATATTAATTTAAACATAATTTTATAAACAAATATATAATTATATATCTATTTTTATTCTCTAATTTTACTTGATAATTATTATTTGAATCAAATAAATCATCATTATTGATATATATCATTGACTATTTCAATGGTTTAATGATATTTTATGGTATTTTATGGACAGGTTGAGGCACACAATCCAATTACCAATGTATAATGACCATTTCGTTAAGGGAGGCTATTGCATGTAGTTAATATGTGTGAGTAATGGTTTTATTGGAAAGAGAAATTGAATTCCATATTGGCATACCATTTAAGGAGAATGAACATTGTCAGGTGAGGAAGACAATGATCGACAAAATTGAACAGATGTGAAGAGATTGAATAGATGATCCAGATATAACATTGTTTTTAATGGCTGGTAAATATTAATATGTCATCCCATCCCACACGGAACATTTCATCAGTTGGTTAGTGCTTAGTATTACAACGACTTCTACATGAAATTCAATTAGACACAAAGGTCAACGCTCAGATACATGAACATAGACAATAGTAAGACATGATAACCAACATAATCCCTTGCATTTATATGAGATAACCTCATAGGTTTCATGCACTAACTATACAATCCATCCATATTGTGAGGTTCATTATCCACACCTACTACCAAGTGAATAGTTATGATATCTCCCAAGTATGGTCGAACCCTTTTCCAACATGCTTTGTAGAGCTGGCTAAGCATGATTCTAGGTAGGCCAATTTTGTTAATATAATAAAATTTCAATTATCTTAATTGTGGTTAAATATATCTTCAAATGAATTATTCAACTAGTAAAACACATTTATACTTATTTTACTAATTAGTTTTAAAATTAAAAATTATATTTATTTATTATTAATTATTTTTACATTATTTTGTAATGATATTTTATTAAAAATTCTTGTTTATTATTTAAAATAAATTTGAAATTTATATGTTATAAAATATGTATATTTTAATTAACATCATTATTCAAATAGTAGAATCTATTTTTGAAATTTAGAAAAATTTAATACATATAATATGTCATAATTATATATAGATATATCATAAATAATATACTTTTTTAATTTATATTAAAACATATTATCATATTCTAAATTTAATCAATACCTAAAGATATTTATATACTTATTATTAAAACAACCTAATTCCTTTTTGTATTTTCACCATTACTATCATCCTTTATTCAATATAACTAAATAGTTAATTGGCAATGGAGATATTATTGATCCAATAGACACCTCACCTAAATAGACATTTTTTTATAATCCAAGATCATCTTATTTTAGATTTCTTGACCGCAAAGATACTTTTTTAAAATTTCTCATTATTTTTAATCTCATCATATTTTTGAATTTATACTTGTTGTGTTTCCAAGGGACATGTGCTATGATCTTATAATTACTATTTTGTCATATTTTGTCCAATATTATTCATGATTATTATTTCAGGTTTATAGAACCCACCATTTTAGCAGGAGCAGACCCACTTTTATTGGATATAATGTGTTTTTTTCATTACATTCACCTATTCTAATTCATATATTTGAAATTACTATTTATTTTTTATAAATATTTAATATACTAAAATTATGGTGTGTTAATAAATTCATAAACCAGATGGGGCACATTTACATCATAAGAAAAATCATAATCATACAGTATCACACAATATTTTACATGGACACACTCACACATGTATTTCAATCATACAAATCAATAATATATAATTTTCATATTTGGTAAGGACATCCTACCCGAGTGTTCTGACATTTCCTTATAAGATGCATCACTAAATAGTATATACACTCTAATTAATCCTCAATGAAATCCAAATTCATTATAACTATGATAAAATAATTAATATCGAAGAAGGAACATATAATATTGCCTTATATATAGATCAACATACCAAGAAATATCATATACCAACGGTTGATTTAGATCTATTTAGGGGATGGATGATCATTGTATAAATAATTACTCTAACAATTAGAAAAAAATAATTATAAATTTGATCATTATTAAATAAAAAGATATAACCACTATAGATTAGATATACGATTTAGCTCAATTTATTAAGAGGATTTAGTATATATTTGAGAACTCACCATTTAGAAGTCAGTGGATCAATACAATCTTGAAACCTAATAGGAAGGGGGTGTAGAGTTCTAATTACATCAAAAGGGAGCTCCTTTGATTTTTTTTTGATTTTAAGTCGAATAAATCAAAAGGGATGTGAAAAAGGCCCATTAGAAAGAATTATTGAGGAACCCTTAATTTCTATGAATTAGGGGAATCTCCAACAGTCCAGTGGGCCTCACACACTATCTTGTATATACATGAATATTCTTGGAATGGTGAATTAGACATAATATGTTCAGTGTCCTTGTTACACCTTTTTGATGGCTCCCATGTTCATCATATTGTACTGCCAACTCTACTAGATTGTTTGTTTCTACTATAGAATCATGTTGTTGGAACACAAATAGAACAAAGAAGCTATTTGGTTCCCCTAAATCCTTTTATTAAATTTTATAAAATCAAAATTCCTAAAAAATTCCAAATAATATATTTAAAACACAACTATGTTGTGGTAGAAAAAACATAACATACTTTTGAATCTTTAGAATATTAAAAATATACCCATTTAATGATTTATCTTCTTCAATATGTGTCTATAGTGGTCCTTCGAGAATATATATTACCATTATTTATGATCATATGATCCTCACTCCGAACGCTACTCTTATATTTGTCTATGATACCCCCGATCTCAAAAAAGTTTTACTATATTCCCCCTAAAACCATCCCACTTCACTATTGAATTTAAATTGTTCACTCCCAAAATCATGCATCTAGTCCTAATTAAACATCATTACAATTAATCACATATCCATGATCGATGTCAAACAAAAAATGAATAGACACATGGAAATTATTTTGAACACCTAGATACCAGGATGGGAGTTTTAATGTATAACAACATTATTCTTATATTAATTGCGAAATCAATCAGACCCACAAATCATAGTGTCAACAATCCTAATTTCTAATAACATTGATACCCCAAATGAGGTGATAACCATATGAAAACTCGGCCACCTATAGTGAAACATAATAGTAATATCCTTTATTTGTAATATGATCAACTCCAAAACTATGTATTAACATATTATACATAATTAATTGGAACAAGTAAGTTGTCTCATATGTAAAATTATACATCAGAAGATCTGCCTGACCAACTGAATTCCAATACAATAGTGAATGATATTATTACACAAATTGAGTCATAAATAGTGTCATATTATTTTAGAACTATAGAATGTTATTGTATGTAATAATTTATAAGTACATATGATTAACATAATCACAATTTGTATCAAGGATTCATGCTCGAAGCATTTTATACAAATTCAAGACCATCCTTGATGACCTTCCATTAATGTGGAGATGATACTCCTTGCTCAATTCAAGTTAGGTCCCCATATAATAATACAATAATTAAAAAAATAAGATTTGAATTTAGAATTTAGGTAATATAATATTATCCGAGGTACTCCATCCACAAGTAAAATCTCTTGCTCAAGAGCCCACCCAACTCATTTGCTGAATCAGTCTCTTGAATTGGAAAAAAATCCACCATTTTCAGCCAATCAACAATAATAAATAAAAGAAATTTATTTTTCAGTTCATGGGAAACATAGTTCATAATTCCATCACAAACACATTTCACCTCAATATATTAACAATTAGAGATTAAAAAAACATCGGGGTTTTTATACTTGGACCAAACACTATGATGGGTAGGACAATGAAATAAAAAATTAGTGAGGCCCTTTTTTACACCTTGACAACATAACATTCATCTAATATCATGATAAAAATTCATTTATATATGGTTCACCTACCTCTATGTACCATACAGTCCCACATTAATTTTTCGCTTATGGTATCATGAACAAAAAATATCTTGTGATCATTTATCATATCATTTCTTTCGAATGAAAATCCTAGAATTATCTCTTTCCAAATTATCATTATTTTATAACAAATCCCTCTGAATAAAACACCAATCTGAACTCCACCCCACCTAAGAAGGATGATATGATAACTAAGAGGGAATATTTTTTTACCCCTTGGTCCTAAGATTCTCCCACTAACCATTCTACCAACAATATTATCAGTAACTACAGATCCATAGTGGTATCTCTCTATGCTCCAATGAATTCATATAAAGTGAATCTATAATAAAATATACCTCTATGTGTATAATCCATCCAAAATTAAATTTTTTTTATATTCTCATCTCATCACATATTCTGGTGATTTAAGCCTTAATGAGAGAAGATATATCATATGATGATAGATTCTGTGTACATGATAACAATATTGTTGATGTGATAGGGACCCAAAAACATTATTTAATTAAACAACAATAGCATATAAAAGTCAGGTTTAGTATAGTTCTACTTGTAATGTGACACACACAAAAACTGATATGAAATTATATGATATATATACATTTAAAAAATATCCAAAACAAAGACCTATGTCAATGTAGTAAAATACACGTTGAGTCTAATATCTATGTATGGTAAAATTTGGTGCTACTTAAAACCTCATCTTTGGATCGGGGAATTCCAATTCATAGTTTTCTATTGACTAAAATATCAACCCTTCTTATTAATAATGTTCATTGGAGCATCCAAATACGACAAATCCTGAATCAACCATCATTCTAACCCAAGAAAACATAAGGAAATAAAAATATAGAACATTTCCTAGGGTATACCCAAGACAAAAATACCACTACTATCTCTATATATACATATATTTTGACCATAAAAATCACATTCCAAATGAGGATCACCTCAACAATATAAAATTGGATCTTTCAAATAATGTAATAAAGTAACTTTTTATGAGGTCAATTGAAAAACATTATCAATATTCCATGCATGAATATTTTGGGTTCATAATTATATGATGATATCACAAATGAATAAAATAAAAAAAACAAGGATATGGAAAAAATAACATTTTTATGTTATCCTTTAACACTACTAGATAATTATTCAACACTAATGGAATAATAGGATACTAATTCTATTCATAACTACTACAAAACATTGTATTTCATATATCCACTTCTATGAACCAAATCTGCTGGACGCCTAATCACATGTTTATCATATTAAACAATTAATATCCCCTCAAATAATCAAAAAATAATAATATATTATTGAAAATGAGAAATTATTCATCACTATGAGCTAGTTCACCATTTTATAGTACATGAATAAATGATGGATGTCATCTAAAACTTTATTAAACCAAACTACATAACCATCTGGTGAATCTCTTGGTCCATTTTTCTATAAATCCATAAACTACATGTTGGGTTTCTTAAAATTAATCAACACCATATGATAAAGGCAAATAAATTGATGATGTGCTCTTAGAAAATTGTTTGATCACCAAATTATGTCCCTAATTAGGAGGATATACTGAGAAATAATCTTTAAAGGAAACATAGAAATGGTCCACCATTGGAGGAAAAGAATAAAATTATTTTATACAAGAGTCATTCCAAATACGTTTTCTATAATAATTCCTAACTCGATCATATATGGTATCGTTATGCCAACCACAACATCCCATTTATCACTCAAAAAAAATATTTTTCCTTTGACGAAATAAATAATAATTATCACTTATAGAAAATGATTTCCACCCAATGGTTGTTGACGCAATCCTTAATGATTAGTAGATAAAATATATTCACCTGTATGATTATAAAGTCACATATGTTTCTATAACTAGAAGGAACTAAAAGAAATTATATAAATATATAGAGAAATTTTAGAATCCCTACCATTGGTCTATCAATATAACTAATTTCAGAAGTCAGCTAAATCATATATTATAACACATAAAATATATGAGAAGATATAAAATATTGGGATTCTAATTTATTATACAAAGATATAGAAAGTATAGCGGTAACATTAACTATTGCTACAACTATAAAAGGTCCCTTGACACAATCATCTGGAACCTTTACTTGGAATAAAATGTTCTTTCATCAATCCTATGATTTTATTTCCAAGGCACTTATGATGGATGTTTCATCAACCCCTATAGAACCTAGGTCTACTACTATGGTCCGTTGTAAGTCCCATGGATTACAACCCACATCTTTTAGATATCCATGTGGAATGAAAATCATAGTGGCCTCATTTCTAGATGCAATAGATTTCCCATATTTCCATATTAATGAAACATTATTTACGATTCAGAGAAAACATGTGATAGTTTCCACTATATCCAAAAATGATTCATAGGATCAAACATAATTTCCTAATGGGTGATGGAGAAAACTTTATCCATTAGGACAATCAACTACCACCGTATTATACATCCTTATCATTTCTCAATATTCAACCAGAAAAGGAAATCGATGTATTTTTTAGAGTCCCACACATATGAACAGAAAAGGAATAATAGATGACCTGATTCAAAATCCTCAGAAAAAACCCTTATTTATAAAATAAATAATCTGTATCCCCATATGAATTTTATTTAGGTAAAATCTCCAAACATGACACCTTCCATTCCTTTTATGACCCTTTCAAAAGAAAAATAGGATCAAAGAAAAGAAACACTTAAAAATGAGTATTATGGGTACATACTAAAGGTTTCTTTTTCTAATGCTCATTGAACTCCTCATCATGATCATGATTTTGTAAATCCATTAAAATAATTATGTAGATGATATTATTGTATATCTGATAAGTCATACCCTAAAATATTTCCACAAGGTTCATGAAACCCCACAATTTCATCACGGGTTATTAAACCTGAAAACATCCACTTTAACTAATTGATCATTTTAACACTAAACCAGAACAAATATTACACCAATGATATTGATCATATCCTTATTTTCCTAGGGTCCTCTAATTCTCTAAATAGATTTTTATACTAAAGATACATATTCAAATAATAATAAAATATTATAATATGAGATCATGAACCATAAATATGTACTATGAAAAAGGGATAATCTTGAAGTATTTTTGCAGCATGAAACAACAGTACAACTATAGGATCAAGCTTATATGCACACTTCATTACATCTATAGGCACTACAAGAGCTACCTCCATTACATGAGAATATTGAACCACATACCTATTCATATTCATATTATCAATAAATTACAAATGAACATAATGAAATTTACTAAAACCTTAAATAATACCACCACTCGTGAAATTATATTCAATCATATGTACATTACATGATCACTCATCCTTGGAGGCCACCAATTTTGACAAGGACCAACCCCAATTGTACTACATAGGGCATAACCAAAGTCACTAACACCTGCATTTTCATTCATTGACACATACTTATTACAAAACAAAGAATCCACTATTGAATTAATTAAAATGTTAATAAATTTATATCATAGAATGAAATATAAATGTTTATAAATGATATTTAATTACAGAAATTATTATTTATCACAACTAATTATATGATCAACATGTGATCTTATATGAATCTTCATAATTCATATATTTTCCCAAATACTATAAACTATTACATTAATATCCCATGCATAATTAATGTTAAATTGATCAATAATGTAAATTAAATGGTAATAGGTATTCTATATACTATTATCATGAGATCCATTACCCATGAGCTTGCTATATACATTTTTGGGACCAATAAATGTGTACAAGAAAACCTATATATCATTTACCATTACCCAAACATATTTATGACATTGATAAAAGAAAAAATATCCTCATTGACATAACATTATAATTACCTAACCCAAACTACATCATCAATGAAAGAGAGTTACATGTCCAAATGATTAACTCCCCATACATAGGAGGCTTTTGACTAATAGTGAGGGTCCAAACAGTGCTGTGGTTAGTCAATTTCATCAGTAACAAAAATAAATACATGATAATCACAATAAATTTAATAAAAAATTCCATGAAAGAAAAAATAAAATAAAATAATGTCATCATACAGTTATAAAATATTATATAGGTCATAAAAAATATTAAAAAAGACTCCCAATGTCTTTTATAAACCAATTTATGATAATAAAAAAATAGATATTTTATCCCTACACCAATAGTACAGTCTACCTCAACATTTCTTCCATCCTCCGAGATCAACTAGCTGAGCCCCCCGATGTAGGGTCCCTACCATTAGTTGGACCCATTACCATGAAATCAAAATATGCATCCAGATTATCATGCAATATGTGATTGTAAACATAGTAGGAACCCAACAGTTCATCCATTATATAAATCAAGAGTGTATCTAATGGTTTATTCCATGATGGAATATAAATAACTAAAATGAGAAACCCACCATATTCCTAAGATCATGCTCTATCATTTTTTCCCTAAGCCCTGGACATATATTCTTCAAATATAGACTTAATCAAACATATCGAATTATGTTATATATTAGGAAAAAAACATGAAAACCCACACCTTAGAATAAGGAACATATAAAAACAAATATCAGGTTACGAGACAAGGTTATCATAATTATAACACAACCTCAAGTCATGGAATAAGTCTATCATTTCCACGATTCTAATGGGTCAAGAACAAGTTCATCACTCTGATCGATCAAACATGGTCATGATCATATGTTATTCATACTACATCCTATATCATTTGTTTAGAATATAAGGACATTATATACTATACTATATCTCAATTCATGATTCAAGTATATTGTACCAATTAATAAATACTGAACTATTTTCATCATCAGCTCCAGAACACGTTATGAAAATCCCCCGCACTAGGGGAGAACTAGTCTATGATGACATCTCTTCATCCATGATACTAGATAAAAACCACACCACGTAATGAGTTGATATAGAACATGGAATTGTATAGATTGGAATAATAATAGAACACAATTCAAAATTATTAGAGGCCACACATGCCCAATATATAAAAAATCACATGAATACTATATACTATAATTATTCTAATGGAAACAAGAATGCAAAAATACAAAAACACACTCCATCATTTCCAATCGACCTTGATTAAAGGAAATATGTTTTATTGAATTTTAGAAATGGTGTGATGATATAAATTTCTAGGTTCTGTCATTGAACAATGTTTAGACACCACATATACCAAGATCTAATCACAATTCATTAGAATCCGGAATATAGATATATTATTTAGGAAGGAGAATATATCATGGGAATAGATTTAGTTCAAAATACCCAATCAAATCTACCATTAAGGTCATATATAGATCCATTCAAGGGAGGGATGCCAATTTTATAGATCAAATAATCACCATTAAACAATGAGTTATACTTTAAAAAATTAGATAATCCTAACATTTCTCCATAAAATATTATATCATTGATTCAACTCTCAAGTAGAATAGTATTTATACTATAACAATAATAAATAACTACTCGGGAGAGAATAGATCAATCCATAATTGAAACATAATGTTATACATATGAGAGAGAAATCAACATAAAATAGTGATCACAATTATATATTGTGTAAATAAATTTACCAATTTTTAAGGGGATGAAAAAAATAATATTAGAACAAATTTAAATATTATACTTTAATTTATTGTCCATATTGACAAAATTTATGGTCTAGTGGATCTACTGGCTTCGTGGTTGTTTCCTATGGGACGACTGATAACTATGTGTAGAATCATGGGATACTACCTCAATTGGTGACTTACCAGTGACTATGAATCAACTAGATAGTTATTCCCATGTTCTTCCTAGGCTACTTCCAACTCTATTAGGTAGATGGTGGAAGTGTACTAGGTATCTGTTCATACCTCATTTTCTCAAATTTTCTTATTAGAGTCCCTGTATCATTCTTTTATATTTTACAACTTCTGATATCATCTAATAAGCCTCAAATATATGAAAACACAAAAAAATATACTAAAACTAAGAATAAAATACCTTTTAGTTTTGAAGATTTTCTTTAGGCTATTCTTGTGTAAGAAAAATATTTATTTAACCAACAGATAAAATTGGGCTATATAATTTTGGAAGCATTTTTTACAACATCATATTTCATATTAGAGTGATTGTTCAATAATATTTCTATAGAAATATTTATCTTAAACATGTAGTTTTCTAGTTTTATTTCCAGAATCTTTTGTTATAAAATATTGAGTTTCAATAATTTCATTCATAATACTTTCTCTACCATAGGTGATGCATTGAAAAAATCGTAACAATGATCAATATTTTCTATGTGGATATCAAAATCCATATGACATTCTCTAAATTTTTGAAAGGTGACATCATGTATTCCTTTATTGGTGACATATTCTTACTTTTTATCAATGAAAATTTTGATCCAGATTAAATTCCAACGAATATAAACTACAAGTAAATCAATGAAATCACATATACTAGTATACAATGTAATAGTAATAGTATCAATATGTTTCTTTGTTATAGAATAGTTGGAGAAACCAAAGTCCAGGCTACGAAAACTCACATTATTAAATCTCCATGACTTTGATAACTCTTCAATCATATAATCGGTACTATTTGTCAAGTTAGATCCTCAAAAAAATCATTGAAGTGTTCTTTTCATCAATAGTTCTCTTTCATAGACTTGTATTCTTTACCTATGATAACAATTAATTTTCATCCAATTGATCTTTGACATTGTATATAAACATCATTAATATTTCGCTTTGTGTTGGTAATATAATTATACAATTATTTTCAGAATTAATATATTTATTTTACATTTAACATATATTATTTAGAACCCTTGGTTAATCATTCTTAGATAAACTATCCTGAAACATTTGTTGTTTTTATTGTGAAAAACCTTTTTCGTTTAAGACATGAACAGACCTATACATTCAACATTTTTCTTGTCATTTATAATTAGTTAGGGAAATTTATTTGAAATGGTAACACCGTTATAGTTTATGATATATATTTAAATACATTTAAAATAAATTATACCTCATATATATCATTCCATTCATGTAATATTGAGTTTAAATAATATATGATATATTATAAAAAATTTATTATTTATATAAAAAATTATCACATTTCTTCTTTATTAGTGGGTATTAAATATACAATATAAATTATGTAAATATATTTTTTACACATTTATAAAATTAATTATAATTTATAAATAGATTATAAATTGGTTATATATGAATATAAACAAACTGAAGGTAAATAGAGATATTTACGAGAAACTATTTTTTTGCCAATGCTTGTCAATCTTAAAATAAAAATAAATTACTATCGATTAAATATTTTAATAAAATGAAAATATTTTATATTTAATTATTTATTTTAACATTCCTATTAATTTATTCAGGGTAAAAAATAATAATAAATATTGTTTTTTTCTTAAAAACACATATTCTCTAAAAATTGGGTTTCATTATGGTTAATTATTTACATTACAATTTGTTTCATTAAATTATATATGTGGAACCATGAAAAATGGATTTACTATTTGGAATCATGATCTTAAAATTTTGTTAGAAAGATTTTTGTATAATAATAGTAGTAAAAATGGTAATGGTTAGTCACCTCAATAAGGCAACAACCATAAAAATATGTTAAAACATTGGGTTAAAGAATGAAAAAATGTATATAAAATGATTTTATGCTATTTGAAAGGTTTTTTAAATATAATTTAATTAGATTTTATAATATATTTTAAATAATAAATTAGAATTCGGGAACCAATGCATATCTTTTATGAAAAGAAATTATATTTTATTTAAATGAAAAACTAATTTGTGGTCATTTAATTAAATAGTATGGTTTGAAGGCTATATTTACTATTTTAATAATAGATATATTTATTAAAAATTAATTTTTTATTTTGTTACCTAAAAAATTTATGTAAATGATCTATATACATTATTTCAATGTTAATTATTTTTAAGATTTAAATTTTCATTTTTTTAAAATAAATCATTTTTTGTAATTATATATTATTTAATTTAATCCACCAAAATATTTTCATCCAATAAAACTGATTCTGAATTTTTATTCAAATTTTTTGAATTTTATATAAATTCCCCTATTGTTTTTTTATTAAACTTTTGTTTCCATGGAAACATTTATGTTTTCATGATTAAGGATAAATTTGTTTTAATGGGGGTTTAACTATAAGATAAAGATTATAATATCTATAAAACATGATTAAATGGTAATGTTTTAGTTTTTTATACCTCAATGGATATTATCTAACATACGTGAACCTTTTGATTAACCCAAAAATTATCATAACCATATATTAATTTAAATCATTGAATAATTATAAGAGTACCACTCCACTCTACTATAGAAGGGCACAACATATCCTCACTTATCCAGACCTCCTATGTTATATATCTCAACCAATACCATACCAAATCCATTTAGATAATCATTAAAAACTAATAATTTCATATACTCTTCCCCTATGATCATCCTTGGAAGTCATAATGTGTATTCCAAATGTAGTTTCCCAAAGTAGAGGCACTTTTTTCTCCCAAGAGTTTAAATGTTCATTTCTTCTTTTACTCACTCAAAATATATTGTATTAATTTTAAAAATATGAATCAATATCATCAAAATTTTTATTTTTTTTATTATTATATTAAAACGATTTTTTATATCCTTTCTATCTATTAAAAAATAATATTGTCGTGTGTGCACACTTTTGGACTGCCTCCTCCATAGACATATAATATTAATTTTTTAGTTTATGTACCCATGATTGGTAATATGATATATTTAATGATTATAAATGATATTAATGATATAATTATGAGTCTATAATTATGAATTATTTTTTACGTTTATTTATTTCCACAAATAAAAAAATAAAAAACCTCACTGGTGAATATATGTGGACTAAAACATCCATGATGTGATGTAATACATTTTCCACATTGATTTATATTAATTTTTATGATTTTTTATACTATGAATAAATATAAAAATTACATCACAATGATTATATATATAATGAAACCATGGTCAAAATGTAAGTCCTAGAACTATTAAACCTAAATTGTCGTAAAAATTGAAACATTTTTCACCTAGAAAATGATAATAATAAGAATTAAAAATGAAAATGTATAAGATTTTATAAATAAAAATATATAATATTATATGTACTAATATGGGTCTATAATAGATTCATATTGTAAAGACCCGGAAATTTCAAGGAAATTTTTTTCTTATTTTCTTTGGAATTTTGCGAGTGCGCAGTTGTTGACGGAACCTGATTCCAAGCCCCGGTGTGCCCAGAATCATTTTTTGAAGTTTAGCTCGGGTACATTCAGTGAACGAACTAGCGGGGTTTTCTAACTTTTGAACCGGTGCTAAGAATTGAAATCTAAGGGAACCATTGAACTCACGACACCGATTTTCGCTTAAGAGGACTTTCACCTCGATGGCAGATGATCGGGTTTCGGAGTTTGTTTTTAGGTTTCACGTGGATTAATAAAATAAAATAAGTGACAACTTATTTTATCTTTGTTGAACGCACACCATGTGGATAGTGTTGGTTAAAAGCTCCACAAGGGATTTGGTGGTGGGACCGCCACACCCTAAACACCCATGGGAGGATAATTAGGGTGGGGACCACCCGAGCTGCATAACCTCCCACGAGAGGTTATAACATGGGGTCCACACGGGGCTTAACCCCCCATTTAATGGGAGGGGAGGAAATCTCTCAACACTTCCCCATTAATGAGAGAGATCCTCTTGGACTCTAACTCCCATCTTAATGGAGGAGAATAAAACCTCCTCAGAACCCCCCTTTTAATGGAAGGAAAATCCTTGACCCTCTCCTTGTTAAATAGGTGGGGACCACCCGGGCCCCTAACCCCCCCTGGAAACTCCCCAAATTAGTTGTGTGATCCACTCAGGAAATTAATTTGGCGGAGTCTCTCCATATTTTGAATTTTTGAATTGTGCCAACCATCATGAACTTAATTAAGTGGGGCACACTTAATTAATTTCTGCCACAAAGAATATTAGATTATATTCTATAATTTTGGCACATTCTTGCACCTTGGGGTGGAGAGCTTGAGAGAACGTCTTTCTCCTGTGAAGAACACGAAGAACGCCGGCGACGCTTCTTCTCTGACCGTCTCTGGCATTCTTCCTCGGAGCCCCCCTTTCTGACGTGGTGCTTCTTCAAAGACCCTCAATCCCTGTCGTCAACGCACAGACGCACAAACTCGGAAGTGGAAGCGTGCGATGAGCGACGTCATCATCATCCCCCACGACGAACACACAACCCAATGAATAAAAGTTAGGGGATTTATTGTTTTTATTCATGCATACTATCATCGCCTTCCGTCATTTTATAAATTGGGCCGCATGTTATCGCAATAATGGGAGGAGGTAGGACCGCATGAACACGGCCGACTCTCCTCCCTCTTGTTGTTTGAACTTGTTGCGGCACGAGCAATGGCAGCGCGGTGCCGTCACACCACGCAGAAACAATGAATAATGGGAGAAGAAGCACGGCGCAGTTGCGCCTCTCTATTGAAGCCGAACAATCCGCGACTTCGTGGAGCCGTGCCGGAGAACCTCGAAGAGGTCGCAGCTAGAGCGTGGCCGCGGCGGAGGGGCACGACACTCTCATGCCGCGCCGATCGGACTAGGTCACGGCCTATGGCTGCGGTGGTGTGGGGAGTGGCGGCCAGAACAGTCGGCCGACGGAGCAGGAGGGCGGGACCGCGGCGGTCCCGTGGCAGCAGCAACCGGCCGGTCGGATAGGGCCGACCATTTTAGGTGGAGACCGGGGGTTCGTAACCTCCGGCTGGATCGAAGAGCGGCCCCGACATGGGGGTGGGGTTACATAAATAGGGGGCATCGCGCCCCCCTATTCCACTAAGCTTGGCCAGTCGAGCTGCCTATGCGGGCCGCTTGAGCGCACCAGGCCACCGGGCTGGGCCGCGCCCTAATGGGCCAGTCCCGGATCCGGTTCTGGTCGACCTAGGGGTGGTATCGGGCCGGGTCGGACCGGGCATGAACCCCGTATTTTCAGACAGAACCGTTCAAACACCCATAACATGGGGAATAGACCTCCGGTCGAAACACTGTTAGTTGCGATGCGATCCTTGGATCGAGACGGTCGCTTCGTTATATTACACTCAAGGATTCGAAGAACCGGGGGTACAGACGGGTTGGTTCGAACCTGAAACCAACCGGGTCCTCGGAGCAGAAATTTTTATAACTTGAGCTCCGGAAATCCGATTGACTTACTGTAGAATTTGTTTGATTCCTCTATATGAGATGGAAATTTTGACATACTTCGCCTGAGTTTTAGATGCAGCTGGTTAGTGGTCGGGTTGGATTGTAACTGAAATCCAGCTAGGCCCCTCAAACAGAAATGATGATAAGTTTCATACCGGACGTCTGTTTGACGAACCATCAGCAGTGTTGGTGATCATATTGAGAAACGGTCCCTATGAGTATACCCTATGATATTTTGGGGTACAGTTGATATACGGTCAGGTGCCTTCGTGTAGGAAACCAACCGGGCCCCTGGGACAAAAATGCTAATAACTCATAGACCGGGCGTCCGACTGACGCGTCGTCTCTTGCGTTGAGACCCCTAGGACGAGGCGGTCCTTTGAGATACTTCTTTTTTGGGAATTTGTGTTACATGGATTATCGACCTGTAGGTCATGTAGCGGACCCTACCGGAGATTAGCGTACGGAGTACGAAGACCGTGTAGCTGGATGAGACCTGAAGACTGCTTGTCAGACTCGAGTCGGAAGGGCTTGTATAGACTAGTGGGGAGAACTACTGTGTTTGGGTGGTGGACCCACGGCAGGGAGCACTAATGTGTTTGGGTGGCCGACCCGCGGTACTCGACAGAAGGAGTACCTATGCAGGCTATTAGGGGGGTTGAACTACTGTGTTTGGATGGAAGACCCCGTCGGGAATCACTACTGTGTTTGGGTGGATGGCCCACAGTACTCGACAGGAGGAGTACCTCAACATTGTTAGGTTAGTGTGAAGTACCTCGAAGTCATGACAACATCACTATACTCGACAGAGATGGGGCTCTTCAGTAGTTACAGTTTTGATAATGAAAATCCTGGTTTGAGGTGAGTCTATGACCTTTGTGTTTACCTCATGATTGAGATGGGTCACTTGATAAATTAGGTATATGTATGTGCATATACCTGGGTGGTGGTTATCTGTTGATTTCATAACCTTTGTGTTTCCTCATGATTGAGATGGGTTACTTGATAATATAGTTATAAATATGGTCATATATCTAAGTAAGGGTTATCTGTTGAGATCCTTATTTGAGGTTATCCATGTTGGATTTAGTGAGACCATGAGGGTATTGGGGTCCCTACTATGTATTTTTATACTCACCCCTCCACGGGCTATGCCTGTACCTCGATGTGTTTGTTGCAGAGGACGGGAAGTGCTGACAGAGGCCGAGTGTTCGAGGGTCGGACGGTACCTGGAGGTGGACGTCACGACGAGTCATTATTCGAAGGTGGACTTCACGAAGAGATGATACTCGCCTGATGTTGATGGGCGAGGGCGTTGTGGAAGCTATATGTACCTACCCTTCAGGTAGCATCTGTGGTGGACGAACCAGGAGCTGCGCTATCTGTACCTACCCTTCAGGTAGGATCCCTGGTGTATGATCTAGGAGCTGCGCTATCTATACCAACCCTTCAGGTAGGATCCTTGGTTGACGATCCAGGAGCTTATTGTCTCCTTCCGGTTGTTTTATCATTTTCCTTGTACTTTACAGGTGGGCTTGTATTTCCGGCCCCATTACATTCATCACTACTTGTATTCAGTTTTATTTATTTTTTACTTCCTCTGGTACTCTGGTTTTATGTTTTTATGTTTTATAAAGTAAATTCCTTCCCAGTTAATGGGATTTACTCCTTTGGTGCTAGTCGCCAGCCCCTGTCCTATGGATGGCGGGCTTGGGATAGTCACGCTATGGGACCTGAGGATGTGTCATGAAAAATTGGTATCATAGGGAGGTTCTACCGCAGAACATATAACTCTGATATTTTCTTTCTATGAGGCAAGAGTGTTAAGGGTACCAAGTGTGGTTTTCAGTTCAAGTAGTCCAGTGTTGGTGCGGGCGGCCGACGTGTCCATACACCGGGACCTTGACAACTGATTTCTGACTTTGTGCACGAAACACTGATTGAGTGTGTGTTTTCAAAGGGTTTCCCTTAAAATAGCTTAATCCTGCTCAGCTCACCAGGTATAAATCGTTTGACCGTGTCACATATGTTTTCTTCAGGATTCCTTTCCATGGACAACCAGCTAAAGCCCAGAGGGATGTATGTACTGAGAGCCTGTCAAGAGATGAGGCTTCAGTACATGGCCCTCTTACAGTTGAGGCACCAGCGGAGGCACCAGCAGTACTACCATATGTTGAGCCACCGATGCCACCAGCCCCAGCAGTAGGCGATGCACGCCAGTTGAGCGCACTGCACGTGTTCCAGCGCCAGAGGCCACCTAGGTTCTGGGGAGAGACAGACTCACAAGCGGCTGAGGATTGGCTAGAATTTGTGGTGGTAGTTTTCAGGATAGTGGGTACACAAGTGGACTTCATAGTGATATTTGCTGCGAGCCTCCTTCAGGCAGCAGGTGAGAGATGGTGCAGCTACTTGATCTAGTTTTGAGATGGGATGACCTTCACATGGGATGAATTTGAGACCTTTTTCAGGGTGGAGTTTTTACCAGTGGCTCTACACCCTGAGCATGTTCAAGAGCTGCTGCCTTTGCCACATGATTTTCCATTAGTAGCCGAGTCATCTGTAGGCAGTAGGCAGATGATGCAGAAGTCTTAGAGGACCAGAGCCAGTCATACGAGGAGCAGGAAGTGTTATGAATGTGGAAGGAAGGGTCACCTGGCACGTGACTGTCCGAACCCCCGCACAGTTGATCCACAGGCACTAGAGAAGCCACCAAGACAGAAGCAGTGGTGGGTGCTTGAGAAACAGGAGAGTAGTGGACAAGGCTGTAGAGCTCCGGAAGCAGGTGGACGGGAGTGGAAATATTGGATTTCTTTTGTCCCATGAACTTATAGTTCCATGTTGTTGTTTTTTTGTGTCTTTGTACTATGAGTTGCTATAATAAAAGACACTTATCTTTGTGTTGTTTTCTTTCCAGTCCTTTTGTTCAGTTGATACTGAGAGGTCCCTATTAAAACTGTTGACTTGACCCTCACATTCTAGATTTCTATTAGAGGATACCCAGTGACCTCACACTGATGCCGACAGTGTGAATAGACCCTTGTAGGCGAGAGTGATGGTTGGATCTCTTGGTAGCAGCGTCGAGGCCTTACGACGTCATGCATGGAATGAATGCATCATTAATGTTAGGATTGACTGTATTAAGAAATGGGTGTGGTTCATCCAGGGGATCAGACAGAGTTTCTCTTTTCAGCAATGGAGAAATCTTAGCAGCTCTTCCATATTGTAGGCAAAGAATGTGTAGATCATCCAGGAGAGGATGAAGACAGCACAGTGCAGTAAGAAACAGGAAACTCGTGCCCGTCTTAGAGACTCGGGTGTGTTAAATTTTTCAATAGGAGGAAGTATTAAGGGGGGATGAGTCTGTGATGTAGCAGACATGGAGGCAGATCTAGGAGTGCAGCATGAGGTGGTGTACATTTCAACATACTACAACCACACACCATTGTTGTCCCCTATAGGCTTAGGGAGCTAGAGAGCAGGGTAAGAGAGTAGGTGCATGCAGTCAAGGAGTGTGACCCAATGGCTCATAGAATGATTCAAAGGATAGTCTGTGTCCACAACAAGCTATCGTAGTAATAGACGTAGATATGAATCATTTCTTACTTCCACGAATCTTGTCCCAGACCTATAGTTTCCGGTAAGCCGTAGACTTGACCCTCACGTCTGGAGATACCTTGGGAGGAGACTCTATAATCACAGATATGCCGACAGTGTTATCTGACCCACGAGGTGAGAGTTTCGGTTGAAATCTCTTGGTGGCAGTGTCGAGGCCTTACGATGTTGGTCTGAGTATGGATTGGATCCACAGTTCATACACGGATGGACTGTATTAGGGAAAAAGGTTGTGGTTTATCTACAACATTGGGATTTCATTTTCCATGGTCGGTGAAAAGGAAAAAACAGAGAGTACAGTATGTAATCATGCATAAGAGGGTGAATTCGATCACTCATGAGATGGACAAACATACCATTGTGCCAGAATTCTACAGAGTTGCGGCACCACTTCCAGCAGAGCATTCAAGATCTGGGTTGACGGGTGATCCCAACCTATGGGCATTGTTTACATAGTTCACTGCGATGCATTAGGGACCAGACTCGGCTGTGTCCTGATTTAGGAGTTGGTAGTGATCACCTATGGATCACTGCAGATGAGACTGCACAAAGCTGACAGGAAGCCTCTAGAGTTCGAGGATGACGACCTTCTCCTTATACGGGTCTCACCTGGACTTCAATGTATCTTAGCTGGGGAGATATGTGCTTGACCCGACTGATATCATCGACCATGGGAAGTTGGACGTCGATGATGGGGCGACGTTCACAGAGGTTCTAGTGGTGAACGAGGATCAGCAGGAGCATGTCCTACATGGATGGTCGATTCCTTAGGTGCGCTTTCACTGGCAGCTCAGGGACCTCCAGGAGAGCACATGGGAGCGGGAGGCTTAGTTGTGTGCTCAGTACCACTTTTGTAACCCTAGATTGTGTTAAAGCTTTACGGGGACGTAAAGACCTGAGGTGGGAGTAATGTAATGACCCGGAAATTTAAAGTAAATATTTTTCATATTTTCTTTGGAATTTTGCGAGTGCGCAGTTTCTGACAGCACCTGATTCCGAAGCCCGATGTGCCCGGAATGATTTTCCAAAGTTTAGCTTGGGTACGTTCAGTGAACGAACGAGCATGTTTTTCTAACTTTTGAACCGTTGCTGGGAATTGAAATATAAGGGTACCATTGAACTCACAGTGCCAGTTTTCTCTTAAGAGAACTTTCACCTCGACGGCAGATGATTTGGTTTGAGAGTTGGTTTTTGGGTTTCCTGTGAATTAATGAAATAAAATAAGTGACAACTTATTTTATCTTTTTTGATCCCATGCCATGTGAATAGTGTTGGTTAAAAGCTCCACATGGGAGTTGGTGGTGCGACCACCACACCCTAACCTCCCATGGGAGGATAATTAGGGTGGGGACCACCCGAGCAGCATAACCTCCCACGAGAGGTTATGACATGGGGTCCACACGGGGCTTAACCCCCCATTTAATGGGAGGGGAGGAAATATCTCAACACTTCCCCATTAATGAGGGAGAGCCTCTTGGACTCTAACTCCCCTATTAATGGAGGAGAATAAAACCTCCTCAAACCCCCCCCCCCCCCATTTAATTGAAGGAAACTCCTTGACCCCCACCTTGTTAATTATGTGGGGACCACCCGGGCCCCTAAACCCCCCTCGAAACTCCCAAAATTAATTATGCCATCCACTCGGGCAATTAATTTGGAGGAGCCTCTCCACTTATTGAATTTTTTAATTCTACCAACCATCATGAACTTAATTAAGTGGGGCCCACTTATTTAATTTCTTCCACCAAGAATAATAGATTATATTCTATTATTTTGGAACATTCTTGTGCCTTGGGGTGGAGAGCTTGAGAGAACTTCTTTCTCCAGTGAAGAACGTGAAGAACACCGGTGACGCTTCTTCCCCGACCTTTTTCGGCCTTCTTCCTCAGAGCCCCCCTTGCTGACGTGGTACTTCTCCGACGACCCTCCTTCCCCATCATCAACGCACCGACACACAAACTCGGATGTGGAAGCATGCGGTGAGTGACGTCATCATCTTCCACCACGACGAACGTGCGCCCCGATGAATCAATGGTAGGGGATTAATTGTTTTCATTCATGAATACTTTCTTCGTCGTTAATCGTTTTCTAAATTGGGCCGCCTGTTATCGCAATAACGGGAGGAGGTCGGACCACATGAACATGGCATACTCTCCTCCCCCTTGATGTTTGAACTTGTTGTGGAACGAGCAAAGGCAGCGCTGTGCCGTTGCACTACGCAGAAACAATGAAGAATGGGCAAAGAAGTGTAGCGCCGTCGTGCCACGCATGAGAAACTCGAAGTGGCTGAGGCCGGACCGGGGCCGCGATGGAGGGGCGTGGCGCCGTCGCGGCGCGCCGATCGGACAAGGCCATGACTTGTGGCCACGATTGTCCGGGGAGAGGCGGCCGGAACTGCCGACCGCCGGAGCAGGAGGGCAGGACAGCGGCGGTCACGCGACGGCAGCAACCGGTCGGCCGGACCGGGCCGACCATTTCAGGGGGAGACTGGGGGTTCATAACCCCCAGGTGGATCGAAGAGAGGCCCCCACATGGGTGGGGTGGGCCATGGTTACACAAACAGGGGGCAACGCCCCCCCAGTTCCGCTCAGCTCGGCCAGCCGAGCTGGCCACGCGGGCCGCCCGAGCGCGCCAGGCCGCCAGGCCAGGCCCCGCCCACCAGACCGGGCTGCGCCCTAATGTGCTGGACCCGGACCCGGTTCGGGTTGACCTAGGGGGTATCGGGACGGGTCTGACCGGGCCCGAACCCCCTATTTTCAGACAGAACCGTTCAAACATCCATAACATGCGTTACAGACCTCCGATCGACGCACCGTTAGTTGCGATGAGATCCTTGGATCGATACGGTCGTTTTGGTATATTACACTCAAGGATTAAAAGAACATGGGGTACGGCCGTGTTGGATTGAACCCGAAACCAACCGGGCCCTCGGAGCGAAAACGCTTATAACTTGACCTCCGGACATCTGATTGACGTGTCGTCCACATTGATGGATTCCTATTGATGAGACGGAACTTTTGGCATACTTTGCCTGACTTTTGGATGCAGTTGTATAGTGGCTGGGTTGGATTGTACCCGAATTCCAACCGGGCCCCTTGAACGGAAAAGCTGATGACTTTCAGACCGGACGTCCATTTGGCGAACCGTCAGTGGCATTGCTGATCAAATTGATAAACGGTCCATATGATTATACCCTATGAGAGTTTGGGGTAAAATTGAGATATGGTCATGTTTGTTCATCCACGAAACCAACCAGGCCCCTGAGACGAAAAGGCCAATAACTCACAGACCGAGCGTCCGATTGACGCGCCGTCTGTTGCGTTGAGACCCCTATGATGAGGTGGCCCTTTGAGATACATAATTTTGGGACTTTGTGATACTTGGAGTATCAACCTATAGCTCGTGGAGCGGACCGTCCTAGAGACGAGCGTACGGAGTACGGAGACCCTGTAGCTGGCTGAGACCTGAAGAATGCTTGTCTGACTCGTGTCAGAGTGATTTGTATAGACTAGTGGTGAGCACTACTGTGTTTGGTTGGAAGACCCACGTCAGGGAGCACTACTGTGTTTGGGTGGCATACCCGCAGTACTCGACAGAAGGAGTACCTCTGCAGGCTATTGGCGGGGGGGGGGGGGGTGGGGGTGCACTAATGTGTTTGGGTGGGAGACCCCAGCGGGAAGCACTAATGTGTTTGGGTGGCTAGCCCGTGGTACTCAAAAGAAGTAGTACCTCAACAGTCATAGGATAGTGAGAAGTACCTTGGGGTAGTGACAGGATCACTATACTCGACAGAGATGGGGCTCTTTAGCAGTTACTGTTTCGATGATGAAAATCTTGGTTTAAGCTAAGTCTATGAACTTTGTGATTAACTCATGATTGAGATGGGTCACTTGATAACTAAGGTATATGTATCAGAATTTACTTGGTTGGTGGTTATCCGTTGATTTCATAACCATTGTGTTTCCTCATGATTGAGATAGGTTACTTGATAACTTAGGTATAAGTATGGGATTATACCTAAGTAAGGGTTATCTATTTAGATCCTTCTTTGTGGTTATCCTTGTTGGAATTAGTGAGAACTTTAGGGTCTCGGGGTCCCTTCTGAGTATCGTTATACTCACCCCTGCACGGGCTATGCCTGCACCTCATTGTGCTGGTTGCAGACGATGGGTCGCGCTAACAAAGGCCGAGTGTTCGATGGCCAGACGATACCCAAAGGTGGACCTCATGACGAGTCAGTATCCGAAGGTGGACTTCACAAAGAGACGATACTCGGAGGAGGTTAATGGGTGAGGTCTTTGTGGAAGCTATCTTTACCTACCCTTCAGGTAGGATCCTTGGTGGATGATCCAGGAGCTGCGCTATCTGTACCTACCCTTCAGGTAGGATCCATGGTGGACGATCCAGGAGTTGTGCTATCTCTACCTACCATTCAGGTAGGATCCCTGGTGGACGATCCAGGAGATGCTTTTCACCTTCCGACTGTTTTATCTTTTTTCTTGTACTTTACAGTTGGGATTGTATATCCGGCCCCTTTACTTTCAGCACTGCTTGTATTCAGTTTTACTTAGTTTTTACTTCCTCTTGTACTCTGGTTGGATGTTTTTATGTTTTATAAAGGAAATGACTTCACAATTAACGGGATTTACACCTTTGATGCTAGTCGCTTGCCCCTGTCCTATGGAAGGCAGGCTTGGGGTAGTCACGACACGGGCCCTGAGGACGGGTCGTGACAAATTGATATCAGAGAGAGATTTTACCACAGAACTTATAACTCTGATATTTTCTTTCTGTGATGCAATAGTGTTAAGGGTACCGAGTGTGGTTTTCAGTTCAGGGAGTCCAGTGTTGGTGAGGGCGGCCTACGTATCCATACACCAGGACCCTGATAGTCTTCCGAGTGATGAGGCTTCGGTACAGGGCCCTCTTGCAGTTGAGGCACTACCAGAGGCAATAGTAGTACTACCATACATTGGGACACCGATGCAACCAGCCCCAGCAGTAGGCTATGGAGGTCATTTGAGCGCATTGCACGTGTTCCAGCGCCAGAGGCCAACCAGGTTCTGGGGAGAGACGAACCCACATGCGGCTGAGGATTGGCTGGAGGCTATGGTGGGAGTTTTTAGGATAGTGGGTACACCAGTGGACTTCATGGTGATCTTTGCTGCCAGCCTCCTTCAGGTAGTAGCTGTGAGATGGTGGAGCCACTTTTTCAAGTTGTGCGACTGGATGACCTTCACTTGGTAAGACGTTGTGACCTTTTTTAGGGAGGATTTTGTACCAGTAGCTCTACACCCCAAGAGTGTTCATGATTTGTTTCCATTGCTGCATGATTTTCCATCAGTAGCCGAGTCATCTGTAGGCAGTAGACAGATGATGCAGAGTTCTAAGAGGACCAGAGCCAACCATACGAGGAGTAGGAAGTGTTATCAATGTGGCAGGAAGGGACACCTGGCACGTGACTATCCGACCCCCGTATAGTTGATCTGATGGCTTTGGAGGAGCCAACAAGATAGAAGCAGCGGTGAGTGCTTGAGCAACTATCGAGTAGAGGACAATGCAGTAGAGCTCCATAAGCAGGGGGACATGAGCAGAACTAGTGGATTTCTTTTGTCCCTTGAACTTATAGTACCATGTTGTTGTTGTTGTTTGTGTCTTTGTAAAATGAGCTGCTATAATAAAAGTCACTTATCTTTGTGTTTTTTGATTTTATGTCCTTTTGTTCGGTTGATACTGAGAGGTCCCAGTTAAAACTAATGACTTGACCCTCACATTTGAGATTTATAATGGAGGAGACCCAGTGACCTCACACTGACGCCGACAGTGTGACTCGACCCTTGGAGGTGAGAGTGAATGTTGGATCTCTTGGTAGTAGCGTCGAGTCCTTACGACGTCATCCATGGCATGAATGAATCATTCATGTTAGTATTGACTGTACTAGGAAATGGGAATGGTTCATCCAGGGGATGAGACCAAGTTTTTATTTTCGGCAAAGGAGAAATCTTATTAGCTCTTCCAGATCGTATGAAAAGAAGGTGCAGATCATCCCAGAGCAGATGAAGACTTCCCAGTGCAGTATGAAACAGGAAACTGGCACCAATCGTAGAGACTTGGGCATGTTAAATGTTTCATGAAGAGGAAGCATTATGGTGGGATGAGTTTTCAAAGTAGTAGACGTGGAGGAAGAGCTAGGAGAGCGTCATGAGGTGGTGTACATTTCAACATGCTACAACCACCCGCCTTAGTTTTCCCCGTCAGGCTCAGGGATCTAGAGAGTAGGGGAAGAGAGTACCTACATGAGGTCAAGGAGTGTGACCCAATGTATCTAAGAATGATTCAAGTGACAGTCTATGTCCACTACTAGCTTCCATAGTAACAGACGTATATATTAATCATTCCTTCCTTCCACGAATCTTGTCCCAGACCTAGAGTTTCCGGTAACCGTAGACTTGACCCTCACCTCTGGAGATACCTTGGGAGGAGACTCGATAATCACACTTATGCCGACAGTGTGATCTAACCCATGAGGCAAGAGTTTCAGATGGAATCTCATGGTAGCAGTGTTGAGGCCATAAGATGTTGGACTGAGTATGGATTGGATCCACAGTTCATACACAGATTGATTTTATTAGGAAAAAAGGTTGTGCTTTATCCGCAACAGTGGGATGGGGTTTTCCTTTGTCGGCGAAAAGGAAAACCCAGGCTGCACAGGATGAAATCATGCATAAGTGGGTGCATTGGATCGCTCAGGAGATGGCCAAACTTACCATTGTGCCAGAATTCTCCAGAGTTGAGACTCCACTTCCAACAGAGCTTTCAGGAGTTGGGTTGACCAGTGAGCCCAACCTGTTGGCATTGGTTACATAGTTCACTACGACGTATTAGAGACCAGACTCGGGTGTGTTCTGATGTAGGAGTGGCTAGTGATCACCTATGGATCACGCCAGATGAGACTGCACAGAGCTGACAGGAAGCCTCTAGAGTTCGAGGATGAAGACCACGCCCTTATACAGGTCTCACCTTGAAGAGGTTTACGGAGATGTGTCCGAGGAAGCAAGTAATCTCCGAGGTTCAGTGGACCTTTTCAGGTCCTCAATAGGGTAGGATAGGTGGCGTACCGTTTGACCCATCCACATTAGTTGCACCAGGTGTACATCGACTTCCATGTATCTTAGCTGGGGAGATACGTGCTTGACCCGACGCATATCATCAACCATGGGAAGTTGGACGTCGATGATGGGGCGACGTTCATAGAGGTTCTAGAGGAAAATGAGGATCAGCAGGAGCAGTTCCTACGTGGACAGTTGATTCCTCAGGTGTGATTTCATTGGCAGCTCAGGGACCTCCAGGAGAGCACATGGGAGTGGGAGGCTCAGTTGCATGTTCAGTACCACTTTTGTATCCCTATGTTGTGTTAAAGCTTTAAGGGGACGTAAATCCCTGAGGTGGGAGTAATTTAAAGACTCGGAAATTAAAAAGAATTTTTTTTATTATTTTCATTGGAATTTTTCTAGTGCACAGTTTCTGACGGCACCTGATTCCGAGGTCCCCGGTGTCCCCGAAATAAATTTCTGATGTTTAGCTCGGGTACATTTAGTGAACGAACAAGCGGGTTTTTCTAACATTTGAACCAGTGCTCGGATTTGAAATATAAGGGCACCATTGAACTCGCGGCATCGGCTTTCTCTTAGGAGGACTTTCACCTCGAAGGCATATGATCGGGTATGAGAGTTGGTTTGTGGGTTTTACGTGGATTAATAAAATAAAATAAGTGAAAACTTATTTTATCTTTGTTGAACCAATGCCATGTGGATAGTTTTGGTTAAAAGCACCACATGGTAGTTGGTGGTGGGACTGCCACACTGTAACCTCCCATGGGAGGATAATTAGGGTGGGGACCACTCGAGCAGCATAACCTCCCACGAGAGGTTATGACATGGGGTCCACATGGGGCTTAACCCCCCATTTAATGGGAGGGGAGGAAATCTCTCAACACTTCTCCATTAATGAGGGAGAGACTCTTGGACTCTAACTCCCCTCTTAATGGAGGAGAATAAAACCTCCTCACACACCCCCCCATTTAATTGGAGGAAACTCCTTGACCATATCCTTTTTGATTAGGTGGGGACCACCCGGGCCCCTAAACCCCCCTCGAAACTCCCCAATATAATTATGTCTTCCACTCGGTCAATTAATTTGGCAGAGCCTCTCCACTTTTTGAATTTTTGAATTATGCCAACCATCGGGAACGTAATTAAGTGGGTCCCACTTAATTAATTTCCACCTCCAAGAATAATAGATTTTATTATATTATTTTGTCACGTTCTTGATCCTTGGGGTGGAGATCTTGAGAGAACTTCTTTCTCCAGCGAAGAATGCGAAGAACTCCAGTGACGCTTCATCCACGACCATCTTCGGCCTTCATCCTCAGAGCCACCCTTTTTGACATGGTGCTTCTACGACAGCCCTCCTTCCAGGTCATCAATGTACCGACGCACGAACTCGGATGTGGAATCATGTGGTGAGTGACGTCATCATCTTCCCCCACGACGAACGCACACCCCGATGAATCAAAGGTGGGGGATTAATTGTTTTTATTCGTGAATATATTCCTAGATGTTCATCATTTTCTAAATTGGGCCGCCTATTATCGCAGTAACGAGAGGAGGTTCGACTGCACGAACACGGCCGACTCTCCTCCCCCCATGATGTTTGAACTTATTGCGGCACAAGCAAAGGCCGCACGGTGTCATTGCACCGCGCAGAAAAAATGAAGAATGGGAGAAGAATCGCGGCGCCGTTGCGCCGCGCCGGAGAATCTCGAAGAGGCCGCGGCAGGAGCGGGGCCACGGTGGAGGGGCGCGGCGCCGTCGCTGCTTGCCGATCAGACCAGGCCGCGACCTATGGTTGCGATGGTGCAGGGAGTGGCTGTCGGAACCACCGGCCACCAGAACATGAGGGCGGGACCGCCGAGGTCCCGCGGCAGCAGAAACCGGACGGCCGGACTGGGCCGACCATTTTAGTGGGAGACCGGGGGTTTGTAACCCCCGGATCGATCGAAGAGTGGCCCCCACGTGGGGGGGGGGGTTACAAAAACAGGGGGCAGCGCCCCCCCCCCCCTATTCCGCTCAGCTCGGCCACGTGGGCTGCCCGAGTGCGCCATGCCACCGGGCCGGGCCACGCCATAATGGGCCGGACCTAGACCCGGTTCGGGTCGACGAGGTTCGGTTTGACCCTGACTGTATCGGGTCGGGTCGGACCGGGCCCGAACCCCCTCTTTTCAGACAGAACTGTTCAAACGCCTATTACATGGGATAAGAACAACCGATCGACACACCATTAGTTGAGATGTGATCATTGGATCAAGACGGTCGTTTCGGTATATTACACTCAAGGTTTTAGAGAACATGGGGTATGGACGGGTTGGTTCAAACCCAAAACCAACCGGGCCCTTGCAGTGGAAACGCTTATAACTTGAGCTCCGGACATGCGATTGATGTGTCGTTGACATTATTGGATTCCTCTAAATGAGACGGAACTTTTGGCATACTTCGCATTTGTTTTGGATAAAGCTAGTTAGTGGCCATGTTGGATTGTAACCGAAATCCAACCGGGCTCCTAGAACGGAAAAGCTGATAACTTTCAGACCGGACGTCCGTTTGATGAACCGTCAGCAGCATTGGTGATCACATTGAGAAAAAATCCCTATGATTATACCCTATGAGAGTTCAGCATACATTTGAGATACGGTCGGGTTGGTTCGTACACGAAACAAACCAGGCCCCTAGGACGAAAAGGCTAATAACTCACAGACCGGGGGTCCGATTGACGCATCGTCTGCTGAGTTTAGATCCCTATGACGAGTCAATACATTGAGATACTTCTTTGTGGAACATTCTGATACATGGAGTATCAAACTGTAGCTCGTGGAGTGGACCCTCCCGGATACGAGCGTACGGAGTACGTAGACCGTGTAGCTGGCTGAGACCTAAAGACTGCTTCTCTGATTCGAGTCGGAGTGACTTGTATAGCCCAGTGGAGAGCACTACTATGTTTGATTGGTAGACCCATAGTGGGGAGCACTACTGTGTTTGGGTTGAAGGCCCACAGTAATCGACAGAAGAAGTACCTCTGAAGGATATTCGGGGGGTGCATTACTGTGTTTGGGTGGCAGACCCCGGCGGGAAGCACTACTGTGTTTGGGTGGATGGCACGCGGAACTCGACAGGAGGAGTACCTCAGTAGTCTTAGGTTAGTGAGTAGTACCTCGGAGTGGTGACATGATCACTATACTCGATAGAGACGGGGCTCTTCAACAATTTCAGTTTTGATAATGAATATTCTGGTTTGAGCTGAGTCTATGACCTTTGTGTTTAAATCATGATTGAGATGAGTCACTTGATAACTTAGTTATATGTAAGGTCATATAACTGGGTGGTGGTTATCTGTTTATTTCATAACCTTTGTGTTTCCTCATGATTGAGATGGGTTACTTGATAACATAGGTATAATTATGGGCTTATTCCTAAGTATGGGTTATCTATTGAGATCCTTATTTGTGGTTATTCTTGTGGGATTTAGTGAGACCTTGAGGGTCTCGGGGTCCCTACTGAGTATCGTTATACACACCTCTGCACGAGTTATGCCCACACCTCGTTGTGTTGGTTGTAGATAACGGGCACTGCTGATAGAGGCCGAGTGTTCGAGGGTCAGACGGTACCCAGAGGTGGTCCTCATGACGAGTCAGTTTCTGAAGGTGGATGTCATGAAGAGAAAATACACATAGGAGGTTAATGGGAGAGGGCATTGTGGAAGCTATCTGTACCTCCCATTCAGGTAGGATCCGTGGTGGACAATCCAGGAGCTGCGATATCTGTACCTACCCTTCAGGTAGGATCCGTGGTTTATGATCCAGGAGCTACGCTATTGATACCTACCCTTCAGGTAGGATACCAGGTGGACGTTTCAGGAGCTTCTTGTCACCTTCCGGCTATTTTATCATTTTCCTTGTACATTATAGTTGTGCTTGTATTTCCGGCCCCTTTACTTTCAGCACTTCTTGTATTCAGTTTTACTTATTGTTCAGTTCCTCTTTTACTCTGGTTTGATGTTTTTATGTTTTATAACTGCAATGACTTCCCAGTTAACGGGATTTATGCCTTTGGTGCAAGTCGCCAGCCCCTGACCTATGTAAGGCAGGCTCTGGGTAGTCACGACACGGGCCCTGAGGACGGGTCATGATAAATTGATATCAGAGGGAGATTTTACCACAGAACATATAACTTTGATATTTTCTTTCTATGAATCAATAGTGTTAAGGGTACCGAGTGTGGTTTTTAGTTCAGGGAGTCCAGTTTTGTTGCGGGTGGCCGACGTATCCATACACAATGACCCTGAAAACTGATTTCCGACTTTGTGCACGAAACACTGATTGCATGTGTGTTTTCAAAGGTTTTCCCTTAAAACAGCTCAAACCAGGTCAGCTCCCCATTTATAAATCGTTTTACCATGTCACATATGTATCTTTCAGGATACCATTCCACGGACGACCAGCTAGTGCCCAAAGGGATGTACATACTGACAGCCTGCCGAGTGATGAGGCTTCGGTACATGGCCCTCTTGCTGTTGAGGCACTAGTAGAGGCACTAGTAGTACTACCATACATTTGGCCACCGATGCCACCAGCCCCAGCAGTAGACGATGCAGGATGTTTGAGCACACTGCACGTGTTCCAGCACCAGAGGCCAACCAGGATCCGGGGAGAGATGGACCCACATGCGGCTGAGGATTTGCTGGAGGCTGTGGTTGGAGTTTTCAGGATAGTGGGTACACCAGTGGACTTCATGGTGATCTTTGCTGCCAGCTTTATTCAGGCAGTAGCTGAGAGATGGTGGAGCCACTTGTTTAAGTTTTTCAATGGGATGACCTTCACTTGGGAAGACATTGTGACCTTTTTCGGGGTGGATTTTGCACTAGTGTCTCTACACCCCGAGCGTGTTCAAGAGCTGATACCTTTGCCGCATGATTTTCCATCAGTATCTGAGTCATCTGTAGGAAGTAGACAGATGATGCAGAGGTCCAAGAGGACCAGAGCCAGCCGTACGAGGAGCAGGAAGTGTTATGAATATGGTAGGAAGGGACACCTTGCATGTGACTGTCTGACCCCCCGCACAGTTGATCCGAAGGCTTTAGAGGAGAAACGAAGACAAAAGTAGCGGTTGGTTCTTGAGAAAAAGTCGAGTAGTGGACAAGGAAGTAGGGCTCCGGAAGCAGGTGGACACGAGAGGAACTAGTGTATTTTTTCCCTTTAATGTCTAGTTCCATGTTGTTGTTGTTGTTTTTGTGTCTTTGTACTATGATCTGCTATAATAAAAGACACATATCTTTGTTTTTTTTCCTGTCCTTTTGTTCGGTTGATACTGAGAGGTCCCAGTTAAAAGTATTGACATGACCCTCACTTTCGAGATTTTTACTGGAAGATACCCAGTGACCTCACACTAATGACGACAGTGTGACTTGACCATTGGAGGTGAGAGTGATGGTTGGATCTCTTGGTAGTAGCGTCAAGGCCTTACGACGTCATCCATTGCATGAATTCATCATTCATGATAGGATTGACTGTATTAGGTAATGGGTGTGGTTCATCTAGGGGATGAGACCGAAATTTTCTTTTCGGAAAATGAGAAATCTTAGCAGCTCTTCCAGATCGTAGGCAAAGAAGGTGAAGATCATCCTAGAGTGGATGAAGACTGTACAGTGCAGTAAGAAACAAGAAACCGGCGCCAGTCTTAGAGACTTGGGCATGTTAAATGTTTTAATTAGAGGAAGCTTTACGGTGGGATGAGTCTGCAAAGCAGCTGACGCGGAGGAAGAGCTAGGAGATTGTCATGAGGTGGTGTACATTTCAACATGCTACAACCACCCGCCTTAGTTTTCCCCGCCAGGCTCAGGGTGTTGGAGATCAGGGGAAGAGAGTAGCTGCATGCGGTCACAAAGTGTGACCCAATGGCACTAATAATGATTCAAGAGATAGTCTATGTCCACTACTAGCTTCCGAAGTAACAGATGTAGATATGAATCATTCCTTCCTTCCACGAATCTTGTCCCAGACCTAGAGTTTTCAGTAAGCCGTAGACTTGACCGTCACGTCTGGAGATACCTTGGGAGGAGACTCAATAATCACACTTACACCGACAGTGTGATCTGACCCATGAGGTGATCATTTTGGATAGAATCTCTTGGTATCAATGTTGAGGCCTTACAGTGTTGGTCTGAGTATGTATTGGATCCACAGTTCATACACGGATTGATTGTATTAGGAAAAAAGGTTTTTCATTATCCACAACATTGGGATGGGGTTTTCCTTGGTCGGTGAAAAGGAAAGCCCAGGCAGCACAGGATGGAATCATGCATAAGAGGGTGCATTTGATCGCTCAGGAAATGGCCAAACTTACCTTTGTGCCAAAATTCTCCAGAGTTGTGGCACCACTTCCAGAAGATCTTTCAGGAGCTGGGTTAACCGGTGATCCCAACCAGTGGGCGTTAGTTACATAGTTCACTGCGACGCATTAGGGACCAGACTCGGGTGTGTCTTGATGTAGGAGTGGGAAGTGATCGCCTATGGATCACAACAGATGATTCTACACAGAGCTGACAGGAAACCTCTAGAGTTCGAGGATGACGACCACGTCCTTATACGTGTCTCACCTCGATGAGGTTTACGGAGATGTGGCCGAGGTGGCAAGTAATCTCCGAGGTTCATCGGACATTTTCAGGTCCTCAGTAGGGTAGGCCAGGTGGCGTTCCGTTTGAACCATCCATATCTGTTGAACCATTGCATGTCGACTTCCACGTATCTCACCTGGGGAGATATGTACTTGACCCGACACATATCATCGACCATGGGATGTTGGACGTCGATGATGGGGATACGTTCATAGAGGTTCTAGTGGAGAATGAGGATCAGCAAGAGCAGGTCCTACATGGATGGTTGATTCCTCAGTTGTGCTTTCATTGGCATTAGGGACCTCCAGGAGAGCACATGGGAGTGGGAGGGTTAGTTGTGTGCTCAGTACCACATTTGTATCCCTAGGTTGTGTTAAAGATTTACGAGGACGTAAAGCCCTGAGATGGGAGTAATGTAATGTCCTCGAAATTTCAGGGAATTTTTTTTCGTTTTTTCTTTGAAATTATGCGAGTGCACAGCTTCTCACGACACCTAATTCTGAGGACCGGTGTGCCCGAAATCATTTTCTGAAGTATAGCTCAGGTACGTTCAGTGAACGAACGAGCTGGTTTTTCTAAATTTTTAACCAGTGCTCGGAATTTAAATCTAAGGGTACCATTGAACTCGCGGCGCTGATTTTCTCTTAATAGGTCATTCACCTCGACGGCAGATGATCGGGTATGAGAATTGGTTTTTGGGTTTCACATGGATTAATAAAATAAAATAAGTGACAACTTATTTTATCTCTATTGAACCCATGCCATGTGGATAGTTTGGGTTAAAAGCTCCACAAGGGATTTGGTGGTGGGACCTCCACACCCTAAGCTCCCATGGGAGGATAATAAGGGTGGGGACCACTTGAGAAGCATAACCTCCCACGAGAGGTTATGACATGGGGTCCACATGGGGCTTAACCCCCCCATTTAATGGGAGGGGAGGAAATATCTCAACACTTACCCATTAATGAGGGAGAGCCTCTTGGACTCCAACTACCCTCTAAATGGATGAGAATAAAACCTCCTCAAACCCCCCCCCCCATTTAATTGAAGGAAACTCCTTGACCCTCTCCTTGTTAATTAGGTGGGGACCAACTGGGCCCCTAAACCCCCCTCAAAACTCCCCAATTTAATTATGTCATCCACTCGGGCAATTAATTTGGTGGAGCCTCTCCACTTTTTGAATTTATGAATTGTGACAAACATCAGGAACTTAATTAAGTGGGTCCCACTTAATTAATTTCCTCCACCATGAATAATAGATTTTATTCTATTATTTTGGCACGTTCATGCACCTTGGGGTGGAGAGCTTGAGAGAACTTCTTTCTCCAGCGAAGAATGCGAAGAACGTCGGCGACGCTTCTTCCCCGACCTTCTTCGGCCTTCTTCCCCGGAGCCCCCCTTTCTGACATTGTGCTTCTACGAAAACCCTCCTTCCCCGTCTTCAATGCAACAACGCATGAACTCTGAAGTGGAAGAATGCGGTGAGCGACATCATCATCTTCCCCCACGACGAACGCGCACCCCGATGAATCAAAGGTGGGGGGTTAATTTTTTGTATTCGTGAATACTTTCATAGACATTCATCATTTTCTAAATTGGGCCGCCTGTTTTCGCAATAACGAGAGGAGGTCGGATCGCACAAACAAGGCTGAATCTCCTCCCCCTTGATGTTTGAACTTGTTTCAGCACGAGCAAAGGTAGAGCGGTGTTGTTGCACCGCGTGGAAACAATGAAGAATGGGAGAAGAAGTGCGGCACCGTCGTGCCGCACAGGAGAACCTCAAAGAGGTCGCAGCAGGAGTGGGGTCGTGGTGAAGGGGCGCGGCGTCGTCACGCCGCACCAATTGTACAAGGCCGCGGCCTATGGCCGCGATGGTGCGCGGAGCGGCAGCCGGAAGCACCGGCCACCGGAGCAGGAGTGCGGGACCGCGGCAGGACCGTGGCGGCAACAACTGGCTGGCCGGACTGGGGCGGCCGTTTCAGGGGGAGATCAGGGGTTCGTAACCCATTGCTGGATCAGAGAGCGGCCACCATGTGGGGGGGGGGGGGGGTAGCGGTTACACAATTACGGGGCAGCGCGCCCCCTGTTCCGCACAGCTTGGCCAGCCGAGCTGGCCACGCGGGCCGCCCGAGAACGCCAGGCCACCAGGCCGCCCAGGCCGGTCTGTGCCACGCCCTAATGGGCTGGACCCGGACCCGATTCGGGTCGACCAGGTTCGGTTCGACCCAGGGGGGTATCTGGCTAGGTCGGACACAGCCCGAACCCCCTATTTTCGGACAACACCGTTCAAACGCCCATAACATGGGCTACAAACCTCCAATTGATGCACTGTTAGTTGTGATGCGATCCTTGGATCATTACGGTCGTTTTGGTATATTACACTAAATGTTTAGGAGAACATGGGTTATGGCTCGGTTGGTTCGAACACAAAACCAATCGGGCCCTCAGAGCAGAAACACTTATAACTTGAGCTTCAGACATCCGATTGACGTGCCATTGACTTTGTTGGATTCCTCTTGATGATACGGAACTTTTGGCATACTTATCATGTTTTTGGATGCAGTTGGTTAGTGGACGGGTTGTATTGTACCCGAAATCCAACCGGGCCCCTAGAATAGAAAAGTTGATAACTTTCTAACCGGATGTTCGTTTGACGAACCGTCAGCGGCGTTGGTGATCACGTTGAGAAACGATACCTATGAGTATACCCTATGAGAGTTCGGGGTAAGGTTGAGATACGGTCGGGTTGGTTCGTACACAAAACGAACCAGGCCCCTGAGACGAAAAGGCTAATAACTCACAGATCGGGCGTCCGATTGATGCGTTGTTTGTTGCGTTGAGACTCCTATGACGAGTCAGTCCTTTGAGATAATTCATTGTGGAACTTTCTGATACATGGAGTATCGACCTGTTGCTCATGGAGTGGGCCCTCCCGTAGACGAGCATACGTAGTACGAAGATCGTGGAGCTGGCTGAGACCTGAAGACAGCTTGTCCGACTCGAGTTGGAGTTACTTGTATATCCCAGTGGGGAGCACTACTATGTTTGGGTGGCAGACCCATGGCGTGGAGCACTACTGTGTTTAGGTGGAAGACCCGCAGTAATCGACAGAAGGAGTGCCTCTGAAGGCTATTAGGGGAGTGCACTACTGTGTTTGGGCGACAGGACCCCGCGGGAAGAACTCCTGTGTTTGGGTGGCTGGCGCGTGGTACTCGATAGGAGGAGTACCTCAGCATTCTTAGGTTAGTGAGCAGTACCTCGGAGTCGTGGCAGGATCACTATACTCGACATAGATGGGGATCTTCAGATGTTATGGTTTCGATATTTAAAATCCTGGTTTGAGCTGAGTCTATGACCTTTTTGTTTACCTCATGATTGAGATGAGTCACTTGATAACTTAGGTATATGTATGGGAATATACGTGGGTGGTGGTTATCTGTTGATTTCATAACCTTTGTGTTTCCTAATGATTGAGATGGGTTACTTGATAACTTAGGTATATGTATGGGCATATACCTATGTATGGGTTATCTGTTGAGATCCTTCTTTGTGGTTATCCTTGTGGGATTTAGTGAGACCTTGAGGGTCTCGGGGTCCCTACTGAGTATCGTTATACTCACCTCTACACGGGCTACGCACACACCATGTTGTGTTGGTTGCAGACGACGGGCAGCGCTGATAGAGGCCGAGTGTTCGAGGGTCGGACGGTACCTGGAGGTGGAGCTCACGACGAGTCAGTTTCTGAAGGTGGACATCACAAAGAGACGATACTCGGAGGAGGTTGACAGGCGAGGGCATTTTGGAAGCTATCTGCACCTACCCTTCAGGTAGGATCCATGGTGGATGATCCAGGAGCTTCGGTATCTGTACCTACTATTCAGGTTGGATCCATTGTGGATGATCCAGGAGCTGCATTATCTGTACCTACCCTTCATGTAGGATCCTTGGTGGACGATCCAGGAGCTGCTTGTCACCTTCCGACTGTTTTATCTTTTTTCCTTGTACTTTACAGTTGGACTTGTTTTTCTAGACCCTTTACTTTTAGCACTTCTTGTATTCAGTTTTACTTAGTGTTTACTTCCGCTTGTTCTCTGGTTTGATATTTTTATGTTTTATAAAGTCAATGCCTTCCCAGTTAACGGGATTTACGACTTTGGTGCTAGTCTCCAGCCCCTGGTCTATGGAAGGTGGGCTTGGGGTAGTCACGACACATGCCCTGAGAACGGGTCATGACACATAACAAATCTAGATTTTTTATTTAGAAATTTTGGACTTGTACTATAATGGATAAGAAATGGGGTTAAGAGTTTATCATCTCAAATTGGATTCACTATGACATAAGATATATTATACACTTATCTTATTTTATGAGGTATATATACTTCTATATTAAAATTTTATATCATGAATAGTTTTATAATCATGATATTTTAAATTTAAAGTCATGTTATTTCTTATAAGGGGTTATGATTAAGAAATCATCAATGTTGTAAGGGATTTATGTTTCAATCAAATTTAAATAGCATTGAATATGATTGAATTGAAATGAATTTAAATAATATAATAAATGTTATTTAAAAAATATCAAGTTTTTAAAAATAGATTTAATATTGTGTTTTTATGTTTTATTGCCAATTTTTTCCCTCTGGTACTCAACAGGGTCTGAAAAACTAGTTAAAAAAAACTAACTTTATTTTCCTCTTCAGTCAAGAATATTTTCATTTCAAAGTACATGTTTAATAAAAGTGTATTAATAATTTTTTAATTCTCTGTACTTATATTTTTAATATAAATTTTAGATTTTATTTTTATAAAATTTTCAAGAAGAATATTGTTGTCATATTTTAAATGAGGTAATTTTTATAGAAGTTGTGAGGAGAATTATTCTCTTAATGTTCATAATATGAGTTTAATTTATAGGAATCATGAAAGATAAATTTTTTATGTTTTATTTACAATATAAAATGATTTTAGTTAATGAAAATATATTTATAATATTTTTGAAAAATGTAATACTTTAAATAGTTGATTTTAAAATATAATGTTTACTTTTCTCAAGAAATATCCCAGTAATATTTTAAAGTTATTTTTCATATTTGATAATTTATTTTGATTTTAAATAGACATTACTAATAATATGATCCAATGATTACTTAATGAATATTTCTTTTTTTGGTTTATGATTATGATGTTGAAATATTGAGGAATAAGGTTTATATTTCAACAAGATAGGAAATGATGAAAAAAATAAACAATTTGTGGTATTTTTTTATATATATGAATATATTAAGGTTTACTGATTGATGGGCCTATTATATCCCACCAATCCATTGGATAACTCATGAAATAAATATTTACGGTTAGAATATATTATAATGTAAAAAATATTTTTTCCAATCTTGGTTTTTTCTTTATATGATTATGTGGGGACATATTTCTTTACCTTCTCATAATGGGTCAACTCGTTTCTATTTATACATGTTTACAATGTTATAAGTTTGTCAGTTTACATGGTTTCAGGTATTTTACATAATGTGTGAATTTTTTAATATTTTTAAATTTCCTTGATGTTATGATTTTATAATGTTATGTTTTTTCAAATATATATGTTTATGATTTGTTGCCATGCGTCATGATTTATTATTGATAATTCCATGCACTTATGACTTTTTTATATGGTCATGAAAAAACATTATTCTATGAATGATGGTAAATTGTATTTTTTTGAATTGGCATGAAATTATTAATTTATTATAATTTAATTATACCCTTATTAACTCCCTCAGATGTATCAATATTTTCCTTTTAGAATAAATTCAATTTCATCAAATAGCATTTGATATACACAACTCTGATCTCATACAGAACACAATTTTCTATTTATATATTAAAATTTAAACAGGATAATTATAAAATATCCACTTATAACATAATAAATTAAGAAAACTATATTCTATACACCTGTATAAAATAAAATCAATGGTTATCTTTTTATTGTAAATATAATAAGAATCATTTGAAGAAGATTTTTTCTGAAAATCTTATATTTTTAAAAAAGGATGTGTACTTTCACATTTTACATATAAATAATTTAATTTTAAATATTTTAGAAAAATAAATTTTAAAAAATAAAATCAATTTTTAAATAATAATTTCATATTTTTTGTAGTCAATTTTAGGTCATTTTATGAGAAGAATAATTTTTCAATGAATACTAAAAAAATATTTTTTTTACTAAAAAGTGGATTTTTGTTTAAAATATTTATAGATTTATATTATAATTTTAATTGGTTTAAAATTAAAACGAGATCAATATTATTATAACATAACAAATTAATTTACATGGACTAAATTTAACATTTATAAATATATATGAAATATTTGATTGTTTTTCTTTGGAAAAACTATTTTTTAACGCATATACGGGTTTAATTGTAAATTTAATTCTACCACATTAATGAATTGAATTTGTAAAAATGGATTTCAAACATTGAATAAAAATAATTTATATTATCTAATAAATTTAACCTAATTTTTTTCTACAATTAATTGTGAAAATAACAAATATTAGTTATTGAATTTAATGTCAAAATGAGATTACCTATGGGGGTTATATATAGAATAAAAGGATTAAAATGAACTAAAAATAAATAAACGATATTTTATGGTCATATTTGGAACATATTTCACCTTTGTTTGATGAATATACCATTCATAAGCATTTTGTAATGAAAAAAATTTGGGCATCACTATTACATTTAAAAAGATCCATGTGTGTTCTCCTCAACAATTATAATAGGGCACTCCCTCCCAGCACTTCTTCACACCTATAGTGTCATTTTTCTCAACATAAACCAACCAAAATATCTCTTAATTATAATTTAAAACATTATATATTTTATTTTATTCTTAGAATTCCAACCCTAGGGACATTAAGATGTGATCTAAAGGAGGTTTCAGTAAGGGAAGTTAAATGTTTTAAAAATCTATTTCATTTTATTTTATAATTATCAAACATTAATTACTTAATAGAAAAGAAATATAATGACACCATTATATATAATAGACAGAGATATTATTATTCTTATGGAATAATATTTATCCATCACATCCTGAATTCAATGGGAAATGAAATTGTCGGTCATGTGTATGGAGGACAACCGCCTCGTAATCATATGTTGCATGTTTTCCATAATCACATCTCATAATTGAATATATTGAAATATAAAATGTATATATATAATATTTATTATATTATTATAATTATTTATTTACGATGGCACATATACATACTTAATTTCCTATATTTTAAAATAGCACAATGCCGCTAATTTGGATAGCGAACTATCACCTCGCGAATCCATGAGATTTATTTTTCACACATTCATCGCATGGAAGGTTATAAGGATGAATTTAAAAAATATATATGATATATATGAGATGATTCTGGAAAATTAATATTTCAAAAACTCCTATAATCGTTCACCCATTAAGAAATGATATTGTCTCTCATGTGTACGCATAACTTAGCATCTCCCTGAAGTGATAAAGATCATTTTTTATGTCCAATTTTAGAGGATGACTTTGAAAAATGTATCAAATGATTAAATATAATAATTATCATATTATTATAATTTTTTGGAAGATGTATATTGTTCCAATAAAACAATTGTATCATTCATGAAAAAAAAATGTGAAAAAAATGAATTTAACATGTGAATGAATGGAAATAATGAAATATTATTAACAAATAGGTGGTGTAATGTAATAATATGATCATACATGATATTTTAAATATAATTTTTTTTAAAAAAATTAATAAAATAATTAAAACTATTATACATGAATATAAATCAAGCCTAACCAAAAATATGTGTGATTTAATGGATTTCATCTATATTATCATTTTATTGATAAATATTTGTTAATATTCACTTATTAACTTTTATGTGGTCTATATAATTTCCCATTGAAGTATTTTTTATGACTATAAATTTATTTATTATGTAAAATATTTGAATATGATTTTATTTATTCAATGGGTTACAATTTTAATGTTACCATCCATTTCATGAATATTTTTCTGCTTGCAAACTTTCACTTGAGTCAATTTATTTAATGTGATACTTTTTCATTCTTAATTACATTTATGTAAAATATTAATGTTATTTGTTTGATGGAAATGATAATTTCATAAATGTTATTAATTTTTTAAAAATTGTGTTTACTTTGAATTTTATTTGACTAAATGGTTAAATATCGACAAATTAATATTATTTACTCAACTAAAATATTTGTTATTAATGAATATATATTCAAAACTAAAATAAATAATTAGATATATGGGGGATTATTTGTTCTTAACGCAATGAGAGATGAGATTAATTATATAAAACCTTGATGTATAATTATTCTGATGAGGAAAATCAGTAAACAAGCATTAAATTAGTTCCATACTATATGTTTTAAATGTCTAATGAAAATTATTGATGGTAGAGGTATCATGATTCTTGAGACCATGATTCCTAGTAATTATGAATTTACATAATTTAGAATTTAGTTATTATTATTATACATGATATTTTTCTATTTATATTATCTCTAGATGCATTTCATTCTCATGTTATTGATCAAAATGGAACGAATGGTTTACAATTTAATGTGAAATATTTATTATGACTCATATAATTATGATATTCTTATAATTGATCAAATGAAATGTGTTATCATTTATTTTCATTACTATATTTATTATTTAATATTGAATCATGATATATTCCTCCATATTAAATCCTTACTGATCATTTTAGGTAAAATTATTTTTTCATTTTTCCCCAAGATATGAAGATGAATTCATGGGATGGGTTTAATGATGTTGATTGGTTTCCATTACTATGAATTATTTTACCCCAAATTTAAATTAGGTGTTTTGTATGTGATTGGTTCTCTAGGACTACTAAACTAACAAACCCATGAAAATGTAAATCATTTAATATAATTCCAAAGTAATTTAATTAGCCACCATATTTAGGTTAGTGGAGTCAGGGGTGTTACAGTTGGTATCAAAAAGTATTTAGTAAAATCATTGTGAACTAGAATTAGGAAAACAAAGATTTGGGAACCGAACCTTATGATATTATTTTATGATAATTATAAAAAAATATCCTAATATTTTTTAATGTATATAATATACTATTTTAAAATAAATAAAATAATTTATGGATACTATAGGTGGATGAAATTCTGGAATAGATGTGCCTTGGGTTAATAACTCCAAAAAGACAATTGTTCTTGAAATGATCATTACTGATCACAAAATGATGGTTCTTATTGTACAAATGGATTTATATTCCTAAGGGGTATTATTATGATAATTCAAATTTAATTTAAAACCCATTATAAAGGATATAGAAATAAAATTATCACCAAAGACACCATGTATAATGTTATATGATTCAAAATGAATAAATTTTTTATTATTGTAAAATGTAACACCTGATATTGAATTATGTATTATCATTTAAAATTAATAATATTATGTGAAAATGTAGTATATTTTATGGTTTAGAAAGGGATCCTAGAAGTAATATGTGTCTCTATATTCATGGAAACTGTAGTGACATTCCCTATAAAGAAGACAATACAACTTGTAACAATACTAAGAAGATAATAACAATTTTATGTAATCTTAATGTGGTTAGTTAAAAAATACCATCCAAAATAGATCAAAAAATTATTCTAAACTAAGTTTCTCTTATTTTGTAATGATTAATAAGATATAATTTGACATCATTTTGTGGATCTTCAAAATCATTTATTGGTGATAAATGGATTATGTCACTTGAAAAGATATTTCATGTTTTGGGATGGGAGGAATAGGAAATAGTTATTCATTCATTATACTATCTTAATGTATATCATTATCAATAATGGATATTAATCTAAAATACTCTAGAGGGTGGGTAAACTGAATGTCTATACTGGGGTTCTCATAATATGATATACATCAACAAATATTTCCTTTGTGATAAATGATTTGAAATAATCAAAATCTTAAATAGATTAATAAAAATGGTAAAAGAAATTATTATCGAGTATGATGAAACATTTACAATTCTTTATTGTAATTATATGTATTATATACACAAAATAGAATAATATATCAACCATTTCATTAAATAGATTAATCTACATCTTTGAATGGTGTTGGCCACTCAACCTGTTTTTTCATATGAATAAATAGCCATATGATCCGTAAAAATAAAGAAGGAATTATCTATATATTCTACTTTCAATGGAAATCTAGAAAATAATTTGGTGACTAAGAATCCTGATAAGGGGAATGTGTCAAAAAAGATGAATATAAATAAGTAATTTCCATTATGTGATTATTTTTGGAAAAATCATATAGAAAAATGAAAGAAGGGAATTGGAGTCTCATACTAATGTGGTGATTAGTGTACTCGATATTATTAACGCAAGGGTAGGAAATAAATAAAAACTCCTAGTTTGTGGACTACAATTAAAAGGCTAATTAATCAAACCAATGTATCATGTTTAAAGGTAATATAAAACATAAGAGGCCATGCGTAGAATGCTAATCTTATAAGATCACTACAATTAAGGTTGATATACCCAATGATGTGGTGGAATTTACTTTAAATAGGGATTCATATTTATCTAATACTTTATTTTAATCATGATATTTTCTCTCTTCTTAATATTCCATGTTTTCTAAAAAAATTACAAATTTCCCTAGAACATTAAGAAGATAGTCTTACGTCAAAACTAATAGTAGAGTTCTCTCTACAAAATGGATGCGTAAGTCATTACGCAATACGACACATAACTATTATCTATCTATGGACATTATAACAATATTTATGGTCATTATTTATATAATAATTGGAATGGAATGAATTAAAAAATATGACTCCAAAAAATATTTCAAGGGAAAGTAAATTATGATTTGTGATGATGACACATTATTCATAGTCTCTATAGAAGAGGAACCATCGCCAACGACTTGTCTAGAAACATCCCTTATAGAACATTTGAGTGAGATTCTTGGGAAATAAGAGAAAAAATACAAATGGGGAATTTAATATTAAAAATGATTTCATTTTTATTTTATAGGAATACTTTGATGTATTACCTAAGGAATTCATGATCATCCACAAGAGAGAGAAGTAGAGTTCATTATTAATTTAATCCACATTTCATGTCCAATATCAATGAAATCATACACAATAGCCAATCTGGAATTAATGTTGTCAAAGAAACAAATAGATGAGTTGTGTAATATTAGATATATTCACACTACTATTTCACTATGAATTCCCCAAATAATCATCATTTGAAATAAATATGGATCAATGAAGATTTGTATATATTAATGGGAAATAAATGAATTTATAATAAATAACACGTATAATATTATTCATGTTAATGAATTGTCTATTAAACTTTATAGAGCTCAATAATTTTTATTGAATGGCCATTATTGTATGTATCATCAATTGTGAGCAATTAATGAATACAGTCTGAAAACCATATTTCGAATGAGGTATGGACATTACATGTTTATAGTAATGATACTTGGGGTGAATAATATGCCAATTATTTTATAGATACATTGAATATATTATCATATTATTATCTCAATTAGTTTTGTAAACATTTATGATATGTTGGTGAATTATAGGAGCTCTAAGAAACATGAGAAGCACATGCAGATAATTATTGAGGATATTAAAAGAAAAAAGTTATATGTGATGTTTTTTAACTATAATTTATAGAAAGAAGTTTATTTTTGTGGAAATATTGTCTCCAATTAATGAGTATAGGTTGATACCATGAAGGAAATGGGAGTCATATAATGGTTTATTTTAATGAACATAAATTAGGCAATTTATTTCTTTTTCTTAGTAGGATATTATCTGATTTTTTTTCCAAATATTATCTTATTGGTGAACTCATTGACCAAGATTACATGTAATGGGGGTAAGTATATATGACCAAAGCAATTTGATGATTTTTTTGAAGAATTGAATATGATATTTTTCCACGACCCTATTTTGAATCTATTATAATTAAATGAATGTTTTGTGTTATATTGTGTTGGATCCAAGAAAGGACTGTGTATTTTTTATGTAAGTAAAATAATAATGTAATTACATATTCTTATAGGAAATTGATGACACGTGAAAATAATTATCAATAAAAATATCATATTTTGTTATCAATAATATTATATTTAATTATATAGATACATTACCTATATGGATAAAATTTTTTAGATGTTCATAGTCCATAAGAATTAAAAATATATCCTTTAAAAGAAAGAACTCAACATGAGGAATAGATGTTGGCTTAAACTAATCAAGGATTGTAACAGTTTAATACACTACCACCCAAGGATGTAATATGAGGTTTCTAATTCACTAAGAATGACTGATCATAGAGTTATGACTGAAATTAAGATAGCAAGGGATCATATGTTTAAAGATCTAGAAAGGATTAATATAGGTATTTTTATGGAATGAGTGACATCACTCCTTTTTCAAATATTTGTGAAACCCAATTTATTATCAATGATGAAAATGTTCTCAATAAAATAATATAATATTAAGAATAAAATTAAATTTTCAAGCTTTTTGAATTTGGTAGGAATCATTTAAAATGATGGTGTCATGAAATTTTGGAATAGATTATGTCTTCCATATATACCTGAGTGAAAAAAGGAATTGTGGGATTAATCTTGTAGCTTAATTATTTCTATACACCCTGGTTGAATCAACATGTATAGGTATTTTAAAGAATATTTCATTTTGGGTAACATGAAGCATGAAATTTTTTGATTATAAATCAATAAGATTTAGTTCTAAATAAGTGAAGGGTAAGGGAAAATATGCAATTGCAGTTATATAACCTTTTCCAATTAATATTATATTACGGGATGACACTATTATAGAATTTTTCATTGGAAATTCAATGGCTCCAAGAAAGAATGATGAAATATGTATTACTGTTTATCTCTATACCAAATATTCAAATTTACTCACTTTAAGAGATTCTATACAACTTGATAAACTTACTAGGATCCATAATAATGATGTTTTAAAACATCATAGTGAACATTATTTTTATATTTCCAATAATTATACCTATTTTACAATGAAATTATTTAAGAGTCATCTTAAGGCGCTGGATAGTAAGGTTTACATGAGCCCCAACTACCATACTCAAACTACCAGATTGTCTGAAAGTAAAATTAAATTAAATGAATAAATTTTGAGTCTATTCTCACTTGATATTAAATGTATATGAGATCAGTATTTACATTCAGTAGTGTTTTCCTATAACAATAGTTTCCATTCACATATTAAAATGCTCTCATATAGGGAATTATACGGAAATAGATGTAGTACTCCTTATTAATGGGATGATGTTTTTAAAAGGATAAATATAGGATTATAAAATATTAAATATAGAAAAAATAGGTAAATATTATTCACGCACACAATAAAATAGATCCAATTAGGCAAAAAGTTATCTGGATAACTGGATGATGGATTTGTAATTTCATGTGGGAGATCATGATTTCATAAAATTATCACCTTGGAATAGATTCATATGGTTTGGTCAGAAGGTAAATCTATATCCCAGTTATGTACGACTATTTTAAATTCTTGAATCCATTGGATATATTTCTTAATAGTTGGTAATTCCACTATGCCTCTTTAATGTAAATGATGTGTTATATATATTATTGATAAGGAAAATATTTCTACAACCAATTAATATAATCACTTATGAAGAGATGGAATTGGAACATGATATATATTACTATAGATATCCCATCCATCTTATATATACTAGAGAGAAGGTAATGAGGAATCAAAATGCTTTTCTTGTTAAGGTACCTTGGTGAAATCACAAAATGGTGGAAGCTACGTGGGAATACAAGTATGATATGATGAAAAACTACTATATATATTTTTAGACATTAATATCAATAATATATTGTGAATGAATTTTTTATTGATGAGAATAATTTTAGAACTCACTAATTTATAATATATTATCGCTGGAAATAATTTAATTTCATCAATATCTAGGTATATATGCAACTACGAATTAAAGTGAAATCTAAAACTCCATTAAAATTTTATTATTTAAATGTTATCATTACTACCTAGAAATTATGTGCTAACTAAATTATAAAAATTAATTTTTTTACACATGTATAAAAAAATTAAATTTTTATCTATTCATTAGAAATAAAATTAGAATCATTTAAATAAAAATTATATGTTTTCAAAAAAATTGTAATTTTTTCCTAAAATAAGGTTTAGTAATATTTGAGAACTTAATTAAAAATAATTTTTATCACTTTTAGAAAATTTATTTAAAAATAAAATCATAATTTTCTAATTATTCTATTCAAATTTATGTTTGAGTGAATTTTTATAAAATATTTGGAAGGATTAATTTTTATTTGATTAATAATAAAAATACCTATTTTTATTAAAAACTACCATTTCATTTAAATTAATTTAAAAGATAAATTATACAAAAAATTGGTTCTAATGAAAAAATAATTGAATTAAAAAATAATATACCTCATTTTAGTAATTATTATAAATTTATTAATGAATATAGATATTAACAAAGTTTAAAGGCTGAATGATTTTCCCTAGAAAATTGTTTTTGTGTAGTCTATATGTTTAATTTTAAATGAAATTTTATCTAATATAGTAAATTGAATTTAAAAAATTGATTCTATATTAGTAATAAAAACAATTTATATTATTTTATAACTTGAACTTTTTTTTGACCTTAATTAATAGTGAGAACATTAATAATTAATAATAGATCTTATGGTGTATATGGGTTTATTAAGGGATTAAACTAAAAAAATAAGGGTAAAAATTGACTGAATATTTTTAATTAAATATTTATTGTAATATTTCAAAATTATATATTCTTAAGGATAAAAAGAATTAATATTGGATCCTTTATCATTATGTAAATGTGTGTATCATGTTTTCTTTTTCATAATTATAATGGTGTTATCCTTCTCAATTATAAAAAATACTCCATCCCTTCACTTATTATCTCATATTAACATCCTTAGCATAAAAATATCTTAATTAATTTTCTACCAAAAATTATTTTATAAATTATAGTTCTTCTTTTATTTAATAAATAATAAATTTGTGGTCCTTAAGAAGAGATTCAAGGGTGGTTTCTCTAAGAGAATGAAATTGTATTAACAAAGTTCATTCATTATCATTATTCTTTTTCAACCATCAATTATGTATTAATTCATATTATATAATATTCAAATTTAAAATTATAAATTAATATTTTATTATTTTGATGGAATTATATTTATTTATCTCTTCATGAATCAAATTGGAAAAGAAATAATTTATCATGTGTATGATGGAATACTGCCTTCCGAACCGACGTAACTCGTTTCCATAAAAAAAATCTCCATATTGTACATATTGTTATATTTAAAAAATTTATATTCTAATTATAATATTATTATAATTTAGGAATCATTATGTTAAATATAAATTATTAATTTACACTTTGTTTAAAATATGATAATGTCACTCTTGTGTATGACATACTACAGCCACACGAATCGATGAGCTTCATTTTTCAATTATGAATTAAATAGAAGGATATAGGGATAAATTTATTGAATATGTGAGATATATATGAAATTATTCATTAAAAATAATATATCACCCCGTTTTATCCCTTTCATTCACTATGAAATAACATCATTGATTGGGATCATCTGGTGTGGATTTCCTTCGGTATTATCATGGCATATGACCATCCAGGTATTAATATTGAGATTTTTATAAATCATTGGGTCCAAGGGGAAATCGTCTCAAGAAAAGAATTGGCGGCGAGGAATGTCATTTTAATTGAGGGATGATGGGTTCTATGGAATGCAAGGAATCATGTCCGGTTTGAGGGTATTCCATCCTCAGGCAGGTCGGTTGTGGCCAAAACCAAGTGCCTATTGTATGATTTGGTCAGTCTGGAAGGAATTATAAAGGAGGCTCCACCCCTTCGCGCGCTCTATGGATCGAGGAGTGCATGTGCATAGAATGCTACCAGTCTATTGGGGAGTTGGATCTGGTGGATACCTCCTAGGGATGACCTCAAACTCAACATAGACGACTCCTATGGGATGGGTGTGATGCGCTGAGGAGGGGTCGTTCGGGACTACCAGGAAAGTGTGGTGTTGCCTTTCTTAGTTCATTATGGGACTGGAACTCCTGTTCGGGTGGATGAGAATTTGGATCTCACTAGCCTCACCATTTTCAAGGAGAGGGATATTATCATTAATGAGGTGTAAATTGACTCCACGATTATTTATGACGCCTTAAAGGGTAAAGGAACCATTACCGGGTCCATCTCCTACTCCATGAGGTCTTTCAAGCTGCTCCTCAACAATAATGTGAGGGTCACACATTCGTCGAGGGAGGGGAACAAAGTGGCGGACTATCTAACCTCTCTTGTAACACCCCATTCTTCCACAGTACGTTTCTCTTTGAATAATGCAATGACGTGCATTGTACGCAACTTCGAGATTCTAACACACCACAACCAATCAAACTAGACGTTATGAATAATAATACCTAATTTTTAAAATTTTATAAATTATATCTCTCAAAATGGACTATATTTTTAGATTCAGAATATTGAAATTATTCTAGGGTGAAATTTTGGTACTTTTCAGATAACTTTCATATTTTGAAGAATAGTAAAAATTACTAAATTTTAATTAAAAAAAACTTTTTTTAATCAAAATAATTAATATTGATAAATTATGAATTTTAGTGGTTTTAAAGTATATTTAGAATATATTTTTACCATTTAATTCAATTATTTTCATTGGACATGATTTCACAATTAAACCAGACATATACAATTGCCAATCTTTTGATAGTTATTATCTCTTAAAAACACGATTTTTGTTTTAACAACAGGAATTAATTTAAAATTAATTTCTTCCACTTCTGTGTTTTGAATTTGGAAAAATCGATTCCATATTTGGAATCAGGATGTTCAAATTGTGTAAATAGGTAACTTTTATTTTTATACATTTTGAATAATTACTTCGGTAAATATTGTATTTACCATGGTTAAACGGTAAATCTGGTAAATAAGGGATAAAAATAATATTTTAATAATAAAAAATTACCATAAAACGTGTCCTAACCTTATTGGTTGATACATTTCCGACCCTGGTCATCTTTGGGTCGATTTTGGGACCCCATGGAGCCACTTGAAAGTGATAGGGACACTTTATTTTAATTCTGTTAAAATGAATACAAAAATGACACAAGAATATATCTTTTAGCCAAACAATTGTTATATAGGGTTATATATAGTTTGAAGTTTCGACTATAAATATTATGTATAAAGCTAAAAATATTTCCTACATAATGGTAGTTTATTTATAATTTTTAGACATTAAATAATTAAATTTAGTTATGACACAATGTTGATGCAGTAATTACCATAATAGTACAAAATTAAAATGATTGATATTCTAGATACCCAAATAAATATAATTTGAGACTTTTTATGAGTTATACTAACATTCTAGGTTAATAATGCATATTAGTATTTATTTAATTTACTTTTTTCTAAGTAATAATTCTGTTATGAGTTTCACAAAAAATAATTATCGAATAGTGTCAAAATTGACATAAAAGTGTTTTTAAAACAAATATTATATTATTATTTGATATTAAATTTCTAAAAACTTAAGGTTCAGCAAAGAGACTTATATCATGATAGTTGTATCATTAATGGACAACATGGGGATTTCGTGGATGTATATAGTATGTTTATTAACCATATAATATAAAAATACAAAGAGACATTGAAATGTGAAATTAATTAACTAAGAGTTAATACTTAAATATAAGATTAATATAGTAACCCAAACCTGTCTAAATCCTATTGGTTGAGTGGTTTCCGACCTATAACCCCTTAAAATTTAAATAATCCACTTTTTATCCATTAGAAACCGAATATGAATTTATTATATAATAACAATTCTAGATTTTCCTATGGTTCCACTCACCCCTCTTATAAAAGGGAACTCACCCTTCTCATTAATTCACACCTTTAGAGCCTATTGGTTCGGCCAAACCCTGCCCAAATACTCTCTAAACGTCCCTCATTACAACATATATGCCTTAGTTTGATCATAAAGCCATCATAAGATCCCTTTTGATCAAATCAAAAGGAATAACCCGGTGAAGAGGTAATGATTTCACCACCCTTTTTCAAGTTCCTTTCTTCATCCACATCTTATTTATTTGTTATTAAAATTATAAAATAATAACTCCATTATCTTATATATAATTTGATTTTATTATAAATATGGTACAACCATATTTAGTATTCTATCCATCCTTTGAATAACATGTCACCATACGTGCGTACGTACGACTTACCGTCTCCACGTCGTGGTGTAATTTTTATTCAATAAATTATTATTTGGATGGGTATAATAATGATGTTTAATTCATGTAAATAATAAATATAACATGATAATTATTCTGTATTTATGATATACCATCCAATTATATATTATTTTAACATCCAAAGAATGATATTGTCGCTCGTGCGTAGGTACGGTCTATTGTCTCCATGAAAGCGATGACATTCATTCTCCATCATATCCATTCAAGTATAATTATCATTTTATGATTTAAAAATATTGTTTAAGGACTTCATATAATTCTGGATATGAATAAGATACAACCTATCCATAACAAACATGGCTTACATAACAAAGAATATAAAGGAAAACGAGTAAGTTAACACCCGAAATGACGAAAATACTATGATATTATTAACAAATTAATGTTAAAAGATCATATATGATATCATATTAATGTAAATGAATCTTATATAATTCAATAAAAATTATTTTATTATTATATACTAGGTTAACCTACCGTCGACCATGGAATCAGTACAATGTAAGGGGTTTCATATCTCACTTTTAATTCCGTGAGATTCCCATTGTTCACCACTTATTTATTTCATGTGGCGTGTGTACTTCCCATGATTGTATTCATTATGTAATATACATTAATTTATTTATATTTACATAATCATTGTATCATCCTTTTTTCATGGGTGCATGTTTCATATGTTACCAAATCGATAAGGGAATTTGAAATTTCAATTTCCACCCATTCATCTTTACGCATACTTCATTGATTATTTTACTCCAAGATTATGTGTGGAATCACTATTCATTTGATTATGTCATAATATCCACTCCCCTTTCTATGGATATAATTTTAATACACATAATCACTCAATTGATAAATTCTCAAGTCATCGGTATGAATTTGATAAGAGTAATTTTTACTCAATCTCGATTTGATGAGATAAACATCCAATTCATTGGTGTTGTTTCTACAAGAATATGTGTGAATGTACTTTGATTGTTTTACACTGAATATCTGATCATATTTAGTGTATTTATATTTTTCACACATAAAATATGTCATTGATTTATCCTTAACATAAGTATATGACCTTTATGAGAGATTTCATCCCAAATTACATTCCGTTGAGACTTCTTTGTTGTTATACACCAAATAAATTTTATGTGGTGTATATAATGTACTTTGACATTGTATATCATGAATCCATTTATTATCATGATATTACAAGGTTTTTATTACCAAAATTATTTTTATTCAATTGTCTCTCTTTTGGTAAGAAACTCTATCTAAAATACCATATTTAAGTGTTTTAAAGACTTATTCTTCTAAATCTTGCTCATTAATGTCCATGTTTTAAAATTAGTTTTATGTATTTATTTATATGGACATTAATGTTTTAAAAATAAACTCCTTTTAAAATTTTCAAAGTGGTATGAGACACTTTGATTCTAAAATCTATTTTTAATGGATTCTTGACAAATAGTGTGACTTTTAAATTATTTCAATAAAAAGGGGGATATTACACTCTAATTGTTTTGATGATTATTTTCATCTATGTCAATATCCATCATCATTATCGATTGAGGATAATATGATACAGTACAATCTTCCATATTGTATCGAATGAGTTATGTTTGACTGTGGGTGTGCTATTATCATACCATTCATGGTTTGTGGATAAAGTATAGACATTTAGTATGCTAGTTTTAATACGAATGTTTATGTTATGTTTAAAACATTTCATATGAGGAATGCATTGGGATAGTAAGTGACGTGTGGATCCCGCTATAGTTCCTCGATGCATCGGTAGGTCTCATGAGACAAACTAGTTTCTTGGCACAAGGCCTTTGAAAAATCTTATTTGTTGTATTGGCACAAGGCCTTGGCTATGTGGTTATGATAATCTGGAATTATACATTCCATCATAATGAATGTTCTTATTGATATTTCATGTGATTTTTCGACTAGTAGAATATCAATGTGAATAAGTAAATGGAATTATTTAATTTTAACTTTTCCATATTATGCTGAAGTTCAAGTTTAAAAGTCTTTTGTTTTAGTTATAAATTTCTTTATGTGTTTAGGATTATCTATGAAAGCTTCTACTATGTTGTTATCCTTACATAGCATCTGAGCTCACCCATTTCAATGTTTTATTTTTCCTAGGATGTGAAGAAGTAATTTATAAATGACCTACAGGGATAGTATGAGGTATATGAAGACAAGATGTTGTTGTTGTTTTTTTTACCTTATGATGTAATGTAAGACTTATGAATTTATCTAGTGTTTCCAAGACTACTAAACTAATCAGTCTTTAGAGACATGATCCTTTCTGATCATTCCAATGTTATGTAATAATGCACCGACTCTGGGTTTCTAGGGTTGGGGCATTACAGTTGGTATCAGAGAAAGTTTAGTACAATCCTTGGAAGCTAGATTTAGATAAACTCTGATTAGAGCACATAGACCTAAGATGAACATTGAGGATTAGTATAGTAGAACTTCCTAGAATTTTGGTATTGTTGTGATTTTGTGTGTTTTCCGAGCAATACATCCCTGTCTGGATACGAGTAGGTAGAGGCGTCTCTGGAACAGATGTACCTAGGGGTAAAACCTGAAAACACCTCTTTGATCTAGACTCGAACGGGAACTGGTGCACGACAACGATCATTGCTACACTCTTGGTTACGACACTCCCGGGGGATATGCTTAGGATAATTTACATTTTCTTTACAAAATGATTTGAAGTATTATATATATAAGATGAGAGTAAATGACCTTAGTTAATCCTAATGTTTTTCAAATTGAGAATATTGTGACATATTAATCTCTAAATGATTTTATGACTACTGTTACTCACACGATACTTTCTGGTTTTAGTCAATGGCTGGATTCGAATGAAGTCATAGTGACTTTGAGAATGATGTACGAGTTAGGAATGGTGGTGGAAATGAGCAACAAAATGGAATGTTTATAGGCGTCAAAGATATTGTCTTCATGCCAAAAAAATCTTCCAAAAACATGATCAACAATATATCTATTAACCAATTCCCGTACTCAACAATGAAGAGAAAGGTGATGAATGATAAGAGCTCCAGTAGTGGAGACAATGGACAAAGGAATCATCAATTTCCATCATGCATGAAATGTGGATGGAGACACCCAGGAATGTGTCTCAATGGGACAATTAAATTCTTTACGTGCGGGAAGGAAGGACATAAAGTAAAGAATTGCCGATGAAAAATGAAGAGTACTATGGAAGAAGATAAAAATGGTCCCAAGAGTCCATTAACAGTAATTTTTCGTAAATATAGGGGACCTGGCCATTACCCAAGTGAATGACGTATTCTATGGGATATTTTCTTGGTCAAATAAAAATATATGTTGAAATAAATGGTTGGAGGAATGTTTAAAAAGTATCAGTGCTCCTTGTTGATGGGTTTACTTTGGAATAACATTATCTTGTATTTTTAACCCTGCAGTTTTCCATGTGAGAATGATATTTGAGGAAGAATTATCTTTTCTCTTGTGGATATAGTTATAAATAACCATTTGGTTTTATATGATCATTGGGTTTGAGAAAATTATAAGTTATCATAATTTGGGATGAAAATTCAAGGTATGAGATAAGATTTATGGTTAAATTATGTTATAGTTATTTGGAGGAATTTATCTTATTTTGGTAATGTAATAAAATATAGTTTTTGAAAAAGGACAACACGCAGACCATGTGACAACCCGTCGCATCGGACAAATCTATGGGAATCAAACCCACAACCAAAGTGCGATTGGGATATATCGCCTACCATTGGACTTCATGAAGTCCCTGATTAATGTGACTCTTATTTTTAGTTAATGGATTTTATTGACCATTAATAATTTGATTTGGGATATTATGTCTTGTCAAATAAATACCATTAGTATAGGAAAATGATTTGGTAATTAAGTGATAAATTTTATTTTGGAAGTTGTTCTCTTTGTTGTATGGAAAATATAATAGTATGGGATTTCATTTGAGGAGTAAAGGTAGATTTTTATCTATGTTTTTATTGTTGATTTATAGGGATTTGGGTTGTTTATGGAAATGATTAGGTTAATTACTTTTAAGAATGTGACTTTAAGAGTAATTAATGTCATTTGGAGATAAAATTTAATGTGGAAGACTACATTCATATACGTTTTCAGTTTCAATATTAGTTTGGATTATATTGAAGGATTTTAAGGGAAATTGATTATTGAATGGTATTTATTTAACGTTGGGGTATTAATGGTTTAATTTTAGAAATTAATATTAGTGTTTTTTTTCTCTAATGGAATATCCTTTTGGGGGGGTCATCAAATATTATACTAACCATTTTTATTTTGATTAATCTCTAAAGACAAGTTAAATATATAGTTTTTCCTATGTGGATCATATATTTGTATAGAAGTTTATTCTAGCTCTGCTATTGTGACCAAGTCTTCTGGAATACTCATTTTTCAAAAAAAAATGAGTTAGTGTTAAAAATTTATTTAAGAATGAAACTCTACTTAAAAAGTAAGTATATCACTTTATGTCCGTATTCAATATCATAAATTCATTCCTCTTCCTTATGTAATGTAACTTAAAACAAAAAAATGTTGTTAGTTTACTTTTCCTGCTGGGAGACTAAGGACCGTTTGTCCCAACACATGTTAGTGATTTTATAATTTTTAACTTTCTTCTGATCATGTTTTCTATCCCTCTACTTCAGAACTGAACACCTAGTTTATCGTCCATATCCATGTTTTCCTACATGGAATCCTAGTATGGGTTTTCTTGTGTGACCTTTATACCTCTCTTCCTTTCTTTTAAAGTTATAGTTTTATTGACTCTTTTGCCGATGTGTGACATTCCATTATATTCTCAAGCCCAATTTTTAAAAAAATTGTGAGGACGCAATTTATTGATCGAGGGGAGAATTTAACACCCCAAGCTTCTATGGTACGTATCCCTTTGAATAATGAAATGACGTGCATTGTACGCAACATCGAGATTCTAACACACCACAACCAATCAAACTAGCCGTTATGAATAATAATACCTACTTTTTGAAATTTTATAAATTCTATCTCTCAAAATGGACATCATTTTTAGATTTGGAATATCGAAACTATCCTAGGGTGAAATTTTGGTACTTTTCAGATAACTTTCATATTTTTATGAATAGTGAAAATTACTAAATTTTAATTAAAAACAACTTTTTTTAATCCAAATAATTAGTATTGATAAATTATTAATTTGAGTGGTTTTAAAGTATATTTAGAATATATTTTTACCATTAAATTCAATGTTTGTACTTGGACATATTTTCACAATTAAACCAGACATAAACAAGTGCCAATCTTTTGAAAGTTATTTTCTCTTAGAAACACGCTTGTTGTTTTAACAACAGGAATTAATTTTAATTTAATTTCTGCCACTTTTGTGTTGTGAATTTGGAAAAATGGATTCCATATTTGGAATTAGGATGTTCAAATTGTGAAAATATGTAACTTTTATTTTTATACATTTTGAATAATTACTTCGGTAAATATTTTATTTACCATGGTTAAAGGGTAAATTCGGAAAATAATGGTTAAAAAATAATATTATAATAATAAAAAATTACCCTAAAACGTGTCCTAACATTATTGGTTGATACATTTCCGACTTTGTGCATCTTTGGGTCGATTTCGGGACTCCATGGAGCCACTTGTAAGTGATAGGGACACATTATTTTAATTAAGTTAAAATGAATACAAAAATGACACAAGAATATATCTTTTAGAAAATCAATTTTTACATAGGGTTATATATGTTAAAGTTTAGACTATAAATATTACATAGAAATATAAAAATATTTCCTACATAATGGTATTTTATGTATAATTTTTAGACATTAAATAATTTAATTTAGTTATGACACAATGGTGATGCAGTAATTACTATAATAGTGAACAATTAAAATGATTGATATTGTAGATACCCAAATAAATATAATTTGAGACTTTTTATTAATTACACTAATTTTATTGGTTAATATGACATATTAGGATTGATTTAATTGACTTTTTTCGATGTAATCATTCTGTTATGAGTTTCACAAAAATCAATTATTAAATAGAGTCAAAATTGACATAAAAGAGTTTTTAAAACAAATATTATATTATTAATTGATATTAAATTCCTAAAAATATAAGTTTCGGACAAGATCCCTATATCATGATATGTGTATCATTAATGGACCACTTGGGGGTCTCTTGGATTGATATAGTAAGTTTATTAACCATATAATATAAAAATACAAAGAGACATTGTAAAAGTGAAACTAATTAACTAAGAGTTAATACTTAAAGATAAGATTAATATACTAACCCAAACCTGTATAAATCCTATTGGTTGAGTGGTTTTCGACCTATCCCCACCTTAACATTTAAATAATCCACTTTGTAGCCATTATAAACCGAATATGAAGTTATTATAAAATAATATTTCTCGCTTTTCCAAAGGTTCCCCTCACCCCTCTTATAAAAGGGCACTCACCCTTCTCATTAATTCACACCTTCAGAGCCATTTGGTTCAGAAATACCCTTCCAAAATACTCTCTAAACTAACATCACTACAACCTAGAGGCATCAGTTTTATCAGAAAGCCTACCTATGATCCCTTTTGATCAAATTAAAAGGAAGAACCCGAAGAAAAGGTAATGATTTCACCACCCTTTTTCAAGTTCCTTTCTTCATCCATTTCTTCTTTATTTGTTATTACCATTATAAAATAATAACTACAGTATCTTATATATACTGTGATGTTATTAAAAATATGGTACAACCATATTCAGTATTCTATCCATCATTTGAATAACATGTCACCAAATGTGCATACGTACGGCTTACCATCTCCACGTCGTGGTGTAATTGTTATTCAATAAATTATTATTTAGATGGGTATAATAATGATGTGTAATTCATGTAAATAATAATCATAACATGATAATTAATATTTATTTATGATATACCATCCAATTATATATTTTTTTAACATCAAAACAATGTTATTGACGCTCGTGCGTACGTACAGACTACCGTATCCACGAAAGCGATGAGATTCATTCTCCATAATATCCATTAAAGTATAATTATCATTTAATTATTTAAAAATAATCTGTAAGGACTTGATATAATTCTGTATATGAATAATATACAACCTATCCATAACAAACATGGCTTAAGTAATAAAGAATATAAAGGAAAACGAGTAAGTTAACAACCAAAATGACGATAATACTAAGATATTATTAACAAATCAATGTTAAAAGATCATATATGATATCATATTATTGTATGTGATTCTTTTATAATTAAATAAAAATTATTTCACAATTATACAAGAGGTTAACCTACCTTCGACCAAGGAAAAAGTACAATGTAAGGGGTTTCTTATGTCACTTTTAATTCAGTGAGATTTCCATTGTTCACGACTTATTTATTGCATGTGGTGTGTGTACTTCCCATGATTGTATTAATTGTGTAATATACTTTAATTTATGGATATTTACATCATCATGGTATTATCCTTCTTTCATGGGTGCATGTTTCATAAGTTACCAAACCGATAAGGGAATTTGAAATTTCCATTTCCACCCATTCGGCTTTACGCATACTTCCTTTATTATTTTACTCTAAGATTATCTGTGGAATCACTATTCATTTTATTATGTCATAATTTACACTCCCCTTTCTAGGGATATACTTTTTATACACATAATCACTCCATTGATAAATTCTCAATTCATCGGTATGAATTTGATAAGAGTAATTTTTACTCAATCTCGATTTGTTGAGATAAACATCCAATTAATTGTTGTTGTTTCTACAAGAATATGTGTGAATGTTCATTGATTGTTTTAAACTGAATATCCATTAATATTTAGTGTATTTATATTTTTCAGACATAATTATGTCATTTATTTATCCTTAACCTAAGGATATAGACTTTATGAGAGATTTCATCTCAATTTACATTCCATTGAGACTTATTTGTTGTTATACACCAAATCAATTTTATGTGGTGTATATAATGTACTTTGACATAGTATATCATGAATCCCTTTATTCTCATGATATTACAATGTTTTTATTACCTCAATTATTTGTATTAAAGTGTATCTCTTTTGTTTAGAAACTCTTATTAATATATAATTTTTATATGTTTTAAAGACTTATTCTTCTAAATAATTCTCATTAATGTCCATGTTTTAAAAATGGTTTTAAGGATTTATTTATATGGAAATTAAAGTTTTAAAATTAAAAATCCTTTTAAAAGTTTCAAAGTGGTATGGGAGACATTGATTCTAAAATATATTTTAAATGGATTCTTGACAAATCGTGTGACTTTTAAATGATTTCATGAAAAAGGGGGATATTTCACTCTAATTGTTTTGATGATTATTTTCATGTATTCCAATATCCTTCATCATTCTCGATTGAGGTTAATATGATACAATAAAATCTTCCATATTGTATCGAATGAGTTATGATTGACTGTGGATGTGCTATTTTTATACCATTCATGGTTTGTGGATAAATTATTGACATTTCGTATGCTAGTTTTAATACAAATGTTTATGTTATGTTTAAAACTTTTCATATGAGAAATGCATTGGACATAGTAAGTGATGGGTGGAGCCCACTATTGTTCATCGATGCATCGGTAGGTCTTATGAGACAAACTAGTGTCTTGGAACAAGGCCTTAGAAAAATCTTATTTGTAGTCTTGGCACGAGGCCATGGCTATGTGGTTATGATAGTCTGGCATTATGCATTCCGTCATTATGAAAGTGGTTATTGATATTTCATGTGATTATTCGACTATTTGAATATCAATGTGAATAAGTAAATGGCATTATTTCATTATATCTTTGCCACATTATACTGAAGTTCAAGTTTAAAAGGCTTTTGTTTTAGTTATAAATTTCTTTAAGTGTTTATGCTTATCTATGAAAGCTTATACTATATTGTTATCCTTACTGAGCATTTGAGCTCACCCCTTTCAATGTTTTATTTTTCCCAGGATGTGAAGAAGTAATTTATGTATGACCTGCAGGGATAATATGAGGGGATATGAAGAAAAGATGTTGTTGTAGTTTTTTACCTTATGATGTAATGTAAGACTTATGAATATATCTAGTGTTTCCAAGACTACTAAACTAATCGGCGTTTTGAGACTTGATCCTTTGTGATCATTCCAATGTTATGTAATAATGCACCGACTCTGGGTATCTAGGGTCGGAGCGTTATATCTCTTCCAATTCCAGGTTCCTCGGTCTGTTGCCATTATAATGTTTCTCAGTTTAAACAAGAGTGGGGGAACCTTATACGGGTTGATGCCCTTAGGCTACATTATTTTCATCCCCCTATAAAGGGTCAATTTTTTGTAACTCTATTCTTTGTCTCCTTTAATAAAAATCATAATGTTGGATGGAAATAACATCATCGCACAGAGACAAGTATGGCATACCGTCTCCATGAAGTGATGAAATTTCATTTCTTTGTCCAATATTCATGAATATATTTAAAAATGTATCTAATGAGTAATTTTATTTATAACATCTGTATAATTATAGGGACTATGGATCTATATCCAATTGAAAACAAACCTATCTTTGACAAAAAAAAGAAAACAAGGTAATTTACACTCAAAACATCGTAAGTAATGAAATTTTAGTACTAAATGAGTTTTAAAATGTTATAATTTGATCATATATGATATTAATAATATGAATATTATTATCTTATAAATTAACTAAATTCTTCAAACCATTACATGGGAGGTTAATTCATGCTTAACAAAAAGGAAGCTCAATGTAAGGGACATCATCTCAATATCTATATCGTTATAGCATGTTTCGTAATATAAACATATTAAACTTTATGTGGTGTATATATTTACAATTTTATGTATTTTACATGAATAACTACTTATTCATTATGGTAAATGTTTTAATATAAAATTATTATTCTATGGTGTTACAATTTGAATGTCACCTCTCATTTCTTGAATAATTTTATACGTGTTTACATTCTCTTCAGATAATCAATTTTCCATGATCAATTCTCATTGGAAATTACATTTCGCATAAATATCCATATTATTTATATCTTTTATATGGTAATTACCTAAAATGTATAACATTTTTAGATACTTTTTTTACTATAATTTCTATTTCATCAGTGGGTTAAATATTGAAAAATTCATATTCCATTATAAATATTGATGTTACATGAAAAGGTGTATTAAGTCATGAATTAAATAAAAAACTAGATATACGAAGAATTATTTTGACATACATAGAATGTTGGGCCCTGAAATTATATATCCACTATATGGATTAGTAGTATCATGGGGTGAATCATTGAGCTATCATTTTATGGTTTTAAAAAAATTATTTCAAATAATGTAATGTAATGTGAGGAAAATAGAGGTATCAAGATGCCCGAGATTATGAAATATAATAAATAATGGTTTCATTCATTGAAAATTAAATTATTATTTTTTTCCAAGATATTTTCACAATGAAACTATCTTTTTATGGATTTCCTTCAATATATGTTGATTAAATTCCATATGTGATTAGTTATTTACCATTCTATATTGATTATGAATTATAAAATTATGATAGTAAAGTTAGATTTTAAATGAAACATGTCATTATATATTTATCAACACATATTTATTATGCCTTATTTATTTATGAAAACATACACTATAAATAATCATTATACAAAATTTAATCATAATGTTTTATTTCTTTTCCCCAATCGATGAATATTAATTAATTGAATGAGTTTAAGGATTCTAACTGGTTTCCATTACTAAAAATCTACAACATATATCACGTATATATTTGTTTCCGTGAGACTAAAAAATTTATTGATCCTCAGTGTCTTGATCCCTTGTATATTATACAAATGTAATTTTATTATCCCCTAGATCAAGGTTACTAGAGTTGGGGTTATTACACCATTATTATAATATATTATCATTCATAAATATTCCATATGTTGACCATATTAGTGAATATAATATCACCTTTTATCATGTATCACATTTCTATATTTTATAATGAAAGTATTTATGGAGGATATTTCTAAGAATTGTGAAATTATAGAATAACATTTTGGGATATATTGGAGACAATTTATAAAATAATTTGCTTATGTATCTAGTCTCAAAACACAACAAACCTTTATGGTTATGGGGTGTGTATGATTGTGTTATGTATTCATCATTCACATAAAATAATATAAAATTTATTAATGAAAATCTTGGGTCACCTCACTTTGTAACCGAGTAGGGTTTCAATACATTTGTTGACTAGTATTATAAAATATTGTTGAAAAATCGATGCATATGACCAAGTATAGTATAACATTTTAAATTTCTATAATGTAATGTTATGAGTTTTACAGTAAAATATATCACAATATAGATATTATAAAATGGATGGAGTTATGGCCCAAATGCATCTAGGTGTAACCAATATTAGAGGGTTAGATTGGTTATTAACTTGAACATCATTGCAAAAAAATTAATTGGAATAATATTTCAATCCCAGATATAAACTACCGAGTGATATGCATTAGTTAATTAAAATTCTATTTATAAACATTTTACAATATTTTTAATAGATAAAAACAATGAATTAATTATGTTATACATGACGTGACATTAAATTATAAGAAGGCGTCATAACATTTGATATATCAGAAATGATATCAATTAATTTTTTATTATTCAAACTGATTATTGTATCTTCAAAATTACACTTTGTTTTTTGTTTTATTCACATACTAGAATATGATGGAGTAATGTGAACAAGGAATATTAATTCTTTTGATATTATTGTTAACATTATTAACCAAATAAATTGAGAGATATAATAAAAAAGGATGTTGTTATTCCTGATGATCTTTCTTGATATATAATTAACAACTTTAATTTGGATGAGATTCTTGTCACGCCTAATAATCAAAAAATTCAGTTTCATTAGTGTTCATTGGATAATGAAATTGAAGAAATAAAATTCATCTTCTAACCTATCATGAATGTTGAATGAAGAATCCGTATAAATATTTCAATGGAAAATTATATTGTTATATGTGCGGAAAATATGGGAATAATGAAAATCATTTTTATTCAAAAAATATTGTTTTTAATAGGGGGACATTAAGTTCATTATAATCTTAGAATAATATCTTAATTTAAAATGGTTGATGAAATTGGTCATTATCCTTGTCAATGCACTAATACAGGGACAATCGCATAGATAAATGAAGGTCTATGTTATTTGAATATTTTAATTTAATCATAATGAATACGGTATAATAAAAATTCACTTAATAGGTGGGGATATCATGTTAATTTTTTTATGAATTTTCCTCTTTTAAATCTTATTTTTTTCCATTTATGATTATTCTGTATTGTTTTGAACACTAATATTATATCTCTATAGAGATAATAATAAAATTGTTACCATAAGGAAATCATGTTTACCATCTAAAATCAACATGTCATAATATTTTTATGTATGGATTTCTGTGATGTTATAATAGAAATTACATCCATTATATAGGTTTTACAGCATTTTTATGAATGATATTTATCAAAAATTATTATCAAGAATATTTAATGTTAATATTTTAATATTGGTTTTGAATATAATGATGTATTTCTGAAGGCCTTTCCTCTTTTTCCTTTGAATATTTATGTGGATTTTTGAATATAAAACATACCTAGATCTACAACTATTTAAAGGTGTCAACATAGAATGATCTTAGTTGAATTATATGAAATAAATAAATAACTCTATGATAATCTATAAAAATGATTTTTTAGAATTTTGTTTCAAAATGGTGTTAAAAAATTCATTTTGTTAAAATTGGTCATGGGTCAATTTTTGTTTTCATTAATTAATATGAATGTTACAAGATCAATATTATGAACTAATTTCCACTACCTCGTGTAGATGATTTGTTTGATAAATTAAAAAAAGATTACTATTTTTTGAATATTTATCTTTATATGGATTTCATAATGAAATTTTTAAAAAGTAAGATATACCCAAGAATACCTTCCATACATGGTATGATCATTATGAATATTTAGTAATTCTATTAGGATTTACCAATATTCCTACTATCATCATGGATTTTATTAAATTATTCTATTGGTATTAGCATGATTATTATGTTATATCATTTAAATATGATATTTTTATATATTAAATGAGATTTTATGAGGATAAATATAATATGGATATTGGGTTAAAGACCTTTATAAATGATAAATTTATACAAAATACAACAATTATGAATTGTGGATAAAAAATATAAATTCATAGGTCTTGTAATTTGATTCTAGTGTATATTATAATTTATCTAAATTAAATATATAAGTGTTATCGAATTCCTCTTTCTACAATGGTAATTCCTGTGAAATCACCATACAATCAATTCCTTCAACAAAATCTATATAAAAACTAATATTTCGATATTAAAAATAATCACTTCGAGAATATCTTCATCAGTATCCTATTCATTAATATTCTAGCCCCAAATATGGATTCACCACTTATACTTCTTTAGGGAAATTGAAAAATAATGAACTCATTATATTTTCACATCAGGAACACATCTTTATCACTATTTAAGGAACATTATAAGAAATATTTGTGGTTTTACATATTAAATAGATGAGTTAAGCTGATATTGATTTTTTAGGATAAATATAATTTGAATGTTACGGATTTGTTATGTAATTTTCTGTATAAAACATTCAGTTTCACAGTCTTATGGGGATTTACATGGAATGTAATTTCCATACATGATGTGTAATAGTTACCTAGAAGATATCATAATGAATGTATATAGTGTGAATGGTTAGAGTACATGTCCAACCTACACTTTGGGTAAATATTATAAATATGGTTTATAATAAATAGGAAAAGGGTTTTCAGAATATATTGGACATTCAAATTAAATGTTGTTTAATTGTGATACACGTAGTGCGAAATCCCAAGTGTCAGTTTTAAGAAAGAAACTAGATTTAAAATAAATTTTAATTTCTCCCGGATTCATTCTGTATTAACCTATATCCATAGAAATTTTATTTTAGAGTCCTCCAATACATTCAGATTAATTGTTTTTTTCAATTGATCATTTTTGTTGTTTTTGTGTGTCTCTCTAGTTTTGTGGTCTTATTGTATATTCCTTATCTAATTAATTTTCTATTAGGGTTAATGTATCATCTTGGTATTCATGGATATAATCTAAATTTTTTTCATTCCTATTTCTAGTTTGATTTCCAAGATCATTTACACCATCGTTATTTATGGGTGAGTCACATTGCAGGCATTTTAGTTATGTGATCAAGGTTGTTAGTTCCACATAAGACCTTCAAATTGGTTAGTCCATGAATTTAATATGATTTATATTAATATCAATTTATTTATTAAATGATTATTGTGTGAAAATTGAATTTTGGATTTGACTTTCCTTGGAAAATTGGGGAAATTCCCAATTCAATTGAAATTAGAATTAGGGCTTTAATTTGAAATAGACTATTTTTTTAATTTGTTTCTAAATTGATTATGGAATGTGGAATAAAATTATTTAATAGAAACCTATGATTGGTTTTTTATTTAATGTCATAAAAATAAGAACAACAAATTCTTTGGTTTTGAATGAAAATTGGAATTTTTGAAAAAAAATTTGGCAATTAGGATGCATTATGAAATGAAATGATTTTGAATTATTACTTTTCGATGGATTGAGAACTTGTGAATGTATGTAGATTGGGGGTTATCTTGGAATAAAATATTCATTGGTAATTTCCCTGAATGGGATTGATGATTTATAACTATTAGGACTAATGCCTTAACCAATACACATTCTAGTGAATTTAGACTAGATTTTATTTTCTTTCATTCCCAAATATAATTTAGTTTTAGTGTTTTAGAGAATTAGTCAAAAATTCATTTATGAAAACCAATATTATGAAAAACTGTATACTAATCAAATAGTATGAAATTTTAACATAATACAAATTTTTAAAAAAGATAATTTATTTTCATGAAATATATTCACAATATTCAGCTTCGAATCTTCATTTCTCTCAGAAAATATTAAACCGAATGTAATTTTTTTAAATGTGGGATGATCCAAAAAAAATCATTGAGGGACTGAAATTATGTAAGAAAACCATTAATCCATGATTAAATATAAACACATGAAATATATACTTATCCCATATAAAAGTAACATATTCATTCTTAGTGAAAACACGAGGTTCCAAAAAAACATTGAAAGTATAAGAACAATTAGGTAACTTTGTGTATTATTTTATTACAATAATTACATATCTTGTAATCCTCATGGATATATTATCATTTTAAACCTCACAAATACGTTATAAGGGAAATGTATTGGCGGCCCCACGATGAGACTATCATTATTACACATTGAATAACCATCACAATCAACTTCTTATATACCCAATTCATTTGAGGGATATCAAAAAATCACCAGTAATTTTTATAACATAACCACCTATAAGCATAAAAAAATCCCAAAAAACATGAATATAATAATAAAACTTTAATTATGAAATCTTAAATTGATTTTTTGTGGAAAATAAGTTATTTAAAAAGAATACTCCACTCGTACAATAGAAAAAACATTTCCTTGTGAACAACCTTGTAATCTTGTAAAGGAGTTTTAAAACATCATGGAATCATGAAAATGGTTAAATTAACTCATAAAAAATGTGTTAATAAGAAAAATTATTTTTTAATTTTGTAAAAAGTTACAATAAATTTAATTTTAAAAGAACATACCCCTTAATTTATGTTTAAAAACATTATTCCCAAGCACATAATGTCTTAGATAATTAAATTAAATTTAGTAATTAATTAATTTAGAACAATATAATCATATGTATTTTTTATTAATATTTTATTATGTACATTTATATCTAGTTTGATGAGTTATTAATATCAAAATCGTTTCTCCATGGAAATTCGATTAATGAATTTACAGTAGATTCCCTAGAGTTTAATTATTAGAGTACATTTCAAATGGATGAAAAACAAACAAAGTGGGACAAAAATTATTAGTATGATTCCATAATTTTAAATTATCTCATATATGAATTTTTTATAAGGATTAATCATTAAATAATTATTAATTTCAAATGTTTGGTTTAATTTTGTATATTTTTTCAACCATCAGAAAATCGTTTCGTTTTAGTTAATATTATGTCTCTAAATTATCAACATAAAATTAAAAAAAATTATTATATAACTATTAAGATATGTTTTAACCATAATAATGGTTTTATGATAAAACAAATGGTTGGTAAATTACAATTACAAATCATTATCCACGAAGGTAGTGAATTGAAACTTCATTGATGACATTTTTATTTTGTAGAATAAGATGAGAATAAGAGAGTTTTTATGAAATTTATTCCACTAACACTTTAAAATTTTAGTATATATATGGTATTGTAGTTATTATGTCAATTTTGATTTTATAGGTTGGAGATTAGAAGAATTAAATAATGAAATAAAGAATGACTTTAAATGAGAAAGGTGGATTCTACCTCTTGAATGTTGTCTCCTTGAGATCCTCCTTGAGGAACTCAATTTTCATCTATTGGTGAGAACATTTTGTATAGGATGTGGGGAAGAGGATTTATAATGGAATTAGGAAGAATTTTAAAAATTTAACTTTTTGGAGGAGTGAGGAGATGTGATGGTATTTATAGGGAGAGGAGATTATTGATTTAAATTATTTTATTCATTCTTTTATTACTTTGTCTCAATACTATAAATAATACTGATTCTTGTTACTAAAGACAATAAATATATCATGTGAGTTCTAGATAATGGTCAAATATATCATCTATAACTCGACCATGAGTCAAAAATTCATTTATTTACTTGTAATGTTATATACCATAAATTATTGTATTTCACTAATCAGGATAAAATAAACTATAAAATAAAAAAACCAAAAAATAAATCTAACAATTATTTTATGTGTATAATTATAAAATAAGATCCATTTTATTAAAATAGTTATATAAATATTATAAATTTAATTTTTAATTAAAACTATATTTTATTAAAAAATATCATTTTTAATACTGTAACTGACATAATGACACTTTTAAAAATTAATTATGGTCACATATAATTTATTTATAATTAAAATACCAGAAATTATTAATTTATGAATCCATTTTATGAAAATATATTTTTTCTAAATCATTATATATATTATAGAAATGTATATTTACAATTACGCTTCACTAAAGAACTAACACTTAATTTATCTCTTTCAAAACAATTATTTACATATTCCATGAAATAAATATATCAACATTTCACTTATAAGATATATTAATTTTATTTATAATTTCATAGGTGATGTTACTATTATATTATAATATATTCCTCAATTTCTATAAATAAATCATATTTCATTACACAAACTTAATGAATTTAAATATTTTGTTAATGAATGAAAACAAATTATATCTAAGTACCTAGGTTATTACATTGTCCCTCCCATAAAGAAATCATAACCCCACTATATTTATTCAATTATAAAACATGTTTGGATGCAATTACTTCATAGCATTTTCTAATTCCCATGTATCTTATTCAATAATGATTTTTTGTGAACAAAACCATAACCTGTTGACCTACGTCTACAATACATGCTCTCTATAGTCAGTAAACTAAATAGAATTTTACCCATATAGAAGGTTTTATTTTTTTATAAATAAACCTATGTATAAAAACATGAGATTAATCAGTAACATACATTATTAACATAGAAACACGTAAAACATTGTGTACTAGGAATAAACTCATAGACCAATCCATTTCGTAAGCCAATGATCCAACATTCTCAACGATTTTATAATGTCGAATAAAATTTTCACTCAGCTTCTCCTTAATAACACTTTTACCTGGAGAAGAGTTGATAGAGACATGGATACAAACATCAAAAGAATGTACCTTCTTTCATTTATTGGCATAACTATTCTATAATGTATGCTATAACCGCAATTATTTTCATAAGAACATTAGTTTCTCAGCATCTACATCTACTAATTATGGTCAAATCGACTTAAATTCGGCAACATTATCCGAAATTTTCTTATATCAGAATCACATTCAGTAAAATATCTCAAAATATACCATATCTATATTGGAACTAAAACTAAGAACACTCAACTAAAGAAATATTATGAACCCAACTTCCTATGTAATATTTTGAACATGAACATAAATTTTATTCCAATGCCTTAATTGTTTGCATGGTATTTCTATAAGATTGAGTTTTGAAGGCTATGTTGAAATGAAATTTAGTTCTGAATGTATTATGATGGCCCTTCCAAGAGTTTTATGTGATCCTTGGATCATGATCAGATAAAATGGTGACTGTAACTCCATATAACCAAAAAATCATTCAAATATATAGTCAAGAATGCATATCTAATGAAATAATATCTCCAATATGATGAAAATGAGAATATTCAGTTATTAGATCAACAATAACCCAAATCAAATTGTTACATAATTTATTTTGTAATCACACTACAAAATGAAGGGATATATTTTCCCATATTTAGTATAGAACTATAAAAGTATGAATCATACCCTTCGGTAATTTTTTTCTACTGTTACCTACCAATTTGACTAATATATAATGGTATAGCTTTATTTATCATTATTCATTCCATACCACCAGTAATAAACTCAAATATCTCTATACGTCTATGTTTTAACATGATGAATTGAAAAAGGAGAACTACAAGATTCCTAAAATAACTCTTTCTACAACAATGTATCACATGGAACACATAATCTCTTCCAAAATATAAAAAAATACTTTTCGATGTTAATTCTTCGAAACATATCCTTTTTATCCAATTCAACATTTTTTAATTTATATTTTACCTTTTTTCCTTTTTTTCATTTTCCCCAATACAAACAATTTCATTAACACTTGAAACAAAATTGTGGAATATCTTGAACCAAAAAACTCAAATCCAAAATTAATCATGTCATTATCTAAGGGGTCACGTTTCATATGAAACATGGTTAATTTTTCTGGATGTTTTAAACTCAAGTCATCTACAAAAATTTATTCTTTTTCCAGATGGTAACTAATCCATTTATCATAATCCTTTTTCAATTCTACCCATCTTCTATGCCTCTTGTTCAATTCCTTCGAAGAGAAAATAAACATAAAACTATTATGGAAAATATATATTTTATTTTTGGATCTATATAAATTATGTCTAAAAATTTTTAAATAAAAAAACCACTACTACATACAAATTATTGTGTCATAATTTATCTTAGTAGCATTCAATTTTCATGATGTGTAAGCAATTACCTGATCATTCTACCAAGGAACACAAACAATTATCTTTTAATAAGAATCAATATAGATAAAAATACTTTTAAGGAAGATAGATACAAAAGTGGAGATCTCAGCAATATTATTTTCTTTTCTTGAAGTCAAACATCACATTCTTCTATCCAAATATATTTACTCCCATCTGTGTTTGCATTGATTGATGGATAGATAACCAAGAAATGTTTTTAACATACCGTCGGTGATATCTGGCAATTCTAAATAAATATGAATATAATTATCATTTATTGGTCTTGGGAATTGAGAATCCTCTTCTTTTTTTGGTTGGATCAAATATTATTCCAATATTAGTTACAATGTTCCAAAAAAAAAATCTTCAGTAACTTAAAATCACATTCTCTACATTTTTGATAAATAACTTATTTTCTCGAAGGTTTTATAGAATAATCATCAAAATTATGGCATGACCATAATAAATTTTTCCATTAACCAAAATTTCATTTATAACAATTCGCATCAAAATATTGACGAAATATTTTTTTCATAAGATCCAAAATTATCAAATCAATATTTTGAAAAGATTGAACTCCATATATTTTATTGAATAAGTCATAGATATGAGTAAAATGATAATTATTATTAATATTTATATTATTCAATTCTCTATAATTGATAAAAATCCTCAAGGAACCATATTTATTTTTGACAAAAAAAAACAAGAGAACCCCATGATGTAGTTTTAGGTCAAATGAAACTGTTATCAATAAACACATGCAATTGTGTTTTCAATTATAGAAGTTCCACCCTAGTAACTTGATAAGGGGATATGGAAATTGGTTTTGAATCTCGAATTAATTCAATAGAAAATTCAACTTCCAGGTCATGTATAACACTAGGAAACTCATCCTGAAAAACATCTAGGTATTCATTTACTATATAAAGATTATGAAAAAAAATTATTTGATTTCGATGAATAATATTTGAAAGATATTAATAATTTGTATTTTTTAACAGTTTCTCATCATTTTGATATGTTATCAATGGATTCATTTTCGTTCTTGTATAAAAACTAAAATTATTTCTCAAAAACAAATTCATTATCATTAAAACAAATACTAGCATGATATACATAAATCCAATCCATACACATAAGAGCACCAAACTATACTTAAAGGAAATAGTAATGGTTTTTGGTAAGGTATTTCCTCATAAAATAGGTGACAAAACACAATAATTCTTTTTTATATAAAATTTCCATTTATTGTTTTAACTATATTTTTGGGTTTCATTTATTAATGTGAAATTTCTAATTTTCAAAAATCATTCACTAAAATAATGCATTTTGTAGGAAATATATCAAACTATAAAATAGAAAAAATTTAGTAGAAAAACAATATACCATACACCACTTCATTGGATGGTATAATATCTACTAATGTTGTTAAATAATATTTCACTAAACCCTTCATCTTATAGACATGCTTCATTCCATAATTCAAATCCTTCTTTGGGATGGTATGTTAATATTTCCCATCTCACCACATTTAGTACACTTTATAGTTTTCTTATCAGAAATAAATACACCAACACAAAACTATTTTTCATTGAAATCTGAGGGATTTTTTAAAAAAAACACCTCAAAAACACTTCATGGATTTTTATAGAAATTTTTAGGGTTATTTTTAGCAAAATTTCAATTAGCTAGAAACTACATTTTCTTATTTTTTTAATTTATTTGAGTTTTTATTACTAATTTAGTATCATAATGACTATTTTATATGATTGTTTTAAAAGTACAAATGATCATCCAGAATACTCCATTTAAAACGTCTCAGCACATCGAACATGTTTATCATTACTTTTGAATTAGTTGGAGGAAAATTATCTTTGATATATTGGCCTCAATACATAATAAGAATTATTGATTTCACTATCAATATCCTAAATAAGACTTTGATCATAACATGAAAATCAAATTATGGTTTATTCCTAAAAAATGAAACTTATTCCTTTTATTTCAATTCCGGGAATTTATTTCCTATCATGTGTCGAAAAACCTTATGAAAATGTTTTTCATAGAAAAGATTATTTAATTCATCCCATTCCAAGTTGAAATATTATATCTTTCTCGGATATTCTTGAACACTGAGCCCCACTGGTCAGATTCACCTTCAACATGATAAAGGATAAGACTATCCTTTTGATTAACTGAACACCTTATTAAATAAATGAAAACACTAACCACTACGTTATAGATGAGTCACCAACAAAATCTAGATACTGATTTGAAAATTATCACATCTTATCAACCTCAAAAAAAACTACAAACTAAATGGACTATATAGACACTTGAGGAAATTTAGAGAGCATGATCATTGAACTTCAAAAAAAGATGGGATCAACATCATCCTCTGGTCGAGTTCTATTTAGACAATTGTTTCAATGTGAGAATCCAGATGGATTCTTATGAGGCCTTTTATTGTAAGTGGTACAAGACACCTACCTGATGGGATGATGTTCTAAAAATAAAAATGATAAGTCTATAAATGGATGAGGAAATAATGAAAAAGGTTAATACCATTCAGTAGTACATCAATGCTAAACAGATTCGACAAAAGATCTATGGTATAAATCATAGATAAGGCCTATAGATTGATTTTGGAAACATGGAATTCCTCCAAAAACCTCCATATAATAAATTTAATAGATTTGAAAAGAGATGAAATCTTAGTCTAGGATACATCAAACCTGTTGATATCCATGTTTGCATCAGAATGGTGGCCTATCGAATTTCACACACACAGAACGTATCTCGAGTGAATGAGGTATTCCATGTATCACCCTTGAGAATGTAAATACCTAACCCCTCACACATGCCAATTCTATTGGTGGTACAATTTTATAATGATCTTTTAAATAAAGAGCAGCTGTTAATGATCATAGATTGTAGGGACGATGTTCCATGGAATAAGAAAATAAACCTTGTCAATGTGTTGTGGAAAAACCCCATGTTTGAAGGAGAAATGTGGAAACTAAAGGAAGTGATGAGGAAAAATTACCAGAATCTATTTTAAGGGGAGTGAAATGAATAATTTTGGGGGAAATTTTCCCATGGGGGGATGATTGTAATGACCCGAACAATTATAAATGATGTTTCCATTTGTGATTGAATTAAATGTATTATTATGTATTTTGGTTATAGAAAACAGATGCACATCCTTGGTTATATATTTTTATTTAATTTTTTTAAATTATATTATTGTTTATAATATATCTATTAATCATTTATTTCATGATTAATATAAATATAGGGATTTAAAAAATTCAATTGACACATGTAATGGAAGTGATGGCCTCAACGAGTATGATTGTACCCTATAAAGCCCATTAATCATAGAATCTAAGATAGATAGCATCATTGGGATTTTCCCTTAACCAAGACCAATCTGAAATCCAATAACATATGCCTTGATTGAAATTGTTTATCAGAAAATTTCAAGCTCATCAAGATGATGGAAATAAACATGTTTGTCGAACAACCTTCGAAAAACCACACCGTCGCACACATACTATTATGGTGTAGACCAGAGTAGAAAATGGATATGTATGCAAGCCTTAATTTCATGAATATTTATATCATATATAATAATTAATTTATTTTCATTTTTTCTACATTATAAATGATTTTTATTTTGATACAATTAAACACAAATTGTATTTTTGGGAATATTGGAATTCATTTACGGGATTTCTTTTGATGAATTAATTGATTATTAATATAAATATTGTTTTAATAAAATGTTTTTATTAAATATTTCCTATTAATTATAAATGTTCATATAATTTTTTTGAACTGATATGTACTTCTAATAAGGGTCAAAAATTGATATTTTCAAAAACCCATTATTTTCCAATAATTATAGAATATTAATTTAAAATATAAAATTCACATATTTATAAAATTATTTATGAAAAATGAATTATATTTTTTAATTAAAACATATAAATTATCCAATGGTGAATTTTTCATAATTTTCAGATATACTAGAATGGTATGGTAAAATTTGAATAATATATAAAAAATTTGTGTGTTTTATGGCATCATAATGACCCCAAAATGATGTAATAATTACTATATTGGGTATAAAATTCCAAATATTTGTTTTAACACAAAATAATGCTCTTTTAATATTACTATTTAATTTTATTTTTCCATTTTGAATCCTGAAAAACATTTGATATATTTTAGAATTTTTAATTCATGTATTTTAATTTATTACACACGTCCACATTAGCAGGGGAATTATTTTAAAATCATAGTCCAATTTTCTAATAAAATAATTAAAACCTCCACACTTTTGAAAACCCATGGGAGAATTTGTTGAATGTTTGTGGTTCTAAATACTTTATTATATAGAGACCAAAACCAATGTTTGTGAAATATTAAAAATGTACCCACTCATTTCCTATATTATCCCACCCAAGCTCCAACTTATCTTCACTAAAATTTATGGATCAGATAATTACTATTTCCTCACCTCTATATAATCCTCCAAGTACTACCCGAGCTCTCAAAAAGCCCCTTTTCTATCTTTTGGTGCCACACATTCTAGTGAGCGATCATTCCTTCTTCATCTTTATCCATGTTTCATTATGTTCTTATTGAAATTTATTTTAAAATAATAATTATGGTTTATGCTATCAAACCCCCCTCATACTTCCATTATTATTTAAAAAATGTTATATAATCCTTTATATCTCATTAATCCCTCCCATGTGCACCTGTTACCATGTTGGAATTCCTTAGGCATAATTTTTTTTCTATTTTTAATAATGCACATATATTTTCACATGACATGTCAGTTATAATTAAAAATCTTTTGAAATTTACAACCATGTACCCATAACATTAAATATCATTTAAAAATTAAGAGAAACCCATTTATCTATAATCAACACATTTTATGATTTTTTAGGTGACATTGTTATGCAGCTGAATTTTTACCATGACTTTCCATTCCATACCATTTATGATGTTAATGTTATACACATTTCCTTTCAGGGGTGTTCACATTAATTCATATATATAATTTTATAGGGTATTAACATGTATTTAGTTCACACTCACATTATCATGGAATAAATTATAATGATGAATGAATCCGTGTTTTATGATCTATGTGGAACACTTAAGAATGTGAATGATATGAATGTGATAGGGGCGTCTAGAATTATATAGTGCTTCAAGGAATTGTGTAATGTTTAGTATCACGATATGTCATATTGGTAAAGGGGTGTACCTGATACATTTATGTGACTTTATACTCCATGAATTCATAGATGTTTAGGCTTGACCTATAATTTATTGTCTTATATTGATTCCACATTGACCATGTTATGATTAACATAATATATCATTCTGTATTAGTCATAGTACATTGTACCTAATTTATATTAATTTTATAACATGTATCATTATGTTTCTGTTATTCTATTTTTATTCCATTATAGGGATTTATGGATCACCCCTTTCTTATGTATTTCCCCAGGTTATCCAATGTAGTACTATAATCATGCATGTTATTAAAAATTTTAATAAGTATGTTGTAATTAATCATTATACAGTTAATGAAATGTATTCAATTTAAAAATAATGTATAATTCTCAATAATTTCTGTTGTATTAATTATAATTTTATGCAATTTAACCATGTGTTAATGTTTAATAAAGAGAAGGCTTGTTATAATAGAAAACACATAAATGTTTATTGGGATAAAATTATACTCTAATCAAATAAAAATGTTGTCGACTTTCATACATGTCACTCATACAAATGGAATTTCCATATGGACAACTTTCATACCTAATGAATTGCAGGTTATACCATAACAACCAATCCTTGTTTTGTCACAAAACCACACATCCTTGGTTTATCCTTTAACCAGCAGTATAATATAATTTTACCATTATATTATCATAACACATAAAATATTGTAACTTTCGACATCTAACTCTTAGAATTTCCTTTACACTCAAAAGATAGAATTTCATATTTTAGAAAAAATCAATCGAGTTTTAAACCTCATTTTCCATAAACAATAACCACAAAATGAAAAGTATTGATACTTTTGAAAACCATTATGTATTATAGAGGAATAAAAATATAAAATTTAACATAATTCATAATTTATATTCCATTTATATCCATATAAATAAATATTCAAAATAATGTCAATATTATTGACATATAAGAAAAGAATATGTATTATTAAATCAAATTGTCCCATATCTCTTTGAAATATTTTAATATTAATCCCCATGAAGGAATAAAATTTTAGAAATCATTAAATAACCTCACATGAACTAAATTAATGACATGATATGTCAAATGAGATTTATATACCCCACACAAAATAAGGTGGGTGTACAACATCAATATTTTCTCCAATAAAAGGAGATTGAGATAAAGTCTCTTATCTTGAGTCTGAGTTATCACATAGTATCTTTATATTCCATAATAACCATAAATTATTCTTATTAAATTTATTTAGAATATTTATCTATTTTATTATTACTTTTATATCACATATTAACATTTTATAAAAATTAAGTAATTATTTATGTCCACCTCAATCATTTCAATTATATTCACTACATGGGTCCAAAATGAATTTATTATGATGTGTATAATCAAAGTGGTTTTTATTAAATAATATCAAGATTAATTTTAAATACCTTATTATCATTTTTATACAGTAATTGAGCTTTCAAGTAAAACCATTATGTATGATTATGAAAAATGACAATGATGTAATCATTGATACGATAGGTCATACATATTCATGAGTAACATTTCCATTTTTGATTGATCAATATAGAAAGTAGGTCATCATAATGTTATCTTTAAATATTGATAAAAATATAAATAATATGATATTAATTATTCAATTATATTTATATATATCTTTCATGTGATTTGGTGGTGAAAGATGAATCTCATCAATTTGTGGATGTGACATTTCACACCTTTGGAAGAATGTCGTTATCATTTCTATGAGAAAGGAATTATAAAAACATAAATCATATTTTAATATTTTATAATGAAAAATATTTCAATAATATAAAATATATAGATTAATTAAATCGTTATAACATGTCTTGTGAGATGGTGATGGAAAATGAATTATATCGTTTCACGAGGCGATATTCAGCCATGCACACAAATGATTAATTAATTTACCATTTGATGGCTATTGAGAGGAATTTATATTATTATATTAACATAATAAAAATATCAAAATATTGATGATAATTTATTTTTAATATAAACAGGGTATATTTATTTAAGGAAGTGTATGAAAAAAATAGAATAACTTAATTAAAAATGATACCTCTTTTTTAGATGATCCCCTTTGATAAAAAATGTATGTTTTACCTAAAATAAGGAAAATATAATGTGATAATGGATTATAGTAAGTTATTTTTAAATATATTGGCTAAAAATTATCATTTATAAATTTTTAAGAAAAGAGAAAAAATATATTCTATTTATAAGAGAGGGGAGGGGAATTGTTCGGATTTTTCAAATAATTAAATTAATATAATTTAATTTTCAATTAAAAATAATTCATAAAATACATATAATTAATAAATGATGGTTATGGGTTGAAATAAATTTTACCAATAAATATGAAACTTTTTTGACTATTTTTTAATCCTTCTCATTTAGTTTTAACCCATATTTATCCTTTTTAATTCTCACAATAACATTATGTAATTTACATTTTGATGATTAATATAATTACTATACAATTACCAAAGATAAATAAGTGAGTAATTTATGAAATTTTTATTCTTACACCAATCATTTTTATAAATTATATAATTTTATGAATTTTATATCATTTAATAAAAAGTTATTTTATTTTAATTAACTTCGATTTTAAGACAAGTCGTAACCTGACATGTAATAATATCATAAAAACATGATATATTTAGGAAATATATTTCAATTGATAAATAACTTTTCATTTTAATCTGTAAAATTCTTGGATGACATTAATTATATTAATCATATTAATTATATTATATTGAATATCATTTATTTTATGTTACCATTAATTAATATAATACAACATCATCATAGTATAAGCTGTAAGGGTAATTATATATTTCTTAAGAATTACAAATAAATTACTATTATTTGGATAAATATTTTATATTTATAATTAATAATTATAATTGAACGTATCCCAAATATAATCTAATATTATTTATGTTATATTTATGAAAAAGAAAAGTGTGAAACCTTTGATTTTTCATTAAAAAAATATTATAAATGTCATACTCACACCACAAATGCTTTAAAAGGTTATAATTGTATCCCCTATTTGTCTAAAAAAACTCATCCAATTAAATTAGAAGATTTTTTTGGTAATTTTATAAAATTTATAACAATAATTTTCCCCTTATTTAACTGATTTATCATTAACCGTGTTAATATAAAAAATACAAAAGTTAATATCCATAAAGCCCAAAATTAAAGGGAAACTATTTAATAATTTTGGATCCTAAATTTTCAAATATATAATCCATTATTAAAAATTCAAAACGCATAAATTTTATTAATTTTATAAAAAATTAATCCAATTGGCGGAATGTGGAAACAAGATTTTAATGTAAAAACATACAAAAGATTTAAATGTTTTTATATCAAAATTCATTGTGAAATTGTTTCTTATGACCTATGTTATATTACATGATAAAATTTTATTTATTTATACTTTAAAAGAAGTCATAAATTTAATTTAATTCTATCTATTTTTTACATGATTAAAAAAATTCAAATAAATTTCTATATTTATCAGTATTCATGAAATCATGATTCTTATCAAAAAATATCAAATACTCAAAAAATAATTTTTTATATTATTATTTCAAATAGTAAGATTATATTGTAAATTATAATTTATTAATGTGGAAAAAATATATTTAAAACAATTTTTCTGTCAAATGGATGATAATTTAAATTTTTTAAAATAACTTCTTTAATGTATAAAATTGAATTTGATATTACATCATGTCTGGAAGCAATGTAATAAAAAGGTGCAACATTATATTGAATATCTTACAGATTAATTTCACTAATATAATCCTAAAAGTGTTATTATATTATTTTATAAATAGACTTGTTCACATGTAAATATTTTTTTAGAAAAAGATTACATTTTACTTTAGAATGGGGTTTTCAATCAATTTTTATTAATTCGTAAACGAATAATATATATGTGTATCCCATATATTAATAATTAATTTAATATTATTCATACCCATTTCTAACAGCTATGTTATAACGATAACATGTAAATAATAATATATAGTTTTTTACCGAAGCTCAATGTGGAATATCATGTGTGGTATGAAATTAGTATTTATTTTTTATAATCTAAGTATATGATAGTATATATCTCATCTGATATGATTGAGGAAGATTTTTTCCCACTTTTATATTTTATAGTCCCAAATTTCAGTTTCCAACCCATAGAGATTGGAAATGTCCATTAATCCATGTCGATGTCGGATCAATTATCAGGGTAATATGGTATCTTAGCTGGGTCATGAAAACATGACTATTTCTGAAATATAGATACTACCCTAGATATTTCATATACTATCTTCCATTAGACTTCATTATCTACCATGATAAGTATGATATAGTCTAAGGGCAATCAATTACACCTATATTCACTTAATTAACAATTTTATTTCACCAAAGCACTACATAAACCACCTAAATGATTACTATCATTACAATATCCACAACTTCATTGTTGAAACTGTTGGACCCCTGGACACCCTGAGAGGGGAGGGGTGAATCAGGGTGTCAAATTTTTCATCTTAATGTTTTGGATCTTGTTCCCACATTGGTAGAACTACTTAAACCTGTATGATGGACATGATCTACAATGAAACATTCACATGCACATAGATAACACATCAATTTTAATTGGTTCACCACAAAGGGCTAAGTACAAGGGGCATACGCCGACAAGTTTCTAGTCGTACCAAAATCCACTAATCTTCACTAGCTATGGATTATAGTGGTTCAGGCACAGTCACTCTGTCCCAGGCTCACTGCCTTTACAATGGTTCAGGTATAGCTCACAGCTTCCCTCGGTATACTCTCGTTCACTCCCCCTGGATCAATACTGTTGGTGAAGTCAAACTCAGTTTATAGACGTGAAGGTCTCTTTAATGGATAGACATGAAGTTCTTTGTCTCCTGTTCAGCATGAGACTTTTCTTTCATCATGGTTTAGAGTTGATTCTATTTTTAGTTCAATCCTTCTTCTTTAGTTCAATGACTGAATGCACTAGATCCCCTTGTCTTCGTTTTCCTGAATCATAATAACATCTGTGATTTCTCAATAAATGATGCTCTGTTGAAGTCCAAATTTCATCCACTGATGAATACCCCTTTTCCCCTGTCCACTATGCGAACAACCATTAGAAAGGGCCTTCAAAAATTACCCTACATCGCAAGGCTCCCAATTTTGCAAAGCTCAAACAATGCTTCGCGGAGTCCCTACCTTTTCGCGATGCTCAATCGCGAATCACTCTCACGATACACAATCCTTCGCAATGCTTGGATGTCGTAGAGCTCCTGCCTCTTCGCGAAGCTCACTGAGCCAATACGGGGTGAAAGACTTTCGCAAAGCTAGAATAGCCACCGTGAAGCTACTCTTTCGCGAAGCACACTGCCTTCGTGAGTGACCTTTGCGAACCAAGAGAAAAGGATTTTCTCTGAAATTCTATCTACTTCTCTTGAGGGGGTCGGCCTCTATTTATAGGAGATTCCACCGACCCTAGAACTTTCCGCGCGAAGTCAGCGCCATGTCAGCTCAAATCGTGAAGCTCCGAAGTTCCCGCCGGAATTCTGTCCAATTCGCAAAGCATCTCGGCAATTTTCAGATCTCGGAGCTCATCGTAATCTCGGAGTATCACCGTCATCATTACTTCGTGCCTTCTCTGCGAAGCTCCTTCACAAATCCTTTCACTGCCGTGATGCTCCCTTGCAAATCCCTTCATCGCCGTGAAGTTCTCCAGCATCTTCTGTTCACGAAGTTTGACGTAATCGCGAAGAATCACCGCCTCCATTCTTCTGGAATTTGCGAAATCCAATCCATGCATCCCATCTTTTCCAAAATCATGCCTTTGCCATATTAAATTATGATCTTCATGGAAAACGGTGCCACCTTGTGTCTGCTTTTTTTGTCTGCCTCCATATCATCCATTCCTTTGTCGTTGTTCCTGGAATAAAACATGGATCATTATCCACAGTCCTCGAATGGGACATGCCACCACGGAATCTCCTTTGTCAACAAATTTTTATGTAGTTTGTTTTCTTTGTCAACAAGCACGATCACCTCAACATCACTTCTTCTTGGTTATCTGTATCCTTGAGCAACTCTTCTTCTTTTATCACAAACTCCACTATTGTTATATGTATTATTTGAAGGCATAGCTTCAGCATCATCATCTTCTATGACAATGTTATGTGCATGGATATCTCAGAATTCCAATCATTGCATGACCTTCTTAGAATTCCAATCATTGGCACATTGTCTTCTTCATCTACCGTAATGATCTAGTTTATGAAAACCATGTGATTCAGTTCTTCATGATATCTCTTGCATGGTTCTCATGCAATCATGAGTAATTGCATGGTCTTCATCAAAACCCATGGTTCTCATGCAATAATGAGAAATTTCATGGTTTTCATCAAAGCCCATGGTTCTCATGAAATAAAGAGGAATTGCATGGTCTTCATCAAAAAACCCCATTCTTCTTTAATCATCCTAAGATGGATTGCACCTGAAATTCTTCATTGTTGTAAACAATGTATCACCTTTGACACATGTTCTTTGATCTTACAATCAGTACAACAATTGTCTGAATCACCATTCCTCTAATTCAACGGAGTATTTCATGATCTCCTTCATTTTGACGTTCCATTACTCCATTTCATTGGAGTAGTTCTTGATATCCTTCATTTTGATCTTCATTGACAACTATTGACAACAAATACAAACATATACACAAATTGGTTCCAACAGAAACCATGTATAAACGCTTTATAGAATTTACATAAATAATAAATTAATCCCATTAAGTTATATTCTACCTAATAATTAACTCCATGCAACAAATTTATGACTAATTACATTAAAAAATATACTTCAATCATATGAATTAATGTTGGGTACAAATACCATCAAAGCTCAAGGGAAGTAAAAAATAAATATTCAATATAAATAGATTGAACATAAAAAATAACCTTCCATAAAAAATATGAAAAATTAAAACCCTTTAGTCATAGAATTCCTATCACCATGCTTACATCCACCTTATAAATTTGTTTTTCACTGATATCTTTCCACAAATGTTACACCTTAATCTTCCAAGATACGCTTCTCTTTGAATAATACAGTAGCGTGTGTTGTACACAACATCGAGTTATAACACACCACAACTAATCAAACAAGTCATTATGAATAGTAATTCCCACTTTTTGAAATATTATAAATTTTATCTTTCAAAATTGACTTCATTTTTGGATTCATAATATCTAAATTAGCATGGGATGAATTTTTGGTATTTTTCTGAAAACTATAAATTTTTTATGAATAGTGAAAACACGGAGTTAATGTTTAAAACCGAATTTTTATTTAAATAATTGTTTATTTTATTTTAATTAATTTATGTCAAAATAGATACATAATACCTATATAAATTCAATGTAATTCATTTGAGTTAGTTTATTATAATTTTAAATATATAAAACTATTCAATGTCTTTCACCCACCACCTAGGAGTATTTGAAAATTTACATAAAACATAATTTAACCGCATCTGTGAGTGGAGTTTCAAAAATCCGAGAGACACAGTTAATATCAAGGAGTAAAATGTTCTTCAATAAGATAAAAATAATTTTTTTGTGAGTAGTAACTTTTTACTTTTATTTACCACGGTTAAAAGTAAATAGGGTAATTAACGGTAAAAAGATATTATTATTACCCTAACACATTTCTTAATTTTGTTGGATAAGTATAATTCGACAAAAAACAACCTTAGGAATAAAATATGAACTTCTCTGGTTCACTTGGATTAGATTAAGACATTTATTATTATTTAATTGAAAGAATAGTTAAAAGTGTTAAATTCAATGTTTAATAACTAATCACTTTTTAATATTGGGTTACAAATAAAAAAAATTAAAATATAATTATTCATTATAAATATAAAAACGTTTCATATATTATGGTATTTTAGTTTTTTTATACATTAAATAATTTAATTTATTTATGACACAATGACGATGCAGTAATTACTTAATTAATGAAATATAAAAATAACTGATATTATAAATATCCAAATAATTGTAATTTGATAATTTTTATGAATTACACTATTTTAATAGGTTAACATTCCATATTAGGGGTGGTTAGATAAATTATGTTCGAAGTAATAATGTTGTTATAAATTTAGAAAAAACCAAATTCCAAACAGTATCAAAATTGACATAAAAGGGTTTTTAAAATAAATATTATCTTATTAATTAATATTATATTTAGAAAAATCTATGGTTAGGCCAATAGACTTATATAATGATAGTTTTATCATTAATGTATGACGTGGGTTCTCTTGGATGTATATAGTATGTTTATTAACCATATAATATAAAAATAAAAAGAGATATGATAAATGTCAAACTATTTAACTAAGAGTTAAATCTAAACGATAAAGTTAATTTAGTAACCCAATCTTGTATAAAACCTATTGTTTGAGTGGTTTTCGACTCATCCTCACCTTATACTTTAAATAATACACTTTGGATCCATCATAAACGAATAATTATTTTTTTATAAAATAATATTTCTAGCTTTTCCTATGGTGCCCCTCACCCCTCTTATAAAAGAGCACTTCCCCATCTCTCTAATTCACATATTCAAAGGCATTTGGCTCAGCCAAACCCTTCCCAAATACCCTCGCAACTATCCTATCTTCATCCAAGAGGTATTCCTTTAGTCATAGAGCCATTCTATGGATCCCTTTTTATCAAATCAAAAGGAAAAACCTGAAGAAGAGGTAAATATTTCATTACCTATTTCAAGTACATTTCTTCTTCCACTTCCTCTTTCTTTGTTGTTTCCATTATAAAATAAAAAATCCAGTATATTCTATATACTATGATTTTATTAGAAATATGGTACAGCCAAATTTATTATTCTATCCATCCCATGAATGACATGTCACATTATGTGCGTACATACGGCTTACCATCTCCACGTCGTGGTGTAATTGTTATTAAATACATTATTATTTGGATGGGTATAATAATGATGTTTATTTCATGTAAATAATAATTATAAAATGATAATGAATCGTTATATATGATATAACATCAAATATATATCATTTTAATATCAAAATAATTATATTATCGCTCGTGCATAAGTACGAATTACCGTCTCCACGAACGCGATTAGATTCATTCCCCATCGTATCCATTCAAGACTAATTTTGATTTGATGATTAAAAATAATGTATAGAGACTTGATATTATTCAGGATATGAATAAAATACATCCCATCCATAAAAAATATGACTCACATAACAAATAATATAATGGAAAACGAATCTGTTAACACAAGAAACGACGATAATACTAAGATATTATTAACAATGCAATGTTAAAAGATCATATATGATATCATATTAATGTATATGATTCTTGTATAATTTAATAACAATTATTTAACAATTATACATGACATTAACCTACCCTCGACCAAGGAAAAGTACAAGGTTAGTGTTTATTTCACAATCTCTTATTTATATGAGGTTTTTTAAACCTAATTATCCACTAGGACCTATTTATCATCTGCATCCATTTTCCTAAAAAAAGTATTTCAAAACATTATTAATATTTTATAGAATTTCTTTTAAAGTCATTTATACCCTTTTTTGACTTTTTATAAGATTTTTATAAAGGAGTATTTCCGCTATTTTCAAAATAAGGTCCTTTTTAACCTTTTCGACAAAATTACTGTGAGAATGCCTTTTTTGACTTATACAACATGTGCGGCTATTTTATGCCATTATAAAATTGTCGAAGCTTCCCTTAAATTCTTATAAGAATATTTTAAAAATAAATGTTTCATTTATAGTTATGTAAATCTTAAATGATTTCAAAATAGAAAGTGGTATTTCTCAAAAAAATGATTTCATCTATGTCAATATCCTTTGTTAGATTGTATGATTATTTGAATTTGATTTATTATGAAACAAAACATCAATAATGTATTGAAGGTTTTCTGATATGTTTAATTATGGATGTGTTATTTAGTAACATTCATGGATTACGGATAATGTATATAAGGCCCCTACCTTAAACATTACTTAATATTGAATTAAATGAATAATTCCCATTGAGGATCTTTTCAGGTTTAGAGTTTTAGAGAATTAGTTCATAACTATTACATCTCAAAGAATTACATAGTAGACACTCCTACAAAGTTTCCTATTTTTCAAAATATTAACTCTCGAAAAAGTCATTTCTAGTTCCATGTTTAAGAAAGAATGACTTTTCCTTGGTCCCTTCCTTGACCCTATTCCACATTATGTCCTGTGAAAAACATTTCAAAAAAACTAGGGGTGAGCATAAAAATCTCAGTAAGGGATACACAAAGAATGAAAACTGTACTTTTTTCAAAACAACACGTAAACCATGAATACTTTATCAATTTAATACTTTTCACCTTTATGGAGTAGTAAATACTCCTCACTGAATAAAATATCATTACGTACCCTTTTGTAACCAAAATATTACCATAAAATCCATATAAAGAACACATAACATATAAAGGTAACTTGGTACTTAAACATACTTAAATGGAATAACTATACGGTCTACTTCCACACATATAATTTAATGGAACAACCATATGAATGACTTCCATACCCAATGCATTGTATGTTATAATGTAACCACTCATCCTGGTATTCACAGCACCACCCGTCATATGGTTTATCACATAACCACCCGTCAAATGTCCAAATACCATTATAAAATCATAAGACATGAAACAAATATAATGGAAATAAAAAATTTCCACATTTCTATCACAATATATCACTTAAATATATTGACATAACATGTTCATCATAAAAACCATTTTCAATACCAAAATACATAAAAAATTATATGGTATTTATTTCATTTTAAAAACATTATGTCTTGTTGAGGAAGCCAATGACCAAATAATACTCATGGTGGTGGAAAAGGTAGTTGTCACCGCTTACGTTTAAATATACATTCCTTTTTTTCTTTTAGTAAAATTCTTCTTAGAAATATATTCCCTTTGAATGAAATGAAAAGTCAACGGTGTTTTATACAGCGTATAAAAGAAAGTCTTGTATTAGAACAAAACAAGCCTCAATGAAAGGAGATTGTGACAAAGTACCTTACAAAGATCATTTTTAAATAAAATGGATCTATTATTTGTATTCACTATAATTACACATAAATAATTTAAAAATAAAAGATAAGACATAATAATATCATGGCATAATTTGAAAGTAGGAGATTAACCCAAAGAACGGAAATTGGGTTAAAAAGTTCCCTTACCTTGTGTCCGACGTGACTTGATTGCTCTTTAATCTCCTGAATAATAAAATAAAGTTAATTTATATATGCTTAAGAACCTTTTTCTAGTTTATTATTCCTTTTATATAACTTATTTCCATGTTATAAACATTATGTAATCATTTAATTTAATAATGTTCATTTTGTCGATATTTGGTACTTAAGTAAAAAATGTACCTCTTACAATTACATGTTGTTTATGTCGTCAAAGTTTGATTATATACATAATGATATTCATTTTTTGGATATCATATATATCATATATATCCATCATATTCTTGTATTTATAATTGTACATAACATTTAGAGTTAAGAAATGAAATACACCGTTCATGGAGACGGTAAGCCGTACGTACGCATGAATGCTACTTTCATTTCTATTTCATATTTAATGGAGTGAAATCAATATTACATAAAGTTATTATTATAATTCCAGAATAATATCATTAACTCCGTCCTTTATACGTCCCACATATGTCATTAACGAATCAAATCACATTGAGGGGGCGGTAGTCCTTACTTCCTAAAATGAAATTATCGCATTTACCCATAATGGAAACCAGAGAGATATGCCATAAATTACAAATACAGAAGAAAAAGAAAAATAAAAACATAATATATATCATATATAAATAGATTTACATTTTAATGGCCACCATGAAAGGTGTTAAAAGAATATTTAACAATCATTGTTTTGTGAGGAAGAAAATCGCCAACAAGTGAAACAGAATGTTCTTTAACCATTAGACGAATGTGTGTATAGGCTTAGCTCAAATATATCTCATAAAAACATACTAGTATATTTAATATACTGGTTTCATTACAAAATAAAGGAATAAAAAGAGTTTAGGGGGTCGTATAAGAAAAATAAAACATAAGAACACAAGAGAAGACACTACATTTAAATTGGGTAACTCTTTTTGATTTGAGCTCAAAGCCTTTCGTGGAATGACTTATGCACAAGGTGAGGCTTCTAGGGGTAATATAGGTGTGTGGAGAGACAATATGGGCAGGGTTTTCCCAATCCAAATACTTGAGAGTTGTGGGTGAGGTGGTAGAGGTGGGGGCCTTTTATAAGAGGAGAGGAGGGGCAATCTTGGAAAGTTATAAAAGGATACTTTATTATAGAAGGATTTTCGAATTTTAAAGGTCACAAAATTATATATTTCGAGGATAAGGTGATAAGAGTTATAAATCCACCCATACAATTTTTTTTGACAAGTTTAGGTCTTTGATTTTACATTATATTTTCATTTTATTTAAATCATTAAATAATGAGGTAATCGCTGCCTCATCATGGCGTCATAAATAATTTTATTTATTTATTGTCTCAAAATTATAAAAAAATATCATGATGTAGGAAATATTTTTAGCTTTCTAATTAATATTTATGGTCAAAAATATGACTTGTATAACCCCATTTAATTTTTTTAGTAAAACAACACATGTTTGGCACATTTTTATTTTAACATTAAATAAAAATTTATTAATGACATTTTCCGACCAATGTGGCTCCATGGGGTCCCCAAGTTGACCCATGGATTGTTTTGGTCGGCCATGACACATCCAATAAGGGTAGGACATGTTTCAGGGTCATTTCATATTATTAAAAACATAATTTTTACCTTAAACTACACTAATTACCACTAATCACGATTATAAACTAAAAAATTACTATTCACCAAAAATTATTTCAATCCCATTGAACAACATTTTAAATATTAATGAGAACCATGTATATATGATTTTTGATATTCAAAACACATAGGTGGTAAATTTTCATTTAAACAAACATTTAGTTTTTAAGTACCACTTAGTGGTTTCACTATTCATCAAAAATTGATGTTTTTCAGAAAAAATGAAAACTTCACCCTAAGCTATATTTGATATTCTGAATTCAAAAATGATGAATATTTTATAAAATTCAAAATATATAAGTTACATTAATTAATTTAATAATTAATTCCCATTGTCAGGAAAAATAGCGTGTTTTTATGAAACAATATATATCAAATGATTGACACAAATTTAAGTCTAATTTCTAAGTGAAATTAATTTCTACGACCAATATTGGATTAAACGGTAAAAATATATTCTAATTTCACTTTAAAACCAATTAAAAAGATAATATAATCATATAAATAAATTAGATTAAAAAGTGGTTTTGAATTAATATACATCATTTTTCACTATTTATTAAAAAAATGAACTTTATCGGAAAAATACAAAAAATTTACACAGAAAAAATTTTGATATCTCGATTCTAAAGAAGAAATTTATTTGGTCCAATATAATGTATAAGAGTGACCTAAACTATATTTATATAGGGTTCTCCATCAAAAGGGGATACTTCAACCTTTTAGTGAATATTAGAGTATCTATTCCTAAAATTGAATTCTTTTCATATTTTAAGCCTTTATCATTTATTGGATAAATGTAAAATCATTTAAAAAACATATATAATCGTATTTTAGTTGTTTCTATTCATTCCCGCCAGTACAACAGTTACGTGTTAACTACCATTTAAAATAATATTATTTTGTTACTAGTGTGCGATGTAAGATTTCAAAGAAACTTTTTGTTGTGTATCAGGTATATTATCGAATATAGCAACCGCATTAAAGTAAAATTAATATTTAATTCGTAAATATTAATAAATATGAGAATGTATTATTCTTTATTTACCTGGGATGTTGTATCTTTTCCCCCTTCTTGGAATTGCATCCTCACAATTTTATTCACTTATAAAAATAAGTGGAGGTATTTATCCTTCATAGCATTTTCAGATTACCACGTTGCCTCTTCAACCATATGGTTTTTTCAAAAAACCTTTACCTGGTGAATTTCCTTATTTCACAACACTTGCTCTATTTGGTCAAGAATCTAGACTGATTGTTCATCATAAGAGAGATTCTCTTCCAATTGAACTACCCATGGGCTCAAAACATGAGATGGATATGGCATATAATTTCTCAACATCGAAACATGAAAAACATTGTGTACCTGAGATAAACACAGAGGTAAAGCTACTCGGTAAGAAACTGATCCAAATTTTTCATAATTTCATATGGTCCAATGATCCTTGGACTCAGCTTTCCTTTCTTACCAAATCACGTCACACTTTTCTATGGTGAAACTTTGTGAAATACATGATCACATACCTCGAAAGATAGATCTTTCCTCTGGTTATCCTCATAAATCTTCTGCCTACTCTGAGCTGTTCTCATGTGTTTCTGAATCAACTGACCTTTTTCTGCCATCTCTTCAACAAATTCTGGTCCAATCAGCTTCCTTTCACTCACTCCATCCCAAAAAGCTGGAGTTCGACACCGTTTACCATATAATGCCTCAAACGGAGCCATCTGTATACTGGAATGAAAATTGTTATTATATGAAAATTAAACCAAAGAATGATGTTGGTCCCAACTTCCCTGATAGTCCATCGAACAAGAAAGTTGCATATCCTCCAAAGTCTGAATTGTTCGTTCTGACTGACCATCTGACTGAGGATTAAAAGTTGTACTAAAATTTAATTCAGTACCCAACGACTTCTGATGGCCCTTCCCAAAGTTAGAAGTAAACCTGAGATCATGATCAGATACAGTGGATAGGGGAACACCATGAAACCTGACTATCTCTTTAAGAAACAATCGAGAAAGTTGATCTTGAGTGAAGGTATCTCGAATAGGAAGGAAATGAGCAGATTTATTTAAGCGATCAACAATAACCCAGATTTTATTATTACCTCGAGATGTCTTCGGTAATCCCACAAGAAAGTCCATGGATATATTTTCCCATTTCCACTCTGGCATTGGTAAAGGCTGAAGCATCCTTTTAGGTAACAACCTCTCTGCTTTAACCTACTAACAAGTCAAACACATTACAGTAAAATTAGAAATATCTCTTTTAATTCCATCCCACCAGTAATACTCCCGTAGATCTCTATACATCATTGTACTGCCAGGATGAACTGAAAACAGGGAACTATAAGCCTCACATGACAACTCATTCTTCAACTGTGAATCACTAGGAACAATAATCACTTCCCAAACCTAAAAACCCAATAATTATCAATATTAAATTCAGGAAACATACCCTTCTGAACTAGCTCTACCTTTTTCTGCAACCCACTATCTTTCCTCTGTGCCTTCTTAATTCTGTCTGATAGAGATGATATCACTGACACCTGAAACAGAAATAGAAGAACATCCTCCACCAACAACTTCTATGCCAAATTTAATCAAATCAAAAACCAAAGGATCTCGTTCCAAATGTAGCATGGTTAATGAAGTATTTTTTTAGACTCAAAGCATCAGCGTCTTTATATTCTTTTCATGGATGTTAATGAATTATACAATCATAATCCTTGATGAATTCTATCCATATCCTATGTCTAATGTTCAATTCATTCTGAGTGAATATATACTTTAAACTTTTGTGATCAGTATATATTTCACACTTTACTCCATACAAATGATGCCTCCAAATTTTTAGAGAAAAAACAACAGAAGATAATTCCACGTCATGTGTAGGGTAATTTACCTCATGACATTTCAACTGATGTGAAGCATATGCAATTACCTAATCATTCTGCATAAGGACACATCTGATTCCCTTCAACTAAGTAACAAACTCACCATTCCTATAAGGAAGTGCCAAAACTGGATCATTCAGCAATCTTCTTTTCAACATCTGAAAACAATCATCACATTATTTTGTCCAGATAAACTTAACACCCTTCCAAGTTAGCTTAGTCATTAGAGTAGATAACCATGAAAATTTTTCATAAACCTTTAGTAGTATCCTACCAAACCAAGAAAACTAAGTATCTTGGTTAAATTTGTGGGTCTTGACCATTCTTCAACAAATTTTGTTTTATCAGGATCAAAAGTTATGCCATTTTTTGAAACAATGTGACCAAGGAAAGAAATCTGTTGTAACCAAAACTCACACTTTCAGAATTTGCCATACAGTTTCTTTTCTTTTATGGTTTGCAAGATAACCCTTAAATGACTTTGTTGCTCCTATTTACTTTTAGAAAACACCAAAATATCATCAATAAACACAACCAACATTTTTCACCTAAGTCAACTGAGTCATCACTGCAAGAAACTGTTTAGTTCTGATTCTGACCATCTCAGGATACTGATTTGAAAGGTCATTTCCCTCTATATGCCTTCCTAGAAAATCTGTTCTGTTTCCTCTATAAAAACCCATTCTTAACATAGAAATATCTTAGGAGAAGAAACATGATAATCTTTAGATTCTATATCATTTCAATCATACCATAAATTAATTTATAATTTACCAATTTTCTAACTCCTAAAGTTATCTAAAAGAACCTATAATACCAACTATAAGGCCCCGACCATAAACAATACTTAATATTGAATTCAATGAATAATTCCCATTGAGGATATTTTTGGGTTTAGAGTTTTATATAATTAGATCATAACTATTACATCTCAAAATATTACACAGTAGACACTTCTACAAAGTTTCCTTTTTTTTCAAAACATGAACTCTAAAAAAAGTCATTTCTAGTTACATGTTTAAGAACACATTACTTTTCCTTGATCCAATCCTTGACCCTATTCCACATTATTTCCTGTGAAAAAAATTTCAAATAAAACATAGGGTGAGCATAAAAAGCTCAGTAAGTGATACACAAAGAAGGAAAAATGTTAGTTTTTCAAAAAAACAAGTAAACCATGAATACTTTATCAATGTAATACTTTTAACCTTTATGGAGTAGTAAATACTCCTCACTGAATAAAATATCATTACTTACCATTTTATAACCAAAATATTATCATAAAACCCATATAAAGAACACATAACATATAAATGTAACTTGGGACATAAACATACTTAAATGGAATAACCATACGGTCGACTTCCTCACATATCACATAATGGTATATCCATATGGCCGACTTCCATACTCAGTGAAATGGAGGTTATAACGTAGCCAGCCGTCCTGGTATTCACGGAACCACTCGTCATATGGTTTATCATGTAACCTCCCATCAAATGTCCAAGTACCACTATAAAATCATAAGACATAAAACAAATATAATGGAAAGAAAACATTTCCACATTTCGATCACAATATATCACTTAAATCTATTGATATAACCTGTTCATCAAAAAATCCATTTTCAATACCAAAATACATAAAAGAGTATTTGGTATTTATTTCATTTTAAAAACATTATGGCTTGTTGAGGAAGCCAAATACCAAATAATACTCGTGGTGGCGGAAAAGGTTGTTGTCACCACGTATGTTAAAATAAACATTCATTTTTGTCGTTTAGTGAAATTCTTCACAGAAAAAGATTCCCTTTGAATGAAATGAGAATTCAAAGTTGTTTTATATAGCATATAAAAGAAAGTCTTGTATTAGAACAAAACATGCCTCAAAGAAAGGAGAATGAGGCGAAGTCACATAAAAAGATCATTTGTTAAATAAAATAGATCTATTATATGTATTCACTATATGTACACATAAAGAAAGTAAAAATACAAGATAGGACATAATAATATCATGGAAGAATTTTAAAGTAGGAGATTAACCTAATGAACGGAAATTGGGTTATGAAGTTCCCTTACCTCATGTCTGACGTGACTCGATTACTCTTTAATCTCCTGAATAATAAAATAAAGATAATTTCTACATGCTTAAGAACCCTTTTGAAGTTTATTATTACTTTTATATAACATATAGCCATGTTATAAATGTTATGTAATCATTTAATTTAATAAATTTCATTTTGTCGATATTTGGTACTTAAGTCAAAAATGGACTACTTACAATTACATGTTGTTTATGTGGTAAAAGGTTCATTATATCCAGAATGATATGAATTATTTTGATATCATATATATCATATATATCCAGCATATACATGTATTTATAATAGTACATAACATATATTGGTAAGAAATGAAATCCACCGTTCATGGAGACGGTAAGCCGTACGTACGCTTGAATGATACTTTCATTTCTATTTCATATTTAATGGAGTGAAATCATAATGAAATAAAGGTATATTATAAATCCATCATAATATCATATATAATATCATCAAATCCATCCTTTATACGTCCCACATATGGCATTAACGAATCAAATCACTTTGAGGGGGTGGTAGTCCGCACTTCCGAAAATGAAATTATCGTGTTTACCGATAATGGAAACCAGAATGTTATGCCATAAATTGAAAATAAAAAATCATAACGAAAACATAAAAATAATATATATCATATATAAATAGTGTGACAAATTAATGACCACCATAAAAGGTGTTAAAAGAATATTGAACAATCATCGTTTCGTGAGGCAGAAAATCGCCAACCACAGAAACAATATGTTCCTTAACCATTAGACGAAGGTGTGTGTAGGTGTAGATCTAATAATTCTCATAACCACATCCTAGTATATTGAAGAGACTGGTGTTGTTACAAATGAAAGGAATAAAAAGAGTTTAGGGGTTTGGAGAAGCAAAATAAAACATAAGAACACAAAAGAAGACAATACCTTCAAATCGGGTAACTCATTTTGATTTCACCTCAAAGGCTTACTTGGAAAGAATGCCCAATATTAGGATTCTAGGGGTAATAGAGAGATGTGGTGAGAAAAAATGGGCAGGGGTTGTCCGAGCCAAAGGCCTGAGAGGTGTGGGTAAGGTGGTAGAGGTGGGGACCTTTTATAAGAGGAGAGGAGGGGCACTCTTGGAATGTTATAAAAGGTAACATTTTTATAAAATGATTTTTGGATTTTAAATGCCCCAAAATTATATATTTCGAGGCCAAGGTGATAATATTTCGTAATACACCAATCCAATAGGTTTTTTACAAGTTTATTTCTTATAGTTTACATTATCTTTTCATTTTATTTAAATAATTAAATAACGAAATAATCGCTTCATCATCATGGCGTCATAAATAATTTAATTTATATAATGTATAAAAATTATAAAAAAAATATAATCATGTATAAAATTTCTGTATCTTTCTAAATATTTTTTATAGAAAAAAACATGAATTTTATAACCCCATTTAATTTTTTTTAGTAAAAGAACACATGTTTGTGACATTTTTATTTTGACATTAAATAAAAAGTTACTAATGTCATTTTCTTTCCAATGTGGCTCCATGGGGTCCCCAAGTTGACCCATGGATTTTTTTGGTCGGCCATGACACATACAATAAGGGTAGGACATGTGTCAAGGTCATTTAATATTAATAAAACATTATTTTTACCATAAACTACACTAATTACCTCTAATTGCGATTAAAAACATAAAAGTTACTATTCAGCAAAAATTATTTTAATCCCTTTGAACCACATTTTACTTCTTAATGACAACAATGTATGTTAGATTTTAGAAATTCAAAACACATAGGTGGTAAAATTTTATTCAAACGAACAATCAGTTTTTTAAGTACCGCTAAGTGGTTTCACTATTCATCAAAAATTGAAGTTTTTCAGAAAAAAACAAAAACTTCACCATAAGCTATATTTGATATTACGTATTCAAAAATGATGTCTATTTTAAAATACTCAAAACATATAAGTTACATTAATTAATTTAATAATTAATTCCCACTGTCAGGACAAATAGTGTGTTTTTATGAAACAATATATATCAAAAGATTGACATTATTTTTAGTTCAATTTAAAAGTGAAATTAGTTTGAACGACCACTATTGGATTAAATGTTAAAAATATATTATAATTTCACTTTAAAACCAATTAAAAAGGCAATATAATCATATAAATAAATTATATTAAAAGGTGGTTTTGAATTAAAATACAACATTGTTCACTATTCATTAAAAATGAACTTTATCGGAAAAATACCAAAAAATATACACACACTAAATTTTTATGTGCCGATTCTAAAGAAAAATTTTATATGGTCCAATAAAATGTATAAGAGTGACCAAAACTATATTTAAAGACGGTTCGCCATGAAAAGGGGATAGTTCGACCTTTTAGTGAATATTAGAGTATCTATACCTAAAATTGAATTCTTTTCTTATTTTAAGCCTTTATCCTTTATTGGATAAATGTAAAAACATTTAACAAAAATATATAATCATATTTTAGTTGTTTATATTCATTCCTACCAATACAACGGTTGTGTGTTAACTACCAGTTAAAATAATATTATTTTATTACTAGTGTGAAACGTATGATTTAAAATAAACTATTTGTTGCGTATCTGGTACACTATCGAACATAGAAACCCCTTTAAAGTAAAATTAATATTTAATTCATAAATACTAATAAATATGAGAATGTATTATTCGTTATTTACCTGGGATGTTACATCTTTCCCCCCCCCTTTTGGGAATTACATCCTCGCAATTTTATTCACTTGTCAAAATAAGTGGGGGTATTTATCCCTCATAGCATTTTCAGATTCCCACGTTGTCTCTTCAGACATATGGTTTTTCCACAAATACTTTACCTAGTTAATTACCTTATTTTGCAACACTTGCTCTATTTGGTCAAGAATCTGGAGTGGTTGTTCTTAATAAGAGATATTCTCTTCCAACTGAACTACATCTGGGCTCAAAACATGATATGGATCTGGCATATACTTTCTCAACATCGAAACATGAAAAGCATTGTGTACCTGAGATAAAATCAGAGGTAAATCCACTTGGTAAGAAAATGATCCAACATTATCTTGAATTTCATATGGTCTAATAAAACATGGAATCAGCTTTCCTTTCATACCAAATCGCTTCACACTTTTCTATGGTGAAACTTTGTGAAAAACATGATCACATATCTTGAAAGATAGATCCATCCTTCGGTTATCTGCATAACTCTTTTGCCTCCTCTGATCTGTTCTCATTTGTTTCTGAATCAATTGAACTTTTTCGGCCATCTCTTCCACCAATTCTGGTCCCATCAGCTTCCTTTCACCCACTTCATCACAAAAAATCTGGAGATCGACACCGTTTACTATATAATGCCTCAAACGGAGCCATCTGTATACTGGTATGAAAACTTTTATTATATGAAAATTCATCCAAAGAATGATGTTTGTCACAACTTTCCTGATAATCCATCGAACAAGCACATAGCATATCCTCCAAAGTCTGAATTGTTCGTTCTGACTGCCCATCTGACTGAGGATGAAAAACTGTACTAATATTTAATTAAGTACCCAACGACTTCTGAAGGTCCTTCCAAAAGATAAAAGTGATCATGATATCATGATCAGATATGATGGATAGGGGAACTCCATGCAACCTGACTATCTCTTTAAGATAAAATCAAGAATGTTGATCTAGAGGGAAGGTATCTCGAATAAGAAGGAAATGAGCAGATTTAGTCAAGCGATAAACAATAACCCAGATTGCATTATTATCTCGAGATGTCTTCGGTAATCCCACAACAAAGTCCATGGATATATTTTCCCATTTACACTCTTCCACTACTAATGGCTGAAGCATCCCTTTTAGTAACTTCCTCTCTACTTTAACCAGCTAACAAGTCACACAATTTACAGTAAAATCATCAATATCTCTTTTCAATCCATCTCACTAGTGATACTCCTGCAGATCTCTGTACATCTTAGTAATGCAAGGATGAACTGAAAACAGGGAACTATGAGCCTCACATAACAACTCATTCTTTAAATATGAATCTCCAGGAAGACATAATATCTTCCCAAACCTCAAAACACAGTCATTATCAATATTAAATTCAGGAAAATTACCCGTCTGAACCAACTCGACCGTTTTCTGCAACCTACTATCTTTCTTCTGTGCTTGCTTAATTCTGTCTGATAGAGATGATCTCAATGACACCTGAAACAAAAACAGAAGAACTTCCTTCACAAAAAACTTCTATTCAAAAGTTCATCAATTAAAAAATCCAAATATCTCATTCCAAACGTAGCGTGGTTAATGTAGCATTACTTTTTTGACTCAAAGCATCAGCGACTTTAGTTTCATTTCCCTGATGGTAATGAATTATACAATCATAATCCTTGATTAATTCTATCCATCTCTTCTGTCTCGTGTTCAATTCTTTCTGAGTGAATATATAGTTTAAACTTTTGTGATCAGTATATATTTCACACTTTACTCCATACAAATGATGCCTCCAAATTTTTAGAGCAAAAACAACAACAGCTAATTCCAAGTCATGTGTATGGTAATTTACCTCATGAGTTTTAAAGAGAAGTGAAGCATATGAAATTACCTAATCATTCTGCATAAGGACATAGCCAAGTACATTAAATAAATAATCACTGTATAAAAAAACTCACCATTCCTAGTAGGAAGTTCCAAAACTGGAGCATTCACCAATCGTCTTTTCAACACCTGAAAACAGTCATCACATTCTTCTTTCCAGATAAACATAACACCCTTCCGAGTTAGCTTAGTCATTAGACTAGATAACCGTGAAAATTTTTCAACAAACCTTCGGTAGTAACCTGACAAACTAAGAAAAGAACGGATCTCGGTTACATTTGTTGGTCTTGGACATTCTTCAACAACTTCTGTTTTAGCCGGATCAATATTTATGCCATTTTTTGAAACAATGTGACCAAGGAAAGAAATTTGTTGTAACTAAAACTCACACTTGATGAATTTTCCATATAGTTTTTTTATTATAAGGATTGAAAGATAACCCTTAAATGACTTTCATGATCCGCTTTACCTTTAGGAAACACCAAAATATCATCAATAAACAGAACCAACATTTTTCAGCTAAGTCAATTGAGCCATCACTGCAACAAACTGTTTAGTTCTTATTCTGACCTTCTAAGGATACTGATTTGAAAGGTAATTTCCTTCTGTATGCCATCCCATAAAATCTGTTCTGTTTCCTCAATGATACACCATTATTAACATAGAAATATCTTAGGAGAAGCAACATGGTAATCTTTAAATACTATAACATTTCAATCATACCATAAATTAATTTATAATTTAACAATTTTCTAACTCCTAAAGTTATCTAAACCAACCTCTGATACGAACTATAAGGACCTGAACTTAAACATTACTTAATATTGAATTAAATGAATAATTCCCATTGAGGATATTTTCAGGTTTAGATTTTTAGAAAATTAGATCATAATTATTACATCTCACAATATTACACAGTAGACACTTCTACAAAGTTTCCTTTTTTTTAAAACATGAACTCTAAAAAAAGTCATTTCTAGTTCAATGTTTAAGAAAGCAAGTATTTTCCTTGATCCCATCCTTGAACCAATTCTACTTTATGTCCTATGAGAAACATTTCAAAAAAAACATGGGGTGAGCATAAAAAGCTCAGCATGGGATACACAAAGAAAGAAAACTATTAGATTTTCAAAACAACAAGTAAACCATGAATACTTTATCAAAGTAATACTTTTCACCTTTATGGAGTAGTAAATACTCCTCACTGAATAAAATATCATTACTTACCCTTTTGTAAGAAAAAGTATACCATAATACCCATATAAAGAACACATAACATATAAAGTTAACTTGGGACATAAACATACTTAAATGGAATAACCACATAGTTTACTTCCACACATATCACATAATGGAATAGCCATATGACCAACTTCCATACCCAATGCATTGGAGGTTATAAAGTAACCACCCATCCTGGTATTCACGGCACCACCCGTCATATGGTTTATCACCTAACCACCTGTCAAATGTCCAAGTACCATTATAAAATCATAAGACATAAAACAAATATAATGGAAAGAAAACATTTCCTCATTTCGATCACAATATATCACATATATATATTGACATAACAAGTTCATCATAAAAACCATTTTCAATACCAAAATATATAAAATAGTATATGGTATTTATTTCATTTTAAAAACATTACAGCTTGTTGAGGAAGCCAAAGACCAAATAATACTCATGGAGGCCGAAACGGTTGTTGTCACTGCGTACATTAAAATAAACATTCCCCTTTTTCATTTAGTAAAATTCTTTGTAGATAAATATTCCCATTGAATGAAATGAAAATTCAAAGGTGTTTTATACAGCGTAAAGTCTTTTATTAGAACAAAAAAAATGCCTCAATGAAAGGAGATTGAGATGAAGTCCCTTACAAAGATCATTTTCTATATAAAATAGATATATTATGTGTATTCACTATAAGTACACATAAATAAAGTAAAAATACAAGATAGGACATAATAATATCATGGCATAATTTTAAAGTAGGAGATTAACCCAAAGAACGGAAATTGGGTTAAGAAGTTCCCTTACCTCGTGTCCGATGTGACTCGATTGCCCTTTAATCTCCTGAATAATAAAAGAAAGTTAATTTATACTTTCTTAAGAACTGTTTTCAAGTTTATTATTCCTTTTATATAACTTATTGCAACGTTATAAACATTATGTAATCATTTAATTTAATAAATTTTATTTTGTCGATATTTGGTACTTAAGTCAAAAATGGACTTCTTACAATTACATGTTGTTAATGTGGTCAAAGTTTCATTATATCCAGAATGATATTCATTATTTGGATATCATATATATCATATATATCCAGCATATACAAGTATTTATAATATTACATAACATTTAGAGGTAAGAAATGAAATGCACCGTTCATGCAGACGGTAAGCTGTACATACGCATGAACGATACTTTATTTTCTATTTACTATTTAATGGAGTGAAATCATAATGATATAATATTATATTATAATTCCAGAATAATATCATATATAATATCATTAACTCCGCCCTTTATACGTCCCAAATATGTCATTAACGAATCAAATCACTTTGAGGGGGCGGTAGTCCGCACTTCCTAAAATGAAATTATCGCGTATACCAATAATGGAAACCATAAATTTATTCGATAATTAAAAATTCAGAAGAAAAAGGAAAACATAAACGTAATATATATCATATATAAATATAGTGACATCTTAATGTCCACCATGAATGGTGTTAAATGAAGATTGAACAATCATCGTTTCGTGAGGCAGAAAATCACCAACCACAGAAACATTATGTTATTTAACCATTTGACGAAGGTGTGTGTAGGTGTAGCTCTAATAAATCTCATAAAAACATCCTAGTATATTGAAGATACTGGTGTTGTTACAAAATAAAGGAATAAAAAGAGTTTAGGGGGTTGGAGAAGCAACATAAAACATGAAAACACAAGAAAAGACACTACCATTAAATCGGGTAACTCTTTTTGATTTGAGCTCAAAGGCTTCCCTGGAAATACTTCTGCCCAAAGTGAGGATTATAGGGGTAATAGAGGGATGTTTAGAGACAAAATGGGAAGGGTTTGGAAGAGCCAAAGTCTTGAGAGGTGTGGGTAAGTTGGTAGAGGTGGGGGATATTTATAAGTGGAGAAGAGGGGCACTCTTGGAATGTTATAAAAGGTAACTTTATTATAAAATGCTTTTCGGATTTTAAAGGTCCCGAAATTATATATTTCGAGGATAAGGTGATAGGAGTTAGAAATAAACCCATCTAATAGCTTTTGGACAAGTTTATTTCTCATATTTTACATTATATTTTCATTTTATTTAAATCAATAAATAATGAGGAAATCAATGTATCATCATGGTGTCATAAATAATTTAAATTATTCAATGTCTAAAAATTATAAAACAAATATCATGATGTAGTAAATCATTTTATCTTTCTAAATAATATTTATAGTCAAAAATATGACTTGTATAACCGCATTTAAAAATTGTTTTAGTAAAACAACACATGTTTGTGACATTTTTATTTTAACATTAAATAAAAAGTTATTTATGTAATTTTCCTACCAATGTGGCTCCATGGGGTCCCGAAGTTGACCCAACAATTGTTTTGGTCGTCCATGACACATCCAATAAGGGTATTACAAGTTTCAAGGTCATTTCATATTATTAAAACATTATTTTTACCTTAAACAACACTAATTACCTCTAATCGCGATTAAAAACATAAAAGTTACTATTCACCAAAAATTATTTTAATCCTATTGAACCACATTTTACTTTTTAATGACAACCATGTATGTTAGATTTTTGAAATTCAAAAAACATAGGTGGTAAAGTATCATTTAAACGAACAATCAGTTTTTTAAGTACCACATAGTGGTTTCTCTATTCAATAAAAATTGATGTTTTAAAAAAAAACCAAAACATCACCCTTAGAAATATTTGATATTCCGAATTAAAAAATAATGTCTATTTTAAAAAATTCAAAACATATAAGTTAAATTAATTAATTTAATAATTAATTCCCGCTGTTAGGACAAATGGCGTGTTTTTATGAAATAATATATATCAAAAGATTGACACTAGTTTAAGTTCAATTTCAAAGTGAAATTAATTCCAACGAACACTATTGGATTAAATGATAAAAATATATATTCTAATTTCACATTAAAACCAATTAAAAAGATAATATAATAATATAAATAATGTATATTAAAATGTGGGTTGGAATTAAAATACAACATTTTTCACTATTCATTAAAAAATGAACTTTATCAGAAAAATACCAAAAATTTACACACACTAAATTTTAATGTCACGATTCTAAAGAAGAATTTTATTTGGTCTAATATAATGTATAATAGTTACCAAAACTATATTTTTGGAGGTTTCTCCATCAAAAGGAGATAGTTTGACCTTTTAGTGAATATTAGAGTATCTATGCATAAAATTGATTTCATTTCGTATATTAACCCTTTTTCCATTATTGGATAAATGTAAAAACATTTAACAAACAAATATAATAATATTTTAGTTCTTTCTATTCATTCATGCTAATACAATGGTTACGTGTTAACTACCATTTAAAATAATATAATTTTATTACTAATGTACAATGTAAGATTTCAAAGAAACTATTTGTTGCGTATCGGGTACTCTACTGAACATAGAAACCCCTTTAAAGTAAAATTAATATTTAATTCATAAATATTAATAAATATGAGAAAGTATTATTATTTATTTACCTGGGATGTTACAATGTATTTCCATTTTGTATGAAAGTTGTAATATGAATGTTTATGTTATATTTCAACATCTTTTTATGATGAAAGTATTGGAATAGTATATTCTGGGTTGAAAACTGGTAAAAGTATTCCCTCCAGGTTGGGCTCCGGTTACAACAGACCCTCCGGGATAGAGTCCGGTTTCAGAGGCTCTCCAGGATGGAGTCCGGTTACAAAGGCACTCTAGGTTGGATTATGATTACAGAGTCTCTAAGGGATGAATCCTAGTTATAGAGGCTCTCTAGGATGGAGTCTAGTTATATAGGCTCTCTGAGTTTGGGTCCGGTTACAGTTATCCACTAGGTCCCTGCATGATTCATTGACACATAAATTAAAGGCTGACATTATGCATTCCATCATTATGAAAGTGACTATTGATATTTCATGTGATTATTTGACTAGTAGATTATCCATTAGAGTAAGTAAATGGAATTATTTTGATTTTAACTTTTCCATATTAAGCTAAAGTTCTAGTTTAAAATGGTTTTGTTTTAGTTCTATACATTTCCTTAAATGTTTATTCATATTTATGAAATTTTCCGCTATTTTATTTTCCTTACTAAGCATATGAGCGCACCCCTTTCTATGTATTATTTTTCTCAGGATGTGAAGAAGTATATTATGACTGACCTTCAGGGAAAGTATATGAGATCTCAGTGTTCTCTAGGTAAACAATGATGTTGTAGTTTTCCATTTTATGATGTAATATGGACCTTATGAATGTATCTAGTATTTAAAAGGATACTAAACTAAATGATCATTTGAGACTTGATCTTTTCTGATCATGAAAATGATACATAATAATTCATCAACTCTGGGATTTTGGGGTCGGGGCGTTACAGTTTGTATCAGAGGATGTGTAGTAGAAACCTTGGAAGCTAGATTTAGATAAACTATGATTAGAGAACATAGCCCTAAGATAGACATTGATGATTAGTATAGATGAAATTCCTATAATTTTGGTATTGTAGATATTTTTTGAGATTTACAAGAAAAAATCCTTGTCTAGATACGAGCAGGTAGAGGTGGCTCTGGAATAGATGCACCTGGTTGTAAAACCAAAAATACCACTTTAAGCTAGACTCGAATGGGAACTGCTGCACGACAATGGGCCTTGCTGCACTCATTGTTACGACACTCCCATGGGATATGATTAGGATAATTCTAATTTTATTTACAAACCATTATGAAGAGTTTTGATTATATAATTTCTCAAAGAAAATTTTTTTATTGTTATTATGGATTATATCCATAAACTGTTCGATTTATGTTAACTGTTTTACAAGTTTGGAATTATGTATTTCGATTCATAAACAGATGTATTTTAAGACATTTTTTAGAAATGGGTCCTAGGGGAAGTAATAGAAACCATATCAATCCACGCACTCCATGTAGGGATTTCCCTCCTACACAAGATAATTATAGTGGACCTAGTGATACAACTAGTGCTGATCAGCTTATCACTATACATGGACAACTCACTCAGGTTATGAATAATAACCTTACCCAAATGGAGAATCCTAATCCACAACGTGTAGGGTTAATGTTATATCCCTTCATGATGAAACACCCAAAAAAATTCAACGGGGGAAAAATCCATTGTTATCTAGGCAATGGATAAGTTCACTAGAGAAAATATTTCAGGCATTGGTGAGTAGTGAAGGGAAAAAGTTTCCATGACAGTTTATCACCTCACTGGAGATGCTGATCAATGGTGTTCATTGATACAAGACACAAATGAAGATTAAGAAGTATCTTGTACGCAATGGAGGGAGTTTAAAGATATTATATTATAAAAATACTTCCCTCATGACCATCGACCGGATATGGAATGACAAATTCTATGTCTGAGGAAGAAGGAGGACGAGAATGTTGCAAAGTATGAGTCTAACTTTACATGTTTATCAAGGCATGTTGCAGATTATATATGTAACCGATGAAGTAAGATTTATCATTTATTTGATGGGTTAATACCGATTCACCATCGACCATTAGTCTCACAATCCTTCTCGTGGTACGAATATATTGTCTCATGTGCTATCAAGATTGAAAAGGAATTCACTATGTCTTATGACTTTAATGTAATTAAAGAGAAGAATAGAATAGTGGAGAAAGATACAGATAAAGGGAAAAAGGGTAAGAAGGATTTTCCATTATGTGATAATTGTGGGAAGAAACACCCTGGTACTTGCCTAAAAGTAATGGTATTTTGTTATAAGTGAGGTGAAAAAGGCCACTAAGCTCGTGATTTCAAGGGGAAGAAAGCAGATATCAAGGATGAATACTAGAATTTTAGATAAATGGGGAATTATGATAATGAATTCCCTAAGTTCCAAGGATATGTACCTCAAAAAGACCAAGTGATCAAGGCCAATATTATGCTCGTACTACAGTTGAAGTGGAATAATTAATATATTTGTGTTTTTGTACCCAAGAATTATATTATGGTTATAAGAATAATGTGATAAATATAAGGATTTTATTGTAGTACATGTTGTTTTCATTAATGTTTTAATATGATTAAGGTAATATTATTTTCATTATGTGACAATAATAGAATCTTTACTTTGTTTTGGGAATCTGATGTTACAATTGATTTTAGAATTTAGATACCTTTTAAAGAGAGTATGGATAGAGGTATTTTGGATAAATATAATGGTTGGAATGGATCAAGATGAACTTTGGATATTATTGTTTAAGGTTAAAACATTTCTTATGATTATTTTTGAAAAAGGACATCCTAGAGGTTGGGCGATAACCCATCACGACAGAAAAAGCTACAGGAATCAAACCCACAACCATAGTGTGACAGGCCTTTATTACCTACCTCTAGCCTAAAGAAAGTACCTGATTAATACAGAATATTTTTCTTCAATTAAATGGTATGTGTTAATATTTGGAACCTTATACGATTATGATAAATATAATATTTTTTGGGCTATGTTATCTTTTGGAATGAATGATGAATTGTGGTAGAAATTAATTGAAGGATGAAACTCTACTTGTCAAGTATATATATATATATATATATATATTTCTCTTATTCTATGAATAAATTAATTATAAAACTCTAGGGAAGGTATATTAAAACAAAAAATGTGTTATCCAAAAATGTTATATTTTGTTGAACTCATTATATTTTAAATCATCATAGATTGATGGATTTGAGGCCATAAATTTTACACTTGTTTTTTATTGATGACCTCAATCACCCACTATAAATATTTATTTTTTCCTCTAGTTACGTGTCTATAATTGCCACCAATGTTCTCCAATTCAAATCTCTAATTTGGTGGTGACTTTATCATTTCCCTTTACCTCTTATTAAAACTAAATTTTATTAACCATATTTTCGATGTGGGTTTTCCACAAAGTTATTTTCTATTTTATACCATTTATTTTCGAAGAACAATTTAAAATTACGATGATGGAATTTATTGAATTAGGGGGGAATGTAACACCCCAAACTTCCATTATAAAATTTCATTGAATAATACAGTAGCGTGTGGTGTACGCAACTTCATGTTATAACTCACCACAACCAATCAAACTTGCCATTATAAATAGTAAAACCCACTTTTTGAAATTTTATAAATTTTTTATTTCAAAATTCACTTCATTTTTGGATTCTTAATATCGAAATTAGCATAGGGTGAATTTTTTTTATTTTTCTGAAAATAGTGAATTTTTGATGAATTGTGAAAACATTGAGTTATAGTTTAAAACCAAATTTTTATTTAAATAATTATTTATTTTATTCAAATTTATTTTAGGTAAAAATAGATACATAATACCTATACAAGTTCAATGTAATTCATTGGTGTTAGTTTATAATAATTTTAGATATATAGAAATTTTAAGGAACTTTTCACCGTCTTTTACCCACCTCCTATGAGTATTTGCAAGTTTATATAAAACATAATTTTACTATTTCTGTGAGTTAAATTACAAATATCTAAGATACACTGTTAATACCTAGGAGTAATATGTGGTTCAATAAGATAAAAATAATTTTTTGTTAATAGTATCTTTTTACTTTTATTTACCACGCTTAAAAGTAAATATGGTAATTAAGGGGAAAACTGATATTATTTCTAGCCTAACACATATTCTAATTCTATTTGATACGTATAATTCGAAGAAAAAAAATATTAGGAAAAAAATATGAACCACTTTGGTCCACTTATATTAGATTAGGACATTTATTATTAATTAATTCAGAGAAGAGTTAAAAGTTATATATTAAATGTTTAATATCTAAACCATTTTTAATATATGGTTACATATATGATAAATTCAACTATAAATATTAATTAGAAATATAAATAGATTTCCTACATAATGATATTTTATTTATATTTTTTAGACTTTAAATAATTTAATTTATTTAGTACACAATGATGATGTAGTAATTATCTAATTAATAAAATATTAGAATAATTGATATTATAAATATCCAAATAAATGGAATTTGAGAATTTTTCTGAATTCCACTAAGTTTATAGGTTAATATGGCATGTTAGGGTCGGCTAGATAAATTCTGTTCGAAGTAATAACACTGTTATGAATTTAACAAAAACAAAATACCAAATAGTGTCGAGATTGACATAAAAGACTTTTTAAAACAAATGTTATATTATTAATTGATATTATATTTCTAAAAAACCATGGATCGTCCAAAGGACATATATAATGATAGGTGTATCATTAATGAACCACTTGGGGTTCTCTTGGATGTATATACTACGTTTACTAACCATATAATATAAAAATACAAAGAGACTAGGTAAAGGTCAAACTATTTAACTATGAGTTAAGTCTAAAAGATATGGTTAATTTAGTGACCCAAACCTGTCTAAAACCAATTGGATGAGTGGTTTTCGACCCATACCGACTTTAGAATTTAATTAATCCACTTTTGAGCCATTAGAAACAGAATATTATTTTATTATAAAATATTATTTCTAGTTTTTCCTAAGGTGCCTGTCACCCCTCTTATGAAAGGGAAATTACCCTTCTATCTAATTCACACCTTCAGAGACATTTTTCTCGGCCAACCCCTACCCAAATACCCTCTAAACTGTCCTACAATAATCCTAGAGGAATTAATTTATACATAAAGCTAATTTATAGAGCCATTTTGATCAAATCAAAAGAAAGAACCCTAAGAAGAGGTAAATATTTCATCACCTCTTTCAAGTTCCTTTCTTCTTCCACTTCCTATTTCATTGTTGTTTCCATTATAAAATAATAAATCCAGTATCTTCTATATATTGTTATGATATTATAAATATGGTACAACTAAATTCATTATTCTATCCATCCCTTGACTGACATGTAACCATACATGTGTATGTATGGCTTACCGTCTCTTCGTCGTGGTGTAATTATTATTCAATACATTATTATTTGGATGGGTATAATAATGATGTGTAATTCAGGTATATAATAAATATAATATGATAATTATTCTCTAAATATGATATACCGACCAATTATATTTTATTATAACATCAAAAAAAAATATTTTCAGTCGTGCGTACGTACTGATTAACGTCTCCACGAACGAGATTAAATTTATTCCCAATCATATCCATTCAAGACTAATTTTAATTTGACGATTACAAATAATTTTTAAAGACTTCTTATCATACTGGATATGAATATGATACATACCATCCATAACAAATATGAATCACATAACAAAGAATATAAAGGAAAATGAATTTCTGAACACCCGAAACGACGATAATACTAAGATATTATTAACAACGAAATGTTAAAAGATCATATATGATATCATATTAAAGTATATGATTATTGTATAATTTAATAAAATTTATTTCACTATTATACAGGAGGTTAACCTACCCTCAACAAGGGAAAAGTACAAGGTAAGGATTCATTTCACAATGGCTTCATTATCAGAGGTTGTTTATACATAATTTTCTACTCGGACATCTTTATCATCCACATACATGTTTCTTAAAAAAATGAATTTCAAAACATTATTACCATTTTATAGACTATGTTATAAAGTCATTTACACCATTGTTTTACTTTTTATAATATGTTTATAAAATAATCTTTCCATCATTTTCCAAACATGTTCTTTTTTAACCTTTTTGAAATAAATTATTGTAAGAATGTCTTTTTTTAACTTATATGGTGGGTGCGGCTATTTTTTTCTGTTATAATATCTTCTAAGCATTCCATAGAAGATTATAAAAATATTTTCAAAATAAAATTTCCCTTTATAATTATGTAACTCTTAAATGATTTCAAAATAGAAAGATATATTTCTCAAAAAAAAAATGTTCCGATTTCTTCTATGTTAACATCCTTTGATGGATTGTAAGATTAATTGAAATTGATTTATTAAGATTCAAAAAATCCATATTTTATTGAAGGTTTTGTGATATGTTTGACTATGGATGTGTTATTTCATACCATTCATGGTTTTTGGATAATGTATTGTCAATTATTATTTTAGTTTTAATACGATTGTTTATGTTATATTTCAAAATATTCTTTTGATGAATGTAGTAGACTAGTATGATCTGGGTTGGGGACAGGTAAAAGTAAGCCCTTCGGGTTGGGTTCTGGTAACAGCAGACCCTCCAGGATGGAGTCTGGTTACAGAGGCTCTCCGGGATGGAGTCCGATTATAGAGGATCTCCGGGTTGGAGTCCGGTTACAGAGGCTCTCTAGGATGGAGTCCTGTTACAGAGGCTCTACGGGATGGAGTCCGGTTATAGAGGCTCGCTGGGTGTGGGTCTGGATACAGTTACCCACTAGGTCCTGGAACGAGGCCTTGACATAGAAATTAAAGTCCGACATTATTCATTCCATCATAATGAAAGTGATTATTTATATTCCATGTGATTATTAAGAATTAGAATATCCAGGTGAGTAAGTAAATGGAATTACATTGATTTATCTTTTCAATATTATGTTGAAGCTCAATTTTAAAAGGATTTTTTTGTTCAATATATTTCCATAAATGTTTATTCTTATTTATGAATGTTTCCGCTATATTTTAATCCTTACAAATCATCTAATCTCACCCCATTCTATGTTTTATTTTCCTCAGGATGTGAAAAATTATATTATGTCGGACTTGTAGGGACAGTCTATGGGATCTCAGTTTTGTATATGGAAACAATTTTGTTGTATTTTTCCATTTTATAATGTAATTTAAACCTTATGAATGTATCTAGTACTTCCATGGATACTAAACTGAACGATATTTCGAGACTTGATCGTTTGTGATCATGCTAATGATACGTAATAATGCACCAACACTAGGCTTCTGTGGTAGGGGCGTTACAAAAAAAACATGACTTTCAAAATTGTTTTAGTGTGGATCTATCCAACTCACATATTGAACTGATCTCCATCATTAATGGAGATTCGAAATGGAATTTCCTATACGGTCATGTTTTAATGACAATGGATTCCTAGCCATGGCCTAGTGTAAATACATGGGTCGTTATGAATTAATGCTTCACATATTGGCCAAAGGAACATCCACCCTAAACATGGTCATCCGTCTTTGTCGTTTTTTTAATTCTCCACTTCAACACTCCCATGTACATGGGAGAGAATGTATCTAGCTGCTTCTTCCAATATCATTATTTAAAAAAAATATCAAACATGTATCGATTTTTATCTACAATACACCTTTTCTGTCGCTATTTGAAACCAACAAACTCCCAGGAATAAATTCATTACTTTTGTTATCATCAACATGTCATATCTATTATTATAATTAAAAAATCAAATTTATTCATTGAAATTATAATAAAAATTGGGACATATCGAAGTAAAATTAATCTTTATTTTCAAAAAATCAATCGCAGTCTAATAAGATAAATAATAATTTAAAAAACACCCATACAAACACTACCTTATAAATAATGAATGGTTTTTAATATTTAGGGATACATCAATGAAAATACTGGGATGTTTCCTTATATATAATGTCATGATTATAGCTTATGACCCATAATAATGGAAATTTCAAGTTAATAATTACCAACTAATTATTTGGGGTTGTAAATAAATTTTTTTATTAAAAATATAATTTCATTATCTATATAGAGAAATGATTGACATATATACTGATCCTAAAAATTTAAAGTATATATTTTCATAGAAAGAGTATAATATAAACTAGATATGATTCATAAAATTTGATTAAAGATTATGATTTATCAATGAATTACCAACCAAGGAAGGAGAAAAATGTGGCTGATCATCTAAGTTGGATAAACCATTCATTTTTGTCCATGACATGGTTATAAAAATATATAATACATTTGGGTCTTTTTTAAAATGTTTCTTCAAATTATGAGGAATAGGGGAATATAATATATTTCTCCAATGAATGACTATCCATGAATCCGTATGAGTATTAAAAAGGAATAGAAGGAATAAGTGGAACTATATGTGATGGTGTGGAATTTTATGTTGGTAAACCATTATTGTGAATGATAGGGTTCATGTATTGAGCATTTTTCCCATAAATATTAGATTCTAAAATAGATATAATGTATAAATATCATATCTAATCAATCTTTATTCACTCTAAAAAAAGATGCATATAAATATAAAAGAGTATTATTTGGGACAATAAGAATATGAATATTGTGGTGTATGTATCATGATCCCATGTATATCAACATGTTAGGTCTGAGAGATTTAATTCTAAGGTGATTTCAAAACCAATACCCATTCCAAGATATATAAGTAAATAATTATAGATGATTTCATCATCGGACTCCCCAAAACAACTAATGTCTATAACGTAATTTGGTTTGTAGTCAGTATTCTTATTAATTCAATAACATTATTTATTATTATATAATATCTATATGTTGATAAAATTTATAGGATACACATTATGGAAGATTGAGGGTTTCATAGAGTGAAAAATATTATTTTATGTTATCATGATCAGAGGATATCCTTAGTAATCTCGAGAAGTATTATGTTGGAATTTAATAAATTATTTATTTTCATAATTCCAATCATTCTTATACAGATATCTCGTCTTAGATAAGAATTTAATCCTATGATTAAATTATGTGACCATGTTTAATATATCTGAAATGAAGTTTGGATCAGCACATTAATTTATTGTAATTGTCTTATAGTAATATTGATCACCAGAGAATTTGAATATGACCTTATGAAGACTTATATATAATAATGAATAGAACTCTAACATTATGAAAAAATGATGGAGAAATAAATCCATTTGTACCAAATCTAAATGAGGTAATTAAATAGAATTTTAGATACATTTATTATCACCTTTGGGTAGGTTAGAGTTTTTAGAAATGTTATACTAGTAATCACATGAGAGATTAAGAATTCAATGTCAATGAAATGGAATTATTTAGAATATTTCCATGGAATAAGGTTATGATATTTAGAATTAAGGGAAAATCGGGCTGGATATATATCGATCCCGTTTTAATTATTTATTATGGCAATGCATTTTCTTATCACATGGCACTTCGACAAAATATCTTTCAAATTCACTATGTGATCAGTGTATTTCTTTGGAGGATGTATATACATAATCCATTATATATACTGAAATTAGAGGTCGTACAATTAATGTATCTGACATATTATGAGTGAAAACGAGTGGAGATATTACAATGTATAGAGAATGTATAGTGGAACAAGACGACTTGACTTAGAAATGTTTTTTATGAAACAATAAATTTGAGTAAGTTTTGTTGGAACTCAAGGATGAAATAAAGTAGAATTATGCTTATTTGGTTGTATAATAGTCAAAAAATTGAGGGATAAATTATTATAATGGTGGTATAATATTAAATCACGATATTTATTGATAATTTTTTCTTTAATATAATTTTATGTCTTCTTTATCATTCTTTATTCTAAATTCTGATTTTAATCGAACTACAATATACTATGGGAATATTATAATATAATGTTATAATAATAAACAATCCATTTTACTAGAGGGTATGACTAAGAATGAATATAATATGATAAATCATTATTTAAATATTTTAATAATGAGTAATACACTAACCATAGATTAACAATTGATTTGAAATGAGTATAAAATGAAATGAAATTAATGAATAAAACTTTTTTAGAAAACTATTCTTTCTTAATTTGTGACTACGTTTATATGTTTTAAGAATAATTATTAATGATATATTTCAAATAAATATATGTATTGTATAGTGACTAAAATATTTTAATAAATAAACCCTACATTTCTTACATTACTAATAAATAATTTTAAAGATAAACAATATAACTGTGTAAAAACCATGATTCAAAGATTTAGTGTATTGGGAAAAGTGAGAAAAATTAACATTTAAATAAAAATAATAAAAATTATTTAATTTCATATTCTATAGTTTCTTTGTTTCCCTCATTTTCCCATTAGAACAATTAATCTTAAGAGGATATACATCAAAGAAATTAGTGAGCTGAAATCCTAGTAAGAGGATAGAAATAAAAATGATTCTATATAAAATTGGTGAGAAAAATAATTATCATCGTAACAAAATTAGTGTATCATAATCATATTCATGATTGGAATAATTAGATTAATGCATGGAATGTGGAAATGCCTAATAATGAAACATCATGTCTTAATGGTCAACCACTACATATAGTTTTGAACAAATATAAAATCATCATCATCCATAAATTATGTGCATCATCATTATATAGTAATTGTCAAATCATATAGAAATATGTTCAATAAAATTTCACCATATGTCATTACAAACATCATATTACTGAAACAATTGGAGTGTTATATAATTCTGGGTGATCGTGTCACATCGTAACATTTACACAATCATGCCTTCCTTTTAAAATGTGTAACAATATTGGACAAAAAAAAATAATGGAAAGTAATGTGTTTAATGAGAATAAAAACTTTACTAATCTTTGGGGTTCTAAAATAAAAATAATAATATCCTAATTAGTATAGGAATCATCTATATTGTGTGAAGTTGACACAATCCCAAGAGAAGGAAAAAATTCATTTTTATATGGATGAGTTATTTTGGGAAAATTGTTCCATTTGTCATAAAACTGTATTGGCTATTTTTATATCCTAGAAATAAAAATTTAGGGTAAATTATATTATATTTTAGTAATACTAAAATAACATAAATTATTAAATTTTTCATGAAATATAAATAACCCAAATAAAATAAATTGGGTTCAAGAATCTCATTACCTTATATTGGAATTCTATATAAAATTTAATATCCTAGATAATAAAATTCTATTAATTAATTATTAAATAAATAACATATTATATATTTTTTTTGGTTCATTATAATTTTATTATGTTCATTTATGGCCATTCTATCATGTTATTTTGTTAAATTTCATCATTCTAAGGGTGTTCATTATGTTGTTTCCAATAATTGGTTCACATATATACATGTATGAATATTCTTGTAAAATGAGGATAATTTTCTAGAATTTAGAATATATGTAATTAGTGATCTCAAATAATATTAAAGGTTATTTTATATAAACTTTTTTATTTTAAATGGGGATGAATCATGAGATAAATTGTTATTGAACAAGATTAAATTTAGTTTTGCGGATTTTATGAACATAATGAGATTATATCATTATATATATAGGGTCCAAAAAAATTTATATCTTATAATATGTATCAAAAAATAAATTTTAACCATAATAATTATTTTATGATTATCCTTTTATGAGGTAGTGATAAATGGAAATACATTATCCATAGTGGTAGTAAAACGACACACCAAAAATGATATTTTCAATTTTTGAATAAAAGGAAAAGAAAGATATTTGATATTTAATTATTCCATGAAAATAATATAAGTCTAGTATATAAAATATACTGGATTTATTATTCCACTTTTATTAGTGGAGGTTATTATAAGATAAAAAATGATGTTGAAAAGAAATTAAAATAGAAAAATAAGTAAGATTTTATCTCTTAATTGTATCCACTATGAGAGCCTCCTTATGTAAAAGGGTTTGATCATTGAATGAAAAATTGGGATCATAGACATGGTGGAGGTACTTGGGAAGATTATTGGAATTATGTAAGTCATGAATCAATGCTTGGAAGGTGTGATGAGAGGGGTTGGAAAGGTATGATATTTATATGGGCATGAGAGGGGTGTTTTCTCATTATTTTATTCATTAGTTTATGATTATTTCTCAAGACTATGATTATTATCAACCATTCACTAAATATATTTAAATAATTCTGTAAATTTATATATATTTTTCTAACATCTTCCTAACATAAAATATGACACAAAAATTCATTTATTTTTCGTTTATCATTAATTATAATATTTTACTATTCCCAAAAAAATTCAAGTATTTTAGAAATATAAAAAATAATAACACTAACAATTTATTTATATTTAGAATTAAAATATGAACTACATTTTATTAAAATAGTTTACTAAATATGTTAATTGTTTTAATTAATTTCATCATGTATTCAAAAATACCAATTATAAAATTATAAAGGATTTTATGACGCATCGAAAAATTAATTAAGGGCTCAAATAATCAACATATAATCATAGGAAACAATTCTTAAATTTAAAAATATATTTCTATAAAATTATTTTTTAAAATAATTATATTAATTATAATATTTAAAAAAACATTTATGTTTTACAAAAATACTGACAATTAATCTATCATGATAAAAAAATATTTTCATAGAGTATGATATAATTATATCTTATTTTCATTGATCTGATGCCTAAATTTAATTTACAATTTCATAGGTGTTGTTTCAATTCAAATTTTTTAATTAATTTTCTTAAGTCACATATTACTATTCAAAGGTTTGTTTGACTATTTCATCGTATTGGACTTTTATGTTCTAGAAATACCTCTCATTTATTTAATTCTTCATTTATATGTATTGTATTGTATTCTCTATGTGATTTTAGCTGACTTATACTATATGGAACAATTATAAAAAGTGTGTTTTCTTTAGTAAAATTATAGTTTGTAACATTCTTCACCTCGTATGATATTTATCCTTAAAAGTTTCATTTTACAAACTATTGTGAAACCAATTGAGTGTACTTACCCTTAATCTCTTCCTTTGCTTCCCATGTTTCATCTTTATACTTATGGTTTCCCCATTGTACTCTGACTAGGTGTATAATCTTATTACTTATAACATTATCTCTATGGTCCAAGAACGTCACTAACTACTCATCATAAGAGATATCATTTTACAATTATACAGCCTCGGGATTCAATTAATTGCAGGGACGTTGTATTTTCTTATAAGGCCCCAGCCTTAAACCTTACTTAATCTTGAGTTATTACAAGATTACACATTAAGGATCTTTCCAGGTTTAGAGTTTTAGAGAATTAGATCATAAAACTTTGATTACATTCCACTTTTAAACAAAGTGGTTATATAAAAGATAGAATTCATTTTTCCATCAAAGGAAACATATTTAAAATAAAACATGGATTATTCCTTGACACTTCCATGAAACTATCATTATATCATGTAACATTCCCTTGACATGTGAAAAAAAATTCAAAAACATGGGATGAGCATAAAAATCTCAGTAAGGGATATAAAAATATGGAAAGGAAACATTAGTACATGTATACATAAGAATGAAATCATACATTACCCATAAAACATAACCACCTTAACATACCTCATAAAATCATGAATAAATAATATAAATCATAAGACATAAAGATATCTTGAGGCATTCATAACATTATTACATAGGGAGTAACCCGATTGGTTATGTTTGGAATACCCATCAAAGTATATTCCCTAAATCTCTTTGGAGAACCCTTAACATTTAACCCCTTCACGTTACCCAATGCATTGGAGAGCTATATCGGGTTCAACCTCCCTTAGTTTATCACGGAACCACCCATCTTCATAATAATGCCCAAGAACCATAACATAATCATATCACATTAAACATGCATAAAGGAAACATAACATTTCCATATTTCAATCACAAGATATCAATACAACACATTGACATAAAAACATTATGAAAACCATTTTCAATACCAAAATAAAATAAAAGTAAAACATTGTATTTATTTTTCATTTAAAAAAGGTATGGCTTCTAGGGGAAGCCAAAACTCAAATAATGGTCCCAGCGGCGGAGAAGTCATTGTCGCCGCATACATACGAAAAAAACATTCCCTTTTTTCGTTTAGTAAAACGCTTCATATAAATAAGATTCCTTTTGAATAAATGAAAAATCAAAGGGGTCTATACACCATATAAAAGGAATTTGTGTATAAAACAAAATATGCCTCAATGAAAGGAGATTGAGACGATGTCCCTTACAAATACGTTATCCTTGGATTAAGGATAAATCAATTACATAATTACGTGTGACAAACAAATACACAAAATATAAGTGGATATTAAGGGTAAAACAATCAAAGTACATTAACAAATATTCATAGTACGACATATTCAAGGAGTACAATGGCTAGGCATTATCTACCATTTAAGATAATATTATTTTATTATTATAGTGCAACGTAAGATTTCAATGGAACTCTTTGTTGCATATTGGGTAAGCCATCAAGAATAGCGTTCCCTTTAAATTAATATTAACATTTTATTGTCAAATATGGATAAATATAAAAATATCAAATTCTTTATTTACCTGGGGTGTCACATCCTTCCCCCTTTTGGGAATTGCTTCCTCGCAATTTTAAAATTGGGCTCAGAAACATCCTTGAAATTCCCACATCGGAACAAGAGTCGGTAAAACAATCACTTTAAAATAAAGAATGAGAAGTACAGAGGGCACCCGAGTTAACCCATACTATGATTCCATGTAGGAACACATGGACATGGAGGAGAAAACATAGGGTCATGTTCTGATGGAGAGTGACAGAAAACATGTTTAGGATAAAGTTGACCACAAGAAAATCACAAACTTTTGATGGGTTAAAGGGTATTTGATTCCCCAATAGGAAAAGTTAATAGACAACATTTTTGTGTTTTTTAATTGAGGAATTTATTCATAAGGAAACTTAATTACTTGTCATGTTGAATTTCAACTTTTATTAGATTTCCTACAGAAACTCATATTTTATCCATAAGACGAGCATTTAAGAAGACTTGTTCACTTTAATCAACATCTAGAGAATCACGTAATCCATAAAAGAGAACTATATACATCCCATGTCTTTAGACTTTAACCAAAACCAAACCCAATACGGTTAGTACAAGATCAGATAATCTAGAAAAGGATAACCCTTTATAAAAATAAAATCTATTCTTAATCTCCAAATTTTTTCCAACAAAACCCAAAGTTCAATGAGGACCATTTGATAAAAATATTTGTCCATAAAATTATTCAATGTAAACCAAACTAAGATTGAATCCGAAATATTTGAAGGACTTAGTCACATAGTCTTCCAAGGTACAAATTAACTTTTATCTCCAAATAACATCAGTTTCTCTAAAAATATCATATTGAAAAGTAATTAACCTAATCACATATCCTCGATGATAGGTTAATCATTTCCATAGATAACCCAAAATAAACGTACACTTGATTCTGAAAATCATCTAACTAAACAGAATTAGTCAAACTAACCAGGGACTTCATGTATTCCAGTGGTAGGTGATAAATACAAGTTGCACTTTGGTTGTGGGTTCGATTGCCGCAGCTTTGTCCGACGCGACGGGTTGTCACACGGTCTGTGTGTTGTCCTTTTTCCAAAACTATATATTTCTTAAAACATTCCCCAAAACAAGATAAAATCATCAAAAATGATCATAACATATTTTATCCTCAAGTTTATCTCATGCCATTCATTTTCCATCATAACATATAATAACCCATAATTACCTCAAAAGTAAGGATCATATAAACTCTAATGGTTACCTTTATAATTATTACCTGAACTTCCACATCGATTGGTCATCTCATAAATGATGCAAAACAGATCATATCAAGGTTCAAGTGGTTGATCATGAATCCTTGATAGTTGGTAGAGAACAACCATGAGTTCCCTCATTGAATCCCCCATTTATCTATTATCTTAATCAAAGAACCACCACAGTTTCCTTCAAATCTGTTGTCTCTTTGGTGCCTGCTAGATCCAACCATTCACTAAAAACAGACATGTCAGTGTGAGTATATAAAACAAACCATCATTTACTAAAGAGGAAGGTAAAAACTAAGATATTATTACTCATTGACTTTATCTAAAACTGGGACTCTTTCTGAAATCCTAACCATTATGGTAATGTCAGTTGTGCTTAGAGAATACCCTAACCTCTAAAGTTATCTAAACCGACCTTTGATACCAACTATAAAGCCCCAACCTTAAACCTTACTTAATCTTGAGTTTTTACAAGATTACACAATGAGGGTCCTTTCCGATTTAGAGTTTTAGAGAATTAGATCATAAAACTTGCATTACATTCCACATTTAAACAAAGTGGTTACATAAAAGATAGTATTCATTTTTCCCATCAACGGAAACATATTTAAAATAAAACATGGATTCTTATTTGAAACTTCCTTGACATTATCATCATATCTTGTACCCTTTCCTTGACCTGTGAAAAACATTTCAAAAACTTGGGATGAGCATAAAAATCTCAGTAAAGGATATAAAAATATGGAAAGGAAAGATGATTACATGTATACATAAGAATCAAATCATACTTTACCCATAACACATAAGCACTTTAACATACCTTATAAAATCAGGAATAAATCATAGAAATCATAAGACATAAAGTTAAATTGAGGCATTCATAACATTCTTATGTAGGGAGTAACCCTCTTGGTTACGTTTGGAATACCCATCACAGTATATTCCCTAAATCTCTTCAGATAAACTTTAATGTTTAACCCCTTCGCGTAACCCAATGCATTAGAGAGCTATATCGGGCTCACCCACACATAGTTTATAACGGAACCACCCAACTTCATAATAATTCCGAAGAACCATAACATAATCGTATCGCATAAAACATGCATAAACGAAACATAACATTTCCACTTTTCAATCACAAGATATAAATACAAAACAATGATATAAAAACATTATGAAAACCATTTTCAATAACAAAATAAAATAAAAGTAAAACATGGTATTTATTTTTCATTTAAAAAAAGGTATGGCTTGTAGAGGAAGCCGAAACTCAAATAATGGTCACGGCGGCGGAGAAGTCGTTGTCCCCGCATACATACGACAAAAAAATACCTTTTGTCATTTAGTAAAATGCTTCGTATAAAACTGATTCCTTTTGAATAAATGAAAACTTAAAGGGGTTTATACACCATAAAAAAGAAATTTGTGTATAAAACATAATATGCCTCAATGAAAGGAGATTGAGACGATGTCCCTTACAAAGACGGTTTCCTTGGATTAAGGATAAATCAATTACATAATTATGTGTGACAAACGAATACACCAAATATAAGTGGATATTAAGTGAAAAACAGTCAGAGTACATTCACAGATATTCATAGTACGACATATTCAAGGAGTACAAGTGTATCCCAAAGAAACAAAATTGTCTTAAGAAGTTCCCTTGCAAAAATTCGACAGCCTAACGGCGTCACTTAAAAATTCAGAAAAAGAGTTGATGAGAGATAAAAAGGTTATCTAATCACTTGGACATAAAATTTAAATCAATAAGGATATATAAGAACATATACCAACATTATATTTTTTGAATTAAAAGACATAACAAAAGAAGCCTTTTAAAAGAGGAGGGTGAACGGTTCCCTTACCGACTTGAGTACCTTTCGAAACATACACCCCATTGAAGAAGGGTCATACAATGAATATGTAAATACCCATAAATGAAATTACATTACACAAAGAGTATAATAATGGGAAGTACATACACCACTCAAATGAAATGGTGGAAAATGTAGCATAAATCTAACGGGACAAAAAGTGAGATGAAAAATCCCTTACGAAAACTCGGCAGCCTAAAAGCGCCACTTAAAACATCCAAAAATGGATTGATGAGAACAAATAGGGTCTCTCATCATATTACAATGAAATTTACAGAAAGAGGAATATAAAAGAACATCCCACATCATAACAAAGAGGAACTTAAAAGAAGTTACATATATGAGAGTTCTTAAAAAGAAAGAGATAGGTTGGATCTCTTACGAAAATTTGGCAGCCTAATGACGCCACTCAAAACTTACAAAATGGATTAATGATAGAAAATAGGGTCTCTCATAATATGAACATAACAATTACTGTAGGAGTGATATAAAATAAACTCACAATCATAATAAAGATGATTTTAAAAGAAATGTCATAAAAGAGTGTACTTAAAAAGAAAGAGAGGGGTAGGATCCTTTACCTCTGGTCCGACTTGACTCGATAGTTCTTTAACGTCCTAAATAATAAAATTGAGTTAATTTATAATTGATTAAGAACCTTTTTCAAGTTCATTATTCCTTTTATATCACTTATTTCCATGTTATAAACATTATGTAATCATTTATGTTAATAATGTTTTTTTGTATATATTTGTTTCTTATGTCAAAAGTGGACTTCTTACAATTACATGTTGTTCATGTGGTCAAAGGTTCACTATATCCAGAATGATATTCATGATTTTTATATCATATATATCATATATATCCAGAATATACATTTATTTATAATATTACTTAATCATTTAGAGGTAGGAAATGAAATGCACCGTTAATGGAGATGGTAAGCCGTACGTACGCATGAACGCTACATTCATTTCTATGTCATATTAATGGAATTAAAACGAAATGAGAGGAATGTATATTTTAATTCCAGAATTATATTCATCATTTATATGTAAGATACATGATATAGAATATCTTTAAATCCATCCTTTATACATCCTATATATGGCATTAACGAATCAAATCACTTTGAGGGGGCGGTAGTCCGCACTTCCGAAAATGAAATTATCGTGTTTAACCACAATGGAAACCATAAATGTATGCCACAAAAGAAAAATACAGAAGCTTAAGTAAAACATAAACATATTATATATCATATATAAATATAGTGACATTTTAATGGCCACCTTTGAAGGTGTTATATGAGTGTTGAACAATCTTCGTTTCGTGAGGCAGAAATTCGCCATCCACAGAAACAGTATGTTATTTAACCATTAGATGTAGGTGTGTGTAAGTGTAGCTCGAATTCGTCTTATAACAGCATCCTAGTAAATATTTATTATACTGGAGTTGTTACAAAAGAAATTAATAAAAAAAGGTTAGGGGGTTGGATAAGAAAAATAAAACAAAAGAACACAAGTGAAGACATTACCATAAAATCGGGTAACTCTTTTTGATTTGAGCTCAAAGGCTTTCTTGGGAAGACTTCTGCCCAATGTTAGGCTTCTAGGAGTAACAGAGGGATGTGTAGAGGATGAATGAGCAGGTTTTGGCCAAGCCAATGGCTTTAGAGGTCTGGGTAAGGAGGTAGGGGTGGGGGCCTTTTATAAGAGGAGAGGAGGGTCACTCTTGTAAAGTTACAAAATGTTACTTTATATTCAAATGAGTTTCGGATTTTAAAGGTCCCACATTGATGTATTTCAAGGATAAGGTGGTATGGGTTCGAAATATACTCATCCAATAGGTTTTTGAAATGTTTATGTTATAGCTTTAACATTATCTTTTCATTTTATTTAAATCCTTTATTAATGAGGTAATCACGGCATCATCATGATGTCATAAATAATATAATTTTTTTAATGTCTAAAAATTATAAAAACAAATATCATGATGTAGGAAATTTTTTATCATTCCAATGAATTTTTATAGTCAAAAATATGAATTGTATAACCCCATTTAAAAATTGTTTTAGTGAAACATCTCATGCTTGTGACATTTTTATTTTAACATTAAATTAAATGTTATTTATGTCATTTTCCAACCAATGTGGCTCCATGGGGTCCCCAAGTTGACCCATGGATTTTATAGGTCGGCCATGACACATCCACTGAGGGTAGGACATTTTTATAGGTCATTTTACAATATAAAAACATTTTTTTACCTTAAATTACACTAATTACATCTAATCGCCATTAAGAACATAAAAGTTAATATTCACCAAAAAATTATTTTAATCCCATTGAAGCAAATTTTACTTCCTAATGTAAACCATGTATGTCGGATTTTTGAAATTCAAAACACAGAGGTGGAAAAGTTTCATTTAACCAAAAAATCAGTTTCTTTAACTACCACTTAGTGGTTTCAATATTCATCAAAAATTGAAGTTTTTCAGAAAAATACAAAAAAATCACCCTAAGCAATATTTGATATTCCGAACTCAAAAATGATCTATATTTTAAAAAATTAAAAACATAAAAGTTTCATTAATTAATTTAATAATTAATTCCCACTGTCAAAACAAATAGCGTGTTTTTATGAAACAATATCTATTAAAAGATTGACACTAGTTTAAGTCTAATTTCATAGTGAAATTAATCCAATGAGCACTGTTGTATTAAATGGTAAAAATATATTATAATTTTACTTTACAAACAATTAAAAAGATAATATAATATTATAAATAAATTAGATTAAAAAGAGGTTTTGAATTAGAATACATCATTTTTCACTATTCATTAAAAATGAACTTTATCGGAATGATACCAAAAATTTACACAATGTAAATTTTGATGTCCCTATTCTAAAGAAGAATTTTATTTTGTCAAATATAACACATAAAATTTGTCAAAAAGTGGATTTAAAAGAGGTTCGCCATAAAAAGGAGGTTAATCGACCGTCTAAAGAACATTAGAATGTTTACGCTTAAAAAATTGAATTCATTCACATTTTTAATCCTCTAACATTTATTGTAAAAAGTAAAAATATTTGACAAACATAAATAATAATTTTTTAGTTAATTCTTTCCATTCACTCCATTACAACGGCTAGGCGTTAACTACCATTTAAGATAATATTATTTTATTATTATAGTGCAACGTAAGATTTCAAAGGAAATCATTGTTGCATATTAGGTAAGCCATCAAGCATAGTGTTCCCTTTAAATTAATATTAACATTTAATTCACAAATATGGATAAATATAAAAATGTCATATTCATTATTTACCTGGGGTGTTACATCCTTCCACCCTTTTGGGAATTTCCTCCTCGCAATTTTAAAATTGGGCTCGGAAACATCCTTGAAAGTCCCACATCGGAACAAGAGTCGGTAAAACAATCATTTTAAAATAAAGAATGATAAGTACAGAGGTCACTCGAGTTAACCCATACTAGGATTCCATGTAGGAAAACATGGACATGGAGGAGAAAACATAGGGTCATCTTCTGATGGAGAGTGATAGAAAACATGTTTCGGAGAAAGTTAACCACAAGAAAATCACAAAATTGTGATGGGTTAAACGGTATTAGATTCCCCAATAGGAAAAGTTAATAGGCAAAATTTTTGTTTTTTTTGAGGTCTTTATTCATAATGAAACATAATTACGTATCATGTTGACTTACAACTTTTATTATATTTCTTACACAAACTCATATTTTATCCAAAAGACGAGAATTTAGGAAGACTTGTTCACTATAATCAACTTCTAGACAGTCACCTAATCCATAAAAGAGAACTATATACATCCCATGTCTTTAGAATTTAACCAAAACCAAACCCAAAATGGTTAGTACAAGATCATATAATCCAGAAAAGGATAACCCTTTATAAAAAGAAAATCTATTCTTAATCTCCAAAATTTGTCCAACAAAACCCAAAGTTCAACGAGGACCATTTGATAAAAAAATTTGTCCATAAAATTATTCAAAGTAAACCAAACTAATATTGAAACCCAAATATTTGAAGGATTTAGTCACATAGTCTTCCAAGGTAAAAAATAACTTTTATCTCCAAATAACATCCGTTGGTCTTAAATTCTCATATTGAAAAGTAATTAACCTAATCACATATCCTCGATGATATGTTAATCATTTCCATATATAACCCAAAATAAACTTACTCTTGATTCCTAAAATCATCTAACTAAAAGAATTAGTCAAAATAACTAGGGACTTCACGTAGTCCAGTGGTAGGAGATAAATACTAGTTGCACTTTGGTTGTGGGTTCGATTCCCGCAGCTTTGTCCGACGCGACGGGTTGTCACACGGTCTGGGTGTTGTCATTTTTCCAAAACTATATAATTCTTAATACATTCCCCAAAATGAGATAAAATCTTCAAAAATGATCATAAAATATTTTAACCTCAATTTTATCTCAGGCCTTTCATTTTCCATCATATCATATAATAACCCATAATTACCTCAAAAGTAAGGATCATATAATCTCTAATAGTTACGTTTATAATTTTACCCGAACTTCCACATTGATTGGTAATCTCGTACATGATGCATTACAGATCATACCAAGGTTCATGTGGTTGATCATGAATCCTTGATAGTTTGTTTAGAACAACCACAAATTTCCTCATTGAATCCCCCATTTATCTAGTATCTTAATCAGAGAACCTCCACAGTTTCCTTCAAGCCTGTTGTCTCTTTGGTTCCTGCTAGATCCATCCATTCACTAAAAACATAAATGTCAGTGTGAGTATATCAACAAAACCATCATGTACTAAAGGGGAAGGTAAACACTAATATGTACTTACTCATTCACTTTATCTAAAACTAAGACTCTTTTTGAAATCCTAACCATTATGCTAATGTCACTTGTGCTTAGAGAATACCCTAACCTATAAAGTTATCTAAACCGACCTTTGATATCAACTATATGGCCCCAGCCTTAAACCTTACTTAATATTGAGTTATTACAAGATTACACATTGAGGATCTTTTCAGGTTTAGATTTTTAGAGAATTAGATCATAAAACTTGCCATACATTCCACATTTAAACAAAGTGGTTACATAAAAGATAGTATTCATTTTTCCCATCAACGGAAACATATTTAAAATAAAACATGGATTATTCCATGACACTTATTTGACACTATAATCATATCATGTACCCTTCCCTTTACCTATGAAAAACATTTCAAAAACGTGGGATGAGCATAAAAAGCTCAGTAAGGGATATAAAAATATGGAAAGGAAACATGAGTACATGTATACATAAGAATGAAATCATACTTTACCCATAAAACATAAGCACTTTAACATACCTCATTAAATCATTAATTAATCATATAAATCATTAGACATAAAGGTAACTTGAGGCAGTCATAACATTCTTACGTAGGGAGTAACCCTATTGGTTACATTTAGAATACCCATCACAGTATATTTCCTAAATCTCTTCGGAGAAACCTTAACGTTTAACCCCTTTGTGTTTCCCAATGCATTGGAGAGCTATATTGGGCTCACCCGCCCTTAGTTTATCACAGAATGACCCGTCTTCATAATAATGCCTAAGAACCATAACATAATCGTATCACATAAAACATGCATAAAAGAAAACATAACATTTATACTTTTCAATCACAATATATCAATACAACACATTGATATAAAAACATTATGAAAAAAATTTTAAATACAAAAATAAAATAAAAGTAAAACATGGTATTTACTTTTCATTTTAAAAAAGGTATGTCTTTTAGAGGATGCCGAAACTCAAATAATGGTCACGGCGGCAGAGAAGTCGTTGTCACCGCATACATACGACAAAAACATTCCCTTTTGTCGTTTAGTAAAACGATTTGTATAAAAAAGACTCCTTTTGAATAAATGAAAACTAAAAGGGGTTTATACACCATATAAAATAAATTTGTGTATAAAAAAAATATTCCTCAATGAAAGGAGATTGAGACGATGTCCCTTACAAAGACGGTATCCTTGGATTAAGGATAATTCAATTACATAATTATGTGTGACAAACGAATACACCAAATATAAGTGGATATTAAGTGTAAAACAATCAGAGTTCATTCACACATATTCATAGTATGACATATTCAAGGAGTACAAGTTTATCCCAAAGAATCAAAATTGGGTTATGAAGTTCGCTTGCAAAAATTCGACAGCCTAACAGCGTCACTTAAAAATTCAGAAAAAGAGATGATGAGAGATAAAAAGGGTAAATAATCACATGGACATAAAATTTACATTAATAAGGATATAGAAGAACATATCCCAAAAAAATATTATGTGAATTAAAAGACATAACAAAAAATCCTTTTAAAAGAGGAGGGTGAAAGGTTCCCTTACCGACTTGGGTACCTTTCGAAACATACACCCCATTGAAGAAGGGTCATACAATGAATATGAAAATACCCATAAATGAAATTATATTACACAAAGAGTATAATAATGGGAAGTAAATACACCACTCAATGGTAATGGTGGAAAATGTAGCATAAATCTCACGGGACTAAAAGTGAGATGAAAAATCCCATACGAAAACTGGGCAGCCTAACGACACCACTTAAAACTTCCAAAAATGAATTGATGAGATCAAATAGGGTATCTCATCATATTAAAATAAAATTTATAGAAAGTGGAATATAAAATAACATCACCCATCATAAAAAAAGATTAACTTAAAAGAGGTGACATAAAGGAGAGTTCTTAATAAGAAAGAGAGAGGTTGGATCTCCTACGAAAATTCAGCAGCCTAACGACGCCACTCAAAACTTCCAAAATGGATTGATGAGAGAAAATAGGGTCTCTCATCATATAAACATAAAACGTACAGTAGGAGTGATATAAAATAACATCCCAATCATAAGAAAGATTAGCTTAAAAGGAATGACATAAAAGAGTTTACTTAAAAAGAAAGAGAGGGGTAGGATCCCTTACCTCAGGTCCGACTTGACTCGATCGTTCTTTAACGTCCTGAATAATAAACTTGAGTTAATTTATACTTTATTAAGAACATTTTTCAATTTCATTATTCCTTTTTTATCACTTATTTCTATGTTATAAACATTATGTAATAATTTAAGTTAACAATGTTTGTTTCATAGATTTTTGGTTCTTAAGTCGAAAGTGGACTTCTTACAATTACATGTTGTTCGTGTGGTAAAAGGTTCATTATATCCAGAATGATATTCATGATTTGGATATCATATATATAATATATATCCAGAATATACAAGTATTTATAATTTTAATTAATCATTTAGAGGTGAGAAATGAAATGCATCGTTCATGGAGACGGTAAGACGTACGTACGCATTAACGCTACTTTCATTTCTATGTCATATTAATGGAATTAAAACTAAATGAGAGGTATGTATATTTTAATTACAGAATTATATTCATCATATATATGTAACATAAATCATATATAATAACTTTAAATCCATCCTTTATACATCCCACATATGGAATTAATGAATCAAATCACTTTGAGAGGGCGGTAGTCCGCACTTCCTAAAATAAAATTACCGTGTTTAACCACAATGGAAACCATAAAGGTATGCCACAAAAGAAAAATACATAAGCTTAAGTAAAAAATAAACATATTATATATCATATATAAATATAGTGACATCCTAATGACCACCTTTGAAGGTGTTATATGAGTGTTGAACAATCATCATTTCGTGAGGCAGAAATTCACCATCCACAGAAACAGTATGTTCTTTAACCATTAGATGTAGATGTGTGTAAGTTTAGCTAGAACTATTATTATAAAAACATCCTAGTATATTTTATATACTAGAGTTGTTACAAAATAAATGAATAAAAAGATTTTAGGGGGTTGGAGAGGCAAAATAAAACAAAAGAACACAAGTGAAGACATTACCTTAAAATCAGGTAACTCTTTTTGATTTGAGCTCAATGGATTTCTTGGGAAGACTTCTGCCCAAATGTGAGGCCTCTAGGAGAAAGATAGGGATTTGTATAGGAAAAAGGAGAAGGTTTTGGCCGAGCCAAAGACTTGAGACGTGTGGGTAAGGACGTAGGGGTGGGGGCCTTTTATAAGAGAAGAGGAGGGCCACTCTTGTAAAGTTACGAAATGTTACTTTATTTTCAAATGAGATTTGGATTTTAAAGGTCCCACATTGATTTATTTCAAGGATAAGGTGGTATGGGTTCGAAATATACTCATACAATAGGTTTTTGACAAGTTTACGTTATATTTGTAACATTATCTTTTGATTTTATTTAAACCCATTATTAATGATGTAATCGCTGCATCATCATATGTCATAAATAATTTAATTTATTTAATATCTAGATATTATAAAAAAATATATCATGATGTAGGAAATCTTTTTATCTTTCCATTGAATATTTATAGTCAAAAATATGACTTGTATAACCCCATTTAAAAATTTTATCAGTGAAACATCTCATGCTTGTGACATTGTTATTTTAACTTTAAATAAAAAGTTATTTAGGTAATTTTCCAACCAAAGTGGCTCCATGGGGTCCCCAAGTTGACCCATGGATTGTCTTGGTCGGCAATGACACATCCAATGGTGGTAGGACATGTGTCCAGGTCATTTCACATTTTTAAAACATTATTTTTACCTTAAATTACAATAATTACCTCTAATCGCGATTAAACACATAAAAGTTACTATTCGCCAAAAAATTATTTTAATACCATTGAACAACATATTACTTCTTAATGAAAACCACTTATGTTGGATTTTTGAAATTCAAAACATAGAGGTGGAAAAGATTCCTTTAAACAAAAAATCAGTTTCTTTAACTACCACTTAGTAGTTTCACTATTAATCAAAAATTGATGTTTTTCAGAAAAATACCAAAAAATATATCTACACTATATTTGATATTCAAAACTCAAAAATGATGTCTATTTTACAAAATTAAAAACATAAAAGTTTCATTAATTAATTTAATAATTAATTCCCGCTATCAAAACAAATAGCGTGTTTTTATTAAACAATATCTATTAAAAGATTGACACTAGTTTATGTCCCATTTCATAGTGAAATTAATTCCAATGACCACTATTGGATTAAATGGTAAAAATATATTCTAATTTTACTTTAAAAACAATTCAAAAGATAATCTAATAATATAAATAAATTACATTAAAAAAAGGTTTTGAATTAAAATACAACATTTTTCACTAATCATTTAAAAATGAACTTTATCGGAAAGATACCAAAAATTTACACAAAGTAAATTTTGATGTCTCTATTCTAAATAAGAATTTTATTTTGTCAAATATAACAAATAAAATTTTTCAAAAAGTTGATTTAAAAGAGGTTCGCCATCAAAAGGCGGTTAATCGACCTTCTAAAGAACATTAGAATGTTTACGCTTAAAAAATTGAATTCATTCACATTTTTAATCATCTAAAATTTATTGTAAAAAGTAAAAATATTTGACAAACATATATAATCATTTTTTATTTAGTTCTTTTCATTCCCCCATTACAACGGCTAGGCATTAACTGCCATTTAAGATAATATTATTTTATTATTATAGTGCAACGTAAGATTTCAAAGGAACTCATTGTTGCATATTGGGTAAGCCATCAAGCATAGCGTTCCCTTTAAACTAATATTAACATTTTATTCAAAAATATGGATAAATATAAAAATTTCATATTCTTTATTTACCTGGGGTGTTACAGTTCTTCTTTATGGGTATACATAGAATACATCATGTACTTGAGACATGGTAGGTTGTAATTCCAGTCGATATGCGACATCTCTGATAAAATAAAAAATATAAAATGGGATGATGTAATTGGGAGTCATATTTATTTTCTGATCGAAGATCATGATTTACTTCCTTGGAGAAATGTAGAGGAATTCCTTGTCTCCATCCTTAAACCCTAGGTCCCATCAACAATTTACAACATTGATCTTCAATCAACTATGGGCTACCTTGATGTGATGATGAATGGTTTTAACCTTTTCTACCATTTCAATGAATATTTAATATCATAGTAACTTATAATCACCATCTTCATCCTAGAACACTGGTGTTCTGTATCTTTTCCCACAAATGGATTTATATGGGTCCATTTGGTTTCTCGATTGGAAAATTTGTTATAAGTTAACACAATGAGAGGAATATATTGGCCACATCCTCTATTGATTTCCATAGAACACTCTCTCAACATTTCATCCATCTTCATAATACCTCACACAAATTGGCCATCCTTTTTAGGATGATAATCTATACTGATATTCTCCGCAGTGTTTATGTCATGTTCATGACTATTCTAGAACATCGAGGTAAATCATGGATCTCAATCAGATACCTGATAGTGGAACTCCATGTGTCTTTAAAACATATATAATTTTCATCCATGAAATTTGACCTAGTGAGATGCCATATCGTATTAAGATAATGTATTATTTCATTATATGATTGTTTATTAGAACCCATATAGATTTGTTTCCTATGGATGTATTTATAATTCTAGTGATAATGTTCACGGTGATTTTTTCCATTTCCAAGTTGATATAGGTAATGGTTGCACCATCCACATAGTCATTTCCATTTCATTCATCACTTATTTACATACCATGAACAATGATTTATATTATATGATCTCGGTATTCACATTGTCCCACCAATAGTTCTACCAGAGAGCTCGATACATCTTTGTTCTCCCTAGGTGAATACAGAAGGTTGAGAAATGTGAATCATTAATAAGGTATTTACATATGTCTGGATTGGATGGTACGCATAATCGTGACATTGTTGTCATCTGAAGAGGGTAGTGACCAGACCACTATGTCACGATAAGACAATATGATAGCCGCATATCCTGGCATCGGGGCTCGGGCTACTGGTAATAGGCCGCGCTACAGTTATCATACCATTTGTTCCCAAAACAACTCTATGTGATCTCCAGTTGAGGTAGAGAGTTCTTCTGGTGATGATGGTGGTGATTTTCACGACTTTAACTTGTGGGGTTGGAAAATTTTCATTCACATAGATATACCTGTGGAGGGAGGTAGGAATTCGAAGGACCTCGCATTCCGAGAGTACTAGGTTGATGCACCTCATTCATGCCCTGGCACTTGACTCAGATGAGCGAGGGGAGGGTTCCAGCACTAATTTGTATTCCGATTCGGAGTCTGAGAAGCGCACTGGTTTGATCTCTGTACAGACCTTCCCTAAATCTTTAATCTGGTGGCGACAACCTGCCATTCTACACATATATGGATCTTCTGGACAGGGAATATTTCTGACATTGAGAGGTCCTTCTGCCATACTGGTGCTGGGGTGGGGAGGACTTCCTCCTGAAATTCCCAGGGTATGAGGAGCCCTAGGGAATATATAAAAAGGTATATGGGGAGGACCTCTCTTGTAAGTGCTAGAGTGGGTAGGACCTCTGCTCGAGCCCCTAGGAGCATGGTTTGGACCCCCAGGACTCCTCCCTCTAATGGAATCAATATGAGGAGAGGCCTAAAACTGGTAGATCTAAACACGGGTAGCACCTTCATGATGGGCCCTGGTGAGGCGAAGCTGAACCTCAATCCTCTGATTGGTACGGTTAGGAGGACCTTCACCCGCTGTTACGAGGACATGAGGAGGTTCCACACATTGAAGAGTGACTAGATGTGTAGCATCGTCATACCAATGGTATGTGGCAGGAGGAATGACTTCATATCCAGTTTAGTGGGCATGAGAGAGACTTATGTGCTGATCATCACTATCACTGGGAGGAACCTCATTTAGACAGATGGTGGCATGGAGAACACTTCCATGAAAAGCATTGAAGCATGGTAGATTTTCATTCTCCATGGTAGTGGTATGGGGAGGACCACTGTACTAGGTGTTGTTGCCACGGGTTAGTCCACGACGGCCACTGCCTGTGCTAAAAACCAAGAGAGTCAACCAAGCCTGCCCATGGGGCGATTGGGGCTTCGATGTAGGTTGGCCATATGAATGTCCCTATTCCACATACATAGGGAGTTGGTGGTATGCATCAGTGGTGGCTTGGGACATAGTTTCTGATGGTGTTTATGCTCCTTGTCGGGCATTCTCTTCTTCTTGCGCCCGACGCTGGTGTCAGGTTAGACGGACTGGAGCCATTGGTGTAGGTTCATGGATTAATTTCCCCTCATCCAGTAAGACCGGGAGGCGGCGTTGATGTAGTAGGGTGGGAGCCCTCGGTGGGATCCCCACGAATTGGACTCTAATTGGGTAGGCCAGGATATCTTCTACCTCATCGGTGTAGGGCAGGGAGTCGTCGAAGCATTTTGGGGACATGCTCCAAAAACAATTATATGTTGGGGTGTGGATCAGGGGCTCCCGACATAGCCCTCAGTGGCGGAGTTGGTGATGTGGCGCAGACACCTTCAAATCCAAGCGGGCCATATCTCAGGCCGGGATAATTCGCTCCTCCTCATATCGGTTTATGTGGTCATTGAACACCCTTTGTTGGATGGCCTCCGACAGGGAGATGGTCCATGGGTGCCCCATGGTTGTGGGTGTAGAGACTGTCACAGAAGTGTTAGAACCATGCGGGACTACCATGTTGGCACTTCCCCTACCCCTGCATCGGTGAGTAGGCGGTGACCGAGTTCCGAGTGCGGAATCTTGGTTTATGAAAGCAGGTAGATTAACTCATCAGAGTTGAATGAAAAGTGAAATTGACAATTACTGTCACAACGCCATCCCATCTTCCATGGATAGTAGGTTAGATCCATACTGACAAAGTCACATATCGGGACGTCCAAAGTTCTACTGTCCCAACATCTTGTGAGTTTGATGCTAGGTATGCTATTTTCTTGGCGGGATTAGGCACCATATATATGGATCCAGTGACATGATAATCCACTAATGACATGAACGATACTATTCTCCATGTTTAGGAGAAGACCATCAAGTCATGTTCACCATTTATGTTTCTGAATATTCCACCAAGGCACGTGCATCCATCTGTGGAGGACACGTAGTTGTTGCACTGCATTCCCACTTTCCAAAGGTGGGTGGAATCCGTTCCTTATTCAGGGACATTTGTTCCTATATCGAAATAGGATGATGGGATGTCGGTTCATCTTTTTTGGATTCTTACTTGGAACATTCCACCTAGTACAGGTCTCCCTTATAGATTTAAGATGCTTTTTTGTGAAAGACTTCTTAGTTCCATATCTTCATGGACACCAATTAATTACACTACTTCTGTCAGGACATTCCAAATGGTCCAGTCAGGGCAGCAACCTTCGGTAAAGAAATAGTATCGTTGGACATCAGTGGCATGTCTAGACACTGGTAAACCGGCTCATCTGGGTTTCTTCCCCTTATTATAAAGCTTATCAAGAGCGTGGAAGCCAGAGGCATCCCACATCGGACCCCGGGGATCATAGGCCATGGGAATGTATCTGACGTTTTTAACATCATCCCATGCTTAACATAGGGTATGATGTGAGTTAAAAATCTAGTAGAGATGGATCAGACTAACCAAAAAACTAATTAGTGTGGATTAGATGGGTTCATCCTCTGATAGGAACACTGATTTTGGGGACAACGTGTGGTTAGATTCTTGATTTGTGTTAAGGGGAATGGGGAATGAGATGGCATGATCCCACTAGGATTTGGCAGCCCGGGTAAGAATCAGGGTGGTTGATGGAGTGTTGAATGATGTGGACCGATAATGAGATGGAACCGCAATAAGGATGAAGATGAATTTGGGCTTGAGCCTCAAAAAGGCTTACTACGTATCCCTGTGGTAGGGAATCAAAGTCTTCGTATTTCATTTTTTGTCAAATTACCATCGATTGGGGATTCAAACGGCTTAATGCTAGATGGGGATTTTGACGACATACCACTGGACAGGGTCGCGACATATACTCTTGAATGGGGCAACAATGGCTTACCGCTGGATGTAGTTGACGGCGGCCTACCACTAAATGGCCTCGCAACGGATTACCGCGGAATAGGGGTTAAACCTCATGGATGCTTCCTAGATTCCTTATCCAGGAGACATGTAGAGACCCAAACCATAACGTACGTGGAAATTACATTACTTTTGCAGAATAATTAATACATGACAAAAAAGAAGACGCCCAAAGACTGTATTAGTTTAGTGTATTTGGAATCTCGAAACATAATCTTCTAATCATGGTGAAAGATCATCAACATCTCCAATAAATATCATCCACATTTTTTCATACCTAAATACATTATTTATATCATGGGAAAAAGAAAACATAAAAAGGGTGATCTCAAATTCATAGAAGGGTGAACATAGAGAAAATAAAAAAGACCATATACATATGAACATAAAAACATGAACATAACGTTTAAACATCAAAATACTGTGATGTAAAATAAATCTTGGCATTATATAAGGCATAGATCATAAAGGAACATCAATCATGATAAAATAGCATGGGAGTAAAACATCTAATTGTGGAAAACCATTAAGCACATGTTATGATTTCCATAGTAGCCAATACATTGCTTCCAAGACCATCATAGTGGACAATGTCCATTACTGAACTGGGTTTACTTATCATTCCAGCCCTATATTACTTAACCAGATTTTACATTCCATTTAATCCATGTCTATATCCTGAGATATAAATCCTTACACAATTCATTGGAGGGAGATATAGGTCCCACCCATATCATAATGAAATCATTCTATGTGTGCCACATAAAAATCATAAATCATTCATTATAACACAAAGGTAAAATTGGGTTTCATAAACATCATCCCAACATGAAATAATACATATAAAACAAATCAATATCATTTTATCATAAGAAAAATAAAACCTTTTAAATAATAGAGACATTATAATTGAAACATAAACATACTAAAAAATGTCATCTTAGATGGAAAATAGTTTTGATAAAACACTTGAAATGAATTCTTGAGGAAAATATCTTTTATACATCAAAATCATTTTATTTTCTCAAAGTGCCATAAAAATAAAAAAATAAAAATTTTGTTGAAAATAATAATGAAATCATATAGAGTAAGTTTCGTGGAAATAAGGCGTTATGGAACTGTAAAAATCCGCTCATTCCATATAATTTATGAAACATTCTCCTCGTTATTTTAATAGAAAAGTAAAAAAGTACAACGTATGGTAAACAAAAGAAAGATTCATTCCATAACACAAAGTAAAAGTAAAAAAGGGGTATACATGACTTTAAACATTCATGGATGAATATTAAACACTGTATGAAAACATTTTTATGGGCATGGATCAAAAATATAAACCTAGTAAATAATTACGTATAAGCAATCCACGATAAAAATGAGATTGCAAAATTTTCCCTTACCATTTATAATCGGTGGAATCATACATGTCATAAAATAAGGAAAATTACATGCATATGTTAATATCATATCCTAAATAATAAAAATCATAAAACATTCATGGGAAGCATAAAAACCATACAAAGGAAATATGTGGTGATTAAGGCATATGACTCAAAGAAATAAAATTGAGATGAAATAATCCCTTACCTTAGGTCTGATATGCTTTGAACATATCTTAACCTTCTATATAATGATTTAAATAATGTCATTGACTTATTACATAATCATATTCATTTTTATGTTATCATAAATGGTCATATTTTTATCTTCCTTTTAGTAATTGTTCATTTCAACTTGTTATTCGGGTGTTCATTGCTTTATGTTCTTATGCGTGTTTTGTGGAATATATTATAATTCCTCTTTTTAGGTTTTAGATACATCATTTAGAGAATGGTACTAGTGTAAAATATATCATTTTTAGTCATTCAATTCATATATATAATCATTATTCAATGAATATCATGTAGAATGAGTCTCATCACATCGTAGAGATGTTAAGTTGTACGTACACACGAGCGATGATATCATTCCAATGATTGTTGAATTGTATTGAAGTGTAAGGTGTATAATATTTCAAAATCAAAATCACATTAAAATAAGAAAATATTGTTATTTATTCTACATTTATATCCATGCATGTATGTTAGTGATGAAATAAAAGAATACACCACGACGTGGAGACGGTAAGCTGTACGTACGCACGCGTGGTGATTTCAGTTTTTTTCATAGGATTGATAGAAGATAGAATATGATCTAATCATATTCATGATAACATATCCTTATACATGTGATACTTGAGTTATTACTTAATAATGAAACAAATCATATAGAGGAAGTAGGAGAAGAAATAAGATTGAAAGAATCAATAAAGGATATTACCTATTCTTCGACGCGCCTCCTCTAAACCACCTATTAGGGTACTGAAGTTGGTATTTGAAGAAGATAAGGACCTATAATATTTTTATATGGGAGTGGAGAGGTGGAATGGTCAGGATTTTGATGAATCGGAATGCTCAAAAAATGGTGTGAAGTGGAGAGGGAGGAGGTTCCCTTTTATAAGGGAGGAGAGGGGCACCTTTGGAAACCTAAAATATATTAATTTATAAAAATTAAAACCCCACATAAAAATCTAAAAAAATGACTCCATTATAATATTATATTAAATAGTATTGTAATTTCATCTACCAATAAAATATAGACAAGTTTTATGTTTATATTAAACCTCATCATTTTGATTTATCCTTATATAATGTATTTCATTTTATTTGCAGTAATAATATTATAATTTTTAAATTGTTATAAATACTAACTAATGTTATGTGAATTTTCCATAATTATATACATTATTAAATTTTCAGCAATATAATTTTTAATTTTTAATTTTTTTGTTATTTTTAAACAATTTAATAATATGTTAATTTTATAAAATATCCATAGTGTCAATTTTGACACTAATAAATTATTTGAATTTAAATTAAATCCACAAAGAATATATATTCGAACAAAAATATTTAATTGATTCCTAACTTGTCATATTCATCTAAAAAATTCATGGAGAACATTAATTTGTTCATAAAACATTTATTTTAATATTTTTAAACCCATTTATTTGATATTTCCCTTGATAAAATAATTACGACAACATTTTTGTATAATTATTTAATATATATATTTGTTGCATAAAAATTAAAAATTAAATACTATGATGTAGATAAACTATAAATAGTCCATAATTATACTTTTACTAGAATTTATAATCTTAAAATCACAACATTTAAATTATATTATTTATTAAATTATGAAGGTGAGAACTTTGAAATCATTTAATATAAAATAATGTAAGTATCATAATCGATTTTTTTTAGGCATTGAATGGTCACATATTCTACCATTGGATGATGATGGTTTAAATTTACACGTCCAATATGTGTTGGTTTGGTTTTTGGGCATTTTATGGTCACTATTAGTTTAATAAAAATGGTATTATTTATTTTTCACTAAATAAATTTTTTTTGCATCACCAATGTCTCACTATTAATGATAATTATTTAATCCATAAAAAATTATAAATGAATTCACATGATGTTGATAATTTTATTATATTTTTTCTCACTGTTTATTTTCAATGTTTGATGACGTTTATCATGATATTTATATTTTGACACTTATAAGATATAAGTGAGTGACATGTTGTCACTTTCTTCTTTTTAATAATAACTACATCAATTTCATGGTCAAAAGTCAATGAAATGATTCTATTTAGACCCTTAGGTTATAGGGGTCTACTTTTATTAATAAAATAGAATTTTTTCAGGTGTTAGGGTAATTTTAAAATCTTATTTTTACCCTTCATTTCCCGATTTATCATTAACTGCAGTAAATAGAATTTACCGTAGTTAATATTCATAATGTCTAAAAATAAAATGTAGACGATTAGAAAAATTTGGACTGACTGATTCCAAATATAGAATCCATTTTTCCAAATTCAAAACATAGAAGTTTCATTATATGATTTAAAATTAATCCCACTGTTGAGAAATCAGGTTCTTAAAGTTAAAACATTGCAAAATGTTTAAATGTTTTTGTCTATGAATTCAATGTAAAACTAATTATAATGACATAAATTAGATTAAATGGTAAAAATATATTATATTTTTACTTTAAAAACATTAAATATTATTACCTAACCATATAAAATATCATGATGAAAAAGTTTTTTTTAGGATACAATTAGTTTATTTTTACTATTCATCAAAATATTAAAGTTAGGAGAAAAATATAAAAAATTTATTCGAAGTAAAATTTCATATCCTTATTGAAATTATTAAGTTTATTATTATCTAATTGAACTTATAAACATGTAAAAATCTATATTTAATGTGGGTGCACCTTCAAAAGGCTGCAAAACTACATTTTTTATAAATACTTATTTTACGAAAAAAAATTATTCTATTCTCATACCATGTTATAGAATATGTTTAATATGAATTATTATGTAATAAAATTTAATATTTAGTTAATACTATTCATAACATCTATTTCATAACAATATATCTTTGTTTAGTGAAACTCAGTATTGCGTACAACACAAGCTATTGAGGAAGGTCGCTCTTGCGAGCAACCCAAGCCAAGAATAGTGTTTTCATATACTAAAAGCTAATACAGTGTTGTGTATATTGAAATATATTCATGGTGAAACTTAAAACAAAAGACATCAAAGAAATTAAAAATAATATCTCTCATAAAATATCTGGGTGTTACATTTTACCTGCCTGAAAATGAATATCACCCTCGAAATTCATCGGGGTTTTAAATGGATTACTACTGGAAAGATTATTTCAAAGAAATCCACATCGTATAATGGAATACTAAAACATAATTTTAATAAATAATGTATGAAACATAACGGTTACCCAAATTAACTCATCCTTGGGTTTCTACATAGGAGAACATAGGTGAAAATATGGATATGGAAGAGAAATTTAAACATCAAATTCTTATGGAGAGTGGTAGAGAACAGGGAAATGAAAAGGCCAATAATCTCAAAGCCATAAATTTGTGATTATCAATGGTACCTTCATATTCATCATATATAAGGGTACTAGGAAATCATTTTTTGTTTTCAAGATCATTTCCCTAAAGTTGAAGATTTTGAATTTGAAGAAATGCTTACTTCATTTTGGTATAATCTCATTGTTGGTCATTCCATGAACAATTTCCACTTCATATCTTGAATATATGATGTTGAATTTTTCAATTGTGAAGTTTTATCAGATCATGTGATATAATTATAGGTCATTCCATCTGTCTTTATCACAAATAGGTTAGCAAAAATTATTAAATATACAAAAGTCCATCTATGGTGAGATTAACCGTATATGATTCCAAAAATGGACTTATACTTCATCTATTATACCAAATAATAAAATAAAACTAATTTATACTAACCAGGGACATCCTGTAGGCCAGTGGAAGGTGATAAAGGCTAATCTAACTTTGGTTGTGGGTTTGAATCTTGCATCCTTGTTTGAAGTGACGGGTTGTCGCCCATCCTATGAGTTGTCTATTTTCTAAAACTATACTATTTTAACATTCAATAAGTAATATCAATATTTTATGTCCTTAAAAAATACAATCTGATGTCTAACATAATCCATTCCAGTCATTAGTCTTATCCAAAATGCTTTTGTCCAATATCATAGTATAAATAAAAATATTACTAGAGAGGTCATCTACCAAGCATGTAAATACCATCATTTATTCCCGATATATCATATGATATATCTTGTTTGTCACATTCCAAAAATGTATATACCTTAATCATGTATTCTCTTGAAACATGAATTACCATATAACCTTAGTGAAAACATAACTTCTGTCAAAAGTTAACTCTTTCCAGATACCGAAATCCCAAAATTTCTATATACTGAAACCATGATTTGACTTTGTCCTTATATCAGTCATGAGCTCATTAATACTATAAAACATATTATTTTCTTCTTATCCATTCATTATGTACATATTATCTTCTTTCCAAAAATATTTCAATCACTTTTCCTGGTTACCAATACCATTCAACATACACTGTCAAATACTCAAGGAAAAACAATAGTGTAACAATCCATATATTTTTATTTATTCCATATTAACATACATTTTTCTTGATAAACATGAAATCATTCTATTACCTTCTTAAACCATAGATCGAGCTTCCTCATTTTATTCCTCTACAATTCTTTTATCTCATATATCATTTGTAGTCTCTCCATCATCATCAACTTAAATACTACCCATACGATCATGCTGATTCTTTTCATGAGATTTTCCCTTAGCGAATCAGTTTGAATTATGCTCATACATTCCACATTTAAAACATTTAACTTTTTTTGATGTTTTAGAAATACCATTTTCCTTGTCCATGGTGTTAACTGAACTATTTCCTTTGCAATTACTGGATTTTTGTCATTCTTTTCCACACCCAAAGCATTTTCCAGTTCCTTTGAAACATTCTAACTGATGCCTCTTCCAACATGATTTACATGAGGGAAGTTGAACTTTCATTCCTCTATGATCATCATGAAATCTCCATCATTCTCTTATTATATGAGTCAAGAAACTTACCAAAGTTGAGATTATTGACCATATTATGAGATTTTTGATTAGGCATACTAACGATGTTTCACCAACCAAATCGCGTTTCATTTGGTTTCTCAGGAAGAGTATTATTCCATTGTCCTTTATAATCTCCATTAACATGAATCTTCCTTCATCCAGCCCTTTTCTAAAATCCAAAATGAATACTGTGAGAGGCAAAAATCATTCTAGGTAAACAACATAATAAAGGGGGAGTATGTTCAATCTATAACAGCTTATTTTTAATACAATTTTATTCATGATTGTTATCATAATTCTAGGATTGTAGCCTATACTTTATACTAAACTTTAGGGACAACCCTAGACATACCATTGAAATATCTCTAGGAACCTCACTAATGTTTTTGCATCCTAGTTTCCAATGTTTGACTAAGCCTTCAATTTGATACCAATAGTAGAGACGCAAATATTGACATACATGGATGATACATTACGTTTTCAGAAAACAAAATACATGAAAAAAGAAACAGACGCCCAAAGACCATAATAGTTTAGTGTCTTTTGAAACATAGAACATAATATTCTAATCATGGTGAAATATATTCAACATCTCCCATAAATATCTTCCATTTTTTTCTAACTTAAAACCTTTCTTTATATCATGGGGAAAAGAAAACATAAAAAAGGCGGAGCTCAAATTCTCAGTAAGGGTGAACATGGAGAAAATAAAAAAGACCATATACATTTGAACGTAAAAACATGAACATAATGTTTAAAAATTAAAATCATGAGTTGTGACATAAATCATGGACTTACGTAAGGCATAGATCATAAATGACCATCAATCACGATAACATAGAATGGGAATAAAACATCTAATTGTGGAAAACCATTAATCACATGTTATAATTTCCATAGTATCCAAGGCATTGCTGCCAAGACCATCACAGTGGACAATTTCCATTACTGAACGGGGTTTACATTCCATTCCAGCCCTGTACTACTGAACTGGTTTTTACGTGCCATTATAGATATGTGTATCTCATGAGATATAAATATTTACCCAATGAATTGGAGGTATATATAGTTACCACCCATCTTATAATGAAATCATTCTTATTTGTGCCACAAAATAATCATAATTCATTCATCATATCACAACGAATAAATTGGGTTTCATATACATCATCCCATCATGATATAATCCATATAAAACAAATAGATATCATTTTATAATAATGAAAATAAAACCAAATAAATAATAGAGGCATTATACGAGGAACATAAACATACTAAATAGTGTCATCATAGAAGGAAAATATTTTTGATAAAAGACTTGAAATGAATTATTGAGGAAAATATCCTCTGTTATTCAAAATCATTTTCTTTCTCAAAATGGCATGAAATTTTAAAAAAATGGAATTTTTCAAAATAATCATGATATCATTTAGAGGAAACTTCTTGGAAATAATGAGTTTTGAAACCGTAAAAATATGTTCATGCTGTTTAAGTTTAAAATAACATTATCATCTTACTTTTAACGAAAAAGTCTTAAAGTACCACATTTAGTAAACAAATGAAATAATCCTTCCATAAAACAAAGTAAAATTAGAAAGGGGTAGACATGACCTTAAACATACATGTAATATTATTAAAAACTTTATGAAAACATTTTTATGGACGTGGATGAAAAATATAACCCCTAGTAAATACTTACGTATAATAAATCCAGGATAAAAAAGTGATTGAAAAATTATCCCTTACCATCTATAATTGGTGGAATAATATGTGTCATAAAATAAGGAAAATTACATGAATATGTAAATATCATATCCTTCAATATAAAAAATCAGAAAACATTCATGGGAAGCATAAACACCATACAAAATAAATAGGTGGTGATCGAGGCATATGTCTCATAGAAATAAAAGTGAGACGAAAGAATCCCTTACCTTAGGTCTGCTGTGCTTTGTACATATATGAACCTCCTATATAATGATTTAAATAATTTCATTTAATTAATAAAGAATCATATTCAATGTTATGATATCATATATTATTCTTATCTTCTAATTTGTAGTATTTCATTGCTACTTGTTATTCAGGTGTTCATTTCTTTATTTTCTTAAGCGTGTTTTGTCGAATAGATTCTTATTCCTCTCTATATATTATAGATAAATCATTTAAATAATAATATTAGTGTAATATATATCATATTTATTCATTCAATACATTTATATGATCATTATTCAACGAAGATCATGTAGAATGATTCACATCACATCGTGGATACAGTAGGCCGTACATACGCACGAGCGATGATATCATTCCCATTATTGTGGAATTGTACTGAAGTGTATGGTTTATAATATTTCAGAATATATATCAATTGACAATAATAATATATATTTATTTCATACATCATTATACCCATCCAATTATGTCAGAGAAGAAATAAAATATTACACTACGAGGTGAAGACGGTAAGTCGTACGCACGCACACGTGGTGATTTCATTTTTTTCATAGGATGGATATAAGATAGAATATGGTTGATTCATATTTATAATAACATATCAGTATAAAATTGATAATGGTGTTATTACTTAATAATGAAACAACTCATATAGAGGATGTAGGAGGAGAAATAAGTTTGAATGAATCGATAAACGATATTACCTCTTCTTCGACTGGCCTCCTCTAAACCACCTCTTTGGGAATAGAAGTTGGCCTTTGAAGAATACCAAGAACTCTAGTAGTCCTGTAGGGATGCAGAGAAGTGAAATGGGTAGGATTTGGACGAATTTTAATGCTCAAAAAATGGTGTGAAGTGGAGAGGGAGGAGGATCCCTTTTATAAGGGAGGAGAGGGGCACCTTTGGAAACCTAAAATATATTACTTTATAATAAATTCAATACCCACATAAAAACATCATAAAATGACTAAATTCTAAGATGATATGAGATAGGATTTTAATCTAATCAACTAATAAAATTTAGACATGTTTTATGTTTATTTTAAACCTTATCATTTTGATTTATGCTTATATAATCTATATAATTTTATTTTCGGTAATAATATTCTAATTTTTAAATTTTTATAAATACTCACTAATTTTATGTGAATTTTCCATAATTAGATACATTATTACAATTTAGGCAATATAATTTTTAATTTTAATTTTAATATATTTTTTTATTTTTAAACAATTTAATAAAATGTTATTTTTATAAAATATCAATAGTGACAATTTTGACACTATTCAATTATTTGAATTTAAATTAAATCCACACATGAAGATATATTCGAAATAAAACATTTTATAGATTTATAAAATGTCATATTCATCTGAAAATTCATATAGAACGTTAATTTGTTCCTGTAACATTTATTTTAATATTTTTAAACCATTTATTTGACATTTTCCTTATTAAAATAATTACTACATCATTTTTGATAATTATTTAATATACTTATTTGGGGCATAAAATTAAAAAAAATACTATGATATAGATAAATTTAATATAATTCATAAGAGTACTTTTACTCGAAATTATAATCTTTTAATAAGAACATTTAAATTGTTATATGTATTAAATTATAAAGGTGAAAACTTTGACAACATTTAATATATAATAATGTAAGTGTCATAGTCTCTTTTATAAGGCTCCAAATAGTCATGTATTCAACCATGGGATGATTATTGTTTACATTTATACGACCAATACATTTTTTCTGTTTTTTGTGTCTTTTATGGTAACTATTAGTTTATTAAAAATGTTATTATTGATATTTCACTAAATAAACAATTTTTGCATCACTATTGTGTCACCATTATTGAAAATTATTTAATCCATAAAAATTTATAAATAAATTAACGTGATTTAGATAATTATATTAGATTAATGGTGAATATTTAGTTTCTATTTTTTTTTATGTTTATCACTAAATTGAAATTATCACACTTATAAGACATAAGAGAGTGACATGTTGTCACTTTCTTTGGTTTTAATAATAATTACATCATTTTCATGGTCAAAATCCCATGAAATAAATCTATTGTGACCCTTAGGTGATATGGGAAACTTTTATTCATCCAATATAATTTTGGATGGTTTTAGGATAATTTTATAATTTTATTTTTACCCTTAATTACGCGATTTACCTATAACGGTAGTAAATAAAATATATCGTGGTTACTATTCATAATGTCTAAAAATAAAAAGTAGCCTATTAACAAAATTTTGACCTACTGATTCCAAATATGGAATCATTTTTTCCAAATTCAAAACACAGAAGACACAGTATTTAATTTAAAATTAACCCCAATGTTGAGAAAATAGGTTTTAAAAGTTCAAAAATTGTAAAAGATTGAAATGTTTTTACCTATGAATTCATTGTAAAATTATATATAATGACATATACTCTATTAAATGGTAAAAATATATTCTATTTATACATTAAAAATAGTAAATATTATTATTTTACAATATAAATTTTCATGATGAAAAAAGTTGTTTTTAAGAAACAATTAGCATATTATTAATATTCATCAAAATATGAAAGTTAACTGAAAAATATAAAAAATTTATCGAAAGTAAATTTTTATATAATTATTACAATGAATAAGTTTATTTTGTCTAATTGAACTTATTAAAGTGTCAAAAACTAGATTTAAATTGGATGCGCTATCAAAAGGTGGAAAAACTGCATTTTTTTAAAAATACTTATTTTACCCAAAAAAGTTATTCTGTTCTCATACCATGTTCTAGAATATTATTAATATGAATTATTATGTACTAAAATTAAAATTTTAGTTAATACTATTCATACCACCTTGTTCATAACAATATATCGTTGTTTAGTGAAACTCGGTATTACGTACAACACAAGCTATTGAAGAAGGTCGTTATTGCATGCAACACAAGCCAAGAATAGTGTTTGTATATACTACAATCTAATACGGTGTTGCGTATATTGCAAGCTAATATTGATGAATCCAACAAGACAATACATAAAAGAAAATAAAACTAATATTTCTCTTAATAAATCGGGGTGTTACAAGATAAGAAACAAATCCCATGTATTGTGGGATGGGGGTCGGTAAACCGAAGTAGAGGACCCAGGGTCCAATTCCTGTTGGAATGAAGCCATGAGGAGGAGACCTACATATCTTGACATGGTAAGGATCAACGAACTTATAGTTCAGGTGGGTGAAATAGCTTACCATTGAAAGGGGGAAACAACGGCTTACCTCTAATCGAGGGAGATAATAACCTACCTTTAATTGAGGCTCATAGTTTAACATCATGCAGGGTGGGGGAGAAATGATGTGAAGGTGGACCTCGGGCCCAGATATGTGGTGTGATTGAACCCCATAGAGGATCCTACGTTCCCTACCATGGCAAGGATAAAAGACCAAGTAGTTCAGGTGGTGTGGGAAATGACGTGAAGGGGGTCAGAACCAATGGATGGCGGGCTTGAACCTCATGGAGGCTTCCTACATTCCTTACCTTCACAAGGATCAAAGACCACGTAGTTCAGATATTCGTGTGAGGACTTCACTCTAGGATACCCAAGGGTTTGGTGATCCTATGAAAAGGATGTTGGAATGGCCATTGGATGGTGGGAATGAACCTCGTGGAGGCTTCCAACATACACTACCTTGGAAAGGATCAATGACCTCATATTTTAGGAGGGATTTTGGTGAACAAATGTGAAGGGGGTTGGAACCAATTTGTGGTGGGATTGAACCTCAGGGCATCATCATACGTACCCCACCTTGGAAAGGATCAAAGACCACGTAGTTCAGGTTGTGGGTGTGGGGCTTACACTCTATGCTGCCCAGGGAGGATGTCATGTTTAGTGCTCTCCCTAATCCCTAGTGAGTCATGCTCAGTATGATAAAAAAGAGACAAAAAAGACCTGACTATAATTTCACGAATGGTGTGTCTGTGGGAAGTGAAGTGGGGCTTATCCGTGGTTAGCGGACCAAAGAGGAAACATGGTCTTACGCATGGTTAGCAGCCCGTGGAGATGGATAATGGGACTTAATCCCGGGTAGAGGCCTTGGTGTTGAAAAAACCTAGCGGGAGAGGGATTTGGAACCCAAGATGAGAGGAGGAGAAGAGGTGATGCCGCATGCAAGGAAAGATAGAGGATTACACCAAGGGGTTTCACTTTCGCCGTGGATGGATTCCGCATCAATAAAGCTGATATCATTCCATGTAAAGATTGATCTCATCCCATGGAGACCAGTGGGAATAGAGAATGTCAGGGATGGGGAATCCCACGTGCATGACACTGGGCGAGTTACCAGTTTAATTTCATTTGCTAAGGACGTTGTTTCTTGGAAGTTTAACATCCTCAACTCAGATGAGTTAGGTTTACTCCTCACCCATAGGACTTACATAACCGACACCCTCTACAGATTGGTGATGTCAAGGGATAGGCAACACCTTGGTTGGAGGTTGGTATGGAGCGAACCATTGGGGAGGGGACCACATTATATTGTCTATGCAAATAAGAAATCTCTGTTAGCATGACTATGTTAAGGAGCACGGGGCGAAGTAAAAAAATTGTAATTATCATCCAAGGGACATTGAAATTGCATCATGAAAACATGAGGTGATTCACAAGAAAAGAGCACTTGAATCATGTGTGTCACGCATAAGAGAGGCTCGAACACGGTGCCTCAAGGTGAGGGTAGCACATGGAGCACTTTTCAGAGAATGGGATGGGGAAAAATAGGAAGTCTGCGCTATAGGGAAGGTTTGCACACAAGACGAAGAGTTTGCGCACAAGTGGTATGGGTGGTGCACACAACAGATGATCTACGTGCAAAAAGAACATGTTTCACGCAAGTGGGACCGATGACATCCCTGATGGACGTGTTGCGCGCAAGGGGGACTAGTGGCGCCCAAGACAGAAGGGCTGCATGCAAGAGGGGACCAGTGGCACGCAAGATGTAAGGTTTGTGTGCAATCCAGATTGTTTGCGCGTAATTTGGGCATAATGCACGCAAGAGCGCCCAACGAAGTTGGGACATGCACGCAAGTGGGGACACCTTGTGTGCAACAACATAGGAAAAAACAAAATTTACATGGATCAGAGTGCATGTCCGAAGGCACCCTTGGGGAACCAATCGCACAAGAACCAATACCTGAAGGACATGGGTTTTTTGTGCAGTCACAGATGATGGGGTTTTTGCGAAGTAGAGTCTCATTTAGTCTTTGGTCACTATTCCTGAAGAGCGGGGATATAGTTTGTTTTATAGGTGGAGCCCTTGGAATAGCACAGAAGAGCACGGTGTGTGAACACCGTTCGACATCACCTTGGGCGCAAAAATGAGGTATGGTGTGCAAATAGATGTTCTATGCTGCCTTGGACATGGAAATAGGTCCAGGAGTAGAAACGTACTTTCTATGACACCGTGGGCATGTAAATGAGGTCGGGCGCGGAAATGGTGACGGGCGTGAAATCTCGCGTTCGATGATGCCTTGGGCATGGTAACGGGGCCGGAGCGGCCAGTCTCATAAGGCAGCGGTTTGGGCACGGAAGGAAAGCCTGGTATGCAAACCTGCGTTCGATGATGCCTTGGGCGCGGAAATGGGGCTGGAACAGCCATACAGGGAGGTCGGTGCTTTGGGCTCTGAAGGGAAGGCCGACGCGCAAACCCGTGTTCGATGACAACTTGGGGTGGAAATGGGGACTATGCAGCCCAGTGCGGAGGGTGGTGGTTTTGGTGTAGAAGAGAAGGTAGGCACGCAATGACTTGTGCACCAGAAATCCTCTTGTGAGCACCTTATGAATCTGGCATGCACCTGCCTCCCGGGCCCTGGGAGCTCCTTTTTTGCATCCCAGATTCATTCGGTTCTCTTTCACCCTTTCGATGTGGTCCTTCTCTGAATTTTTTCTTCAATATCATGTTGTGTATGTGGGGTTGGTTTCATGTTGTGAATATGGGGCCTTGTAGTAAGTTGGTACACTCCATGTATATATATGTCTGTGAATCTTCATTTCTCATACAGCACGGTTCCCGGGTTGTTGTTTTCTCTCATTCTCCTTGATCCTCCCTTTCTCCACTCTAGTGTTTTTAATGGATCATATAAGGATTTATGGATCTATGTCTCAAGGTGTTGGATATTTTTTCTAGGTTGTGTTTCAAGGACACTATCGCCTTCATTCTCGTTGATGGGGGTTGTTGCGAGAGTCAATCGTTAGGGAAGAAGTTGGATATACCTTTTTGATTTTCCAAATTAATTACCATTTAATTTCTTGATTTATTTTAATTATTGATTTAAATTTAATTTATTAAGTTGATTTAAATTAATATAATAAAACCCAATTTAAATTAATTGTGATATTTGAAATAGTTTTGGAATACAAAACATGCAAAATCCCCAATTCCATTGAATTATAGTGGTTTTATAGAAATTTCTTGATTTAAATTGTTATATTTTAAATGTGAATATGATGGAATTTTTTCAATTTCATTAGTGAATTTTATTGTGGACATTAATTTGTAAATGAGTTTAATTTGTTTTGAATGAATTAAGAACAAGTTAATGTCTTAAAATTATATTATTTAAACCCAATGGTTTTATGTCAAGAAAAAGCATGTTCATGAATAAAACATAATTTTTATTAAATGGAATGAAATTGGAACTTCTAAAATGGAAGAATGGGATTGATCAAATTTTTAAAAAGTCTTATAATAGTTCACCCATCATGTAAGAGTTCATGAAAGCTGTAGGTAGTTAGTGAGTAATTCGGATACATTGTATGCTATTTTAGCAATCTAAAACATACATGTAGTGGGTCACAATCTAGACAGATTGGTGATGAGTCTCATTTTTCCATTGTAATAGGGACATGTGTATTTAAATTTTTTTAAGTTCACGTAGATAGTGTGGAATCTGATAGCTAGTTAATACTATCACACCTTTTGTAAGATGACCATGTATCCCTCAACATATTTATTTTTGATATGTAAATGTATGATAATGTTTTCTTGAGTTTCTTTACATTCCCACTAACTTTATATAATTTTTTTTCCATTAATGTTTTACATAATCCATTTCTTATGAATATTACATTTCCTGTAAAGTAAAACATTTCATTTTAATGCAATTTATATCATTTTAAAAATGCATAGCATGTTTTGGTTAGACCTTCTGTTGAATTTTTATACCTTTATATATTGAAAATTTTATTCATTTCTTTGAATAATCTGAATATGGTATCTATTAGGTAATATTTGTGGGAATCCTACAGGGATTAGGCTCACACCCAATTTTTTCTTTTGGAGTTTGTATAATTTCCCTTTACATGATCGAGAAATGAGTAGGGATCTCTTGGAGTGGATGTAGCATTTGAACTTTGGAAATGGTGGGTTGTGACCTTAGGGGCTTTGAGGATGTTTTCATAATTTAGTACATGGGTTTTAGTATGTTGGCTTTATGTAATTTTTTATTCGGGTAGGTAACTCCCAGTGGAGTTTCCTCTGGATATGCATACTGTCTTGTTTTTTTATTTCTTCCAAATTCGTGTTGAATAAATCACTACCATTATTATTTTTATGATGTTAGGTGCTAGTCACCTCCCTGAAGGGATCAGGAAGACCCTTCAGGTTATGTTAGGACCGACTCGATTATGAGGTTACCAGGGTACCTGGGATGGATTTTGAAAAATTTGTATCAGAAGGGGTTGATGAAATTGTTTCTTGAAGTCACTATGCATAATTGAGTGCATGGACAGCTCTCACCGCAGTTAACCTTATGTCGGAAGGGGTGGATATTGAATGGTGTCTTGTGGATTAGTTCCAATATTTTCCCCATATAGATTTGGATAACTTAAAATCCCAATATTTTTTGTCCCTTTTTTTGAGAATATTATCTCTTTCTACATAGTTTGAGTTTTAATTTAATGTTTACCTTTATCTGTTGTTGTTTGTTGCATCATGCCTCTCAAAAGATGTGTGAATCAGATATAGGAAAAGGATGTTGCAGAACATGGGCATGAAAATCCTGTTTTTTATTTGAATCTACTTGAGGTTATTGTGTGCAATGTCCAATCTAAGGGACTTGCACCAGCTCCAGTTCCCAATCAGGCTCCAACTGTGGATCCTCAAGGAGATGTTATTTGAAATCATTCGAAAGAGTTATTTCACTAGAATCCACCAAAGCAAAAAGGATCCACTAACCGACACCATGCTGAGGATTGATTGGAAAAGATGGAATGTTTATTTGAGTTCTTGGATACATCAAATGTGATAAGGGTGAATTAAGACACCTTTATGTTGGAGGGACTAAGCAAGATAAGGTGTGACATGATAGTGGTAGAAGGTAAATATAAAGGCTTGGAATGGAATGATATCAAGGTTATTTTCAACAACGCATCCTATCATGATTCTATAGGATTTTTTAATTTTGTTTATTATTTTTCAAGATTTATCAAGCCAAAAAAAATCTAACCTAGTATTAAAATTTATTTTCTAAGATAGTGTAGTTATCTCCTGATATTGTATCAAATGAGATTTTGACGGCTCGATGGTTTGAGTAGGGACATCGATCAGATATCTATTTTCTTGTATTCTTGATTAAGTTTCCGCTTTTTTTTATGTACTGGATAGGGAGATATTGGTTAAGATGGACTTAGCTTGAAATCCCTGGTTTGTGGGAGTTCCTTTTTCTCCCAGAGGAAGGATTATTTATTTCCAAAAAAAAGAAATATCATGATGATCCTCATGGAATTTATCAATTTAAGAGTCATTCTAGACATCCTACAACTCTAAGAGGATGTTCAATGACATTCATCTAGTGTGGAAATCCATGACATTCTATGGGGGTATGTATTGAGGCACTCAAGAATTATAGCTCATGTGGACATTCAAGACACCTATAAAGGATTTTCTATTATTTATCTACTCCAAATAGTGGAGGCGGAAAATAAAATCCTCTTAAAACTGCTGGAAAATCATGTGATTCACATTAAAAATGGTTCCAGTCACATGCATTGAAAAATAAGCTTCTTCACATAGTGGAAGAGTCTCTAGAGGAAGCTGACTTGGGTCCAGTGACTGTTAGTGGTACCATTTCTATAAAATCATTATTAGTGACTACATTTTTTTACACGAGTGTATCTCACTATTTTATATCAACTCGTATTACAATGAAACATAATCTTCCTATGGAGAAACAATATTGTGCTATAGATATTACTACAACCATTGGTATAAAGAGATAGCATGGTCTCTATAGTCCTGCATGTGTCTTCTCTCTATATGATGTTGAGCTATATTGGAATTTTCTTGTTATTGACACGATATATGTTAATGTCATTTTCGGTATGGATTGGATTATTTATAGAAAATCTCAAATTGATCATTATCTAGGATAGGTATACATTACTACAAATTATGGTGAACCTCTTGTTATTCATAATGAAAGGGTACTATCATTGAGAAAAGCCTGGCCTTCTTACCCAAATTTAGGTAAAGTGATAGTAGTGTTTTCATTTGACCTTGGGAAAGATTGAATGGGCGGTGATCTTCCTCCAGTTTTCATATATTTTTTTTTCATGTTTGCATTGGATTTATCTAGACATCCACCGATGAGAGAGGTTGATATTTCTATTAACATAATTCATGGGAGTTAACCACTCTCTATCTTCTATTTCTGCATCACAACAACAGAGATAAAAGAGCCAATGTATCAGTTGGAAGGTATTCTTGTGAAAGGATTTATTATTCATATAGTGTCACATTGGGTATCACCAATTCTCATTGATAAGAATGATGAGGGTTCTCTACTATTCTATATTTATTATTAAATTCTCAATAAAGTTATGATAAATAAAAAATATATGTTTCACAGATTGATCATCCGTTTGATCATCCTAAAGGGGAAAAGTGGTTTTCAAGGATTGACCTTCGATCGGGTTACCGTTAGTTGAGGATAAAATAATCTAACATCAAAAAAACTTCCTTTTGTAATAGGTATGGTGACAATGAGTTCCTTGTTATTTCATTTGGGTTAAAAAATTCTCCTATAGTTCTCATGGCCTTAATGAACAAGATTTTCCACAAGTATCAAGATACATTTGGGATAGTATTTATGGATGAAATTATTTTTTACTCCAACTCTGAGGAGGATCATGTGCAACATCTAAGAACATTTCAGAATCTTTTAAGATATCAATAACACTATTCCAAGATTTATATGTATGATTTATTGATTCGGTAAGTGAAATTGTTGGGACATGTGTTGTCTGAATAGGGTTTATCAGTTGATCATGAAAAGATGAAGCCTATTAAAATGCAGGACATATAAAAAATTGTATTCGATATCTAGAGTTTATTGGGAGTATTTGGATATTACACCATCTTTGTGAATGACTTATCAAAGATGGCTTCTCTAATCATTTCTATGACTCAGAAGGGGGTGATGTTTTTGTGGAATGGTATATATAGTGTTCTTTTGTCATGATGAAACATCTATAGACTATTTTTCCAGTGTTAACTCTTCCAGAATTTAGGCATGGATATGTGGTCTTTTGTGGTGCATCAGATTCTAGCATGGGTTGTGCCCTTATGTAGGGTGATAATGTAATATCATATGTATCTTTTCACCTTAGAAAAAATTAGTTAAATTATCCTACCCATAATCTAGAACATGAGAATATGATGCATGCACTAAAAAATTGGAGGTAATACCATTTGACCAAAGGTTAATGGTGTATCAAGAAAAAATAATCATGAGTTATATCTTCTCCCAAAATGATTTGAATCTTCAATAGAGGCGATGGTTTGAGTACATATAGTAATTTGACTTTAGAATCAACTATACCTTGGGGAAGGGTACATTATTTTCTAATGCATTGATCAAGAATTTTCAATCCCTGGTTGTGAAATAATCATTGGAATTGTGGGAGTGGATTGGAATATTTTCCAAATTGCATATTGGAGTTCAGGATGATGGGGATGATGTTTTATTTACCCGCATTCAGTTTACATATACTATTCATGATATGATTCTCCAAGACGTACATTTTGATGTTGAGTCCCATAGCATTAGAGAGTCCATTTATGGTGGGGATATAGTTTCTCAGTATTCGTTCTCCAAATAGGGTGTTTTATGCTATCCGAATTCTTACGTAGTGTTGTTAGTGGTGAGAAAGTCCGTGAATGGGGTTTTCTATAATTATCAGTGGATTGCGCAACCATGAACCACAAATATTTTCTATTACTTGAGTCAATATTTTTGGTGGATAGGTATGAGATGAAACATTGATGAGTTTTTCTATCGTTGCTATAGATACCAGCAAGTGGAGGTCAAGCACCAAAAATATTTCTGTTTGATTCAACAACATCCAACACCTATATGGAAGTGGGATGAGATATCTATGGAATTAATGGTGGTATTTTCTTCATACCAAGAGAAAGAAGAATGTTATATGGCTTGTGATCGATTGGTTGACCAAGTTGGCCCACATTGTACACATTCATGATATGGATAATGTTAAGGAGTTGGGAGATCTCTAGGTGAATGTGATTATTGGTTTTCCTAGAGTTCCGTCTGCTATAGTCTCTGATACGAATCATTGGTTCACTTCATGGTTTTGGAGAGGCCTTCAGGAGGGACTGGGATCTACGGGTCATTTTAGCACAGCCTACCATCCACAATCAGATGGCCAGACAGAAAAAGCTATATAGATTCTAGAGCACATACTTCGTACCTCTGTCCTTGACTTCAGAAGAGAATGAGATGATCACATATGGATGGATGATTTTCATACAACAACAATTACCATTTAACGATCAAAAAGGATCCTTTTGAGGATTTGTATGTCCAGCCTTATAAATCTGCATTGTATAGGTCATAGGTTGTTTAATGTAATTTTATTGAACCAAAAATTGTGCAGGATATGAAAACAATGATTCAACTGATTCTCCATAGGATTTTGATAGCACCAAGCTGATATAATTCTTTTGATGATGGATGTCATTGTAATTTGGAGTTTTCATCTGTTCATGAAAGGTTCCACCCGATTGGTTCATAGACATCTACTGAGGCTAGGGAATATTTCACATCATTTTATGGACCACTCTAGGCTTCTATAAAGGTGGGGATCGTTTCCTACTATTTGACACTTCTACCACAACTGACATCTATACGTAATGTGTTCCATGTATTGTAGTGTATAAAATATCATTTTGATCCATATCATGTGATGATATCGAGTGATCTTGAAAACAATCCTGATTAAAATTTTAGTCAGAGACATATCTGGACTGATGATTTTGAGACCGAGGTTTTTCATGTTAGGATGATACCTTTGGTTCTTTTTCAATGGAACCTTGTTGATGATAGTCCCATGATTTGGGAATGTTAGGAATTAAAGAGAGTAGTGAATCCATCTATTTGGTGGGGATGCTTCTTCATTTTATTTCTAGGGGAAGAACGTTTTTAGGATAGGAGGGGTTTTAACATCCTATTACCTTGATCTGGTAATGTTCCACCTTTTCTATGTCCCTCATTGGTAAAAAATCAATTTATGTTATTTTTATGGGATTACTATAGACTATAGAATAGGTACACGCAGTGTAATTACTGTTAATTTCATGTCAAGAATGGGGAGGTCATTCCATGATCTAGTACACATAGTGTACCAGAATTACACATTGTTAATGAGATAAATATCTTATTTTTTAACCAAGGTGACTGGTATTTTGTCGTAACATATCCAGCATGGACTACACGTCGTGACCTATTGGTACACTTCATGACCTCATCTGCATCCAGTCTTAAATAACACGATGGGATATTTTTCATCATTCCATTCACCAGATATTCATTTCCCTCGACCATAGACACTTCCTAGGTGATTTTTAGAGGCACCCCTACTTCCAGATTGAACCAAATGACTATGTATCTTCATTTCTCTTGCAGCACGATTCTAAGTTAGTTCTCCATCATTCTCATAGTTACTCTCATTATTCAATCTTGAGTTTTTAAGGGATCATTTATGGATTGATGGGTATATGTCTTGTGGTATAGGATATTTCTTCTAGATTATGTCTCAAGGACCCCTTCACCTTTATTCACTTTGAAGGGTTCCAATGCGAGTGTTATTCTTCAAGGAGGAGGTAGGTTGTTTTATTACGATTTTCTAGATTTATTACCAATCAATTTCTTAATTTATTTCAATCATTGATTTAAATTAAAATTCTTAACATTCATTCAATTGATGTAATAAATCCCAATTCCAATGATTTGGGAGATTTAAAGTGATTTTGGGTAAATAAATAATGAAATCCCCAAATTATATTGAATTGGGGTGTGTTTATGGAAATTGTCTGAAATAAATTATTAAATTTAAATTCTGAATTTTATGGAAATGTTCTCAATTAAATTTTTCAAATTAATTGTGGATATTAATAAAAAAAATGATTGAATTAGTTTTGAATAAATTTCAAACATGAGAGTGGATTAAAATAATTTGATAGAAACCCAGCGATCTTATCTTGGGAAAAGACATGTTTTTGAATGAAACTTATTTTTGTATTAAAATGAAATGAAATTGTTAATTTTGAAATGGAAGAATAGGATTGATGTTATTTTAAAAAATTCATAAAATATTTCTCCCATCATGTAAGAGAACATGCAGGCCTTTGGTTGTTAGTTAGTTATTTAGATACAACCAATGCTATTGCAATGTTATAACACATACAAGCAGTGGGTCACATCCCAGATGGGTTAGTGATGAGTCTCTTTTTGGATAGTGTCATTGGGACTTGTGTATATACATTTTTATGAGTTCAAAAGGAGAGTGAGAAATCCAATCACTAGTTAATACTATTGTACCATGTGACAGATGGAAATGTTTCTTTATTTTTTATTTATATTTGAGATATAATTGTATTCCAATGTATGTTTGAACTGATTTACATGCATTCTGAATTTATATAAACTATTTTTTATAAATGGTTTACCTAAGACATTATTTTATGAATATTACATCTCTTGTAATGAAAATTCTATGCTTTAAATGTAATTTCCTTCATTTTGAAAATGTGTAATAACTTTTTTTATAAAGGATTTTATTTTTCCAAACCTATTTATTTTTAAAAATTTAATGATTTTGATTAGATAATCTATATTTTTTATCTATTATGGAATCATTGGTGGAATTATACTGGTATTAGACTCACACCCTGCGTTTTTCCGTTAGGTGCATGTAGACATTCTATTTTTAGGCTCAAGCAATGGGAAGGAATCTCTTAGAGGTGGATCCAGCTGTTGAAGATTGGACATGGTGAGTTGTATCCTTAGGAAATTGTGGGATGTTTTCCTATTTTTGTAAATGGGTTTTAGAAAATTGGATTTATTACTTTTTTTATTCTGGTTCCTTACTCACAGTGGAGATTCCTCATGATATGCATACTATCTTATTTTTCACTTGCATTTTCATTATTTTGGATGAAATGTTTCCCAATTGTATTTCTACGATGCTAGGTGCTAGTCTCCAACCCATGAGGATTAGGAACTACCTTTAGGTTATGTTAGGACTAGCTCATTTATCGGGTAACCAGGGTACCCATGCTAGTTTGTGACATTTGAAACCTATTTTACAAGGATTTCTCCATATCATTGGTTTCCTTTTCAAGATATGACTTCCCATCATGCATAGACTTGATAAAATAAAATATGTCATTGAAAACCTCAGTATGAACATTCTATAGATAATTTTTTTTATTTATAAAAGGAAATTAATGATTGATCCCATTGATTATTCTTCAATTACACAAGAACAATACTCATCAAAAGCATATTTCCCAAATTATTTAATAGAAACTGTTTATAGCAAAACATTTTGAATACATTTAGTTTATGATGTATCCAATTTCTTTTTCAAAATATTTATTGACTTTCTTTCATCATTCTTATGTCACTGATTCATGATTTTTGAAGAAGTGTAAATGATGGTAGTTATAGAGATATGATCTGAATTATATATCTTAGACATGTTTATAGCATAATAAAATTCAAATATAAACATTATACATGTCTAATAAAAATAAATGGTAAAATATGATATATCCACTCAATGGTGTAACCTATTAAACAATTCATATTGATGTTCACAATGGATCATTCTAGTTAAATGAGTGGGGGTGGATTACTGTATATAACTTTGTACATATTTTATTTTATTTTCTCTAACCCCTTTTTAATTTGAACAACATCACTTGTTGGAGTGGATGGATCTTCCATATTAACTAACACAACCATACCAAATGAAAGACAAAAAGTAAAAAGAATAACATCACAGTATATTTTTTACAATATACACCATCAATGTGGGTGCTACATCCTTACAATGTCCGGGATAATCTGTGATCCATATTCTAAACTATGAATCAAGCAACAATTACCTGTTGGTGAGTCAGGTATCACCCTGAAACCATGATGGGTAGTAATAACCCATTTCACAAATTATAGTGGATTCCCACCTCTATTATTTATAATGGAATCCCACCAGTTTTCGTAATATTATAATCCCACATGTGTTTCACGTACATAATGAAAAATATTATAAGTTATTCAACCTTCCACTAGAACACCAAACTGATCACCCACTTTGGGACACTGAAATAAACTAATTATACACATGCTCACTTCAATTGAAACTCAAATAAATACACTGAATATTACAAATAACTCTTCATGCAGTTTGATTAAATATAATCTTATAAATTAGTGAATGATATTACTTTAACCCCAACTCACAACAGTAAAATAGTTAACATCTAAAATATTTATCAATAAGATACAAGTTATCATCCTCTTTAAATCACTAAAAATTATTACCTCAGCCCAAGTCTATTTTTAAAAACATAAACATATTATGTCCATCATGAATATAATTCTCACAATCATATGAAAAATGTAAAAATTCAACTAAATATCCACATTATTTTATTTCTTCTTTTTTTAATAACAAATGGACAATACTTATAACTTTTTTGTACATTTTATTTGACTTTCTTGTAAAAAGTGGATTATTCAAGCACACATGTACTATTTCATCATTGTGTCTTCATATTGCTTAACTATGCTTAAAACACTTACTCATGAATGTAATGACTCACTTTCATGAAAAAAACAATATGAGTGTAATTCATGAGTATTTAGATGTTCCATTTTATCAAATGCACAAAAACTGAATGTGTTTTGGCTATTGATGCGTGTAAATAAACCAAATTCCTTGAACACATCTATACACCATACTGCCTATTATTAATTCTTAATACGTGTACACTCACATATGGATAAAATTGTACATGTACTTCACAGTAACCTCTTGCATTCAACACTGAGTATCAAAATGGATTTGTTATGCAATGTAGAATATATTATTTTTCATAAAATATTGAATCATCCACTATATTTTAGGAACAACACATACTCATTCCATTTGAGGTTCTAACTATACATCAATCGTGTTAGATTTAATTTCCTGTAAACAAAGTGCATAATTCATGCAATTACTAGTATATAGACATGTAGAGGATCAATCCTCCCAAATGGATTCTCTGAACAATATTATTTACAAAAAAAATGAGTGTTCTCTAAACAAGTCATCTTTATATGGTATCTCTACTCCTTCATGCAAATAGTCACATCACATATCCATTTTCCATTCACGAACCAGATGATCTAAATGGATTTGTTTTCTTCAAAATCAATATATCTTATCAAAATGAATGAAAAATACAAATGAACATGTCCATGGATATTTATAGGCATCGATCCAAAGATCTAGTTCATATTCCCTATCATACATCAACCACATCATATCTGTTTTTAGACATTGATTATCACCATCGTGAAATATTAATTTTCTTGTCCATTTAAAACCATGGTTTTCACATAATAATATTATCAAAATTAAATTGAATTATTATTTTCATCATATAGTAATCATCAGAGCATTTGAATAATGATCAATAGATTGGTTGGATGATTTGTCATCATATCTCAGGGAGATTCTGGTGAGTAGTGATATCTTAGTGGCTTGATGGAGATGACGACATTTTTGGATAATTGGATGGTCATGATTTATCCGATCAAATGTGGTTGTTATTTCAATGTTTTTAAATAGTGTATCATAGTTGAGATGATCAGATGACTCAGTTGAAAATTGGTAAAGTCCCATGACCACGATTTATTCATAATCTATAGTAACTATTACCACATTGAAACAAACTAAAAACATCTCCTTTTATATTACAATCAGCCTGAAATTCATTCATCATAATTTTTTACTAAATTTCACTACACTTGATGGCACTGACCCAATATAGTTCTCCACCCCTATCATGACTCTTTAAAAGGATGTTTCTCCACTATTATATTTCACATTGTGGGAAAACTCCATGATAAAGCTACCCCTCAATTATGGTCGGCCCAAGATTGTAGTCTAAGGGTCCTGAGCATGGATTCCAATAGTGGTGATGGTCCCTTATCCTAGATGGTTAGATTAAACACATTTTTTAGTAGTCTTACAAAAACCTATTCCAATAATATATCCAAGAAATACTAAGGTTCCCAAAATATTTCCCCTGAAAAACATTAATTTTTTTTTTCATTTCCCTTATAAACTCTACATTCTTCAATGATATGTTGATGAAAAAACAAAACCTGAAAATTAATCTCTACTATATAACATTTCCTCAATTTATCTATTGATAATCAGTGTCAAATTATATTTAAACAAACTAGTAGACAATGTGAATTTTCTAAATGTAATTGGAACATGTCGTTTGAACATTTGAATAGTTCAGCAATCGTCAAAATTTATATTGCTCCATTAAAATATACTACTTCAAATAAGAATAACCTATCCAACCTATGAATAATCCTCCTGAAAAGTTTTCATATTGAAAATTTATCAACTATATTGAAAATAATTATAACAGAAAATATCACCTTCAGTAAAATTTTGTTCTTCAATTATGATGGTGAAATGTTTAGGAATCCTATATCCATTCCATGAGTTATGTCGTTGGGATATGTTGTATATTTTTTTTGATTTTATAGAAAAAATATTTATTGTTTTCATTATTTGATATATGGTTCAATTATAAACTATGAATAGTTGGTTACAAAAAAACCAATGTTAGATGGTTCTGTTATATCGCTCCAATTCATTTGGTAAAAATTGATATCACATGGGATAATAACTATCAGAATGGTGAGTAATCCTTGTTCATTAAGGAACTTTTATTAATTATATATTATTTAGAGTGGATAATAAAAATGAAAATGATTGAATGGTTGGTTAAACCCATCCACGAAGACAATATAGGTAGTGATGAATGGCTAGTGAAATGTTTTTCTATTCTTATGTGAATGAAAAAATCTTCTGTATTATAGTTAATTGGTATTTTTAGGGATAATGATTGATTATTGATAAACTAAAATATATTATTCAATTTCATTAACAATCTCATATTCCATGATTTTAGTTTTATGAACATTGACTGATTTTCTATTTTTATTGAAATTTGTGATCATGAGATCAAAAAAATATTCATATATTACTATAACATATAATAATATATTGATATCTCTTATATTTACACTTATTTTGAATCTAATACAACCCTTTATTGTGTTCCTCTTCATTAGGTTATGAAGAATACAGTTATGTATGATATGTCTATGATGTTTTGTTTCTAGGAAGACATAATGTGAAATTATATAGATAATTAATTTAAACATTTAAATTAATGATCTACTTTTCTTGATAAATAAAACCACTTATAATTGACAATAAATAAAATATTTTTTATATCATACAGTTATGATTCCTTAAACATTTTTCATCATCCATGATTGATATAGATCACCAAGATGTTGATGAAATACTCGGTCCTCTATGGTGTATCATGGTGCGTAATGGAATCACTCTTGTTTGAGAAGGATCCTCCTATCACATACAACATCATAGTTCCTCATTATGGATAAGGGATGAAGAAGGAGGACTGATTTTAGAGATAGAGATAACTAATAATTTCTTTGGCAGGAACAAATATATACTATCTTGGTGGAATTTTTATTTTTTATATAGTCAGTGGATAATCTAGTTGTATTAGCTAAAACATTGTTATTTTATAATTTAATATGTCATAATTATGATTAATGTAACCACTCAACTAAGAAATCTATCCAATGTATTCCAATTTATTAAATAAATTATAAATGATATCACACATAGAAATATTTTCGAATGATAAAAAATATCCTTCAGTTATCCCTCATCCATAGAGTATTCTTAAAGATATGAACTGGTAGTGGATATTTACCATAATTAATTATAATTAGGATTCATATTAAAACACCACATAGTGCATTACATGATATAATATCATATGGTATTTCATACATCTCATGTGATATGTTTATAAAATATCATATAAATATATACACATATCTTTTAGATAACAACTCCAACACTAATATATGAAAGCACGACTAATATATTAGTTCGTATTTAATTGACTTAATGTATTTATTTTAATTTATATTATTTGTTAAATTGATCCATCTATATAATAATGTTTACCTATCTAAATATAAATTAGTTAGTTAGTCATTATAACAATAGACCCCATTTTCCGGGGAGTGGTTGAGTTGTTAAAAAATCCACCTGGGTTTTTTATAGTTGATTAGAACCCTTTTTAAATAAAATATTTTATTTAATTTTATACTAAATTTTAAAATTAATATTGATATAAATAATAAATTCATAAATTTAAAAACTGAAAACAATTCATAGAAACACATATTCTTTGATCAAGATATGAAACCCTACCATTCAATCATTGAAGTTGTTTTTCAAAGAAATGATATTCTATGATAATAAATATGTTTTCATTGGAATTATTTTCCAATAAGCATATCATATTGAATATATTGGTATATATCAAGAATGTCTTAAGTAAATGTAGTATCACAATGTCGTGTATTAAATACCATTAATCCATTTTTATGAAACATATAAATCCAAAGCCTCCCAAAATTAATTATTATGGAGTCTTCATCCAAATTGGTAAAATATATACAAAACATATTTCCAAAACCTATATCTAATTTTGATCTAACACAAACATTACTAATGGTAATCCACATAATTAGGAAATTATTCATTGTAAAACCACAAAATCCACCATTTAATAGGCCAATAGATAGGGAATATCACCGAGGTTATATAATAACATTAATCTGAATGTAACTTACATTAAAATATATAAATTTATTATATAAAAATTTTATTCAAAATAATTTTATTCCATTCAAAATACATGAATAATGTTTATAAAATTTTAAAAATTTATAAAAGATCATTTAGTTATGAGAAATAACTAATATAGTCTTATCAAATATATGTATTTAGAATTGTTTTATGAAATAAACCACGAATAGTCTCTTACATCCAGATAAAATGTATATTAATAGAATGTGTCTCAAAAAAACATAACAGAAATACTAAAATAATTCCATGATTCCAATAATTAATCTCAAAAATAGGCACACATCCCTATAATTGAATGCCACACCCCAAGACTTACAATATTTACATTTCTGAATGAATATATTTTTTAAAATTATTTATTTTTATACATAACCATGTTAAGATTATGCTACACACAACAATGAGTTGGCTTGCGTTACATGAAATGCCTAGTTTTAACGAACAACAATATATTAATAAAATAATATTATAATATATAACCTAGCTGTTAAATTTGTATATATGAATAATATTAACTACATTTTTAATGTTATATATTCCATATAATTTTAAAATTCATCTTATATAATTTATAGACATGATATAGGATCAAATTCAATTATTTAAATAAAAGAAGTATTTTTCAATCAATGTTTTATGGATTCTTTTGATGGAACAACCAATTTAAAGCATGTTAATGAATCATTAATATATTTTTTGTTACAAAATAATATTATTATATGTAATCGGGATATAAAAATTATCTTTTGAGGACATTTTGAATTTTTTTTTTATGTTTTAAATTTTGCGAATAATACAAAATATAAAAATTGATTATTGAAAATAAAATTTTCATCAATATAATTTAGGATGATACATTATATTAATAAATAGTTTTACATTATAATTTTGTTATATTTTCACTTTTTAATATAATTATGGTTGTTTGAATTAATTTTACCTATAATTTTGATATAAAATTATTTTTGACATTTGTAGTGTTTTAATATTTTAAACCCCATTTTTCTTTCTCACTGCGGGATTAATTTTAAATTAATTTCTGAAATTTATAGGATTGAAATTTTTAAAAATGGATTCCATATTTTGAATAGGTGGGTCCAAATTATTTTAATAGATTGCGTTTATTTTTGGACACTAATAATATTAACATTAGTCATTTTTTTATTATCACAGTTAGGGGAAGATATGGTAAATAAAGATAAATAAAATATTATAAATTACCCTAAAACCATTAAATATATTATTTGATCACTAAATTCAACCCTTATAATGTAATGTTAAAAAAGGAATCCTTTAATGTAAATTTATCCATGAATATTATTAAAATCAAGGAATGAGAGAAAATGTTACCCTCACATTTTATATAAGTATATTCATTTTATTATAGGGATAACCATGAGATAATGTTAATTATATGTATTCTATTTAAATATAATATAATTAACTACAACATTGAAATTTATTTATAATTTTTACAATTTAAATAATTACCATTAAAGATGACTCAATAGTGATGCATGGATTTTTTTTATTAATAGAAATGTCAAATAAAAAATATGTAAAATATTAAAATAAATATAATTTTATTGAATTTTGAAATACACTAATTTTATTTAAGACATTGACATCTTAATGATATTGTAAATGATTTGGTTTGACTATATTGTTATTTTATGATATTTTTAAAATGTCACCTAATGAATGGTGTCAAAATTAACACTATTGATATTTTAAAATAATTAATCTTATATTAAATTTTTTAAAATTAAAAAAAATCTAAACATTGGACAAATAATTCAGATTAATTTAAATAAATTTCCAAAGGTCCATTTATAGAGCCTTTATCATTTTAGTGTGATTATATTAACCCATAATAAAAAGAAGAAATGTTTTCATTGAAAGAGTTAATGAAATTAATTATGGGTAAACAAATTTATATGGTTCACAATAAAACCAAAACATGTTTGATATAATTTTTGGATAAAGATAATTCAATCTCTATCACATTATGATCTATTTTGACTTGATTAGTGGACACTTGTATGATAAATAAAATATTATTTTATTTAAATCAATGATAGTTACAAAATATCATTATATTGTACTTTAATATCTTTTATGTGTCCTGATAAGAAAAAATAAAGATATGAACGAATACAAATTTTTAATTTAATATAAATGAAACTAATTTCGTATTATAAATTTATTTTGAATTTTAAAAAAATATATAATTGCATTAAAAGTTTCTTCAATTCTAAAATAATATGTATTCAATTAAAATTAAAATAGAATAAATGATATTAATTGTGTTATATTTTGGATTAGTTAATTAGTTATAATAACTTTCCTAGATATATATGATATATTATTGATGTTTTAATATATTATATTCTAATTACCACTTAGTATTATTGTATATTACATCAAATTAGATTAATGGTATTAAATTTGTAAATAATAGTATCATATTGAATTAATTATTTTAAATTATTTAAAAAGAATGTTAAATAATAACAATGGGATAGGATATGTTCAATAATGTATGATTAATTTCTTTTATGGTCCATTATTAATAATTTCAATATATATTAGTCTTATTATATTTTAATATTTTGAAATATTCCTAAAGGTGTCCTCCCCTCACATATAAAAAGGAGCCTCCTCCCACAGTTCCTCTCACCTAGTTGATACTTCTAGGTTTTCTAAATTTTATCTATTTATACAATAATCATCGTTAGTTGACTTCTCTAGCTTCTGGTTTTCCAAAAATACCATCCATGGTGTCCCTAATTGGTGATCTAAAGGAAGTCAAACTAAAAATATATAATTTCTTTTCCAAATCAATTCAATTTCATTTCTTATAATAATTTATTATTCTAGGTTATCTCAATAAGAAAATAATAAATCATATTTCATGAATATATTGATATTTTATTATGATTATGGGAAAAACCATATTTCTTCTTTTACTCAACCAACGAAAAAAATATCACCATGCGTGAGTACGTAAGAATTACCGTCTCCAAGTCACGGTATAAACTATTTTTCACTAATACTATATTTAAATGGGTGTAATGATTATTATAAAGGCTGTATACAATAAATATGAACTTTTATTGGCTTTTTATAATTCACATTCAACCAAATTTCATACCGTTTAACCTTTAAACTAATGATAACATCACTTGGGCTTACGTAAGGCCAAACGTCTCCAAAAAATGATGAGTTTCATTATCCAGATTAACCATTCACGAATGATTATAAAATATAATATTATTAGTAAATATAATATTTATGTTCTTAATATCATTTTGGATATGATTACAATATTTCATATTCATAAGAAACACGACTTTCATGATAATACATGCATTAAAAATGAAGAATTTAACATCTAAAATAATGGTAATATAGAAATATTAATAACAAAATGAAATTAAAATATCATATATGATAAAAAATATGGATATGGTCATTATATAACGTAATTACATGAATTTGCCATTATACATGAGGACAATTCCCTCTTCACTAAAGGAAAGTCCATGGTAAGGTTGATATTTAAATCTCATGTTTTATATGCTATTTTTTATACATACGTATCTACTATGACATATTTATCCTCCATATCAATGTTTCTTATAATTTTTTAAAAACTATTATAAAAAATTGTATACATTTTATTTTACCCATGTTTTACTTTTTATAAAATGTATTGAGAGGACCATTTCTATCGTTTTCCAAACGAGGCACTTGATGACCTTTTTGACAAATTGAGGAACTTATACGGAGAGAGATGATATATTCTGCCCTTATGACACACTATCATTTTGAACCATCCATTACAATATTACAAGGGTATTTTCAAAATACAACTTCTCTTTTATAATTTCACATTTTTTAATTTATTTTAATGTAAAAATGGATATCACTCTCAATGATTTTTAATGATTTTATTAGATCAAATTCATCAATGTGAACATGATTTTACGGATTTTTTGATTCATTATTGATTATTTATTATGATAATATTTTCCACATCGCATTGAAGGATTTATTATATCGTTGACGATGGGTGCACTATTTTTATATAATTAATAGTTTATGGCTAAATTGTGAACATTTCGTATGCTACTTTTAATATGAATGTTTATGTTTTGTTTTACCATTTTATTAAGAGGAATACATTGGACATATTATGTGATAGGTTGGGATCGCTATAGCCGCTCGATACATTAGTACGTCTCATGAGTCAAATTTTTTTCTGTCCATTAGAACATGATGGCATGGTATTGTTTGAGGAACGGGTCCATGACGGTGTGAATATAGTGTCCATCATTATGCATTTCATCGTTTTAAAATTAGTTATTTATTTTACATGTTATTGTAAGACTTGTATAATATCCATGGGAATGTTTAAATAAAATTATTTTATTTATTATTCCCAAAATATGTTGAATATTTTTTTAAAAGGATTTTGTTTTCACTGTTATACCATTCCTCAAAGGTTTATGCTGATTTTTTATTCCTGTATTTATATTGTATAACCTTAATTTGTTTCAGAGCTCACCCATTTATTATGTTTCGTTTATCTGATGGATGTGAAGAAGTATATTTTTATTGTCCTTCAAATATACTCTAAATAACATGGGTTTTTATGAATGATACATTAAGTATTTTTTCAATTAAAGATTTAATGTAAAACTTAGGATTGTTTCAAGTATTTCCAATGCTACAAAATTGATTTGTCTTTTGGGAATTGATTTTTTTTAATCACGGTAATGTAAGAAAAAGTATTTCATTGACTCTGGGTAATTAGGGTTGGGGAATTACATTGGGTATCAGAGGAATGTTAGTACAAATCATGAAAAATATATTTTTAGAAACATTTATTAGGGAACATTACCCTTAAATATACTTTGGGGATATGTATAGAAGAACACACTAGAATTTTCATAACGTGATGATTTTGTGGGTCAACCATGTAATACGTACATGTCAGGATACAAAAAGTGGTTGTGGTTATGGAAAATATGTACCATGGAGTAAAAAATTTAAAAATGTGTTCCAGTGTTTGATTAAGGTAACCTCATATATGAAAATGTACCATACAATGCAACAGGATTGACAATCCACGAGGATAAACATAGGATAATTCACATTTTTTTAAAAACTATGATCACTAATTTTATGTAAGTGTGTACACAATGAAACCATTTTTATGATTATGGGAATAGATAAATCTAAACGTTCATTTTATGTTAATAAGTTTTCTAGTTTTTTTATTATAAATTGTGATATTATCTAACCTAGTCTATGTCGTTATTTTTCAATGGCTCCCAGTAGAAGTAATGTGAACCTCCCCAATTCACATGATCCGAAGAGTAAGAAGAATCACATATTTCATGGTATGAAGTAGAAATTTCAACATGATATAGTGTCCCAAGTATTCTAATCATATGAATAAAAAGTATCATTTGTTAATAAGATCAATAATGAATTCTATAAGACTTTGTTTTTTAAGGGAATCAAGAGAAGAAGATGGTGACCTAGAAAAATATATATTAATAGATGAAGGGAATGAAGGATATTACAACATTTGATTACTGTAAAAATAATCACCCTAGTAATTACTCTAATGGATTGGGAGTTTAATAAATTTTTTAAGAAAATGAACACCATCTTCTTGATTTCAAGGGTAAGAAAGTGTTTTCCAATGTACACTTCTTCAACTACGAAGAGATGGGAAACACTGCGAACCAATGTACCAACCATTAATAGAATATATTTCAGATGATGATACTGGGAAATGATCATCTTATTATAATATGGTAGATGAGGGGAAATGATTAAGATTCCTATCTAAGAATTATTTTATTTTAAAATTAATTATACTAGTTATAAAAATTATTGATCATATAATGATTTTATTGTATTACTACTCCATTAAAGACTTGAGATTGTATGGTACAATCTAAGTGACATAGTTGAATGTTTAACATTTTTTAAAATATATGGATATGGGGAAGCCAACCCTTAATATGTTTCTGAGGCTGAGGTAATGGTTTTGTACGAAATAGTTGATTTACTTGGATATTGAATATTAGATATTACTGACTACTTTAGAACCTCTTAATGGGTTTTTACATAATTATTAATGTTCACATCAATTTTTCTTTTAAAGATTATATCCAATATTCTACGTTTTACATGGTTTATAGTAATTTTGGTTATTATCTTTTTTTAATATAGAAATTATGAAGGTATTGTGAAAAATGGATTATCATTATGTTAGGTGACCTTATAAATTTTGGATTGTGAGTTTGGGCCGAAGAATTTTGGATAATTCTAAATAATGGAATGGAGTAAGTTGAATACTGGATAATATTTTTTCAGGATAAAAAATTTACTTAATGTTTAATATATTCATGTTATTTTATGAATTATAGTATTATATAGAATTATAAATTAAAAAAGACATCATGCAGGTCATGTGAAAACTTGTCCCATCCAGCAAGGCTGTAATACTTGAACCTGCAACCGAAGGGCATTAAGGGTGCATCACCTAAAACATGCCTACGTGATGTACTAGTACATTTAAAATAGTTTCCATTTATATTAAAAATATAATATATAATGTATAAGTTAATTTTTGGAACCCTATAGGATTATGATAATTCTAATTTTTTTATGTTTTGGAGAGAAATATGATTTTGTGGGATAAATTGATAAAACAAGAATACAATAATTTTTATCTAAGTAAGTACATTTCATTAAGATATTAATCTATGATGTAAATTAATTATTCAACTCTATGTAAAAGATCATAAAACCTAAAATGTTTCCCATGTACTTTCTTCTCTGACTAATAAAATTGTCTCTTAGATTATCATTGACTTCCAGATTTGTGATTTCTATATTTTTCCTCATCATGTTCTCTATCAGTCTCCATCAGAACATGATAGTTATATTTTTCTTTAATGGTAATATTTTCATAAATAGAACCATATTATGTGTTATCTCTCGTGAAATTAAAAATTTTCTTTCATTATATTAGAATGGTGGTCCCGTTAATCCATTTTTTAGTGGGATTTCATAAAATGATATTTTTAAATATCAAACCCCTTGATTTCAATATCAAGTTTAAATTGCCATGACATAATTTATTTAAGGCGGGTAGAATGTAACCTCCCTGATACTTTAAAATATTTCATTTCTGAGTAAATCAAATTTGGTTATATGCATTATTTTTACACAACACCATTTTAAGATTACACAACACACTAAAATGAGTTGGCTTGTGTTACACGCAAGACCATGTTATATCAAAAAAATATTAATAAAATATTATTATAATATATATCCTAGATATTAAAATAGATTATTTGACTAGTATTAACCAAATTTTGATATTTTTGTATTCTATATAATTTTAACAATTATCTTCTGAAATTTATAGACATGATATAAGAACACATTCAATTTTTCAGATAAATGATGTATTTTAAAAAAAATGCAGTTTTGCCTCCTTTGATGGTGAACCCAATATAAATGATTTTTTTTGGAAATATAATATATTATATTTAACCAAATATAAATATTTTTTGAATTGGTGTATAATAATTTACATTGGACGAATTGTTTATATTTTCAGAAATGTTTAAAACTTTGATGAATAAAAAAATACTTAATGAAAATTGAAAAATAAATTCCTCAAAAACAATTATGAGGACTGATTATATTATTGAATGTTTTAAAAGTAAAAAATTGAATATATTTTTATCAATTAATATAATTATGGAAATATTATTTATTGTTACTAGGGATTTTAATATAATAACACTGCATTATTTTAAAATTTATAACTTATAAAGAGCTATTTTTTCATAATGATAATGTGAATAATTTTAAATTAATTACTACAACTTCTTTTATTTTGAAATTTTTAAAAATGGGTTCAATATTTTTAATCATTGGACCTCCCTTATGATTATATGTTAATTTTATTTTTGGACATTATGAATAGTAACTTTAGTAATTTTTTATTTCCATAGTTAACACTAAATCAGGAAATTAAAGATAAAAATAATATTATAAATTATTATAAAACTTGCAAAAATATTATTGGATGACTAAATTATACACTTCTCATCTAATTTAGTAAATATAATACTCTAATGGAAATTTTTCCATGAATATGACATGAATATTATAACATTCAAGGAATGTGAAAAAATGACATCCTTTCATTTCAAATAAGTATATAAATTTTAATATATGGATAACCAAGAGATAAAGTAGAATATAAGTAGACCCTAGAAGGATATTATAATTACATATATAATATAAAATTATAATTAATTTTTAGTGATTACATATTTATCAATCACGATGACTCAATTGTGACACACAAATTATTTTCTTCTAAAAATATCAAATAAATGATATAAATTATTAAAATAAATATAATTTGAGTGAATTAATTTTATACACTAATTTTATGAATAATTTTACAGGTTATTGAGGGTTTAAAGTAGTTGTTTTGAACCTATTTTTATGTAGTGGTATTTTTGAAGAGTCAACAAATTAATATTATCTAAATTGAAACTATTGATATTTCAAAATAAATAATATTTTATTAAATTATATAAAATTTCAATAATCTAACCATCTAAAAACTAATTGGTATTAACCTAAAATGTCAATAATTGTCCATTTATAGATCCTTCTTCATTTTAGAGTGTCTACATTAACCATTAGTATTAACAAAGATATGTTTCCATGGTAAGATTTAAAAAATTTTATTATGGGTAAATCAAAATTATAAGGTCTAAAATAAAACCAAAACATGAGAAAAAACTATTGGACTAATAATATTCAATACTGTTAACATAATGATCGATTTAGTGTTTTTAATGGACAACTGTACATGAAATTAAATTATAAATTCTGTAAATCAACGATATTACAAAATATCACTATCTTATATCTTAACATATTTTATGTGTCCGCATAGGGAGAAAATCAAGATATTAATGAATATAAATGTCTATTTTTATATGAATAAAATTATTTTCATTATATAAAATTATTTTTAATTTTAAGAAGTTATATAATCACCTTAAATGTATATTCAATTATAAAATAATAATTATTAAATAAAAATAAAAATAGAATAAATGATATAATTTTTTTTTAGTTTTTTGGATTAGTTAATATTTATTTAAAATCTAAAAGACATAAATGAAAATATTATTCATGTTTAAAATCATTATATTATAATTTAAACTTTGTGTTAATTTATTTTAAGTCGTATTAGATGAATAGTGTTAAATTTGGAAATAATAATATCTTATTGAATTAATTTAATATTAAATTTTTCAGAAATCACAAAAATGTTAAACAATCAAATAGGGATATTGCATGGTCTAACATGTATTATAATTTTCATTTTTTTATATTTATAATTTTTTAGATCTATAATTTTATTATTATGTTTTATTATTTTGAGAGTTTCATAAAGTGCGTCTCCGCTCTCTTATAAAAAGGAATATTCTCCGGCGCATCCTCACACCTCATTGAGCCTTATAGATATGCCACACAATACCCAATTCTCTTATAAAAAATCATTGATAAATTCTTTATGTTATAGTTTTCTAAAAATACAATCCCTAGTTTCCCTAAGAGGAGATCGAAAGGAAATTAAACGAAAAATAGGTAATTTTTTTACCAATTCAATTCAGTTTCTTGGAATCTTATACTTCCTCCTTATATTTTTTTCCATGGAAAATTATTAACTAAAGTTTCATTAATATACTGATATGTTATTATTATTTTGGGACAACAATATTCTTCTTTTTACCAATCCCATGAAAAACAATATCACCATGTGTGCATACGTACAACATACCATCACTACATTACGTTGTAAACTATTTTCATCTATAATATATTTACAATGGTATAATTATTAATTTAAAATATGTAAATAATAAATAATAAATGATATTTTTTCATTATGATTCATATTTCGCCTAATTATATACCATTTAACCATTGATGTAGTGATATCGTTCCTCATGTGTACATACAACCTATCTTCCTAACGATGCGATGAGATTCATTCCCTATGTTAAATATTATATAATGATTATAAAATCAAAATAAAGATTATATATAAGATTTATGAACATAATATCATTTTGGATATTTATAAAATTTGTTTTATGCATAAGAAACACACCTTATATGAAAAAACATGCAAAAATTTAAAAGTAGTAAACTCCCGAAGCAATGGTAATACTATAATATTATTTAAAAAATGATATAAGGAAATCACATATGATATCATAATTTTTGATTTGGTCATGATATAATTTAATATCACGATTTAACCATTATATATTAGGTTAAAATATTCTCAGCTAAAGCAATGTCCAAGGTAAAGGATAATTTTTCATGCTCATTTTTTATCCGAGATTGTTTATACGTAAGTATCTACGGGGTCATCATTATCATCCATATCCATGTTTCATTAAATGTGTATCAAAATATTATCTATAATTATTTAAATTCACGTTTACCAAAGTTTTCCTTTTTATAAAATATTTTGATAGGAATAATTTCATAGTGTTCCAAATGAGGTACTTTATAATCTTTTTGACCGATTAATGAAATATTGTCTTTTAACATATTTGATGTAAGAGGTTATATTTGGCCACTATGGCGCCATAACATTTTTAATATTTCCTTACAATCATACATGGTTTTTTTAAATATGATATTCTTCCTTTTATATATTAATGCATTTTAAATTATTTTATTGTAAAAAGTGATGTCTCTCTCAAAGTGTTTTAATGATTTTATTAGAACACTTTCATCTATGTGAACATTATTTATTGGATTTTTTACTTCATTAAGGTAGATTTATTTTGATACAACCATCAATATTATAGTAAAGGATTTTTGATATTTTTAAACATAGATGTGATTTTTATACTATTCATAGTTTATGAATAAATTATTAAAATTTATTATTATAGATTTAATATGAATATTTATGTTATGCTTTACTCATTTCATTAGAGGAATGAATTAGACTTACTTTGTCATGGGTGGGTCCCATTATGGCCCCATGATGCATCGGTAGGTCTAATGAGACAAGCCTATTTATTGGAATAGGTCCTTGATGGAATGGTAATGGTCTTGGCATGAGGCCATGATGGTATGGTTCTGATATCTGACATTATCCATTTCCTCGTTATGAGATTAGTTATTTCCATTACATGGAATTATTAGACTAATATAATATCTATCTAAATTTATAAATGGGATTATTTTATTTATTAATTCCATATTATGCTGAAGATAATATTATAAATTGAATGTGTTTTTAGTGTTATACCATATCTCATATTTTTTATGCTTATTTATAATATCTTACACTACATTGTTTAACCTTACTAAGAAAATGATATAACCCTTTTCATAAGATTCACTTTTTACCCAGATGGGATGTATAATATTTTGAATAACCTATAAGGATATTCAATTTAATATGGGTGTTTAAGAAGGATACATTATATTTCTTTTTAATTAAATATGTAATGTAAAAAATTACGCATGTATCTAGAATTTATAGGGCTACCAAACCGATCAGTTCATTGTGATTTGATTTTTGGTTATCATCTCTATGTAACATAAAATAATGCACTGTCTATGGAAAAATAGGGTTGAGGGGTTACATTTAAATAATTAGTTACTTGATGATTAACTATATAAACATATTAATTTACAATAAATATCATGAACCAAGTTAGGGACACCCTAAACCGGTCACCAGACCCGATCCACGACATTTCCTGAAGGGCATTCCCAATCCCCACAGGATGGAAATTAGTACATAGAATCAATATGACATTGTTTGGAATGCATTTCCTAAAAAAGAGAAATAAAAGATAATAAACTGAACAAAATAAAAACAACAATATAAATAGAAGATAAAATAAAGATAACCAACTATACAAACCTCTATGTGACCCCAATGGTCATCACAAAAAATAGAACCGTGCTCGACGACAGCAATCCAATACTAGAAAATGAATCTAAAATGAAAATCAGGCATGAGCCTTGATATGTATAGTAGGAATTCCAAGAAATAACAATACCCTATTCACTTACCATTAAAAAGAATCCCAAAATATTCTAGCTTGAAATTAAGACCCATTAAAATATTTTTTTCCTTTCCTTTCAAAATCATGTAATAGGTTATCATTTTTATTGAAAACATTTCTCTACCAATACATTTTCAAAATAGAATAAAAATATGTAATATGTTTTCCAAATTATTGTGAATAAATTTAAATTTAAATATGGTTTTCATGAAAGGGGAAACATTCATTATACAATTGAATTAAATATCATATTAGAAGCACAATGGGAAATCCCTTAGAACCTACTATAAATTGGGGTCCTATGATCCTCATATCATAGTGTAAACGTGGAATAAGAGTAATAATGATCTACATTATCATGAATGATCCATTATTAGGGAACACACTCATAACATTGTTGTCTCCAATCATCACAAATATTTTTATAGTGTTGTAATGTCAATCCTTCTAGATGAAACTGGGACGAACCACTTACGTATCATCTAGCATACTAGTCCAAGAATTCAAGGTACCCGGGGGTTCCCTTCTACTCAATTTGATGTTCACATGCAAACACCACACATCCGCATTCATACAAAGGAAAAACATTTCAATGAAAACAACCCTCCTTACAAAACATCACCTAGGTCAATTTACACACACCATAGAAAATCCATTTTTCAAATATGTTTTATATCACATATGATTTTCAAAAATTCCATATTTTAAAGACATAATATATTCAATATTAATTTAAATCAAAAATATTTACTAATATACACAAAACAAATTAGTGTAATTTTCATGACCCGTCCTTGGGGCTCGTTCCGTGACTACCCGAAATCCACCTTCCCTAGGCTAGGGGCTGGAAACTAGCACCAATGGCGTAAATCCTTATAAAAAACTGAAGGAATTGTCTTTATAAAAGTAAAAATACAAAACAGAGTATGAAAATGAAGCAAGAACCAAGTAAAAAATGAGTCCCAAAGTAAGTGATGAAAAGTAAATGAGCCAGTATTCAAACCCAACTGAAAGTATATTACAATTGAGAAAGAAATTACAACAACAGTTATGTAATGTGGAAACCACTGAGTCATCCTATAGATATCCCACCTAATGGGTGGGTACAGATGGTCTCCTCAGCTCCCCGGGTCCGGTCGTCTGCTCTGTGTACGTCTCATCTAGTTGTCCACCTCAAGGTACTGTCCAGCTCCACAAGCCTCCACCTTGATCAGTGTTGTCCATCGTCTGCATCCAACACAACGTATTGCGGGCATAGCCCATGAAGGGGTGAGTATAAGATACTCAGTAGGGACCACGAGACCCCTGAAGGTCTCCAAGAATCCACGAAGGATAAACCACAAAGGAAATATACAAACATGAAGTATCAACCAACTCTACCTTGATATATGATCATACATATACCTAAGTCATCAATCTCAGTTTGGCTCCAACATCCAAGCTCATGCACAATGCAGTCCACATTGGAAAGAAGTCAATCATACAAATGATAATGATTGAAAGACAAGACTCAGCTCACATAGGTATACTATTCACAAAGAGGGGTGGATATGATTAGATTTATCCTCTGAATCATATCCTCTATCGAACCCACGAAGGATCCATGTACAGAAGACGTCGCTGTCGAACCCATGTAGGACACAAGTACAGAAACCATCATTGCTGAACCCACATAGGATCCAAGTGCAGTCATCATCACTACCAAACCATGGAGGATCCAAGTACAGTCTTCCTCGCTGCCGAACACACGTAGGATCTAAGTACAGTTGTCTTTGTCATCGATCCCATGGATGATCCCTGCACGGTAGTCATCGGAGTCGCATCCAGCTCTAGGGTTCCCTCACACGGCGTACTCGATTCAGGGAGTGTCCGCTCCTCAATTAAAGGGGTCAATACATAAACTGTTACGGAGTATAGTGTTGACGTATCCTTAAGTTCTGTCTCATCAAAAGTAACTCAGCGCGATAGACGGCGCGTCAATCGGACTCCCGATCTAAGAGATATTTGCTTTTTCGTTCTATGGACCCGATTGGAAATATGCTCATTCCAAACCCGGCCATTTAACAAAGTTGTACAAAACTCACTTAGAGTATCGCCAAAGGACCTCCTCATCGATAGGATCCCAGTGCCGCAGACATCACATCAATTGGACGCATGATTTTTATGTAATTCATGTTTAAGTGAATAATGGGCCTGGCCCGTTAATCCCTGTGGGGTGGCGGGTTGGGTCACCTAGTTTTGGAGGGTCGATCCTGGTAGGGGTATCAGACCATCCTGAAGGTTCGCGTGGTCCATCTTGAGGAACGCGGTCTGGCCCGAAGAGAGTGCGCCCAACCCGACACGACCCGAAGGTCGAGCGGTTTGGGGGGCGCGGCCCCCCCGGCTGCCCGAACAGGCGGTGCCAAGCGGTGCCCCCTCCCAAACCAATCGGCTCGGCCAATCGGCCTTCTTACACACACATCCCACATGGCGGGCTGTGGGTTTCATCAGTGCGGCGCCCTCCTGGCGTAGCAGTTCGGCTCCGCCTGGCCGGCCGGTTCTCCAGCACGGCGCCCTCCTGGCACCGCGGCTTGCCTCCTCCTGGCCGGCGGATGGGCCGACCGGTTCTTCAGACAAAGCGGCCCGCTCAGGAATGCCTCATTCTCCAGAAGCACGGTGTCGTGGGGCTCTGCGGTTTCCTTCTTCGTCTAGGTTCTTCCTCGGTTGAGCAGCCCACCGTTGCGGGTCGCAGTTCTTCCGTACGCGGTCGGCACACGGTCGTCACTCCCATCGCCGCATCTACCAACGTAACTCAATCACTAACAAGAGTCGATGGAGGGTCTTCAGGCCGTTTGTGTTCGGCCCATGCCCTCTGCGTTAGGTGGTAGTACTTTTCCATATATTAACAAAGATTTCCAATGAAGAACGGGGTATGAAAACATTCACTTCAATGAATAAACCCCTACCTCGAATAAGTTTTGCATTTGACAAGAGTTGTAGATGACGGTATCGTTTCCATCAACGTATCAGTGCACCTAAAGAAGAATTGATGTCTCCTCCCATGACGTGGAAAAAATAAAATAGGTCATCTTTTTTCTCTTCATGGAAGGGAGTTTCATTCTTCGCCGGAGGTTTGGTGTTCTTCAAAAAAAGAGAAATTCCCCTCTTCCTTAAAAAAAATCTATCTCTCAAAAGTTCCCCCAATAAAAAATGTTCCAAAACAATTAAAATAATGCTTCTCCTTATTTTAATTAAACATGAAAAGCATTCAAAATTTGAATCTCTAAATTAATTAATTAAATAGGTTCCATTAATTAATTATGGTGTGCTGAAAAAAGTTAAAGAGGAAGAGAGAGAATAGGAAGTGTTACATAATTAAGGGAAGTTAATAAATTAAAGAAGGGAGTTTAAGGGGGTGTTGGAAAAATGAAGGTTGGGGATCGTGTGGTCCCCACCTCTCATATATCCAGGCAGGGGATGTTGGGTGGGTGTGGGCCCCACCAACAAATTCCCATGGGAGGAATTAACCTCCATAGATATAAAATAAAATTGCTCCAACAATTTTATATACTTCTTAATTAAACCCCAATAATTAACTTCTACTCCCATGAAAACACAACTACAGTAAGGGCCCCCTTATGCAATTACTAGTGTTGCGAGTTCATCGGTGCCCTCGGATTTTGATTCTGAGAATCGGTTCAAATGATAGAAAAACCCCGCTGATTCGTTTACTGAATGTACCCGAGCTAAACATCAGAAATTTATTTCGGGCACACCGGGCCTCGGAATCAAGTGTCGTCAGTAGCCACAGACTTGTAAAATTCCAATTTATTTAAGGAAAAAATTTCTTGGAAATTTATGAGTCTTTACATTACTCCCACCTCAGGGATTTATATCCCCGTAAAGCTACAACATAAACTAGGGAAACAAATGAGGGTACTGACCATGCATCTGAGCCTCCCACTCCCAAGTGCTCTCCTTAATGTTATCGTTCTTCCAACAACTGCACACCAGAGGAATAGACCATCCATGTAGGACCCCCTCCTTTCAATCCTCGATCTCCACTAGGACCTCCACAAATGTTGCCCCGTCATCTATGTCCAGCCCCCCCTGATCTATGATGTGGGTTGGGTCATGCACGTATCTCCTCAGTTGAGATATGTGGAAGACATTGTGCACCCGGTGCAACCGAGGTGGAAGGTCCAAGCGGTAATCCACCTCACCTACCCTATTGGGGACCTAGAATGGTCCGATGAAGTGTGGAGATAAATTTCTGCCCGGACCAAATCTTTGTAATCCACATCGAGGTGAGACCCGTAAAAAAATGTGGTCGCTATCCTCAGACTCATGTGGTCTCGGTATCTTATTAGCATAGGAATTCTGTCTGCTCTGTGCAGTCCTCATCTGCTCCTGGATGATCTGAACCTTCTCTGTTGTAGCATGAACCATCTCTGGTCCTACAAGTGCTGACTCCCCAGGGTCAGTCTAGCACATAGTTGATCTGCAAGGTCAGACGTACAATGCCTCGTATGGTGTCATCCCAATGGTGGGGTGGTAGTTGATGTTGTACACAAACTCCACCAAGGGTAGGGGATCCTACCAGCTACGACCAAAGTCAACGACACATGCACAGAGCATGTCCTCGAGTGTCGGTATGGACCTCCCCGTCTGGCCATCCGTCTGAGGATGAAAGGCATTGCTTAGGCATAACTGTGTCCCAAATGCCTCTGGAAACCCCTCTCAAAGCCAGTATGTAGAGAGAGTGTCTCGATCAGAGATGATATGCGATGGCACACCATGAATCCGTACGATCTCCTGAACATAGAGGCATCCCAAGCTCTCTACTGAGCCCTGCTCTCTGATCAGATGGAAGTGGGCCGACTTGGTGAGTCAGTCAATGATCACCCAGATAGTTTCATGTACCCTAGATGTATGTGGAAGCCCCGTCACAAACTCCATGGATATCACATCCCACTTCCACTCCAGAACCTCAAAGGGTTGTACCAAACCTCCTGGTACCTGGTGTTCCGCCTTCACTTGCTGGAAAGTGAGGCATCATGAAACGAAATCTACTACAATCTTCTTCATACCCGACCACCAGTACTGTCGTCTGAGGTTCGGGTACATCTTCGCCACTCTTGGATGTACCAGAAGAGGGGAAGTGTTAAAATCCCTCAGCACTTCCTCCTACAGTGGAATTGGTACCATGGTACGTCCCCTGAAGAGGATGACATGCTCTCCTCCTTCAGAAAATCCATCAGGCATCTGCCCTGTGGAAATCTGAGCACGTCACATCTCACAGTCAACGTCCCCACTCTATGCCTCTCTGACCTGCTGAAGTAGTGGAGGAGTGACTATAATGGACTGTAGGAAGGCTTCCCCATCTCTATCCACGAACGATATCTGATAAGTGGCAAACTGCATTGTCGCCTCTACTAGTACATGAATGCCCATTCTCCTGCTGAGAGAATCAGCCACAAAATTCCCCTTACCAGGAGTATAGACTTTCTCAAAGTCCCAGTCCTAGAGAAACTCGAGACATATTCACATTCTCAGGTTCAGGTCCTTCTGGGAGAAGATGTACCTGAGACTCTGGTGGTCATAGTATATTGTAAAGTACTCGCCCATCAGATAGTGCCACTGCTGCAAAATCCAGGTCATGGGTAGCCTAGTTTTGCTCATGCTTCCTCAACTGTCATTAACCATAGGCGATCACTGCCTGGTCATGCATTAAGACACACTTGAGTCAAGTCCCTGAAGATTCCCTGTATACTTTGTACCATATGCCCTCCTCTGGTATCCTCAAGATGGGTACACTGGTCAATCTCTTTCTCAGCTCTTGGAAGCTCTGCTGGAAACTATCTGACCACTCGAAGGGTTTCCCCTTCTTCATCAATGCTAAAAGTGATGAAGTAACTTTGGAGAAGTCTGGCACATATCTCTGATAGTACCCAGCCAGACCTAGGAAACTCTGCACCTCCGTCACGGTCCTGGGTGGCTCCCTAGAAAGTACTGCCTCGATCTTCATAGTATCAACAACATCTCCCACCTTCGAAATGACGTGACTCAATAAGTGAACCTCTGGAATCTAGAACTAGCACTTCATGAGTTTCCATAATTCTGGTTCTCTCGTAGTGTGTCCAGTACAACCCACAAGTGGTAGGCATGATCCTCCTCAGTAGTCGAGTAAATCAGTATGTTATCGATGAAGACTACGACAAAATAATCAAGGTAAAGCTAGAATATACTGTTCATGAGAATCATGAACACTGCTGGTGTGTTGGTTATGCCAAAGAGCATAACCAAGAACTTGTAATGGCCATACCGACACTTGAAGGTCATATTCATCACATCCTCATCTCGAACTCTGAGCCTATGATAGCCTGACCAGAGGTATATCTTTGAGAACCATCGTGCCCCCTTGAGATGATCAAAGTGGTTGTCAATCCTTGGGATTGGGTACTTGTTCTTTACGGTCACTTGATTCAAGATAAAGTAGTCGACACATAGTCGTACACTCCCATCCGCCTTCTTGGAAAATAAAATCGGAGAATCCCAGGGTGAAACACTGGGTCGGATGAATCCCTTTCCCTGTATGTCCTCCAGCTGTACCCGCATCTCACGAAGCTCGGCGGGAGCCATCGTATATGCTGGAGTGGATATAGCTGATGTCCTGGGGTATAGGTCAATGTAGAAATCTACATCTCTGTGAGGAGATAGTCCAAGAACATCTTCAAGAAAAATGTCCGCATACTGATCTAGCACAATAGGAAAACTCAGACTCCGCACATCAACCACTCCTAGGATGAGTCTAGACAACTAATTAGTGATCGTCTACCCTCACCTCTGTGTAAGTCAGTACTTGGTTGCAAAGGATCCCTTCTCCCCGGTGAAGGTGAACCTGATCCCATTCGTGTGGACACACTGCACTTTGCGTATAATACAGTCGATCTGGGCATGGACTGTAGATAACACATCCATACCCAAGATGATGTCGTAAATCCTCGACGCCGCTACCAGAAGATCATACCCGAAGCTCTTTCCTCTTAGAGTAATATCACACTGCCGGAACCAGTGCGTAATCATCGAGTCCTCTCTTATAGGAGTCTCTAGCCATATGGATCAAGCCATTGGCACCGTCGGAATCTCCGAGCTCCGAACAAGGGCAGCGGCAATAAAAGAATGACTCGCTCCTTTGTCTATAAGAACCACAACAAGTGTGTAGTAGACACAAATAGTACCTCAAATCATCTCAGGTGCGTCGTGGTCATAGGCCTCAACCACCTGGAGCTGAGCCTCCTCATGTATGCTAGCTCCCTGTGGTAGGGGTTTTCCTCCTGGTGGTGGTGGTGGTAGAGCCTCAAAGCGTCGTCCACCATCCACTGCTCTACCAGCTCCTCTTCCACATCCGCCTGCTCCCTACGGCTCTCCATGGTCAAACCTCTACCACTTCCTGGGAGGTCCCTCTGCTATCTTATGCTCCTCTACATAGTGTGTCGGGTAGTCACGAGCCATGTGGCCCTGCCCGCCGCATGCATAACACTGTCTGCCCCTTGTATGGTTGGCTCTGCTCTATGTGCCCCGCACATACGAACCATTATTCTGAGGTCACCCACCTAATGGACTGGTCTTCTTGGACCTCTATGAATTATGTCTACTTCTGGCTGTAGAAGAATCTGCTGCATGTCTCCCTGCGGTGAGTCTCGTTGTTGGCATCAGCTCAGCAAGAAATCACTCCACATGAAGGGCTCACTCCAGTAATCTTGTCTGCATCGGAATGCTGAAGGATATCATCGAAGCCCTGATATCATTCCTCAGTACCTACTCAAAGGTCTGATACCAGAAGAATGGGTCTCGTACCATGTGTTTGGAGTAGCGCGAGAGGTCGGTAAATCTCACCGAGTACTGGCCTACTATCATGCTTCCCTTCCGCAGCTGTAGTGACTCATGGATGCGCACCACACTGAGGGTCGCTGGAAAAATATTTGAGCAGAAGAGGCTCTCGATGTAATTCCAAATTATAGATTCCTCGTCATGAACATGGATCATCAAGCTCCACCATCTACCTGTTGCTGCAGAAATGAGACTCACGACAAGGATCACCATAAGGTCTACTATTGTCCCTACCAATCTGAAGACTCGGACGATAGCCTCGAGCCAATCCTCGGATACTTGACGGTTCATCTCTCCACAGAAGCCGGGCAGCCTCTATCGCTGAAACTCACGAAACTCACTTAGGTGGCGTGCACTCTCTTCTACTGGGGCTGGTGGCATCTGTGGCTCAGCGGGTAATGGTACTGTTGGTGCCTCTGCTGAAATGGGACCCTGCACCGAGGCCTCGTCACTCGGTGGGCTTCCATCTCTTACATAGCTCAGAACCCTAGTAGGCTGCCTATGTGGGGCCATCCTGAAAAGAAAAAGGTGTGCCATGGTTAATACAATATACATGGTGAGCTGGAAAAAATTAATCACAACGAAAACTCATTAAACACACATTCAATCAATTTTTTTGACCACTGAGTCAGAAATCAGAAGTCAAGGTCATGATGTCTAGATATGTCTTCCGCTACACCAACACTAGTCTCCATGGACTGAAAATCACACTAAATAATTTTAACACTATTACATCACAACAAAGAAGGATCATAGTCCTAAGTTCTGCGGTAGAACTGACTCATATGATACCAATTTGTCATGACCCGTCCTCAGGGCCCATGCCGTAACTACCCCAAGTCCTCCTTCAATAGGCATGTGGCTGGAGACTAGCACCAGAGGCGTAAATCCCTATATATAATAGAAGGCATTTCCTTTATAAAAGTAAACATACAAAACAAAGTATGAAAACGAAGCAAGAACTGAGTAAAAACTGAGAACAAAAGTATGTGCTGAAAAGTAAATGGGCCAGTATACAAACCCAATTGAAAGTATAGTACAACTGAGAAATAAAGTATAATAGCAGTAAAGAAATGCGGCAACCCCTGAGTCGTCCTCCCGATATCCCACATTAAAGGTGGGTACAGACAGTCTCATCATCTCCCCGGGTCTAGTTGTCCACTCCCTATACATCTCATCTAGTGGTCCACCTCTGGCTACCGTCCAGCTCCAAAAGCCTTCACCCAATCAGTGTTGTCTTTCGTCTGCATCCAACACAATGTAGTGCAGGTATAGCCCGTGATGGGGTGAGTATACGATACTCAATAGGGACCCCAAGACCACAGAAGGTTTCCCAGAATCCAAAAAGGATAAACCAAAAATGAAAGATACAAACACGAAGTAAAAACCAACTCTACTCAGTTCTATGCCCATAAATATTTCTATGTCATCAATCTTAGTTTGGCTCTAACATCCGAGCCGAAGCACACTCCAATCCACAGAAGAAAGATGTCAATCATACCAATGATAGTGATTGAAAGGCAAGAATCAACTCATATAGGTATACTACTCATGAAAAGGGGTGGAGATAATTAGATGTAGCCTCTGAATCATCTCACCTGTCGAACCCACATAGGATCCAAGTACAGAAGTCGTCACTGTCGATCCCACGTAGGATCCAAGTATAGAAACCATCACTGCTGAACCCACGTAGGATCCACGTATAGTCTTCATCAATGCCGAACCTGTGGAGGATCCAAGTACATTCGTCCTCACTACCGAACCCACGCAGGATCCATGTACAGTTGTCTTCGTTGTCGAACCCATTGAGGATCCTAGCATGGTAGTCGTCTCAGTCGCAGCCAGCTATAGAGTTCCCGCAGAAAGCGTACTCGATTGCAGGAGGGTCCGCTCCTCGAGTAAATGTGTCAATACATCAACTGTCATGAAGTCCAGAGTTTATGAATCCCAACGTTCCATCTCCTCAAAAGGAACTCAGAGTGACGGATGGTGCGTCAATCAGTCGCTCGGTCTGAGAGATATTGGATTTTTCGTTCTAGGGGCTCAGTTAGAAATATGCTCGTTCCAAATGAGGACATTTACCAAAGTTGTCCAAAACTCGCTTAGAGTCACCAAAAAGAACCGCCTCTTCTAAAGGATCTCAGTTCCGCAGATGGCGCGCCGATCAGACGCGTGGTCTTTATGTTATTCACGTTTATGTGAATAACGGGCTCGAGCCTTTAAGCCCAGTGGGCTGGCGGGTCGGGTCACCCAGTTATGGAGGGTCCGTCCCGGTAGGGGTGTCAGACCGGCCTGATGTTTCGCGTGGTCCGTCCTGAGGGATGTGGCCCGGCCCAAAGAGAGCACGGCCCGTCCCGAAGTTGCATGGCCCGGAGTGGCCTGGCTGGCTCGGCCAGCTGGCCGAGCGGTCCGAGGGGGCACAGCCCCCCCGACTGCCTGAACCGGCGGCACCAAGCAGAAATTCCCTCCCAAACCGGCTGTCCTTCTGGTGCACACAACACGCATGGTGGGCCGCAGGTTTCTTCAGCGCTGCTCCCTCTTAGCACCACAGTTCGGCTCCGCCCAGTCGGCCGACGGGCCGGCCGGTTTTGCAGCGTGGCGACCTCCTGGCGCCACGGCTCGCCTCCGCCCAACCGACCAACAGGCCGGCCTGTTCTTCCAACGAAGCGGCCCGCTCGGGCGGGCCCCGTTCTCCCACATTGTGGCACAGTGGGGCACTACGGTTTCCTTCTTCGGCCCGGTTCTTCCTCGATTGAGCGGCCCATGGTTGTGGGTCGTGGTTCTTCCATCCGCGGCTGGTGCACGACCGTCACTCTCGTCGCTGCATCTACCAACATAACTCAATCACCAACAAGAGTCTACGGAGGGTCGTTAGGCCATGTACGTTCATCATGTGCCCTCCGTGTTAGGTGGTAGCAGTTGGCCATATATAAACAATGATTTCCAACGAAGAACAGGGTACGAAAACATTCACTTCATAGAATAAACCCCTAAATCAAATAAGGTTCGCGGTTGACAAACGTTGTGGATGATGGTGTCGTTTCCATCATCGTAGGAGTGCACCTGGAGAAGAATTGATGTCTTCCCTCTTGTTGTGGAGAAGGGAAAATAGGGTGTGGCATTTCTCTTTGTGTAAGGGAGTTACGTTCTTCGTCGGAGGTTTGGTGTTCTTCAACAAAGGATAAATTCCCTTATTCATTCACAAAATCTCTCTCTCAAAAGTTCCCCCATTAAAACAATTGCCATCCCAATAAAAATAATGCTCATCCATATTTTAATTAAACTTTCCAAGCATTAAAAATTCGAATCACTCAATTAATTAATTGAATAGGTTCCATTAATTATTTATGCTGTGTTGTTAAGAGTTAAAGAGGAAGAGATAGAAGAGGAAGAGTTACATAATTAAGTGAAGTTAACAAATTAAAGAAGGGATTTTAAGGTGGTTAGGGGAAAATGAAAGGTTGGGGCTCATGTGGGCCCCACCTATCATATATCCACACATAAGAAGTTGGGTGGGTGTGGGCCCCACCGACAACTTCCCATCGGAGGATTTAACCTCCTTAGATATAAAATAAAATCTACCCATCAATTTTATTTACTTCTTAATTAAACCCCAAAAATTAACTTCTCCCGTGCAAAAGCAAATACGGTAATGGTCCCCTTAAGAAATTACCAGCGTTGTGAGTTCATCGATGCACTCAGATTTCGATTCTGAGCACTGGTTCAAAAGATAAAAAAACCCGCTCGTTCGTTTACGGAACTTACCGACGAAAAACTTCAGAAATTGATTTCGGGCACACCGGGCCTCAGAATCAAGTGCTATTATAAGCCACAGACTCCAAAAATTACATTGTATTTACGAAAAAAATTCCCATGAAATTTCCGGGTCATTACAGTAATACTCGCCACACACCAGAAACTATTTTAGAAACTACTTTTAAACATTTAAAATGATAATCATTGAAAAACAATGTTGGTATCATATTTCAATGGAAAATAAAAATGTCAACTCTAAATGAAAAAATAAAAAGGATGTAAAGAACAAAATCATGAATCACAATCACTTTTCCTAGTAAGCATTTACTATTTTATATAAAAAAATGCAATTTAAAAAACAAGAAATAAATGGGATCAATTTAAAGGTATAAGCATAGCTGACCTACCTCAAGGTGGATCCAAGTCGTCCACTTCGACTCTTGGAACATTCTAACCTAAATAAGATCCATCCACTATTAAAATATGTTCCATCACATACATTCAAGGACACCTAGCCCGTATGCATACAAGTACAGGGGCCATGAACAAGTTCAAGGGGATACTTACAGGTATTCTTATACACATATACAAGTCTCCACTCACCTGCATTTTGATTTCCATATATACACATAGGCCCAACTAGCCTCATACAAGTAAATTTAATTCCATTGATGAATATATATGTAACGAGGAAACTACACACACACACACACACACACATATATATATATATACATACTTAGCAATGCAAACACATGTGAATCACCCTTGATCTTATGATTCGAAACTGCACTGAACAGTCCAACACACTTCAAAAAATTAACCATAGACCTTATGAACACTTAAAGACCTTAAATTAGAAGTTTCCAAAACTATAAATAAACAGTAATAACAAACTAAGTAGCAAAACATACTTCAAAACATGTAGCTTTTGACAATGGTATCTTGATTCCACTTCACTTATATGCATATACATTTTCATATATATATATATAAACTTTTAACCAAGTACAGTTTCCTCTATCCACGAGGGAATATGCACATGGAGGATATACATACATACAACCTTATCCTTGAATATACATATAGATCAATGTCCATGATGACCAAAATCCACACAACGTTGGACAAAACACCATACAACGATGCAAGGGAGTCCAATTACTACCAAAGGATAAAAAAACTAATTTGTTTGAATCCCATAGTAGAATATAAATTAAGCGCAACACATGAAAAATTCACCTTTCATGGAAAACATGTCACAAATCCAATTCACATCACAGTCATAATTTAATAAATCATTAACATAATTAATAAAACTTTTCCAACATGTAAAACAATTATTTTCTAAAAAATCATACTTCAAATCCTCCATTTCAAATCAAAATCAATCTAAAACATTTTCCATAAAGGATTTCTCCTTTTATTTGATTAAAATAAATCATTAATATAATTTATAAAACAATTTATGTTATAACTTAATGTTCTTCAACAAAAATTAACTCAATAACCTATTCAAGAATCAATTGAACACCAAATCCACATAAAAATACTATCTGAACACTTAAATAATTTAATAAACTAATTTCACAATTTTTAAAACTCCATCAAATGACACATTAACAGTTTTTATAAAAAACACATGTCATTTCATTCAAAAAACTACTTTAAAATTTAACAAATATTTAAATCACATAAAAAATAACTTCTCACCATAAAAATTAATCAAAAACCAACTAAATGAATTAATAAAGAAAAATATATCACCCAATAATGTTTAGGAATTAAGCAAACTACCTTTGTTTTTGACATTCCCATGATTTTGTGTTAATCTCCAATCACTGCACATCCGCCCTATACATTGATCAAATTAAAACCCTACATCAATGATTATATCAAAAAATAAATAAAACCGACCCTAATGAAAATGAATCCATATGTGAGTCCTATGGTTAGAGTTAAATGCTCACCTGAGGTGATTTATACCCACAATGAAGGGATAGGGGTTGCCGGAGGAGGCATCACCGGATGAGTATGTGCGTGGGGAAGTGGCATGAGAGGAGGATTTGTGGTAGAAGGTCGAGGTGATACAATGTGTGCTATAAGGGTAGCTGGTTGTGTTGGTGTGAAGGAAGTCCTAGGCAGGCGGCGTACCTCTGAGGAGGGGGTACGATTGGAGGTTCAGGAGGGGTGGTTAGCGTCGTGTGAGAGGAGGAAGGGGTGGGGATGACCACATCATTCAGCAAGGGGGGAGGGGGAAAATTATTAATATTAACCACCTGTATAATAGTAAAATTATTGATATTATATAATTCAAGAACCACATACATAAATATTATATCATATATGATCTTTTAATATTGCTTTCTTAATAATATTCATGTACTATCATTGTTTTTAGTTGTTAATTGATTCATTTTCTTTTATATGATCTGTTATATAAGTCATGTTTGTTACGGATATGATGTCTATAATTCTTATACATAATTATATTAACTTCTTAAACTTTATTTATAATCAAAAAATTGTAATTATTCTTGAATGATTATGATGGGAAATGAATCTCATCACGTTCTCAGAGACGGTAATCCATGTGTACGCAAGAACAAAAATACCATTCTATTTGTGGTGAAATCAATTGTAATTAGATGGTATATGATATATATAGAATCATTTAATTGTTATATGGATTATTTACATCAATTATAATCATTATTATACCGATCAAAATAATGTGTTGAATAACAATCTACACAACGACGTGGAGATGGAAAGCCGTACGTACGCAAGTGTGGTGACTTTGTCATTCATAGAATGGATATAATAATTAATATGGTTGACCATATATATAATAAAATAATAGTATTTATAAGGTATTAGAGTCAATATTTTGGTATGGAAATAATAAATAAAGAGGAATCGGAAGAATAAATGAACATTGAAAGCGGTAATTAAATTATTACATCTTCTTCGGGTGCTTTTTTTGTTTGATCAAAATGTATCCTTAGGATTTCTTTTGATAAATTTAGGGAATCTAGGTTGAAGTGAGGTTAGTTTACAGGATTATTGGTTAGAGGTTGGATGATATAAATGGATTTGGAGGTGTGATTTGAGAGAAGGGATTGTAACCATTTATAAGAGAGATAAAGGTAACTTTAGAAAAAGCTTGAAATATTAATTTACTATACAATCATATTCAGTTTATAATGGCTCAAAAAATATTTACTTTGAGGATAAGGTGTGTATGGGTCGAAACAATCTTGGATAATTGGTTTTAGACAGGTTTAGGTTACCATATGAATCTTATCCTTTAAACATAACTCTTATATTAATAGTTTATCTTTTACCATTTATTCTTGTATTATTATAATAAACGGTTAATAAAGATAATATAAAAGACAAGAGATCCGAAAGGGGTTAATTATTGACATATATATCCTTATCAATTTCCTTTTTCCAATACATTGATTTTTAGGAATATTATATTATTTAATAACAAAAAATTTATTTTAAAAACTCATTTATGTCAATTTTTACACTATTTGGTATTTTGATTCTATGAAAGTGAAAAAAAATTTATCACTTCAAAAAAAAATTATTTAATCAACACTAGGGTGTCTTAATAATCTATAAAATTATTGTAATGCATCAAATGAATAAATTTACATTTATTTGGATATTTATAATATCATTTACTTTAATCTTTTATTAATAAGGTAATTTCGGCATCATCATTGTGTCATAAATAAATTTAATTATATATTATCTAAAAATTATAAATAAAATAAAATAGTGTATGAATTATTTTTGGATATCAAATTAATATTTATAGTTGAATTAATCTTATATATAACACTATATTAAAAAAATTTTAGTTATGAAAATTTGAATTTAACAATTTTAACTCTTCTTTAAACAATAATAAATGTCATAATCTAATCCAAGTTATTAAAAGAGGATCATATTTTATTCGTAATGCTGATTTCAGTTGAAAACACTTATCAAGTAGAATTAGGACAGGTGTTAGCGTAATTATAATATAATTTTTTTCTTTTAATTTCCATATTTACTTTTAATCGTGGTAAATAAAATTCAAAAGCTACTATTCAACAAAAACAATTTTCATCATAATGAACCGCATTTTAATAACTGAGGTCAACTATGTCTCTCGGATTTTTGAAATTAAATTCTCAGAAGTGGTAAAATTGGCTTTTATGAAAATTTTCAAATGTCCCTAGAAGGTGGGTAAAAGACTCTAAAATGTTCAATAAAATTTTATATATCTAATACTATTAAAAAATGATGAATATATATATATGTATTAATCATATATTTTGACCACAAATATATTTAAATAAAATAACTAATTATTCAAATAAAAAGATAGTTTTAAACAATAATTCATTGTTTTTCACTATTCATCAAAAAATGAATGTTTTCGGAAAAATACCAAAAACATCACCCAATGATAATTTTAAAATTAAAAATTCATAAATGATGTATATTTTAACTAATAAAAAACATATATGTTTCATTAATTAAATTAAAATTAATTCTTGTTGTCAAAACTAGAAAGGTGGTTTTTGAGATGTAAAAGGTATCAAAATATTGATATGTTTTTTTTCAATTAAAATGTAAAATAACATTTAATAACCTAAATTTTATTAAATTTTAAACAAATATTAGATAATGATACTTTAAAATCACTAAAATTTAACACAAAATTATTTCTCATAAAAATGTTGATTCTAATTAAAATATAGTTTTTTTCACAATTCATCAAACTCTTAATGTCATCAGAAAATTACCAAAAATATAAACAAATTTTTATATTTCCTATTTCTAAAGTGGAATTTTATTTTTTCAGATTGAATATACTAAAGTGTAAAATTTAAAAATGGTTCTTCAATAAAAGGCCGAAAAATTGGTTTTTTAGGAAACTTTTTTATCTGAAAAAATTGAAATTTTCTGTATATTATGTATAAGAAAGACAAGATATGAATATTAAAATTATATAGGATATATATAATATATAATATTTCTTTTATAAAATTCTCACCTCATTTTAAATAGCTAGTTTTATAGGTCATGATGCACTTGAAATCGATGTTGTGTGTAGTGAAAAATATTGAATTACTTTAAATAAATAACATATTATGAAGTCCTAGTTTGTTACATTCATTATAATTTTTTCATATCAATACCTATGGAATAGAGTCTTGTTTCATTGTCCTTATATCATTTTATCATATCATAACACATGGAAAGAAGAGGGTTTCACATGTTTTTTATCGTGGCCTCATACATGGTGGATAAACACGTTTCATAAGCATCATTTCATCATAAACATAAACCACTCAAAAAAACACAGTGGTATTCATGGATGAAATCCCTAGTAAACAATTATTATCATCAAAGGATTTCATATTAGATGTTGAGAGATTTTTGAAATATTACATGGTGCATTCATTGATGAAATTAACATTTAATTGATTTTTTTTCAAAATATAATACTTCATTGTAATCCTTTTCCTTGAATATAAACATTGATATTTATAAATTATTAGATATAAATAATTTAAAATAATATTGAGAAAATAGCATTTCCACTTTAAAAATATTTTTATAACATAAAAATCTTTGAAATTCCCTTTCACTTTTATGTAATTTATTTAAAATATAAAACAATTTCCCTAATATTAATGAATGAAATTTCACTGAAAATTTATTTATAAACATATAATTTAATCTTGAAATCATCTAGAATACATTATAGTGACACATATTTTTCATGTTGTGCTTGTAAAAAAATTATTTTTTATAGTTATGGAAAATTCCAAAATGAGTTTTTTTTAAAAAGAAATGAAATCCACTTCCCAATTTTTTTAAAAAAATCATGTGTAATAATATATTTAATAAATTAATTGAAAACATTTTAAAGCATATTTGGAATCATTCTTAGAAATCATGGTACATAAAACAAATTGTTTTTGAATAGAAATGATGATTTTTCATAAAAAAATTATTTCTAAACTGCTAAGTTAATAAATAGTGGAAAATAAAGGGATAAAATATATTATCAGGGGATAAACAAAGGTGAATAAAATTATTTAATTTATTCAGTGATATATCATAATATTTGATAATTTAAAATAATAATCCTACACATCCTCGATAAACGATGATATTATAATAAAAATGTTTCCCACATTGGTAATGTTGAATCGTAATCTAAATAAAAGGATAATATTAAATGAAACATGAAATATAATGAACTGATATATTTTTATGATACTAAAATTCAAGGGGAATTATGTACTCATCATAGAATAGGATACTTGCATAACATAACTAATGTCCCAAAGAATGATAATTTAGAAAAACAAATCCCTTAATGATTTGTTATCTTCTGAACTACAAACCCCATAAATAGATATAATAAAATGAATTTCTAATCACCAATAATTTTTATGACAATAATTAAAATATAAAATCATGGGAATTATATAAACCATAGAAAATACATATTTGGTGATTATGGAATGTGTCTCACATAATTAAAAATTGAGACATTAGTCCATTACCATAATTCTAAATATCATTTATATATGTTAAAACTATTTTTAAATTAAATTAAATTTTATTATAAATATATAAAAAACTATAAATATACATATTATAGTCTATATGGTTTACTCATTTCCTTATTTAACCATTTTATTATAAATTCCCAGTTAAAATCATGTTTTATGTAAAAACTGTTTTTATGCATGTTTGAATTTGTTATTTTATGCTCCCCATAATATGATCACGGTACCATAATCTCTAAAAATTTAATCATGAAATAATTATGAAATTTATTCATAAATTATACTTTTATGTCCAATAATGAATTATTTTTTTGTTAAACAAATTACATAACGATCATGGAGTTGTATGTCATATATACACATTAGTAAAATTTCCATTTTTCAAATCCCACACATAAAAGTGGGTGATTAATATTTTATCATTACATATTAATTATAATATCTTAATTAATTTATTTATTCTTTAAATATAAATACATATATAAATATATATATATATATAATAAATTTATTGTGGTGATGAAAAGATAGTGTCATGTCTAATTAAAAAGTTGGTAGTCCTTACAAACATAAAGGATGTTATCATCATTTAGTAAGTAAAATTGAATCAACTAAAATTATATATTATAAATTATGAATGATAAATACTCCATGAATTTCATTTAATAATTATAATTATTCCACCGAGCCTATAAACAATGTTACCAGAACCCCTACAGATTGGGATATAAAACATTTCTATTTATATCACGACTGAAAAGGTATAAAAATGTTTTAAATATCTTATATTTTATTTATATCCATCATAATAATCAATCATTGGAATATATTATGGAAATATTAATGACATTGGTTCGTGATGTCGTAGTACACCGTACACTTGAACTATGATTTTGTAACACATTTGGGAGAGGTGTATATAGATTTATGTAATTAAATTTACATAAAACATATATTTATATCAATGAATGTGATTTTATTTTATAATAATGGTTTCATACGAATTTAATGTGGTGTTGTAGGAAACAAAATTCATGTTGAGTAATAATACACCTTATTCTGGTAACCTCGATTCGTTTTCACCAAAGCCTTAATATGATGGATTTCTGAAAAAATATTAATTGTAGAATGAATATATTGATATTCGGTAGTGATTTGGATGGGTATGGGCTGATCCAATATGATTTTGTGGTGGAAATGATAGTGGATATTGTGTGAACATTTATATGTGAAGAGGGTGGCAATATATATTTTTGAAAATAAATGGTGAACCCACATTTTATTCATGAAACAAGACACCAAAATGGATTAATATTGAGACATGGACAACATATTTCCAAAAAATGTCTATAAAATATATTTTAGACACGTTTTTAGGTTATTTTAAAACATATACATTTAGTTTAACCCAGGTAAACCCATTTTTTCAATAACTAAAGAAATAAATTATTTTTTACAATTTTCACAACTAATTTTTTTCAAATATCAAGATTAATTTATTAGATAATAAATATTATTTTTATTCCAAATAAGAAATCCATTTTTTGAAATTCATTTCATAGAACATGAAAAATATTATTTCATATTTATCTTGTAGACCTTATGAGAGAGGGTATTTTACATGTGAATCCAATTCAAGGTTTATAATGTTTTTTTTGTAACGTCCCGGTTCCGGGTGCAACTCAATGGGAGACCCAAACCCGGTTTGCCACATGACCTCATGCGCATTTCCTCAAATGCCAGAGGCTGCCGACTAGCAGTGAGAGCGTAGGTTTGATAGTGGGGAATTTATGCCCTCATTTGTCAAAGTCTAGCGCAGGGGAATAAAATAAAAAGCAAACAACAACAGTGGAAGAAACAAACCATACACATTTAATATAACAACTACAGTAAAGGATAATGAACCAAGTATATATATATGATGAAACATGTCTCAAGTTCTAAGAAAACAGCCAGAACATGTTTCATAGCAGTGAAATACAATACAGAGTACCCCAAAACGGAACAAAACAATCGGTAGCATCGCGAGATTGATCTCGGTCCCATGCTCCCCTACTCCTCTACAACAATAAAGTACTTGTATAAGGACCCTTTCCATTATCCACACCTTCATAAATGTAATTTTTTGAGCCTAAAAGCATGAACCAAATAGGGTGTGAGAAATAATATCAATAGGAACTCACCAAAGGCCCGTGCTAAACTATGTGTAAACATGGAACAACAGTGTGCAAAAGTAAATGCAATAATCTAAGTAGTACACAAAAGTAACTAAATTTACATGTTATTTCCACTTTAACATTAATTTCAATATTTATTATTTAAGAAACCACCACAGTGAATTTCTATGTAAGCCATCAGTGTCCATAGACATGCAATCCTTTACCCTCAGGTAATCAGAAACGTAATCCACATGTAATTGAAAAAAATCATAATAGATATATCCCTTAGGAATAAAAGGTGTCTCCCTCAGGCACAGAGTCTATTTCCCATAGGCACGGAAGAAGTTTTCCTAAGGCCGAAATAACCACTGCCCTCATGCTAAAGGTAACACTGCCCTCAGGCTAAGAAAAGCATTTCCCTCATGCTAAGAAAGAAACTGGGCCAATCCTAACATACAAACATGAAAAACACAAGTAATTCCACTCAATGAAATTTAATAAACATTATTACAATGGCATACCCTCAGGTATCTAGCCAAACGGCTAAATAGAGAAACACACTCCCGGGGTGGTCCTAGATCGAAGCTGCGATCCAAAATAGCATTTTAATATCACATTTAATCACCTATAAAATTCTAGGTCTTTAAAATAGCCCCGAAATCAGACACACAACACCCCAAATATGGGTTCGTATCTAAAAAACACACAAAAAACGCACGATAGTTAGAAAATAAACACCAAGCCACGTAGCTTTAACACCCACGAACGATATACGTGAACGAAGATCCTCGATTCTTCCTAGAACGACATATATCTGAAGTGAATGAAAACCCGCTTAAACTTAAATAACTTCCATTAGAAGAAGAATTGGAAAGAACGACTTTAGAAGAGTGGAGGGCTTACCCATTCGGTTCCAACGAGATCGTTTGAGGCAGAAACTGATTCTTGACGTGCGCCTGGAGGATCTCCAAAGCTCTGACCTCCCTATTCTGCTCCTTCTTCCCATTCTAAGGCTTCCCTATGAAGAGGGGAGGCTACTACCCATTTTAGGCGAAAAAAACAAAGTACACGACTTGTACATCCAGGTAAACGGTGTGTACTTCCCATTTTTTTAAATGTTCTTCTTGTGGTTTCCCGCTAGCGTGGTACTGCCCAACTGCCGACATGACTACATGGCGTGTCTCCTTGAGTACACGATGTGTTCTGTCGCACATCTATCCATGGCCTTACTATTCACCTGCTGACTGACTACACTGCGTGAAGGGACTACTATACGAAGTGTAGTCAGCATTTACAACCTTCATCGCCGACATGGCCATAGACCCCATATACTCGTCCCACATGGCCAAAAGTACACGGCATGTTCTTCCAAAACATTGTATTTTCCCCCATTTTCCTTATTTTCGGAAAAACACTTCAGGAAAAGCCAAAAGAGGAAACTCGTACCTCAGAAATATGAACGAAGATCTTACAAACTTCCCCCCATTATGCAATTCATCCCCGAATTGCCCTTCCAAGGGAGGAAAAGACACAACTGTGAATAAATGCAGCCACTGAGCACGTACATCGGTCTCCCACTCCCAAGTTTCGTTATGCACTCGGCAATGCTGCCATAGCACCCGTATGAGAGGAACTGACTGGCCTCAGAAATCCTACATGCTCCTGTCCACAATACGAATCAGATACTCCTAAAAGGACATATAAACCTCATGTTCAACCTCCTCAGGCTGAAAAACATGAGATGAGTCTGAAGGATAGCGGTGCAACTGGGATATGTGGAAGATGTCGTGCATGGATCTGTACCTCTGTGGTAACTGCAACTGATAGACAACCAACCTGACGCTCTCCGGAATCTAAAAAGGCCCCACATACCTTATTTAAATCTTATCCTGTCTCGGGATCCGCCTGTGTCCCAACCTCGGTGATACAGGCAAGAAAACATGATCCCCGACCACGAACTCTAAAGGTCGTCTACAGTGATCAACATAAGATTTCCAACGAGACTTTGCGGTAGTTATCCACTTCTAAATCAACTGGTCCTGCTCAGAAGTCTCCTACACAAGACGTGGTCCTAGTAAAGCAGCCTTACCTGCCACTAACCAACACAAAGGTGATCGGCATGGCCTACCATATAAAGCCTCGTATGGTTCCATCTCAATAGTTGCCTGTAAACTGTTATTTTAGGAAAACTCAACTAGGGGTATATGCTTCTCCCCAGAGCCCCCAACGTCAAGGACACATGCTCACAGAATTTCCTCAAGCACCTGTATCGTACGCTCTGATTGGCCATCTATCTATGGGTGGTAAGCCGTGATCAGTAGCACCTGTGTACCCAGTGCCCTCTAAAAACTCTACTAGAAAAGAGATGTAAAACAGGTGTCCCTATCTGAAACGATAGAACGAGGGGCCCCATGAAGACATACGACCTCTCAGATATAAAACTTCATGAGATCGTCAACATCGATCGTCTCCTTGATCGGAAAAAAGAGATCTACCTTCGTAAGTCTATCCACAACAACCCACATGACATCATTGCCTCTAGGTGACCTCGACAACCATGTCACAAAATCCATCGTGAAATCACCCCATTTCCATTCAGGGATGGGTTACTACTATAACAGTCCGGCTGGATTCTTATGTTCCGCCTTCACCTGCGGACAAGTGGAACATCTCATAACAAAACCAGCTACATCTCTCTTCATACTCGGCCACCAATACTGACGTCTCAAGTTTCGATACATCTTGGTAAACCTGGGATGAACTTCCCAAGCTGAAACATGAAACTACCACATCAGATCCTCATGTATATCCCCTGGAACCCATACTCATCCATGGAAATTCAATAACCCATTATCGCCTATCGTCAAACCAGGAGGAGGGTCCTCACGTGTCAACGACTCCCGTAGAACTAGGCCTTCTGAATCAGATAGCTATCTCATCCTCACTCTATCACGGAGGGTAGAAGTTACAGCCAAATATGAAAGATAGTTCTGCCCCTGACTGTCGTGCACCTCCAAATGCATCTCAGAGAACAACGCCATGAGATGCCACTCGCCTCTCGCATCCTGCACAGCCTGTACCTGATTCTTCCTGCTCAGTGCATCAGCTACTATATTACCTTTACCAGGTGTGTAGGCAAGCTCATAATCAAAGAATTGTAGGTACTCGACCCACCTTCTCTACCTCAGGTTCAAGTCATCTTGAGTAAAGATATACTAGAGACTTTTGTGGTCAGTGAAAACCACAAAACATTCTCCAAATAGATAATGTCTCCAACAGCGCAACGCATTCACAACTGCAGCGAATTCGAGATCATGCGTCGGGAAATTCCTCTCATGTGGTCACAATTGTCGAGACCCGTACGCAACAACTCGAATGTCCTGCATCAACACTGCTCCCATACCAATACCTGATGCATCATAGTAAACTGTATAGTTCTTCCCCTGCTCTGGGAGTTTCGGGATCAGTGTTGATGTCAACCTTCCCTTCAGGTCTAGAAAGGCTGTCTCGCAAGCTTCTGACCAAACGGACATCACACACATATTAGTCAAACTCGTCAATGGTGCTGCTAAGCTGGAGAAGTATTGGATAAAACATCTGTAGTAACCAACTATCCCCAAGAAACTCAGTATCTCAAATACGTTCTTAGTATTCTCCTAGGAAACTAATTCTCTCACCTTCTCTGGGTCCACGACAACACCTACATTTGAAATGATATTACCTAGGAAGTGAATCTGGTCCATCCAAAAGTGGAACTTTTAATGCATAGTATATAACCGATGCTCTCTTAGTGTACCCAATACTATCTCAATATGGGTGGAATGGTCATGTCGAGTGTGAGGGTACACCAAGATATTTTCCACAAATAATACCACAAACAAATCCAGATATGTATGGAACACATGATTCATCAGGGCAATGAAAACTGATGGCACGTTCGTGAGTCCGAACGGCATAACCGTATACTCATATAGAACATACATGATCTTGAAAGCTGTGAGAGGTATATAAGACATTCTAATGCACAGTTGATGATATCCGGATCTCATTTCAATCTTCGAAACACTCGTGCTCCACGATGTTGATCAAAAATATCATAAATCCTTGGAAATGGATATCGGTTCTTGACCGTCAACTGGTTAAACTACCTATAATCCACACAGAGTTTGAGGGTACCATCCTCCTTCTTCTCAAAAAGGACCGATGAACCCCCAAGAGAAGTATTGGGTCGGATGAAACCCATTGACTATAACTCTTCTATCTACCTCTTGAGCTCCTGCAACTCTGGTGTAGCCATCCTATAAGGAGGAATTGACACCGGTGCTGCTCCTGGCACAAACTCAATATAGAAATCCACGAAACGTTCCGGAGGAAGACCTGAAAGGTCGTCCAAGAAAAATATCTAAAACAATCTACCACTAGAGGGAAATCTATCTGACAAGACCCCTATTCATCCAGATATAAACACGCAATCTGGGTTATGACTCCACCTCGCCCACGATGCTCTGGTCCAGCTCGACTCGCCTGAACATCCCATTCACCGTTGTATAGAAACTCTCCCCCCTATGGTGACGTGAAACTCACCATGGGATGATAGAAATCCACAAAGGCTCGAAATGTAACCAACCAGTCCATCCTGAAAATGACATAATAGCTCGTCATCTCTATGTCATAGAGGTCCCAAAGAATGTGACACCCACCAACTGCAAGGGGGAACTCCATGAACTGACGCACACCAGCCGTTCTAGTCCCCAACGGAGTATCTAGCGTCATGATTTCAAATGACGTAGAAACACAGAGCCCATGGCTCTCCATAACATACACAAATATGAAACTATGTGTAACACCCATATCAAAAAGTACTGAAGAAAAAACAGAAGATACTTTCATAGTACCTCTGGCAGTCGAAGGACCTTGATCCTTCTCTTGTGGGGTCTGTTGCACTGCATATGCCTGCCCAGTGTCATGACCCTGTGACACAACCTGGATACCCTGAGCTGTCCTGCCCTGCTGCCTCTGGGATCCTGATGTCTGGCTACCACGACCACTACCACCATCTCGGCCTTCACGCTATGACGTATTCCAGTTCCCCAACTGGTAAGAATCCACTGGTCCTTCTCCCACACACATATTCTATACAGAACCCCTTTCACTAGAAACTGGTAGAAACACCCTGTAAAAGCGCTGCATATGACCCAACTTTCCGCAAGATCGGCACACCACGGGGTCTTGTGGACATTGTGGCCTCTTGTGCCCCTCTCTACCACACGGGTAGCACATAACCTATCCACCAGAAGAATTCTTCTATCTGGTACTACCACCGTGAGATAAATCCACATGTAACATCCTCTTACCAGTAGAAATAGTACCAAAAACTGGTGATGAACCGCCGTGGCCCACACCACTAGCGTCCCGCAAGTTCCTCAATGTAGTCAACGACTAGTTCACAATAGCATGTACTGAAGGCAACATGAAAACATTCAGTAGTGCCTGAATTCCATATAGAACACCATCCTCGAAGCTCTGAGCTCTCAGCGTCCCATCGCACACCAGAACAGGTGCAAAACGCTGAAGCTCGGTGAAATGAGCAGAATAATCCATCACAAACATTGCGCCCTATTGAAGATTCATGAATTCTAGATCTCTATCTTCCCTGAGCATATCGGGAAATAATTCATAGAATAATGCCTGAAAATATTCCCACGCCATGTCTCTATGATGCTCTGACTGGGTGGTAACATCCAAACACCTCTTGGCGGAATCGCGCAGCATGTATGTCGCGAGCTTGAACCTCCACCCTGGAGGCGTCTCAAGATGCTCGAAAATAGTCGGCATTGATCCTAATCAAGACTCCGCAACCTATGGTCCTCCATCCCCTATGAATGTCAGCGGATGCTGCTGCATGAAAGTACGTGTCAGCTTATCCATAGATGTGGAAGCTTGTAGTGCTCCATAAAAGGTCTGCATGAACCACATAAAGCCTTCGTGGAATGGTGCATTTGTGCCTGTGTCCGGTATAATAGCTGGCACCGCATCTAGCTCTGTTGGAGGATCCACTAGTAGCCCATGGCCCACCATCTCTGGTGTATACTCGTTGTCTCTCTCCTGGCTAACAACGCATGGTCGTCTCGGCGGTATGACACTACATGGTCAAATGCACACCTTTAGAAAAAGATCATCAATGTTTGAAAACGAAGGAACCAAAAGGGAAACAGTCGGAAGAAGGCATTCAAAATTTCACAACAGTACAACATGACGTGTATACTAACTACATGGCGTGTACTTCAATTTTCTTCCCATGCCCGGGTCATTCTACATGGCTAACCCACACAACTCCCACTGAACAAAAACTAAATAATGTGAGTATAACCTACACAGCGTGTATGGTGTAATTTTCCAACTACCCATGTTGTTTCTGACACTACTGACTACTCATGTTGATACTAAATGGTGTGTTACACACGCACACGACGTGTACACTACCCCGTTTCCCCATCACATGACTAAAACCACACGGTCTGTCCTCAGACAAGACTACACGGTGTCTCCCATGGGTACACAGCGTGTACCAGACGAGCTCCATCAACCCGTGTTGTTAGTTACACGGCCGGACTCACGGTTCAGACTACACAGTGTGTTCGATTTTCACATGGCGTGTACTTGAAATGATTACACAGAAACGTGTTGTTTAGTTACACGGTCGGGTCGTTAGGTCAGACTACACAGCATGTTCCATAGTGGACACGGCGTGTCTATCTTATGGAATCTTCATTTAGTGTTTTTAGTTACACGAGTGGCATCATGGTCAATACTACACAGTCTGTACATCCCGTACAAGGCGATTTTTACCTAAACTTTTCCCTTTCACATGTCACAGCCCACACGGTTTGTGACATGGGAAGAGACTACACGGCTTGTACTAAAAATGTTTATTTTTATTCCTGAACATAAGAACATACACGGCATGTATAAAGTACTACACAGCGTGTATACTGGGTTTTCAAGACAATATGACTCAGAAACCTCCCTGAAACCCAGAAAATACTAAAAAACAACACCTAAGTGCCAAATTCCGATCCGTGAGGGCCCATACTCCCCACGAATCAGAGTTTGACATCTTATATGTGTTATAACCAAATAAACAGCTAATGATCCACCAAATTCTGGTCAATGAGGTCCCATACTCCCCAAAAACCAATGTTTGGAGTCCATTTTATAAACATGATCATACCAAAATACCCTATCAAATGGAAGGTATCTATCAACAAGCTATCACAATAGTATTCTTTTTTAGAACAACAACTATCACAACAATATGAAAATTCTATTCCTCCTACATGTCATGGAACTATTCATGGAATGTGATTTCTAGCATGTGCATAAATGATTCATGAGACGGAATACCCTCATCTCATCGGGTTACAACAACATAGAACCCATGGATAAAATATAAACAGCACAATCATGAGTGTGTCACCCAACGGTGTAAATAAAATCAACTGTAAATTTAAAAATCAATAAAACTGAAATACAAGGTAAACTATCTTTTCCCCGTACCCGGGTTATCTACGCCCGTGCATATCTTATTACCAACTATCGTTCCCGTCCTCTCCCTGACTAAGGCTCCAAATTGTCAATCAATGAAAAAAACCACCTTCGGGTACCACTTTGTAATGTCCCGGTTCTGGGTACCACTCAACGGGTTCCCCGAACCCGATTCAACACATGACCTCAAGTGCATTACCCCAAATTCTAGAGGCTACCGACTAGTAGTGAGGGCCTAGGTCTGATAGTGGGGAAACTATGTTCTAATTAGTCAAAGTTTAGCACAGTAGAGTAAATTAAAAATAATACAACAACAGCGGAAGCAATAAACCATACACATTTAATATAACAACTTCAGTAAAGGATAACCAACCAGGTATATATATATATGATGCAACATGTCTCATGTTCTACGAAAATAGAAATAACATGTTACATAGCAGTGAAATACAATACAGAGAAAAACAAAACAGAACAAAGAAACTGAAAGCATCACGAGCCTAAGCACGGTCCCATGCTCCCCTACTCCTCAGCAGTAATCAAATAACTTTTTAAGGACCCTTTCCCTTATCCACACCAGCAGAAATGTAATCTGTTTGGTCCGAAAAGCATGACCCAAATAGGGTGTGAGAAATAATATCAGTAGGCACCCACCAAAGGCGCGCATTCAACTGTGTGTAAACATGCAACAAAAGTGTGCAAAAGACAATGCAATAAACTAAGCATTACTAAAAAGTAACTAACATTACTAGTTATTTCCATTTTAACATTAATTTCATTATTTATTATTTAAGAAGCCACTATAGTGAATTTCTATGTTAACCGTTAGTGTCCTCATACATGAAAAGCTTTACCCTCAAGTAATCAGCAACGAAACCCGCAGGTAATTAACTACAGGCATAACAGATATTTCCCCCAGGCGTACGAAGTGTCTCCTTCAGGCATAGAGTCTATTTACCACAGGAACGAAAGAATATTCCCTCAGGCCGAAATAACCACTGCCCTCAGGCTAAAGGTAACACTTCCCTCAGGCAAAGTAAAGCACTTCCCTCAGGCTAAGAAAGTAAATGGGCCAATCCCAACATAAAAACAAGAAAAACACATGCAATTCCTATCAAGGAAATTTAATAAACATTATTACAATGGCATACCCTCAGGTATCCGGCCAAATGGATAAATAGAGGAATGCACCCCCGGGGTGGTCCTAGATCCAAGAATCGATCCCAAATAGAATTTTAATATCACATTTACTTACCTATAAAATTCTAGGTCTTTAAAATAGCCCCAGCCTTAGCCACATGACACCCCAAATATGGGTCAGTAGCTCTATAACACACAAAAACACATGACAGTTGGAAAATAAACACCAAGCCACCTACCTTTAACACCCACGAACGATATACGCGAATGATGATCCTCATTTCTTCCTAGAACAATGTAGACATGAGATGAAAGAAAACCCTCTTAAACTTAAATAACTTCCCTTAGAGGAAGAATTGGCACGAACAACTTTAGAAGAGTGGAGGGCTTACCCGTGTGGTTCGAACGAGATCATCCGAGGCAGAAACAGATTCCCGACGTGCGACTGGTGGATCTCCAAAGCTCCGGCCTCCCTCTTCCGCTCCTCCTTCCCGTTCTAATCCTTCCCTATAAACAGGGGGGCTACAACTCATTTTAAGTGAAAAAAACAATGTACACGGCGTGTAATTCCAGATACATGGTGTGTACTTCCCAGTTTTTTTACTGTTCCCCTAGAGGTTTCCCACGAGCATGGAACTGTTCACCTGCCGAAATGAACACACGACGTGTCTCCTTGAGTACACGGCGTGTTCTATCGCACAGCTGGCCACTGTCTTATTATTCGCCTACCGAATGACTACACAACGTGTAAGGGACCACTACACGGTATGTAGTCAGTCTTTAAACCCTTCATCGCTGACATGACTACACACCCTGTGTACTCATCCCACAAGGCCAAAAGTAATTGGCGTGTGGAAAACATACACGGAATGTACTTCCAAAATGTTGGATTTTCCCCCATTTTATTTATTTTCTGAAAAACACTTAAGGAAAAGCGAAAAGAAGAAACTCATACCTCAGAATTAAGAACCGAGTTCTTACATTTATACACAATATAATCATTAAATTAAATAAAAATACATAAATTGTATTAATAGAAATATAATTGACATAAGTTTAGTTTAAAACCAAATTAAAATTCAATTTAAATTTATAAGTAATTTAAATGAGATGACAACTTTCAATTAAAATTAAGTACTTTTCACTATTTATCAAAAAATTAACCTTAACAGAAAATTGTCAAAAAATACCCAAAATATAATTTTTACAAGAATATTTTAAAAAATAATATTAATCTTAAAAAAACAAAATTTTATATGTTTCATAAAAATAAATTTGATTCAAAATCAAAAAATGCAATGAAAAAGCAAGGTTTCGAGAAGTGTATTTTTTACAGGCATAAGAGTTTTTTATATTAACTATTTGTCTAATATTAGTCATTATATTGGTATAATTTAAAAATTATATATATATATATTATATAATTTTCTTTTAAATACATAATCATTATGTATCAATTTTAAATAACTAAAATTGTGAAATAATATGCACTCTAAAACATTTTTTAGAAAACCTCCTTTTCAAACCCAAAAAATAACATATTCTAAAATCCAATACAATGTTTATTCAAAATTAGTTATGTATAATAAATATTACTAAATAATTATATTTTTACTTTAAAAAATTATCAATCATTTAATGTTTTCATTTAACTAAATGAATCAACATTTTACAAAAATTGATATTTTCACAATTCATTGAAAAATTAGTATTTACCAAAACATCCAAAAATTTCACTATAAATTATATTTGATAATATGAATTAGAAAATTATTAGAATTTTATAAATAAAATTTAAAAATATATTTCAATTAATTATAATATATTTTTTAAATGACAATAAAAATGATTCTTTAAAAGAATGTATTTTTAATGAATATAAATTCTTTAATAAAATATGAATAACTAATTATAGAGAATTGAAAAATAAATTTTATTTTTGTAATAAATTTATATATATATTTCAAAAATTAGTCTATATTATTCATACCCTCATTCTGAACTGCTCATTTATAATAATATTATTTCTTGTTCATTGAATTTCGATGTAGCAAGTCATAAATGCTTTGAAGAAATTCTCTGTTTCATGTAGTAGTACCTATATAAAAATTTTATTTGAATTAATTTGGAAAAAATCATATAATATAAGTATTTTATTATGTTTTAAATAATTCCCATTCTGGGAATAATCAAATAACAACTTGAATCATTCAACACATGTGATTCCTGAGACATATTAAGATGAAAAAAGGGCTGATAATTAAAATAATGAATAATGAGGAATTATATAACATGATAAAATCAATGATACACAGGAATGTGTAAACTATATAAAAAATGAATCCATAAAAATAATTCATGCATATCCATTCATGCATTATAACAATGTGTTTTTTGGATAAACTCTCTTTCACAATATAATGATAATTATGATATATAAACATTATCCAATGAATTGTAGGGATATATAATTCCAATACCTCATATCATATTCAAACCATGTATATATGTATGTGAGCCACATATATTATAAAATATATTAATGTATTACATAAAATTTAATCCCATGATTATTAAAATTTGGATCAATACATTGAAGTAAAAAAATTAATTATGGATATCTAAACCAAGATGAATACCCTTGAGTGAATATAGGAATGAGTGTTCACTATAGAAATGTTTGGAATTCAAAATCAGAAGATAAATTTTGAAAAAAGGGGTATATAAATATTCATGAAATTGAATAGTTAAATTGTAACGAGTCTCTCATAACATGAAAATAATAATTAATTTAAATTTGATATGTAAAATTATAACCTAACATGAGATGTTGTGAAAAAAACATATAATATAAAGTGGGTGTCTCAATAAAGAAGAGAATGAGAGTATTGATTACCCTAAGTTGAATCTTCTAAGTGTGTGTGAGGATCAAATTATGAGTTTCATACAACCCTATTAGGAACATAGAGATGGAAGAGTAGAAACAGTTGTGCTCTATGACTTTTGAGTGTGGATGAATGGAAGACATTGCAGGGTATTATAGAAAATGAGAGAGGAATAAATTATTAATTTCTAAAAATAGTTTTCAAACTCCTTATGATAATGAATTCATAACCAAAAACCATTACTTGTTTTTTTGACAATGAATTATATCAAATTGAGGAGGATCTAATTATTTTATATTGATAATAACTAAACTCTTCAAAATAATTCATTTGGTGATGTTGAAGTGAGTCCTGTTTATCGATAATATATTATTATCCATTAAAATATAATATATGTTTTATAGGATACATAAAGGAATTTAAAAATTATTCAAATAACCTAAAAATTAATTTTAATGTGTAAAATGATTTTTTTCGATACTCTTTTCGATATTTATTACATCTCGTTTGATCTTTTATAATGTTATAAAACATAAAGTATAATTATACTATATTTTATTTTTATGGAAATATTCAATTACCATAAAAAACTGTGAAACATTCACTATTGGATAATTTTTATGTGAATTTATAAAAAGAATATTCATTAAATCAAAATAATTAAAAAAATATTGGAATATTTCCTTGTAAATAAAAAATACCCATTTATTGAAAATTATTGGGTTTTTTGAAAATAACTATTTTTAAGAACCTTTTAAAATTACATTTGAGTTAATAAAATTATATTATCAATTATATTTAATAAAAAACCCGGTAATAATAATATATTTTTAATAATAAATTTTTTAAAAAATTATTCAATTCACGAAAATAGTTTCTTTATTGAAACAATTTATTTTCCAAAAATGAAATTTCTGTTTCGCCATATCAAATTAAAATTTGTATCAAAATTATTTCTCAATTATTATAATATAAACAATGATAGATATAATATTTTTTATTAAATATATAAATATGAAAACACTTATTATTTGGGTATAGATACATAACTCTTTATTATACCAATGAATGTCATAAGAGTATGGTGTGCAATGATGAAATTTTCTTATGGATGATTGAAAAATATTTATTGGGCCATGATTTATATGAGCTTAAACTTCTCCCATATTGTATTTTATTCATGCATTATTTGTGGGATTTATATGTTAGATTTTTCCAGGAATCTTTCCATTGATGTTTTCTCCCTCGGAATCTCAAGTAAATGGGCTTCATAGGGTATGATCTTACATGTCGAGGTCATCGCTTTCATTTTATGTTTCAATTGGATTAATTAGAATCCTATATATTAATATATATAACAATAATAAGATCATTTTATAATGGATAGACTATCGACAATTATAATACCAAAAAATCTTCTAAATTTGACTTGTTATAACTTATATCGATCGAATATAACCAATGTAGAGCACGTGATATTTGTAATTTAATTTCATAATAATGTCGATACACATTAAAAATATTAATTCCATTTTTAAATATTCATCTCATTTTATGTATTACATAAATGGTGTGCATACATTTATCTAGTAATCGATGTGTTTCAATCAATGTTATCTACAATTTATTCCAAACATAAATAGTTATATGTATTCAAATCCATTAAAATTTTTCATATAGAGATTGTTAATAAACTAAATCATAAGCATTGTGAGTGTCAAACTAGGTGTGTATTTTGGAAAAAATTTCATGAATTGGGTGTGTATTGATTAAAGACTAAAAATCCTATTTTCATGGTTATTACCCTTCTATACAGCTTTGTGGGAGTAGGTATGAAGTTGTTTTATCTTAGTAGGGATATTATTTCATGGTGAAACACAAAATATATACAGAAAAAAAAATTATGATGCCATCTTAAACATATATATATATATGCCCTAGAGTTATAACTATGGGTTTTATAAAAATTACGAAATCTAATAACATATATATGTATACTAATATCTAAAATTAACTGAACACTAATATAATAAGAAATATACATAACAAAAAAAATAACATAAATTGTAAAATAATTTCATTATTTATATAATAAATCTCATATTATGTAGCAAGACATTTGGGTGAAATGGTTTATTGACATTAATATTACATACAAAGATATTTTTATACAACTTGTAAAATTTTCATTAATTACACTTCTCAAAATACTTTATTACATATCAAACATGATATGATCATATTTATTAACTAGTTATTGGAAACATGTGAAAATAGTGAGCTCAATAGATCGTTAAGTGGAAAAATATCATATTGAATCAGATCAAAACCATGATGGAGAACAAAAGTATGAAAATAAATATCTATTAGGAAATAATAATACAATAATTGATAATAATATAGCATGTTATAGATACATAACAACATAAAAATAATGTTATTGAGTAATTATTATTATTACATGGTGGAAAATACATATCATTAATCATAAAATTATTCATCTTGATATAAAAACATGGAATGATTTTAAAATAATTCATAATTAGTAAATCATGGTATTTCATTGAAATGAAATAAATCCTAATTTTTTTATAACTTGATAAATAACAAAAAAATTGTAATAACAATTATAATAGGAAAAAATTGTGAGAAAACACATTATATGGATGTTAATGTGAACTACAACAATATTTCAATTCTTTAAAAGCTGAGAAATCCTATTATAACCACACCTTTAGGAACATACACATGTGTTTCTTGCATTACTATAACACGAGGTATAAAATTAAATCAAGGAATTTGAGGATGATTGAGGACCCCCTATTAATTATCCATAAATATTTCTTAAACATAAAATCAACCATAATAATATCATAATGAATCCCTAGAAATGAAACATTTTACATAACTTTTAGAAACCCACATTTAAAATGGCTATTAGGAATCATAGAAAATAATGAATCTATTTTTCTAGAAGGAAATATACCATGATGAGTTAGATAATATTACCAAAACCTTACCTCATTATAGGTAATATATTGGGTAAAATATCAGTGAACATAAAAATGATTTCAAAATATCATTTCAGAGTTATTATAAAATATTATGTGAATAATACATGAAAAATCATTCTGAATTGGAAATTTATAGAAAATAAAATAAAATATTATAGTTATTTTAATTTAAAAGTTCATTTAATTGAAATGAGATAACATTGTAATAAATCTAAACTGGTAAATAATGAATAACATGAATTTAATAATCATGTTAGACCATTTAAAAAAATATAAGAAAAATTAAAATATTCTTATTTGATAAGAGGTGTAATGAAAAATTTTAAGAATATAAAAAAATAAATGGTTGTATATCCATAAACAAAACTATTTTTATTTTGATAAATAATTATTATGAATATATTATCCATAGTTATGAATGTGATTTATTCTTACCAATGTTATAGGTTTATTTTGGAAAATTTTTATTCAAAGAAGATATTTATGATAAATATACATAATTTATAAATTGAAAAAGAGTGAATGCCATGTAAAAATTGGATTGTTCGGATCAAATAATACAAGAATTTAATATTCAAGTATGAAACCCATTGAACTAATGAATGCTAAATTGATATGATGAAACCTATACCTTGAATTCCCACTTATTTGGATGTAATATGATCTCTTATATTAAAAAGTAATTTGCAGAATAATATTAATCATATTAATATTTATATTCATAATATATTATTAAATTCTTTTATAATTGTTATATATTTGTATTTAATTTAATTTCAATCAATTTTTAAAATCGAATGTGAGTAATCATAATTACTTTGATATAGATTCATATTATGTATAGGTTTTCTTAATTATTCCTGAAAATTATGTCACGCATTGATTATTAACGTTTTTAAATTGGTTTTTAATTATAGTTTTTAATTTTTTATATTTATTCTTTCAATTATGTACATAATATTCCTGCAGATGAAATTGACGACCAACATCTTTCAATGAATTTTTACAAATGAATTTTGGTAACTATATTAAAGAGTTATGTGCATATATTAAAATTATATAACAATAATAAATAATTATTTTCTTATGAATACCATATATTAATTTACAAATTACATAATTTAAAAAAAAAATTAGTTTTTATTGCTGGTGATTAAACATGGTCAATAATAGTATGCATCAATCTATGTGTAATTATAGAAATAATAGATATTTTTGTTATGATTTCCCTATCAATGATGGTTAATGACATTATTTAGATATTATTAAGGTGAATAGTCATAATTTCCATGAGTTATATGAATATGATAAATGAAGAATAATATTTAACTAATAAAAAATCAACTTTTCCACTATGTATATTCATTTTATGTTGTTAGATTTAAAATGATTTTTTTATTTATAATATTGATTATGGAATTTCAAATTTTTATTTAGAGAGTATATATCAGGAAATAAAAACCATATGTATTCTCCAAAAAAAATTCTACAAACATCCATAAAACGTGGTGATGGAAAGTGAAAAATTTAATTCATAGAGGTTGTATTCTGCCAACAAACATTAGAAACATCTTCAAATATATTATTGAATCAGAGGGAAATAGTTAATTGATATAATATAAATATACAAATTAAAAATATTATATATTATTATTTTATTATAAATATATTTTAATAGTTTTGGTAGATATTGGAAGACATGTAAAAAGAAAATGAGTTACGATTTATGTAACACTTATGTTGAGAATTCAATTCTACTCATGAATAACCATTTGTGATTGAGGGACATGGGGAAAATTAATGACTGTATAGTCATGAAAATTTATATTTGGGATATATAATACCTAAGATTAGTATATGTTCAACATAATTTTTAATTATGGATGTTTTATGGAATGGGCTGATGTGAGATCCACTTTTAGCTGAAAAAGATGGAAAAATAATTTGAAAATATTGTTTGGGAAGGTGTAATAATGAAATTGTATGATAATTAGAAGATTTAGGTGGGGAAACTCATATAATAGATGAATATATAACATACAACCTAGAAATGATATCCTGGATAATATTAGATTCATATTCATATAGTTAAATTCAATTAATAATACATTACCCATCTTAACACTTATCAATTTGGATTTTTATTTGTCCATGGTGTTTATTTTATCAAAAAAAATAAAATGGGAATCCCATTATTGTATTTTTATTTAATAAATCCAAATTATGACTTTATTAAATCTAAATAAAATTCTAAATATATTCAATTTTTCTTTTATATTAAAAAATTTAATATTTAGAAAACCCATTATTATTTAAAATAGAATTTTACTAATTAGTTATAAATAATATTATTTATCATTTATTAATAATTATTTTATTACAAAATAATATAATGTTATGTTTTAATATAGCATTCAAATACTAATTTTAAATATATTCTTTTATGTTTATTATATATAATCAATCATTTAAAAAATAGACTTCTTTTGGAAATTATATTTTTTCAATAGTGATAAATATTTATCATGCCAACAAAAATTTTATAAAAAAATGAAATTTGTTTCATTATATAAATTGATCACGATTATTAAAAATAGTAAAATATTTTTATTAAATTTAATTTGTAAATTTTATAGAAATTAAATTTAATATTAGTGTTCATAACTTGTAGAAAAAATTTTACAAACCATGTATATTATAAATATAAAATGATCATTGTTTTCTTAGATATATTTATATATATTTTTAATATGTGGTAACTTCAATTGATAACTAAGAATTTAATTTTTTCAATATAAATATATTAATTAGTAATTTTTTAAGTTAACATTGTCTAAATATTATTTAATTATTATGCAATAGAAGCTAACCACATGATATATTATTAAGGAAAATTAGTTAATAAATTATTAGTACATGACAATAAAATATCCTAAAATATAATTTCATCCTTGAAATTTTGTTACTCAAATGAAAAATTTGATTGTAATTTTCTCTCATCACATACGTGTTCTAATGTATCCTTTTCAAACATATGGTTTCACTATTAACCAATAACAAGGCGAATGGTCTTATTCCTTTGATCCTTGTCTCATTTATCCATGATGTAGAAATAATTTCATTTATATGATAGGTTATGTTAAAAATTTATGAACATTGATAACAGTACATGTGATGTATCTATTATGTACATCCTAAAAAGTTATACATGAAAATAATAATAAATTGAGAGACATGTGGATGTATTTTGAAGATATATTTCATAACCCCGACATGATCAATGGTCTCGATTGGATTAAGGAATCTAGGGATCATCATCTATTTCTTCACAAATATCAAAACCCGCTACCATAGATATATTCAAAGTAATTCATTACAACCAAATTCAATCTCTTTATCTCATAATTTATTATCATTAAAACTCATTTGTAAACATTGTTCTACATTAAAATTATGTTCATTGGATTTCACCTTCTCAATTATTTCATTATCATGGTTATAACCTATCAGCCTTTTCTCTCTAGCTTCGTCCAATAATGTTTTATTTCTACATTACTTTTTATAAAGAGCCTAAAATTATGTATTTAGATTAGTATAGTGAAATATTATTTTATGAGATATATTCTATGGATATTTTTTGATCCCATTATCCTTCAAATTATATCATACAATATTTCAAAATATAATCTAGTGTTCGAATATCCCTCTCAATATGTCTATCTATTTGATGGGGACAAAAACTAAAGAAACTAATACATAACTCCAATGGGTTATGAATACTTCTCTATGTCCTTATGGTAAACCATGGATATAAAATATATAAAATAGATAATAGTGCTTCATGAAGCCATACAACTTCCCTTATGTTCAACATGGTAAGTGGTCAAGGAGAGAAATACTATGTAAAACTGAAGTGCCCAGATCAGTGTGAATCACTGAGAGGGGGAGGGGGTGATTCAGTGATCCCTTAAAACTTTTTACTAATTGATTCTTGATCAATTAAACCTCTATGGCTGGTTAAAGCCTCGATCCACTCTTCTTGTATCTCTCAACCTTTCCCGGATAATGCAGTAATGAAAAGGCACAGGACACAAGGATTTACAAGGTTCGGCACCAAAGGCCTACATCCTTGCCATGCTCTCTCAGCATGGATTCTCCCATTATAATCTGTTAGTATTACAATGGTCGATACAGCTTCCCACCATATCTCTCCTGAGTCCCACAGGAGGGTCTTTATACTGCTTCACACAGTGTTACCAGAGTCCCACTGGCCTGCTCCAGAATCCCACTAAAGACTTCTTCTCCCTGAGTCCCACAGGGTCTTCTCCTGGCTCCTCGAGTCGCACGAGTAGCTCTTCTTCACTTTAAGTTCTTCAAGTAACTTCAGCAGTCTGGGATAAAGACTGATGGCCTTGCTCTTCTCTTCTGATCACTTGTGGTTGATCAGGCTCTTCGCAATCTACTGCAAACTCAGACAATACATATCTTTCACTTCAGTCTGGCTCAGTCTCAGTTGCACACCACTGATTTAGCACTGTTCACGTGTGCACGTGCATGCATGCATGCACTCTCCTTTTCTTCCTCTTGGTGCAGTAGACCCACAAAGGGTGTAGTCACTTTAAGCACACACCTTCACTGAACTTCACACACTTTATCCAATTTGTTTACACACTTAGAGTGTGTTCTACTTTTGTGTGGGTCACCCCTTATTCTTCTTCTAATGTGTATACACTCTTAGTGCACACATTAGGTTCGACCACTTCTTTAATTTGCACACACAAATTCTTCACTTTGCACACACTTTAGACTTGGCCTATTCTCCTCTTCTTGTTGCACACCCTTAACCCGTAGGTTGTTCTTCAATTTTGCACACACAAAATGTGTCTTCACTTGGTGCACACACAAGGTCACAGCCCTCGGCCTCTTCAAATGCACACACTTAAAGTGTGTTCTTATTGTTGTTGCACACACTTAACCCATAGGTGGTTCTTATCTTCACTATGCACACAAGGCATGTAGGTCTCGGCCTTCACTTGAATTGCACACACACAAATAGTGTGGTCTTCCTCCTTTTGCACACACACGGCCACGGCCTTCTCTTTTTTTTTCTTTTTGCACACAAGGCTCAAAGCCTTGGCCTCGGGTTCTTCTTCTCGACTTGGCACTCAAAGGGTGCAAGGGCTCGGCCTTCCTCCACTATTTGCACACACACTTCCCACGGCCCTTTCTTTATTCTTGCACACAAAATACTCGGCCTTCTCAATGGGGAAAGGTGTGGTGGCCTTGGGTCGCGCAAGCCACAAGGGTGGTACTGCCTCTGGTGCGCAAGATGCACTGGCTGAGGGGCGCGCAAGACCTCCTACCCGCGAGGCGCGCAAGTGCAACACCCGCGGGGTCTTCCTCCTGCCGCGCAAGGGTGCGGGCAGAGAGGGAACAAGCCTCGGGCGCGCAAGAATGCTGCGGCCACGAGCTCTTCCTGCCGCGCAAAGGATTAGCGCGCAGGGGACTTCAGCCGCGCAAATATAATTTGCGCGGGGCTTCAACATCACGAGGCAGAGGTGCACTCACGGTTCTTCGGATCTTCAACAAAAGATCAGCGCATCAGCAAGCGGCATAGAGGGCTCGGCCTCATTTTTATAGGCAGAGACTGCCTCAGATTATTCGCGTGCAATAACTTCAAAATCCCGAGATATTCGGGTCTTTAAAAATCTTCCAAATCTTGAATTTACTCCTCTGTCTAACGCGGGTTCTTTCATTATTTTCTTCCTCCTCGTGCATGCGATTTATAACGCATGCACGGCCTCTGTTTAGGCACAAATCATGCAAAGCTCGAATACATCGAGGCCTCGGCAACGTTGTTTGCCTCGGCCGAACTCAAAATGCTCCCCTCGTTGCATGCATGCATATTTTATAGCATGGCTGTGTTCAGTACATCCAGACGAACTCAATGGACCCTTCGGCATTGAAAATGGTGGCCCAGAGCTCGAAATCGGTGCTCGGGTGGCCTCTGGTTTGACGGCGGCTGCGGGTGGCTTCGGGGAGACCTCGGACGAGCTCGAGGTAGAGGACGAGCTCTCGGCCGTCGGATCGGGCGATCAGAAGACTTTGGACGGCCTGGATCTGATGATCTCGCGCGGGATTAGATGTCCGGCTTAGATCGTCCGCGCGATGAGTCGGACGGCCATGATCACTCCCGCGGAAAAATTCCGCGTCCCACATCGAAACGGCGGCCTGTTTTTCCACGCTTTATCACCTAAGCGCTGGGGGAAAGCGCTCAGTTGAATTCTCTCCCCTCCCGGTGCCACCCCGCACCGGGTTCTCTCTGCGGGCGCGCTATGCGCCCACCTTGCTCCCTGCGGGCGCGCTCCTAGCGCCCAATATGCACACACCTGGTGCGCGGGCTTCACCACCGCGTGCCCTGCGCTCCTCCGGGCGTTCCCCAGCACCTCTGTGGTGTCTGCGGGTGCGCCCCTGCCGCCCTGAGCTCGCCCCATGGGTTCCCCCTTGGGCGTGGCGCCTTAGGCCCACATGAGCCTTGGGGTTGAACCCACAAGGTGCTCACGGGCAGGCCAATTTTTTTTGGCTAAGTCTTGAATAAGACTTTGTAAAAACAAAGTCCTCCATGTAAAATATGCCAAGTGCCACTTGCCCTTCAAGGCATTCTTTTCCTTCATCTTCTTCTTGAGAATTCAAACATTAATCTTCTTGATTAAAAACAACTCCTCAATTCATAATTCTTCTTCACCATCTCATTTTCAACTTAGGAGAGAATTCTCAAGGATCTTCATCAACCGAGCTACTTGATCAATTATTTCTTCTTCATTAGAATTCCTCCATTCTTCTTCAACATTTATTCATCACTTTGTAATGGAATTCACGAAGGGTCTTCATCTTCAACTGAGCTCCTAAATCACTTAAATTCTTCAATGTGCTTCATTGATCTAATCAGAGATCAATTGGATCAACTTCAAATTCACATTCACATGCACTAAGAGTTAGTACATGGACTTCATTAAACCACTTCATCCACTTAGAAGTAGTGAATGGATCATCTTGCTTCTTCAACTCCTCATGCATTGTCACTACAATGCATGGTCTTCTAAACATGTTGTGACTTTGTATCATCAGGATACAAGTTCTATGAACTTATAGAGCAGCTCAACAATCGTCAGATTTTCTTAGAGAATGTTTCAAATCATCATCTCCTATGTCACTTAGTGAATCTCCTAAGTGACATGCATTTTGGTACCATGGCCATTCTCCTTCATCACCATCACCATCACATCCTTTGACATTCACATCTTGACTCCTTGACATCCATTCATTCCAAGACAACTTCATGCCTCATTGACAACAAATGCAACACATTGCACTTCAATCTCCCCCTTTGTATTTGTTGTCAATACACTCCTTCAGCACATATGAATGGGTCAATATGTGTGCCAATATTTCTCCCCCTTATTTGAAATCAAATGCAAAGGTGTGGTGTGGTTCTCTTTCAAAAATCTCTTCCTCCCTTTGAAAAGTATTTTCTTGAAAAACACTGAGAGAGGGATGATGTCACATGTTCTTCTTTAGCAAAGAACCTTTAGTAGATCAACTCTAAGTCTACTTGGGCTAACCCGGTGTAGAAAACAAGAGTGATGTAACCAAGGAACTCAATGCTGTCCAACATTCACTGTACATGTGAAATCATGCTTCATGGGTTTGAAATTTTTCAGATATAACAATGAATTGCTAAATCCTGCACACACTTCACAAAACTTATTAGAAAGTTCAGTGCAAAGATAAAGTTCCCCCATTCATCCATTTGTCTTCAATCCATACTCCCCGTTAATTGACATGATAAACTCAATTAAGAAACAAGGGATGAAAGTATGATTGGAATACCTTCACTTTTCTCAAGATGGTATTAATCTAAGAATGCCATCTTCTTCAGATTGGCTCCCCCTCAAGGGGTGCACTCCATTCCTTCCAAACCATTCTCCAGCTGAGAAATGATCATCATCTTCAATTCCCTGCAATGTCAGCACATGTAAATACCAATAGTATAAGGGAATAAGATGGAACCTCCTTGGTTCATCAATGTGAACAACAAGGTTGAGAAGATTCTCTCAACCGAGAAGTCCCATTTTCACCAGTCTTCACACTTGCACATTTGATCTTTATTGATGATTGTGCTGGTGTGGTTCTCAAAACATCTTCATGTGAAACCTTCTTCTTCCCTTTTGCTTTAGCAATTGCTAGAGATTCATCTTCAACTCTTTGTAGTTCTCTGGCAAGTTGCAACTGATGTGGCCATATGACAAGTAAATCATTTGGAAGAGTGGCCTCAGTTTTGGAAGTTCCACATGGTTCTTTGGATGCAGCTAAGCTACCTTTCTTAGGCAACTTATTTTCAATCAATCCCTTCTTCTTCTGGATTGATTGCCTTTTGGAGTTCAGTCTGCTTCTATTTAGTTTCATGGCTTCTTTACAAAGGTCCATGATGTGTCCTTTCTTTCCACAGTAGAAGCATTTCTTGGTGGTCCTACTGGATGACTCACCCTTCTTGCATTTGAATTCCAAGGAATTCTCTTCATTCTTCAAACTCTTATTGGGAGCATCTTCCACTTTCTTCTGCTTGCTTCCCAAGGAATCCTTTTGAGCCAGGTTCTGTGATCTTTTCTTCTTTTGAGCTCTGGATACAGTTGGAGACTGACATGTATCTTTTTGACCACTTTTGCAATCATCCCAGATGTTGTCAAGTAATCCAAATCTATTTGCAGTAAACAGATGTCTCTGGACCTGTGGATGTTGCTTCTTTACTTCTGGCTTGCTCCCCCTAGGCATGGGCTTCCTCTGTGCTTTGGCATTCAGTGGATTGTACCAACAATCCTTTGCACAATGCCTATACTTGTTACAACACCAACATTGACCCACAAATCTTGACCTCTTGATTCCTTCTGATTGTAGGGTACCTGTCTTGAATTGTTGTGATGCTTCAGGAGAGCTTTCTTTCTTCATTGTCTTCATCCATACTTGTTTGGAATTATTTTTCCATCCTGAACTTTTTGTGGAAACACAATTAGAAGCATCAGTACAAGATGGTATGGATGGTACCTTCTTTCTAGAAGTTGTTGCACTTTCACTAGAGGATGTCTTGCTTTTAGAATCATCCTTCTCAAAGCTCACTTGAGTAGCAACATTTCTTCTTACAGCTGACTGGGAGGCTTTAGCTTTGGGTGATTGCTGATTTTTCAATATCACATCTAGTTCTAAGCATTTCATATTGAGGGAGTTCTTCTCATCCTCAATAGTTCTTAGCTTTCCTTCCCAATTCTCCACCAGTAGTTTCATCTGGTCTTCATGCACTTGCTTTATTTCAAGTAATGAATTGTCAAGCTCCTTCACCCTGTTTACTTTGTCTTCAAGTTGAGCGTCTCTGACATTCATTGAAACTTTGTGCCTCTTTTCCAGTGCATGGAAAACATCCTTGATTATTATCATAAAGATTTCTTTCTCAGAAAGGCTTCTCTGCAATTCTTCAGCAGTGTCTTCATATCTTTCATTGCAGAGAGATACTGTTTCATCTTTGGCATTTACCAGCTTTCTGAGAGTGTTGGTTATGCCAACCCTTTTTGCCAATTGGACTTCTAGAGAATTGGCTTCATCTTCTAGCTGTAATTTTTCTTCTTGAAGATCAATGAGGCCTGTAGCTATACACATTGCAACTTCCTTGGGGACTCTCTTCTGAAGATATTTGATTGCATTTAGAAGATCATTGTTTCTTCCATCTTCATCACAGCCAGAGCAGGCTTCATCAGAAGAATGATAAAAGGAATTGTCATCTGATGTGACTTTCACATTTCTTTCCATAGAAGGAGTTTCTCTGATTGCACCAGCCTTCTTCTTCATCTTCTTTGCCTGTTTCTTCTTTCTATTTTTCTGAGTCTTGGCAGATATCTCCATTTGAGGCTGGTCACTCATTTCCTCAAATCTGCACTCCATAAAGACTCCCTTGGATCTTTTAGAGGTAACCTGCCTCTGATACCAATTGAAGTGCCCAGATCAGTGTGAATCACTGAGAGGGGGAGGGGGTGAATCAGTGATCCCTTAAAACTTTTTACTAATTGATTCTTGATCAATTAAACCTCTATGGCTGGTTAAAGCCTCGATCCACTCTTCTTGTATCTCTCAACCTTTCCCGGATAATGCAGTAATGAAAAGGCAGAGGACACAAGGATTCACAAGGTTCGGCACCAAAGGCCTACATCCTTGCCATGCTCTCTCAGCATGGATTCTCCCATTATAATCTGTTAGTATTACAATGGTCGATACAGCTTCCCACCGTATCTCTCCTGAGTCCCACAGGAGGGTCTTTATACTGCTTCACACAGTGTTACCAGAGTCCCACTGGCCTGCTCCAGAATCCCACTAAAGACTTCTTCTCCCTGAGTCCCACAGGGTCTTCTCCTGGCTCCTCGAGTCGCACGAGTAGCTCTTCTTCACTTTAAGTTCTTCAAGTAACTTCAGCAGTCTGGGATAAAGACTGCTGGCCTTGCTCTTCTCTTCTGATCACTTGTGGTTGATCAGGCTCTTCTCAATCTACTGCAAACTCAGACAAACAATATCTTTCACTTCAGTCTGGCTCAGTCTCAGTTGCACACCACTGATTTAGCACTGTTCACGTGTGCACGTGCATGCATGCATGCACTCTCCTTTTCTTCCTCTTGGTGCAGTAGACCCACAAAGGGTGTAGTCACTTTAAGAACACACCTTCACTGAACTTCACACACTTTATCCAATTTGTTTACACACTTAGAGTGTGTTCTACTTTTGTGTGGGTCACCCCTTATTCTTCTTCTAATGTGTATACACTCTTAGTGCACACATTAGGTTCGGCCACTTCTTTAATTTGCACACACAAATTCTTCACTTTGCACACACTTTAGGCTTGGCCTATTCTCCTCTTCTTGTTGCACACCCTTAACCCGTAGGTTGTTCTTCAATTTTGCACACACAAAATGTGTCTTCACTTGGTGCACACACAAGGTCACAGCCCTCGGCCTCTTAAAATGCACACACTTAAAGTGTGTTCTTATTGTTGTTTCACACACTTAACCCATAGGTGGTTCTTATCTTCACTATGCACACAAGGCATGTAGGTCTCGGCCTTCACTTGAATTGCACACACACAAATAGTGTGGTCTTCCTCCTTTTGCACACACACGGCCACGGCCTTCTCTTTTTTTTTTCATTTTGCACACAAGGCTCAAAGCCTTGGCCTCGGGTTCTTCTTCTCGACTTGGCACTCAAAGGGTGCAAGGGCTCGGCCTTCCTCCACTATTTGCACACACACTGCCCACGACCCTTTCTTTATTCTTGCACACAAAATACTCGGCCTTCTCAATGGGGCAAGGTGTGGTGGCCTTGGGTCTCGCAAGCCACAAGGGTGGTACTGCCTCTGGTGCGCAAGATGCACTGGCTGAGGGGCGCGCAAGACCTCCTACCCGCGGGGCGCGCAAGTGCAACACCCGCGGGGTCTTCCTCCTGCCGCGCAAGGGTGCGGGCAAAGAGGGAACAAGCCTCGGGCGCGCAAGAATGCTGCGGCCACGAGCTCTTCCTGCCGCGCAAAGGATTAGCGCGCAGGGGACTTCAGCCGCGCAAATATAATTTGCGCGGGGCTTCAACTTCACGAGGCAGAGGTGCACTCACGGTTCTTCGGATCTTCAACAAAAGATCAGCGCATCAGCAAGCGGCACAGAGGGCTCGGCCTCATTTTTAAAGGCAGAGACTGCCTCAGATTATCCGCGTGCAATAACTTCAAAATCCCGAGATATTCGGGTCTTTAAAAATCTTCCAAATCTTGAATTTACTCCTCTGTCCAACGCGGGTTCTTTCATTATTTTCTTCCTCCTCGTGCATGCGATTTATAACGCATGCACGACCTCTGTTTAGGAACAAATCATGCAAAGATCGAATACACCGAGGTCTCGGCAACGTTGTTTGCCTCAGCCAAACTCGAAATGCTCCCCTCGTTGCATGCATGCATATTTTATAGCATGGCTGTGTTCAGTACATCCAGACGGCGGCTGCGGGTGGCTTCGGGGAGACCTCGGACGAGCTCGAGGTAGAGGAAGAGCTCTTGGCCGTCGGATCGGGCGATCAGAAGACTTTGGACGGCCTGGATCTGATGATCTCGCGCGAGATCAGATGTGCGGCTTAGATCGTCCGCGCGATGAGTCGGACGGCCAGGATCACTCCCGCGGAAAAATTCCGCGTCCCACATCGAAACGGCGGCCTGTTTTTCCTTCATCTTCTTCTTGAGAATTCAAACATTAATCTTCTTGATTAAAAACAACTCCTCAATTCATAATTCTTCTTCACCATCTCATTTTCAACTTAGGAGAGAATTCTCAAGGATCTTCATCAACCGAGCTACTTGATCAATTATTTCTTCTTCATTAGAATTCCTCCATTCTTCTTCAACATTTATTCATCACTTTGTAATGGAATTCACGAAGGGTCTTCATCTTCAACTGAGCTCCTAAATCACTTAAATTCTTCAATGTGCTTCATTGATCTAATCAGAGATCAATTGGATCAACTTCAAATTCACATTCACATGCACTAAGAGTTAGTACATGGACTTCATTAAACCACTTCATCCACTTAGAAGTAGTGAATGGATCATCTTGCTTCTTCAACTCCTCATGCATTGTCACTACAATGCATGGTCTTCTAATCATGTTGTGACTTTGTATCATCAGGATACAAGTTCTATGAACTTATAGAGCAGCTCAACAATCGTCAGATTTTCTTAGAGAATGTTTCAAACCATCATCTCCTATGTCACTTAGTGAATCTCCTAAGTGACATGCATTTTGGTACCATGGCCATTATCCTTCATCACCATCACCATCACATCCTTTGACATTCTCATCTTGACTCCTTGACATCCATTCATTCCAAGACAACTTCATGCCTCATTGACAACAAATGCAACACATTGCACTTCAAAAACAAATAAAATATTCTAAATTAATATGGAGATAAATAATAACCCAAATGAAATTATTTTCATTAAATATCTAGAGGAGTCCTATGGTGAAATAAATGATTATTTTCTTATGTTTCCATATATGTCTTGGTAATGGTTGAAACACACCATTTTTCTTTTTCAATTTAGATTTAAATTTCTTCAATACCTAGAATCCTTATGTATATTATGATGTTTTCACCCAAATACCATCAAAATAAATGTTTTTTCATAAATATATTCATATTCATAAATCTTAATTTAATAAGTAATGATGAGTTGCATAAATCATAAAAAATATAATTCTTCAATTACAGTTTTTATGGGACACATATCATTGGTCCATATATTAAACTCCATATTTTTCAATATCAAACACTCAAATATTATATATAGTTTCTATAGGTCTATATCATCTTTATAAGAATATTTAATAATTATATTGTTGGATGTTTGATATTCCATTTGGGAATAATAATAATTATCTCATCTAATTATGTGTTCCATATTTTTCCTTATAAAATCCATGAGTGTTGTGTCTATTTCAATACTCATCATGGACAATGTAGCATGGTATTTCATGCTAGGATCATCAACTAAATTAATTTCCTTCCATGGGTGATATTTTATTTTGAAATTATAATATATTATAAAGTTCAACATAAATCTTTCTCACATATTAAAATCAGACTATATTAATATACACTTCAATATTTTCGGAATAGTATAGATATCACACATTTCGTGATAGAGATGATTCCCCAAAACCTTTACTGCAAACCTTGAAGAATCCAACTACATATCATATGTCCAATAATGTTTCTCATGATTAATAAATTTTCTGGTAGCATATGAAATTAATATAACATTATGAATGGGGAATCAACCCAATAACTTTTTTTATGAATCATTGCTTATAACAACCCCTTCCATATTACATGTTAATTTTATAACATGAGTGGGGAGAAAAAAATTTATTAATTAATCAAAAATTATTTCACATTATTCATAAAAAAGTTACTTAAATTTCTACCATGTATGCATGATTTTTGGATTTGATAACAGGGATAAATTTCTCAAAAAGCATTGAAAATACCATAATAACTCAAGAATAATTCATATTATGGTTACAGTGATCAATTAAGTAATTACATTTTTTTCAGGTATGTTTTGATTTGTTATTTTATTCTCCCATTAATACGATAATGTTACCATAAACTCCAAAAATATAATCATAAAATAATTATCAATTTTTATGTCAATTATACATTTAAATCCAATAATGAATGATTGTTTTGTGGAAAGAAGTATGCTACAATATTGGAGATGGTTTGTCATACGTAAAAATGAGTAACGTTTCAATTTTTCAATGATCACTTTGTAAATTGGGTGAGTAATATTTTATCATTCCATAAGGATAATAATATCTTAAATAACACATTTTTTCATTAAATATACATTTATATATATCAACCATGAATTGTGGTGATTAAAAGATAGAATCACATATTTTTTGGAAGGTGGTAGTCTAGAAATACAAGATGGAAATTATCTTATTTTATTAAGTAAGATTTTATCAATTAAAATTATATACTATAACTTATGAATGATAAAGATGTCCTAAATATCATTTCAGAATGGAAATTATTCCCCCAAACACATAAAAAACTTTTTCATAACCCCTACATATTGGGATGTAAAAAATTTGTTTTTGGAATAGTGACTCAAGATATATAAATTTGTTGTAAATATCATATAAATTTTAACACCCCAAGCATAGACTGTATGTTTCCCTTTGAATAATACAATAGCTTGTATTGTACACAACATCAAGTTCAGACACATCAAAACCAATCAAACTATCCATTAGGAATAGTAATACCAAATTTTTGAAAATTTATAAAATTTATCTTTCAAAATGTACTTAATTTATTTTTTCTGAATATTGAAATTAGATAAGGGTTTATTATTGTTATTTATAAGAAAACATTAAATTTTTATGAATAGTGAAAAAACACTAATTTTTTTGTTAAAATTGAAATTTTTTTAAACTAATTAGTTATTTAATTTTAATATATTTTTTGTCAAAATAGATAAATAATACCTATATATGTTCAATTAATTTCAATGGGGTCATTTTATAATAAGTTTAGATATATAAAATTTTATCTAACATTTTACCGTCTTTTACCCACCTCTTAGGAGCATTTGCTAATTTGTATAAAACGTAATTTTACTGCTTTTGTGAGTTGATTTTTGAAAAATCCAAGAGACACGGTTTATATCAGTATGTAAAATGTGGTTCAATAAGATGAAAGTATTTTTTTGGCAGATAGTAACTTTTGACTTTTATTTACCATAGTTAAAAGTAAAGGTAATTAAGTGTAAATTTATTATTATAATTATTCTAACACGTGTCCTGATTCTGTTCGATAAGTGTAATTCGAAAAAAAACCTTTGGAATAAAAAATGACCCTCTTTGGTCCACTTGTATTAGATTAGGACATTTGTTATTATTTTATTTAAAGAAGAGTTAAAAGAGTTAAATTCCAAGTTTAATTACTAAACCATTTTTAATATAGGGATACAAAAAATATAAATTCAACTATAAATATTAATTATAAATCCAAAAATCTTTCCTACATAATGGTATTTATTTATAATTTTTATGAATTAAATAATTTGATATATTTATGACTGAATGATGATGTAGTAATTAACTTATTAATGAAATATTAAAATAATGGATATTATAAATATACAATTAATTGTAAATTGAAACATATGATGAATTAAACGAATTTTATAAGTTAATATTACATTTTTTATTGGGTAAATAAATTTTATTTGATGTTATAAAGTTTTTATGGATTTCAAAAAAATCAAATACTAAATAGTGTCAAAATTGACATAATTGAGTTTTTAAAACAAATATGATATTATTAATTGATATAATATTACTAAAAATATATTGTTCGGACAAAGGACATATATAAGGTTATATATATTAATTATAAACCATATGGGGTTATCTTGGATTGTTATATAATGTTTATTAACCATATAAAATAAACATACAAATAGATATGGTAAATGTCAAACTATTTAAATAATAGTTAAATCAAAAAGATATGGTTAATATAACAACATAAACCAGCCTAAAACCTATTGGTTGAGAGTTTTTAGACCAATTAAAATCTTATCCTATAAATAATTTATTTTTGAGTCATTAGAAACCGTAAATTATTTTATTATAAAATAATATTTCAATCTTTTCCAAATGCGACCCTCACCTCTCTAATTAAAGGGCATTTCCCCCTCTCATAATTTCACACAACCAAAACCATTTGGCTTGGCCAAAACCTTACCATAAATGATCTCAACATTCCTCTATTCATTCTAGAGGACTTCCATTGGTCATAAATCCAATATATGGATCCCTTTTGATCAAATCAAAAGGGAGAACCGGAATAAGAGGTAATATTTCATCAACTCTTTCAAGTTCTTTTCTTCTTCCACATCCTCCATCTTTATTGTTCCATTCTAAAATAATTAATACATTTTATTATATGTACATATATGTTATTATAAAAATGTTACAACCATATTAATTATTCTATCCATCATATGAATGACAAAGTCAACATACGTGGGTATGTATGGATTGTCATCTCTATGTCATGGTGTAGTTTGTTATTCAATGACTTCATTTTTTGGATGGGTATAATAATGAGTTTAAATGAAGTAAATAATACATAACATGTTATTTATTTTTTATATATGATACACCATCCAATTACACTCGATTTCACTGTCAATATAATGATATTGTCGCTCGTGCGTACGTACAGATTACTGTCTACACGAACGTAATGAGATTAATTCCCCATTGTAATAATTCAAGAATAATTTTCATTTTAAAACATAGAATAATTTTTTAGAACATAATATCATTCAAGATATGAATAAAATACATCCTATTTATAACAAACATGGCTTAATTAACTGAGAATTCAAAGGAAAACGGATCAGTTAATACCCAAAATGATTATATTACAAAAATATTATTAACAAAGAAAAATAATAGGATCATATATGATATCATATTTATGTATATAAATTTTTATAATTTAATTAAAATGATTTATCCATTATGAATGATTTTAACATACCCTCGAAAAAGGAAAAGTACAAGGTAAGGGTTATTTTCACAATTTCATTATTATCTGAGTTTGTTTTTACGTAAGTATCTACAGAGACCTCTTTATCATCCACATCCATGTTTTCATCAAAATGTATTTCAAAAAAATTAATATTTACTATAAAATTGGATAAAGTCATTTATAAACTTATTTTACCTTAAATTTTTTGAAATTAATCTTTCTGTTGTTTTCCAAACAAGTTACATTATGAAATTTTCGACAAAATTAAGGTAAGAATGTCTTTTTTTAACTTATACGGCTTGTGTGGCTATTTTCTACTTTTATAACTCCGTCGAAGCTTCCCATAAAATCTTATAATATTATTTTCAAAACAAATTCTTTCTTTAATAATTATATGACTTTTAAATGATTTCAAAATAGAAAGAGATATTTCTCTAAAAATGTATTGATTTCATCTATGTCAACATCCATTGATGAATTTTAGGCTTCTTTGGAGTTGATTTATTATGATACAAAACATAAATAATTTATTGAAGGTTTTGTGATATGTTTGACTAAGTATTTGTTATTTTTACACCATTCATAGTTTATGGATAAAGAGTTCACATTTCGTATGCTAGTTTTATTACAAATTTTTAGGATATGTTTAATCATTTTCATCTAAGGAATGAATTGGACTTATTATGTGATTGGTGGAGCCCGCTATAGCTACTCAATGCATTGGTAGGTCTCATGAGACAAACTAGTGTCTTGTCAAAAGTTTATGGAATAATTTAATTGGTAGTATTGGCAAAAGTCCTTGACTATGTGGTTATGAAATCTAGCATTATACAATCCACCATTATGAATGTGGCTATTGATACTACATGTGATTATTCGACTAGTAGAATATCCATGTGAATAAGTGAATTGCATTATTTGATTTTTTCTTTTACATTTTATGCTGATGTTTAAGATTAAAAGGCTTTTGATTTAGCCATATACTCTTCATTAAGTGTTTATTATTATTTAGGAATGTTTTAGATATATTGTTATCCATTCTATGCATTTGAGCTCATCCCTTTCTATGTTTCAATTTTTCCAGGATGTGAAGAATTAATTTTTGGATAAACTGCATGGATAGGATAAATATATAAGTATGTTGAAAAGTGGAAAAAATGTTGTTGATGTTTTTATTTTATAATGTAATGTAAAACTTATGAATGTATATAGTACATCCACGACTACTAAACTGATCTGTCTTTCAAGACCCGATTCATTTTATGAAGACAATGTTATATAATAATGCACCGACTCTCGGAAACTGGTGTTGGGGAATTATATTTTGTTTCAGAATATGATTAGAACAAATCTTATAAACTAAATGCAGAAAAACTCTGATTAGAGAACATTACCCTAAGATAGACTTTGAGGATTAGAATAGAAGAACTTCCATGAATTTGGGTACTATAGAGATTTTTTTTGAGTTTTTCAATAAATACACCCCGTTGTGGATATGAGTAGGTAGAGGCAGCTTTGGAACATATTATCCTAGGGATAAAACCCAAAAACCCTGCTTTGTGTTAGACTCAAAAGGGAACTGGTGCCCGATAATGAGCCTTGCTGCACTCTTGGATACGACACTTCCAAGGGATATGCTTAGGATAATTCTCAATTTCATTATAGATCATTATGAAGGGTTTCTGAGCATATACGTCCTCATAGAAAACATTTTTATGATTATTTATTATATCTATAAATTGGTCAATTTGTGGTAACTGTTTTACAAGTTTTGAATTATATATTTCTGTTCATAAACTAATCTATTGTATTCCATTATTTTGAAATGGCATCTAGTGGAAGGAATGGAAACCATATCAATTCATGTAATCCATGGAGGTATTTCCCTCCTACAAAAGATAATTACAGTAGAGCTGTTGAAGCAGACGGTGCTGATCAGCTTACCACCGTACTGTGAAAACTCACTCAAGTTATGATTAATAACCCTACCCATATAGGGCACCCTGATCCACAATGTAGAGGATAAATGTTGGACTTCTTAATGAGGTAATAACCAATATCATTCAATGGGATAAAAAATCCATTTTTATTTGAGAAATTGAAAATTTTCTTACAGAGAATATTTCATGCTTTGGGGAGTTGGGAAAGGAAAAAAGTTGTCATTTCTTTTTATTGTCTCATGGGATATGCAAATCAATGGGGGTCGTTGATTCAAAACACAAATAAAGATGATAAAGTATTAAATAAGGAATAGAGGGAGTTTAAGGATCAATTATTAGAAAAATACATTCCTCATGACCATCAAGCGAATATGGAAAGGCAATTTCTGATTCTGAGGCAAAATGAGGATAAAAATGTCACAAAATATGAGGCTAACATTACATGGTTAGCATGAAATGCATTAGATTATATATGTTACTCAAGGATTAATATTGAACGATTATTTTATGGGTTAAAACCATTTCTTCGTCGATCATTAGTCTAAAAATACTTTTCATAGTATGAAGATATTGTCTCATGTGATATCAATACGGATAATTTAATCTTGATGTCGTATGACTTTAATACAAAGAAGTAGAAGAATAGATATTCTGAACACTCTGGAAATGGAAATAAGGGGAAGAAGGGAAAATTTGAATATTTATCTTGTGGTAAATGTGGGAAGAAACACCCTAGAACTTGCATAATGGAAATGGAAGTCTCTTACAATTGTGGTGAAAAAGCCACCAAGATCATGATTTCAAGTGTAAAAAGAGGTTTTTGAATGCCACCATTTTATAGAAAATGGTTATTATGAATATTAATGCACTAAGAGCCAAGGGAATAAACTGCAGGAAGGGACAAGGGAGTAAGGCCATGCTTATGCGATCATTACTGCTAAGGTTGAAGCTCCAAAAGTCGTGGTGGCAGGTAATTTAATGGAATCCCCATGTTTAGCCAATTCTTTATTTGAATCTAGATCATCACATTGTTTCATATCATCCTATTTTTCTAAGAAAAATAGATATTTTCAATTTGGATTAACAAGTATGTTTATAGTAAAAATTCCTACAGGAAGTATCATTGCAACAAAGTTTTGAAAATCAGTTCCAATTTGGGCATATAAATGTTCTTTATCTCCTAATCTCCTCATCATACCCATGATTGAATTTTATATTATCCTTGGAATGGATTGGAATTCGGACCATGTTGAAAATATTTATTATAATAAGAATGATGATACAATTATTGATGAAGATAAAGAGTACCTTATCTTTATAGTAGAAACTTCACCGCCTGATTCTTATCAAGACCCAACCCCATTAGCTCCAATAAATTCAATTATTATGGAAGAAGAGAATAAGATAACAATGGGTGAGGAAAATAATTATTGAATAGATTATGTACCTATCATTCAAGAATATGTTGATTTGTTTCTAGAGGATTTACCTATACATCCACAAGAACGAGAAATTGAGTATTCTATTAATTTAATTCCTAGTTCCATGCCTATATCAAAGACCCCAAATTGAATGACCACTAATGAATTAGTGGAACTAATGAAAAAACTTGAATAATTGAGTAATAGGGAATTTATTTTCCCTAGTGTTTCTTTATGGGGAGCCCCAGTACTTTTTCTTAAGAAGAAATATGGATCTATGAGGTTGTGCATTGACTACCGGGAGGTCAATGATATAAAAATAAAGAACAAGTATCACCTACCTCACATTGATGATTTATTTGAACAACTTCACGGAGGTCAATATTTTTCAAAGATAGACCTTCAATCTGGATATCATTAGTTGTGTGTGAAGAAAGACGAAATTCTTAAAACAACATTTTGAACCAGGTACGGGCATTATGATTTTACAACAATTCCTTTTAGATTGACTAATGCACCTAATGTATCCATGGATCTAGTTAAAAGTGTCTTCAAATAATATATAAATGACTTTGTAGTGGTATTTATTGATGATATCATAGTATAATACAAAATCAATGAATATCATGAAAATATCTTGCACATTTTTCTAAATACTCTTATAAGAAATGAAATCTATGGGATGTTTAGCAAGTGTGAATTATTTCTTCAGATGATTTACTTTCTTGTCTATACTATCTCTATGGATGGAATCTATGTTGATCCTTAATAGAAAAAGGGAATCCATGAAAGGACAACACTAACGAGTATAACTAAGGTACATTGTTTTATTGATTTATCAAGATATTATTGATGTTTCGTCCATAATTTTTCCAGATTGGATACTCCATTAACCAAGATCACTCGTAAAGGGGTTAAATTTTTTTGTAAAAACGAGTGTGAGGAATGTTTTTAATAATTGTATAGAACATTAGTTAATGATCTTATCTTAACTCTACCATCAAGGAATGATTGGATTGTTATTTATTGTGATGATTCAAAGAAAGGACTCGGTTGTGTCCTTATGCCGAATGATAGAGTTATTCCCTATGCATCACATAAGCTAAACATTAATGAGAAAAACTATCACACTCATGATCCTTATATAGAAGCTATAATCTTTTCTATGAAAACATAGAGACAGTATCTATATGATAAAAAATGTGAGATTTATACTGATCACAAGAGTTTGATGTATATTTTCTCATAGAAAAACTCAACATGGGGAAAATACAATGTCTTGAACTACTCAATGATTATTACTTCACAATACACTACCACCCGAGGAAGCAAAATAAGGTGGAATTTCTTTTGAGTACAAAGGATCATGAAGTTTTGAACTAGATGAGAATTGAAAGGGATCCTATTATCATGGATATAATAAAATTATATATTGTAAAAATCATTGAACGTGAAACATCAATACATTTTCAAATGGTTGGAAGACCATCTTAACTAAAATGGATAAAAAGTTCTTAGACTGATGATGAGGAATTTCAAATGAAAATTAATTATTTGAACAATGGGATACTGATCGACTTCTTATATGAAGATGGTTTTTTCAAATTTGTTAATATCCTTTGTGTTCCCGATATAAATGATATAAAAAGGGAATTTTTGGATGATGATCATAACTCCAATTCCTCTATGCACCCTAGTAGCACTATGATTTATAGAGATTTGAATGAACATTTTTTGTTGGACAACATGAAGAGGGGGAATGCTGATTTTATGTCAAGATGTATGGATTGTCAACAAGTAAAATCTGGAAGGAAACATCCAGGAAGAGTGATGAAACCTCTTCCCATAACTATGTGTAAATGGAAGATATTACAATGGGCTTTGTAGTGGGACAACCAAACACTCCTAGAAGGAATTATGCAATATGGGTGATTATTGAAAATCATACCATGTCAGCATATTTTCATGCTATAAGATAAGATTTACCACTTGAACGTTTAGAAATAATGTATATTAATGAAGTTGTAAGACTTCATGGCGTACCCCTATCGATTGTTTCTGATCAGGATCCCCATTTTACATTAAGATTCTAGATAAGTGTTCAGAAAGCCCGGGATACTGATATTTGTTTGGGCACTGCCTACCATCCTCAAACCGATGGACAATCATAGCAGACTATTCAAACCTTAGAAGACATTTTTAGATCTTTATCACTTGACTTTTTAGGTATGTGGGATCAATTTTTACCTTTGGTAGAATTTTTCGATAACAATAGCTTCCATTCAAGTATTCCAATGGCACCATATGGATCGTTTTATGGAAAGAGATGTCGCCCACCAACTTGTTGGGATGATGTTGGTGAATGAAAACTCGTAGGCCCAGAACTTGTTGAAGAGATGGTGGAAAAGTTGATGGTTATCAAAATCCACATCAAAGAATCTCAATGTAGGCCGAAGATCTATGCCGATAGCCGATACCCAAAGGAAGGATTTGAAATTTCAGGTAGGAGATCATGTTTTAATGAAGGTATCTCCATGGAAGAGTGTTATATGATTCAGAAAGAAGGGTAAATTAAGTCCCAGTTACATAGGACCTTTTGAAAATCTGAAACGAATTGGGGCTGCGGATTACCATTTGGAATTGCCGCCAAGTCTCTTCAAAGTTCACGATGTGTTCGACATACCACTGTTGAGAAAATACATGCATGGCCCAATGGATGTACTCACCTATGAGGAAATTGAACTGGAACCAGATCTGTCTTATTGTGAAGAGCCTTTCAAGAATATTGATACAAGAGAACAAGTGCTGAGAAACCAGATGACTCGTCTCGTAAAAGTGTTATGGAGAAACCATAACATGGAAGAAGAAATGTGGGAACCCAAGGAACATATAATGAAGAACCACCCAAATATTTTTATGTGGTAATATTCTAAAAATTTTTAGGACTAATTTATTTTAAGGAGGGGTGATTGTAACTACCCATGCATCCATGGTATGTTTCCCTTTAAATAATATAATAGCATGTGTTGTGTGCAACGTCGAGTTCAAACACACCACAACCAATCAAACTATCCATTATGAATAGTAAGACCATATTTTTGAAATTTTATAAATTTTATCCTAAAAAATGAACTTCATTTTTGGTTTTGGAATATCTAAATTAGCATAGTGTGATTTTTTGTTATTTTTCTGAAAACATTCAATTTTTGATGGATAGTGAAAAAACATTGTGTTATCGGTTAAAACATAATTTTTATTTAAATGATTAGTTTTTTTATTATAATTTATTTTAACTAAAAATAGATACAAATACCTATATATGTTCAATGTAATTCATTGGAGTCATTTCATAATAGGTTTATATATAAAAAATATTTTTGAACATTTTACCGTCTTTTACCCACCTCCTATGAGCATTTGCAAATTTGTATAAAACATAATTTTACCACTTCTATGAGTTTAATTTCAAAAATCTGACAGACATAGTAAATATAAGTAATAAAAATGTGGTTAAATAAGATAAAAATAATTTTTTGTGAATCGTGACATTTGACTTTTATTTAACACATTTAAATGTAAATAAGGTAATTAAGGTTTAAAATGATATTATAATTACCCTAACACATGGACTAATTCAATTGGATAAGTGTAATTCGACCAAAAACAACCATAGGAATAAAATGTGATCCTCTTTGGTCCACATGGATTAGATTAGTAAATTTTTTATTATTTTATATAATGAAGTGTTAAAAGAATTAAATTCAATGTTTAATAAGTAATCCATTTTTAATATAGGGATACACACAATATAAATTCAACTGTAAATATTTACTAGAATGCTAATAATATTTCCTATATAATGGTATTTTATTTAATATTTTTAGATTTTAAATAATTTAATTTATTTATGACACAATGATGATACAATAATTACAATATTAATGAAATATTAATATAATTGATATTATAAATATCAAAATAAATGTAAATTGAAATTTATGATGAATTCCACTAAATTTATAGGTTAATATGACATGTTATAATTGGTTAAATAAATTTTATTCAATGTGATAATATTTTTATGCCTTAAAAAAAATAAAATACAAAATCGTGTCATAATTGACATAATTTAGTTTTTTTTAAAATATTATATTATTAATTGATATAATATTATTAAAAATCCAAGGTTCAGACAAGGGAAATAGATAAGGTTATATATATTAGTAATAAACCAAATGGAGTTCTCTTTTCTAGTTATAGAGTGTATATTAACCATATAATATAAAAATATAAATAGATATGGTAATTTTTAAACTATATAACAGAGAGATAAATATAAAAGATAAGGTTAATATGATGACCAAATCCTACCTAAAACCATTTTTCTGAGAGGGTTTTGACCCATACCCACATTATCCATTAAATAATTCATTTTTGATCCATTAGAAACTGAAAATTATTTTATTATAAAAAAATATTTCATGCATTTTCTAAAGTGACCCTCACCTCTCTTATAAAATGGCATTCCCCTTCTCTTAATTTCAAACCTCCAAAACCATTTTTCTCAGCGAACCCCTTCCCACAAATCTTCCAAAAAATCTTCCCCTCATCTTTCAGGACATCCTTTAGACATAAATTAATCCTATATATCCCTTTTGATCAAATTGAAATGAATAACCCGAAGAAGATGTATATATTTCATCACCACTTTCACGTTCATTTTTATTCCACATCCTCTTTCCTTGTTTTTTCTATTGTAAATTAAAAACTCAAGTTTCTTATATATAATGTGATGTTGTTATAAAAATTCTACTACCATATTGATTATTATGTTCATCATATGAATGAAAAAATGCATCATATGTGTGTACATACGGCTTACCATTTCCATGTCGTGGTGTAGTTTGTTATTCAAACACTTCATTATTTTGATGGGTATAATAATGAGTGTAACTGATGTAAATAATAAATATAAAATGTTACTTATTATGTATATATGGTATAACATCCAATTACATATGATTTCACCATCAATATAATGATATTGTCGCTCGTTTGTACGTACGGATTACCGTCTCCATGAATGCGATGCAATTCATTCCCCATCATAATCATGAAAAAATAATATTTATTTATGATTAAAAATAATATTTAAGAAATTAATATCATTATGGATATGATTAAAATACTTAATATCCATAACAAACTTGGATTACATAACCGAGCATATAATGGAAAACATAACAGTTAACACCCTAAAGGATGATATTACATAAATATTATTAACAAAGAAATATTAGAGGATCATATATGATATCATATTTTTTAACATAGTTTTTTTATACTTTAATAACAATTATTTATATATTAAACACGAGGATAACGTACACTCGACCAAGTAAAAGTAAAAGTTAATGGTTAATTTCACAATCTCTTTATTATCCGAGGTTGTTTTTATGTAAGTATCAACTTAGAACACTTTATCATCCACATATGTGTTTTCATAAAAATTTATTTCAAATTTATTTTACTATTTAATAGACAGTGGGTTATAGTCATTTATACACTTATTAAAATTTATTTTCTTTGAAAATAATCTTTCCTCCATTTTCCAAACAAGTTACTTTATGATCTTTTTGACAAAATTAAGGTAATAATATCTTTTTTTACTTATACGGTGGGTGCAGCTATTTTCCACCCTTATAACATCATTGAATCTTCCCATAAAATATTATAATAATATTTTCAAAATAAATATTTTCTTTTAGAATTATATGTCATGACCCATCACACAGGGCCCATGTCGTGACTACCCCAAGCCCACCTTCCATAGGTCAGGGGCTGGCGAATAACACCAAAGGCCTAAATTCCTAAACTGGGAAGGCATAGCCTTTATAACTAAAAATACAATAGAGTACGCAACTAAATACAAACCACTATGTAAAATAGTATAACAAGAGTGCTGAAAATTAATGGGGCTAGAAATAAAAGCCCAACTGTAAAGTACAAGTACAACTGAAAAGGACAAAATAACTGAAAGGAGAATGGCAGCTCATGGATCGTCCACCAAAAATCCTATATGAAGGGTAGGAACAAATATCCTCCTCATCACACCACGTCTGTCATTATCCTCTGGGTACCGACTAATCATGAGGCCCACCTCTAGGAACTGTCCAGTCCTCGTACAGTCAGCCTCAGTCAGCATTGTCTGTCGTCTACATCAAACACAAAGAGGTGCGGGCATTGCCCGTGCATGGGTGAGTATAACGATTCTTAGTAGAGACCTATTGACACTCAAGGTCTTACGAAATCCAACAATGATAAACCACAACGTATGAAATCAATAGATAACCCCACTTAGGTATATTCCCATAAATATATCTATTTTATCTAGTAATCCACCTCAATCATGAGGAAAACACAAGAGTTACTGACTCAACTCACATAGATATACAACTTACGTAGAGAGATAGAGATGATTAGATGTAGCCACTGAATCATCTATTTTGTTGAACCCAAAAAGGATCTAGGAATGGAAATCAGAATTGCCGAACCCACACAAGATCCAGGAACAATTATTCTGTCTATCCCACACAGGATCCATGAATAGAAGTCAGAACTGTCAAACTCACAGATGATCTAGGAATAGTATTTTGAGCTGTCGAATCTGTATGGGATCTAAGAATAGTCTCCAGTGCTATTAAACCCACAATGGATCCAGGAACAGTTGTCATTGCTATTGAACCCACATAGGATCCATGAACAGTCGTCAGTGCACAGCCAGCCACAGGGTTCCACATGAAGCATGCTTTATTTTAGGAGGGTCCGCTCCTCAATCCACGTGTCGATACATAAACTACCATGATGTCTGAAGAAGAAGAATATCAAAGGTCTGCCTTGTCATAGGGGTCTCAACGCAATAGACGACGTGTCAATCGGCTGCCCGGTCTGTGAGTTATTGGGATTTCTGTTATAAGGGCCCGATTAGATTTAGGTTCAATCCAACCCTATTGTACTATAATTTATTCCAAAAAAGTGCGGTATTCCTAAAGAACCATTTTACTCCATGATTTACATCACCATAGAAAGTTCGTCAATCAGACCCCAGTAGCCCATGTTATGGGTGAAAATGAGAAATTGGGTCAAATGGGTCTGTGTTGAGTCTGGCCCTATCGGACCGACTAGGCATGGGCCGACCCGACCCACTGGAACTGCCCCAGCCCACTAGAAACGGTACAGCTCGTGGAGGTTTCCAGACCAATGCTGGGCGGCCCGGACAGCGCTGTGCGGCCCGGCCTGCGGGTAGCGCGGCCCGCGTGGCCAACGCTGGCAGCCCAGTCCTAGAGGGCCTGCGGGGAAATCCCGCCTGGCCTGTGTGGCCAGTGGCTGGTGGCGCCATACAGGGCCTTCCCTAGCCACGTAAGGTGTGGGGGGGGGGGGTTCCGTGCCCCCATCTCCCAAATAGAACCAGTGCCTAGCGCCGATTTGGTTTCCCTCTAGACCAAGTAGGGTCCCACCTCGTCCATCTTTGTGAGCAGCCGGCCACGTCTACTCTGTTGGCGGTCGGCCCAGCCAGTCACCTCTACACCACCGTCGTGGCCCACTAGCCGCAGCTTCTTCCTCTGCACGGCGCAACTACGCCACACCCCTCCAACGGCCTGGAGGCCACCCTTGTGCACCACCCCAGCAAGGGGTCGTGGAATGTTCCTCTGCCTGGCGTGATGGCGTCACACCCTTCTGGTGACCTGGTTGCCCCACACCACCAGTTTCCTTCATGGCCAGCCTGACGTTGGCCTTTGTTGCACCATCGCGGCCCGTCAGCCGTGGCCCACTCCTCCAGCAGTGTTGTTGTACTTCCACGGTTGTCATTCAAGAGAGGAAAATGAGGGGGGCGGGCATGTTTGGTCCACCCACACCCTCTGCGTTAAGGTGATAACAATTGGTTAAATGTAAACCAATATTTAATGATGAATAACAAGATGAAATTCAAACACGAATATCCTAACTTTGTTATTCGTTCTTTTTTCATTGATGGACTCGCGGAAGTTAGATGATGAAGATCGTCAGTCGTGGCGTCTGCTGCACGCTTCCAATCCCATGTTGTGTCGACTCTTGGAAGACAATCCATGTCGGTAGGTGTCCAAAGAAGAAGTTCGAAGTGGATCGGTGTTGTTCTTCGGTGGAGCGTCCTCAATTTTTCATTGGGAGATTTTCTCGGTAACTCTCCTCTTTCCATGTTCCACCCAATGAAAAATTCCAACCAAATGTAATTTGTCCCCCAAAATTAATATATCATCTGTTATTTTAGAATCATGAATTTAAAATTCATAATGGATTATTATTTAGTTGGCCCAACCCAATTAATGTGGATTATTAGGTAAAGTTGGATTAAATTAATTAAAGGGGAGTTGTAGAGGCTCCCCTATATTAATTCAGTGCTTGAGAATTTCTCCACATTAATGGGGAGTATCAAAGGGGTTAATAGCTCGGGTGGTCCCCACCAAATTAATCATCACATGGGATGTTGATTTTGGGTGGGCCTGACCACCAAAACCTCTCATATGATGTTAAGGTTTTGTGGTACCCTCCTCCAACATCCACATGGTGGATATAACCAATAAAATAAATTCAGACATGGACTTAAAATTATTTTATTATTCCCACGTAAAAACCAAAAGCTAACATTCATCCCCGACCAAATTCCATTGAGGTGAAAGTATTCTTAAGAAAATTTTAGCTGAACGATTTCAACGGTGCACTCAGATTTCAATTCCGAGCACCGGTTCAAAAGTTATAAAATACCGCTCATACATTTACTGAACATACCCGAACAAAATCTTCAATATTTGATTTTGTTCACACCAGGACTCAAGATCACGCACCGTCAATTTTCTGGGGCTCGTAAAATTTCCATGAATTTAAGAAAAAAAATTTCTACAGAAATTATTGGTCTTTACATTCATCCCACCTCAGGGCTTTATGTCCCTCTAAGCTACTACCTGAAATGAGGGAATAAATGGGGGTACTAAGCATGCATCTGAGCCTCCCTCTCCCATATGTTCTCCTAGTGGTTTCTGTGCTAATAACGATTGTGCACCAGTGTTATCGACTGTCCATGAAGGACCCCCTCCTGTCAATACCCAATATCCACTAGAACTTCCGTAAATGTTTCCTTATCATCGACGTCCATCTCCCCATGGTCGATGATGTGAGAAGGGTCATTCATGTATCTCCTTAGCTGGGAAATGTCGAAGACATCGTCCACCTGATGCAACTGATGTGTAAGAGCCAAGTGGTAAGCCACCTCGCCTACTATGCTGAGCACCTAGAAAGGTCTGATGAATCATAGAGATAACTTTCCACCTCGACCAAATCTCTGTAATCCTCATCGGGGTGAGACCCATAGAAAGACATGGTCACCATCCTATAACTATAGAGGTCTCTGTCTCCTGTAAGCATATGACTTATGTCTTCTTTGTGAATTCTTCATCTGCTCTTGGATGATTTTCACCTTCTCTATTGTAGCTCGTACCATCGCTGGTCCCACTTGCGCTGACTCCCCTAGGTCTGTCCAGCACAACGACGATTTGAAAGGTCGACTATACAGGGCCTCTAAAGTTTCCACTCGATGGTGGAGTAATAGTTGTTGTTGTATTAAAACTCCACCAAAGGTAAATGATCCTCCCAACGGTGACCAATGTTATGGACACGTTCGCACAGCATGTTCTCGAATATCTACATGGTTTGCTCAGTCTGACCATCCATCAGATGATGGAAGGCGGTGCTCAGGCGATGCTTAGTCCCGAAAGCCTCCTACAACCCCTTCCATAGCCGGGAAGTAAATCATGCATCATGATCAGAGAAACTAGAAGAAGGTAAACCATGTAGCCACACAATTTTCTGTATGTAGAGGCATTCCAAGCTCTCTACTTAACCCTGCTCTCTAGTCGGTAGTATGTGGGCCGACATGGTGAGTTGGTCGGAAATCAACCAGATAGAGTCATGTCCCCTGGACTTATGTGGAAGACCTGTCACGATGTCCATGGATATACCATCCCACCTATACTCTAGGACCTCCAAAGGATGAACCAAGCCCGCTGGTACCTGATGCCCCGCCTTCACTTGCTGACAAGTGAGGAATCGAGAGACAAAATCTGCAACTGCCTTCTACTTACCTGGCCACTAGTGCTATCTTTGAAGGTCCCGATACATCATCACCACTCCTGGATGTACAGCTAGAGGAGATGTGTGGAACTCCCACCTAACATCCTCCAAAGGTGACCCTGGCACTATAGTACATCCTCTGAAGAGGATGATGTGCTACCCACCTTCATAAATCTATCAGGTGCCTTCCCTGTGGATATTTGGGCATGTTGTTTCTCACATTCAGCGTCTCCACGTTGCGATTCCCTGACTCGCTGAAGAAGTAGATGAGTTAATATATGTGAATGAAGGAAAAATGCACCATCTCAGTCTACAAAGGATATCTATAAAGCAACCAGCTACTCTATCGCCTCTCCTTTCAGATGTATACCAGATCTCTTACTGATTTCATCTCCTACATTGTTCCCCTTCCAAGGAGTATATTTTATCTCGTAGTCATATTCTTGGAGGAACACAAGCCATCACCACTCTCTCAGGTTCAGGTCCTTCTGAGATAATGTATACCTGAGACTCTGTTGATTAGATTAGACTATGAAATTCTCACCCATCAGATAGTTCCACCACATTTCAAGCCGAAGACCACTGTTGATAACTCCAAGTCATGTGTAGCGTAGTTCTGCTTCTATTATCTCAACTGACAAGAAACATAAGTAATCATTGCTCGCTCCTACATCAGGACACACCCGAGTCTGGTCCCTGATGTGTCGTAGTAGACTATATAACCTATTCCCTCCTATGGAATCCTCAAGATGGGGGAACTAGTCAGCCTCGACCTCATCACCTAAAAGATATGTCGGCATCTCTCCGACCACATGAAGGGTTTCCCCTTCTTCATAAAAGAAGAAAGTGGTCTGACAACTCTGAAAATGTCTGGTATGAACCTTTGGTAGTAACTAGCCAATCCCAAGAAACTCCAAACCTCTGTTACACTCCTGGGTGGATCCCAACCAATTACCACCTCAATTATCTCTATATCCACTGCAAGTCGAGCCTCCGAGATGAAATTTCCCAAAAAGAGAACCTCTCAGATCCAAAACTGTCACATCGAGAGCTTAACATAAAGCTTGTTCTCTCTGAGTGTGTCCAGTACTACCCGGAAATGGTAGGCATGCTCCTCCTTAGTATTCATGTAAATCGAAATTTCATAGATGAAGACTATAACAAAGTGATCGAGGAATGTCTAGAAAATATTTTTAATGAGTCTAATGAACACCACTGGAGCGTTAGTTACACCGAAAGGCATAACCAAGAACATGTAGTGGTCGTACTAACATCCGAAGGTTGTATTATACACATCCTCATCTCGAAGTCTTTGCTAGTGATAGCCTGATCTGAGGCCTATCTTTGAGAACCACTGTGATCCCTTCAACTGATCAAAGAGCTTGTCAATATTCGGGAGTTGGTACTTGTTCTTCATGATGACGTGGTTCAGGCGACAGTAGTCGACACAAAGCCTCAAGCTCACATCCCCCTTCTTGGTGAATAGAATTGGGGCTACCAAGGGAGAAAGACTTGGATGTATGAATCTCTTCCCATGTATGTTCTCCAACTATACCTGCATATCATGAAGCTCCATGGGATCCATCAAATACACGGGTGTAGATATTGGTTTCTTCCCAGGGTACATGTCAATTTAGAAGTCCACCTCTCTGCGTGGTGGTAGTCCTAGAACTTCGTCAGGGAAAACATCTTCATACTGGTCCACCACTATAAGATAAGTCGTATATTCCACATCAACAACTCTGATGGTAAGGTAGTCCAATTGATGAGGGATCAGCTACACCCTCCTCCGAGTAAGTCCGTCTTGCGCAGCGAAGGATACCCTCTAACCGGTGAAGGTGTACCTCATCCCATCCGTGCAAAGACACAATAATTTATGTCTAATACTGTATATCTGATCATGGAGTATAGATAACTATTTCATTCCCAACATGATGTCATAAGGCCTTAAAACCCCTATAAGGAGATCCCAGCCAAATCATTCACCTCCTAGAGTAAGCTCACACTGCCGGTAACAGTGTCTGATCGTCGAGTCTACTCCCGTAGGAGTTTCTAGTCGTAATGACCTAGCCAATGGCTTCGTCGGAAACTTCGTGCTCCGGATGAGGGCAGTAGCAATGAAAGAGTGACTGGAACCTGTTTCTATAAGAACTGCAGCCAGGGTGTAGTCGACACAGATCGTATCTCGAATCCCCTCCGGAGCACTGTGATCGTAAGCCTCAGATGCCTGGAGATGAGCTCTCCCCTATCCACCTGCTCCCTATAGTCAGGGTGGACCTTCTGGTGGTGGTGGTGGTAAAACCTCATAACGTCGTCCACCACCATCCACACGACCAGCTCCTCTATCACGTTCGCCTGTGCCCTGCGGATCGCCTAGATCGAACCATTTCCTCTACCTATGAGGCCCCTCAAATGTATGATGATCATCTGAATGGCAGGTCGGATTGTCAAAAGCCATGTGACTCTGCCTGCCGCATGTGAAACACTACCTATTCCTCGAATGACTAGCTTTATCTCATGTGCCTCGCACAACCAAACCTCTGTCCTGAGGTCATCCACTGGATGGTATGGTTCTCTTGGACATCTACGACATCTGTCTGCTGCCTGCGGCAGAGGAATCAACTACTGTACGCCTAGTGGAGGGTCTCTCTACTTGTGACTGCTCGGCAAGGAAACTCTCCACTAGGTGGGCTTGCTCCTACACCGCCGCCTGCATCGGGATGCTGAGGGAGATCATCGAATACCCGATCTCTCACCTAGGACACTGCTCGAAAGTTCGGGCCCAGATGAATGTGTCCTGGTCCATATCTATGGAGTAGCGTGAGAGGTCAGTGGACCTCTCTAAATACTGTACCACTATCATGCTACCCTGCAATAGATGAAGTATCTCCGGAATCTGCACTACACGTAGGGTGGCTGGGACAAACTACAACCGAAACAGGCCCTCAAAGTCTGCACAAAGAAGTGTCGCCTCATCATTCACCTAAAGAATCAGGCTCCCCCATCATTCTTCTGTTTCCTGAAGGAGACTCGCGGCTAGGATCACAATAAGGTCTACTAGTGTCCCTACCAGTTTGAAGAATCTAACCACAGCCTCCAGCGAATCCTCAGCTACCAGCGGGTCCATCTCACCCCCGTACCTGGGTGGAATATGGCGTTGGAACTCATGAAATGTGCTCAGGTGGCATGCACTCTCTCCTGCAGGGTTTGGTGGAATTGGTGGCCCAACATGTAGTGGTACCATTGGTGCCTCTGCTATGATGTTTCCGCACACCGAGGCCTCAATGCTCGGTGGGTTTCCATCTCGTACAATGTCCAAAACCCTGGATGACTATCTGTGTGGGGCCATAATGAAAAGTAATAGGTGTGCCACGGACAATATGTTATACCCAGTGATTTGACACAAAATAGATCACAATGAACACTCTTCAAAACACACACACAATCAATGTTTTCGTGTACTGAGTCATAAATCAGAAGTCATGGTCCTTGTGTATGGATACATAGGCTGCCACACCAACACTGGATTCCCTGAACTAAAAACCACATTCACTATAATTAACATTATTTCTTCACAAAAATGATCAGACTCCTCTGTTATATGGTAGAACCGACTCCTCTGATACAAATTTGTCACAACCAGTCCCCTAGGGCCCGTGTCGTGACTACCCCAAGCCCGCATTCCATAAGCCAAGGGATGGAAAGTAGCACCAAAGTTGTAAATCCCCAAACTGGGAAGGCATTTCCTTTATAACTATAAACACTAACAACAGAGTACATAACTGAATATAATACACTATGTAAAACTCTATAACAAGTGAGTACTAAAAATTAAATGAGGTAGTGAAACGACCCGAAATTTTGAATGAATTTATGTTTCCAAATTTTGTGTGTTATTTTAGTTTATACTAAACAAAACTATATTATTTAATTACTAATGTGAGTATAATTAAAATGAGATCGTTGTGTTTCGACTGTTATATGACTGTTGGTCAATATGACCATTGGAAACTAAATGTTGTGATTGTTGTATCTAAATACAAGTGATCTTGGTTAATTAATACTGACTGAAGATTTGATGGCCTCATCCAGTAGTCTCTGGCCGATCGAAGCCCATCTAATGAAACTTGGGAAGGAGGTAACACCACTGGGCTTTTCTCTTGACCAAAGCCAAGACGAACATCATCGTGTAAAGCTAGAGAGGAATCACCTTCGGGAGAAGTTAAAGCTTAAAGAAATCACCACTTTGGCAATATTGGTCGAGCCACCCTCAGATTCTCTCACCTTAGCACACCATACACTTTGGTCCTATGCTATGGTTATAAGAGGATATGTAACGGGACTGTAGCAACTTTGTGTAATTTTTTGAGAAAAATTAAATTGTGATTTCTTTATGTGGATAAGTTTGTTTTTTCAGATGTTCGAATAAATATAGGATGTATATTGATGAATTTTGGAAAAAGGTGATATTTTAAAATATTTATGTAAACCATAAATAATTAATTATGTGTAATGATTTTAAAAAAAATGTTCTTCTAAAGATGTGTTCAGTAAGAAATTTATAATCTAATAAGATAATTAAAATTTGTTTTATGAATAGTAAAATATGAATAGTGATTTTATTCTTAAGATTAGTGATGTAACCCAATGGATTACTAATCACACTTAAATAAAGTATTATTATAATTTATCCACCTTGATTATGTAATGTGATTGAATAAAATAGGTAAATAACTGTTTCATAAATTATTAGTCAAGTATTAGTTTTTTTTCAGGTTAATAGCATTTTTAAATTAAAAAATAAATTAAAAATATTTAGAAAATTAATTTTATAAAATGGAATTCATTTTTTAATTCAGATCATCAATATTAGGTTAATGTGATTTTTGGATATATTTCTGAAAAAAATGATTTTTTGGTGAATAGTGAAAATATAGTTTTTAGTTTCATGAGTTTAATGACATCATTAAGGATGTAATAATTATGAAATAATTATAGAAAACATATTAATTGTACTATAAGGTATTAGGTGTCCCAAGTGGCCAATACCATGGGAAAATACCATGGTAAATGCCATGGTATTTCCAATACCACCGATGAGGTGTCCCTTGGCCATTAATGACTTATCCCCTCACATCTCCTATAAATACCAATACTTTCCCCCATTATTTTCATTTAAGAAGCCTCATAAACGAATTTATGGCCTCATTAAATCCCATGGAATCCTCCAAAGGTGACATCAAGCCTGCCAAGGTCTCGACCTTCAAACTTTCAAAGTTACTATTGAAGGTAAGGGATTCTTTCACCCTCCTCTTTTAAGTCAATAATTCCTTTATGTTGGGTGTTATATTTTAAATCTAATTATGTTGATGCTTTGTTCTTCTTTTTGTTCTTATCACTGACCATTTCATTTCCAATTGATGAGAGACCCTTTATTCTCTCATCCATTTGTTTTCTGAATTTTTATGTGACATCGTTAGGCTGTCAAATTTCTCGTAAAAGGAATCACATCTTCTCTTTTCATTAATGTTTCCTTTTCATGTGGTATGTCATTAAAATATCAATACCATGATCTTATTCAGTACCCATTCTTTATTATGAATTATTTTTGAGTTTTTGACCCTTTTCCCCTCTCTTTTCAATGTTTTCTAAAACCATCTTATATTGCATTAGGCTGAAGGAATTTCATCTCAAAATTTCTATCTCTTTCTCTCGAGAAATCCCCTTGTTTATTTATGTGAATACCCAGAACTATATAATTTCTATGGGTGATCATAAATATATAATGATTAGATATTTGATTCTAGAATTGACATACATATAACCATCTCACCCTTTCCATCGTTTATAAATGATATAATGATCTTATGTTTAAGATCATTCAAAGCGTCATTATTTTGAAATGAAAACCATTCCTTTTATTCTCTTTGGGTTATTTATGAAATGATTGATTATGATATATGGGGATCACATTTATGTAAAGAAATATCAAGGGTGAACCCTGATAGTGCTCCAATTAATTGGGTAAAGATTTAATCTCTAGAGATGACATGTTTCATGATACCTTGGTGAATAACCTTGGTAATTTTTATGACACCAAGGGGATGGTCCTTGGTGATATATTCATGAATATCTAAATGAAATCTTTTATCTACATATTCATGTTATGTTGCAAGTTCATTTCATTATGATATGCCTATACCTCTATTTATCATATATTTATGTTGTTATTCACGTTCTTATTGATATCACAAGTAAACCGATTCCGTTGTTTACCCTTAGTGAGCTTTATGCTCACCCTTTCCATTGATGTTTGTCACTAGGATATGAAAGAGAATAATTTTACTTAGTATGATCTTATGATGAATCCTTACGAGTGGATTAGAAGAATTTTTTATGTTGTATTCATGTTTTATTGTTCATGATTTCCAAGACACTAGTCTTTTAAGATCCTATGTATGTAAAATGTAATGAAAAGTTATGTATTATAAAGGCGGGATGCCACATTTGGTATCAAAGGATATTTTAGTTATTAATGTAAATTGGGATATGAAAACATTAGGAAGAACCCTATAAAAAAGTTTTAATATAGGGAAAACATCCTTGTATTTTGGTGAGTATTGATTAAGTTCTTAATCAAACAAATACATACCTGTCTGGATACGAGCAGGTAGAGGTAGCTTTAGAACAGATATACATAGGGGTAAAACCTGAAAACACCGCTTTGAGCTAGACTTGAACTGGAACTGGGGCACTAAAAAGGGTCTTGATACACACTTGGTTACGCCACACTCAGTGGATATGTTTGGTTAATCGCAAGCTTTTTATGAATCATTACAAAAGAATTATAGAGAAATATTATTGTTTAAGAATGATGTTTTAAGATGTAGAATTCTTTATATTTAAAATATTCGTAAATGAAACATTTTTCTCACTAAGATTTTATTCTGTTAGAAAATGGAGGGCAATAGGAGGAACTGTGAAAATAGTGACCGCAATGGACCATGCACTGACAGCCCACCGATGGAAGCCGGAATGGAAACATTCATACAAATGATGAACCAACTGACTCTGGTTATGAGTAATAACTTGAATCAAGCTGAGAGGCCGATCTCATATCAAAGGGAAGATATTCGGTTGACTCCATTATGCACCAACGACCACCAACCATAAGTGGATCGACTGACCCATTGATTTTTGAGCAATGTATCAGCTCTATAGAGAAGATATTTTCTGTGCTACATTGTTCAATGTAATAGAAGGTCACCCTGGCTTTCTATTGCTTAGAGGGAAAAGCTGATTAGTGGTGGGAACTGATAAAAAAACGAGGGAAATAGTTGAAGTTGAAGCTGTGGAGTGGGAAGAGTTCATAGGGATCTTCAGTAAGTATTTCCCTCATTCCCTGAGAAAACGACTGGAGAAAGATTTTCTCAAGATGATGAAGAAAGAGAATGAATCGGTGGGAAGCTATGAGATGAACATTACAAGGCATTCACGATATACCTCTAGCTTTGTCATGGACCCAAATGATAAGGTTGAGAGATTCTTCGGGGGACTAAGACCTCATCTGAGGAATAATCTAGACAACCGAGATTATGATATCTATGAGGACATCATGCGGAGTGCGATTAATGAAGATCTAGATTTTGGTGAGACAATGTGGTCTCATAAATCCAACGGCAAGAAGAGATCGATGGATCCCACATTAGGGAGGACATTTGATCAGGGAAGAGGAGGAAAGCAAGTGAAACTTCCCACCTATAATAAATGTGGGAAGAAGCATTCATGGAACTGCCTGCTCGGGAGTGGGAAGTGCTACAAGTGTGGTAGATGCAACACCCCAGGATTTCATGGTATATTATTTTTTCAAAGTAGTTCAATAACATGAACTACATGAAACACCGAGTTTAAGCGCACCATAACTTACCAAACTATCTGTTATGAATATTAATACCAACTTTTTGATATTTTATAAATTTTACCTTTCAAAATGGACTTCATTTTTTGATTCAAAATATGGAAATTATATTAGGATGAATTTTTTGTATTTTTCTAAAATCTTTTAATTTTTTATGAATAGTTAAAAACACAGTGTTATAGTTTATACCCGAATTATTATTTAAATAATTATTTATTTTATTTAAATTTAATATAGGACAAAATAGATACATAATACCTATATAAGTTCATTTTAAACCATTGGAGTCAATTTATAATATTTTTATATATATAATTTTTTTTAACTTCTCACCGTCTTGTACCCATCTCCTTGGAAAATTTTCAAATTCACATAAAACATAATTTTACTGCTTATTTGAGTGAAATTTAAAAACTCTGAGGGAAATATTTAATATCAAGGAGTAAAATGTTGTTCAATAAGATAATTTTTTTGGATAATAGTAACTTGTTACTTTTAATTACTACAGTTAAAAGTAAATAGGGTAAGTAATGGTAAAATGATATTAATATTACCCCAACATGTGTCCTAATTATATTGGAAAATTGTATCTCGACCAAAAACAACCTTTGAAAAAAATATTATCATTTAGGTCCACTAGTATTAGATTATAACTTTTATTATTATTTAATTCAAAGAAAAGTTAAAAGAGTTAAAATCAAATTTTATAAATAAAACATTTCTAATATAGGGTTATACATAAGATAAATTCAATTATAAATACTCATTAGAAAGCTAAAACGATATCCTACATAATGATATTTTATTTATACTTTATAAACATTAATTAATTTAATTTATTTATGACATAATGATGATGAAGCAATTACCGTATTAATGAATGATTATGGTAATTGATATTATAAATACCCAAATAAATGTAATTTGAGACTTTTTATGCATTAAAATGATTATCTAGGTTTATATGACATATTAAGATTTTTTATATGATTTTTTAATGTGTAATAATGTTTTTATGGATTTTTCAAAAACAAAATACCCAATAGTGTCAAAAATGACATAAAAGAGTTTTTAAAACAAATATTATACTATTAATGTATATTCTATTCCTAAAAATATAAGGATCAGCCAAAAGATTTATATCATGATAGGTGTATTATTAATTGAACAATTAGGGGTTATTTTGATGTTTATAGTAAGTTTATTAACTGTATAATATAAAAATACAAAGAGACATGGTCAATGTCAAACTAATTTACTAAGAGTTAAAACTAAAAGTTAAGGTAAAAAAGTGACCCCTACCTATCTAAAACCTATTGGATGAGTTGATTTCGACCCATCCCCACCTTATCCTCGAAATAAATCAATTTGGACCCATTATAAATCGAATATGAATTTATTATAAAATAATATTTTAATTTTTTCTGCTGGTGCCCCTCACCACTCTTATAAAAGGTCACTCCACCTTCACTCTAATTCACACCTTCTAAGACATTTGGATCGGCCATCCCCAGCCCAAATACCCACTCAACTGTCCTAACTTCATCCTAGAGGCCATATATTGATCATAAAGCCAACCTATGGAACTCTTTTGATCACATAAAAAGGAAGAACCCAAAGAAGAGTTAATTATTTCACCACCCTCTTTCAAGTTCCTTTATTCTTCCACATACTTTTTATTTGTTGTTTCCATTATAAAATAATAACTTCAGTATCTTATATATACTATGATGTTATTATAATTATGTTACTTCCAAATTAATTATTCTAACCACCCTTTAAATGACATGTCACCATATGTGCGTATGTACGGCTTACCGTTTCCACGTCGTGGTGTAATTGTTATTCAGTAAATAATTATTTGGATGGGTGTAATAATGATGTATATTTTTTATAAATAATAAATATAACATGATAATTATTCTTTATATATGATATACCATCCAATTTCATATTAGTTTAATATCCAAAGATTGATATTTTCGCTCATGTGTACGTACGGATTACCGTCTCCACGACGCGATGAGATTCATTTCCAAGCTCACCATTCATCAACGATTATAAAAATATATATTACTAATAAGTATGTAATATACCAAATATTAATGATACTGGAGATATATATATTTATATATATAAGTATTTATGTACTTACATATATCATATTCACTTACTTCCCTTCAATACTATATGAAAACAGAAACATCATTTATGCGTACGTACGGACTACCGTCTCAAAAAACAGTGTTTTCTATTTCATATATATGTCTATTATGCATATTTATATTCTAAATATATCTGATATATAAATCATTTTTTATATTGTGTAGGTATTTAAATCATGATCTAATTGATACAATCAAGAGTAACAAGTTAAAAAACGTACGATAAAGAAAGCGATTAGTACCTGAAATATTAATATATCATGGAAATTATTATTAAATGGGTATTATAATGTCATTAATGAATAATGTAAGATATAATTAATATTAATATGGTTCTGGTATAATTTATTAACATACAATAGTATTCATGCAGTAGGTTTAATGTACCCTCTACTAAAGGAAAGTGCAGGATAAGGGGTTTTCATCTCACTCCTTATTCCCATGAGATTCATGCCATATTTACACTATTGCTTTCTGTGTGGTGTATATACATCCCCTAATTGTATTATTTATGTAATACACATTAATTTATGTGTATTTACATATTCATTGTATGATACCTCTTTCATGGGGTGCATGTTTCGTAAGCTACCAAATTGGTAAGGGTTAATTTCACAATCTCTTTATTATCCTAGGTTGTTTTTAATTAAGTATCTAATGGAACATATATATTATCCATGTCCATGTTTCATGAAATTTTTTTCAAAGGGATTCTTTTAAGAAGAGTTTTTTAACAAAACATCATTTCAAATTTATTAAATATTTATTCTTCTAAATATTCCTAATTAAATTCCATGTTTTCAAAATCGATTTTAAGAATTTATTTATATGGACATGAATGTTTTTAAAATGTTAATTCCATTCAAATGTTTCAAATTTATGTGGGAAAAATTGATTCAAAAATTTCTTTAAATGTCTTCCTTTATAAATTGTGTTACTTTTAAATGTTTTCACGAAAAATGGATATTTCTCTCAATGAGTTTTACAAATCATTTTCTTCTATTTCAACATCGTTTGATGGATTTTAAACTTGTTGAAGGTGATTTATTATGATACAAATCTTCCATATTGTATTGATGGTTTTGTGATATGTTTGTAGATGGATGCATTATTTTTATACTATTCATGGTTTAGGGATAAATTATTGACATTTCGAATGCTAGTTTTAATACGATTATTTATGTCATGTTTAAACCTTTTAATATGAGGAATGCATTGGACATAGTATGTGACGGGTGCGGCCTGCTATAGCCTCTCGATGAATTAGTAGGTCTCATGATACAAACTAGTGTCTTTGCACAATCCCTTGACAAAATCCTATTTGTAGTCATGGCATAGGTCCTCGACTATGTGGATATGATAGTCTGGCATTATGCATTCCATCATTATGAAAGTGGTTAGTGATATTTCATGTGATTATTCGACTAGTAGAATATCCATTGGAAAATGTAAATGGCATTACTTCATTTTATTTTGGACATATTATGATGAAGTTCTAGTTTAAAAGGATTTGGTTTTAGTTATAAATATCCATAAATGTTTATGCTTATTTATAAAGTTACTGTTGTATTGTTATCCTTACTAAGCATCTCAGCTCACCCCTTTCTATGTTTTATTTTTCCCAAGATTCCAAGAAGTGTATTGTGATTGATATGCATGGTTAAGAAAAGGGAATAATTCCATTAATAATGGATTATTTATTTTGTTTTTTATTTTATAAATTTTACTGTAACATTTATGTATGTAATCTATTTTCCAAGACTGTTAAGACGATCGGTCCTTTGAGACCTGATTCCTTATAATCATGCCAATGTATTAAAATAATTCACTGACTCTGGTTAACTGGGGTCGAGGTGTTACAGTTGGTATGAAAGGATTTTTATCAATAACCTTGGAAACTAGATTTAGATAAACACTGATTAGAGCACATAACCCTAAGTTAGACATTGAGGATTAGTATAGATAAACTTCCAAAAATTTTGGTATTGTAGAGATTTTGTGAGTTTAATAAGAAAATACATCCCTTTATGGATACGAGTAGGTAGAGGTGGCTCTGGAACATATGTACCTAGGGGGAAAACCCAAAAATACCACATTGAGCTAGACTCGAATGGGAGTGCACAAGAACGGGCCTTGGCACACTCTTGGTTACGACACTCTCAGGGGATATGCTTATGATAATTCTCATTTTCATTAAAAACCACTATGATGGTTTTATGAGTATATACATCCTAAAATTAAACATTTTTGTGATTATTGATTATATACATAAATTATTCAGTTTACGTTAGGTATTTTACATGTTTGAAATTATGAATTATGATTTATAAACTGACCTAGTGTTTTCCATTGTATAAAAATGGCACCCAATAGAAGGTGTGTGAACTCCAGCAATATGTATGATCCAAAGTGTATGAAGGATCATTTCTATCATGGTATTAAGCCACCATTTTGAAGGGAAATAGTATCCCATATATTCTCAATATATTAAAAAATATTATCATGTGTTAATAAGATAAGAAAAGAATTCACTGAGTCCTATGGATTTGAAGGGAAGAAAGAGAAGAAAATGATGGAAGAGAGAAATATGGATAAAGGAAAGAGAGAAAAGAAGGATTTTACCATATGTGATAACTTTGGAAATAATCACCATCGTAAATTCATGAAGGTAATGAGAGTTTGTTATAAGTTTAGAGACAAAATGACACCAAGTACCCGATTACAAGGGTAAAAAAATTCAAATGTACAATGCTTCATCTACAAGGCGTTGGGATAGTACAAGAATAAATGTCCCATTCATAAGAGTATACCACAAATCATGTTATTGGATAATAATAAATTTATGATACTACCACATATGATGAGTAATTATTAGAGGTCTTATGTTGTTATTATATAATTATGTCATTTGAGTGTTCTATCAACAATGTAATGGTTATAATAATTATGGAGTATATAAGGATCATATTGCAGAACTATTTCATTAAGGACATGAGATTGTGTGGAAACAAGAAAACTTACTCCATAGTAGGTTATGTTTTTGGAAAATAAATTATTAAGAGAAATATAAACCATAATATGGTTTTGAAACCGGGGTAGTGATTTTGGAATAATACATGATTAATTTGGATAAATTATATTAGATAATCTCGACTACCTTGAATCTGATTAATGATTTGTATAATCCATCATTGTTGGAGTTTACAAAAAATTGGATTGAAGGAGTATATCTAGTATTATATAAGGGATAAGGGATCATGAATGTAATCAATAAGGTTTTATGGAAATTCAGGATGTTCAGTGCATTAAATGAATACATGTTGAAGGTGTTCACAAGTTATTATGTAGAAAAATGTATCTTCATTGTGTTTACCTTCCTTATAATTTCTTTATTGTGAGTTTGGACAAAAGTATTTTGGATTATTCTAGTTTGAGGTTATTTTTTGATTACCATAAAAGGAAAAACTAGAGGTCAGGCGGCAACCCTTCGTATTCGGAAAGTCCGTCAGACTTGAAACCGCAACCGAAGGGCGACAAGGGTGTATCACCGACCACTGTCCCACATGATTTCATGGATTGAATAATGTAGACTTTTTTTAAAAAAAATTCTTGTAGATGTATTATAAATTCATTTTTTAACCCTATGAGATTACGATAAATAGATTATATAATTTTTTTTAATTCTTTTAGAGTGAAAGATGAGTTTGTGGTAGGAATTAGATGATGGATGAAATTATACTTGTGAAGTTTATATATACATATATATACATATCCCGCTTATTTTATGGATAAATTAATTATTAAACATTATGGAAGGGATCTTAAAACAAATAATTTGTTATCGTAATACCTTACGTTTTGTTGAAATGATGATATTTTAAGTCATCATATATTGGTGGCTTTGAGGGCCAAAATTCTACAATTGTTTGGGATTGATGACCTCAATCACTCCCTATAAATATTTATGTCTTTCCTTTAATTTTGTATCTCTAATTTCCACCAATGTTCTCCTAATAGAGATCGTAATTTGGTGGTGACTTTTTCATTCCCCTTGTCCTATTATTAAGACTAAATTTTATTAACCCAATTTTTGATGTGGGTATTCCCACAATGATATTTTCTATTTTCAACCTTTTATATTAGAAGAACAATTTCAAATTACGAGGATTCAATTTATTGAAGTAGGGAAGAATGTGACACCCCAAGATTTCATAGCACATTATTTCATCAAACTAATTCAATAACATCCACTATAGGCAACATCGAGTTCAAGCGCACCATAACATACCAAACTAGCCGTTTTGAATAGTAATACCCAGTTTTTGAAATTTTATAAATTTTATCTTTCAAAATGGACTTCATTTTTGGATTCATAATATCGAAATTAGCATAGGGTGAATTTTTTGTATTTTTCTAAAAACATTAAATTTTTAATGAATAGTGATAACACTGAGTCATAGTTTAAAACTGAAATTTCAATTGATTAATTATTTATTTATTTTTATTTTATTTTATGTCAAAATTTATACATAATACATATATAATTTCAATGTAATGCATTGGATTCAGTTTATAATAATTTTAGATATATAAATATTTTTTGAACTTTTCATCGTCTTTACCCATCTTATAGTAGAATTTTCAAATTCACCTAAAACTCAATTTTACCAATTCTGTTGGTGGAATTTCAAAAATACGAGACACTGTTAATATCAAGGAGTAAAATGTGGTCAATAAGATAAAAATAATTTTTGGTGAATAGTATCTTTTTTACTATTATTTACCCCGGTTAAAAGTAAATAGGGTAATTATGGGTAAAAATGATATTAATATTACCCTAACACATGTCATAATTCTATTTTCCAAGTTTATATCAACCAAAAAAAATCCTTAGGAATCTAATAATATCATTTAGGTCCACCTGGATTAGATTAGGATATTTATTATTATATAATTCAAAGAGGAGTTAAAAGAGTTAAAATCAAAGTTTAATAAATAAAACCTTTTTAATATAGGGTTATACATACTATAAATTCGATTATAAATTTTCATTAGAAAGATAAAAAGAGTTACTGCATAATGGTATTTTATTAATAATTTTTAGAGATTAAATAATTTAATTTATTTATGACACAATGATGATGCAGTAATTACCGTATTAATGAATGATTATTGTAATTGATATTATAAATACCCACATTAATGTAATTTGAGACTTTTTATGAATTAAAATGATTTTATAGGTTAATATGACATATTAGGATTGGTTAGAGGAATTTTTTTGAAGTAATAATACTTTTATGAATTTATCAAAAACAGAATACCCAATAGTGTCAAAATTGACATAAAAGAGTTTTTAAAAAAAATATTATATTGTTAATTGATATTATATTCCGAAAAATATAAGGTTCTGCCAAAGGGATTATATCATGCTATGTGTATCATTAATGGACCACTTGGGGGTCTATTGGATGTTTATAGTAATTTTATTAACCATATAATATAAAAATACAAAGAAACATGGTAAATGGAAAACTAATTAAATAAGAGTTAAACTTGAGATAAGTTTAATAAAGTGACCCAAACCTATATGATACCTATTGGTTGAGTTTATTTCTACCCATCCCCAGCTTATCCTAAAAACAAATCAATTTGGAGCCATTATAAATCGAATATGAATTTATTATAATATAATATTTTATGTTTTTCCTAAGGTTCCCCTAACCCGCCTAATAAAAGGGCACTCCACCTTAACCCTAATTCACACCTTCTAAGCCATTTGGCTTGGAAAAAACCTGCCCAAATAACCTCTCACCTATCCTCCATTCAACATAGATGCCTTATTGTGATCCTAAATCCAACCTATGGAGCCCTTTTGATCAAATCAAAAGGAAGAACCCGAAGAAGAGGTAATGAATTCACCACCCTCATTCAAGTTCCTTTCGTCTTCCACATCCTTTTTCTCTGTTGTTTACATTATAAAATACTAACTCCAGTATCTTCTATATAATGTGATATTATTATAACAATTTTACATCCAAATTCAATATTTGATACACCCTTTGAATGACATCTCACCATACGTGTGTATGTACTGCTTACCATCTCCACATCGTGGTGTAATTGTTATTCAATACATTATTATTTGGATGGGTATAATAATGATGTGTATTTGATATAATTAATAAAAATAAAATGATAAGGATTCTTTATATTTGATATAACATCCAATTATATATTATTTTCATATCAAGAGAATGATATTTTCGCTCGTGAGTACGTACGGATTACCATCTCCACGACTCGATGAGATTCATTTCCAAGTTCACCATTCATCAACGATTATGAAATTATATATTACTAATAAGTATGTAATATATTAAATAATAATGCTACTGGAGATATATATATTTATATATATAAGTATATATGTAATTACATATATCTTATTCAATTACTTCCGTTCAATACTGTTTGAAAAAGGAAACATCGTTTATGCATACGTACGGACTACCGTATCCATAAACAGTGTCTTCCATTTAATATATATGTCTATTATAAATATTTATATTCTAAAAATATATGTTATATAAATCATGTTTTATATTCTGTAAGTATTTAAATCATGATCTAAGTGATACAGTCAAGATTAACAAGTTAAAACACGTATGATAAAGAAAGCAATTATTACCCGAAATATTAATATAACGTGGAAATTATTATTAAATAGGTAGTATGAGGTAATAAATGAATACTTTATTATATAATAAATATTAATATCATTCTGGTATAATTTAATAACATACTATAGTCTTTATACGGGAGGTTAAATATACCCTCGACTAAAGGAGAGTGCGAGGTAATGGGTATTCATCACAATCCCTATTCATGTGAGATTCATGCCATATTTCAACTATTACCTTTTGTGTGGTGTATGTACTGCCAATAATTGTATTCTTTGTGTATTACACCTTAATTTATGTGTATTTATAAATTCATTGAATGATACCCATTTCATGGGGTGTAAGTTTCGTAAGTTACCATATTTGTAAGGGTTAATTTCATAATCTCTTTATTATCCGAGGTTGTTTTTACGTAAGTATCTAATAGAAAATATTTATTATCCATGTCCATGTTTTATGATAGAGTTTTCAAATGGATTCTTTAATGGAAATTATTTTACAAAAACATCATTTCAAATGTTTTAAATATTTATTCTTCTAAATCATTCACATTAATGTCAATGTCTTAAAAATGGGTTTTAAGGATTTATATAAATATAAATGAATGTTTTCATAATGTTAATTCCTTTCAAAAGACTCAAAGTTTTATGGGAAACTTTGAATCAAAAATGTATTTAATTTTCTCCCCTTCTAAATTGTTTGACTTTTTATTGTTTTGATGAAAAAGTGATATTTCTCTCAAAGTGTTTTACAAATCATTTTCATCTATGTCAACATACATTGATGGATATTAAACATGTTTGAAGAGATTTATTATGAAAAAAATATTCCATATTGTATTGATGGTTTTGTGATATGTTTGACTATGGATGTGTTATTTTTATACCATTCATGGTTTATGGATAAAGTATTGACATTTCATATTCTAGTTTTAATACGAATGTTTATCTAATGTTTAAACCATTTAATATGAGGGTTGAAATGGACATAGTATGTGAAGGGTGGGCCTTGCTCTTTCTCCTCAATGCATCGATGGGTCTCATGATACAAAATAGTGTCTTGGCAAAAGGCCTTGACAAAATCTTATTTGTTGTCATGTCACAAGGGCTTGACTATGTGGTTATGATAGTCTGGTATTATGCATTCCATCATTATGAAAGTGGTTGGTGATATTTCATGTGATTATTTGTCTAGAATAATATCCTTGTAAATAAGTAAATTGAATTACGTCATTTTATTTTTTTCCATATTATACATAAGTTCACGTTTTAAAGGCTTTTGTTTTAGTTATACATTGCCTTAAATATTTTTTCTTATTTATGAATGTTTTCGCGGTATTGTTATCTTTACTGGGCATCTGAGCTCACCCCTTTCTCTGTTTTATTTTTACCTGGATTCCAAGAAGTGTATTGTGATTATATTCAAGGATAATACAAGGGAATAATGGAATTCATAAAGGATTATTTATGTTGTTTTGTATGTTATAAAGTGTAATGTAACATTCATGTATGTAAACTATTTTCCAAGACAACTAAACTGATCGGTCCTTCAGGACATGATTACATGTAATCATGCCAATTTATTAAAATAATGCACCGACTCTGTGTAACTGGGGTCGAGGCATTACAGCATAGATGGCCACACTGTGAGGAAATTTCATGGTGAGGTGAACCTCAACTTCCAAACACAAACGAAAAGGGTAAGACGGTGCATGCCCTACCTGATGTCCAGTACATCATGTGTGGACAACATGGGCACTTTTCCAATCACTATCTAAATCTGAGGGCAGTGGAGGGGTACCACCATCATCCTTATAAAAGTCCAAGAGATCAAGGATGTGATTTTGTTATCATGAAAGCTAAAGTCGATGTTCTGAATGATGTGGTATCAAGTACTCTTGTTGTCCTCTCAAAGCTAATAAGTACTTTTTTTTATAATGGTTTTATTCATTCCTTTATTTCGTCCAAATTTTCATGTAATTTAGAATCAAACCACAAATTTCTAAAATTATAGTTTTTAGTCAAGACATATAGTGGTACTCTCCAAGAATCGTCAGTGTTTAGAAACTCTAGTATTTACTTTAGTGAGCATAATCTTATCGAAAATATATTAGTAATTCCCATGCCGGAATTCGACATTATACTAGGGATGTACTGACTCTAAATGTATAATGCTAAGCTCAATTTTAGAAGCAAGGAAATATCACTAGTAATTAATGGAAAACCTATAGTTATTTTCCATGGAGGGATATCTCATCCTTATCTTTTTCTAAAAGAACCCCCAACATCTCTCTTTATGTTGTTTATCGGTGAAGGAGAAGAAGATGATGAGATTTTTATGATAGAAAATTTCACCATCTTCTAGGAAAACGTTGATGTATTTCTAGAGGAGCATTATAGACCACCCCCAGAAAGAGAGGTAGTGTAATCCATCAATCTCGTACCTGGATCTCATCCGATATCAATGACCCTATATAGTATGGAAAATGTAGAGTTGGAGGAATTAAAGAAACAACACTTACATCGTTTGGATAAGGGGTTTATTAGACCAAGTGTGTCTCCTTGGGGAGAAAAAGTTCCCTTTTTGAAGAGGACGGATGGATCAATGCGGCTATGAATTTATTATAGAGTAATGAATGGGATTACAGTGAAGAAAAAATAACCTCTTTCAAGAATTGATGACTTATTTTACCAACTTCATAGGGCTCAATTCTTCTCTATTATTGATCTTCGATTCAGTTATCATCAATTGAGGATGAAGAAATAAGATATTCAAAGAACAGCCTTCTGATAAAGATATGGGCATTATGAGTTTGTTGTTATGCCCTTCGGACTGACTAATGAACCTACTATTTTTTATAGATTTGATGAATATAGTATTCAAGGACTACCTTTATAACATTGTGGTAGTTTTTATTGATGATATTATGATATATTCCAAAATTAGCGAGGAACATGAAGATCTTATAAGGGTTATTTTGAAAACTCTACGGAAGGAAAAGATTTTTGGAATGTTTAGAAAATGTGATTTCTAGTTAAAACACGTCGCTTAACTAGGGCACATTGTAAACAATGAAGGAATCACATTTGACCCTGCAAAGACAAAATTTGTAGAGGAGTGGCCTCAACCTACAACAATAACTGAGATTTGTAGTTTTCTTGGATTAGTATGATATTATAAAAGGTTTTTGAAAAACTTTTCTTGACTTTCTAATCAATTGACCATGTTTACTAGAAATGGGATCAAGTTCATCTGGACAAAGGAGTGTGAGTAAAGTATCCACGAGATTAAGAAGATATTGGTTACATCACCTATATTAACTCTTCCCTCAAGTGGATAAGGATTATTTATTTTTAGTGATACATATCTAAAAGGGCTTGGGTGCATCCTCATTTAAAATGACAAGGTCATTGCTTATGTATCTCGATAGTTGAAGATTCATGAGCAGAATTATACTACGCATGATCTGGAGGTGCCTGTAGTCATTTTTTATATTAACATATGGAGGGACTATATTTATGGTGATAAATGTGAAATATACATGTAACATCAAAGTTTGAAGTATATTTTCACACAAAGGAATTGATCATGAGACAAAGGAGATGGTTGGAACTTCTTAAATACTATGATTGTTCAATTCATTATCACCTTATAAGAGAAAACAATATTTATGTTGCATTATGCAGGAAAGACTCAGTTGTTCATTCCATGATGAGGATTCAAAAAGATCCTTTGATCAATAAACTAGTAAATATGGACATGTGAATTATAAGGAAAGGGGAATCATCAACCCTAACCTAAATGATTTCTCAACCATCATTACTAAAGAAGATCAAGAAGGCTTAAAAAGAAGATCATTTGTTACAAGGGATGTTTGAGGCTGTAAAGTATGGAATGTTTCCTGAGTTCAATATTGATCAAGAAGGTGTACTGAGATTTCATACAAGACATTGTGATCCCTGTATTCTAGAAATAAAAAGGAGTTGATGGATTAATCTCATTGCTCTACTTTCTCTATACATCTTGGAAGCACAAAAATGTATAGGAACCTTCGTGATCATTATTGGTGGGATAATATAAAATGTGATATTGCTGACTACACTTCGAGGTGCCTAGAATGTCATCAAGTGAAGGCAGAGTGACAAATTACTAAAGGGGTATTCCAACAACTATATATACCAGAATTGAAGTGGGACAATATCACTATGAACTTCCTCACAGGTCTTCTGAGAATATCCATAGTAAACAAGGCGATATTTGTTATTATGGAACGTCTCACCAAGACTGCCCAATTTATCTCTATCAGGGAATATTCTCTCTTGATCAAATTGCCAGGATTTACATGAAAGAAGTGGTAAGGCTGTATGGAGTTACACTTTCTATCGTATCTGATCATGATCCAATGTTCACATCAAAATTCTGGAGAAGTATTCAACATTAATTTAGCACTGAATTGAATTTCAGTGCGGCTTATCACCCCTAAACTGATGGCCAATCTGAAAGAACTATTCAAACACTCGAGGACATGCTAAGAACGTGCTCAATGGAATTTAAGGGTGGATGGGATCAACACCTCCCTTTAGTTTAGTTTTCTTACAACAACAGCTTCCACTCAAGCATTCAAATGGCACCCTATGAAGCACTATATGGGTTGCAATGTAGAACTACTACTTGTTGGGATGAAGTTGGCGAGAGAAATCTTCTTGGTCCTGATTTTGTGCAGGAGATGAGTGAAAAAGTCATTTTCATCCAACAACACATTAAGGCTGCTCAGATTCGGCAAAAGAGCTATGGTGCTAACCATCAAAGGGACTTGGAGTTTGATGTCGGTGACAAGGTCTTTCTTCGTATTTAACCTTGGAAATGATTCGTGAGGTTTAGGAAGAATGGGAAGCTCAACTCTAGATACAATGGCCCCTATGAAATCCTTGATCGCATTGGAGCAGTGGCCTATCGGTTTGCACTTCATCCAAATCTAGCACAAATTCATGATGTCTTCCACGCATCCCTCTTGAGTAAGTACATACCTGACCCTTCACATGTACTAAACTCAGTGGTGGTACAACTGGAATATGGCCTCCCTTATGAGGAGCAGCCGATGGAGATCTTGGATCGTAGAGACAAGGTTCTACACAACAAGACTAACCACCTTATAAGTGTGTTGTGGAGAAACCACAAATATGAAGAAGCCATGTGGGAACCAGAGGAGTCTATGAGAAAAATTACCCACACCTTTTCTTTTCTGAGGATACGTGTAACATTTTTGGGGATGAAATTTCTTAACGGGGGCTGAATGTAACGACCTGATATTTTGAATAAATTATTGTTTCATAATTTTGTGTGTTATTTTATATTATACACAACTAAACTATATTATTTAATTAATGATGTAAGAATAATTTAAATGATACCATTGGGTTTCTATAGTTATATGACTGTTGGTCAATATGACCGTTGGAAACTAAATGTTTTGATTGTTGTCTCTAATTACAAGTGATCTTGGTTAATTAATATAGAAAGAAGATTTGATGGCATCGTCCAGTATTCTCGGGCCGATCGAAGCCCATCTAATGAAACTTGGGAAAGAGGTCGCACCACTGGGCATTTCTCTGGACCAAACCCAAGCTGATCTTCATCGTGTGATGCTGGATTAGAATCACCTTTGGGAGAAGTTCAAGCATATAGAAATCACTACTCGGGTAATGTTGGCCAAGCCACCGTTGTATTCTCTAAACTTAGCACACCTAACACTTAGGTCCTATGTTGGGGTTATAAGGGGCTATGTAATGAGACTGTAGCCACTTCGTGTAATCCTTTGAGATAAAAAAAATTGTGATTTCTTCCTATGGGGATGTTTTTTTTCAGATGTTCGAATAAATATAGGATGTATATTGATGAATTTTGGAAAAAGGGGATATTTTAAAATATTTATGTAAACATTAAATTATTAATTATGTGTAATGATTTTCCAAAAATAGTCTTCTGGAAATGTGTTCAGCAAGAGATTTAGAATCTAATAAGATCAACATAATTTTTTTTGTAAATAGTAAATTATGAATAGTGATTTTACCGTTAGGATTAGAAATATGATAAAATGTATTATTAATCCCAGTTAATGAATGTATTAATATAATTTAGGCACCTTGATTAATTAATTTGATTTAATAAAATATGTAATTAACTGTTTCAGAAATTATTAGTCTAGTATTTGTTTTTTAAGGGTGAATAGTGTTTGAAATTAAAAATTTAATTAAAAATAGTCCTAAAAGTATTTTTATAAAATGGATTTCATTTTTGAATTTAGACCATTGATATTAGGTTGTGGTGATTTTTGAGGATTTTTCTGAAAAAAATGAATTTTTGGTGAATAGTGAAAATACAGTATTTATATTTGGGTGTTTAATGACATCATTAGGGATGTAATAAGTATTCAATAATTATGGTAGACTAATGAATAGTAATATAAGGTATGAGGTGTCCCATGTGGACAATACCATGAGAACATACCATGGGTAAGCCCAAGGTATTTCCAATACCACCGATGACGTGTCCCTTGGGCATTAATGACTTGTCCTCTCATTTCTCCTATAAATACCAAGCCTTTATTTAATTATTTTCATTTCCAAATACTCATCACCAGTGTAAAGGTCTCCTTACCTCAAATTGAGACCTCTTAAAGTGCCCTAAATCCTTCCAAGGTCCTGAACTTCAATCTTTCGAAGTTACTCTTCAAGGTAAGGGATTCTTTCACCCTCCTCTTTTATTTCATGACTTCATTTATGTTGTGTATTATATTTTCAATCTAATTATGTTGAGGGTATGTTATTATATGTTCTTATTACTCCCAATTTCATGTAAAAATTATGAGAGACCCTTTTTTCTCTCATAAATTTGTTTTCTAAATTTTTTTGTGACACCGTTAGGCTGCCAAATTTCTCGTAAAAGAAATCGAATCTTTTCCTTTCTTTCATGTCTCATTTTCATGTGGTATGTCATTTAAATTTACATACCATGATCTTATTCAGTAACCATACTGTATTATTAATTATTTTTGAGTGGGTGACCTTTGTCCCTTCTCTTTTCAATTTTTCTAAAACCATGTTATATAGCCGTTAGGCTGCAGAAATTTCGTCTCAAAATTTCTATCTATTTATCTAAATAAGTCCCCTTGTTTATTTATGTGAATAACAAGACCTATTTAATTTTTATGGGTGTTTATAAATATATAAATATGAGATATTTGATTCTGCAATTGATTTACATATAACCCTCACTCCCTTTACATGGGTTACAAATGATATAATGATCTTTTTAAGAGCTTTTAAAACGTCATGATTTTGAAATGAAACCCATTATTTTTATTCACTATGGGTTATTTATGAATTGTTTCATTATGAACTATGTGGATCACATGTAAGTAAATACAAATTAAGGCTGTCCCCAGATAATGCTCCAATGCACTGGGTAAAGATTTAATCTCTAGAAATGAAATGTTTCATGATACCTTGGTGAATAAACTTGGTATTTTTTATGACACCTTGACGGTGGACCATGGTGATATGTTCATGAATGTATAAATGAATTGTTGTATCAATTGATACAATTTATGTTTCATTTTATTTTCAATATCATATGCCTATAATTCAATTGCTCATATATTTATGTTGTTATTCAAGTTCTTATTGATATCACAAGTACACTGATTCACTTGTTTACCCTTATTGGGCCTTCCGCTCACCCTTTCTATTGATGTATGTCTCCAGGATATGAAAGGCAGTAATAGTACATAGGATGAGATTAGGATAAGTCCTTATAAGTGTATCTGAAGAATGTTTTATGTTGTATTCAGGTTTTATTGTTCCTGATTTCCAAGACACTAGACATTAAAGATCCTCTGTATGTAAAATCTAATGAAAAGTTATGTATTATAAAGGCGGGATGCCACTACTGGAAATACACACCTAAATGTAAAGTACAATTACAACTGTAAATGAAAAAATAGATAAAGGATAAAGGATGATCATGGATCGTCCACCACGAATACTACCTGATGGGTAGGTACAGATAGCCTCCTCAGCACAACACATTCGTCAGTATCCCCCTAGTACCGACTCGTCGTGACATCCATCTCTGGGTACCATCCAGTCCTCGTACACTCATCCTCGATAAGCGTTGTCCATCGTCTGCATCCAACACAATTAGGTGAAAGAATAGCCCATGTAGGGGTGAGTATAACGATACTCAGTAGGGACCCTGAGACCCTCACGATCCAACAAAATCCAACAATGAGAAACCATAAGGTATGAAATCAATAGATAACCCCACTTAGGTATATGCCCATACATGTACCTATGTAATATAGCGATCCTTCTCAATCCTGAGGAAAACACAAGAGTTACCAAATCAGCTCACACAGATATAAAACGTATGTAGTGAGACAGAGATGATCAGATGTAGCCACTGAATCATCTATTCTTTTGAAACCACACTTGATCCAGGAACAGAAATCTGAATTGTCGAACCCACACAGGATCCAGGAACAATTATATTGTCGAACCCACATAAGATCCAGGACATGAAGTTAGAACTGTTGAACCCACAAATGATCCAGGAACAGTATTTAGAGCTGTAGAACCCACACAGGATCTCGGAACTGTCTTTAGTGCTGTCGAACCCACATAGGATCCAGGAATAGACATCAGTGCACAACCATCTAGAAGGTTCCACATGAAGCATGCTTAATTCTGGGAGGGTCCGCTCCTCAACCCAACATTCAATGCATCAAGTGCCACATTGTCCCACGTACAAGAATCTCAGTGATCCACATTGTCATAGGGGTCTCAATGCAATAGACGGTGCATCAATCGGATGCTCGGTCTGTGAGTTATTGTCATTTCCGTTCTGAGGGCCCGGTTGAATTTAGGTTCAATCCATCCCATACATATCCCACTTTCATCCCAAAATCTTGTGGTTTAGGCCAAAAGAAATGTCTTCCTACATGATTTTCTTCACCGTAGATGGTTCCTCAGTCGGAAACCCATTGCACAAGTTATGGGCGAAAATATATGACAGGGTCAAACGGGTCCTGGTAGGGTCCACCCTAGTGGGACCGGCATGGCCTGGGCCGACCCGATTAACTGGAATCGGCCTCGTCCTCCAGAACAGGTCCAGCCCATGCTGGGTGGCCCAACCCAGTCTGGGTGACCCAGCCCACGGGTAGCTCGACCCCCGTGGCCTGCGCTGGCAGCTCGACCCGAGTGGGACGGTGGGGGCGGTCGGCCTGGCCTGGGTGGCCAGCGTCCGGCGGCCCGATGTTGGGCCCACCCTTTCCACGTAAGGGGGGTTTCGTGCCCAATATATCCCGAATGAAACTGGAACCTGGCACTGGTTCGGTAGCCCATGGGACCATGGAGGGTCCCACCTTGTCCAGCTGGCCGAGCGGCCAGCCGCTTCTACTCCACCGGCGGCTGACCCTGCTGGTTGCCTCTACTCCACCATCGTGGTACCCTGGATGTGGCTTCTTCCTCTACGCGACCCGATGGCACCGTGCCCTCTAGGGCCTGGTGGCCGCCCGTGTGCACCGTCGCGTCCAGGTGCTGTGGCCTATTCCTCCGCATAGTGCGACAATTCCATGCCCTTCCAGTGATCTGGCGGCCGTGCGCCACTGGTTTCATTCGCGGCTGGCCTGACGCTGGCCGCCGTTCCACCACCACTGCCCATCAGCTGCGGACCACTCTTCTGGGCGAACAATTACGTCATCTCCATCGTCAATCAAGTGAGTAGAAACGGAGGGTGGGGTGGGTGATTGTTCAGTCGACACCCTCTGCATTATGGTGATAAAAATCGGCTAACGTAAACCAAGATTTAACGATGAATAATGGGATCAAATTAAAAATCGAATCCCCTACCTTTTTTCGTTGTTCGTCATTTGTTGATAGAGTCGTGGAAAGTAGACAAAGAAGATAATTGTTCGTCACATCTGCTGCATGCTTCTAATCCCATGATGTGTCGACTCTTGTAAGACAACCCACATCGGTAGGTTTCCAAGGAAGAAGTTTGAAGAGGATCAACATTATTCATCGGTGGAGTGTTCTTAGTTCTTCATTGGGAGATTTTCTCCATAAACCTCCACTTTCCAACTTCCACCAAATGAAAAATGCCATCCAAATGGAATACGTCCCTCAAAAATATAAGATCGTCTATTATTTTAGAATGTTGGATTTAAAATTCACAATGCAGTATTAATTAATTGGACCCACCCAATTAGTGTGGAGGATTAGGGAAATTTTGGAAAAAATTAATTAAAGGGGAGTTGATGAGGATCCCCTATATTAAGTTGGTACTTGAGAGTTTCTTCACTTTAATGGGGAGTTTCAAGGGGTTAAAAGCATGGGTGGTCCCCGCGAAATTAATCCTCACATGGGAGGTTGAGTATGGGTGGGCCCCAGCACTATAACCTCACATGAGAGGTAATGGTGTGGCGGTCCCCACCGACAACATCCACATGGTGGATATAACAATTAAAATAAATTAAGACATGCACTTAAATTATTTTATTATTTCCACGTAAAACCCAAAAACTAACATTCATCCTCGATCAACTGTCATCGAGGTGAAAGTCTTCATAAGAGAATACCAGAGCTGTGTGTTCAATGGTTCCCTCATACTTCAATTCCAAGCACTGGTTCAAAAGTTATAAAATCTCGCTCGTACGTTTAATGAACAAACCTGAACAAAACATAAGAAATTGATTCCGAGCACACCGAGCCTCATAATCATGCGCCGTAAATTTTTGTAGACATGTAAAATACCCATGTATTTAAGAAAAAAAATTCCATAGAAATTATGTATCATTATTTTATATTGCATTTAAATGATTTCATAATAGAACGATATATTTCTCTAAAAAAAGTTTTCATTTCATATATGTCAACATCCTTTGATGGATTTTATGCTTGTTTGAAGTTGATTTATTATGATAGAAAACATCCATATTGTATTGAAGATTTTGTGATATGTTTTACCATGGATGTGTTATTTTTACACCATTCATGATTTATGGATAAAGTGTTGAGATTTTGTGTTTTATTTTTAATACGAATGTTTATGTTATCTTTAAACCCTTTCATATGATGAATGCATTGGACGTAGTAAGTGATGAGTGGATCCTAAAATAGATCCTCGATGCATCGGTAGGTCTCATGATACAAAATATTGTCTTGGAAGATTCCCTTGAGAATATCTAACATGTAGTCTTGACCCAAGGCCTTGACTATGTGGAGATGAAGTCTAGAATTATGCATTCCATCATTATGAATGTGGCTATTGATATTTCATGTGATTATTCGACTAGTAGAATATACATGTGAATAAGTAAATGAAATTATTTGATTTCATCTTTTCCGTATTGTGCTGATGTTTATGTATATAATTATTTTGTTTTAGCCTTATACATTGACTTAAATGTTTATTCTTATTTATCAATGTTTCTGCTATATTGTTATCCTCACCGAGCATATGAGATCACCCCTTTCTATGTTTTATGTTTCCCAGGATGTGAAAAAGTATTTAATGGATGACCTGTAGGAATTGGATAAGTATATATGTGTGTTAAAAAGTGTACAAAATGTTGTTAATATTTTTATTTCATAATGTAATGTCAAACTTATGAATGTATCTAGTACTACCAAGGCTACTAAACTGATCAGTCTTCCGGGCATGAATCCTTGTATCATTCCAATTTTATGTAATAATTCACTAACTCTAGGTAAATTGGGTTAGGTAATTACATAAATTATGTATATCCATTATCTAAACAAATCATTTGTATTTTTAATAGAAAAATAAATAAATTCGGTTCGTGAGGCTATAATACTCCGTAAATATGAACTATAATTTTTTAACCCACTTAACAGATGTGAAGATAGTTGTACATCATTTAATTAACATAAAAAAATAAAAATATATCTACTATTATAATTTTATTTTATAAAAATGGTTCAACAATAATTTATTCAGTTGGAGGAAGAAAAAAGAGTTTATTCAATATTGATACATCTTATTCGAGTAACCTCTATTGATTTCTCCAAAATCCTTAATAAGAAAAATTTATAAAAAAATATGGATAAATGAATGAGAGTAATTATATTGGGAATTGAATAGGGTAGGTATTTTTCTATCAAATATTGTTTAATGCTGGAAAAAAGAGTGGGGATTGGGAAGCCTTTTTAAATGTGGTGGGTGGCATAATTCAATTTTTTTAATGAAAAGGTGGACCATCATTTTATTTATGAAACATGACTACAAAATCGAGTATTATTAATACATATAGATCAGAGCTCAAAAATAAGACATTAACATAAATATGAAATATTTTTTCGGTAATTCTAACCCTTATCTTTTTTGATTAACCCCCAGTAAATCAATTTTTTCTATAACAATAAAAATAAATAAATTTTTACTATATTCAATATTACAATTTTTCAAAAAGTAATCTGACTGTATTGTATAAAAAAAATTCTTTTTAATCCAAAAAATGATTCAATTTTTCCAAATTATATTCACAAAACTAGTAATTTGTTTTTGAAATTTATATTGTGGACCTCGTGAGAGCAAATTTTGGAAGAGAAAATGACCACAGGTTTACAATGATTTTTAAATCTATTATCAACTTTAATTTGATTAAAATTACCTAAATTACATTGATATATATATATTTCAATTAATTTTAATTTAAAATAAAAATAGAAAATAATTAAATAAATTAAATTACATGAAAAGTTTCAATGAAAAATATGCACTTTTCACTATTAATAAAAAAATTAATCAATAAATAAAATTATGAAAAATTCCCTAAAATCTTCTAATTAAAATATTATTTAAAAAATTATTATTTTTTTTAAAACAAATTCTAGTTGTTTCATAAAATAAATTATAAAAAACCCATAATCACATCAAAAAGATAGGATTTGAGAAGTTTACTTTTAACATACAGTAGATTCTTTTATATTAACTCTATATTTAATAGTAGTCTTTGTCAGAGTATAATTTAAAATATATGTATGTATAATAAATCAATTTCATTTAAATCATTACTCAATATGTAATATTTTAAATAATTTAAATTTGGAAACATTATGCACTCAAAACCATTTTATAGAAAAACCTGTTTTTCAATCCCTATAATCAACTTATTCTAAATTCTAAAATAATGGTTATTAAAATTAATTATTGAGATTAAAAATTATTAAATAATCATGTTGTTACATTAAAACATTATCAATTATTGAATTTTATTATTTTATTGAAAAAAATCATTTTACAAAAATCGTTAATTTCTATATTCACTGAAAATTAAATATTTTTTGAAACATCCCAAAATTTAACAATCATTAAAATGTGATTAGATGATTTATAAAATTAATTTCATTTTATCAAATTAATTTTCTAAAATATATTTTAATTATGTAAAATAATTTTTGTAGAGATCTATAAAAAACATTTTTTAAGATAATATATTTTTTATGAATATATTAACTTTACTAAAAATTTGTTAATTATTTAAAATTAATTTAATAAAAATTTATTTTGAGTAAGAAATTGAAAATTATTTTTAAAAAATTAGTTAGTAATATTCAAGACCTCATACATAACGGTTATGTTATAGTTATATTATTTCATAGTTCATTGAATCTTGATGTAACATTGCATGATTGCTATCGAAGAAACACATTGTTTTATGTAAGAGAACCTGTATAAATATTTTATGTGATTTAATTTTAAAAAACATCAAATAATATAGTGGTGTTATTTTTTTGGATAAAATACCATGTATTTGAATAATCAAATAATAACATGATGAATGAAATACATGTGATTAATGAGTAATTTTATGAATAAATAAAAGGAGTGATAATTATAATCACGAATAATGAGGTATGATATAACATTTAAAAATCAGGGCTATAATGGAATGTGTAATCAATATAAAACCTTACTTTATAAAATAAATTCATGTATACTTATTGATGCATCATATCATTGTTTTCTTACGATAACATATCATTCCCTATATAAGTATAATTATGATATATAAACACTATCCATTTCATTTTGGGGCTATATAATTCCATGACCACCTATCCCATTCACATAATGAACATATATAAGTGTGCTATAAATATAATACCATAAATGATTGATTTATATCAAATTTAATCCCATAATTAAAAAGTTTGGGATACATTCATTGATGTCCCCAATAAATTAAGGACATATAATCCAAGATCAATACCCTTTGTTTAATATAATATTGGCTATTTACTACAAAAATATTCGGCATAGAGAAATCATAATATAATTTTGGAAGCATAAAAATGGTATATAAATATCCATGAAATTGTTTAATTATAGTGGAAGGGGTCTCTTATAACATGAAAATTAAAATAAATTTTAAATTAATATGTCAAAATTTATCCTAACATGATATTTTGTGTACAATATTTTATAATAAAAATAAGTTGTATGAAAAAAGAAGAGATTGAGAGTATCGATTACCCACAGAAGAAGCTTCTTAAAAGTGTGGTGGTTCTTATAATAATTTTAGGGGAACCATGAGAAGGATATAGATATTAAAAGGTAGAGAATTTTATTCTCCATGGGTTTTGGGTGAAGATGAATGTTTTATTGGGCGTGTTTTTATAGAAAAAGTGCGATAAATTCATTATTAATTTCTAATCATAGGATTCATACTCATTATGATAATGTAATCAAAACCAAAAATAATTCCATGTTTTTTTCTAGTGGATTATAAAAAAGTGAAGAGGATTTAATTATTTTATATGGATAATAATTTAAATCCTTAAAATAATTACTTTTATTGGATGCTCTTTATAGTATTTTTTTCTTCTGTTTTGAGGTTTTATGTTGTTATAATAAAAATAGTATAATTATACCATATTTATTGTTTATGAAAAGATTAAATTACCCTAAAAACTATTAATAATTTAATATTGGATAATTTTATAGTGATGTAATCAAAAATAATATTCATTTTATAAAAAGAGTCAATAATTATTAGTATATACCATTTTAAATTTAAAATGTCCATTTAATGAAAAATAATGGTTTTTTCTAAATAACTATTTTTTGGACTGTATAAAAATTCCATTTGACTTCAGATAATTATATTGTCATATATATTAAATAAAAAAAATTAATATAAATATTTTAGTATAATATATATTAATTAACGAATTATTCAATTCATTGAAAGAGTTTCTGGATTGAAACTATTTATTTCTGAAAAAATTAATTATTGTTCAATCATATCAAAATAAAATTGGTATCAAAATTCGTGATGAATTTTTATAAAGTAGAAACGTTAAATTTAATATTATTTTATTAAAAATAAAAATATGAAAATTCATATTGTTTGGGTCTGGATACACAACCCTTTGTTATAGCAATGAATTTCATAAGAGTAAGGTGTGCGATGATTAATTTTTTTTGGATGTTCGACATAGATATGGTGGTTCATTAGTTATATGATGTTAAACATCTCCCACACTGAATTTTTTCATGACATAGTTATGGGATCTCTACTTTATCTTGGTCTAGGGAAAATTCCATTGATGCAATCTACATTCGAGTCTCAAATAAATGGGTGTCATTGGGTACGACCTTACAGGTCAAGGACATAGTTAACATTTTCATTGCCAATGAGATTAAATATAATCCTATATATTAATATATATTACAATAATAACATAATTTTATAATGGATATACTATTGATAGTTATACAACCCAATAGTAGGTTAACTTTTACATGTAATAACTTATTGGGATTGAAAATAACCATAGTTGGGCACACGATTTCCGGAATTTCATTGCACAATAATGTATTTACAATTTTAAAATGTTAATTATATTTTTAAATTTTCATTTAATTTTATGGATTTAATAAATGTTGTGCATAAGATAAACAATTAATCCATGTGTTTCAATCAAGGTTATCCACAGTTTTTTCTAACATAAATAGTAATAGTATTCAAATACATTAAAATGGTTAATACATGGAAGGTACATTAATGAAATCATAACCCCAGTGAGTGTCAATCCTAGTGTGTAGTTAGGAATATTTGAATGGAATTGGGTGTGTATTGAGTAAATACACAACATGTTATTTTTAGGCTTATAACCTTTTACTATATCATTGGAGGAGCATGTACCAAGCTGTAGAATCTAGTTAGTGATGTTATTTAAAGGTGGACCACAAAATATCGATAGATATAAAACCTTAAGATGTCATGATATAATTATATATATGAATTAGACATATAAATAATAGTTTTACTAAAATTACCTAATCTAATACCCAATATATGTAAAATAATCTCTAAAAATAAATGAACACTTCTCTAATAGTAAATATAGGGACCCAAACTAAAGATAACATAAATAGTAAAATATTTTCATTATTGAAATAATAATTATCATAATAAGTATCACAGCACGAGGGTGAAAAGTTCCAGTGTCTTTAATATTACTAACAACAATATCATTTTTCATAGATCTTGGGAAAATTTTCATAATGACACTCCACTAGACCCTTCTTTAGATATTACACTTCATATAAACATCATTGTTACATATGTATTTGATACACAAAATAGAGGTGATCTCTGTGTATCATGAAGGGGAAAAATATCAAATTTTTTCATATCATAACCATGATAGGGAACAAAAGGATGAACATAAATATCTAATAGGAAATAATAATTCTATAGTTGATAATAATGTAAAAAGTTGTAGATACATAAAAAAATAAGAATATTGTTATTAAGGAATTAATTTTATGAAATGGATCAAAATATAACTCAATAATCATAAAAATATTTATCTTTATTTAAAATCATGGAATTATTTTTAATGTAATTAATAATTAGGTAAACATGAAATTTCATTTAAATGAAATGAATCCAAATTTTTTTCATAACCCGATAAATTAAAAGGAAATAAGGAACAATAATATGAATAGGAAGTAATTGTTTGGAAACACATTTTACTGATTCTAGTGTGAACTAACTCGATATGTTCATGCTTTAAAATGCGAGCAATACCATTGTACATACACCTATATGAACATACAGATTTTGATCATGCATAACTATAACATGAGGTATAAAAATAAATCAATTTTTTTATGGTTATTGAGGAAACCAACAGTCATTATCCATATATATGTTTTCGACAAAAAATAAACCATAAAAATATCATAACAAACCCATAATAACGAAATGTTTTACATAACATAGAAAATAACTTGTAAAATGACTATTAAAAATCACAAGAAATCATGTATCTATTTTTTTAGAAGGAACTATATCATGATGAGTAAGAGAATATTGTCAAAACATTTCATCATGGGAGGTAATACATTGGGGAATATTCTATTGAAAATAAGAAATATTTGAAAAAACCATTTTATTGTTATTATAAAATATTATTTGAATATTACATTCAAAAAAAGTCTGATTTTTAAAACATTAGACTATGAAAAAAATATTATAGTTATTTTGATATAAAATATAATTTAATTGAAATGAAAAATCAATGTAACAGATTTATATTGGAACATTAGGAATAACATGCCCTTAATAATCCTTTTATAAAATATAAAAAAATATTAGAAACATAAAAAGACTATCATTTGATGAGAGGTGTAATATAAAATTTTAGGAATATCCAAAATATACATGGTTCAATTAAATATACAAAACAGTTATGATTTCATAAATAATGATGATGAAAATATGATTCCTATGTAATAATGAGAGTTATTCCTACAAATGTTATAGTTGTATTTTGGAAAACGATTTTTCAAGGAATTTATTTCTGATGATGAGATGTAATTTACCAATCGAATAGGAGGAAATACAACATAAAAGATGGGAATCAAAGGATTAAATGGAATGTGAATGTTATATTCATGTAAGAAACACTTTGATACAATGAAACCAAAATTTAGACGATTATTCTCTTATATTGAATTCCCACTTAGTGGGATGTAATATAACCTCCAATGTAAACAATGTATTATCACAATAATATTTTTAATTAGGATATTCAAATCAATAATATTTTATGAAATTATTTTCTCTTTGTAATATATTATAATTTTTGTTATTTATTCTCCATTTTCATAATCGAGTGTGAGTAATCATTATTATTTTGAAAAATTGTCATATTTTGATCTATTTTATATTCATTATTATTAAAAAATCTTCACTCATATATTGTTAATTTTTTAATAATTTGTTTATATTATATTTTTAAATTTTATATAATTATTCTATGAAATCTCTATTTACACTTCTTATAGATGAAATTGGTGGAAATTATGTTGCAATGGATTTTTACAAATGAATATTGTTATCTATATTTACAAGTTAAGTGATTACATTAAGACTCTAAAATAGTAATAAACAACTATATACCTATTAACACCGCATATTAATTTACCAATTAAAAAATTTAAAAAAACCATTTTTCATCACTGTAATTAAACTAGCACAATAATAATATGCATCAATATGTTTGAAATTTTGGAAATATTATATTTTAATTATTATGATATAACTATCCAAGATGATCAATGAAATTATTTAGATATTACTAAGGTGATTAATCATATTTTAGGATTTATAAGAAGATGATACATTATAAAAGAAGTTTTCACTAATAAATAAACCATTATTCAACGTGGTATATTAATTTTAGGTGGTTAGCTATACAATTATAGTTTTATATATAATATTACATATGGAATATAAAATTTTAATTTAGAGAATATAAATCATTAAATAATTACCATATATATTCCCCAAAAAAATTGTAGAATCAACTATTTTTGTGATGCAAAATGAAATATTTCATTCATAGAAGAAGTATTCTACCAACACACATGATAAACATTTTCAATGTTATGAATGAATGAGAGGGAATTGCGTAATGTAAATAATGTAAATATAATAAAATAATTATATAATTTATTATTATTTAATTATAATATATTTTGAATTTGTTTGGATTAGATTGGATTATAGTGATAAAGAAAATGAGATAAGGTGTTTTAAACACTTATGTAGAGACTTCAAATTTTCTCCTAAGGAAACCATTTTGATTGAGGGACTTAGGGAAAATTAATGAGGGTATATTTTTCAAAACATGCAAAGGGGATGTAGATAATTTAAACTCATTATAGTTTCTTGGGAATTTTTTTATTATGGATGTTTCTTGTAATATGTTGAATTGAGATCCATTTATAGGTGAAAATGTGGGACACATAATTGGAAAATGATTTTTGGCATGGTATAAAAATGAAATTTTATTATATTTGGGTGAATTAAACGTGGAAACTATTTTGAGAGATTAATTTTTGAATTACATCTTAGAGATTTATTTTTAGATAGTATTCCTTTCAAATTTATTTAGTTAAATTTAATCCACATTTCAATACCTGTTTTAACACTGATTAACCATGCTTAATATTTATCTAATGTAATTATTTTTTAAAAAATAAAGATTAAACAAGTTATGTTATTATTATGTAATAAATTCAAATTATTACTGCATTAAATCAAATTAAATTTCAAAATATATGAAATTTTCAATTTAAAATAAAAAATATATTATGTAGAGAAAAATTAATTAAAAAATGTTTCTTTACTTATTAGTTGTTCAAAAAATTATTTAACATTTATTAATATTTAATTAATTATAAATTAATTTATTAACATGATTAAATATATTATTAGAATATAAATTTAAATGTTTTTCATTTAAATTTATATAATATACTCAATGATTTGAAAAACAGTTTTCTTTGGGAAATAATAGTTTTACCATGCTGACGAATATCTATCCTGGTAACTAAATTTTATGCCATAAAATGAAATTTGACTCATTTTATAATTTGATCATGCTGATTAATATTTTTAAAATAATTTTATTAAATTCAATAAGTAAATTTTGTAGAAATTAATTTTAACATAAGTGTTCATAACATATAGAAAAAGTCTTATGATACATTTATATTAAAAATATAAAATGATCATTGTTTTATTAATCATATTAATATATATGTTTTACTATGTGGTTACTTCTATTCATACCCAACAATTTAATTATTATAATATAATTATATGAATTAATAATTTTATAAATGTAACATAGTATAAATATTATTTCAATGTTTTCATCAATATAAGCTACCTACATTGTATATAATTGATGAACACTATTAATAATATAGTAGGTCATTAAATTAAACCATCCATAAAATAATTTCATCATTGAAATTTTGTTATGTAAATGAAAAATTTGAGATTAATTTTCTCTCATAACATCTTTGTTCCAATGTATCATATTCAAACATATTTTTTTACCACAAAGAAATAACAAAATGGATGGTCATATTCTTCAGAACCATGTCTCATTTTTCCACGATGTAGGCATGTATTTCTTTATATGAAAGGTCATGTTAAAAAATGTACAATTTTCTAGCACAGTATACGTTAGGGTTCAATTATATGGGTCCTCAAAATTTATACATGGAAATAAAATAAAATTGATAGATATATGGATGGATTTAAAGGAGGTATTCTATAATCCTGATAGGATCAAGGATAATAATGAGACTGAGTTATCAAGGGCTCATCATCCATTTCAAAAAAATATCATAACCCACGACAATAGTGATTTTCGATGGAATAAAATGTATCAAAATTCAAACACTTTTTCCCATCAATGATTATCTTAAAAACTCATTTATAATCACTGTTCTTCTTTAAAATTTTGTTGAATGGTTCCCACCTTATATATAATTTCATTGACATGGTCAGGACCAATCAGAATTGTCTCACTACATTCATCCAATATTGTTTTATTACAATATTCCTTTCTATAAAAACACTCAAATTAAGTGATTAAAATGATAGAGTGGAAATTGTTGTTATATGAGAGATATACTATGGAGATGTTTTAATCCCAACATCCTAAACATTCTATCATATTGAATCTCAATAAATACTATAGTGTTTGAAAATCCCTCTAAATATGAAAATATATTTTATGATAATAATTATTGATGAAACACATATATATCATTAATGGTTTATGAAAACAAATATGTATCCTTATGGTAAACCATGGATATATATCATATACAATGGATAATAGTACTCCATGAAACATTTCTATATCCCTTATGTACAACATGGTGAGTTGGAATTGAGTGAAATACTATAGAAAGGAAATGGAATATTTTTAAATTAAAAAATAGATGAACTATAATGAATGAATATATTTCCATTGCATATCCAATAGAGTCCTATAGTGAAATACACGATGATATTTTTCTATCTCCACATAGGTTTGGGTAATGGATATAACACAACCATTTTCTTTTTTGAATTAGATTTAACAATATAGAATACCTAGCATTCATATATGTATTCTAAATTTTTTCCCTGAATTCCATCAAAACAAATAAATTATGAACAATATTCATATTAAAAAATATTACTTTATTAAAGATGGTTTAGTTGTGTGGATCATAAAAAAATATCATTCTTCCATACCAATTTTTATGTTCCACGTATCATTTTTCAAAATATTATAATTCCATTTGTTCTAATATCAAACTCTGAAATATTTTATACCCTTTAATATATGTCTACATCATCCTTCTAGGATTTGATAAAATTAATGTAGTTGAATGTTTGATATTCTAGTTGGGAATAATAAGAATTATCTCATCTGATTATGTCTTCATGATGTGTGCTTATAAAATCCATGAGGTTTTTGTGTTTTTCAATCCCCATAATGGATATTGTAGTATGGTCATTCATGCTAAGAGAAACAAATACATCATTTTCATTCCATGGGTGATATTTCATTAATATTTATCATATATTATAAATTCTATAAAACCTCTTTGTCACATATTTGTCTCCTAATAAATTAATATACTTTTCAAAATCCAGTGAATAATATAGATATCGAAAATTAATTGATAGAGATGATTCTCTGAAGACATTATTTCAAACAACATAGCATCCAACTCCGAAAAATATGTCCAATAATGTTTCCCATGATTATTTAATTATCATAAAATATATCAATATTCTATAACATAGTTCATGATAAGTATACATAAAATCATTTTGTAAGAATCATTCTATATTACAAACTCGTCATTATTATTGGGGAATTTTTGTACATGAGTGGAGATAATCCCCTTTTTAATTACATATAACATATATCACATTCCATCATCAAAATGTGACTTCACTTCATTCCATGTAAACAGGGTTAGTGGATTCGATAACTCATTTGAATTTAACAAAAGGAATATGTAAAAACCCACAAACCCATGAATACAAAAATCATAGTTATAGTTATCTTTCAGGGCCATTTTAAAAAAACATCCCTCAGTGATGGATCTACTAATAAGACCATTCATATGATTACATTACCTAAAATGAATTTTTTTACTCATAATAAATCAATCCAAATAATTTTTACAAATCATTTCTCAATTGTTATTGTAATTATCAAAATATTTAAATACTCTCAATTCATTTCATTACACTAAGAATATATAAGAATATCATCAATAAATAAACCCACAAATTAGTCCAGGTGGATACTAAAGACTCTTTGCATTAGATGAATGATTATAGAGTGAGAATAATTACGTATAAAGGGTATAAATATAAATTCTTATAGTTCATACCTTGTATTGAAATATTTCTTGGATGTATCCTATATTTATAAAATTATCTAATGGTGTCCAAATCAATGGGAAAACATTTATAAGTTTCATGATCCTTTATGTTTATCAAATAAATCATTTATAAATGGAATATGATACCATTATTTATAATTATTTTATTAATATCATGATAATCAATAAAAATTCACATCAATTCATCCATCTTTTCAAAACTTGTGTACTATTTTACCTCATAGTAATGCACTAAAGTGTATAAAAACATTTTCTAGATTAACAAGTAGAATATTCAATAATAAAAAATTTAATAGAATCTATTTTTATAATTTCTTTGATATGTAGAAGGTTCATTTTGTGATATTGATTGAGAAATCAACCTCACACTTTTCAGGAAGACAAAGATGTTAATTTCGAAATACATCATTATTCTCATATACAATATACATACAATTATTGGTGACATCCTACTCATTAATTTGGGTATGGAGTGTTTCATTTTTGTGTATCATAACTCATATTATAAAATTTTATTACATATGTATTTGATAATTGACATTTCATTGATTCTTAAGAATATAATGATTGTTTATTTAAAGTAAGATTTCCTTATAGAAATAAATGATATATTCTCTATGATGTGAGAGACTATCCATATATATTTTTACAACAATTTTTACAATAGAAAATATAACTAGATATGAAGGGAGAATCATCCAAAGATATCATCCACTGTAGTACTTCTCTTAACAAATAATGATTAACTATAGTGTATAATTGGATATAATGAAATAATTATGGTGTGATCACATGCATTGGTAACACGTTTCTTTTGGGATCCCACTACAACCTTAACTAATGGAAAATTAGGAATTATTATACATAAATTAATGAATGTTCATGTAAGGAATCTATAAAATATGAATGTCTGTTTAATGAACATTATTCAAATGTTATACTAAAAATATCTAGATTTCAGTATATGTTATCCATCGTTAGTTCTCTAACTGAGCTACTTATATATTTAAATATATCATAATTGATCATAAAGTGAATCTGAATCATCCAATTCATATACACATGGGAGTTTCCAAAAAGGGGTATATTTAGGCCTCTTTGACATGCACCAGATAAAAATTTATTTATTATCCAATATAATATTTTATAATTTTATCATTTATAGAAACATATCACATAGATTTATCTTACTGGTATTTAATAAAATTCTCTAAAAAATCCAAGAAAATATAAAATAATGTAAAAAAGAAATTATTTCATCCTATAATACGAACTATTTGAAAAGTTAAATAACATTATTTTAAATATACAATAATTTCATGGTTTAGATAATATGTATACCAAATAGTCATACAATAATATAATTTAATGTATTACTGTCGTAGAGATTATATTCTTAAACCTCATACTTTATAAGAATTTATAACCTTATTCTATATTCATATTTTTCTAAAACCGTTTTTAGAAATATAATATGGAAAAATCATATTGATAACATGGGGATGAAAAAATAAGAAAAGGGTGAACTTTGATTCTCAATAATGGAAAAATATATCATAATGTATTAAATCATAATCATGAATGAGAACATGAGGTTGTATATAAGTAAATTATTAAAATATCATAAAACCCTAGATAATAATCATAAATCATTAAAGTGAAACATAATATTATAAAAATATAATTTTGGATGAATAAAAGTAATGAAATCTCTAAAAATACAACTCAATAATCATAAAACTTTCAAGAAAAACATGAGACTAAAGAACATTCTAAACAAATTTTTTCCGTGAAATAATGGTTGGACATGAAAATGAAATACATCATGGAAATGATGAATTACATGCTTAATAGATCAAAAAATTTGCTTAAATTGATACAATAATATGGAAATTTATAATAATAATAATAATAGGAAAAATATTTTGATAAAACTCATTAATAAATTGAATATTTGTAAAACCACACTTTATCAAAACATAAAATTGCAAAAAAAAATTGTTTTTCTGATGAATATGTGAAAAAACCAAATAGTTACCTACTTGACTATGTAATAAGAGATTAAGATAAACAACCTTATTGGAGGGGGTTATAGGAACCAAAAAAATGATCATCTCTATATATGTGTGTGAAACATAAAATGAATCATTATCATATCTTAATTATACCATGGAGAAATAATGTATTCTTGAACATTTTGAAAAAATAACATAACATTAACTTAAGTAATCATTGATATCAGGAATATTATTCTACAAAAAGAATAATATAATATTTAAATATTTATTATGATCCAAATAAAACATATTCACTAAAAATCATGATGAAAAAAATGGAATTAATGATAAAATTGTTTTCATCAAATCATTGAAAACATTATTATAAAATATTATTTCAAAATTAAAATAAAGAAAATGAGGATGGAATTAGAAACAATTAAAATCATTATGATAAATTTTTGAGAATAAGGTATCTTTTAATATGAAATGAAATCAATCCTATAATTCTAGACTCTAAAATAATAAAAATTACATCTATTATAATCAATTTTGAATATATTTTTAGTTAAAAATAATGTATGCGAAATATTAAAATATTTTAATAGAAAAAATATTTAAAGGTAAATATAATTAATATAAATAAAACAACATTTTCAATTGATTATATAAAATAATTTTGATAGGGGAAACATGGATATAAATAAAATATACCTTGTTATGATTGAGTGTTATCATTACCAACACCATATTTCTGTTTTAGAAAACAAGTTTATCAAAAAAAATCACTGAAATGATGACAAATAACATTATAAAATAATAATGGTATATAAAATATAAATTAGTGGAATTAAGGGATCATTTAAATTATTAAAATTAAATTCAATTGAAAAAATACTATGATGCAACGAATTGTGAATCGAGATAATGAAACCCTTATTGTATTAGTAATAAAAGAATAAATGGTCCTATAGAGGAAGATCATGAAAAATAAATTAAATTATCATGAAATGGAATATAATTTCATTATGTGATATAAATAGTGTGACACCATGTTAATTTATGAAATATTTTTTAAAATAATTTAAATTTTTATATGACATTCATTATATACAACAATATGTTTTTCGATAACATGCATGACATGTGACATAGAGGCTCCTCCAAACATGAAATAATATGATTATTACCCAGATTTTATCTTTGAGGGTAAGAATATTATGGACTATTTATTAAATATAAACTAAATTTTCTACCCAATTTTAATTTTTTTTAAATCTTATTAAATAATCAATCAATTTTTAGTAATGTAATTATATGTATCAGAAATATTTTTCTGGAAAAATTAATTTTTTTATGAAATATAATAGTTATTCATTTATAGATATTTTATATAGATTATTTGATGAAATGTAATTTTTTTTTGAAATAATCATATCTGGATATACTTGTGGTGAATGTTTTCGATATTATTAGAAAAAAAATTTGTTTCAGTTAATAGGGAAAAATATTAAATTATTAAAACCAACATTTTAAAAAAAAACCTAACTAACATAAATGAACAATAATATTTCTAAAAATATATAATTATAATTTATTTATATTTATAGAAATTAATTATTTTTAATAAAAATTATATTATATTTTAGAATAAATTTATTTTAGGGTTTAAAAACGGGGTTTTGTTCTAAAAACTGCATTCAAATGCATAATGTTTATCCATTTTAATTAATTAAAATAATACATAATGGATATTATTTAAATCTTTTTAATATAATATATATAAATATTATTTAAATTTTACTGAAATCATCATTATTACTATTAGAAAATGAGTTAATATGAAATAGTCTTTTGTTTTCAAAAATTACACTACTCAAAGACCAACTATTTCCTCCCATCATCAAATTTAGTTTTAAATTTATTTTTTTTTTGGATTCTAGAAAATTTAATTTTAATAATGAACACCATTTATTCAAAATATCAAAATTATATTTTTTTTGTTTTTTTAGAATTTTTTGTAAATGAAATCGTTTTTGATGAATAGTGATAACTACTGAATTTTAATTGAAAACTTCAATTTTAATTAAATTATTTATAATGATAATTAATATTATTATTTTTTTAAGTAAAATTAGTTAAATTATATATATATTAATAAAATATATGCCATTTTAATCAATTTAATGTTGAAATTGGTTATAAACATCATTGTAATCCTTTATACATTTTCTCCATGGAAACTCGCTTTCTCATCAAATTTTTGGGATAAATTTTAAAATAATTTTTACTATTTTTTAAATTAAAATTTTTTTATTGGATTATATTTTTATAGTCGTACTAATTTATATTATTTAATATTATGATATTTTTTCAGCAAAAATAATGTGTAAAATTTAACTAAACTAATAATTGTAGTAACGGTAAACATGGGATTACTAGGTGGTTAAAATAAATTATAACTGTCAAAATGAGATAAAAAAATATGAAAAATATATTTTCTAAAAATATTTAGACCCTATAATTTATAAATCTATATGATTGTCAATTTTTTATCCATGTGGAATAAAAATTTGGGAACACCATTTCTTTTCAAAATAATTACAAGGGTACCACCAAACTCCTTTATTAAAGGCCGCCCCCAATCCACTAATTTTCGTGCCATAAAAACATTTTGACTCAACCAAAATATGCCCATACTACATACCAAAATACATAATATCATCTTTGAATAATTATTTCACGAATAAATCTGACCTAGTAAGGATATTGGTGCAAAAATAAGGAGGTTCCCAAAGAAGATGTATCATTTTTGAATGAGCTCTTTTATTTTAATTATTCCTCCACCTCCGTCAATTATTTTTAAAGTGGGATGATATAATAAACTAATTTTCTTCCATTTAAATAATTTTTTAATAATTATGGTAATTATTTACAACCATCTCCACATCCATCAAAATTGGATATGAAATCATTGTCCATTTGTACAGAAGACAACCACCTCATTAATCAATGCTATTCATTTTATTATGACCACATCTAATGATTGGAGGTGATGGATGATATAATTTATATTTATGAAATTTATTTATTTATTATAAATCATGATAAATTGTACAAAATATTTTGTTTTCATTATGTTTCTTAGGGGATATGATAACATCATTCATGATTTTGGTCGACTACCGCCCAACAAAGCGATGTCAGTTATTTTCAATAACAGATTACATATAGGATAATAAAGAGTAATATAACATATATCTATGATTTAAATGAAATAATTATTATATTATTGAAATATATATCATTTTCAAAATATAATATAAAAGTTTATTTCATACATTTTCCCTCACTCAAAGATGATGGCATCATTATGTACATGTGGACTACTTCCTTTACTAACTGATATGACTCTATAATTTCATCACCAAACCACTTGTTTGTTATGAATAAGTATATTTAATGAAATAATTTTTTAATTTTAATATTATTAATTTTATTTAAATATTAAATATTACATAATTTCTCTCTGTAATAATCATTGAAAAATGGAAACTTCACTTACACATGCAGATGACCTACTATCTCCATGATCACAACATATTTTAATTTTGAAAACCAAAATTAATTAGTTGTAATAAAAATATAATTTATGTGTAAATATGATAAGATTTTCATGATTATTATTTTGGAGATTATGGATCCCTGATTAATTTAGTATGACTACAAAAACCAATTTGAAACATACGTGATAAATGTAGTTATTACCCATAACATGATTTTAACTATTCATTATTAAGAAACTAATAATAATTGGAAATAAATAAATAATTATATAATAATTATATATATTAATATTTATTCAATATAGGCATAGAAATATTATTTTGATTAAATATTAATTTTTAATATATACAATTGACGTTGAGAATTATGGTAGGGGATTTTATGATCACTTTTATATCTATAAGACACATTCTCTATTCACTCTTAATTTTTATTGTTTGGTTCATATCTTTCCATATAATTTTCAATTTCATTCTTATTCTGAAAATAATTGGGATTTACTTGTCCATTTTAGTATCTCTCTTTAATGTTGTTTACAGTTTAAATGTTTAAAAATATGTTGGGGATTTTGTCTCATTTTTCTTTTTAGGAAACATAATTTATTATATGATCATATATTCTTGTATGAATTATATATACATCCTCTTGAAATGAGATATCATGAAAATAAATAATTTCATGATATTTGACGTTTCATTTAATTTTATTCTTTTATTGGTATTACATATCATATTTACTAATTTCAGAAGAGATTTATGTTATAATCTCACCATTTACCTTTATTTCATATGTTTATTCCTACAACTGATTAAATATTAAAAACTAGCACCCATATAACATTTTAATTTTTTTTCTCCTATAGTTACTTAATTAGAATGCATATTTTTCATATATTTTCTGTTTTATATATACTTATGATTTTAAAATGATTATTTTTACGAAAATCATCTTTTTTAGGTTTAACCCCCCTTTTAATATGACACTATGATTTTTTATGAAAAGAATCCAAAATATTCATTTTATTTTTTAAAGTATTTTTTAACCAATTTTCATTTTTTTACAATATATTTTGAAAGGATGATTCATTTTATTTTCCTTAAAATGCATGTTTATTTTTTATCGTAAATATAAAACATGCCTTAGATGTTTAAAAATATTAGTTCAAATAAGTATAAATCAAAAATAGTTTTTGATAGCTTTTATATTTTTTAGGAATGTTTAAAATGTAAAAAATATTTTAAAAATGATTGATGTTTTAAAAAGTTTTTTTAAATCCAAAAACAAGATTTTCCTTAATAAATGATTAAATAGATTTCTAAATACCCTTTATAATTTTTCACTTCTAATTTCAGATAAAAGGATTTGAAATATGTTTTATCTTTCCAAAATATTATTTCCAAATAAATTTTATCTTCCTCATGAAATGATAAATGTAATATTTCATTATCAAACTTCATCTAAGAAGACATCCTTTCATGTTACACATTCACTAATGGGGATATGATCCAATTATATCATTCTTATTATTTCATGAAATGGATTATGGTAATGATAAAAATATTTTTATGAAACACATTTATCATAAATTGGTTTTATAATAATAAAATATATATGAAACCCAATTCATTGGGAGGATTATTCTGGAATGAAATTGTGATATTATTATGAAAGATCCATCTTTTTCATAGTTAATGACATGATGAATTTTTAAAGAAAACCATTTAATTTCATAGTTTATGATATATTGAATTTTTATGTTATTATATAACATGTAAAATAGTTTTAATTATGAGACAGGTGGGATATATGTCTCCCTCTAATGTGTTGGTTGATGATTTATACCACATTATATATGCATGATCAGAATGAGTAGTAAACCTAGTTCAGTTAGGTACTTTTTCTACTATGATGGTATTGGGAGTGAACCTCTAATACTATACTAGTTTTAGGTGTGAAACCATTCCACTATTATTAGAATTACCTTCAACATTAACTAATGTGGAAATTAATTTCTATGATTATGTGTATTCAAACATTTTAGGTCTTATTCTGATGTTATCCCTTCATGACTCATGTTATTTAATTCCCTTATGGTTCATGTATTATTAAATTATAATATTTATTCTATTATTGAATATTATAGTGCATCATATGAAAGGTATAGTTTTTAAATTTTATGTTAATGTCTCTATACCCTTATGTTAATGTTATGATAATTTATCACACCTTGTTATCGTTATTGACATCTGAGTTCATACTTCATTATGTTTGATTTCAACATTTTATTAAAAATCATTATGTATGGTATATTTTTAAAGAGTAATAATGTGGAAAATCATTATTATAGTTGTTTATGATCATTCAAAAAATTAAAATATGGTGTACCTGGCCTCCAGAGACACTAAACAATTAAATCCTTAGGTGTGTCTATGAAATGTACCGAATATTCCACTAAGAATGTGTAATATCAATGTATGAAAATCCTTGGTTTCTATAATTGGTATCAGTGTAATTTCCATTATTAACTCAGTTTATAATTAAATAGTGAGTTCAAAAATGGAATGCTTAAGTATAATTCCAAAGATGAGTCAGTTTATTTAAAATTACAGTGGAATTTTACTGAATTATAGTTAAATTAGTTTTCAAGAAATGAAATTTATGTCTGGATAATAAAAGTGGATGTGACTCTAGAATAGAGGTATTTGTGGCTAATAAGTCCAAAATGGGGAATTAATCTTTACACACTCTACACTTATTATATGAAAATAGGTCTAGCTGCACACTAGGTTTGACTCCCCTGGGGGATATGATTCTAAAATTCATAAAAACATTATGAACCTTCATGAATGATTTAAATAGATTATAACTATGAATAAATTATGACAAATTATGATTTAATATAATTAAAATAATTTTTCATTATTTAGAAATCCTCAAATTGATTTTTCATGATTATGTGGATTTCCAATATGAATAATTTTAACACACAATGATTTTTGGTTTTAGTAATTGTCAGAACTAGATATAATTAGGTTAATAATGAATTTGACCAAAATTTTACTAATGGGATTCCAATGTATATAATGAAGATAGTAATGGAGGTAAATATTATTCTAAACATGCCATCGATATATATGATTACTAATATTCACATTAAAAAAACTCAGACTCTCCAATGAAGAGTGGGATGATGTTTTTTGAGATTTTGGGAAGGGGAGACCATAGGGTATATAATATTCAGTCTCTAAAATTCCTAGAATGTGGTAATAAGAACACTAGGTAATTTATGAATAGAATGAGAATGTGTTTTTATAGTTTAAAAGAATTAAAAAATTATTATAATTTAATATAAAAATATAAAATGATTTATTAATGAAATGGCTATTAATAACAATATCCCTATGTAATAATTTATGGGTAAATTTTTTAAATATGGAAAGTATGTGAAATATAAATATTTTTTTTGTAAGGGTAAAGCTCATAAACATAATTACCAAGATTTCTGAGGTGTGTATTTTCAATTAATGATGAAGACAATATGAATTCCATATAACAGGAAAGGTTATAAAGGATTTATATGAAGAATCATAATTAATGCTTTGAGAGTGTAGTGGTATTATTAAAGTGAATATGTGTTGGAATTATATAATTATATTATATTAATCATGTAACATATATGGTTTGTTAAAAATAAATTTCTCATTAATGATGGAAAGAACATGTTGAATGTTGTTTATGACAATGAAAAGTGATTTAATGGAATTGTTATATTTTTATTAAGGTATGATAAGCCTTAATAAATTATTCATTTTGAGAAAATGGTATTTAGTATGTTTAATGATGTGATTGATATGAATAATGTAAATAGGATATTATTTTTGAACTTGTAATTGATTAAATATTTATGGAAAAAGTGGTTTATATTATTTTTCATTGAGTTTCCAACATTATTGTAATTAAGGAATATATACTATAATATTGAGTTTTATTCAATGAATATGGAAGAATGTATGTTTTCATTTAGGTTTTACGGTAATTCATGTTATTTCCATGATTTAAGTGAATACAAGAAAATCGTATTCACATGTTTCATCTCTGGAAATTGAGAGATACTTTATATTGTTTGGGGGATTGTTGATATTTTCATTTCTAAACTTTTATGAAATTAATTTTAATGTTTTTGTTTTGTTATTTTTAAGGGTCATAATGCTAATAATTATTTAAATGGTTTACATATAATATTGTATGAGTCTTTAGATATTAATTTATTACAACCATGTGTGATGATTTAAACATACAATATGACCTATCGAAACCATTGTTTTGTTATGAAAACTAATGACAAACATAATTACTTATGATTATATTTATGGATCTCATGGTCTGTTATTACATCATGCACAAAATATTCTCCATTATTTCCTATTATAGGAGGTGATGTGTAAATTGATCACGTCACAATTAGTGGGTGAGATTGAGATTATGAAATTGAATGAAATCATGAATGTATATATTCTCATGAATATTAAACAAATTTATGAGAAATATATCAGAATAATTTTTTCCCGATTATAATTATTTTTATTATATCAATATTAATTTCTACGGCACTTTGGATTATTTTTTATGGTCATTAAGTATCTCTAGATCACCCACATTCTTCTGATTAATGGTCTCATTCACCTTATAATTATTTACACATTTATAACATGAATAATTTATTACATTCCTCATATGATTTCTAATGTGTATACTAAGTTATGAGATTTTTAGGTAACCTTTATGATTCATAAGATCTCTTTTAAGGGATGTTTTATTATTAATTTTTACAATGTGAGATTCTATGATGGAATTTTCAAAAGGAATAATTTTTTGTAATGATAATAATTTCAATGGAAAAATTCATTTTAATAGGGGTAGAATGTAATATCCTAATATTTTGTGATATTCATTCAAAATTATTTTAAATTTTTAGATATCATTCATTACAATAATCGATGATTTTCTTCGATTTTAAATAATTACATGTGACACCATGATTTAAAAAACCATAAAATAATAATTTTATTTCCTAGATATTAAGTAGAAAAATATTAAATTTATAACTAAGTTGTGATGCTTGAAAAATGAAGGTGTGTCGGTGGATCTGGTAGGGCGGTCCTCGGTTTCGGTATGAAGGTTGTGAGAACAATGTTTGTACAATATATAATTAGGTGAATGATAATAGAGGTTAAAGATGAAATTATAGAGACATAAAGAGTGGGGTGGCATAGGTGGACGACACCCTAATAGTGACATGCGAAGAGGGAGGTTGCTCCGACGAGGTATGAAGGTATACATAGTGATGTGTTGGACATATGAATGCATGTATCTGTGTAATGTTGAATGGAATTATTTATGGTACTTCATTGTGAATGGTGACATATAATAATCATAACCCCTTACCAATGACAAGGGATGTCTTAGATAATAGGCATCTATCAGTGGATTGGTGATGCCTCGTGCGATGGGGGGTTTTAAATGGTAGATCCGTATTACCCAATATATATATATAATAATAAATAAAATAGACATGGGTATAATACAGACTATCAATGACGAGAATATAAATTGGATTATTCCCGTGGAATATTGGCGTGTGTTATTTTTTGTAAAATGTACACTCAAAACATAATATATATATATATATATATAATTATAATATTCAAAAATTTGTTCTCTTCAAAAAATAATTTTATTAATTAATATGGAAAAAAATTTAAAATTATTTTGATGAGATTTGAGAAAATTTATATGATAAAATCAAATTTACTTTTGAAATAATCATATCAAAACTAACTTATGGTGAAATTGTGGGATTATTTTAGAATATATTTATTTTTATGTGAATGTTGAAAATATTTATTTTTGTAAAACAATCATTTATTTTAAATAAATTGAGAAATATAAATTCAAAATTACATTTTAAATTAATGTAATTATTACTTTATAATATTTAATTAACTTAATTACTTTTAAATCATTTTTATAATGAATTTTACAAAAAATATATTTTGGTTTAAAAATGAATTTTTTCTGAAACATTTTTTAATGTGTATAATGTATCTATATTTTAAATAATTAATATAATAACCAATGATGAATATTATAAGTTAAAATTTTATATTATATATAAATAATTTCTATTTTATATTCTTAAAATTATAATTCTTAGGCAAAGTGTTAATATAATATATTATCTTTCTTGAATGAAATGCACTTCTTGAAAACCGGCTTGTTAATAAAGTATGTGTATTTTGATTCAAATTTATTTTTTTCCACCTTTAGAAAATTTATTTGAAGAAATAAATAACATAAATCATCATGTAAAAATTTTATTATAGTTAATTTTTTATAATTTTATGAAAATATTATTATTTTTGAATATTTAGAAAAATAAATTTTAATCCGAAATATTAATTTCATTTAAATTATTTATAAAGATAAATTATATTATAAACTGGATTTAATGTTTATTTAGTACTATTATATATCTATTAATATAGTATGCTTCATTTTAACCAATTTCATATTGAAATTGGATATAATAACATTGTAATATTTTTAACAATTTATATATGTAGTCTCATTTTTTGTCTTGTTTATAGGATTAATTTGAAATTATTATTTTTAAATATCATCAAATTTAATAGGAAATAAATGATTTAACATTTGGAAGAATAAAAATTCAAAATATAGAATATTTACAATTTAATTTTTGACATAAATGAATTGTTGTATAAATAAAAAATTAACTGTCGTGGTAAAGGTAATGGCGGGTTTACGAGGGGTCAAACTAAATGACACAGGTTAAAATGACCTAAATTATATTTAATATATATTTTATTCCATATATAGACCCTATAATTTATATTTTTTAAGATTAATTAATTTTTTATTATTTGGAATTCCAAAAACGTGGGTACACCTTTTTATTAAAAAAAATACAAGTATGAAACATATTTCACATATAAACAGTCACCCCATATCCTCTATTTAGCACAAAATAAACCAATTATTTTGGAAAATAAAAATCTAAATAACATCATAAATTTCTCAATCGTATCCTAGGTTCAAATTTTTAGATAAAATATATCTAATGAAGGATTTTTGAAAAAACCTATGGAGGTTACACGAACAAGAGGTTACATTCCTCATAGATTTCTTTTTTTACTTCTTCTTTGAAATCATAAAATAACTTTTAAATCATAATGATACAATATCCTTATTATAATAAATTTTACTATTTTTACTTATGTTAATGTAATGGACAACAACAATCTCCATTTCATTAATGGAGTTATGAAATCATTGTTCATATGTATGGCGAAATATCACCTCACAAGCCGATGTCCTTTTTTGCATTACCACTTCTCGTGGTTGGGTATTAAGATGAATATAAGTACATATATGATATATATAACATTATTATACATAAAAAATCATTATATATTATATAATTTTATTAATTCAATTTTATTGGTGTTACAATAACGTCATTTTTTTGCACGATGGACTCTTTCCTTGTGGATCAGTGTGATTAATTTTCACTAATACATTAAATGGAATAAATAAGAATAATGTTTAATATATAAATATTATATAAATAATTTTTTTTTTATTAATTAAATAATTAATTTTTTTAATAATAATATATAATTTAACTTATGACATTTATAGTCACTGAAAGATGATAAAATCATCACTGAACGTGTGGGGTACCACACTCAAGAAGAAATTTTACTCATTATTTTCATCACCACACCAAATGGATGATATGTATAATCATATTTGTTGAAGAAATATTTTATTTAATATATTATTATAATTACTGAAATATAAAATTTTACCCAACTCCATTACCTAATGGTAATTGAAAAAATCGAAATGTTACTCATGCGTACGTATAACCTAGTTTCTCCATGATTGTTACATATTTAATTTCAGAAAAACAATATTCACTATTGGTATTAAAATTATAATTAATTTATATATATTATAATTAATTATTGATTTCTATTCCAGAAATTATGGAACAATGATCATATTAGTTAGATCACAAAAGTAAAAAAATCAACTCATAGATGAAAAACAAAGCATTAATTACCTGAAACATGATTTTCAAACAGAATTAATAGTAAATGAGAAATAAAAGAACATAATTAAATAATATTTGGTATGTTTTTTATAAATATGGTAATTTAATATTTTTATAGAAAAATTATAATTATTATATAGGAGGCTCAAATGTATACAAAGGATTAGAAACATAATGTTAGGGATTCTCATCTCACTTTTTTTTCTTATATGTTATAGAGTCTATATTGAGAATCTAGATAATTGATGTGGTGTATATACATTCCATCGATATATATTATGATTATTATAATGAATGTTATTGGGGATTAAATATCCATTTTAGGATCTCTCTTTATTGGGGTTTAGAGTAAAAAAACAATTGGGTAAGAAGTTTTGATCTAAATCATCCTCCTTTGGAACACAAGTTATGAAATACACATATCCTCTACTGTTTTGTTTATATTGACCCATGATATGTTTTATGATTAATATACATATTTTAATGATATTACTATATTAATATAAATTTATTCTCTCAGGTGGATTGGGATTCAATGCTACTTAAATGGGGTGAAATTTATGTTATAATCTCAATATTTATTAGGATTATATGTGACTATGCTTTCAAAGGATGAAATATTATGATCTATCTCTCATAATTCTCTAACATTTTCTTATCCTCCATTTATTTCTTCAAAATAATTGTTATATCCTCATCTTCCTCTCTACATGTACTTATGATTTAAAAAAAATGTTTTTTACAAAAAAAAACATCCTTTCGACTGAAGAAATATTTTCTCCGAAATCGATATTTTAAAAAACAATTATGAAACATTATTTTAAAATATATAAAATTAATAATTAATTGACTTTTTACCATGGTTTATTTTTTACAAAATGTTATGAATGAAATGTCCTTGTCATTTTATAAAAATATCAAAAAAATGGGATTAAAATTAAATTTGAAAAGAATATTTTCTTTTACATGCATGAAATATATAATATTTATTATTTTCATGACCACCCAATTATTTTGATATACCATTATAATTTTTAATATACTTATCCAATTTAAATTTTACAAAATTTTATAAAAATTATTTTTAAATTTTATGTGAATTATTACAATGTAAAAATGATTTTAAAAATGGTTTATTTTGTAAATCATGTTTTTTAAAAAATAAATTATATTTTCTTAGTAAAATATTTTAAATGATTTATAAATATTTATTTATAAATTTTCATGTTTATTTTCATAGAAAAGTGTTTAAAAATGGATTATTAAATAAAATTCAAAGTAAATTTATCTACTCAAGACACATTCCAGGTATTATTTCAAAATTATTCTCTATCCAAGATGATTTCCATTTATGTTACTATTTATTTACTGGTTATATAATCGAAGCATATAATTATTAATCATTATGTTAATGGTTTATATATACAATGAAAATTTGTTTATGAATTCCATTTCTCTACGATGAGTTCATCCGTGATAAAAATATTTTGAAACCCACTTATTTTCAGGGATATTGATATGATGAAATAATGGAATTTATATCAAACCTAACCTTTTTCCATGTGTTATGATATTATTATATGTCTATGAAATCCATTTAATTTAAAAAATTTGATATGATAAAGGTATATGATATTTTGGAAAACATAAATATATTTTTCATAATTAATATTGTGGGATCAATATATCACTCCAACAAATTGCATAATGATTTATATCTCACAGGATAGATAAGACTAGAATGGGGAGTAATCCATGTCCTAACAGTTAGTTTTTATTCTAAGATGGTCTTGAGAGTGAAACCATACTACTATCATGGTTTATGGAGTGAACCCATTCCTATATGAAAACAATGGTAGTGATCTTATACTACTATAGAAATGTGTTTATATACTTTGGGGATCCCATGACATTATCTATTTTGTATATTTCTTTTCAACATGATATAAATAATGTTTTTAATTACAGAATGTTTTCCATGATTACTAAAGTAGGAAATCATTATGGGGATATCGAAGATCATCCACCAAATTAGAATATTGTTTACTTAGTCTCCAAAGTCACTAAACTATTATGGTCATTACAAATATATTTTTTGTAATGTGTTGAATATTATTCTTAAAATATTTAATATCGGTTTGTGAAAAAACTAGGTCCCAATAAATAGGGAAATTAATACACTATTTAAGAAAAATAATGGTTGACAATATCAAACATGTCCTATGGAGTCTAAATTGAGACAATGAAACCCTTTCCCAAAATGCCCACTTAGATAATGTCCTTATTACCTCATTTATTATAAAAATCACCGTATTATCCACCAATATCATTTTATTAATCATGCATATATCCTTTTTCAAAAATTATTTATTATTATTCTCAATATTTGTATTATTTAATTTTTATATAATGTAAGGATAATATTAGTTGGTTTGAACTAGTTTCATAGTAGTGGTATTATACTAAATTATGCCCAAAAATATCATCGTTAAAATATCATAAAAGTAATAAAAAATTCATTATTATTATTTATCATATTATAAATACATATCAAATGTATTTTAATTATTATCCATGATAATGAAGTTAGTGACAATTGTTTTTGTTAATTTATAACCAAAGAAAAATAATTTTTTAAATTAATGAGTTTAATGTTATTATTAACAATCTATAATAAAAATAATTATAATTTAATTATTAAAAAAATATTATCAAGGTAAATCAAATCTTGTAATAGTTTTTCCACATTTTTTATGTATGTGGGTAAACTGACCCAACAAAAATCATTAAATAATATTTGTGTGAGTATGGCTTCATAAGAGATTATTTTGTTATAATATTACTATGAAAAAAGTATAGTGACATTATTTTAAAGATATTAAGTTGATATATTATTTTTTTTAAGAGTTCTAAGAAGATGAAATATTAGAATAAAATTTTACATAAAAATAAATCACTTTTCCTCTTAGTATTTTAATCATAGTAATTTTTTTAGAATGATCCATTTTTTCTAAAATTAAATAATAAATGTGTAATAAAAATTAAATTATGTTAATAGTTGTATAAATAAATTATATTTTTCCGAGACCCATTCAAATAACCATCAAGGAATGGAGTTTTCAAAAAATGAACATGACATTCATAGAGGTTGTAGTCCGCACAAACATGTGAGAAACATTTTCATTTCGCATTGTTTAGAATGGAAATAGATAATGGTTATACCAAAATAATTACATAATTTTAGTCTACTAATTATAATTATATTATTACATACACATGTTTATAATTTTTTGGATGAGGGTTCATGAGAATGAAAATGAAAGAACGTTAATAGGTATATAATACTTATGTTCGGAATTTTTATATTCTCATCATGTATCATATAGAAATTAAGGAATTTAGAATCTTTATTGAGGTCAAAGTCATCCAAATATGTAGAGGGGGTCTATAAAAAGTAAATTGGGTATAGTTTCTAGGTTATTTTTAAATATGTGTGTCTGAAAATGGTTGTATGTGATTCCCGTTTATAAGTGAAAAAGACGAACAAATATTTGTAAAAATAATTTTAGGTAATGGATATGTATATAATATTATATGTGTTAGATAAATAAGGTGGTAGAATTTCTATTTGACACGTTTTAATGATATTTGAAAAAAAAATCTATAAGGAATGTGTGTCTAATTTATTTAGCATAATTAGAAAGCCAATAGTTTAGCCATTTTAACACTTTTACTACTTTATTAAATATTAATTACAGTTATTATTTTGTTACTAAAAATAAATATGTCCCTTTATTTGAAATGTAGAAATTATGAACCAAAATTGGAACACTTATTAATCTAAATAGATTTCTAAATATCGGAAAATTAATAATAAAATTAAAGAATATAACTTTTTGAAACCCCACTTTTGAATAAAAATTAGTTTTAATAATTAGGTTTTCTTAATATTATTTAACATTGATTACTTGTGGAATGAGATATAATAAATTTGAATATAATTTTAATCATTACATTTCAATCATAACTTAAAATATATATGTTCCATTTATGAATACACAATATTATGAGAAATATTGTTCATTGAAAGATAACCATTTTATGGAAATAAGTAATATTTTCTTTAGTATTTTAATTTTATTCCTATAAATTAAATTGACCCCATTCAATAATTTAAAAATTATGATTATGAATATTTAAATAATTTTATACGATTCAATTTATATAAAATAAACCTTATTATAAGAACACTAGAAATATAAAAACAATTTTATAAATGTGTATATTTTATGCATAAATGGTCATTTTCTATTATAAATGGTAATATATTTTTTAAAAAAAATGCTGACATGGATTTATACCCAAAAAATTAGATACATAAAATTAATAGTAAGATTAAATAAATTTATTAATTTAAGGAGGTTTTTTGTTCGATGTTATATTGAAGGCACGAAGCTATCATGGTATTTAATTATGGAAAAGTTTTTACTATGTCTCATATTATTAAAAAACCATTATATTTTTGTTAGTTATCAAACCATAATTAAATATAGAAGCCCTAGTAGAATCATTTTGGTTTATTTGATATAAAAACTCAAGTTAACTTCATCAATTAAATGACAAAAATCTATTTCAAATTCATCTTATGATCACCATTGGTGATCCATTAATAATATTGTACCGTATTTTTTATTATCTAGTTCATCACCACACAATGTACATTAAAGAAAAATATAAATGATACCATAAATAGAATAGAGAGTGTCTCAAATAGATGGATTTGATGAAAAAATTAATTATCCATAAAAATATTAATACTCATCAATTATTTTTACTATTTTTTTACTTCTGGCTGTCACTAGAAATTTATTTGTGTATTTCATTTCCCATATATCCAAATTTATGAATATAACCTATCATTTAAGAACACTGTAATATACATTTACTCAAAATTATATACTATCTAAAAATTATTTCCCCCTTATGACATATGTCCCATATATCTCTATTTGGTAAAATAGTTAAAATTCATTAAAAATCATTTCATTTTTTAACAATTATTATCCAAGATTCACCAACACTTGAAACTTCATGGGTTAATTTCATCACTGCAAAAAATTACTATAAATTCACCCAATAATAAAAAATATATCTCCAATGTAATGATTCATTAAATATAATGTTTCAATATATAATAAAATACTATTTTTAAATTATTTATTTAAAAACATAAGTAACTCACAACATCCCAAAACATCAAAATATAGTTCTTGAAAATAATATCCCATTTAATATTATTTCAAATGAATACATTAACAATAATAATAATTTTTTTAAAAAGGACATCATTCCTTCATTTAATATTCAACATCATCATAATGTATCTACATTAAAAAAATTCAAAAAAATATATAATGAGGCATATTGATTTTTAAATCCATCTCAAATGTGCTTCTATACATATTACCCTAATCTAAATAACTCAGACAACAATAATAATTCAAGGTCAAAATTCTTTAATTTTCCATTCCTAAATATATATTCAATTCATCACAAATTCCATATCAACATAAATATTCACATTTACAAAATTCATAACAAAAAAGTGCTGATAATGTACATACAATTACAAGTTATATTTAATATGACATGATACTTTTCTAACTATATTGGTTTCGAAAAACAGAATTTTACATCTCTAATATATATCAATTAATCAAATGTGAAATAAAATATAAATAATAACAAAAAATATGTAAAAAATAATAAATTTCCACTCTAAGACAAAATAAACAAGGGCCATAGAAATATAATAGATAACTCCATTTGAATCTATTTTCATATATTATCAAAGATGATAATGGAGTTACGAACAAAAAAATCTCAGTTATGAATATAATATATTTGGATAGTAAGATTAATAGACTACTTACATTTGAGACATTATTTCAAGGATTTTATAGTAAAACTACCTCAATCAAGAATAGGTTTGTGGATACACATTGATTTGAAATAAAATGAATAATAAATAAGACCTCAAATGTGAAAACCTTTTTATTCAGTAATATTCTCCTATAAATTCTACTAGTTATATTATTTTAAATCAATCACCACACACGCTATTTGATCCTCTACATTTATTTAATTTATGGAAAATATTTTCAATCATATTGTCTATAATGTAATCAAAATAAGGATGATATACCATATTAATAAGTACTATAAATACAACCAATGTATTTTATCTCTAAATGATGCCACGAAAACATGAAAAGAATATACCAACAGTAAAACTTTTTATTGGGAATGTCTACATTAATGATGTTTTGGTGGACTAAAATATGTATTAAGGTACATGGAATCACATTTTTGGTATTTAAATTTCTAGAAGAAGAATTATATATGTTGAATAATGTGATAGTGTTATTTTTGGGCATGTGGGCTATATTTGCATTTCCATGTGGGTAGATATTAATGTATTGTATTAACCAATTATTATAGATGAGGTTTTTTGATTGAATATGAATTGTCTTTGTTAAAAGGAGTTCCATAGGAACAAATATTTGTTTCAGTATGTTACTACATGAGTTATCCTAGAGTCTCTCTACATAATCAATTTTTTATTGAGAAATAGAATATGTTTTGTAAATAAAAAGATGTGGCATATATTATATGTAATAATATATAATGTATCCTAGTGAGTTTATATGACTCAATAAAATCTATATTTTTTTCTAACAGATTTATAATAGATATTTTATTTCAATTTAAAGAGTTGAAATTGGATATTGAGTTAGATTTTTTGGTATGTGAATCATTTATGAGTTGAAATGGTTCTTGATAAGTTCTATGTGTTAGATTTTAACAAATTTAATCATGATCCTTTAAATGTGGCTTAGTTTAGTCATGTTTAAAATTAGGATGATATATCATTTTTATAGTACCTTATGGGAAAATAAAATTACAATGAATATACAAATATGGATGAGTAACTCAGTTATTATGACACCCATAGATGCGTGATAATATAATGGAATGAAATTGAATGATATTATTTTACATGAAGTTTTAGTATACAATTATTAATTTTTAACTTCTGTTTATAACAGTTATATGGATTTATTAAATAATTTTAGATAATAGTTTTTTTCATTTACGTATTAGTTTACTATATATAAACCATTTCAAGGATGAAAATGATTAAATAGGTGTTTAATATTGAGAGATAGATTGTAATGTTTTTATATTTGTAATTTTTTTTAGATATTCTCATTATTATGGTGAATTTTAAATATTTTATTTATTAGAAATTGAATATTTAATTATCCCCTTAATTTAGGAAGTTATATTTACCTATTTCCTGTAATTTTGTAATTTTATATTATAAATGTTTTTACACATAAATAATAATTTGTCAATTTAATGTGATAATTATTTAATTTTAGGATTAATTAATTTTTTTATATGATTTATTTTCAAAAAGTAGTTTGGTATTGGATTTGTTCCATGTTTTTTTGATGACATGTGAATATTTTAAGAACAATATTCATAATATTTCATTATTTCTTAGCAGGACATAACAGATGAAGAAATATGGATTTATCAGAATTGAATTAGACAATTAATGTGGGTGGGGGGATATTAGAGGTGTTATTAATGATTGAAATATATGAATTAATGTCGAAATTTATGTTTTTTATCTTAGTAATTTCTCTTAAACAAAATTTATTTCCTCTATAATAGTTTAAATATGTCCTTAGAGAGATTAATTTGTGTTGTAAAACAATATTAGGGTAAATGACTAATGTGATTTTTAATTAATGATAAACATAGATCATTATATGATTAATAATTAGTATCCATCCTAGAATTTAGAATAGTAACTTGAATTATCATATCTTCTAACACCATCCAAATATACTATAAATAAATTATTATATATTAGGAATTTAATTCATAAAAATATGAATGAATTATTATAAATCAATATAAATTTTGATATTATGATTAATATAGAATTAGACAAAGATTTATTTTTATTGAATTATTAAAATTTTAATATATTAATCAGTTGATAGATTAATATAGAAATTAGTAATATGTGAGAATTGATTATGGAATCTCATTAAATGATAATCCAATGAATAAAATATTAACATGTAGATAAGGAAAACACATAGCATTAGAGATGAATATTAATTGTGGAAATAATAATTTTTAATTGAATTGAATTTATATATGAATCATTACAGAATTGTTTGAGATGAAATTATCACAATTAATATTGTGTATTAATATTTATAAACCATGATATATGTATCTCCATAATATTTTACTCCATGTATCTTTTTTAAAATAGATTTATTATTTATGATAACTAATGAAGTAGACAAAGTCAAACACAAATGAATGCCAAAAAAATATTACCATTTTTACAAATATTATATAACAATGTTATGAAATTGGATGGAATTAATATTATTAAACAAATTTATAAATATATAATTATCCATTTCATTTTAATATATTAATTTATGCTTATATAATATACAAAATAAAATTAGTAAGGTCAATTTTCATCTTTAAAAATATGTTTTCTTCAAAAAACGATATTTCATAGTTTCTATGGGAAAATAAATTTAAATGATTTTTGAAACATTTAGAAACTTTAATGGGAAAATTTAAGAACATGATCGTATTAATTATTTCAAACTTATATTTGAATTAATTTTTTTATAAAATTCTGTAATGTTATATTTTTTAGGGAATAGTAAAAAAATAACATATTTTATAAAACACTAATTTTTTTATATATACAATCCTTTTTATAAATTTAAATAAATATTGATTTAAATCTTGGGTTTTTTAGTTATATTTATCAAAATTAGATATAGTTAATAAATCAATATTTTTTATTTTTTATACATACATTTGTAGGATTAAAAACATATTTATTCAAAAATAGTATTTTAGTTAAACAAAATATTAAATTATAAATGTAAAGAAGAAAATTAAATTTTTTCATTTTTTTAAAATTCGATTCCTTATTGTCAATCCCATGTTTTTTTTAAATTTCATTTTAATTTTTTATAAAAAAAATATAATTTACCATGGTTATTAGTTTACATTAGTATAAGTAAAATAATGTAGATGTTTAAAGTAAAAAGGAAAAACATTAAAAGTATTTAATACTACAACATTACAAGGATTGTTTTTCTATTTATATACTATAACCATCCAATATAAAATAAATTATAATTGTATTTTTTTGAATTAATTCCATCCAAATTATGTTGGATTTAATTATAAAATAATCATTATTTAATCACATAAAACCACCTCTCCTCGAGATTAAATACCACTCCACACAACTGCATTTTTTATCAAAAGACTTGAAAATATTCTTATCTCTACAATGTTCCCTACAAACCACTCTCCCCACATCAAAGTGATTCTATTCTCAACCAAATACAAATTAAAATTTACTTAAGGTGTCCTTCAAGTAGGCTAAATTTACAAGATATCTTTCTCAAACAACCTCTCTTAATTTCATTCATTTTATACCATATCATATACTCCATCATCCATCATGGATTAATAACTCAATTAACTTGAATATACTATAATTTTATTCTTCCAATGAAATATAATATATTTATCCCATTTATGACGTCCTCTTACTCATAGAAATTATACCATTTTCTAATTTATGGAAGTCACTCATCTCCATGAATAATGATGTTGTTTGTTTCAATTTCCACCATCTTGGATAGTCATGAAATCATATTTATTGTTAAAAAATATTTTAATATTTATGATATATCCTATATCTTGTTATAGAACATATATATAAAAATAATAATAATTAAATAAATAAACTAGTTTGTGATGGTTGTAAAAATCACAAAAATAAACTAAACATTTATCATTAACCTTTTATCAAATGAATCACCCTCATACCAGAATGGACCTTTATATTTGATAACATTTAAAATTATTTATTTGCATTAATACCATCTCATTTCATATCTAGAGATTTATTTCAATTTTACCACAAAATGAATAATTATACACATATGAACCATCTATCAAAATAATGAAACAAAAACACAGAAAACAATGAAACAAATACATATTATAAATATATTTCTGTTAAGATGATATAAAATTGTCATATGAGGTATTAATATAATTATTTTTTCCTCTACACATGAGGTTAAACTTTGACAATGTAAAGGTAATCGTGAGGTATTTGTTTCTCATCTCACTTTTAATTAGATGAGATATATTCCTTATCAATCACATATTTCACATGTATTTTGAATACATAGTCCAATTATATATAATAACATGAATGAAAATATATTAATTTTAATCAACTTTTCATTTCATAATAAATAATTTTATGTATAATATGATTTGAATGATTATAAATCTATAAGGAAATTCTTAACCTATTTTCTATTCATTGGGTAAAACATATAATTCATTGATAATATCAAGAGAGGAAATAAATTTGTTCATTTTATGATTTCATATACATTTTTTTGTGTATTTATAGTGAGAACACCTAATTAATTATCTCTATTAATTCTTTCTTTAGTGATATGATAACTTTATGGTATATTCTTTTAAAAATTATCATTTAAATATTTCCCTTAAATCTCTATTTCTATTGCATTCCCATAATAACAAAAAACAAATTCCAAAATGTTTTTTCATTCCATTATGATCATTTAATTTTCCTTTCATTTAGGGTTTCATTATTAACAAATGGGTTTATATGATTCCTTTTTCTTTTTACTATGCGAGGTTAAATGTTTTTCTAAGTTATATATATTTAGTAGTTTTTTACAACATCATTACACTTTAATCCAATGAATCTTCAATTTGAATATTACAATGTAAATTTCAATAAAAAATTATTTTAATATTGTGTGGAATTTTAATGAATTAAAATAGAATGGATTTTTTAACAATTAAATATTTCATGTAATTCTTGAAAATAATACTTTTCCAAGTTATATGTTTTTATTTTATTTTTATTATTATTTCTATATGTTATGACCAACAATAATATTCATATTGTTAATATTTTTAATTTTTTCTGAGGGCATGATGTTTATTAATCCAATTTCAATTAAATTAGTAATTTTATGATAAAATTTGATTGAACCTATTTAGATTATTTGGATTATGATATAATGAATAAAATATATTTTTGAGAAATATATTTGTATGGTTTTCATTATGTGTTGTAAGGTCATATTTCTACCTCTAATAAATTGATTAAATATGTTTAACAATTTTGGTAAATATGTTATTCATGAAATGAATTTCAATATTATAGTTATATTTGTGGGCTTATTTTTAATTTCCAAAAGATTATTCTATGAACAAGATTTATTTTATATAACACTATACATGGACCTGGTTTCATTTCCATATGTTTTTTTCATGATCCTGGATTAATATCCTCATCATAATGAATTAACTTGTTTCAATTAGTAAATTTTCACAATGTTGTAAGATTTTTTGTTTTCCACAAGTACATGTTTCATGTCAATGATATGATATTATGTATTATGTTATTTTATTATTTTCTAAATGATATGATACAAAATTATATTATATATTCTATGACTCAGGATTATGATCTTTGATATGAATCTAATAATTTTCATATTTTATGTCTATGTTCTTATTCCCTTATACATATTTTAGGATTGATATCACCATTTTTTATCATTAATGAGTAGAAAAGATCAAAAATGTTTTATGATTCTATTCTATAGGATATAAATAAAGGTATTTAGTATAAAATGAGGAAAATGGGTCAATTTATATAGGAATAAAGGGGCGATTATGAAGATAATTTATGTACCATTTCCTATTTCCCATTTTCCAAATATACTAAAAGCATGCATTCCTGGATTGATTTTGATATGTTATGTTTTTAATATTCATATTTTAATTTAATATCTATGTACTACGAGAATTATTTTTTATAGTTGGTATCAAAGTAGGGTTTAGGTGTCCTATGGAATGAAGGATGAGATAACCACAGTGCGAACTTATCAGTGCATATTGGATACAATACTAGTGTTTTGACAATTATCATGAATAACCAACGTTTAACATAAGGTGTTATATTTTTAAATTTTATAAGTAATTCACATGGATAATGTGTTTTTTCCTTTATGATAAGTGTTCCTAAAAGTATGGTTTTTTGTTTTAGTTAGTGGCTCGAATATAATGGAACCTTGTAAATGCAGAATGATATATGAAATGAAATGATTTCCTTCAAAGAAAATAAATGATATGGGATATGGAATGAAAAATGTTATTAATTTCCTCGAAAAATCTATGAATAATAAATGATATCCAAATGGAAAAAATATGGAACCACATTCTATTGAGTCCTTCCTAAGAGAGTTATCAACTTATATTAGAGATTCCCCTAGTCTACTAGTGGTTGAGAAATGGATCAATACCACTAAAAGGATACCTTTTCCCCAATGTTCAGAACAAGAGAAATTTATTTTTCCTATTTATCATCTGGATGGGGATTCAAAATATTGTGGAATATTATCTAGAATTTTATATAAGATGATGAAATTGAACCCATGGATTGGGATGAGTTTGAGAACATAATATTCAATAATCACATTCCACTAATTCATTGTATAAAAATTGTCAATGAATTCCTTGAGTTAATGAAAATGGATTATCAAAGTGATGAATTCCATGAAGAGAATTTTAAAAAACTTGTGAGGTATTATTAAAGAAATATAATCTAAACTAAAATAATGGTTCCTTGATTATTTAGTGGCATGAAACCAAATCATCTACATGAATTATCCAAAACAGTACTTTCGATGCTTTTATGAAATTCTACTATGTGAACTAAAAGTGGAAATGTATTCTTGAAACCAACAAGGATCTACTAGAAAAAAAATATGGATCTTCATGTAAAATGTTATATTTTTCCACATGAAGGTATGAAATTGTTTGTTCATCCTACATCCAAAAAATGATGGAATGAGAACTCTGGCAAATGTCTAACTGGAAAAATAATTTGTTTCTAGCGTAGGAAGCCTAGCCAATGAGAAAAAGTATTTTGGAGTAATTAATAGAGACCAATAAATTAAATAAATAGAGATATTGATCAAAAAAATCATCACTCACACTTCAGGGAAATGGATGTAAATTATCACGACACGACCCTACCCGGGCTTGAGCTGCAACTACCCCAAGCCCGCCTCCTTAGGCCAGGGGCTGGCGACTAGCGCCGAAGGCACAAATACTCAGGGAGGCCTTTGCATAAGTACCTATACTCACACACGCAACACACTCAATGAAAATGTGAAGAGTAAAAAAGAAATGAAAAGTACCAACTGCTTTAAATAAACCACAAATGTGTATCGACCTCTATAGTACAAAGTAAAACCTGGAGGTAAACTGAAAAGAAAATGGAAAAACACATGCCCAACCAGAAAAGTGCCAAAACCCGGCAACAGGTGAAGAAAATAAAAACAGCTGGAAGGGTTCCCAACCTGGAACCCGACTTCGACCACCGCATGCGGTCCATGATCTCGAACTCCTATGATCCACTGATGTCACGAACAACTTGTATTTCGTTTTCAAGGGCACACCAAGTGCGGGCAAAGCCCAAGCAGGGTTGAGTATAAAAATACTTAGTATGATACCCCGATGTCTCGAGGGAGCCACAAAGGATGTACCGAAGGGTGAGCAGTAGAGTGAACAGAGAATAGTAAAGGCGTATAACCGAGAGTGCAGTAAAGAGTAACAGTAAAGATTCCAACTCCACCCAAAAGATAAATGAGATAACCTCATCCGGACACAAGGAGATGGAAATGGTGAGAAAATGAACTTCTCGCCGAGTCTTCGCTACCTATAGCAGGAGAGTAGACTTGTCCATCCACGAGAAGATAGAAACTGAAATCACGTGGCATACACCGTACGTCTTCGCCTCTCCTGGAAGGAGAGTAACAATAACACGAGAAGTGGGTTCCAGAAGAAGGTATACATATATATATGTTATGTCAAGAAACTCAAACAAGGTCTTAAGGGGATTTCCGTCCCGTAGCTCAGACCAAGAAAAGTGATTTTCCAACAGTCCCATGGATAAACACCATCGATGCCCAGTATCCCACATGTTTACACTGAACTACAAGTCAAGGGACTCAAATCACCACACCTCGACACTATCCTCTTTAGGCGGAACTGACTTGCCTGCATGGTTTTATGTCGGGTCACAAGGACGCATCTCGGTGGAAAAAATGCCCCTCATACTTGAGTGTTTCGTGTTAAGTCAATCCACACCTCATCACTGCACCGCAGTCAATAGGTCTCCTTAAAGACAAGATCGTTCCATCACTGACCTAACCAACCAAGGATCCCGCTCCGGTAATCACGGAGAAAAGCCACAAACTAGCCCAGTATAAAAGACTCAGTCTTGAATGTCAACGAGTGACCCACTACCCAACCCTGCTGAAGGGTAAAACAAAATATGATATCGGGTGACCCACTGTCTAGCCTTGATGGAGGGTAAACCATAATACATCATCAGGTGACCCACTGCCCAGCCCTACTGGAGCGTAGACATAGAATAAGCTGTCAGGCAACCCACTGCCCAGCCTTGCTGGAGGGTAGTCCTTGATTAAGTCGACGGGTGACCCACTGCCCACCCCCGCTAGAGGGTAAACCCAGAACAAGACGACGGGTGACCCACTGCCCATCCCTGATGGAGGGTAGACCCTCAAGAGTTGTCGGGTGACCCAATGCCTGGTCTCTTCTAGAGGGTAAACCCTGAAGAAGTCGACAGGCAACCCACTGCCCAGGCCCGCTGGTGGGTAAACCCAGAACTTCTCTGGACATCTCTACTAGATGGTACAACACTAGATAACTGATCAAAGAGTGGGTATCGTGAAACCATATGACTCCAGAACAAGACCATGGGAAACCACTCAACCCTGCTGATCTGAACCATCGAGCATAGAGCTGGGGGAAAAACTCAACGCCGCTAGTCAACAAACGAGAACCGAGGGACCCTCTACGCCGCGAGAGGTCAAAGGTACACAAAGCAGAACATGGAACACACATGGGGCCCACACGACGTGTGTCCCCATGTAAACCCCAACCATGCGCACAAACATCTTAGGCACAAACCACACATACCTCCAAGAGCTCCCGTATACTCCCAGAGTATACCTCATTTTCAGACCAAGGGTTATCGTGCACATGGCACCCAACATAAATGTGAAGCTGTGATGTGACCTCTCCAACTTTCCGCCTTAATGACTGAGGTACAACCAACCACATATCTTTTAACACCGACCTCACTCTCCTAGGAGTGCACGTGATCACATGCAAAGGGTCTGTTACAAACACGGTAGAAGGACAGCCACCATGGCACCTTCACATTCCACATTTAATAATATTGTTTAAGAGGCTCCACACACCTGAACAGATCACATTGTTGTAATCCTCATGGAAAAACATGCGAGATCGACTACTCGCACGCCTCAAATGGATGTCCGACAAAAAAGTTGTCCAACACCGCTTTACACCAGAACGGTGTCCCGTGATCCTGAGCCTCGGCCCTGAAGATAGTCAGGCACATCATACCATTGGGATCCCCTCGGGAAATCACATCAAAGCACTACTCACATGAGTGCAACAGATATCAAGAGAAAAGGATGAATTCTGGCGCACCACACACGAGCGGCGCTTCGTGGGTCCCGCATCCCAGTCCCGAAACACAACAAACGTATTGCACCACTGTGATCCTCTCGAAAAAGTACATGAATTGGACTATTCACTTGTCCAAAACGGTCGCCCGGTGATAGAAATAGAAAATCACCATCAACGCCCAAACGACCCCTATGGGGCCTCCATCATCATGCCTAATTAGAGCGGGCAGATTTCACCATTGCAATCCCCTCATAAAAACATTCAGAATCGACTGCTCACACGCCCCAAACGGATGCCCGATAAGAAAGTTGCTAAACGCTGCACGCAGCTCAAAAGACGGGTCATGGGCCCACGCCTCAACTCCGGCCTCAATGCCTTAAACCACCCTGGAAAGCTCTTTCTCAGTACCAGGGTTCCAACGCCACTGACGGCACTCAAAACGGACGTTGGACGTGTATGCGCCACCAAAAACAAGAATTCCCAGGAAGCCTTCTAAGCCACTTTACACATGTGTCGTGCCCCCGAGCCCCTCGTCTCAGAAGTTAAAACTCCTGGAACGACCTCAAAGAGTCCACTTCGATGTCAGGTCCACCCTGACGCAGACAGAACACAAAACGGATGCCCGCAACAAATGTTACGAGTGTCCAAAATTTTTAAGGGGGTTTACCCCTGGGCCAGACCAGCCCGGTCCGGCCGGTCCGCCCCGCTCGGGCCGGCCCGCTCCGGTAGGCCCACTGAGCTGTGGCCCAGCCAAACCCATGGCCCACCGCACGTGGCCCACCACCTCCCATGAGGTCATCGCCCGTGCGCCGCGTGGGTGCCTCCTCCTCCGACCGGCTGACACGGCCGGTCTTCTTTTCCACGCAGAGACATGCATCCCGCAGGTCTCAGACCAGCAGCGGGGTCTCACAGCGCGACCCCGGTCATCGCTTCACTGCGGGGAGCCTCCGCCTGGTGCCTCTTCCTGACGCCGCTCACCATCCGTGAGCCCCGGCTGACATAGAAGCCCCAAGCCAGCCACTGCCTTCTGCACCCTAGACCATCGAGCTGCCGCTGCCGCGTCAAAGCTCCCCGGACCACCGTGTGAGATGCCACTAAACTCTAAAACCCACAAACATCATCAAGCGTTTGCGATCATCTCCGAACTCGGATTTCCATTCCGAAAGAATCGATATAAAGAACAGAAAACTTAATACGCATTCATTGTCTTTGATTGCAAATTCGACGGCAAATTGAAAAAAACAAATTTAGGACGAACATGGTGATGGAAAGAAAAATGCAACAAAACCCTACCTCGTGGGCGTTGCCCGGAGCTTCGCCGCCAAACCATCATAGCTGCCTCGTCGGAGCCACCTCGTCGGATATGTGGAAGATAGGAGGTGAGGATTAGGGTGAGAGGGCTTCTCCAGGGGGTGAACAAGGGAGGGGGAAGGGGATGAGGGTTTAAATGAAATTAAAAATTTTAATTAATTTAAACACGTAATTTAACCCGCATCTGAAACCTTCGACAGAGTAAAGGATAAGCCTCCCCTAGGCCAAACACCACCTCCTGAGCACAACAGAGGTCTCAATATTTTAATCCGAGACCCCGTTCAAAAGTTATTAATCGTAGCGGCCAAGGTCTCCAAATTATGAAAACGCCCCTAGGTCCATTTTTCACAAACGGCCCGCGCCCATGCAAATTACACCCCTCATAGGGTAAACGGCACACTCCAAACTCAACGGTGCACTCGGTTTTCCAATCCGAGCCACTGTTTAAGAGATACTTACATTTCAACATTAAATGAATAAATTAATTAATTAATTTATCTGTTTAACATTACGAAAGCGAGCGAGGGGTCCAAACATTCCGCACAAACATGTTTTATGTCGTTCCTAGGGTAAAAAACCCATTCATGACCCATCCGTACACTCGGATCTCTGATTCATATCACTGTTTGGGAGTTATCCCATTTATTTGGTGTTTCCAGTGTGAACACACTGAAAATTTAATTATGGCCACTCTGGGGCTCGAAATCGCACACCGTCTGAGGGCGCTGCTCTGGAATAATATCAAGAATATTCCAAAGTCCATTATAGCCAATAACCGGGTTCTTACATCATTCCTTCATTCATTATTTTCATCCCCGAAAAGCAAAACCAGGGAACAACTTAGGGTACTAAGCCCACACCGGGCTCTCCTGCACCCAGAAGAACTCTTGCACAGCTCTGCGCCTCCGAACACATACCAAAGGATTTGATCTGCTCACGCGAGGTTGGCCCTTGCCGATGTCGTGCAAAGGAGCGTGCACAACACTTTTCTGGTGAGTCACGTGGGAGACGTCATGCACCCAAACCAGCCTCTAGGGTTAGTGAAACGCAATAGGGAACCTCGCCATCCCTTTTCACAGTCTTAATTGGTCTGAAGGACCTCGGGGGTAGCTCACCCCCCGGTCAAACCTCTACATCTCACGCTGTGATAGGAATCACCACATGGACATGGGACAAGGCCTGGTTATTCCCTCCTTCATAATATCTATATGGTGAAGCACCCAACGATATCTGGTCACGCATGATTCACAGTCGATCTCGCAACCCAGACTCTATTACACGCTCGGAGAGAGAAGGATTCAACACAATCGACTAAATAAAAAGGTCCCACTCCTTTCTTCATACCAACACAGGGTAACACCGATGCCCCAAAGCATGATTTCTGGTCACGCAAGCTTCGTAGGACTTTTTCTCTACGATCAAGAATCTCTATCGGCTATTCATCATAAGAAAGATCCTGCTCCAATGGTACAACTTCTGAGCTGAGAACATGTGAAGGATTAAGAATGTACACTCTCCAGAGATATACATGGAACACATCGTGAAGTTGAGAGAGATTCGGTGGAAGCGCCAATCAGTAAGCTACCCTTCCAAAACGATCCAGTATTTAGAAAGGACCGATATATCTAGGGCTCAACTTCCCCTTCATTCCAAATCTCATTATCCTCTTCCAGGGAGCTATTAAAAAGAACAATTCATCGCCCACTTCAAACTCTAGGTCTTTTCTTCAGGTGTCGGCATAACTTTTCTGTCGACTCTGAGCTACTCTTATGCATTGTTGAATATATCGGACCTTTTCTGCAATCTCATCAACAAGATCAGGTCCTAATAGCTTTATTTCCCCAACTTCATCCCAGCAAGTTGGAGTCCTGCATTTCTTTCCATAGAGAGCTTCATAAAGAGCCATATGAATACTGGAGTGAAAGCTATTATTATAAGAAAATTCCACCAAAGGTAGGTGTTGATCCCAACCACCTTTGAAATCCATAGAGCTAGCTCTAAACCTATCTTCTAGAGTTTGAATTGTTCTCTCAGACTGACCGTCTGTCTGAGGATGATAAGCAGTGCTGAAACTCAACTTTGTATCCAGAGTATGCTAAAGAATTCTCCAAAACTTCGAGGTAAATCTCGGATCCTGATCAGATATAATAGATATTGGTACTCCATGCAATCTTACCACTTCCTTTATATATATCCTGAAAATATGATCTAGAGAGAAATCCTCTCTAATAGTAATGAAGTGTGCAGTCTTTGTAAGACGATCAACTATAACCCAGATAGAATTATTGCCTTTGGATGTTTTAGGAATTCCTGTGACAAAGTCCATAGTGATGTTTTCCCATTTCCATTCAGGTATGGGTAATGGTTTTAACATCCCCATTGACTTCTGTCTCTCAACTTTAACTTGCTGACAAACCAAGCATCGAGAGACATATTCAGCAACATCTCTTTTCATGCCATCCCACCAGAAGTGCTCTTTTTTGTCCCTATACACCTTCCTGCTTCTAGGATGAATAGAGAATGAAGAACTATGAGCCTCATCCAACAAATCCTTCCTTAGTTCTATAATGGGAGGAAGACAAACCAGATTCCTGAACTTTATTATCCCATTACAATCACGGTTGAATTCAGGAACATTTCTCACCATGTTTTGTAACTCTACATCTTCTTTTTGTGCCTCTTTAATATTCACAAGTATAGATGGTTGAACATTCATTTTTGAAAGATAAGATTTCTCCCCTTACATTAAAATTCCAAGTTCCATCCATTGTAAATCCATAAATATTGGATCTTTTGTGATCCTCATCATGTATAAACGAGCATGGTCTTGTCGACTTAATGTGTCTGCTACATTGTTTTCTTTCCAAGGGTGGTAATGAATTGAGTAGTCGTAATCCCTAAAAATCTCCAACCATATTCTTTGGCACATATTCAGCTCCTTTTGTGTGAAAATAGACTTTAAAATTTTATGATCAGTATAAATGTCAAACCATTCCCCATGAAGATAATGCCTACAAATCATTAATGCAAAGATTACCACAGCTAACTCCAAATCATTTTTTGGGTTATTTTTCTAATGTATTTTCAACTGTCGTGAGGCATAAGCTATCACGAGATCATTTTTCATAAGAACACACCCCAGCCCCTTGTTGGATGCATCACGGTAGATCACAAACCTTTCTTCACTACAAGGCAATGTGGGTATAGGTGCACTGGATAACCTTTTTTTCAACTCCTTGAAATTCTCTTCACATTCCTCCGTCCAAACAAACTTAACTCCTTTCCGAGTCAACCTGGGGAGTGGATTAGATAATCACGAATAATCATTCAAAAAACGTCGATAATATCCATCCAAAGAAAGAAAAATTCGGATCTTGGTTACTGTTGTTGGTCTCGACCATCATTCGATAACCTCTGTTTTCCTGGATCCACAAATATCCCCTATTTTGAGATTATGTGACCGAGAAATGAAAAATTTTGAAGCCAAAAATCACACTTGGTAAATTTGGCATAAATATTATCCTTTCTCGGGGTCTTTAATATAATTCTCAAGTGATCTTCATGTTCTTCCTTGATCTTTGAATAAACAAGAATATCGTCTATAAAGACTACCACAAACTGATCAAGATAGTCTCTAAAGAATCAATTCATCAGATCCATGAAGATAGCAGGGGCATTAGTAAGACCAAATGGCATCACTATAAATTCATAGTGTCCATACCTTGTACGGATAACCATATTTGGTATATCCTCCCTTTTGACCCTTAATTGATGATACCCCAAATGAAGATCAATCATGGAAAAGTGTTGAGCGCCACGTAGTTGCTCAAATAATTCATCAATGCACAGGACAAGATATTTCTTCTTGATAGTGATCTTGTTAAGTTCTTGATAATCAATGCAGAGTATCATTGATCCATCTTTCTTCATAACAAACAGAATAGGTGCTCCCCAAGGTGACAAACTTTGGATTATGAATCCCTTATCAAAATTCTCTTGGATTTTCTTCTTCAATTCCTGCAACTCAATTGGGGCCATTCTATAAGGTGTCTTTGAAATAGGAAAATCACCCAGTATGAGTTCTATTGAAATCTCAACATCAATATTTGAGGTAAGACCCGGCAATTCCTCCCGAAAGACATCATCAAACTCCCGTATAATGGGAATATTATTAATCATGAGTTTCTCACCAACCATTTAAGATAAATAACCCTCATTTAGTGGAATCAAGACCCATATGATGGAAGAAATATCCACTGGAAGGTTATGTTCATCCTTGCATCGATAGACGATCATAGATTGATCTTGAATATGAAATGTAACTTCCCTTATTTGGGAATTTATATGATCTCCATATAAACAAATCCAATCCATGCCAAGAAGCACATCAAATTCCCCTATAGGAAGGATCACAAAATTGCAGGAAGCACTTTCCCACAAACTTCAATCGGGGAAGAATTATAAACTTTTGATGCGACTATTGTGCCATTATGGGTTGTCACAGCTAACTCAACATCTAATTTTTGAATAAATATGGTGATACTCTTAGAAATTTCTTTAGAAATAAAAGAGTGGGTTGATCTAGAATCAAATAAAACATTTTCTACTTTAGAGTGGATGGTAAGTGTACCTTTCACCACATCGTTATCGTACTCCACATCGCTGAAAGAAATTGAAATTGACATTCCTTTGTCATTAGCATTAAGAGTTTTTTGACGTCGACCATCATCATCAACCCTTGGATTTGGGCATTGATTGGAATAATGCCCCATCTCCTTGTACTTGAAACGTTGAAGTGTCATAGGTTCATTCTGGGTGTCCCTTCCTTTGTTTGAAACAATATACATCTTCTTCCCTTCATTATGGAATTCAAATTCCCGATGACCTTCCATTCCACATTTGAAACATTTACTTGTCCCTTTAAGAAAACTCCCTTCATGTTTCTTTCCACACTTTGAGCATAAGGGAAATCTCATCTTCTTTTTAGTGTGCTCTTTATATTTTCCTTTGAATTCAATTTTCCTCATCTTATCAAACACATATGATTGATGGGTTACTCCAATCTCCATCTCAACATTGAGAGCACATCGAACAATTTCGTCATAGCTATTGAAGTCCCTTATGGATAAGGCCCTTCGAAGACTTGGTTTTAAGCCACTAAAGAATCGATCGATCTTACTCTTAGGTTTGATAATAATACAGGATGCGTACCATGAAAGTCTTGTAAAATTTTCTTCATAGGTACCAACATATTCATCAGCCTTTCGCACCAGTTCAAGAAACTATGTCTCCATCTTTTTTCAGAGAATACGAGGGAAGTACTTATTGAAAAATAAGTTCTTGAACTCGTCCCATTCGATGGACTCAACTACATCCCTTTTCCTCATATTCTTAATAAGATTCCACCACTGATCAGCATCTCCTTCCAAATGATACACTGCTTGGATGAGATTATCATGTTAAGAACATTGAAGAACTGAAAATATCTTTTCAGTAGTACTAATCCATTGTACATCAACTAAGGGATCAGTAGACCCGCTGAAAGAAGTTGGACGCTGCCTCATGAAGGATTCAATAGAATGTTGCCCATTCCTTTTCTCGTTTGGATGTCCTGCATGATTTATAGCTTGAGAAATTTGTGTGAGCATGGCCACAAGATTTTTCATTCCAGCTCCCATTACTTTTGGTTGCTCAGGGGGACAATCATTGCATTGCCCGTCGCATTCCTCATTAACACAGTTCCTTCAGGTTCCAGCCATTGACTAAAACCAAGAAGAATAGTGTGAGCAACACTAATTATAATAACAAAACCACATAATCAAGAATAAAATTTCACACATAAGGTCTTATCCTAGTTTATTCATCGTCATTTATAAAACACTAAGATTGTGTTCTATGCTTAGACTTTTCCTTTGGGTTCTTACTAAGGCTTTCACATCCAAGTTTCCAAAGGTTGACTATAACATTCCTCTGATACCCACTATAATGACTCATACTTTACATACATTGTTATTACGTCAAAATTGAAGCATACTTATTACAACATATAACAAAACCATGAAAGGACCATATAGGTATAGTGATTTTCGAAACAAGGAAACATAAACAACTGGTTCATAAAGCGTCTACATTGTCTCCCATTTATTTCATCATATCTATAGTCCCTTTTGGCATATCTTACTTAATAACCTTCTTCCTGACCTGGGGAAAGAAACCATACAAAAGGGTGAGCTAAAATTCTCAGTAAGGGTAATCAAAAGAAATATCAATCACATCATATTCATAAGAACATAACATTTTGGAAATCTTAACCTGCAAAAGAGAGCATGATTTCATGACATGTGATAAATAATAGTAGTGAAATGAAATCCCAATAATCATAACATAAAACATAAAACATTTTGGAATACACACATTATCATAGTGAACCATTTCTTATTATTCAAGACTCATTTCCAAGACTATCTTAGTGGACAAAGTCCATTTCTGAACCGAGTTCACTCCTCATTTCAGTCCTGTTTCACTGAACCGGTTTAACCTGCTGTTCCATCCATGTCTATCTCATGAGATATAAAATCTTTACCCAATGCATTAGAGGGAGATATAGGTCCCACCCATCTCATAATGATGCCATTCATATGTGTGCCACGAAATCATAAATCATACATCATTTCATAACCCATGTAATAAAAATGGGATTCTTAAAATACATGACATCATAAAACAATTCATATAAGATAATGGAATTCATAAAAATAATTCAACCAAAACATAATCAAATCAATGTAATAATATGGATAGAAACAGAACCCTATATTATCATAGATGGAAAATAATTTTGATAAAACACTTGAACTCCATTCTTGAAGAAAATATCCTTTCTACTTCAAAAAAATTTTCCTTTCATAACATGTCATACAATTTTAAACTAAAAGAAGGTGATTAAAAAATAAACTTGAAAACTGGTAAATTAATCTTCATGTAAATAATGTTTTAAAAATCCATTCATGCCGTATAAGTTAAAAAAACATTCTTCTCGTACATTTTTTGGAAAAGTCAAAAAGTACCTCGTACGAAAAAAGAAAAAAGATTCCATTCATATCTTTTACTAAAAACTCACCGAAGGGTAAAATTGGATTTAAAAAACCGTAGGTGGATGGAGAAAATATTAAATATTGAGGAAACATGGATGTTGATGATAATATACACCCAAGTAAATTCTAAAGTATAAACAATCTTGGATAAAAATTGAGATTGGGTGATTTTCCCTTACCTTAGGTCTGATTTGCTTCCTAAGTGTCTGATCCTCCTGTATAATGATTTAAATAATGTTATTGAAATATTCTAGAATCATATTTATTTTTATGATATCATATATGGTCATATTCTTAGCTTCTTATTAGTAATATATCATTACTACAAGTTATTCGGGTGTTTATTACTTTTTGTTCTTATGTGTGTTTTGTCGAATAAATTCTTATTTTTATTTTTAGGTTATAGATACCTCGTTTCCATAATGGTATTATTGTTATATATATCATATTAATTCATTAAATTCATTTATATAATCATTATGCAATGAAGATCATGTAGAACGAGTCACATCACATCGTGGAGACGGTATTCCGTATGTACGCACGAGCGATGATATCGTTCCCATGATCATGGAATTGTATTGGAGTGTATCTATACTATTTCAGAATCAACATCACTTTAAAATAATAATATATAGTCATTATTTACACCATTATACCCATCCATGTAAGGTGGTGGTGGAACATAGATTACACCACGGCGTGGAGACGATATTCTGTACGTACGCATGCGCAGTGATTTCGTTTTCCGTAGGGTGGATAGATAGTGAAATAGGGTTGTTTCATACTTATTATAACATATCAGTATATTAGTGATACTAATGTTATTAATTCATAATGAAACAACTAAATATGAATAAGTTTAAGAAGAAATAATGTTGAAAATATCGGTAACAGACATTACCTCTTCTTTGAAGCACCTCTTTGAGATCTCCTCTTAGGGCACTAAAATTGGTTTTGAAAGAAGACCAAGACCTCTAGGATGTTTCTAGGGATGTGTAGAGGAGATATTGTCAGGGGTTGGCCGAGCGGGAAGGCTCAAAGTGGTGTGAGTAAGAGAGGGAGGAGGTGCCCTTTTATAAGGGAGGAGAGGGGAACCTTTGGAATAACAAAAAATATTATTTTATTATAAAGTCAAATTCGGTTTTTAATAGATCTAAATTGATATATTTCGAATCTAAGGTTGGGATGGGTCTAAATCCTATCATACAATAGAATTTATACAAGTTTAAGTATCAATTTTAACCTTATCATTTAGATTTAATTTTAAGATAGATAATTTAATTTTTACCGTGTCCTCTTGTTTTCTTACACTAAAAGGTTAATAAACATACTATATCAAGCCAAAAGAACACAAAGTTGTTTATTATTAATATATATAACCTTATAGAATTAATTTGGTCAATACTTAGATTTTTAGGAATAAAATAACAATTAATTATATAGTATTTTTTTAAAAAACAATTTTATGTCATTTTTGACACTATTTGATAATTGATTTTTGTGAAAATCATAACAGAATGATTAAATCGAAAATATTTATTTAAATAAATACTAACATGTCATATTAACATATAAAATTATTGAATTCATAAAAAGTCTCAAATTACATTTATTTGGGTATTTATAACATTAATTATGTCAATATTTCATTAATAAGATAATTACTGCATCATCATTGTGTTATAAATAAATTAAATTATTTAATGTCAAAAAATTTTAAATAAAATACCATTATGTTGGAAATCGTTTTAGCTTTCTAATGAATATTTATAGTCGAATTTATCTTAGGTATAACCATATATTAAAAATGATTTTGTTATTAAACATTGATTTTAACTATTTTAACCCTTCTTTAAATAAATTGATAATAAAAGTCCTAATCTAATCCAAGTGGGCCTAAATAGTAATATTTTATTCCTAAGGTTGGTTTTGGTAGAATTAAACTTATCCAATAGAATTAGGACATGTCTTATGATAATAATAATAACACTTTTACCCTTAATTACCCGATTTACTTTTAACCGTGGTAAAAAAAGTAAAAAGTTACTATTCACAAAAAATTATTTTAATCTCATTGAACCACATTTTAGTCCTTGATATTAACCGTGTCTCTTGGATTTTCGAAATTCTACTCACAGAAGCGGTAAAATTATGTTTTATGAAAAATTCAGTTTTTTTAACTACCACTTAGTGGTTTAACTATTCATCAAAAAATGAAAGATTCCAGAAAAATAAAAAAAATTGGCCTAAGCTATATTTGATATTATGAATCCAAAAATGATGTTTATTTTACCAAATTCAATAAATATCAGTTAAATTAACTAATTTAAAAATTAATTCCCGTCGTCAAAACAAATAGCGTGTTTTTAAAAGATAATAACTATCAAAAGATTGACACTTATTTATGTCTGGTTTAAATGTGAAATTACATCCAATGAAAAACATTGTATTAAATTGAAAAAATATATTCTAAATATGCTTTAAAACCACTCAAATTAATAATTTATCACTATTAATTATTTCTATTAAAAAAGTTGTTTTTAATTAAAATTTAGTAACTTTCACTATTCATCAGAATATGAAAGTTATCCGAAAAGTACCAAAATTTCACCCTAAGCTAATTTCGATATTCTGAATCCAAAAATGAAGTCCAAAATTTCAAAAAGTAGTTATTACTATTCATAATGGCTAGTTTTAATAATATTTTAATAGCATGTCATTGTTTTTTGATACTCGTTATTGCGTACGACGCAGGCTGTTGAGGAAGGCCGCAATTGCTTGTAAAGAAAGCCATGCTAGTGTTGTGTGTAGGGAGAGATTCCTTTGATGACTTATATATCATAAAAAAAATATTTCTCATAAATGTCTCGGGCGTTACACCAACTCTAAAACATGACAGGAAGATCTATGTCACCAGCGCCGGCTCTAGCACCCCGGCATATGTGGAAATGTCCAAGGGTACTATGACAGCACGAATATCTTGGTCGAGACCCTGCTAAAAATTCCGCGCTCGGATGTTGTTATCGTGGACCAAGTCCGGGTAAAAGAGTGCATGGTCTGCAAAACTAGCCGCGTACTCCGACATCGTCATCCCTCCATGTTGAAACTACAGGAGCTCCTGAATCCAAACGGAGCGTAAGTAGGAGGGGAAAAACTCCTCACAGAACAACAACTGAAATCCCACCCATGAATGCGACGAATCGTCAGGAAACTGAGTCACCAGACTCCACTAACACCATGCTGCTCCACGAAGAAGGTTGGCTGCCATACCCACTCTCTAATCTGTCGGCGTCGGCACAAGCCTGAAAAGGTGAACCACTGTCTCTAGACAAACCACTGCTGCCTGAGGGTCTGGCTCACCACTGAACCTCAGCGGTCTCTACCGCTGGAACTCACGGAGTGCACTCAACTTGCGCGCAATCTCAGCCTTCTCTGCTGAAGATATCTGCTGCTCAATAGGTGGGTGTGTTGCTACCAACCCACCCGGAGAAAGGGGCTCGCATGATGGGTCCTACACTATGGCCTCGTAGCTCAGTGGGTCATCGTCATGCACCAAAGCTGGTATCATGGATGTCTGTCTTCGCGGAGACATCCTGAATATTATCAAGGAGTGTTGCGGTCAGATGAGAATATATTTTTATACCAATAACAACAATGGAGAGCTGACTCAAGAAGGATAGTCATAGACTCGATCCTATGTGATGCACAAACCGATTTTCCCTGCAACAAGTGTCTCAGCATGCCGAGTCGACAAGCGGCTTATCAGGGTCCTGGTGAATGGATACGTCGGTCGTCGCACCGTCACTGGACTCCCTGGCATGAGAGCCGCTCTCGAGACACGTTAACACGGTTTCCCTAAATCCCAACCAATTACTTTTATTTTTGGGACGTCCAAACTGCATCCCAAGGAACGAATCATCTTTGATACCACTTTGTCATGACACGACCCTACTCGGGCTCGAGCCGCAACTACCCCAAGCCCGCCTCCATAGGCATGGGGCTGGCGACCAACGCCGAATGCACAACAACTCGGGGAGGCCTTTACCTAAGTACATGTACACACACACAGCACACTCAATGCAAAAGTGTAGAGTAAAATGAAAATCAAATACCAACTGCTATAAATGAACCACAAATGTGCATCGACCTCTACAGTACAATGTAAATGATAGAGGTAAACTAATAAGAAAAGGGTAAAACACGCGCCCAACCAGAAAAGTGCCACAACCTGGAAATAGGTGAACAAAATAAAAACAGCTGGAAGGGTTCCCCATCTGGAACCCGACTACGACCACCACACGTGGTCCAAGTTCCCAAACTCCTATGCTCTACTAAGGTCACGACCAACCTGTCTATTGTCTGCAAGAGCACTCCAACTGCCGGAAAAGACCATGGAGGGGTGAGTATAAAAATACTCATTAGGATACCCCGAAGGATCGAGGGAGAAACAAAGGAAGTACTGTAGGGTGAGAAGTATTGCGAATAGAGAATAGTCAAGGAGAACAACAGAGAGTGCAGTAAAGAGTAACAATAAAGAGTCCAGCTCAACCCAACTAGAGAAAGGTGATAAACACGTCCAGATACAAGGAGATGGAAACGGTGAGAATATGAACTTCTCGTCTAGTCTTCGCTACCTATAGTAGGAGAGTAGACAAATCCAACCACGAGAATCTAGACACGGGAAGCACGTGGAATTCCCCGCGCATCATTACCTCTACTGGAACGAGAGTATCCAAAACCTGAGAAGTGGGTACTGGAAGAAGGTATACATATATATATGCTCTGTCATGAAACTCGAACAAGGTCATAAGGGGATATCCTTCTTGTAGCTCATCCCAAGAAAAGTGAGTCACCAATATTCCCAGGAATAAACAACATCTATGCCCAGCATCCCACACGTCTGCCCCGAACTACAAGTCAAGGGGCTCAAATCACCGCACCGCGACTCTATCTACTTTGGGCAACACTGACTCGCCTACACGATTTTAGTTCATGTCACAAGGATACGTCTCAGTGGAAAAAACTCCCCTTGTAATTGGGAGTTCTAAGTCAATTCAAATCACACCTCTTCACAACCCCGTAGTCGAGAGGTCTCCTCAAAGAAAAGGGCGTTCCATCACTGACCCGTACAACTAAGTGTCCCGCTCCAGTAATCACAAAGGAAAGCCACAGACTATATAGTATAAAGGACTGAGTCTGGAATGTCAACGAGTGACCCACTGCCCATCGCTGTTTGAGGATGAAACATAATATTATATTGGGTGACCCACTGCCTAGATCTGATGGAGGGTAAACCCCAATACATCATCAGGTGACCCACTTCCCATCCCTGCTGGAGGGTAGAACTGGAATAAGCCGTCAGGAGACCCACTGCCCCTGCCTTGCTGGAGGGTAGACCTAGAATAAGTCGACAGGTGACCCACTGCCCAGCCCTGCTGGAGGGTAAACCCGGAACAAGACGACAGGCGACCCACTGCCCAGCCCAGCTAGAGGGTAGACCCTCAAGGGTCGTCGGGTGACCCACTTCCTAGTCTCTTCTAGAGGGTAAAGCCTGAACAAGTCGACATGCGACCCACTGCCCAGCCCCACTGGAGGGTAAACCCAGAACTGCACTGGCCATCTCTACTGGATGGAACAACACTGGCCAACCGATCACGAAGTGGGTATCGCGAAACCATCTGACTCCGGAAGAATACTAGGGGAAACCACTCAACCCTGCTGATATAAACCATCAATCATAGAGCTTGGGAGAATACTCAACCCCACTAGTCAACAAACAAGAACCGAGGGACCCTCTAAGTCGCGTGAGGTCAATGGTACGCAAAGCAGAACATGGCATGCACATGGGGCCAACACGACGTGTGTCCCCAAGTCAACCCCAACCAAGCGCACAAACGTCTCAGGTACAAACCACACGTACCTCAAAGTGCTCACTTATACTCCCAGAGAATACCTCATTTTCGGCCCAAGGGCTATCGTGCACACGGAACCCGACGTCAACGCCAAGGCGTGACATAACATCTCCAACTTGCCGCCTCAACGACTGAGTTACATCCAACCACATCTCTTTAAACACCAACCTCACTCTCCCAGGAGTTCACATGATCACATGCCAAGGGTCTGCTATAAACACGGTAGAAGGACCACCAATGGGGCGCCTTCACATTCGACATTTAATAAGATCGCGTTAGAGGCTCCAACCGCCAGAACAGATCACACTATTGTAATGCTCACAGAAAAAAAGGCGAGATCGACTACTCGCATTCCGGCAACATATTTCTCCGAAAAATTCTTCCAACACGGCTTTACGCCCGAACGACATCCCGTGATCCCGAACCTCGGATCCGAAATCAGTCGAGCGCATCACAACAATGCGATCACCTCAGGAAAGCACATTAAAGCACTACTTACATGACTGCTATGGATATCCGGAGAAAAAGATGCATTCTGTAACACCTCACATGAGCGACACATCGTGGGTCCCACATCCCGGTCCTGAAACACAATGAACGGATCGCACCGTTGCGATTCTCTCAAAGAAGTACACGAAATGGACTTTTCACATATCCAAAACGGTCGCCTGGTGATAGAGATGGAAAATCACCATCAATTTCCAAAATAACCTCATGCGGCCCACACCATCATGCCGAATTAGAGCAGGAATATTGCATGATTACAATCCCCTTGGAAAAACATCCAAAATCGACTGCTCACACGCCCTGAACAGACGCCTGATGAGAAAGTTTCTAAACGCTGTACGTTGCTCAAAAGACGGGTCATGGGGAACACGCCTCAACTCCGGCCTCAACACCTGAAACAACCCTGGAATGATATGTCTCGGTACCAGGGACCCAACGCCATTGACGGCGCTCAAAACGGACGTCGGACGTGTCCGTGCCGCTCAGAACAAGAATTCCCGCATCACGCTGGTCTTTGTCCAGATGCAGGGTCGCACAACATGACCCCGGTCTCCACTCTGTCACGGAGAGCCTCCGCTTGGCACCTCCTCTCGGTGACTCTCGCCTTCCGCGATCCCCAGCCGACACCGAAGCCCCCAACCAGCCGTTGTCGCTTGCACCCTGGACCACCGAGCCGCCGCCGCCACGCCGAAGCTCCCAGGACCACCGCACGAGCAATCGGAAAACTCCAAAACCTGCAAACATCGGCAGGCGTTTTTGATAATCTCCGATCTCGGATTTCTATTCAGAAAGAAGCGATTGAAAGAACATAAAATGTACTAATAATTCATGGGATTTTATTGAATATTCGACAGAAAATCAACAAAAGAAATTTAGGACGAACATGGTGTGGGAAAGAAAAATGCAACAAAACCCTACCTCGTCGGCGTTGCCCGGAGCATCGCCGCCGAACCGTCGGAGCTACCTCGTCGGATCCGCCTCACCAGATATGTGGAGGAGAGGAGGAGAGGTTGAGTGTGAGAGGGCTTCTCCAGGGGGTGACAAGGGAGGGGGAAGGGGATGAGGGTTTAAATAAAATTAAAATTTTTAATTAATTTAAACCCATAATTTAACCCGCTTCTGAAAGTTTCGACAGAGTCTAGGTTATGCCTCCCCTAGGCCAAACACCACCACCCGAGCACAACAGAGGCGTCAGAATTTTAATTCGAGACCCCATTCAAAATTTATTAAACTTAGCTCCTGAGGCCGCCAAATTACGAAAACGGTCCTGGCGCCATTTTCAAAAACGGCACGCGCCCGCGCAACTAACACCCCTCATAGAGTAAACAGCACACTCCGAACTCAACGGTGACCTCAGTTTTCCATTACGAACCACCGTTTAAGAGATACTTGTGTTTCAACATTAAATGAATAAATAAATTAATTAATTTATCCATTTAACGTTCCAAAAGTGAGTGAGGGGTCCAAACATCCCGCGCCGACGAGTTTTATGTCATTCCTAGGGTAAAAACACCATTCCAAACCCATCCATTCACTCAGATCTCTGATCCGGATCACCGTTTAGGATTTATCCCATTTATTTGGCATTTCTAGTTTGAACGCACTGAAAATTTAATTCCGGCAACTCCGGGGCTCGGAATCACACACCGTCTGAGGGCACTACTCTAGAATAATATCAAGAATATTCCAAAGTCATTTATAGACAAAAATTGGGTTCTTACATAAATATTGTCACACTACGTGAATAAATACCCCCAACTGATCGATAATAAGGATGATATAAAACAAAAATGAATGAATTAAACAGAAAAGGGAGAACATATGTAACCAAAATTGATAAAGAAAATCATTTAAATTAGGGAACAATTATCCTCCCTTTATTAGTTGTATTTTCATGTCTAAAATTTTTGAATGAGGCGTATGAAAATCTTTTCAAAATTTCTTCTGATTATCTCTATCTACATGGATTATAGAATTATAAAACATATTTGGATAATTAAAATATAGTTTTTTATTAAGTATCTGGAAATAATTATTGAATGGTACTGGTATCCAGGAAAAATCAATGAGGTGATATTTTTGAAAACACCAAATTCAGGGAAATATAAATCATAAAATTTTGTGATGATGGGTTAATAATGAGGGAATGATATTTTTTTATGGTAATATAAATGGAATATTGATGATGAACTCATGAAAGATTAGTAATATGATAAAATGGAGGTTTATTGATTGAGTTTATAGAATTCTGTATTTACTGTATGGGGAAATAATTAATTTCTAAAAGAATACATATTTTATATAATATATTATGGAAACTAAATTTATTAACATGTATATAAATAATATAATAATATTATTTTCATATATTGGGTGTCCAAAAAATATAAGCCACATCATGTGGTTTTGTAAATTAATGAAATGTTTATTTTGGAAATTTTATATCCTTATTTCCTAAGTATTAGATTTTAGTTTTTTTTGGATGATTAATATGGGATATGATTACTGCAATTATTTACATTGGACATTGGAATATGTTTTATATATTACTAATTTCCAAAATATATAAATCTTAACGTGCATTAGATTTTTTTTATAACCATTTTGTTAGCATGGTTACAAGATACATATGGAATTTATTTTCATTCAATTATATATCATAAAAACCACTAGTTATTCTATAATTTTAGATTTATCACTATTTCATTGAATAAGAAATGAATTCAAAAATTATCATTGAAAAAAATAGTGATATTGTATCTATGGGATGAAATCAAGCGTGTATATCCTGTAAAATGATTTTGAAATAAATTATTGTCCCACTTTAATCATTTTTTATCTTATCAATGAACTTTTCATATCTATATGGTTTATGGTTTTGTGGTAAATAACAATATAAGGATCATGTTCTCTATCATTATCCTTCGTAACATGATTTTGGGTATTCTATTCCATGACCATATTCTCAATTTCAACAAATATTCTACTAATTAGAATCCTAGTTAATTTGTGATGTTCATATTTTACTTTTCATCTTTTTAAGAGGATGTATTATTGAACATTTCCATGATGTGGGATTCCCAAAAATAAATTTTCAAATATCTAACTTATATTTTCAAATTGAAATTAAAAATTGCAAGTACATATTTTTTTAAAAATATTTATTATCATATAGGGATGAAATTTATCGATTGGATCATCCCCAAAATCAATATCATGTTCATGATCTTTTCCATGTATCTGTCATGAGGAACTACATACCTAATCCATCACATTTACTAAACCCATAGGTCTTACCACTAGGAAAATATATTTCTAAGACCAATCGGTGGAGATTCTAGATCATAGTGATAAATTTGTATGAAATAAGTCCAGTCCCCTTGTTAATGATCTGTGGTGAACCCACCTATTTGAGGAAGCCATGTGGGAATCAGGGGATGGGATAAGGTGGAGGTATCCTCATATTTCATGTTTAGTGACGAATTTGAAGTGGTAAATTCATTTTATGGAGAGTATAATGTTACACCAAAAGATTATATTGTATGCTTATTTTTAAAATAAATTTATTTTTTAAAAACATATATTTCATTTAACACTGAGCTTAAACAAGCTCCAAAAAATATATTTTTATTTTATCACAACCTTTATAATCATTCCATTAAATTGATGATAATTAACAGTATTAATGAAAATATGAAATATATAATTGTCTAACCAATTTATAATATATTAATAAAATCTCATCCAAAAAAATATAATATTAAGTAATGCATTTTTGTTCTTCAAATATATATTTTATTTAATTTTTTTATGATAAAATAAATATAATTTATTTTTGAAACATTTAAAAAATTTATTTTAAAAAATCATAATTTTTGGATTTAGAAAGTTAAAATTATATAATGAATAATGTTTTAGAATTTTATGAAATGTTTAACATTTTCAATGAACAAAAAATATTGTTTTAAATAAACCACTAAATTTTATAATATTTTAAATTAATTTTACCATTATAAATTAATCAAAAATGAACATAATTAATTTTTAGTATGATATTATCTGATTAATTATATTTAAGTAGTTATTATACATTAATATCTTTTATACATATATTTTCTGATTAAAAACTCATTTTTCCAAAAAATAACTGAATTTCATCACAATTTTAGGATTAAAATTTTAATTTAATATTTAATGTTATTGGTTTTGAATTTATTTTAGAAAATTCCATATTTTTTAATCAGGGTGTCCAAATTAGGTTTTAAATTAATTTTTCTTCTTTTGATGTAAAAAATAACTGTGGTAGAAAAAATAATTACCTCAGTATATGTAAAATAATGTAGTTGGTTAAAGTGAAATGGTAAAATCATAAATTCACAAAAAATACAACCCTAATGGTGTGTATGATGTGTTTGTAAATGATAACTATCCTTTAAGGAATTATTTATAATTGAAATTAGTTCTAATTAACTCAAACCATAGGTGGTAGGATATAAATATAAAATAATAATTATTTAATCACATAAAACTACAACTCTTTATGTATTAATTAAATTCCCTACCACCCCATTTTTCTTATAAAGACATAAAAATATCATCCAAATCATTTAATCCCCAAAATTCACATGTACAAGTGTGTTTGGTATCACCAAAATACAAATTCCATGTCCTTAATGGGGTTGTTCAAGGTCGTGTTATTCAAGAAGTAACATTCTCAAACAACCTATCTTACTTTCATTTATTTTTCTACCTTCTCATCACCTCCTTGATCCAGCATGAAAATATAACTATATTATAATGTATATAAATAATTATTTTTAATATCAATTCGAATATATTATATCCATCAATATTATTCAATCATCTTATTCAAAGTTATTGAAACCTTTTTTTCAAATTATGAATGTTAATCATCTAACAGAACAATTATTTTGTTTTTTTCCATTATAACCATTAAAGAGAGTAAATCAAAGTATTATAATGGTTAAATATTATTTTTATAGGAATATTGTTTCCTATTACATGATCTATAACTAAAATAAAGAAATAATATAAAATAGATATATAATAATTCATGATGTTGATAAAAATGCAAAAATAAACAAATCAATTTTCAATTTCATTTTTCTAATCAATAATCCTAATAATAGAATGAAAAATAATGTAAGGTGCCATTTAAAATTATTAATGTTAATTAAAATTATTTTATTTCACTTCTGGATTTTTATTTGTATTTAAAATTGAAGTCAATAATTTCACACAAACAAACCATCCATGAAAACCATGAAACAAACCCACACAAAACAATAAAAATATTGAAATATTATCAATGATATAGTTTTATCATGTTATTAAATTATACTATAATGTATTATAAAAATGAAAATATATCAATAAATCATTAATAATAGTATTTTATCCTTTATATATGAGGTTAATTTACAAAAAACAAAGAGAAAACTATAAGGTAAGGGTTTCTCATCTGACTTATAATTTATTGAGACATATTCCTTATTCACCACAAATTTCTAGTGTGTGGTGTATTTACATATTATATTTATATATTATAATAAACATCTTTAATTCAATTTTATTCATTTATTATTTTTTAATAATTACTTTTACTGGGAAAACAATTCGATTGGTTACAAATTGTTAACGGAATTCTTAACCCAACATCCATTATTTGGGATAAAAATCTACATCCTTAATTATTTCATTGGAGGGAATAATTTTAGTTATATTATGATTTAATTTAAACCATTTTTTGAATTTCTAGAAAAAAGTCATAATCAATTAAATATTTTTTGAAATTTTAATTTTTTTAAAAATTATTATTTTTTCATATTCTAATCATTTTTATTTATGTCATTTAGAAACAATATATAGTAAGAATGGCATTTAATAATATATTTTGTTATAGGGGTTTCCCACCATCATGAAATCTTATTATATTGAGTCTCAGTTTACATTTATTGAATTTATATTTCAATGAAAATGTTTCCATTTATAATTTCAATAAATTTAAAAAAATGATTTCAACACAGAATGGATATGTTCCTCATAATTATTTTATGTGATCATTAAAATAAATATTTTTCCTATATTAGATAACATTTTTTATATAACTTATTCTTTACATGGGTTATGTTTCAAGTATACTATACTTATTCTTTTTATGGATTGTTTTTTATTTATGATTTGTTTATGTTTATTAGTCCTATTTCGTTTCCTTGTGTTATGTTACAATGATTTTTTTTAAAATTATTTATTGACATGTGTTCAGATATGATGAATAACTAATGCTAATGTGGTGCACATATGTATTCATTAATTATGGGATTTTTGTGCCCAATATCTTTCTCCAATGGATTGGGTATAGATGGATAACTGATGAGGTAAATATGTTGTGAATAAACCAGATTTAGTGCTCACAATTCTGAGCATGGACCTAGTTTTTATGACCATAAACTTATGCCAGAACCTTGAATTCCTATCCATAAGAACATGAATGGACCTAGTTTTAGGTCCTTATTTTTCTTCAAGGGCATCGTCTCTTGTACTTAACTTAATGAGTACACCTATTTCTATTCATAAATGATCAAAATGTCATAAGTTTTTGTTTATTACACAATTTCATGATTCATGCCCATGTTACAATATTATATATTACGATCATTGATTATTTTATGATTCAGGTATTATAAACTTCTATGTTTTGTTCCATGAAACATGATTGATCCCTGATATGTAGGGTATACATTGGAAATGTTATTTTCATATTATTATGCCATTATTCTTTTGGTACGAATGTTATATCCCCACCATAGTGAGCATCTAAACACACCATTTTCTTCTTATTATTTTACATATGAAATAGGGGATTGTATTATGTATGACATGTCAAAAAATGATCAAGTTATGAAGGTATATGTGAGGGATACTGTGGATGTTTTATGACCAAGTACAAATTTTCCAGGTTTCCAAATAAAATAAACACATATTGTCCTAGAATGGTTTTTTATGTATGGTAATGAATATTCATCGATTTAGATCTAATATATACTTAGGAAAAATATGGTTATATATAAAATAGATACCGAATCATAATTTATAACCCAAATTCATTTATCATGGTAAAAAATAGTGGAATAAAGAGTTAGTAATTTAAAAACAATTTCACAAACCTTTATAATTCATCATAAAGACCATCAATCACTCTGGAAAATAATTAATATGTTTTAGAAACTATTGGGCGATTGATTTCCAATTATTGTAATTGTAAAATTATATATTCTCATTTTTTCATGAAAAAGTCAAAATTTGGAAAAATATCAAGAATTGAGACAAACTAAGTGATGTGATTTCCAAAGAATGAATAGGTTGTGTTGTAGTAGTATTACATGAAAACATTATAGTATTTAAAATTTGAAATCTAGATTTAAATACAATGTTCTTTATGAACATTGAAGGAACTTGTAAACTATGGATGAGAATATTAAGAATTGGTTTCTTACTATAACAAATATTTAAATGTATGAATTAATTTTTAATATTTTTCTAATAGATGATGATTCTACTTTTTTAAATTCTTCAAAATGATGATGGATAGATTTGGAATAATTTTTGGGAGGATATCTATTTGGTAGAGGTGATTGAGGATTAATAAGTTCTCCCTATGTGAATACATATATGGTATTGATAACGTATTTTTAAAAACGTTATTTTTGTATGATCAATCTGCATAAAATGTTGTTTAATAGATAAAAAATGAATTGTACAATATCTTATGTTGATAATATAAATTACAATAAATGATAAATATTAATTTCCTATAGGAGTTAAATATAGAAAAAAAATTAATAAAATTTCAGGAATAATGAATCATCTAGTTAATAATATGTCCATGATAATGAATAATTCTTCCATTGGAAAAAATACAAATGAATATAACTATATTACGAAGGAAAATTTTGATAAATACAAATTCATGTTTGTGAGAGAAGTAAATGAATATAATAAAAGAATTTTAGTAATGATAATAAGGTTATATATACATATTTGTATACATATACAGTTGATATATAGTCATTTAATATGTTATTTTCAATTATGGGTGCATTTGGTACATGGTTACCCAATATGGTTATAAAGTATTCTAAATTTACATATATATATATATATTATGTAAAAATAAATATTGAACATATAATTAAAATAAATATTTTCATATTAGTATGAAAAAATACTAAAGCAGTTGTGTAAAAATGATTATTATTTTAATTAATGTATTTGATACATTTTGTATTTTCAATAAAATTTATTACATAAAAAATAATTTAAATAAAATAAATTAATAATATTGATAAAATTAGTGTTAAAATATAAATAACACCGAATAAATTATTATTGTGATGTATAATTTAGAAACCTTCATTTTTATGATGAGAAAAATGTTTTTATTAAAGTCTTTACATTTATAATATATTATATGTAATTATTTTATCGTTATATTTCTCATATTTTGATTATAAATTTGAAATAAATATTTCTTTTATTACCAAAAATAGAATTTAAATTAATTAAATTGTTTTTATGTTTTAAGGAATATGAATAGGGAAACCATTTTTCCCAAAACACTTATTTTAATTTTTTTTACATATTCCATTTTTTTAAAAAAATTTAAAATAATTTAGAAAAGTTAAAAATTAAAAATTAGGATTTACATTATTAATTTTGGTATTGAAATTTGGTATGATGGTCAATTTAATTTTTTTGTAAAAAACATTTCCACTAGGGTAAAATAAATGAGTGACTATTCTATTTGTAAAGTGATATAGAATTTGATTGATTTATGGGTACATGTAAAATATATATCTAAATATATGTGTAAATTTCTTGAATGAGGATATTTAAGACCTATATATATTGTAATATAAAAATGGATATATATTCCATGTAATGGACATTACATGAATTATATAGAATGAGTATTTATAGAAATTCCACAAAAACTCAGTTACAAAAAGATCTGTCCCTTACAATATTTAAACTACACATTTAAATTTATTTATTAATCAATCACATAAAATATTCCCTATTATATAACAATATTACACATTTCCTATCGTCAAGTGTCATTAAGTCTGAAAAATCCTTCATTATAAATGAAATTATTTAATAAGAAGATAATTCATGAATGTAAATATCTAGTAATTAACAATGCATTTCCCTCACATTTCAATACCGACTCACTCTAAAAGTTATTAATCTATGAAATGATTAGTTAATAAATTAGTTATTCCATTTGAAACATTAATTTAATATAATGAAACTATATATTCTCACATATTCATCAGTTTAACACTATTTTAATTTAGGATACTTTTACCACCTACATGAAGGATGAAATACTATTGTCACTATTTACATCATCAATGAGTATTGTGACATAAATAAAAGTAATTAACGAAATTAATGATTAATTTATCATTTAATTATTATTATTGGTGAGTGAAAAAGAGATGAAAGATCACTATAAATTTACTTCTGTCTATATAAAAATTAAACAAATCTTTCTCCTTGTGAATTCCATTAAAAAACTAATATAATACATTCTATAAAAAAACATGGGAAATAATAATTAACTTAATAAAAATGATTATATTACATTGAATAGTCAATGAATTTGGAATTTTTTATCATTTAAGATGAATCCACATAAACATGAATAAATATTTATGAAAATTCAAAATTAAAAACAAATGATGATTTTATTAATCAGACAATGATTAATATATTTTTAATAATAGATTATAAATGAAGACAATAAAAATTAATAAATATTAATAGGGATCCTAATTAAGTGATTATAATGGTTATATTTATTATATAATAATATAATTCACATTCACATAACATTTTACAAAACAAAATGGTTTTGTTCCAATCTCACATTTATATTTTCATCAACTATGAATGAATGTCTATTTTGAGGATGTTTTTTATATTTATATCTAGGACCAAATGCATTTTAATATATATTGCATGTATTATTTGTTTTTATTTCATCATACAATTTCCCCACCCATTTATTATTAATTCAATTGAAACTATGTATGTATGTAATAATAACCACAAATATTAACTTCAATTGGTAAAGATTTTCTCTCATGATATTGACTTTCATAAACAATTTGGGATTTCCATGTCACTAAACTTATAAAATATTCAATTAGTTTTATTTGAAATTTAATTTCTCTATAAATTTTTTGGAGGAATCATTTTTGAGCACTTAAGATAAAGTCATATTCTCATACCATGTTATTTTGTGTTCATTAAGAATATTCATTTTCATTTTTTCATAATTATTCACAATTTTTTAATTTTTTTCATTATGATTTTAAAAACAATGGAATTAAAATTATATCATTTAATAAATTTAATTTCAATTGGAAGTACATTTATTCTTATTTTTTATTTAATATGTGAATTCTTTTATAAAATGATTTTTTTCTTCCTCAATTATCATTACTGTTTTTTATTATTCACAAGTATATGCTTTACTGTCATATCCAAATTTATATCTCTATATGATCCATTTTTGGCCTTGTTATGATTCTTATTAAACTCCATTTATTTTCACTAGTTAATTAATTTTCAATAAAATTATTATTGTGTTCATGTTCATGTGTAACATTATGTATGGATTTTCACTATTTAATAGAAATACCTGAAATTATATATCCCTATATGGTATTGGGAAATTATTTTTTATCTCGTAATATGACATGTACATGCCTGTATAATGAATAAAATTGTCAATGATTATGGTAATTTAGAGGGATCTAAATGAAATAAGATATTATACATTATTGACTATGTGATGATTGTCATATAAGTTATACATGACATAAGAAATTATTTTTTATATTTATGTTTATTCCAGATTTATAACTTATATTTCATTCCTCTATTATATTATAATGTGTCATGATTAATGAAATATGTTTCCTTGCACCAATGTATAATTTTTAATTTTCATTAGACTAGACACATGTATTGATTCAGAATTTATGATACATGTTATATTGGGTATGATTCAATTAATATATTTAAATATATCATGATTGTGTTCCCATACCAAGATTTCGATGTTATAAATTATTATGATCTTACAATGTAATATATTATGTATAGTATTATATAATTTTCAAGCTCACAATATATTATATTTTTATTCCATAGCTAATAAAATATATTATTATATATGTGAGTCTATTACGGTATCATTTGTAGTTACTATAGATTGGGAATGTTATATAATAAATTGAATTGAGATTATAATTTTTGTAAACATAAAATATAGTAAACATATATGTATTAGGGTGATCTTAATGGTTTTACATAAGTTATATAAATGTAATATCATAAAATATATATTTTGTTGCTTTAGTAATCCCATGCCGTTGATGATAACTATTTCATTAATTACGGGGGATATGTTCTAAAGAATATGTTGATTAAAGAAATTAACCTTTGGTACACAAAAGATAATGTAGGTTTAACTATGAGTGACTATCAGAATATGTCCCAAATGTGTAATATTGTAAACTACAAGTTCACTATGTTTAACCAATTGCGTTATAGTTTTAATGGTTTGTGATACAATAAATATATCATAGAATTAATTTTCATTATCATATAATAAATTACTATATAGAAATTTATTTTTTAGAAATTTTTTTATACATTTAAACAATGGTTAGAATGATGGGAAACTATATAAATATTGAATGTGATTGAAAAAAATGTTTGGAAAAATGAGAAAATTAATGGAAAGAGAGTTGTAGTGAAAATATAATTGTGATTCCCACCCAAAATACTGTTTATTTGAAAAATAAAATGGATCATGTAAAATTATAAAATAAAACAAGAATGTAACATATTTTATTGAATTTATAAATGTTATATCTATGATAAATTAGTAATATCAATAATTTAGTAATTTAAAATTAATGGATCATGAAAATAGAAATAATATTTTTAATCTCTAGTGTATATAGAATGATAAGTTCATTATATATATTTATCATTTGGGATGTGATGGAAATCAATGGTTCAATTTCATTATTAATAAATCGGAAAATGAAAAAATCGACACCAGGGAATGTGATGATATGATGAAAATATATCAAGAAAAATATTTTCCACTATATATTCATATTACATACAGAAATTGTTCATTTATTTGGTAAAAATGATTTATTATTTAATAGAAAGTTTTTATAAAACCATCACAATAATTGAAACACATTTTCCTATTATATAATTAAACATAAAAGGAAAATAAATACTTTGTTTAGTGGATGGAAATATGTTCTCCAAAAATTGAGTTTTATATGGTATATTTATTGATATAAATTTTTTTCGATTTACATTCTATGTTTAAATAAGTGCACGAGTCTCTAAATATTTACATGTATTTATACCAAAAAATTGTAAAATAGTGTTGTGTGGATAATCAAAAAATAAAACTGATTGAGTAATTTTGAATCATATTTATAAATACTCAAAATAAGGGAAGAATCCTAGTGGAAATTATTTTAAGGGTGTTAGTGTAATGTGTGATTAATATATTGAGTTCTGTGTTTAGGATGACTATGATTATTTTTTTTTATTTTTTTTGAATACTATTAATACCACACATTTATATGTATCTCATATTCAAAAATTGGTCACATTCATAGATTGAATTTTTTTTAAATGGATAATTTTTATTCACAAATAATTTTATTTTATTTATTATATATTATTGTTTTATATATTTTCAAATAGTTTTAATCATTTTTTCATTTTTTATTAATTTTTTTTAAATTTTTAATTAATATTATATAAATATGTATTTACAAATATTATGTAATAAAATTATATCTAATTATTTTTTCTGATGAAATATCTCAAAAAATTATAAATTTTCATATTTAATTTTAATTTTTTTTAGGAAATATGAAACCAGATATTGATAATAGTAAATATCTTATATGGTATGAAATTATTTGGCAATGATTTTTATATGTCTTATGAAAATGGTATGTTTTTTATTGTACTGGTTCTAAAGTATCATTTGTGTAAGTGAAAATATCGCATGGGATGCTAAAATATCATATGATATATCAAATTTTCATAAGAACTCCATTTCTTTTATGATATGTGAACACAAGCATTGTATATTACTGATCCCACATATAGTCCATTTGACATCCATGAATCTCGAAATTAATGTTTTTGATATAAAGTACTAATGGAGAAACATGTTTATGACAATATTTTGAAATTATGAAATATTATTCAGGGATAAATTTTTCAATGAAATTCTATAAAAACAGAAAATAATGCCTTTTCTAGTCTTGTATTTTCATTAGTACTCAACTTGATCACACTTATAATATATATTTTTCATTTTTATAGTCTATTTTATATGAAATATATAAGCAACATGACATGAATTATTTTATTTAATGATGATAAATCATGCATACCGAATGTGAATCGATAATATGCACTGTATAAATTTCATGCAGTTATTTCATATGTACATACAATGTTTCATGTCGATTCATACTCAATAAATTTATAAACATGCTTAATGTATGTAAGTTATCAGCTCAAATCAACTTATTGTATCATGCAATGTACTACTCATCATTTTTCCATTGTATATTTTACACATAATGATCAACATGGTATAAATTCAGTTTTGTAATGATTTTTTCTACCCACAGTGGATAATAAACATAATGAGTTTAGTTACATTTCAATAAATTAAGCAATATATTTTTTTCAAAAAAAGTAGGTGATTTTAAAACAATAAAAAAACACATCTTCTATAAGAAAATTTTCATGTTTTTTCTTATAATTAGTCAATGAAAATTTTAAAACATAAAATATATTTCTTTTATAATTTTATAATTAATTATATTTAATAGATATTATATGTGACATATTTATGTGGTGTTAAATAATTTAACTACATGGGAAATGTTAAGGAAACTATGCATGATATTTTTAAAATACAGGTAAAATATTTATTAAATGAATTAATTATTTCATGAAAATCATGTTTGGGAGTTATTTAAATGAATCACCAATATTCTATCAAATAATAGGGATTAATGAAAAATTATATGTTTTTTGAATGTGATCATTATAAAATGAATAATGAATTTGCACATTTCTTTCAAACAGAAGAAACACGATATTTATACTATCCTTGTGATGGTAATGAGACTATAATCTCATGACTATTATGATTCTATGTTATAAAGAACAATATTAATTATTGTATTATTTTATTCCAAATGTATTAAAACTACATAGATCTTCATCATATTTGATCTTATGATATCTATTTAATATTAGTTTTCATCAATAAATCATTATTTATTTTATTTTTACTATAACTTATCAATTTTTGATTTTATCAATAAAAATAAATATATTTATAATAAAGTCCTTCTAAAAATAGGTACATCTGTGGGTTATTACTGAAAAATAATTGTATGGTTTGTTATCGTAAATTGTTCCATAGAAAGGATGGTTGGAGAAACCATTTTCTACCTCCATATGAGAAACATGTACTTTTAATAATATGATATAATTTATATTCAAAATAATAATTCTAGTGAGAGCCATTTATCTTATCAATTAGAAAAGAGTATTGATTAGATGACAGAATAGTTGATTTGATAATATAAATTAAATATTATATTTACATTTTTATTTCCACATTATTTTTAATTTTTATCACTACGAAATTGCATTTTCAGTTCATTCAGTAATAACAAATCGTGATTATTATTTATTTTAAATTACTTTTAATAGTTTTTTATGGGTCTATTCATAACCCTCTCAACCATATAATTTATATTTACAAGTCTAATATTCAGCATCGACGCTATTTACATTTAATATATGTTTTTTACCTTTTTGTGTTTGTTGAGAAAGTGTTGTTTTCAACAACACATATTTTTTGTTTTTAAAGGGGGAGTTTGTTGGGAACAATACTCTATCTCTTTATGAAAATTTTTGATGCTCACAAATACCCTTAGTTATTTTATAATGATTTTATTTGTTATGTATTTTTGCAGGAATTTATTATTCATTATATTTTTACTTTTGGACAAAATATTAAGATTCTTGAACAAAAAGAATTAATTTCTAAGGTATTCACATTTAGCATGTTCTAGAAACACCGTTCATGATATACATATTCTGAATCTGCTTTAGCGCGTTCTATAAACACTGTTTATACCCTACGTGAAGAAACATAGCGTACAGATGAAATGCAGCATATAATTTATGTGATAAGAAAAAAATTATTGAAGAGGAGACATACATTATCAGTAAAGTATGAAAAAGAACCCTACATTAGGAAGGAACCCTATGACTGGGATATAAGAAATTTACAGAAGGATAATTGTACGTAAGTATTAAAAGTTACGTTTTTTTCTCAATAGTATGGTTCATCAACCTTACTTTTGTAGACAACCATACGTTCTTGGAAAATTATGGATGACCAACACTAAGTTTGTAATCAACCATACATTGTCAACCCTACGTTTGATGGAAACGACATCAACCTTACGTTTATATTCTACGTTACGTTCATAGGATGCATAGTGTACAACACAACCATATGTTTGGCGTCAGAGAATTTAAAATCGATATTTTTATGCAACAGTCAGCAAGCTGATTATTAAGCTGATTTCAAGCCGGATTTAAAGCTGATTTTATACCGCGTCTTTGACTGATTCAAAGTTGTTTTATCAATGGGTTGAGGATAAAATTAAAATTAGATTTTTATGCCAAGTGCTCAGGGAAGTTACGACTACTCAGAAAATTCAAACATTTGAATATCGCAAGTCAAATGGAGAATTTTGTGGATCTAAAATTTTCATAAGAAGTGACTATCATTGTTATTATATATAATATTTTCCGAACAATAACACAAGATCATGTGTGATCTCTCGATCATTCTAAAAAATAGGAAGAAAAACAGGGAATATCAAATCATACAGATCTACTGATTCAAGAGAATGACAAAGTTCATTTTACTATAGAAAAAAATCATTATAGAAGATTCATTTCTTATACATCAAAGTTCATTTGTGAATCTTCTATTGTTGAAGGTGTGCGTAATATTTCTATATCAACTGTAACAATATCGACTCAGAATGACTCGTTTGTGAAGATCATTATTTCTAAAAGTAACGATCCATCTACTCTCAATTGCATGCTATTGCAATTGTGATGAACATCTGTAAAGTATTTTAAGAATAAAAAAATATTTATTTTCTATTCTTGGGTGACCAGATTCTTGTACTAAGCTGTGTAGGTTCTGTAAGTGAACCAGAAGGATTCGTTTTTCCTTATATTTTAAAGGTGTCAACTGCCTGTACTCAGTTATTGAAAGGTTTGTTGAAACGAAGACCATATAGTGAAAATCACCAAGCTCGTGGAGTAGAGAGTTGGTGTATTAGACTAGGGGGCTTATGTTCCCCAAACCACTATACATCTTGTTTCACTTCTATTTGAATTTCAGCTTCATTAATTCATGTGATTAATGTAATAGGGCAGAACACAATATCACAACGATTTATGAGTAGACACAATTCACCCCCTCTTGTGTATATTTGAAATAATCTGATCCAAAAATTGGTATCAGAGGATGATATTTCTGATAAATCCTTAACAATCTGAAAGTGATTATACCTAGAGAAAGATGAATGACACAAGAGAGGTAATTTCTATGTTAAGAGCACCGTACTTCAATGGAAAAAACTATAGATGCTAGAAGTCATGAATGATTATCTATCTGAAAAACCTTTGATACATAGTATATTCTCAGATTCTGACTCCATATGAAATACCAGAAAATCCTAATTCACGGAGTGCAGCTACGGAAGGAGAATATGATATGAAATTTATGGAAATGAATGAAATTATATGTGGTCTAGCACCTAATGAATTTAACAGAGTATCTCAATTCCCGACTACATATGAATTGTGGAAAACTATTTTTGTTGCTTATGAAGGAATTAAAAATATCATGGAAATGAGATATGAAACAACTAAGCTTAAATTTGAAACATTCAGAATGGTTAATGATGAAATTATTCCTCAAATGAATGGAGGATTGATAGAGATTCTAAATAAAATTAACTCTTTTGGAGATCCCATTAAACAAGCTGATCACGCTTTAAAATTAATAAGGATACTACCTACAAAATGGACTGGAATCTCTACTGCAATCAGACAGTCGACACCCTTCAAAGTCTTAACCATGAGAGAACTGATTTGGAAACTAATGATGTATGATGTTGAGATGGAAGATGATGAAAATGAGCATAATGTTCTTATCAAAAGAGATGAAAATACCGTGAAAGTGTCATCAGAGAGAAAAAAAATAAAGACAATGAAAAGAGAAAAATAGAAATCAGAAAGTTATTATTTATCAAATTCTAATGTTGAACTAGATAAGCCAGCCAGAAGATTCACTATAATCTATAGAAAGAATAAAGGAATCAGAAAGTCCTTCAAAAATGATGACAAGGAAATAAGATGTTATGAATGCAAGAAAATGGGGAATATCAGACCTGACTGTCATTAGCTAAAAGAACACAAGAAAAAGAAATTTTTCAAAACATATGATAATGAGAAAAAGGACAAGAAATCAATGAAACCTACATAGAGTGTATATGAAGACTCCAATAGCACTTATGAATCAGACTTAGAGAAGGAAGAAGTAAATCTGAAAGCCAACATGTGTTTTATGGAAGACACAGTCAAGGTTCAATCTTACTACTCTACTGACTCTAGTTCTAAATCTAGTCACTGTAATGAAAAACATGAAGTGTACTACAATATTCTTGAAGAGAAATATGATTCACTATTTAAGAATAATAATTATTTTAAGAAAATTCATTAGGCTTTTTCTGATGAAAGAGATACAATGCTGAAACAATATAAGGAGTTAACTGAAATGTTTGACTCAATTAACACTAACAATATAGATTATAAATCAAGGATAAAATCACTAAAAACTAAAGTGGAAACTTATAAAAATACATCCATTTTTTTACTAAAGGTGGAAATATATTAAATTAAATTGTTTGGAAAATTTTCATTAAAAAAGAAAAAATTTCGAATTGAGAGTAAAGGTGGAAAACCAATGTTGAACAAGAATTATTTTATTCCAAGTGAAAAAAGACTAGATTGTAATTACTGTGGAATAAGGGGACATATTTCTAAAAACTGTTTCTTAAGAAAACCCCAAATAAGTGGTCTCAAGAAGGATTTTGTATCAAATGATCTATTTGAATCTTGTGAAATTAGATAAACAATGAAAGTCTCGATTCCCATATCATTGCTGGATAACACCCATGGAACCAATAGAATATGGGTACCAAAGAAAATTGTGTAAATGCCTTTGCAGGGAGAATGTCACAAAATAAGTAGGGACATATGATATATGGATAGTTTCTACTCAAGGAATACGAGTGGAAACTCATCTAATTTCACTACACTCACTCAAAAATATGGTGGACTTTCCACTTTTTCTGACAATGCCAAAGGGAAAATCATTGGTATCGGAATAGTTAGAGACCAAGAAGCTATCTAAATCAACAAAGTACGTTATGTACAAGGATTGAAACACAATCTGATATGTATCTCTAAAAAATGTGATGATGGTTATGCTATTTATTTTTCTAACAATTGATGTTCTATTTTAAAAAATAAACTGCTTAAATTTATAGCTCCTAGAACTGACAATGTGTATACCCGAGATTTAAATTCCTTGTGTAAACAACTAGTAAACTACTTAACTGCTAAAGTAAATGAATATTGTATCTAGAATAGGAGACATGGAAATTTTAATGTATATTTTTAACATAAATTATCTAATAAACAATAAGTTTATGATTTTCCTAGTCTCAGATTTGAAAGTGACAGATTCTGTGATTCATGTCAATTTTGCAAGAAACATAAATCATCCTTCAAATGTATTAACAAAATTGCTACATCTAAACCACTAGAACTTATCCATATGGATTTTTTTGACCTTCAAGAGTAGAAATAATGGCTGGTAAATTATACGTATATGTTTTAGTTTATGACTTTTATAGATATACTTGGATTTTTTCTAATAAATTATAAATTGAAGCTTTTAGATTATTTGAATGTTTTTGTACAGCTGTTCAAAATGAAAAAGGATTTAAAATAAGTTCATTAAGATGTTATCATGGTGGAGAATTTTAGAATCATTAATATAATTCATTCTGCTCAAACATGGGTATTAAACCCTCCTTCTCTACACCAAGAACACCTCAACAAAATGGAGTTGTTGAAAGAAGAAATAGGACTATTCAAGAAATGGCTAGGACTTCCTGAATGAATACAGTCGTCCTACCTATATTTGGGCAAAAGTTGTATGCACAACCAACTATATAATGAATAGAGTTTTAATTAGACATCTTCTGAAAAAGGCATCCTGTGAACTTTGGAATAGAAAATTTCCTAAAGTAAATTACATTAAAGTTTTTGGATGAACGGTTTACATCTTAAACACCAAGAAAAATAATTTTATGTTCGATCCAAAATATAATGAAGGAATTTTCTTAGGATATTCAGCTACCTCCAAAGACTATAGAGTCTATAATAAGAAGTCAGGGATTTTTGAAGAATCAGTTCTTGTGATATTTGATGAAACTGATCCCTTTGAGACAAGGACAGATCAAATGAATGAATCTTACTCCAATGATAACATGAGACTTTAAAACAAGAAAAATGATTTTTAAAATGATATAAAATAAATTTAGTCTAGTTCAGAAGAACAGGACCCTGATGAACCTATGAGTGTATTACCTAAACAAACTAGAACTCTAAAGAATCACCCTTTAGAAACTATCATAGGTGACTTAGAAACTGGAATAAAAACTAGAATAAATATATGAAATCTTGTAGAATTTTCTGAATTTCTATCCCAATTACAACCCATGTCTATGGAAGAAGCTTAGTTGATGAAGGATGGATGATAGAAATGCAGGAATAATTAAACGAGTTCAAAATAAGTGAAGTCTGGAAATTAGTTGAAACACCACAGAATTATCCAGTGATAGGAACCAAATGGGTCTTTAGAAACAAACAAGATGATCAAGGAATAATAAATAGAAATAATGCTTGACTTTTAGCTAAATGATATAATAAGGAAGTAGGTATAAGTTATGATAAGAATTTTTCACCTATTACTAGATTAGAAGCCATTGGAATCCCCTTAGCCTATGTATCTCATATGAACATTAATTTATTTTAGATGGATGTTATGTTTTATTTTTTAAATGGTGATTTAATGGAGGCTGTTTATGTTGAGAAACCTATTGGTTTTGAAAATTCTCAAAAACCAGATTCTGTTATTAAACATACTAAGGATCTTTATGGCCTTATACAATCACCTAGAGCATGGTATGTAAAATTATGCTCTTTTCTATTGAAAAATGATTTTACTGTTGTAATGTCAGATCCAACATGTTTTATGAAAACTGTAAATTCTAATATTTTATTGGTTCAAATTTATATTGATGATGTAATTTTTGGATCAACTAACAAATATATTTTTCATGAGTTTTCAATGTTAATGCAAAAATAATTTTAAATGAGTGTGATGGGAGAATTAAATTTATTTTTAGGACATTAAATTTATCAAAAATATTTTGGAAATGTTTTGAATAAAAGAAAATACATTACTGATTTATTAATGAAATTTTGACATTAAAACATCAAGACATATACAACTCCTATGTGTACTAATATAAAACATGATTTGGATGAAACTGGAAAATCAGTCAACAACAATTTATATAGAGGTATGATTTGTAGTTTATTATATATTACTACTAGTTGTCCAGATAAAAAGTATTCAGTATGTCTTTGTGCAAGATTTTAATAAATTCCTAAATAATCTCATTTAGATGTTGTTAAAAGATTTTTTAGATACATAAAAGGAATTATTTTTCAATTTCTTCTTTATCCTAAAACTTATCATTTTAATTTAAATTCATATTCAGATGCAAAATTAGGAAGTTGTAGATTAGAGAGGAATATCACTTCAGCAACTTGTATCTTTTTAATGAAATCCATATTGTCATGGTCTAGTAAGAAACAACATTCCGTTGCACTATCAACAACTGAGGTAGAATATGTTTCTGATGGTAGTTGTTGTGCAGTAGTGCTATGGATTAAAAACACTCTAATAGACATTGGACTAAATTTTAATAATATTTTTATTTTATGTGATAACACTAGTGCTATAAATATTTCAAAAAATCATATTAATCATTCTAGGACTATGCATATTGACATCAGACATCGTTTTCAAAGAGATCATGTTCGTAAAAGGATATATATTTGGAATTTGTAAGTACTGAAATTAAATTAGCTGATATTTTTCCTAAACCACTTCCCACTACAACATTTGATTTCATTAAGTGTGAGCTAGGTTTATATAATTTTAAATAATTTTTTATTTTACAATGTTGTTTCTCTATTTTAATAGTGTTTAAAATAATTTAGTTATTTTTTTCAAACAGAATAAGTTTTTTTCTACTATTTTCCCCGCGTAATTGATATTATTTCTATTTAAAATCTATGTAATGATTAATGAAATCATGGGGATCAAGGATGTTAAAAACCCTTTCGACTTCTAAACTGTTTAATTTCTACCAAAACCATTCGAACCCTCGAAACTGCACGACTACTCGTCAAACCCTAATTTTGGAACCTTTGAAACACTATCCTTAAAACCTTCAAATATTCTCAAAAAAATTTCAAATACTAAGAGATATGATGAGTCCGAGACCAGCAATGACAAGAAAACGTGCTCAGAATGAAGGAAAATCTTATAGGGAAAGGTGATTGATCTTGAATGGCTATTTTAGACGAACATGTTGTTAAAATAAGAACTTCCATTTCATAATTTTGAACTGACTTTCAATAGTGCGAATACAGAATTTTTGTGTGAGGTAGAACAAAGATATTTCATCATGTCTGTACAATTTAGTCTGCGAGACAATGAAGACACTATGCTGGCTAAGATAGATGATAGGGATTTTTCGATCTCTTTAGTTGAAATTGGTTAGATTTTGAACTGCCCTCACGAGGGATTCTTTCCTCATGACTTGAAAAACATAGGAGATTCTGTGCATAAATATGTGGACAATATGTCTTTTTGTTTTTGGTTCTACTTCTATAATGAAATAGTTTATTAAGGACCTGGAGTCAGATCAGAAAATCCTTGTGAAATTTTTATAAACAGGGATAACACCATGAATGTCAAAGATGGAAATGATATTGTATCCTGACATGTACATAATGTATCTTTTAATCAGTGATATACATTTAAATTTTACTAGGTACATGGTGAGGTACCTGCATTACTGCTGTCAAAATGAAGCCAGAATGAACTTATAACCTTTTGGTAGATTCATTTCCAAACTGTTGTTCAAAATGGATATGATGAGACTAATGGATTCAAGAGTTATATGTAATCACAATAATATTTTAAATGCCAGATCATTAAAAAATGGTTATTTTTAGAGCACCTTAAAAGGTAACCTTTTTCAAGTAGGAGCTGAGAAAGAAGATGAGAGTGCTAGAGCTCAGTCAGCTCAGTCCAAAGAGGGACAAGATGAATTTCGAGTAAGTACTACTTCAAGGAGAATCATATTTGAAATGGAAGACACTAAGGAAGAAATTAGTCAGAAGGTAATTCAGACTCAGAGAAAAAGAGTTTTTAATGAGGAACTTGTTTTCCCTGTAATAACATCATGATATTTACTCTCTTACAGTTTTGTAAGAGATGATGCTGCTGAAAAAGAAATGGAAACTATTATTGAGAAGTCAGAACCAGTGGAATAACCTCAGATTCAATCTGAAATTCAAGAAGAAGCTAATGGAGAGACACATGAACAAGTTGTACCAGATGTTGAAGTTACACTTCAATAGGAAAAGGAGGTAGATCCTTGTGAGGATGTGGCTAGACCTCATGAAACCCAAATGGAAGAATAAATTTCTGATGTTCGTGATGTGAATGTTTTTAAAGATCAAACGGAAGTACATCATGAGGATTTTTTTGTGGAAGAGTCTTCAAAAGAATCTGAGGAAAAATATGTGGATCAACCAACTCAGGAAAAGGAAAAAAGAAAAATTTGATGCAGATTCACAGCCTTTAGTACTACTGCGTCACACTAGAATTGAGAATGAAAATCAAGAAAAGGGTGCCTCTGATTCAATGAAGAAAAAAGTTGAAGAGCTGTATAGAAAGGTGTCTCAGTTGGAATCTGAAAATTAAAATCTGAGAAGAGCCTTAGAATCAAAACATTGGATATTTCAGAGACTTAACGATTTTACAGTTTCAAGGCAAGAAGTTGATATTTTTAAGATGGATATGTAGAATGTTGTTTCAAAATTAATGTCTGAAATGGTTATGAAGTCCGATTTAGCATATCTCAAATTATTTATGGAGAAACAAATTTCATATGTTGGAACTGGTGCTGCTAGTTGGTCCGGTAATTCAACTGATTTACTCAGAATGTTTCAAGCTATCACAACAACCTTGAGCAATATGAGTGACAGATTTCATGATCTTCAATGCAACATTCCTCCTTTATCAGTCTTGTTAAACAATCAGAAATTTGTTGTTGATATGTTGACATCAAGTGAACCATCTCTTAGACATGTTCTGACTAAATTCACAGAGATGTTGACTTTTCTTATGGAAAAGGAAAAAAGACTTCATGAGTTTTTTAGATTCAAACTCATAGAAGAATATTCATACGACTCGAGAGACTAGAGATCTAATTATTAATCTTAGTGATGGAATGATGTGAAGGCTCATGGAGCAGTTGATAGAAATAAATTTTGCAGTTCAAATGAGATAGACCCTACCTAAAGCCTGACTAAACCTTGATTCTTTCATTTTTAATATTTTTAATTTTCATGAAACTCTTTTTGATTATATTTATATGTTTTACTGTCCTTGTTTCTATATTCCTGTAAACCATATTTAATTACTTACAAACAGTTAATTAAAGAATTTACTTATGTTCTGTGCTACATTATTCTGTGTCATATTCCATATTTTTTCATTTTTTTGATACCACAAAAGGGGGATAAATTTGTATAAACACAACATTTTTTTGGTTTGTTTCATTTTATAATGGGAGAATAATTAAAAGGGATAAATTATGGGAGAAATTATGTTATCTTTTCAAAATTAAAAAATTTGTGTAATTAATTAATTTTTGGGTAAGTTAATTTCATTGGTTATTTTATTGGTTTTGTGATCATCAAAAAGGGGGATATTGATGAGAAAGTGTTGTTTTTAACAATATATGTTGTTTGTTTTTTAAGGTAGAATTTTTTGAGTACAATACTCTATCACTTTATGACAATTTTTTATACTCAAAAATACCTTTAATTATTTTCTAATGATTTTATTTGTTACGTATTTTTGCAGGAATTTATTTTTCATTATATTTTTATTTCTGTACTAAATATTTAGATTCTTGAACAACGAGAATTAATTTCTAAGGTATTCACATTTAGAGTGTTCTGGTATCATTGTTCATGCTCTACATATTTGGAATCTGCTTTAGACCATTCTGGAAACATTGTTCATACCTAACGTGGAGAAACGTACCTTAAGGATGAAATGCAGCATATACTTTATGAGATAAGAAAAAAAAGTAATGAAGAGGAGCCATAATTTATCGGCAATGTATGAAAAAGAACACTATGTTAGTAAGGAACCCTGTGTTTGGGATATAAGAAAAGTATTGAAGGAATACTGTACATATGTGTTAGCTGTTACGTTTGTTTCTCAAAATTATGGTTCATCAACCTTACTTTTGTAAACAACCATACGTTCTTGGAAAAGTATGGATGACCAACCCTCTGTTTGTAATCAAACATATGTGGTCAACCCTTCGTTTGAAGGCTATGACATCATCCTTACATTTATATTCTACGTTACAGTCAAAGGATGCATACTGTAAAACTCAACCTTATGTTTGGCATCAGAGAATTTATAATCGATATTTTTATGGAATGGTTAGCAAGCTGATTATTAGGCTGATTTCAAGCCGGATTTAAAGATGATTTTAAAGTTCTACTTTGACTGATTCAACGTTGTATTATCAATGGGTTAAGGATCTAATTATAAGGATCATTTTATGCCGACTCTTTAAGGATGTTAAGACTACTCAGAAAATTCAAATATTTGAATATCGCGAGTCAAAAGGATACATTTGATGATCTAAAATTTGCAGAAGATGTTCTTATCAATGTTATTATATATAAGATTTTACGAACAACAACATGAGATCTTTTTTAGTCTATCGATCATTCTAAAAAAGAGGAAGAAAAATAGAGAATATCAAATCATACAGATCTGCCAATTCAAGCAATTGACAATGTTCTGTTTACTAATGAAGAAAAATCATGATAGAAGATTCATTAATTATACATGGAAGATTATATGTATATATTCTATTTTTGATGTTGTATGTTATATTTCTATATCTACTACAATGGGATCGACCTAGAACCCATCTTTTGTGAACATCATTATTTCTGAAGGTGACGATCCATCTACAGTCAATTGCATGTTGTTGCAATTGTGAAGAACATCTAGAAATTATTTTCAGAATAAAAATATCTTTATTTTCTATTATTCAGTGACTGGGTTCTCATACTAAGCTGTTTCGGTTCTGTAAGTGATCCATAAGGATTTGTTTTTCCTTGGATTGTAAAGGTGTCAACTGCTTGTACTCATTTGTTGAAAGGTCTATTGAAACGAGGACGAGATAGTGAAAATCACCAAGCTCGTGGAGTATAGCGTTGGTGGAGTGGACTTGGGGACTTATGTTCCCTTAACCACTATACATCTTGTGTCTATACTATTTAAATTTCCACAGCATTAATTCATCTGATTAAAGAAAAAGGGAAGGACCCAGTCTCGCAAAGATTTCTGAATAGACACAATTCATCCCCCTCTTGTGTATATTTGATATAATCTGATCCAAAAGTGTTAACCTATACAACATTGTCAATATACTCTTATTATAATTGTATTGTAATACTCATTGAATGAAAGTGAATGATTGTTGGAAACCACAGTGCCACCATATTTTTATAGAAATGAAAACTATTATTTTTATTATAGAATTGTTCCATACATGAATAAATTCTTTTTTATCATTGGATGATCATTTTGAAACCATAAAATCTACTAGATATTGATCTATATTCAATTTTAGATGATGATATGAAATAGTGTCATTGAATTATAATTTAATTAATATAATATATTTTTACTATTAATTATAGTTTCTTTATCCATTTTTCAGAATATAAAATAACAAAATAAATTTTTAGAATACATTAATTGTGTTATTATGGTTCTGTAATTAGTAAATGTATAATTTTAGGAATTATTCATGTAGAATACCATGACATTAGGATGGGGGAAGAATAATATTTGAGGAAAAGATTCCACCAATTTATAGGTACAATCAACGGTAATGATGGTATTAGGGAGGATTTAAATAACACGGTTACTATTGAATTGGTTTAAAGGTCACTACCTATGTAATGGCATGAGAATAAAGTGTAAATTTATGAGAGTAAAAAAATTAAATATTATACATTAAAAGAACTAGTTAGTTTATCATTGTAATACATATAATAAATTAAATGTATTGTTGATGAAGTGGTTTCAAATAATAAAGTTATCAAGTTAAATATAAAAGTAAATTTTACATTGATAATTTTCACTATTAAGTATAAAAATGTGAAAATTATGAAATAGGAGGCCTCTCTAAAAGATCATAAAAAATATAAAATTAAATGCAGATTTTAAGAAAAAAATAAGGACGGATCGTCTGAATGGATACAAAAAAGGATGTATAAAAGTTAATTGAATTTTATTAAATAATGTTTCCAAATTGAGATTCTAATATTACATGAAAAATATGCATGTCAAGTTAAATTTTAAAAATTTAAGAATGATAGTAATGATACGAATCACAAAATTAAGATAAGAGAACTTTTGTTGATGACTACATTCACACTGATGAGTTTGACATAGGAATTGATAGATATAAGAGTTATAATGAATCAACAACATTTTTTCAGGGTGAAAACTCAGAATGATTTCAGTTTTAATGGCTCGATACCTCAATGGTATTTTCCACATTAAAAATGTTGTGTTTGAGGTGTTATTGTGGTCATGGTAACATATCCCTAATACCATTCCAAATTTCCAATCTGGTGAACAGTTCCACCGGTGAGACTAGTATGAAAAATTCCACCTATGAGACCACATTGAACAGTTCCAATGGGAGACATATATGAATAGTTGCAATGGTAGCCTTGTTAATAGTTCCTATGATAGGCTTATGTGTACAGTTCCAACAGTATCCTTGTGAACAGTTCCAAAAGTAGGCTTATGTGAACAATTCTAATGGTTGTCTTGTGAACAGTTACAATAGTAGGTTTATGTAAACAGTCCCATGGGTAGGCTTATGTGAACAGCTCCAACAGTAGCGTTGTGAATAGTACTAACAGTAGGCTAAGATGAACAGTTCCAATTGTAAACTTGTGAATTGTTTTTATTTTAGGCTTATGTAAACAATTGCATTGGTGGACTCTATTTCATTTTCCAAATTTCGAGTTCAAGAATACTGATTCCAGAATGGTGAGGTTCCAATGGTATACTCTATTTCCTTTTCCAAATTTTGAGGTCTTGAACGGTGACTCTATAATTGAGAGGTTCCAAAGGTACCCCCTATTTTTATTTCCAAATATTGAGTTCATAAAAATAATATACAAAACGACGAGTTTCCAATGGTAGCCTTTATTTCCTTTTCCAAATATTGTGCTCATGAGTAGAGTTTCTAGAACTGTGATGTTCCAATAGTAGACTATTTCTTTTTCCAAATTTCGAGTTCATGAACAATGTTTCCAAAATAGTGAGGTTCCAATGGTATCCTCGATTTCAATTTACAAATTTCGATTTAATTAACAGTGTTTCATGAAAGGTGAGTTTCCAATGGTAGCCTCTATTTCACTCATGAAATATTGAGGTAAAAATATTATTTCTAGAACAGTGAGGATCCTATGGTAGCCTCTATTTCCTTTTCCAAATTTTGAGTTCATGATTAGTGTTTCTAGAATAGTGAGTTTCCTACAGTAGTCTCTATTTCTTTTGGAAATTTCGAGTTCATGATCTCTATTTTATAACGGTGAGTTTCCAATGGTACCCTCTATCCATATTTCCAAATTTTGAGTTCATGAACAGTATTTCCAAAATGTTGAGGTTCTAACAGTATCCTCTATATCCATTTCCAAATATTGATATAATTAACAGTGTTTCCAAAATGTTGAGGTTCCAATGGGATCCTCTATTTCCTTTGGAATGTTTCATTTTCATGATTTCTATTTCTAGAACAGTGAGGTTCCAATGGTAGCCTCTCATTCCTTTTCCAAATATCGAGTTCATGAACAATGTTTCCATAATAGTGAGGTTCCAATGGTTGCCTCTATTTCATTATCCAAATATCAAGTTCGTGAGTTGTGATTATAGAATGGTGAGGTTCCAATAGTATCCTCTATTTCCTTTTCCAATTTTCATGTTTGGTGTACATTGTTTCTAGCTTCATAAGGATTCACCACATTGATGTATCTTTTAATGTAAAATGAATTTGAAGCCTTGTTTTATGGACTCTAAGGAAGATTCTAATCCAAAAAACTCATATATTAATTTTCTTAAGGCTCGAGATGATTTTACTTAATCAAACCTCTTGGTTTAATGTGATCTTCTTTTAATGGAAAATTCAATGTATCATAAACTGATGCTCCATTAAAATATTCTAATTGGATGAGATGTCTTCCTCCCTAGTTCTTCCTCATTGTTTTTTAGTGTGAAATTTTCGTACCATTCATTCCTTCCTATTAGATTTGAGAGATCAAACATTCATCCTTGTATTGGTTCCCCTTTATTTTTGATGAAACCAAGTAATATCGATCAATCTTTAATATAAGGTATGTTCTATCATCATTCTTTTGGTTTCATCTCGTTATATTTATCCTTCCCCTTTGATGGAATTCTATCTCCATGTTCCTAATGGATTTTTCTTGGGTGTTGACCAGTGTGGTGTTGTCTCTGCATCCTCAGGTTGATAGAGTAGTCATGGGGGAAAAATTGTAACCCATTGTGTGCCTCATTCTCTTATAATGATCATAAGAACCATTTCAGGTAGGGGTTTCATTGATTCTATTTTCTTTTACATGAAACTATAGATCTATCATTTTTATCCAATAGGGCCACAATGGAATTGACATATTAAATATTTTATCCTAATAAATAACATGATATTGATTGTATATTATTGCCTATTTTTTCTATATAGCGTGATATATATACTTTCTTGTCTAGGTTTTTGTTTTTTATGGAAATTGGTAATGAACGTAAATCTTTAATTATTTGATAATTTATTGGATAAATATAAAGAGTCATATTAATAAATTTGGTTGTTGTTGTTTCAATTTGATGTTAATCAAATTGATACATTAGGCATGCTTAATAAATTAGTGAAGGCTTACTATTTAGGGTTCCGGAAGATAGAACCCAAGAAAAATAAATCCGTTAATTGAAGATGGATTAATGAACTAGTTTTTTGATAAAAAAAAATTCATTGTAGGCTTCTGTGTTACCCTCTTACTTATTTAAGGTCCAAGAGAATAGTTGATATGATGTTTGTTTTCATGATTCTTGGTTTTCGATGTGAGCCTAGAACGCTATTGTGATATGTTGGGAAGGGAGTCCGATGGATTGTTGCAAAAGTTGATGCCCAAAGATGCGACATGCATCGGTTTATTCAAATGGGTGTCAGGGAAGACACATGTATGATAGAACATGTTAGATGTGAATGTATAGATGCTTACTATTTATTGTTGGATGTTTATCTGATTTACATTACCCACTTTTCAAAGTAGATAGTCTTTATTACCCTTCATCCAAAAGGGGTGAAGATGCATGGGGCATTCCACAAGCTTCTTGGGTTTAGCTTCTCGAGAGAAGAAGGGTCTACGCTCGTGCTATAGGCAGAAAAGGCACCATGGGCAGTTCGCCTACCCACCATGTTTAGCCCCTTGTGTTTATTATTTTATAAATATTTTTGTTGAAAGATTGAGAATATGGGCTTGTAATTATCTTACTAAATAATTAAATAAATGATGTTAACCAATATTGTTGGTGCGTGTTAGGACGTAATGCTGAGGTTGAATTTTTTTTAAAGAAACATTGATCTTTTGGTGTGATTCTAATAAAATATAATTTGAAAATTGTTAATGGATAATTAATTATTAAAGAATAAATAAACGTAAATGAAAAATCAATAAAAAACGGTAATGAAATAATGAAACATGATTTTTAAATGGTTTTTTTTTCTTATAAGATACCTAGTATTGGAAGTGGATATGGGAGTCTGAGAGTCATTAGCATCTATTGAGTCTAAGACAAGGTTATGACTATAGTGTAGTTTTGAGCTATAGAATATTCTATAATTTTTGTGTTTTTATAAGTTACTCCACTACTTTAGTTAGGGAATCTGGCACCCTGAGGATTCTAAGCCCTTGGGGTCTTTTCCACAACATTCTGGTTGGAGGATGGATGGCTGACTACCCCCATTGGCCTCTCTCACCTCTCTGGGTAGTTACTTGTGTCGGTAGGAACAAGTTTTAGTTTTCCACATATATGTATGTAGAAAGTTTTAATAGATTGTGGTTATTGAGACACATATATTTTGGATATGGATTCCAATGGAATACTATGGGTGTTACTTTTATAGGCTGTGGTGGCTTGGGGATCCTTACTCGGTGTGTGGTTCATAATGGCTTGAGGTATAATTCCCGACGAATGATACACAAAATGTGAGATGTAGTGGATCCTCGAAACAACCTAGTTACTTTGCTTATGTGTAAATGGTAGTTTTGTTGAAAAAGTTTTATGTTGTGGTGCTTCACCTAGGGGTCTGTGGGTAATCCTTTTTGGAGAGAGATGGCTTAGGACATGCAATGTTGGGTAAAAAAGGCAAAACAGTTGGGAAATAGTAGCGGAGTACACATGATATTATTTATTATATTATGTTATCATGTATGTGATACTTGGAGATAGTGTCCATGGTGAGACGGGGAACTTAGTATTCATGTTTAGGTTACAAGTTATTTCACTTGTTGATCACTGTGCATTAGCATTCTTTCATTACTTTTGCAGGAGAGTCTCTAGGGAGGATCCTACTGAGTATTCTGTTGAACAGACCTTATGTCTATATAAACTATTTTTCAAGTCACTTGGTGCAGGTTGGAGACCAGGATAGATTCTACTAGTTTGGGGTTGCAGGAGTTGTTTAGGCTTTGTGGTTGCTACTGTTTTTATGTTCATTTGGGAATTTTTAGTTTTTCCCATTTCATTTGTAGAAGTTTTTTATTAAATTAAATATGTATACGTTGGATTTATTTTATATTGATGTCTAATATGGAGTATGTTGGTGTCTATATTATATATCTCTTTATCAGGTGTTCTCTTGGAGGGTAATGCCTCCCATTTTTTGTGTTTATTATACCCTTGTTTCTAGTCGCCAACCCGGGTCCTACCGGAGACAGGACTAAGGAGTCATTATCTCCCTTCTCACATAGCCATAAAAGGAGTTTTAAAACTTGGGGGGGTCATGACATAGTGGTATCAATGGTCTAGTTGAGGGATAAGATGAATTTTGGTGTTAGGAATAGGTTAGGTTTCATGGGTTTGTAGGGAAAAGGTGTTAGTCATGTTTAAAAAGTGACGTAAACACTAGATAACAGGTGATACAAAGGCATTTAGGCCCCACAAGGATATAATGCACAATCCTTTAGTATTATAAATGCTACTAAACGAGGTGATACTAGTTCTAGGATATAGACCTAGTAACATATCATGAATCAACCTTATTTGTACGTCTGTTTGAATGGGTAGACTTTGGGATAGGATAACCTAAAATGTATAAAAAAAACAAATAATTAATTAATGCTGAGTCTTCTATATTCTATATTTTGGAGCTCTAACTATTTGATATTTTTCATGTATGGCTCCAGGTCGAAGTCCTCATTAGGTTTGCACAGAAGATGTATAGCATGATGTACTAGTATATTTCCACAATGTATATGTTGAAAATGATGACACGTTGAGGATACTCTCTGAGTTTCAACCGTAGAGTCTATATAAGTACATGGAATCCATTTTAGATACATTAACAGAGGACTTGTTGGAGGAGGTTGAGATAGGAATCAGTTTGATCATTACATGGAAGGAGGACTGAGTGTCCATGGTTATCATGACACTGCATGAAGCAGAAATGTAGTGGTGGTTCTTATTCCTCGAGGATAGCGAGGACTCAGTGATCTAATGAGAGGTGTTCCGAGACAATTTTAGAGTCGAGTTTACTTCGTCATCTACAAAGGCATCTATTCATCGGGAGATTCTTACCCTTCAAAAGTGGATCTCTATTTTTTGACAGTTTCGAATCTGTTTTATGAAAATTTTATGATATTCTTCTAGCATGTTTCCAGATGAGATGGATAGTTTGAGACATTATGAGGCGGCTTTGCATCTAGAGATCAAGTTCCATGTCACCCTGTTTATGCTGAAGACATATCATGAGGTGTTGGAGAGGGCACATTTCATCAATATGACATTTTCATGAACTGGATCATCATGAGAGGGTAGACTTCATAATTTCTCATAAAGTAGAGTTGTGTTTTGGGGTTCCTTATTTTCAGGGCAGAAGAGTTTCCTTTCACCTAGGGGTTGGTCTTAGCCCCCATCATCTCGTTTATCCAAGGCTGGTGGCTCTCAGGCCTCTGCCTATGGATTATGCACATTTGTTCTTGTTGTGGACGAGGTCATTAGCAATGATAGTGTCTGACCTTTTAGTGAATTCATCATGTACTAGGTTTTCTGATCTAGGTCCCACCATTGTGGCAGTTCCATCCAATACAGTAGTTGTACATTGAACCAGCATTGGATCATCAGAGAGTAGATAGGGAAGGAAGAGAATAGACTTAGGATTCATCCCTTCCTCAGATAGCATATCATGGTCGTGGTGGTGGTCGTCATCATGTTCAGAGAGGCCGTGAAGGAGGTCATGGGAAAATTCATGTTTTAGTGTTGCCAGCGTCATGCAAGCCAGATGACGTTCATGGTACCCTTTGGTTGTTTTATACTTTTTTGTATTCCTTGTTTAAATTAGTAGTGACACACTCCTTCATATCACCTACCATTTTCAATGATTAGTAGATGAGGTAGAGAGGCTTCCATTACCCTTGGTGTCGACAACACTGGATGGAGGTCGAGCTGACTTGTTTGAAGTATGTAGAGACAATGAGATAGTGATGTGGAAGCACTACTCTTAGGGATATTTTCTATGATTATAATTATAACCATATAATAACATCCTTGTCATGGATTTGTTTTATTTGGTTTAGGATATCATGGATTCCATCAGGAGGTAGATTTTGTTCTTGGATGTAGATGGAGAGCCGATGGTATTTGTTGACAAGCGAGTCCCACAGATGGGCCAGAGGCATGTTCTGTCCTTATCATCCATGATGGATGAATTGATGTTGAGTTCATCATAGGATCAATATTTCTTGTTTCCTTGGATCGTAGAAGAGTACCCAATAGTTTTTTCAGAGGAGGTTGTATATATACCCCATAAACGAGAGATCAATTATGGGATCGAGCGACAACCAGGAGAATTTCGTATATCTATGTTGCCATATAGGATGAAACCTTATGAGTTAGAAGAGCTACATATATTTAATTATGGTCTATTATATTGTCGTTTTGTTTGGATGGGTGTGTCACCGTGGGGTGTACCAGTTTTGTTCGTGAAGAAGGCTGATAGCAGTTTACTATTGGGTATCGATTATTGCTACATAAACGAAGGGACAGTGAGGAAACACTCTCCTCTTCTATAGATTGACGATTTATTTGATCAATTGAAGGGTTAATTTTGGTTTTCAATGATCGACATGTTTTCATGATATCATCTGATGTGTGTGAAAGATGAGAATATCCCGAATACTTTTTTCCATTATCGTAATGGGCATTACGTGTTCGTTGTAATGTCTTTAGGTGTGATGAATATGGTAGTTATGTTCAAGGGATTGATGACCATGATGTTCTGTGATTTCATGGATAATTTATTGGTGGTTTTCATCGACAACATCCTTGTGTAGTCTATGTATAAGGAGGAGCATTTTTTTCATCTACACACCATCTTGGGAGATTGTCGTCAACATCTGATTTTTGGGAATTTTTCAAAGTGTCTGTTTTCGGCATCAGAAGTCTTTTCATGGGGCATGTTGTGTCCCAACTAGGAGTAGCTATGGATCCAACAATGATTGAAGTAGTCAAATCTTGGGACACCACCAAGATAGTGGAAGAGGTGCAACGTTTCCATGGGCTCATAGGCAACTACTGGATGTTTGTTGACAATTTACCTTGGGTTTCAACTACTCTAACAGCATTGACAAGGAATGATTAGGAATTCAGGTGGACTGATCAGTGACATGAATCTTTTGTGTATCAATATTAGAAGATAGTAATTTCTCCAGTTTTTTGTGTTCCATCAGAGGGAGTTCATATTGATTTTTCAGCAATGCTTCGCATATTGGGTTAGGCATTGTTCTGAATCAAAAGAGGTAAATTGTTTATTATGTGTCTGGGAAGTTGTGTCCCCATGAATATAACTATTAAACCCATTATATTGAGATTTTAGCGATGGTTTGTTCAATAAAGTTGTGGATAAATTACCTCATTGGTGATCACTTTGTTGTTTTCACCGATCATAAGAGCATGAGGTATGTTTTCTCCCAGCGTGACATAAACGTTCAACATCATAGGTGGATGGTGTTTTTATAGGAATTCAACATTGAGATATCATATACCCCTAGGAAGGAAAATGTTGTAGCTAATACACTAAACATGAAGTCATGTTGTGACGTAGTGTGTGAATTGGGTGATTCTAGGAGAGTTATGGAAGAACCATTAGCATTAACTCTCAATATGGGAAAAGATGTGGGGAAGAGGTTGTCTTTTTTAGATTATGGTGTCGTCATATCCTTTGCATCATGTGGAAGAGTCCAAGTTGGGGTATCTTGAGTTGTAGGTTTGTAGATACCATGTTTTTTGTTCTGAGGCCCCTGCTGGTTGGAATGAGGGTGAACAACACCGAGTGTTGTATCATGGAAGACTATTTGTTCCTTTGGGCATACAAAAGATGGTTCCCAGAGACATCCATAGTTCGACTTTTGCGGTGCAACCTGGGGTGACAAAGATGTACTGACCCTTGAGAAGTCAGTTTGGGGGGGCCTTTGTTGAAGTCTGCGATTGTAGATTTTGTGTCTTCATAGTTGGACTTCCAGAAGGTGAAGTTCAAACACTGAGTTCTTGGTGGTCTACCCCAGACTTTTGATGTTCCTCAGTGGAAGTTGGAGGACATCTCAAGGAAAATTGATTTCGGTTTACATCGATAACTAGGAGGACATGATGCTATGTGGGTGGTATGTGACCGTTTAATGAAATCATCTCAATTTATAGCAATCAAAGAGTTAGGCTCAACGGACATTTTTTCAAGGCATTATCTGGAGGTGGTGGTGATACACTATAAAGACACGAAGAAGATCATTTCCGATCGAGATTCTCATTTTACCTATAGGGTTTCAAGAGGTCTCCAACATGAGTTTGGTTGTCAGTTATTCCATAAAGACTGCATTTCATCCAGAGACGGATGATCATATAGAAAGAACCATCCAGTCTCTTGAAGACATGATCCGATCTTGTGTCCTATAATTTAGAGATTCATGGATGAGACACTTACCCTTGGTGGAGTTCTATTACAACATTAGTTTTCACTCAACTATTTTTGTGGTATAATTTTTTGCCTTGTATGGATGACCTTTATGTTCTCATTTGTACTGGACTAGGGTTGTTGAATCATCATTTCTTGGATTGAAACTAGTGTAGAATACAACATACAAGGATCTAGTGGTTTGTGAGAGGATAACATCAGCACATGATTGTCAAAAATCATATGATGATCAAAGTAGGAGGCCCATATAGTTTGATGTTGGTGATAACATGTTTTTAAAGGAGACTCCATGTCCTGGGATGTAAAGGTTCGGTCGTGGGAGTAATCATTCACCCCTGTTTTTTGTAATTTTGAGGTTTGGGCTCCTGTTACAGTCATGGCATATCAGATAGTGCATCCCCGGAAGATGATCTGGATACAAGATGTTTTTCATATTTCACAACTCCATTGTTATCTTCATGATGACTCACATGTCATCGATTGGAGAAATATCGATGTTGACAATGATTCGAACTTTGAGGTTCAGCCGGTAGAGATCAAGGTCTAAAAGGAGAAGGTGGTGTATGGGCATTCTATAACCTAGGTCTGTGTCTTGTGGAGACATGGTGTTTTCGGGTAGAGTACATGGGAACATGATTCATAAATACATGCTCAGTACCCCGAGTTGTTAGATGTTTAACTTTTTTTATGGAAAATAAATGTTCTAATTGTGGTTTTTGATCTTTCTTTTTTTTGAGATGGACTTATTTGGTTGCTTCCTGAGACATTCAAGAGGTATCTTGATGGGTGGTTTTTAGGACCCCATTTCTGTTTTCCTCTATGTAGGTTTTGAATTCTCATGGAAGATAATTTTTTGAGAGGTATCTGATGTAATTTCCCAGACCACTATGGACCATTCCTCTACAAAAATATAGTGTTTGAGGTGTTCTAGTGGTCATGGTGGCTTATCCCCCACACTATTCCAAATATCCAATTTGGTGAATAGTTCTACCAGTGAGACCGGTGTGAAAAACTCCACCGGTTAGACCACTGGGAACAATTACAATGGTATACCATTGTGAACTATTTTAATGATTGTTTTGTGAATAGTTCCAACAATATCATTATGTCAATTGTTCCAACGATATCATTTTGAACAGTTCTAATTGTGGGCTTATGTGAACACTTCCACTGGTTACCTTGTGAATAGTTATAATGGAAGTCTTATGTGAATAGTTCTAATAGTAGTCTTATGTGAACAGTTCCAATTGTATCCTTGTAAATAGGTCCAATGGTATGCTTATGTGAACAGTCCAAATTGTAGGCATGTGAACAGTTCCAATGGCAGGCTTATGTGAACAATTCCAATGATATCACTATTTCTTTTTCAAAATTTCGAGTTAACATATAGTGTTTTTAGTACTGTGAGGTTTCAATGGTAGCCTATATTTCTTTTTCCAAATTTTGAGTTCATGAACACTGTTTCTAGAACGATGAGGTTCCAATGGTAGCCGCTATTTCCTTTTTCGAATTTCACATTCATGAATAGTGATTCTAGTATGGTGAGTTTTCAATGGTATCCTCTATTCCCTTTTCCAAATTTGATGTTCATGAATAGTGTTTCCAAAATGGTGAGTTTCTAATGGTAGACTCTATTTCATTTTCCAAATTTCGAGTCCACCAATAGTGTTTCCATAATGTTGAGGTTCCAATGGTAGCCTTTATTTCATTTTCCAAATTCCAAGATCATGATCTGTGTTTCTAGAATGGTGAGGATCCAATGATTGCCTCTATTTCCTTTACCAAATTTTGACTTCATGAACAGTGTTACTAGAACAGTTAGGTTCCAATAGTATCCTTTATTTCCTTTTCAAAATTTTGAGTTCATGAATAGTGTTTCCAAAATAGCGAGGTTTCAGCGGTAGCCTCTATTTCCTTTTCCAAATTTTGAGTTCCTAAACAATGTTCCCAGAACGGTGAGGTTCTAACAGAAGCCTCTATTTCTATTGCCGAATTTTGGATTCGTAAATAGTGTTTCCTGAAAGGTGAGTTTCTAATGGTAGCCTATATTTCCACTTCCAAATTTTATGGTCATAAAAAATGTTTCCAGAATTCCGACATACCAATGGTAGCATCTATTTACTTTTCCAAATTTCGTGTTCCTGAATAGTGTTTCCCGAATAGTGGGGTTTCAACGGTAGCTTCTATTTTCTTTTCCAAATTTTGATTTCATGAAGAGTGTTTCTAGATTAGTGAGGTTCCAAGAGTAGCCTCTTTTTCTTTTTTCTAATTTCATGTTCATGAAATTTGTTTCTAGAATAGCATGGTTGCAATGGTAGCCTATATTTACTTTTCCATATTTTGAGTTCATGAACAGTGTTTCTAGAATAGTGAGGTTCCAACAGTAACCTCTATTTCCATTTCCAAATTTCGAGTAAATGAACAGTGTTTCCTAAATGGTGAGGTTCCAATGGAGGCCTCTATTTCCTTTTCCAAATTTCATGTTTGGTGTACATTGTTTCAAAATTCCTTTAGTTTCGCCTCTTCGATGTTTCCTTTGATGTAAAATTCATTTAATCTCTCATTTTAAGGACTCTATGGCCGATACAAATTCCATATCACCTATATTATTTTTCCCAAGCCGTGGTATGATTATAATTGTTTAAAATATGTGGTTTAATGAGGTCCAATTTTAATGTAAAATGTAGTGTTTCTTAAACTATTGCTACATTAAATCTTTTAAATGAATGGGATATCGTCCTTCCTAGTTCATCCTCCTTGTTCATTATTGTGAAATGATCAAACCATTATTTACTTCTTGTAGTAATTTTATGATCAAAAATTCAACCATGGATTAGTCCCCCTCAATTTTATGAAACCATGAAGTGTCGAACAATATTCGATATAAGTTATGATCTATCATCACTCTTTTTGGTTCATCTCCTTCTGTTTCATCATAACCTTTTTGGAGTGATATCTTTATGTTCTTAATTGTCCTTTCATAGTTACTAAACTATGTAGTTGTGTCTATACATCCTCAGGAAGATACAGTTCTCAGAATGGGAAAAGATCATAACCCATTGTGTGGCTCGCTCTCATATAAAGAATTTCTAGAACTGTTTGTGGTTAGTGATTCATTTCTTCTCTTTTCATTTATGTGCAACTGTCGAGTTATCATGTTTTTTCCAACAGGATCACAATAGAATTAAAATATTAAATATTTTATTTGGATAAATAAATTCATATCAATATTAAGTTATTTCCTATTGTTTTTTTAGATATATTGAGATCTATTCATGCATTTTTATCTTTTCATTCATGATAGGAATTGGTAATAAACATGACTCTAGAATAAATTGTTAATTGATTGGATAATGAAAATGAGGAATGTAAATGAATTTGGTTGTTGTTGTTGGGATTTTATGTTAACAAAATTGTTGCAGAAATCTTGTTTAGTCAATATTTGATAGCTTATTACTTCGGTTTCCTAATGTTGGAACCTACGAATAATAAATTTTTTAATTGATGATTGGTTAACGAACTGGTTGTTTGATAAAAGATAATAAGTTATAGGGTTCTGAGTTATCCTCTTTATTGTTTATGGTCTAAGAGACAAGTTGAAATAATAATTTTTTTCTTTCTGTTTGTGTTGTGATTTGAGCTTGGATGTCTGTTGTGATATGTGGGGCTGGGAGGCCTGTTGATTTTTGAAGCAATTGATGCCCATAGGGGTGAGATGCATCGATTTATGCATGTGTATGTCAGGGGGACACATGATATGACCACATGCGTTGGATGTGAATGTTTGGATTCTTTTTGTTTCTTGTGGGTTTTTTATGTTCTATACTTTCCCAACTTGTCAATGCAGTTGGTCTTGCTTACCCTTCTTCCAAAAGTCACAAAAATGAAAAGGTTATGCCATGTGTTTTTATTGTTTATATTCTCATGGGATGATGGATTTATGCGCTTGTTGTCGGTGGAAATGACTTGACAAGTTGTTCACCTACTCACCATGATGAGAACCTTGTGTTTAGTAACTTAGACGGTTTCTCTATAATGACTTGGAATATTTGAAAGTAATCATATTAATAAATGACTAAATTAATGATGTTAACCCAGGGGGTTGGATCTTGCAGTGATGCAATGCATTGATTTCAATTTTTGTAAAGGGATAGTGAACTTTGGTTGTGGTGATAAGAAAATATAATGTGGAAATTGTTAAAGGATAAATAATTATTATAATATTATTTAACAAAATGTGAAACCGAAAAAAGGGAATAAATAAATGTAACTATCTTTTTAAATGGTTGTCTTCTTATATGAATCGTAGTCTTATAAGTGGTAGTTGAGATTCTGAGAGATGTTAGCTGTAGTTGAGTCTAAGACTAGGATATGCCCAAAGTGCTATTGTAAGCTATAGTAAATTCTATAATTTTTGTGTTTCTGTACACTACTCTACCCCGTCAGTTAGGGTAACATAATTCCTTTGGATTCTCAGCCCTAGGGGTGTTTTCCCCAACATTCTGATGGGAGGATGTATGGATGATATACCCTTTAGTCCCACTCTCTTCTCATGGTAGTTAAATTTTATGGTAGTCACAATGGTTAGTTTTCCCCATATATGTTTATATAGGGACATAATAACTTGTGGTTATTCCCACACATATATTCTTGGTATAGTTTCATATGGACTACTATAGGTGTAACATGTATAGGATGTGATAGATCGATGATACATAATTGGTGTGTGGGCTCTAATGGATAGTGGTATAATTCATGACATATGATACATGTAATGTGAGCTATGGTTACTCCCACAATCTACTTGGTTACTTTGTATACGTGGACTTGGTGATTTTTTTCACGAGGTGCATGTTGTGGTGCTTCAACCAAGTGTCTACGGGAAAGCCTTTTTGGAGAGAGATGGCTTAGGATGTAAAACATTGGGGAAAAGTGGAAAACAAGTGGGGATGTAGTTTTAGGGTACCCTTTATATCCTTTATAATATTATATAATATTGTATATGATACTTGATGAGAGTATCCACAGTGAGGCTAGGAACTCAGTATAAATTTTTATGTGATGATTTGGTTTCACATATAGTTCACTATTTTTTAAAATGCATTCATTATTTTTTCACAAGAGGCTATGGAGAGGATCCAACTGGATATACTGTTATAACCACCCTATGCCTATATAAAATGTTTTTCAGGTCACCTAGAGCAGGTGGGAGATCAGGAAGCTTTCTACTAGCTTGGGGTTGTAGGAGCTATTTGGGACTAATGGTTGCTGTTTGTTTACATTCATTTTGTTATTTTTAGTTCTTTCCCTTTCAGTTGTTGTAGTTATTCATGAAGTTACATAGGTGTACCAGGGATTTAGTTTTTGATGTAGTCTCAATTGGCGTTGGTTGGTTTATGTCTTATCTCTCTCTTTCTCATGTGTTCTATTAGTTTGTAGTGCATCCAATTTCTATGATTACTATACTCATAAAGGTAGTCTGCATCCCAGGGCCTATTGGAGGTGGGACTTGGGAGTCATTATCTCCCTTCTCACCTTGGCTGCCCTAGAGGGGTACACCTTGTTGGGAGGGGTTCATGACATAAATAATGATTTTCACTCCAATTTTTGTTATGAATCAATTAGTGAAATTTAAGATAATTAATTATGTAAACATAGTGAAATTTTTCTATCGGGATTTTATGAACGAAATTATTATATATTGAATTGAAAAAGGTAAAAATGAATCTCGTTGTTGAAAATTATAAATCTAACAAGGAAAAAATATAAAAATTATTGTTTCTTATTTTAAATATGAATTTGGTAAATTAGATGTTGGTTCTAGCATATTATTACATATATCAATTAATGTGAATATCAATGATTAAAATTGTAGAGAAAACGATTTTTTCTCGATTAATGTTGTAGATCTACAAATGAGATTTAACATTCATAGATGATTTTTCTAAATTTTATAATGATTATAAGAATCTCATGTATGAATTTGAGAAACTAATAAATGTATCTATTTAATTCAATTAGATATTTTTTTAAGATTTAAATTATTTTAGAAGGAAAATAAAATGATAAATGATGAAATAGTGAATTTATAGTGTAATTAATTTACATTTTAAAAATGAAATTATTAATTTGATAAAATTATCTTTATGATGAAACATAACAAAAATAGAACAATTTTTGGTTATCACAATCATCCAACGAGGTTGAATCATCCCTTTTTCATAAAATTTCTATTGAAAATAAAGTGACTATAACATTTCATAGGTGTAAAATGCATTGGAATTATTATAGTGAATGTTCATTAACATTTTCATAATAACATGATTATATAAAACATTTATAACTAAAAAGTTTTTTTATATATTCATAAAACTTTTGTTTCAAATTTTTTTAGTTGAAAAAAATTTTATAATACATATTTTATTGTAAACATGATATTATGGTACAAAAAAATTTAACTTGATTAATTTCAAGAAATTTATTTTACATATCATTGATTTATGGAACATGGATTTTTGTTTTTCTGAAAAAATGAATAGTTATTTTTTAGTCATTCTATATTCATGTGAATGTGATAGTGTTCTATTAACTATTGAATACAATTATAAATGTTACAGTTATGAAATTTAAGAAGTAGTATTTTAAAAAAGACTACTATATAGAACATTACACACACACCCACATATATATTGACATAAAAAATTCACCAAAAAGAATTAAAATGTGGTAATGGATGATGAATTTCATTTTTGGAAAATATTTATTAATTCATGGGCAATGATATTGAGTTCAATAATGCCATATTTTTTTTAATGAATTTTACTATGTGGTAGATATAAAATTTACTTTCACTAATGTTAAAAAACCATGATACTATATCTGTAAATATGATTACAATCATTGATTAAACAAGTCCATTGATGGACTTAGGGCTTTTATATACCCATTTATCCTCACATTTGAAGGATCTAACCATTGTATTTTCAACCAAAAATCATAAATTTTGAAACTTCGACATTACAAAATGTTAAGACCAATGGATTCCACTAGGTGAGGTCTATTCCTGACACATAATGCATGAGTCCTTAAATTTATTTTTCTTTTATTTGTATAAATTTCATGAAAATATCTTCCATGAATACGATATTTCGATATCGAAGATTATGTTCCACAAAACTCTATTATTTGTAAGACCTAAAATATTCTAAATACACATTCCATGTATATCTGTAGAGAATAATTATTTCAGGGACCCTAATCTTACATAACTCCATGTATCAAGATATTCATAAATTTTATAAAACACATACTAGTGACCCTAATATGATTAAACCTTTCACATCTAAGAGGTTATTAAATATTTATTTCTCATTGGAACAACAATTATTTGATCTATGTTATGACCAAAACTTTTATCAATGGAAATTCATTCATTAAAATCATTTTATATATTATAAATCACCTAAATATATATATATAATATAATGAAGACATTATAAAGTAATAGTGAATAAAATAAATATTTATTACAAGATTTTAAGGAAACAATCTCAAATGAATAGTAACCCCAACATTGGAATAGTATTATGACTATTAAAAAGGGTAAAATGTCCAATAGAATAATATAATCATATAAGAATGTGTATATAATTTTTTTGAATATTTTAAATTAAAATATGATATATTTAGAAAATATTATAAGTAAATTAATATTTTATAAATTATTCATTATGTGATAGTATATTTTATAAAACATAAATGTATATTTATTATATTATAATTAATTTAATAATATAAATGAGAATTTATTTTCATAAAATATATTCCTAAAGTATCATTTTTTTATGATTATAAGATAATTTAATGAAACCTTGGTTATATTTTTAATGTGTTGTAAAAGTAGTTATAATTTTAAAATCATAATTTTCCATGAAAATTATGATTCTAATATAAAATTAATTCTCTCCTATTTATAAAATTATTTTCATTAAATGGAGTTCAATTTTGAGTTCTTCATGTTGATAAATGGATAATGTGAATTATTGGGATTTTTTCAAAATACGTTTCAATTTGGTGAATAGTAATATACAATAATTTTCAATAAAAGCTAAATACTCAAATTATTGATTCAGAATATTTATGGCCGATATAATCCAAATATATTGCACAATACATCATTATTTTAATATATTTAGTGATATTTCAGAAAATGTTAATATTCATGAGGATAAATAATAATCTACTGAATAAAATAATGAGAAAACTCCCATCCCCCCAGTAAATACCACCTCTCACCACCTCTCCTCCTCAGGTCCCGGAATATTTTCCCCCATAAAATGACCAAACACTTTTACATTAGGAGGCTCTCAAGGATGATAAATTCAAGAGGTAAATCCCTCTTTCTTTTTCTTTTAATTCTATTCCAATTTCATTTGTCTTCTTATCATATCCTTAACTCCAACTATCCATGAGGCATGATAACTAATGTTTATTTATATATTATAATTTAATTATTTTAATGTAATTATTCATCTTCTATTCACTTCCCATTTCCATTTACTCTAAGAATTAAAATATCATTCGTGGTGTATCGATTTACTGCCACCATAGATGGTGCATTTACATTTTTCAATACCTCTTTAATGGATGGTTATAAAACCATAATTATAGTTAAATAATATATTTTCATATATATTATAAGACATAACGATTTGTGGAACATATATATAAACATGATATTAAACAAAATGATATGAGTTTGTGATAGTCGTAAAATCCACAAAATAAATTAAATTATTATCATTAATGATTTATATAATGATGCATCCTCATACCATATTACCAAATGAAATATAATACCAAATGAACATTAATATTAATAAATAATGTATAATATAATTTTTTTTAGTCATTCTCATTTTAAATAAACCTCAATACTCATATTCAAGTGTACCGATCAGGAAAACCAAGATAACAGTCACTTATGAATGATGTAATTTAACTCAATCACTCATCAAAAAGAATATAAATGAACTAAATAAAACAATACTGAATCCAAATAATGATAAAATGGTCTTGTATTGGTAAATAAATGAATATAATTTTATTATCTAGTATATTAATCTCAATAAATAATTCAAACATAAGGTAATGGGATTATCGAACCTAAGTCCATTTTATTAGGTTTTATCTCATTCACTACATTTTTTGTATAAATTTTCCATTCTATTTTTATAAATATATTTTATTTTTTCCATCCTATTTTTTTATAGGATGTACATGTTTCTAATCTTTTTTATGATAATTTATAATATTTTTCCAAAATATGACTTCATTCTAAAAAAACACATAGTTTTTCTCAAGAATTGATTCTTTTTCAATCAACATTGAAACCATGAATCTATTCCTTATTATCACAACTCCGACTATTATAAATATATTCATTATTAAATGAAACCAATTCCATTCCATGTTTAACATTGTGTTTAATATTCATATATGTTCTATGTGGCATGCAAGATAATGCATATGTTTTGATGCAATGGGTACACCTAGAATTATATTGAACTTGTAATGGTTAGGATGTGATGGGAGCACATGAAATTATATAGCTATCAATTCTTTGCGTAATGTGATTAATCACATGATATAAAGTAAAATATTTTTGACCATGATGATATATTTGTTCCAAATAAGTGTCAAATTTGACCAATAATACATGATGATTCATTTTAATGAATTTCCACATTCATAGAATTTATCTGATGTTTCCAATCATGATTATGATTAGGTTAAATTTCATATATATTGATTTATCGTTTTTTTGATCACCCATGTTTTATGTCTCCTATCCATCTTCTTAAAAGTATTTCAGCTCACCCCATGTATTGATTTATATCCTCTAGTGATTTTTTAATAAGGAGAACACGAGGGATAATATGAAGATAGAGAAAAATTAATTAAATAAATGTTTTTGTTTTATTATGTAAATTTTTTTGTATCCCTAATGTTTCAATGACACTAGACATTTAGATCCTAGTTGTGTAACTATTTTTTTTGTTTATCATGAAAATGATATAATTTCTATATATTAAAGAGTAGGGTCACAATAGTTGGTATAATATCAGGGTTTTTTTTTATTTGGGAATTAATATTAGATAATCTTAGAGAATAAACTTATTCTAATAATATTTTTATGTAATAACCAAATATGCATTATTTTAGAAAGCTTTTAATCCTAGGGATCCCAAAATATATGGATTTTTAAGTAGTTTCATAAATGAATAAATTATTCATTCCTGACATGTGGGATTATGTTTATTTAGATATTATATTTCAGAAAATGTTGTGAAGTAGTAAAACAAAGACAAAAACCCATTCATGGGATAGGGAATGTATTTCCTGAATGAAATATCGTAATCTTTTGGAGGTAGATTTCAAAATTTACTGGCGATGTTTACCCTGCAATATCTGGATATGAATAATAACATGAATAATCTGGAATGTCATCCTTCCACTAAGAGGAAGAAACTGGATGTCATGTACTTTATGCGGTAATGACGATCGACATTTAGTGTATCATCTAATCCATTAAATGTTGATATTTGGGTCAACTCATTGGAGATGATCATTTTAGAACTTCACTATTTATAGATGAAGATGGTGAATCTGGCCTTTTTATCATTTAGATGGTGAGTCCAACCAATGGTGTGGATTGATTATTAAGAACAAGATGATGGAAAAAATTGATGATATGGAGTGGGAAGTATTGAATATAATGTTTCTTAACATATATTTCCCTTTTACTCTTCATGCAAATATGGAGGGAGAATTCGTAGAGTTTAAATAATGGAAGAGAAATCTGTCACACCATATAAAGATAATTTTCAAATTTATATTAAGTATTCTCCATTAAATGTTATTAGAAATGTTACAAAATATATAGAATCATTAGTGTTTTAAAGCCACACTTTATAAAGCCCCTTGAAAATGGGGACTTTGAGAGTTGGGAAGAATTTTTTTGTTTTACTCTCAAATTGGATATTGAGTATAGTGAATGGTCCCATGGAAGTGGTGATAAAAATTAAAGGTGGAGTTTTAAGTGGAAGGATCTAATAAAAAAGGATGAAAAAAATCAACCACCCATATGTCACAAATGTTGAATGAAGAATCATGAGAATTGAATAAAAGGGATATTTTAGATGTTATATGTGTGGGTGATTATGCCACCAAGATATTGAATTTTAAAGATATTTGATTATGGAAGCTAATGTGGTGGAGGAATTGAGAGAACAACCCATGGATTAGTGCTTCAATTTTAGGGAGCAAGGGAACTATACAAGCCGGTGCACTAAACCCCGATTCCTCAATGGTAATCATTATCATCATCCACAAATGAAAAAAGAGGAAGTAACAAATTATGTTGTCAATACTACGGACATGGAGAACTAAAATGATGTGGGGGCGTCTATTCTGGTTATTCATTGAAAAATAAAAAAAACATACTATTTGATTATAGTTTTAAAAATTCGTTCATATATAGCATGTTTATTAAAAATATTCAAATAACACCTCAAAATATTAAGGTTAGGTGATATGTGAGGAAAATAAATGGGGAAATTATTGCATCCCATATATATAACTCAACCCAATTTAATGTTTTTGGACTAAACCTCATAGAAAATATTCACTTACTTATATTTGTGGAGATTTATTATTTTTTGGGAATTTATTCTCTATATTTATACAATTCCAATGTCATCTTTTTGGAAAGGGAGATTATTTCTCACATCTCTATGAATCATCCAATTCTATAATAGTGTATAGTGGTGGATGATTTTTCTTCAGATCCATTTTATTAAGTTTGGTATTATTTCCTTATAAGAATGATTAAATGGCTCAAATTATTTTTCAAAAAGAATAGAATCATGAGAAATGACATGCCCATTTGGAGATACTACACTGATGAGTACCGTGAATAATTTCATGGACTTCATCTAGACTGAGAAGTTGAACTCTAAATTTATCTAATTCATAGACCTCTACCAACATCAAATAAACCTTATATAATTACAACCACTGATTTATAATAACATAAGAGGTTGTTACATGATAATCATTATATAGGTTTTATAAGCCTGAGTCCCTCACCATAGGGTGAAGAATTTCTCTTCATCTAGAAGAGGCTGAATAAAAACATAATTTTATTGATTAGTGTGAATTAAACCCATTCCTGATATAGAACATGTCTCTCCTTCTTGTAAAGATGAGTTCATCAATCATCTTCATGGGTCCACGTGTTTCTCTATGGCGGACCATCAGCCGAGATATCACTAATTTAATGTGAGGAAAGAATATGTTCCCAAAACATCCTTTTGAACAAGGTATAAACACTATGATTTATTATTGATTATTTTCATAATAACTAATTCTATAGTAATACACATGGAATTAATTAATAGAGTCTTTAAATATTACCTCATCAAATTTATGGTTGTCTATATCGATGATATTTTTAAATACTCAAAGAGCATTGAGGAACATGAGGAGCATTTGACTATTGTTTAAAAGACACATTTAATGGATAAAAATTATTAAAAGTATTGTAAATGTGATCTTTGGATGGATTATGTATCATTATTGGATCATGATATCACCATAAAAGAAATAATTGTGGACCCTTGTAAGACAAAAGCTATCGAAAAGTCTCCCAGGACAATATCAGTGACAAAAATATGTTGTTTCATTTTCCTAGATGGGTATTACTCTGAATTTTTTATTAAATTGTCAAGATTGTAAAACCCATTAACCATGATAACTCAAAAGGGAGAACATTTTTTATGGACTTGTAAATTTGAAGATTATATCATAGAGTTAAATAAGAGTCTTATCACCACACAGGTACTTAAACATCAAACAAGTTGGTAACTTTTTTACATTTAAATTGATTCTTAAAATAGTTTATAAGGATATTTACTAATGATAAATGGTAATGTTATATTCTATGGATATAATATGTTTATAATTAATGTGAAAAACATTCAAACTCTTGAACTGGAGTTCGAAGCTACGATATTTTCCTTGAAAATATAGAGGCATTATCTCTCTATGGAGAAGTGAGAGATATATAATGATCATGTGATCATAAAATATAAATTCACATATAATGTTACTAATATTTTATAGTGAATATCTATATATATTTTACAGTATTATAACTTATCCATCATCTACCAACATAAAAAAGATAATAAAGTGGTGTCTTCTCTATGTAGAAAGGATCCTACAACATTATCCATGATGCAAATTGAGAAAGATCCAATATTATTATATTTGAAAGCGATGGACATGAAAATCATTAGGGAACATAAAAAATTATTTCTAAAATTATTTCACAACCATCCCTCATTGATTAAATAAATGATGCTCAATGATATGAAGTGGAAAATCGGATGAATGTGGAAGCTGTGAGAAAGATTAAATCATTAATGTTAAAAATTGATGGTGAAGGTGTTGAAATATTTGAATCTTGGTTATTTGTACCATCTGATATAGAGATTAAGAAAGATATTATATAGGACTCACATTGCTCAACCATCGCAATTCACCCAAGGAACAAAATGATGTATTAGGATTATCAAATTACTATTGGTGGGGAAATATGATGAAGGGGTATATTTATTATATATATAAGGTCCTTATATTTCAGAAAGATAAGGATGAAAAAATTATAATGGATTGAAGAAACCATTACCTCAATCAAGATGGAAATATAAAAAACATCACCATAGACATTGTCACTAGACTTCCAATGAAATCAAGAGGACTGAAAAGTTTACTTTTTATTAAATTTTAGGAAAACACATAGATTGAGGATGTTGAAAATGGTGAAGACCAATGAAATAATCCCCAAATCAATTACTAAAATCCTAAATAAAAGAACTCAAACAAGAATAGATATCGATAACCTCCCAAGGTTTACGTATAATTGATATGAAATACGCAGCGAGTTTACTTCACGCCATGTATGCACCTCCTTTATAACTGGATCCAAAAGCTCTGTACCCTTTTGTATATAGTATGTCAACTCCCCTGGTGGATTGGTATCCATTTTATCCAACCCAACCCAAATTTTGGATTCTGATTCTATCAATAGGATCTTGACGATGTAGAGTTGACATAATTGGAGACCATTGAGCATCACCCTTACCTCCACTCCAAGGGAACTTCCTAATTTGTAGAGAGCACAGAATACCAGTTGAACTGAACCATTATCATCTGTAACAAGAAATGCTCCTCACAACACCCCCCAAATTAGGATCCACCATAGTTGAGATACAATCCAAGAGTTGGAGGGATGAAGAACACCCACACCCCTCAATTGAGGCGATTGATGTCTTTTATAGGAGAACCAAACCTCTCGATAAGTAGTCTTAAGGATCCAGATCTTCTCCCCCGAGGATGAATCCCTCCAAACTCCTCTACCAGCAAGTGAATCATATCCATGAGAAAATTTAGGAAATTTTGGATACCCTATGTGGTTCTATTACGAGCTACCCATATTACCCAGCAGTAAGTACCAACAATCTTACCCTATGTATGTGCCTCTGCACTATAATGATCGGTACTGCAAAATCAGGATTCCAAGAAAGAATCAAAAGATTACCCTGCATTTTGGCCTCCACACTATATGGGTTATTTTTATTATTATGAATATATCTCACCATATCACAGTTTTACATGACACATCAATGGATCATGTTTTTCAAATATACAACATATAAGTGGTAAGGATTCTTGGAGTTCCAAAATCAAAAATATCTGATTGAGATATGAGATTCACATCCATGTTCTGGAAAATGATCCATCCTGCTCAAATAATTAATCTAAACAATATCACTTATTATCATACATAATCTACTGCTCAATCTAAATGAACTATTCAGTCACTAGAAGACAAGTTGTGGGAATGTTTGTCTGGACTTTTTGGAGGATGGGACCTACGCCTTCCTTTGGTTGAGTACTCTTACAACGAAATCTTCCACCAGAGCATCTAAATGGATCCATATTAATCATATTATTGGAAAATATGTAGAACACCATATTTCTGGGATGAAGTTGGTGAACGTAATCTTCCAGGGCATGAAATGGTGGGAGAGGTGAAAACCATTCTACAACACATCAAGTCATCCCAAAGTAAACAAAATAGATATCCACAAAATTATCGATGAGAGATAGAGTTTAAAGCTGGAGAGGTGGTATTACATTGTTTATATCTATGGAATAGGGTCACAATATTTTTGAAGAAATCGATGGTAATTCCTTGGAACATCGACCACTAAATGATTCTTGATCGAGTCAAAGTTAGTGACTATCGACTAGAACACCCACCAGGAATGAATAAGTACATCATGTATTCCATGCAACCCTCTTGATGATGTACATACTAGATCCATCACATGTACTAAATCTAATGATTTTATTTTTTGAAACTAATCCCTCTTTTGAGGATATGTTAGTGAAGATATTAGACTCTAGAGACATATTTCTATTCACAATAACTACTTACCTAATCAATGTATTATGGAAAATACTTAAATATAAAGAGGAAACAAAATAACCTGAGTAATCATTTATGGATAAGTATCATCACTTTTTTATTTTATAAAACAATATATCTAGGGTGAAAATTGGTAGTCTGGGTGGAGAATATAACAACCCAAAATTTTATCAATTTAAATTCACTACTTTGAATTATTTAATATAATATAAATCACATAATATCCCAAATAAAACACACTAAAAACATTATAAATGAATAATGAAAAAAGAAGTTGACTTTCATGAAATTAAGGAACCCATCCTAAAGTAACAACAATAAGACATTTGGAATAGTATTATAGAAATTATGAATAGAAAAATGACCAATAGAATATTAACCTAATCTATGAAATTATAAATAAAATTTATACATCGTATATATTTCAATATGCTAAAATTATAACAAAGCATAAGTAAATAAATATTTTAAACATTATTGATTAAGTGTTGGTATTTTTATATGATATAAACGTTCACTTGTAATTTTTTAATTTATCTAATTATTTAAAAGAATATTTATTTTTATAGAATGGATTAAAAAATTATCATTTTCTATCTTATGATTATAAAATAATTTTATGAGATCTTTTTTAATTTTTAAAAGTGATATAAACTCAGTTAAAATTTTAAAATCATTATTTTCCATGTAAATGATCATTTAAATTAAAAATTACAATTTTCTCAATTACAAAATATTTTTCATAAAATGGAATTAATTTAATAATTCTAAGAATAAATAAATGGATATGTTTAAATTTTATATAGATATAAAATATATGACTTTGGTGAATAGTAATATCCAATAATTTACATTAAAAGTAAAATACTAGAATTAATTATTCCTATATTATTTAATGATCATGTTAGCCGAAAATCTCAAATTATCCCTAATTATTTTAATATATTGTGTTTCAAGGATCAAAATAATCATATTCTTCAGAAAAAATAGAAAACTAATGGATAAAATAATGAGAAAACACTATTATTCTCTAATATAAATACCCCCTCCACAAGTCCTAATATCACACCTTCCAAGAATTTATCATTTTCCATGTTTAACCCAGTACTTTTACCATCCCCCTACCACACATCTAGGAACACATGGTATCATAAAAGAACCAAACACTTTTTGTTATGGATGATCTTAGGTAGGAGAAATTCAAGAGGAAAACCCATCTTTCTTTTTTTCTTTTAATTTTTTTCAATTTCATTTCTTCTCTTATCCTGTCATAACCTCCACCTATAAAAGAGTAATGATAACTCAATATTATTTAATAATTTTTAGCGTTATTATTTTAATGGAATAATTCATCTTATAATATCTTCTCTTTTAAATTTATTTTTAAAATGAAAATATAGTTCGTGGTGTGTCGATTTACTGCCACAATATTTGATGTGTCTCCTTTTTTAACAACAGTGTTCAAGGATAGTTATAAAAAAATAAATATGGTTAAATAATATTTTAATATTCAAATTATAAGTTATATAATGTTCTATAATCAATATATAAACATTATATTAAATACAATTATATGTAATAGTGGTGGTCGTAAAATTTTACAAATAAATGAAATAATTTCACTTAACTATTTATCAAAGGATTCATCCTCAAACAATGAAACAAATTGAAATACAATAAAAATTAATTTTCATTATGTTCATTAATAACATATAATTTAAATTCAGGATAATCCTTCCAATATTATATAAAAATCCATACTCATATACAAGATACATAGTCATGAAAACTAAGAAAACAAACACTCTCGAATGATGAAATTGAACTCTATAAATCATCACAAATACCATAAAAGAACATAATAATATGAAAATAAATAAAATTAATTCATAAGAGGTTATTTATTGGTAAATATTGAATTTATTTTGATTATATAGGATATTAACGTGAATTAATCATTCAAGCATAAGGTATGGTGATTCTTTAATCCTAACTCTCTTTCTTTGGGTTTTTCCTCTTTCACTCGATTTTTAGTTTGAATGATACATTAGTTTATTATAAATAACAATTATATTATTCATTCCCATTTAATTTGTAGGATATATATGTTTCCAATCTATTTTTAGGATAAATGCAATTATTTTTCCCAAATAAATCTTCTTTAAAAAAACACGGATTCTATATCTCATAAGAAAGTTTCTTATTCAATCAAGGTTGATACCGAGAATCATATTCTACATTAGGCGAGCTTAAAAGTTTTTTAATGTATGTTTTATAAAATTAAACTCATTCCCATTTGTGGGTTACTTTTTTTCATGGATGATATACGTTCAAGGTTTCATGAATGCTAATGTTAATGTTATGATGTGATTTTCTAGATGGAATTATATAGCTCATGTAAATGTTATGATTTCATAGGTGCACTTAGAATTTTATATCACCAAAATACATTAGGTATTTTGATTAATCTAATAACAATTTTTTTATATACATGAACATGATGCTAGATTGGTTCACAACTATGACATTTATTCGCCCACTAAGACATGAAGTTTCATTTTAATGAGTTTCATCATTCCTTGATTTTATCTAATGTATCCTATCATGATAATAATTATTATACGTTAATTATATGATGATGAATATTATTTTTCTCACCTTTGTCTCATATATCTTATTTATACTATTACTAGGGTTTAATCTCACCGCATCTTTTGTTGTATATTCATATGTGAATTCATATACTACAGAGAACTCGAGAGTCCAATACGAAGCTAGAGAGGAAAGAATTAATTAAATTTTTATGTATTATTATGTAAAAGTTATGCATGGTCATAATTTTCATAAGAAAAAAATAATTGGATCATTTTTGTGAAATTATTATATTTTTTTATAAATAAAATTATTTAATAGTTGTGTAATAAACAACAAGTCACTAAAATCATATAATACTAGAGTAAAATTTCATATGCACAACTGATGTCAATTATTTTCAAATCAGATACATCAAAGTGATTTATAAAAAAATCATTATCTATGTGTTTATTTCCTCCTAACTACCGGGAATATTTGAATTTTTAATTCACTACCATGGAATTAATTAGGGTGTCCACCCTTTTTCCAATTTTTAAATATTTTCCTCATCCCTATATCATACTATCATTCTATATAATCTCAGTCTAGGATGCTTAAATAGTAATCCCCACATGATTACTTGTTTCCAAAAATTATTTATATTACCCCCCCAATTCATTATGATAAATTCAATCTAGTTTCTTCAGTAACAGATGTTTAACTATATGAAGCACTATATGATGAACATAATATACCTGATGTAAAATCCTAGGATTAGATATTTTATTGTAATATGATACATTATATGACAATAATGAGATGAATCCCATATTCATGGGATACGCGATGTGAAAATCATATTCTATACCAAGTCTTCACTCTTTTTCTAGCTCAACAATCCATATTGGATGATATTAAACAATCTGGTGTGGTCCTTTTAGAAGTACATTAACTATAACCTGGAAAATTATAGGTTTTTCATTTCTATTAAAAATATGACACATTATAATATTTTATGATGATCAGTCACGATTATCATTATAACCTTTCCCCCCATGTATTGGGATTACACAAGTTATGTGACCAACATCACCTCAGTATCTAAAAATCAACATTTCCATTACATTATTAACTCCCCTTAGGTGGCGAAATCTCTAAAACTGGATAATATTTCATTAGATTACCCAAATACAAAAAATAATATACAAAATATCTATTGGACATCATGTTACCCCATTACCCTTTATCTAACATAAAAATTGAATAATATATATAAGAAGTATCCAAAATGGAATATAAACTACGTGCATCCCATTATATATTAATTAATGAGTGTCCCTATTGGGTTTTTACCTATTCTGGACTCATTACAAGACTACAGTATATTATAATCATCCGCACTAATAATTTATCTTATAACCAACCCATATTTGATGAGAATATTTCATACCATAGAAACTGGAATCTAAACCCGTGATTCCTCATCATGTGATGAGAATATTTGGGATCCCACATAATGCATCAATGACTCATCTCTATGTGACGATTGTCAGGATATTTTGTTAATTATCCTTTAAATCCTATGTGATGACCATAATAACACTTCTACCACAAATTATGTGTAAAAAATAATAGGATTCTTCATGCAATGAGCATGATATATCTTTTATGGAATGAATAATAATCATTTTTGATTAGCATGGGATCATATTTCTATCCCCTTATGATAAGAGAAAAATATTCATTCTATATATGATGAATAAAAGATTCCTCTATTGATGATCTTTTTAATCATTATGTGATGATCCTGGATTATATGTATGTTGATCATATGATGGAAATTGTGAGAAGAATAAGTATTATCTAGTGATAATCTATAATTTCCTTAGGAAATGTATCCATAATTCCTTATGAGATAATAATATGTTTCTTCATATAAAGATATAATGGATTTATTTGGTCCATAAACTATGATTACATATGTGGTTATTGTATGATTCCCTATTGTCCTATCCTAGGGAATATTTTTAGAATTGACCATTACACCCAATGATGTCTGATCATGAGTAAAGAAATATCATACACTCCAATATAATATATTTTCCGTACTATGGTAACTATTAATTTAAATCATCTCTTTATAGTTGGGGAAGAAATAATAAATTATATTAATTATTTTTTCAAAAATATATATGGGATAAAGAATTAGGGAATGTGATCTATGAAGGAATCAATAAATATAATAGAAAAATCACATCATCTCATTATAGTCATAAAACTAGCTCTATCCCCAATACTGGTGAAGGCTAATCACATTTGGAAACATAGAATATGAGAACTAAAGGATAAAAACCATTCTATGTATACATATCTAATGCGAAAACAATTTACGGATGGAATTCACTGGTAAATAAAATTTTGAGACATATCTGAGTGTGTACTGCTAAAAAAGGAAGAGGATGAGTTGTATTAGGAATTCACCGTTGTAATTAATCTATTATATTAGTTGTGTTTGTGTCCAACATCTAGTTCATCTGGGATTTCATTCATCTAATATATACTCATGGTTGGATTTTAATGTTCATGTAATCTATCAAAAATTGTTAATGAAAAAAAATATAATAATTACAAATGAAATGAAAATGGAAGGAGATCAAATATAGTGGATTTCTTGAACACCTATGAACCATTTAAAATATATTCCTCTTCCACTGCTTCTAGGTGACCTCTCCCCACTACTAGTTCAAAGATCATTTATTTATGTTTTATTAATTAACTTATCTAATTAAAAAAGTAGGACAAATTTATCCTCATGAAGAAGAGTATCATGAATAATTAGAAGTCCTGGTTCCACAGTAATATCATCTCTAGAAATGAGAACATGTTTTTAATCCTCCTTCAATTTCCACTACCAACCATTTTGGGATCATTTCCATAGAATCAAAAACAATTTATCACTGAAGATATTGGTTTACTCCATAAATAATAGAGTTGTTCCATCACATCATTTATCCACCTTACACATATGAATTTATATGTAACCCATGTTGGCAGTTAGATGACACCCTTGGATAATGAAACATAATATATACAATAAAAATGGACAATATAACCATATATGAACCCCTTTATTTCCTAATACAATAAATGAGGTTTTTTTATTCAGGCTAGTTTCAAGATAAAAACAACCCACTAGGGATGTTGAGTAGATTTTTTGGACCAATGGTCCCATAAGAATTCACTATATAGGTCCTTCCCATTATAAATTTTTAGTTGGTTAATTTTTTGAATTTGATTAAAGAAAATTAAATGGAGTTCAAACTCATGTTGATGAATCCCATCAATCATAATGTTATCCTCGGGGAAGAGGTGCTACCAGCAAATAAAGTTTGACTTAATGTGTAACCAACAAAAATTTGTTTAGATTATCCCTCTATAAATTCTAGAAGACCCAAATTGAGGAACATTTGTTTCATTATAAGAATAACTATAATATGAATCAAATTTGTGTTACATAAGATTATTTATATTCAATAATTACTAATGATTAAGGATTGATGCTCCTACACCCATCACCACAACTAGGGGATGGAACTCCAAATATGAAGATGTCAATTCCTAAAGATATGGTCCATGAATATCTTACATACCTTCTTAAATACATTTATATAAAATAATTCCATACATCCATTCATGGGCGGTGATTGTAGTCATCCCCTCCTCCATTATCATCCCATTTCTATATATATACATACATTAGAAATTAAGGAGACATTGTGCTTATTAATGTATCGTTCTAATTGAGAAAAATAGTCATTATAGCATTGAGATTCGATGAACTCCCTTACTGGAAATATTTTTTCTTCAAAATCAATCCTATTTGGTCATGGGTAATAATATTACAACACAAAATGATGATGAATCCTCCTAAGGAATAATTTTTTATGTTATAACTATTCTATTAGTTGATCAATAGTATTGTGTTTCTTCATCACTTCCATTTATATGTGCTCAAAATTATTCTATGGAATATTAGGGTGACCAAGATAAATAATAATCTCTCAAAAAATGTTAAAGGGAATATAGCCTCATCTTTTGGGACATAATCTAATATACCCATGAATCTATGATCAACACAATAATCATAGAATAAAATGATTCACCATTCATGATTCCATGCAATAAGTAGAATATCACCTAAATAAACATGGGTACTACAAAATATTCCAATTTACCTCCATTATAAATATAATATTGATACATAAAATCCTAGTAGAACTATATAACAACATAATTATTAATCATCTGTGGATGTATGATACCATCAAATTTAATTTCCTTGTATGATAATAATAAGGTTCACAAGACAGTTAGCTAGATTATTCTATAATTCCCCATTTTCTATTATTATTGTAGTTAACTTTTTCCTAATGAATACACCATATAGTTAATAGATTGATTATTTTTATGATATTTATAATGAGGATGATACACATAGATATGATTAGCAGTGTTTTGTGAATCTACTAATAAGCAATCTTACAATATAGTAAAGGTATCACGTGGGCCTCAAGTGAATTTTTTAGGACCTTCCATTCATCCTTTAGTGTGTTGATAACAGTGGTGGAAAATTAGATACTTTTAAGGTCTTAAAGAACACGGGGTTAACCAAACTAGATTCTATAAATTATTCCATACAGAATGATATTATGGGCTATATGTTTCTCAGTTATGTGGTTCATTGAGGATATCATTTTGAGTAGGTAGATGAATAAGACAGTATTATCAGGATTCCACTAAATCAATAGATGTAATTTTTTTAAAATATATATTTCATAGCCAAAGAATGATATTCCATACCCCCATACATGGATGAATTATATCTATATCATTCATAGATAAATATATAAATATTCATAGTAGATCACTCTCCAATAGATCAATTTTATTTCCCACCACAAGATCATGTCATATCAATGTCATGAGTTATCCATATAGTTAGGTGTATGGAATCTGTTGATAGTTTAGATGGTGATGTGATTAGTTCTATGACTTATCCCCTCATTTTTAGGGAGACATTTTGAGATATCTTTCATTTTGAGATGAATTTGTATCCCTTATTTCTATTTTATACTCCTCCAATACTACATTTAAACAACCCATGATTTACCTCCTTTAGTTGCATATGTCACTCTGAGTAAACCATTTACCAATATTCCTCATTGAGTATCCTAGTATTGGGAACTTGAGATAATAATTAATTATCTATGAATTAGTTCTTCTACAAGACACTATATCGATATAAATTTGATTACAATTTAAATATATCACTTAAATCCATTAGAAACTAGGATTATACCATATACGTGTTCCTATATGAATTTAGTTATTGTATAAATAGGATGACTATTACTAGCCTCTCTAGATGAATTAAAATGACAAGTTAATGTCACAAACATCAATTCTCACTGGAAGGGGTTTATATATTCTATTGTTTCCCAACATACTTATGAAATACATTTGGGTTTGTGTGTGTATGGAAGAAATTTGGGATGAATTTTTTTTGAACCGCAACTCTTATATGCTTTTGGAAATGTTTTAGGAATTCATCAAGAGTTATTTGTGACTTGATTTAGATATAATTTAGACCATGAAAAGTTCTAAATAAATACCTCATTTTTATCTATATTGCAATCATTGAAATATATAAAAATCTATGGATATATATACACCTGGACAACATCGAGTCATATACCTCCTTTTCCTTTAGAATATGCCCATTAGACACAAAATACTCATTAAAATGTTGCATATACCCCCAATAGTATTAACAATCTTTAAAGTCTCAAAAATAATTAAAGAATATGGTATATTCCTTACAAGTTTCCCAAATTGCTATGTTCTTTTTATTATCCCCAGAAAATAAAATTCTCATGTTTCTAAAAATGAATAAATCATTAAAGCATATTTAAAGTGTCATACATTCTAATTCCCTTTCCAAAAGCACTTCATAAATTCCATTAGTGTGTTATTCTTCTTCAAATAATATAACTATAAATATATAGATTCTATCATAGTGGTAGAAATTTATCCTCTATAATAGGTTACATATGTCTCAACTTCCCAAAATAATGATAATGTTTTTAGGGAATAAAAATAATTATCATACTATGGATATCAAAATTTTGATGATAGGTTAGCCTGAATGATAGTCAGTCAATCCCATATTTTCATTCATTCAAGGCTGAATTTTCCATGGCTAAAAATGGTTAACCATTTTCCAATAGTTTACATATTGTCTTCACATCCCTCTTATAATATAATTGGAAAATATTTGACGTGAAAGGAGAATAATGATATAATTATTTTATAGATGAATGTAAAAGAAACATAGGGACATTATTACCCATATATTTGGAGGAAATATCATGACATGAAAAATCATAAAGGACCCATTCGTGGAAGAGTAGTTGTATAATTTTGATAATATTATAAGGTTATTGGACCATGATTCAGTTATTTGAGATGAATAAAATAATCCATTTACCAAAACCTCAAATCATTGATCTTGATCTCCTTTATTAAGAACAATTGTCAAGAAGATATTGATTATGGGGTTTTCTATGATTTAGAGACTATAATAGTAGAATTTCTCATTGAATACTGGTTGATTCCTCCCCAATTATCATACTACATTGTGGAATTACAACCCTAATGATTTTATGATATATATTATCATTAAAAATTATCTAATTCTTAGTCAAAACTATAAAATACACATTCAAATCCATTAAACTAGTTATATAATTTTTTAGTTATATGTCAACAGCCTTTGTCTACACTTTATAGACCCGACATGCATAATATAAAGGAGAAACTTCATACTGGGAAAAATTACATAGATAAAAAGATTAATATTCTCTAGAAATATGGTAGAACTATAGCCTAGAAATCTATAAGATATTCCCCCACATGTCAAATTAGATGCATGAATCCCTCATTATTTCTCTAACGTTCCCTCTTTAGTTTGAAACTAGGGTTTCTACTACTGAACCTTATAATAAAGAATAATATGATCCTAAGAACTATCACTTCCTCAAATCCACCAATTGGGAGGATAGTGGTGTGATAATCTAATTTAACTATTATCAAATTTACATATTAGGAATTATCAATGGAATGTATGTTTGATATGGTTTCGGGATGACTGTTTCCTTGACAAATCACATACCATAATAAAACTCCACAAGATGGAATACAAAAATAACGACATGGACTTTTACTACATAAAAATTTAGGGATATGATAAGTGAAAATAGATCCCAAAATAAAATATTTTTCCGAAGTCTTATTTTGGTGACATGGTCATGAAAAATGAGTTCATTATGGTCTCAAAATTTACCACATCCAATTCATTACTATTTAGGATTTGGCTCTACTATGATGTTGTTGTCCCTTCTGAAATAACTAGTACATAAAATACCCCTTTAATAGTAACATTGGTGTAATACATAGTGATACTTCCCCAATTGACTCATTATATTCCTATTTCAATGAATTTTTTTATTACTAAAGGGAAGGAGAGCACACCAACATTGAATAGATTGTTATTTTCAACACTCCCTTAGACACTACACTTACTTTGAAAGGTCCCATTGATGATTTTACAAATACTTCCATCCTTACCAATCATCAATTAGAGTAAAAATCCATAAAAAATAAGAAAATTTTCATCATTTACAATAGAAAGGAGTGAACTCAAATCAAATCCTTCTTTAATAATTGTTAAGAACCATTGATAATTAAAGAGAAAACTCATGATATATATCAAAATGTATATCTATTGGTCACTAAAAAACACCTCCACTTTAACTGTAATAGAGTATATGTAAAGTCTCGTAAATTCCAAGGTAATGTTTTTCTTAATTTTCTTTAGAATTTTACAAGAACGCAGTTTCTGACGGTGCCTGATTCCGAGGCCCGGTGTGCCCGGAATTAATTTCCGAAGTTTGTCTCGGGTACATTCAGTGAACGAGCGAGTGGGAATTTCTATCTTTTGAACCGGTGCTCGGAATTGAAATCCGATTGCACCGATTAACTCGCAACGCCGGTAATCGCTTAAGAGAACCTTTACCGTAGTTGCGTTTGTGCGGGAGGAGAAGTTAATTTTTGGGGTTTAATTAAAAAAGTGAATAAAATTGTTAAATCAAATTTTAACAATGTTAAGTGGTTAACTTATCCCATGGGAAGTTGGTGGTGGGCCCACATCCCTCCAACTTCCCATGTGCGGATATTTGAAAGGGTGGGGCCCACACGAACCCCCCCCCCCCCTTTTCAAATTCCTTAAACTCCCTAACCCTCTTAACCCCTCTCATTCCAACTCCCCATTAACTCACATTCTTTAATATTTGACAACTTGATTAATTAATGAGGTGAGTTAAGTATGGTTTATTTGAATTTCAATCTTTTGAAATTATTGCCAACACTTTGCAATTAATTAATTAAACCAACTTAATTAATTATTTTGAGTATTTGAATTCTTTTTAATTCATTTTGCCAACATTAAAAAAAGAGATTATATTCTTCTTTTTGGGATGGCATAAACCTTGTGGGGAGAACTAAGGAGAGGAGAAGAACTCTTGGAAGATCACCAACCTCTCGAGGAAGAACGTTCCACGTTTCCGAAGAATGTGAAGCAACACCTCCGACCATCTTCAACCGGAGTAAGGAAGGGAAGCACTGCCGCCTACAAAGTATACATAGGGTGACGTCTCGGCTCGAATTCACCGAGCTCTTCTCCCACCAACCTAGACGGAACGACGCCCGACCTCCGCGACGCTTGTCTTCCGCGGGTCGTTGAAGAACTCCGTTCTTGAAGCCGAGGTAGGGGAATTTTATTTTGGAGTTCTCTTATCTTTTGAGAAAAGAACGACGAGCGCGGGCCAACCAATACCGGGATGATCCGTGGATCGTCCGATCAAGCGGTTGATGATTGCGGGTTTTGATTTATTTAATTGTTCGTGAATACAAACTTGGTGATGATCATGGTTTAAAACCCTTTTTGTTATCGAATAACGCGAGGGGGGGGGGTCGGACCGCACAAACCCGGCCGACCCTCCTCCTTTGTTTTTTGTGATGGTTTCTTGAGGATGATACGAGAAAACGTGGTGCCGTCGCACCACGCGATTTATTGAGGAAGATACGCGCGGCGCCGTTGCGCCGCGCCGTGGAAAGAAATCCAAGATCGCGACGCTGTCGCGTCGCGTCGAAGAAAGTCAAAGGCGTTGTGGCCGAAGCGGGGCCGCGGCGGAGGGAAGAGATGTCGTCGCATCGCGCCAAACGGCATAGGCCGCGGCCGGTTCCGGGCCACGGCGGAGCAAGATGACCGGCGGCCGGCACCGGGCCGCCAGTGTCGGCGAAGGAAGGACTGGCCGTTGCCGGTCCTTGCTGGCGAAACCGGCCGGCCAGTGCGGGCCGGCTGGGCAGTGGAGACCAGGGAAATTAATTTCCCCGGCCGGGTCTCAAAAGTGGCCCCAATTAAGGTGTCGCGGTTCTCGGGGGGGGGGGGGGGGGGGTTGCCCCCCGCGCGCGGCACCCGAACGGCGCCGAGGCCGCGCCGCCGTGCCGGTCCGTGCCGCCGCGCCGCCGGCCAGGATGGGTCGCCGCCCGGGGCGGGTCGACCCGGTTCGGCCGGCCCAGGGGGGGGGGGTCGGGCCCAGACCCCCAGTTTCAGACCACTTTTGGTCAAATGCCCGTATCTTGGGCTACGGGCCTCCAAACGACTCGCCGTCAGCGGCAACACGATCCTTGGATCGAGACGGTCGTTTCGGTATACTATACTCAAGGTGCACCTTCCTTTTCGGGAGCCTACGTGGTTAAAACTCCATAGTTAAGCGTGCTTGGTGTAGAGTAGTGATCAGGATGGGTGACCTCCTGTGAAGTTTCCCATGGTGGGTGTGGAACGAAAAAGCCATTAACTCTCAGACCGGACGTCCGATTGATGCGCCGTCTGTTGCATTGAGTTCCTGTTGACGATACGGAACTTTTGGCATCATCCTCCTGGGAATTGGATGCAGATGGATAGTTGCCGGGTTGGATCGCACCGAAATTCAACCGGGCCCCTGGAACGGAAAAGCTGATATCTTTCTGACAGAACGTCCGTTTGACGAACCGTCAGCGGCGTTGCTGATCTCGTTGAGAAACAGTCCCTATGAGTATACCCTATGAGTGTTCGGGGTATAGTTGAGTTACGACCGGATTGGATCGCACACGAAACCAACCGGGCCCCTAGGACAAAAAGGCTAATAACTCACAGACCGGGCGTCCGATTGACGCGTCGTCTATTGCGTTGAGACCCCTATGACGAGGTGGACCTTTGAGATACTCCTTTGTGGGACTTTGTGATACTTGGAGTATCGACCAGTAGCTCGTGGAGCGGACCCTCCTGGAGACGAGCGTGCGGAGTACGGAGACCGTGTAGCCGGCTGAGACCTGACGACTACTTGACCGACTCAACTTGGAGTGAGTCGACTAGACCAGTGGACGGAGCGCCCGATATTCGGAGACAGACCCACGGCGGACGGAGCGCACGATAGTTGGCCACAAACCCACGGTACTCGACAGGAGGAGTACCTCTGTAGGCTTTTAGTGGGAGCGCCCGTTATTTGGCGACAGACCCTCAGCGGACGGAGCGCCCGGTAGTTGGCCGCAAACCCGCAGTACTCGACAGGAGGAGTACCTCAGCAGTCTTAGGTTAGTGAGCAGTACCTCAGAGTCGTGACAGGACCACTGTACACTCCAGTGACGGAGCTCTTCAGCAGTTACGGTTTCGATAATGAAAATCCTGGTTTGAACAAAGACTTTTGACCTTTGTGTTTACTGCATGATTGAGATGGGTCAATTGATAACTTAGGTATATGTATGGGCATATACCTTGGTAGTGGTTTTCCGTTGATTTCACAATCCTTGTGTTTCCTCATGATTGAGATGGGTTACTTGATAACTTAGGTATATGTATGGTCGTATACCTAAGTAGAGGTTATCTGTTGAGATCTTCTTTGTGGTTATCCTTGTTGGTTTTAGTGAGACCTTGAGGGTCTCGAGGTCCCTACTGAGTATCGTTATACTCACCATTGCACGGGCTATGCCCACACCTCGTTGTGTTGGTTGCAGACAACGGGCAGTGCTGACGGAGGCTGAGTGTTCGAGGACTGGACGGTACCCGGAGGTGGATTACAGGACATGACGACTCACAGAGGAGGTTGATGGACGAGAGCGTGGAGGAGGCTATCTGTACCTACCCTTCAGGTAGGATCCGTGGTGGACAACCAGGAGCTGCACTATCTGTACCTACCCTTCAGGTAGGATCCGAGGAGGACGACCCAGGAGCTGCTTCCTTCTTCCAACTGTTTGTCTTTTTGCTGTTGTACCTTGTTCAGTTGTAGTCGTACATTATTTTGGGTTTGTATTCTGGCCCATTTACTTTTCAGCATTTCTTTTGTACTTAGTGTTTTGTTTCCGCTTTTACTCTATGGTGCTTGTTTTCTTTTATAAAGGCAATTCCTTCCCAGTTATCGAGATTTTACGCCTTTGGTGCTAGTCGCCATCCCCTGGCCTATGGAAGGCGGGAATGGGGTAGTCACGGCACGTGCCCCGAGGAAGGTTCGTGACAAATTGGTATCAAATGAGTTCGGTTCTATCGCAGAACTTATAAATCTGATGTTTTTTTCTGTGAAGCAATAGTGTTGAGAGTACCGAGTGTGGTTTTCAGTTCAGGGAGTCCAGTGTTGGTGCGGGCGACCGACGTATCCATACACCAGGACCCTGACAACTGATTTCCGACTTTGTGCACGAAACACTGATTGCGTGTGTGTTTTCAAAGGTTTTACCTTAAAACAGCTCAAACCAGGTCAGCTCACCAGGTATAGACGTTTGACCGTGTCACGATGTTTCTTTTAGGATGCCTTTTCACGGACGACCAGCTAGAGCCTAGAGGGATGTGCATGCTGACAGCCTGTCGAGCGACGAGGCTTCGGTATAGGGCCCTCTTGCAGTTGAGGCACCAGCGGTACTGCTACCCGTTGGGCCACCGATGCCACCAGCCCCAGCATTAGGCGATGCACGACGCTTGAGCGCGCTGTACGAGTTCCAGCGCCAGAGGCCACCCAGGTTCCGGGGAGAGACGGACCCGCAGGCGACTGAGGCTTGGCTGGAGGCTGTGGTGAGAGTCTTCAGGCTAGTGGGGACGCCGGCAAACTTCATGGTGATCTTTGCTACCATCCTCCTTCAGGCAGCAGCAGGCAGGTGGTGGAGCCACTTTATTCAGTTTTGCGATGGGATGAACTTCGCATGGGAAGACATCAAGACCTTCTTCAGGGTGGAGTTTGTGCCAGTAGCTCTACACCCCAAGTGTGTACAGGAGCTTCTGCCTTTGCTGCGTGTTTTTCGATCAGTAGCCGAGTCATCTGTGGGCAGTAGAGAGATGATGCAGAGGTCCAGGAGGATCAGACTAGCAGTTAGACGATCTCGGGTTTTAGGACCGGTGGTGCGGGGCACCCGGGGTGGTATCATAGCTAGGCGTTCCAGAAGCAGGTTGTGTTACTCATGCGGTGGAAAGGGTCACCTGGCACGTGACTGTCCGACTCCTCGTACAGTTGATCCACAGGCTTTGGAGGAGCCACCAAGGCAGTAGAGCTCTGGGAGCAGGTGGACAGGAGCAGAACTAGTGGATACGTCCCTTGTACTTCTAGTTGCATGTTTCTGTTCTATTCGTGTCTTTGTACTATGAGCTGCAATAATAAAAATACACTTATCTTTGTTTGCATTCCTGTCCTTTTGTTTGGTTGATACTGAGTGGTCCCGGTTAAACTGTTGACTTGACCCTCACTTTCGAGATTTCTACTGGAGGGGACCCAGTGACCTCACACTGATGCCGATAGTGTGACTCGACCCTTGGAGGCGAGTGTGACAGTTGGATCACTTAGTAGTTACGTTGAGGCCTTACGACGTCAACCATGGCATGAATGCATCATTCTTGTCAGGATTGACTGTTTTAGGCAACGAATGTGGTTCATCCCGGGGATGAGACCAGATTTCTCTTATCGGCCAAGATGAAATCATAGAAACTCTTGTGAGACTAAAGGAGTTGCAGTTCATCCAGGAGCGGATGAAGACTGCACAATGCAGTAAGAAACAGGAAACCGGTGGCAGTCTTAGAAACTCGGGCGTGTTAAATGTTTCAAGAAGAGGAAGCTTGAAATAGAGATGAGTCTGCGAAGCGGCAGACGTGGAGGCAGAGCTAGGAGAGCAGCATGAGGTGGTGTACATCTTGACATTCTACAACCACCCACCTTAGTTATCCCCGCCAAGCTCAGGGAGCTGGAGGGCGGTGGAAGAATGCGGCTGCATGTGGTCAAGGAGTGTGACTCAATGGCTCTAAAAATGATTCAAGTGATAGTCTGTGTCCACTACTATCTGTTGTAGTAACAGACGTCGATATGAATCATTCCTCGCTTTCACAAATCTTGTTCCAGACCTAGAGTTTCCGATAATCCGTGGACTTGACCCTCACATCTGGAGATACCTTGGGAGGAGACTCGATAATCACACTTACGTCGATGGTGTGGTTAGACCCTTGAGGTGGGAGTTTCGGTTGAAATCCCTTGGTGGCAGCGTCGAGGCCTTGCGACGTTAGTTTGAGTATGGAATGGGCAATAACTATTCATACTCAAATTGACGGTTTTAGGAAAATGTCAGGATGGGTTTTCCTTGGTCGGTAGAAAAGGAAACCCCAGGCAGCGCATGGTAACTCTTGCACAGGAGGGTGCAACCAATCACTCTTGAGTCGGTCAACCTTACCCTCGTGGCAGCAGCCTTTCGAGTTCCAGTTCTAACAGAAAATGGAGACCTCTGGAGTTCGAGGATGATGATCACGTCCTTATACGGGTATCACCTCTACGAGGTTTACGGAGATGTGGTCAAGGCGGAAAGTTATCTCCGGGGTTCAGCGGACCTTCTTAGGTCCCCAGCTGGGTAGGCGGGGTGGTTTACCGCTTGACCCATTCACCGCAGTTGCACCAGGTGCACGACGACTTCCACGTATCTCAACTGAGGAGATACATGCTCGACCCTTCGCATACCATCGACCATGAGGAGATGGACGATGGCGATGGGGTGTCTTTCACCGAGATTCTAGTGGGGATCGAGGATCAACAGGAGCGGATCCTACGAGGACGATCGATTTCTCGGGTGCACTTTCTTTGGCAGTACGGAACCTCCAGGTAAGCACATGGGAGCGGAAGGCTCAGATGCGTGCTCTGTACCGCTTTTGTGACCCTAGTTTGTGTTGAAGTTTTACGGGGACGTAAAGCCCTGAGGTGGGAGTAATGTAAAGACTCCGAAATTTCAAGGTAAATTTTTTCTTAATTTTTTTTGGATTTTACAAGAACGCAGTTTCTGACGGCGCCTGATTCCGAGGCCCGGTGTGCCCGGAATTAATTTCCGATGTTTGGCTCGGGTACATTCAGTGAACGAGCAAGCGGGAATTTCTATCTTTTGAACTGGTGCTCGGAATTGAAATCCGATTGCACCGATGAACTCGCAACGCCGGTAATCGCTTATGAGAACATTTACCGTAGTTGCGTTTGTGCGGGAGGAGAAGTTAATTTTTGTGGTTTAATTAAAAAAGTGAATAAAATTGTTAAATCAAATTTTAACTATGTTAAGTGGTTAACTTCTCCCATGGGAAGTTGGTGGTGGGCCCACATCCATCCAACTTCCCATGTGTGGATATTTGAAAGGGTGGGGCCTACACAAACCCCCCCCCCACCTTTTCAAATTCCTTAAACTCCCTAACCCTCTTAACCCCTCACATTCCAACTCCCCATTAACTCACATTCTTTAATATTTGTCAACTTGATTAATTAATGAGGTGAGTTAAGTATGGTTTATTTGAATTTCAATCTTTTGAAATTCTTGCCAACACTTTGCAATTAATTAATTAAACCAACTTAATTAATTATTTTGAGTGTTTGAATTCTTTTGAATTCAGTTTGCCAAAATTAAAAAGAGATATTATATTCTTCTTTTTGGGTTGGCATAAACCCTGTGGGGAGAACTAAGGAGAGAAGAAGAACTCTTGGAAGATCACCAACCTCTCGAGGAAGAACGTTCCACGTTTCCGAAGAACGTCAAGCAACACCTCCGACCATCTTCAACCGGAGTAAGGAAGGGAAGCACCGCCGCCTACAAAGTATACAGAGGGTGACGTCTCGACTCGACTTCCCCGAGCTCTTCTCCCACCAACCCAGACGGAACGACGCCCGACCTCCGCGACGCTTGTCTTCTGCGGGTCGTTGAAGAACTCACTTCTTAAAGCCGAGGTAGGGGAATTTTATTTTGGAATTCTCTTATCTTTTGAGAAAAGAACGACGAGCGCGGGCCAACCAATACCGGGTTGATCCGCGGATCGTCCGATCAAGCGGTTGATGATTGAGGGTTTTTATTTATTTAATTGTTCGTGAATACAAACATGGTGATGATCATGGTTTAAAACCCTTTTTGTTATCGAATAACGCGGGGGGGGGGGGGGGGGTCGGACCACAGAAACACGGCTGACCCTCCTCCTTTGTTTTTCGTGATGGTTTCTTGAGGATGATACGAGAAAACATGGTGCCGTCGCACCACGCGATTTATTGCGGAAGATACGCGCGGCGCCGTTATGCCACGCCGTGGAAAGAAATCCAAGAACGCGACGCCGTCGCGTCGCGTTGAAGACAGTCAAAGGCGCTGCGGCCGGAGCGGGGCCGCGGCGGAGGGAAGAGATGTCGTCGCATCGTGCCGAACGGCATAGGCCGCGGCGGAGCAAGATGACCGGCGGCCGGCACTGGGCCGCCGGTGTCGGCGAAGGAAGGACCGGCCGTCGCCGGTCCTTGCTGGCGAAACCGGCCGGCCAGTGCGGGCCGGCTGGGCAGTAGAGAAGGCAGAAATTAATTTCCCACGGCCGGGTCTCAAAAGCGGCCCCAATTAAGGGGCCGCGGTTCTCAGGGGGGGGGGGGGGGGGGTTGCCCCCGCACACGGCACCCGAACGGTGCCCAGGCCGCGCCGCCGTGCGGGTCCGCGCCGCCGCGCCGGACCGCGCCGCCGCACCGGCGCGGGCGCCGGGCGGGCCGGGTCGCCGCCCGGGGCGGGTCGACCCGGTGCGGCTGACCCAGGGGGGGTCAGGCCCAGACCCCCAGTTTCGGACCACTTTTGGTCAAATGCCCGTATCTTGGGCTACGGGCCTCCAAACGACTCGCCGTTAACGGCAACGCGATCCTTGGATCGAGACGGTCGTTTCGGTATACTATACTCAAGGTTCACCTTCCTTTTCGGGAGCCTGCGTGGTTAAAACTCAATAGTTAAGCGTGCTTGGCCTAGAGTAGTGATCAGGATGGGTGACCTCCTGGGAAGTTTCCCAGGGTGGGTGTGGAACGAAAAAGCCAATAACTCTCAGAACGGACGTCTGATTGACGCGCCGTCTATTGCGTTGAGTTCATGTTGACGATACAGAACTTTTGGCATCCACCGCCTGAGAATTGGATGCAGATGGATAATGGCCGGGTTGGATCGCACCGAAATTCAACCGGGCCCCTCGAATGGAAAAGCCGATATCTTTCTGACAGAACGTCCGTTTAACGAACCGTCAGCGGCGTTGGTGATCTCATTGAGAAACGGTCCCTATGAGTATACCCTATGAGTGTTTGGGGTATAGTTGAGTTACGATCGGATTGGTTCGCACACGAAACCAACCGGGCCCCTAGGACGAAAAGGCTAATAACTCACAGACCGGGCGTCCGATTGACGCGCCGTCTGTTGCGTTGTGACCCCTATGACGAGGTGGACCTTTGAGATACTTCATTGCGGGACTTTGTGATACTTCGACCAGTAGCTCGTGGAGCGGACCCTCCCGGAGACGAGCGTGCGGAGTACGGAGACCGGGTAGCCGGCTGAGACCTGACGACTGCTTGACAGACTCGACTTGGAGTGAGTCGACTAGCCCAGTGGACGGAGCGCCCGATATTTGGCGACAGACCCACGACGGACGGAGCACATGGTAGTTGGCCGCAAACCCGTGGTACTCGACAGGAGGAGTACCTCTGTAGGCTATTCGTGGCAGCGCCCGGTATTTGGCGACATACCCTCAGCGGACGGAGCGCCCGGTAGTTGGCCGCAAACCCGCAGTACTCGACAGGAGGAGTACCTCAGCAGTCTTAGTTTAGTGAGCAGTACCTCAGAGTCGTGACAAGACCACTGTACACTCCAGAGACGGAGCTCTTCAGCAGTTACAGTTTCGATAATGAAAATCCTAGTTTGAGCAAAGACTTTTGACCTTTGTGTTTACTGCATGATTGAGATGGGTCATTTGATAACTTAGGTATATGTATGGGCATATACCTGGGTAGTGGTTATCCGTTGATTTCACAATCCTTGTGTTTCCTCATGATTGAGATGGGTTTCTTGATAACATAGGTATATGTATAGTCATATACCTAAGTAGAGGTTATCTGTTGAGATCTTCTTTGTGGTTATCCTTGTTGGTTTTAGTGAGACCTTGAGGGTCTCAGGCTCCCTACTGAGTATCGTTATACTCACCCCTGCACGGGCTATGCCCACACCTCGTTGTGTTGGTTGCAGACGACATGCAGTGCTGACGGAGGCCGAGTGTTCGAGGATTGGACGGTACCCGGAGGTGGACTACACGACGTGACGACTCACAGAGGAGGTTGATGGACGAGAGCGTGGAGGAGGCTATCTGTACCTACCCTTCAGGTAGGATCCGTGGAGGACGACCAGGAGCTACACTATCTGTACCTACCCTTCAGGTAGGATCTGAGGAGGACGACCCAGGAGTTGCTTCCTTCTTCCAGCTGTTTGTCTTTTTGCTGTTGTACCTTGTTCAGTTGTAGTCGTACTTTCTTTTGGGTTTATATTCTGGCCCATTTACTTTTCAGAATTTCTTTTGTACTTAGTGTTTTGTTTCCGCTTGTACTCTGTGGTGCTTGTTTTCTTTTATAAAGGCAATGCCTTCCCAATTATCAGGATTTTACGCCTTTGGTGCTAGTCGCCAGCCCCTGGCCTATGGAAGGTGGGCTTGGGGTAGTCACGACACGGGCCCTGAGGACGGGTCGTGACAGTATAACTAAAGAATTGGTGGTCAATAATGCCATATTTAATCAATATAAAAGGTGGAACCTAACTATAGTGTCCTTATGTAGTTGGATAAATAACTTTTAACTCTATGATTTATGTTTTGGTGGATGGGTATAAGTATTTTTTTGATGATTTTTCCCATTTGTTGGATGATGGAACCAAAATAATATATCATATAGGCATGGAGTCATATATTCCCTTTAGTCCTCATGCTCAAAATGAGGAGGATGTGGAATACGATCCACCATCGATAAAATAATCAGTCCCCTCCCCTTTCTATGATATATTATATGTGAACCTTGGCACCATGTTAGATATAAAAATAATAAATATCATTGTATAAATGTATCTTGATGTGAATACACAATAATTATTGTTCCTAAAACAACAATGTAGTGTATTTTCATGAATCAATGAGATGATTATATGGATTTAACCACATGTAATCATCCACATTCTCCAAATTTATAGTGGTCAAAATGGATTTAAATACATACCTATAAAAATGAATCCATCTTAATGATTCGTGGTTGATGATGATATTGATATGATGATCGATGATAAAATCATTATAGATGTTTAGCATCCCATGTTTATTTTTAATATCATCTTATATATGAAGAATAATGGAGAGATTGAATTCAATATCGACTTTCTAGACCAGAACTCCCACTACCCAATGAATGGTTTCACATCCCTATAATTGTGTTATTGATCAATGAGATATCAATATTTCAAGACCTCTAATCCATTGAAAATTATTCTGGATAAAATATGATCTACATAGACCTCAATTGTGATGAATCTACTAGATTTAGGTTACCTCCAGGTACTTTTTAATATAAAGAGATTCCTTCGGGATTGACATAAAACGGAGGAACCAACCAGAGGGACATCCGTTACATCATCCAGCCTCTCTTAATAATGATGGTGGAGTTGTATGTAGATTAATTTGTGGTAAAATCATAAGATTCTTGTACCAAATAATGGATGAAGTGAATTTTTCGACAAGAATTATGCTCACCAACAAAAGTTGAACCCCATAAATTGTGCATTAAAGGTAACCACTATGAATATTCACAGCCTTTTTTCAGTCTTAATGGAATACATATAAACCAAGAAATGATTATCACTCACACTGTAATGTATCTTATATGATTTAATTTAGTGATGGGAGGCCTCCAGTTCGATCTACATTAGTTAAAAATATTGTCAAATTATTTTTGGAAAATTGTTTCCATTTTTTAAGAAAATGAAGAAAGAATATCATGTTTTTATTGTGAAATATTTCACATTACATTCAATGAAATCATGCTGGGTCAAATTTTTCAATATTATATATTCCTGTAATACCAGGGATGACATTGGTTTATTATCTTACTTCCATTTCATGATCCCTTAACAGCCTTTTGGATCAAAAGTAGTAAAAAACTAGATACAATTGTTTATATTACCTCATTTTCACAATACCTCACATAGAAGACAATTTTTCACCATTTTAAAAAACATTACTCGACATGTCATTCAGAGATTACTTGTTATGGAATTTTTTAGTACATAATAATTTCAAATTGATATTTTGTGTGACCTACTAATGTAAATCCTCAACGGGTCTACATTAACTTGGTGGTTACCATGAAGCCTAGTGATCCATTATTAGTTAGACATCTGGTTTTTTTCTATGAAACTATCATGGTTAAGGGAATATAATATTTACATTACCCACACTAGAAATATGAGAATAATCCTCTATATATTAACTTACTAGATGATGAAATTCATTATGTCATCATATCAATGTTTTACTTAAAGAATCACTTCATTAGTTCCTCTAAAATCCAAAAAGGGATGCATCTCAATAAAACAAATCATTTTTAGTATAGGAGGAAAGTATTTCTATTCATTACCTACAATTTGTATATATTTTATTATGTCCATTTATCATACAGAAGAATGAAAAAATGTGTCCAAGTATGAACCCCTCAACACAATTCTTTACATGACCCTAAAAATCGATTTCCCTAACATTATTGTTAAGTGGGAATCTATCTTAGTAATCAAGTCATCTATTAGGGACTTAACTATTAAGAACATGTAGACTATTGATTATCACTGGTTCACCCCCATTCAAATAGATTACTCATGCTTCATTCTGAAGGTGGCCCACTTCCTTTGATCCCGTAATGATTGAGTTGATTCCCAAAAGGATTTAATTATTTAAATTGAAATGGAGGTTAATGATGAAATGGTTATCCATGTGGAGTGTTAAAAATTAACACATTAGTCCTGAATGATGGGGATGACCAATGATTAAATAATCTTTCTACTAGTTTCTCCCAGTTGGGTCTCTCAAATTCAAATATGACTGGAGATTATTTTTATGGTTAAATCTACTAGATTAGAACCTCATTAATAGAATTTGTCAATCTGATTGAGATGGAGAAATGTAAATTCCCATGTCTGTGGTGATTTTAATAAACATTGATGGACTAAACATAGAACATTTCTTTTAATAATTATTTTTTGTTGGATAAATTTCTATTGGATACAAATAGTGGAAATCAATTATGTTTTTCTAGAGCTTAATATTGGTCCATATGGGTATCACCATTACAGAATAAAGCACAACAATCATATATGATGGTTTGGATTATTTAAGCCCCTTATGATGCATGACTACACAGAATTCACTAATAAGTGGAATTTATTTCATTTTCTCAAGGGTTTCATGAATAAACCACTATAAATTCTTTTTTAAAAAATATTAATGTTGATTTTCTTTGTGGGGAATATATTTCACGTGTCCCAACCATCTATAAACTACTTGAAAAAGCAGGATTATCCTTATTGATAAATATTTTTTTTTCAATGTGGTATGATGCCATTCAACTAAAATATGTCAAGGAAATATTAATGAATGTGTATTAAAAATCCAAATTAATTCATTGGTTTGGGATGAATCAAATTATTCTCATTGATAATGTAATCTAGTTTTGAGATTTATAGATGATGAATATATATTCCATGTTCAACATCAAATCCCATCATAAATATCACTATCACAAAACACAAAATTTAAATATTGGTTTATTTAACAAGACTCCTTCTATCATTTTTTAGATTATAGTAGGGATGATTTTGAAGAATCATCAAGAAATGTTCTTTATTCCCCATTTTCAAAGAAGATGATAACTTCAATATCAACTTTAAAGCCACCCAATATCATATTATATATGAATGAATTAGTTTTTCCCTTTAAATATTATATTATATTATATCATATTGGTGATTTTTATATTTATAAAGTATAAAATAGGTCACTTTTCTATTTATTATAGTTAGATTCAATATATTAAAAAATACACCATGTTTTCCACAATTAAGAGGTCCATTAGAACTAGGTGGTTCAATCATTAAAAAATATTTTTTTAGTTTTCTATTTCCTACAAGGTGACATGGTGATAGCCTTATGTAAAACAATTATAACCATAAGAAATCCACTCATGTAGGAATAAGAAAAAAAAATTCCCTTGTGTATCCAATTTTTTTATTTTAATAGTGTGTCTACATTGATCACCATATATGTGGATTCCATCATGTATCACTCTCATGCATGGTTCCTCCAGATGTGATATAAATGACTTCACTTTTCTTCACAAGGGTATGAGATATAAGACTAAAAAATAAATTTCACTCTCATTATAGTTAACAAGTTTAAATACACCTTTAATTTAAATCATTTTCATAATTAAAACAATACATAATAAATAACCTCAAGATACCAAAAAATTTGGAGGATTAGTATCATTAGAGACTATCTATATAAGAAGCATTTTTTACATTACTTTTGAACAATTAAACATGATTCCATCACACTATATCATCTCTAAGACATATCACAAGTTAAACTCATCCTCATGAATTTGGAAATGGAAATATAAGAATGAGATGATATAAATTTCCTTGTAGAGGAAAAAAATTATATTAACATGTTATCCCATATGAGATCATAAGAATACAATTGAACAAAAGATGGATAAAAATACATGATCAAAAGAATTTGAAATCATGAAATACATTCAAATTTTAAAATATGAGAACATAAAATCCAATATAATCGAACATATAAATATGGTTCTATGTTGTTAAGTCCTATGACATAAATCCTAATCCATGAGAATATTATAGTCACATTTAAAAATATTATGGCGCCAATATAATCATAGAAACTCAACACATTAGATAAAGCATCATCACTTTTTTTTTCTACATTGGATAATTCATCCAAACCTATTAAAAATAGTGGATCATTAATCAGAGCCTATTATCAATGGTAGATCAAGAATCACAATATTTTTTCCATTGTGGATCAGGTATCACTACTGGTTTCAAAATTATCTCATTTGATTTAAAGAAATAACCAATTCATTATAGAGAGATATAATGACTACCTTTCACATAAATATTATATATACATGGTTGTTTCACATTGATATCTCAAATTATCACACCATTAATACCAATTAAAATGAATATACTTCACATTACATGAAAAATTATATCACATAAATGACCATATAAACTAGATTAATTGATGTTAAATTAAATCACCCAATTTTAAACAGTGAATTTTTTTAATATATGGATATTAAAATCACTGAATATAGTTACTTTAATATAAAGTGTAACATTGAAGTAAAATCATTGAAGGTTGTTTTTTGAAAAAACTATTAATATTTGTATATAGTAATGAGTTTAGGATCACTTTTAATATTCATTTTAAAACAACTAAAATGGAATAAAATATGATCAGTTTGTTATTAGAACTAATATATAATAATGCACCCTTCAATGATGTAATTTTTTTCAATAATTAATTTTTTGATGAAAATAAATCATCTGACTGTGAATGGAAAATCATTCTTCTATATATTTGTTCAATTTTTTTTATTGAACCCCTGTATCATAAATAGTGTAATAAAAATATCAATTAAAAGTCACAAATTAATTTATAAATAGCACATAAATGGGTATATTCATGGACTTAAAAACATGAGTTGAGATCATTATAAGCAACTAAACACCTGAAATATAAGAAAAGACCCAATATAGAAATTGGTGATTGTTCCAAATAATGTCATTCTTTTGTGTGAGATAATGATAAAGAAAGAAGAGATATATTAAAATAGGGAATATAACTAATGTTATACAAGTGATAGCCAAATAAATAGTAAATAAATGAAAATATGAAATTTTTTTATAATATCAAATGAATCCATATAACATAAATAATGAAATTTGAGTTTCCAAATTTTCTTTTCTGATTTAAGAACATTTCAATAAATCCAATTGAATTGGTTAAATATTTAAATTTAGATTCAAATAAAATTAATAATGATAATTTATGATATTATATCTCTATCATATATTATAAACAATCCAAAAATGGAATTGGGTGAATAAAAAATTTGTCTTAATGACTGAAATTTTGAGATAAATACCTTATCTTTGACCAGATTCACTCTCACCATGTGACAAATGTCCTGAATAATATTATAATGATTAAAATAATACTATTGATAGTATAAATTAATATATATTTTGTTTTACATGATTTATTTATTATCATATGCTATTTATTTATGGTATATTTTTTATTTTAATCAATTACTAGAGGATTTCATCATCTTTTATGAAACTCAATTTTTATATTGACCAGGGTCAAATTTATTGTTTAATTACTTTATAATTTTAATGTATTATTTTTTTTAATATAGATTTATTAATTTTATATAATTATTCATGATATACAAAATGACCCCAAATTAGGAAATTTACCCCTATACATTCATCTTGGGTGATCAAATTTATTATGACACTGTAGTATTTGTAATAGTTATATTATATATATAATCTCATTTATGATATTATAGTAATTTCAAAGTAATAGATTTTTATAAATTAAATATATTCTTATGTCTAACATTGTTATGTGGTCATGGTAAATTTAGTACATCACCACATCAAAGAGGTAGTCCAAATGGATGAACATAAGACATGTTTATTTATAATGTAATGGAAATAAAGTATGAAATTGAATTATAATTTATGTGAACTAATTATGTTTCAAATAAAACATTAAAATATAAAATATTACCTTAAAAAATCCTCAAATGGTTGGGATGAAAAATGAAAAAGGTTAGTCCCAGAGGTGGTAGTCTGTAGGTATGAAAGGTAAAGTTAATATTTTATAAGAAAAAGGGATATAGTAGTTAATGAAAATACCATCATCAGAAAAAATAATAATTATATTATAAATTCATATATAATAATGATATAATTTAATTGGTATATAAAGTCAGTTGGAGAAAAATATAATTATCTATGAATGATCGTAAGAAAATAATACCATGCTTCTTTCAATGATATAACATGGAGTCACTTTAAAGAACCCATGATTGGAAATTTAGAAACTAAAGATTTTCCAAGATGTGGGGAGGATGTTTTGGAGAGTCTTGGGAATATTTTGGGTTGATCCAAAGGCTTAGAATGAGCGGGGATGATAAAGGTTCAAGGGTTCCTTTTATAATTGAGAGAACTGGAATTTTGTAATAATAAAATGAAAAAAATTATTCACAACTAAAATGTTAATATATTACAACAAATGTCATTCTAGGGTCAAAATGGGTCAAATAAATGATACCAAAATAGTATGACACTTATTTTAAACATGTTTTATAAACTTCTACATTACACTTTTTAACATTAACATTTTGGTTTTATCCCAGGTAACAAATTTTTAACAAATTAAAATATATTTTAATAAAAATATACAACTCTCCAACCTAAAAAATTAGTCTTATATGAATACTAATTTGTTATAAATGTAATATAATTAATTTTTATAAGTGTTTTAAAAATTAAATTAAAATTTTAAACTATATAATTTTTTAAATCCCCATTGAGAAAAATATTCCCATATCTATGAAAAAAATGTATTAAATGTATAACCAATTTTTAAAAAATATATAATTTTGATTATAATTTACCTATTTAATTAAGGAATATGTTTCATACATTTTAATTTTATACATATATATTAATAATTTTATAATGGAGTTAATATTAATGACAATTATATTTCGCAGAATTAAAAAAAATATGTTTTATAAATATCAAAAACATACCTTCTGTGAAAAATATTATGAATAATAATATTATGAATATTTTTTCAAGTTATATTTCTATAATTTACAAATTTAAATTTAAATAAATTCACTAAAATAGCGAAATTTAATTTTTTTTTTGAAAAAAGAATTTGTCATATAATATTTATAAATTTTTATTTAATATAAATTTTTAATTAAACTCATTTTAATATTATATTTAAAAAAAATTATAATACATTTTTATTTTACAAAATAAATTTTTTATTGTCTTTTTTAGTTTATCATTATACCATAAGGATGTCATGATTTTTTGTACCCGATAGTTCAATGACAACCATAAAAATTGTTATAAATATTTTAATAAAATGTATCATGGTCTATTTGCGATCAATCCTAAATATGGATAGGCTTTTGATCATAATATATATTTAAGGGGGGAATTTTTAGTTAAAACATGGTTTGTTACATTCCAACCCCGTTAAAAATAATTTCATTCTTGAAATTATATTACATGGAAGTAAAAAATTCAAGGTACTTTTATCTCATCCCATACTAAAGCTCCCACATAGCTTCTCATTAAATTAGATTCCATCATATAACATTGACCATATGAGTTATCATTTTTTGTAATTCCATATAACTTTGTTCCCAAATTTCTTCTAGTATATCTCAATATAAGTTAAAATGATCCAATTATACAACTTCTGAGTTCATTACATGTGTTTCTTTAGTATTTTATTCATCAAAATGTGAAACATGGAACACATCATGTATTTTTTAGAGGTCAGGTTAAAGTGGAAATTAACCCGTTACTTCCCAGACATGACCAAGGAAATCAAAGGGATTGATGTACCTAGGGTCAAAATTACATTTCAACCTAAATATCATAAATACAGAACCATGAATTTTAGGTACATTACCAATTATACAAATATTTGAATTTTAATAACAATAATATTGAGTTTATTGGGGTTTGGAGGTGTTTTGGATTGGTTTAGAGACCTTTTTTAGAGATGCAAAATTTGGGCACTGTTATTAGAAACTATGCCCCATCTCTTGGAAACCATGAAAGGTAGAATAGTGGACACTAGGTTGTTGCATGGTTTGTTCATGGTTTGGGAAAATGAGGTGAGTGGGAAGGGGGAAACATTAATTTCTAATTAGTAATAATTTAATGGTCATAACATGGTTTTTCTATCTAAGTGATCCAACCATTCGATGTGTGGCTTTAAAATTGCAGCACCACTTGGTTAACAGACAGTTTTATAAACCATGTGGCTTATCACTATGGAGAATACATTCAAATTTTAAATTCAAGCATCAAATCTGAATTAATTTCATTAATCTATGTAATTGTCATACTCACTAAATATATATTATTCCTTTTTATCCCTATTCATGAGAGACGATTCCCTTTTCCCTATAAGTGATTCTATGGTGAATTAAAGCATGTTAGCAGACCATATACAATGGTTTGTACACTATCATCCTAGTTTATCTATGATAAAATATTATAATCTTTATTTGAACCATTGATATACTTCACCAAGGATAAATGTATATTGTGTAATTTATATCTTGATGAGATTGATTTGGATATTGTGAAGGTAATGTGGGTTGTGATCAGATCTTTAAGTATCATCTTTTAGATATTTTGATTCCAATTTTTTTGTGATAGGTTTATTGTCTAGTATCACTACATGACATATAAATTAATGTATTAGTTATTTTTAAACAGTAATATAGAAATGTATGATAAATTCATTTGTGATTCTTGAAGGAAACCTTTAATGGTCATGGATTTGTAATTTTATAATAATTGGTGGATTTGAGAAAACTTTCTTTGATTTATAATTTTGAAATTATTATTGCAATTTTTTATTTTGGGATTGATTCAAGTAAAGTTATATCAGAAATTATTTAAATAATAAACATTTAATATGTGTAATGTTTTCGAATTTGAATTTGGTATACATGGTTAGTGTGGGGGCATTCATAAACAAGAACCTATAGAAGGGGAATGTTCAATTTTGGAACCTGGTATTTGTATCTTTGTGATGACATAGTGGATTGATGATAGAATAGTATTGATTATGGAACTGTCACCTCAGCCAGCATGGTTTTTTTGTAGAGACATGGTTATGGGTATTTATAATTAATGATAATTATTTTATGATTTCAAATATTTTCAATGTAAATATTATATAGTATTAGTATAAATTTTTTAACAATCGATTATAATATTTTCTATAAATTATTCTATCATGATTTGTCCTAAGGGAATGAGTTGGGAAGTCATTTGTGAAATACTATTAATTTTTTAATCCCATCTTATTTTGACACTATTGTTCATTTATATATATTTTCTATCAAGACACATTTCATGTCTATGAATTTCAATTTTTCGTGATGTTTCACAATCCAATGGTCATGGCACATGGAGATTGATCTTGGAGATGGTTTGGTGTTACTAGTTTACGTCACATGTGAGTTTTGATTTTGGTGTAATTTTGTTCATCTTAATGTTCGTAATATAGTTTCATCTTGTTCTCAAATATTTTTTTATCTTTTTTTATGTTTTGAATTTTATTTTTTTTCTAATGCGTCATATAAAGGTCTGGTTTGTAAATCCATGTTTAGTTTGGATATCTTTATTTCAAAGGGAAAAATATCCCCCAAATTTTATTATGACCCAAGAAATTTAATCCAAGACTATGGTGTATTAGGGATTTCACTTAAGGCCCAGAATCACACTCATAACTTCTCAATCCAATGAGGATAGACAAGATGTTTCAAATGGTATCAACTTTTTTCAATCCTTTATTTGTAAATGGTATAAGTCTTGAGCAGCATATCTATCTTTTTTGGAAAAATGATATCATTATTTTTTATTTCTTGAGTTGGGTTCGATTAAAGGTGATAAGATCACCATAATGTGAAAATTTTATAATAAAAATATGTTGATAAATGTTTTTATCACGATCAAGTTACCAAGGTGTTTAGGTTCAAATGTGCTTATAGATAGATCTAGCTGTACAATCACATCATCATCATTGGTTTAACTGACATGAGATTATTGGAATACATTTATAGTGAGACTTACCACTAGTACGACATCGTTAACTATAATTTAATGGTTTAAAGTATGGGAAAACTGCTGATTATTTAAAATAGTGAAAATGGTTTATATTGAAAATAATGGTGATTGGTTTTAATTGATTGATTAAAATGATGATGACTATTGAATTGTGGAATGAAATTATGTGACATGTGTTGATGGAATAAATTGGAATTTCTTTGATTATAGTTGTTAATGATAATGAATAAATATATTTTTTCATGTTTTAGTGAACGATATAATGGATCCATTGTAGAAATCATCCAGATGAGGCTACTAAAAACATCATTTCACCTAAACTGTAGGTGAACAATCTAATATTCCCAAGAATGAAAAATGATTTTTATTCCTTATATATGGATAATCCAAATACTAATCCCTTGAATTTGGACCATACAATTAAGTTCCAAAATAAGAAATCACCCATCTTTTGGGTGGATTCTATGCAGAAAAAATTAGAACTGTAGTAGAATGGGATCAATTGAGTCTTTTATTTCCTTGGAACAATATAAGAGATAAAATTAATTTTGAAAATGTAAATTCTGGATTATTTGGTATGCCAATTTTCGGAGTTAACAGTAATAGATAAATTGGTCCAATGTATGAAATTGTAGGATTTTGAGGAAGTGTTAAACATGAATCTCTATCCTTATAAAATTAAGATTTATAGAATGAAAAATTTATTCATTTTGAAGAAATTTACCCTTGTGGTGAAATATTATGTGATAAATTTATGAATTTAGTTTGTCTTTTCCTGGATGTTGCTGATGGACTGTCCTTGAAGGAATACAATTTTTCAGTCTATATTATAATAAGATATTAACCAAAATCTTATCATTATATTTCTGAAAAATAATACAGAGATGACTAATAGAGTGAATGTGGAAGAAAGAAATATATTCGGAAATATAGTTTGAGGGAGTGTGTGCATTCTAGTAATAACATTTCGGAATAGTAATGCTAGTAACAATTAAAAGAGGAAATCCTACATCCATAGTGGTAGTACACCTCATAATCTGACCGTGGGATTAGTAAAAAACATCACAGTCAGAAAATTATTCAAAGATGTTTTCAGTGTGGTGTTTTAGACCATATAAAGTGATATTTTATGACACCCCTAGAGCATGACAAAATTTGAACCATATGGAATTTCATCATCACTATTGTCACATGGCTCAAATTTTTGGTTTTATATACACATGTAACGTCTCTCAAACATCATATGGATCAATGGAATGATTATAATATAATAATTATCATAATAAAAATACAGTGAACCTAAGACATTATAGGAACACAATGACTCTTCAACCACAATAAATCTCAATAGAGTACTTTAGGTAAATATAATTTTACTAATCAATTGTATAGATCATATAAAGAGATTTAGATGATCAATTTGGTGTTTTAAGGTGAGACTTATGATTTATTTGACTTCTACCCTTTTGTATGATTTTTGGGATAAAAGAACATCACACTCACTTATTTATTATCTTATTATTGATCATATTTTATTATGTTGAGATGACTCTTTCTATATTATAACATCAAACTCCTCTTGCAAGATGCAAATTCAGAGAACTTATGTGTAAATATTGTTCTATAACCATCAAGGGGGATAAGATTCTTTGGATTTATGTATGATTGATATGTATATTTATGAAGCTATTTTGGGTAAGTATTTCATGCCATTTTTCAAGGCCCATATCCACTCTTATCCATAATGTTTAATTTCATATCAAGGAATGGAATTGAGAATATTTTTAGAAGATATTTGGAAACACATTCTAGTAGATACTGACTTTTGGAACTTTTATTTTAAAATATATATTATTATTTGGAAGTAATTACTTAAGAATATATGTATATGACTGGGAATAGGGAGTTTCCTAGTATTTTAAAAAAAATTATTATCTTTTCCATGATTATTTATCTTTTATTCCATCCAAAAAATTAGTGGTGTATATGATTGACCAACTAAATAAGACCATTCCTATCTCACTTCTGTCTTATAGGATATAACCAAAATAATAGATGGAATTTAATGCATATTTAGAATAATTTGACCAAAAGGTGTTCATTCGAACAATATTTTCTTTATGGGAATCATCAGTCCTAATTGTGATGAAATCATTTGGAACCCTTATATTTTTGAATGATTATCTAAATCCTAAAAATGTTTTGAAAATGAATAAATATCATATTCAATTCATTGGAGATCCTTTTGGTCAATTATAGAGATACTAATGGTTTTATAAAATTGAAATATTTTTTGGGGTACAGTAAATGGGATTTTGAAAGTAGGATAGTAATAATATAGATTTAAGAAGAAGTTATGGACATTATGAGTATGATTCAGGACTTTTCTTCTTTAGAATACGCCAATTATATTTATAGAATTATAAGATTTAATATATCTAACGTATATAGATTCTTTTAGGTTTCTGTTTTTATGACATAATTTGGTATTCTAGTAATAGATGGGAACTTGAAAAGACATGGGTATAGTGTTGGTTATCTTTGGGAGAATAGTTTTTATTCCATGTTAACAAAGTTTGATTTTTGGAGGAAATAGGTACATTTCAATTTCCATTTCAATTCTAGAAAACCGATTATATGGATCCAAAAATGATGGAATCTTTTATATCATGTAAAACACCCAATAATTACTTTTAAATATGTGTTATAATTGGATTTCCAGGATACTAAAATTGATTTGAATGTGAATTTTCACATTTGGGATCATTGATGATACATTTGATAAGGGAAGGTGTTCATTTAAAATAGATAAATGAAGAGAAAATAACTTTCAGGAAAATGATTTTAGACATACATTAGTTCAATTACATAGATTTTCAAAGTATATATAGGGAAATTTATTCTTTTGTGACTCATTTGGACGTGAATTGGGTTGTGTTCTCATATATGGTGACTATGTTTTTTTATAGCTCTCTACAATTATGGGATCATGAGGAAATTTATTCAAAAAATGATATTGAGTTATATGTAGTATTTTGTTCTTGGAGAAACATGAATCATTATCTCATTGGTTATAAATTCACTATTTTATAGATCATCAATGTTTAGAATATATTTTTTCATAATGTGATTTGAATATGAGGCACCACAAATGGATGGGAAATCTGAAGATATATGAATTTGACTTAATGTAAATACAAGGTAAAGGGAACCGTTTATAAAAGGCATTGATAATGAATTAATATATTTTATTGGATAAGGAGGATTCATTCTTGTGGAAACATATGGTATTCATATTGGATAAGAATACAGATTTCTCTTACCAAGGTGATGTTTCCATTTTCATTCCAGTTGTGATTGATTCAGATTTGGCTGATAATGTTACAATTTCTCATACGTCTAATCCAGATAGTGTTACAATGAGATCAAAACTGAATGGTGGAGAGATTATTATTTTTTATAAGATGGATTAGAGTTTAGTGTTATGTTTTATAGATCAAAAGGTCATACCATTGTCTTATTATGATAATAATATTAGTTAACTCTAGAAATCATTATGGACTATTGTTTATGGAATATATTAGATTAATATGGTGTTGATATTATAATTTATGTGGGATTTCATGATATTTTTTTAGAGAGTTTTGTATTACGATACCTCACCTATGAAAATGTAAAGGTTGAGCATCAATGATAACAAGGTATGTTACAGTCCATATTGATACCCATGTGGAAATGATAGTATATTGAACTGAATTTTTTAAATGTAATTCCAATGAAGTTTATGGAACATTATTATTTATGGGTTATAGTTGGTAAACTCACAATTTCACATCACTTAAACACCATTTGTGTAACAAATATGGTGGAATTCATTTCAATACTCTACACTTACGATATTGTAATGACGTGTAAGATTCTAGTCATGATTCAATCTAACTATGACCTCAGTTTTTTTTTTCATTTTATAAATCCTTATTAAAATCTTTTAGAGAATATTTGACTATAAATATGTATATTCATCTTTAAATGAATGGAAAATCCTTAGGGAAATCTATATAGTTTAGGACATGTATTGGGATTGTATTGTGGATTTTGTTTCCTATTTGGAAGAGAATATACATTTAGTGGAATTATAATATAATTATACTTATCAACCCTCAAGACATATAGATAATTTTGAAGCATCATATGTTCTTCCATGTAATTTTAAACTTTTGTGGTGGAAATTGGTGGAACATCACAAATTGGGCCTTTATGTTTTTAAAAGATTTTTTTCCATTTTCGATAAAGTAATGTGTATAATAAGATAACGTAAATATCTAGAATAATATCTATCGAATGGTTTTTCATGGGTGTTTGGCATAATTGTTTTGGTGTTAATGAATTCAGAGAAATGAACATGTAAAAAGTGTGTGTTCCATTGGGACACCTGGTAGTGGAAACCATGTGATGACTTTGGGGTTAGATGAGATACCTCTTCTTATAATAAATTATTTATCCATTAGTTAATGGGTTTTATGTGGATATATGGTTATAGTTATTCAAAATAAATTAGCATGTTTTGATTATTAGAAATGTTTTTACTGAAAATTTTAGTTGTTTTGATATATAAAATTTAAAATTCTTTAAAATAATTTCATATAATTCAGGATAACACATCTTTCCCTAGTAGTCTGAGTTGGGAATTAGTTGCATAAATAATGAAGAGATTAGAATCTCCCCCTGCTTGGGAATTGTTTTTCATTAGCTGATATCATATATCAAGAAATAGGTAAATGCATGGTATCTTAGTTTTTTTATTAATGATTCTTGATAACGTGCACATGTCATATATAGTTGTTGATTGAATAAGGTCATGTTTTTTGGTTGAATAGTCTATGGATTTTTTTGTTATATGGTTTTTATCAATTTTATTATATATTTTGTATTAAATAAGTACTCAACTATGTTTTATTAGATTTTTTATGTTTTGAGTTTGGTTTTGTATGCATGTGTCATATAATGGTTCGGTTGGGAATTATCTTTTTAGTTTGGATGTTTTATACTTCAACTGTAAAATAATCCCCCAAAAGATCTTGGGTATCTTTTCACTTATTACAAAAAATTTCTGACTTGGGGATGACTCCTATTTCTTATAAGCACACACATAACTTCTCTAGACAATATGTCTCGAAGGATGTTTCAATAATCAACTTGAATAGATAATGATGGAGAAAAACTGTATCCCCAACATCAAATTAGATATGTCATATATGATTTCCTTCATATCTATTCCATTGCAATATTAATTCTATTTTAATTAATTTAATGGTTTATATAATTTAGTTCATTTTAAGGATACCTTCTGGAACTATGAAAATCACCACTCATATTTCATTTATGTATGTTAGAATCTATGATCTCTTCCATTGGATGTCCATTTATATTTCTATCTGAATACATGAATGGAAAATATTTTAAGATAAGAACACAACCATGGGGAATTCTTGATCCTAATGTACATGGAATTAAATTGGGATTGTTCTAATCATATCCTTTAATGTTTTAATAATCCTCTCATACTGACTATCTTTATGAGGGGATAAGTGGTGTTGAGTTTGATATATGTCCCTAATTATATTTGGATAGCACTCCAAAACCTCAAGTTAAACCATGTATTCTTGTCATATATCAGTGTGAGTTGTACGAAAGTCCTCCATAGCACACCCCTTATGTATGTCATGGATATTTATTTGACAATGAAATCATCTTCAATATAAATAAAATTAATTAACTAAGTATAGATGTCTACTATAACCCAGATATAATTACATCCCTTAAACATTTATGTGATCCATATGATGAAATCCATGTAAATCAATCCCATCTATATAATTTTATTATTAATGGTTAAATCATTCCCTCAGATTTTTTTCATTTTTACTTTGTTGGAATATGATGCATCTATATTATTATTCCATGCTTTACCATATCATGTTATCTCAAAAAAAAAATTTCACTGTATATACAGACTCCTTCTTAGTACGTATATATGTAGATAAGGATATACCATGAGAATAATCCAGAATTTCCCATAGAATTATTGGTTTTTAAGGGAAAAAAATCAAGAAACAAAAAACATATCATCATCATTATCAAATAAAATATCTGGAATACTAACTACCATTTTTCTAGTTTTGCATCATCATACTCGGATTAATGTATCATCACATAAATGGATATTTGTGAAATGATTTTGGAAATAAATTATTTCTCCATCCATCCTTTACGATCACAGATTCCTCTTTTTTGAATCATTATATATTTTTCCCTTTTTAATTGTTATCATTTTTTAGATAGAATGTAAATTCCTAGTGATTTCATTGTCCACATTGTTTATTTTTTCAATGTGGTAGTGTATTGAGAAAACATTTACCTTTTTCACTTTTTTCAATATCATTTAGTGAATTTTCAACACTTGTTCTGTGAAAATATTTTTTAATATCTTATTTTTTATATAGATATAAAAATTATTCTCATGGAGATGTGGTTCAGATATTTAGTACATAAATAATAGTACCTCGATATACAGATCATGTGATAGGTAGTTCTATAAAAATGTCATTTACGCACAAGATTCATAAGAATTTATTTTATTATTCTAGATAAGAACACTTCCAAAACAATTATTGAAGCATCATTATATATAAAATTTTTTATTTACTATAGGGTAGTGTAAGTTTGAATTTATTGACCAATCTCTTCATCAACTCCATGATGCTTTTCTCACATTCAATTGTACATAGGAACTTGATTCCCTTCAGTGTCAATTTGGATAGTGGATTAGATAATCATGAGACGTTTCTAATAGTTTGTATTTAGTATCTATATAATCCATGAAAAGTCGACATCTTTATCACATAAGTTGGTATGGAATATTTTTAAATTTAATTTGTCGTTTATGTGTCCATATATATACCCTCACTTTTGATAACATGATCTAATAAGGACACTTCTTATAACTAAAATTCACATTATCAAAACATAACATATAATTTATCCATTCATAGGGTCTTTATCATAGTTATAAAATTATATTATTATTATTATTTTTTCTTAGTATATAATATAATATCAACAATAAAGTCAACCAAAAGCTTCATATTGTAATCTACGTAAACTCTTTTCATCTAATACATAATGACACTAGAATAATTTGTACTACCAAATTGCATCATTAATGATTAATAGTTTCCAAAACCATTTTATAAATTTTCTTGGGTATATCTGATTCGTACATTTCATGCATAGAATTTATATATTAAATTAATTTATTTTTTTAAATAAATTTTTCATGATGACTAATATATCATTGTTTGATTCATTCTAGGTATGATTAAATAATTTTTTGGAAATTATTTACAAGAGAAATATAATTCAATATTATTATCATGATAAGTGTTTCAACAAATATGGGTGTCCATGAGATATATTTTGTGATATGATATGATAAAATAGGTTGAAGCTATGTTTAATGATTTGGAAAAGAATTATTGTCACTGTGGATGTCAAATTCATTCCATATGGACTGAAAAAAATAATGAAGTGAAGAAAATATATGAAGAAAAAAACGTTCAGGGAATGAAATGAAAATTCATGGGATAAACTATGTCCCATGACATGAACTGGAAAAGGCATTCCATGTATATGATAATTATTTGGGAAATTTAATGGATACTGTAATTTTTAAATTAATACCTCCATGAATTATCGGTATTGACTCTAGAGGAAATTAATGAAAACATTAGTGGAAAAATAAAATCCAACTTAAGTACTATTCAATTATATATATTATTAATATAGAGTTCAAAAATTATGATTCATTTAGATAAAAAATCCTAGGTAATAATGATGAGATTCTCTAAATTCATCTACCAATTCCTTATCTTGGATTTTATTATTCATTTATTTTCATTCCTCAATCCCACTCACTCCCTCGTGAATCAAATGAGGGGGTTACCCCAGATATTTTTCTATGTGATATAGATAATGGGGGATGTTTCATCAAACATTATTATATTTTTCCCATGTTATGTGATTCAATAATTGTATTCCATTCCAATTACATAATTATACGTATCTCATAACTATTTATTTATGTATCTAAAAAAACCATATTAAATTGAGAAACTAATATCACAATATTATGCATAACCATTGAATTTTACAGGTTCATTCTGATTTACAATGATATTATTCCAATTTATTTCTTTAAAACTATAAATCAATCATCAATTGGATGAATAAAAATTCTATATGAAGGAGGGGATACTAATACAACACATATTCCCCATCATAAATCTAAAAGTAATAGATACAAATCAAATTAATTTATTAATTCATTATTTCCTGAACCAAAAATATACCAAATCCCGGCATGCATTATCTCTGTTGATTTCATAAATACTATCTACATTCTTCACCCTCATTTTTAAAATAACTTCAATGAATCATTTTCTTAAATTTTTAAAATCTACTGGATGAGTTGAATATGTTCAACCATTAATTGTCTTCTATCAAAATTTAAATATATTCGTTACAAATTTTTTTAATCTTTTATAAATTATAAACATTTCTAAAACAAATGGTAACCAATGACACTCTATAGGATGAAAAATTCATAGATTCATGTCTAGGAATGGAGACCATGTGGATTCAGATTTTTTTATATTTTCATTGTAATTTATCATTTTATTATTTAAATTTCAATATTAACACATAGTAATTTTGTGTGTTAATATCATATTTGAATAATTAATGAATGATTACCACTAGTGAAAAAAGAAAAATAGATCCTTGGATTTTACCTCAATCCAAATCAATGCCTAAGAAAAGAAAATGCAATAACATTGCCTAGCGTAGAGTGGAATTAACATGTCTTCGTGGTACCTTAATGAGATTCGGGGATGAGAATACTTGATGATTATGGGGTGATTCCAAATATAGGATATGAATTAAGTGTCTTTTTCTCCACCAATCATAGAACAACATTTTCATATAAAACATAAAATCATCTGGATGATCTTGAAAACAATTTAATTTTCCAAAATACCACATGAAGATATAAATCCTCATTTATTTTGATTTCCCAGGCTATGTATAAAATTTTATTTTATAATGAATAAAGTTTATTCATAGAACCTAATATTTTTCTATATTAAATATAATATAGAGTTTGAGAATAGATATATAGAATTTCTTCCCATTACATGAATACATGGGATGAGTTGTCATGATTAATTTTCACTCACATCATCCATTATTCTATATCCATAGACATAGGGGTAAATATTTAAAATTTTAACTAGTTTGAAGATGAATCACTTTAATATATTTTGGAATATTTCAATGACACGACTAGAAAATTATCATTTCATGACATTGATATATGATTATTAATCTACCCCTTTTATGATGGGTTTTAATAATGGAATATATTCATCATAGTTTCCTAAATGGGTGGATCATTGATGGAAAAATAACATGAAGAGAACTATAATCTAATAGATAATATTAAAAAAAATCGTGTTTAATGTTAATCATAAATAACCCAAGGGATATGGTTGAACATGGTTAATAATACTTATATTGTCATCCAAATGGATTCCATGACAAGGAAGATGGATACAAAGATATATCTCAAAAATCCCAATATTTTTTAAACCAAAAATGAAAATTATATTTATTTTAATAGAAAAAATAAATTTTATGGGGGGAGGTCCCTACAAATAAAAGAAAAAATGGACCAACCATGTTCATATGGCTACCCAAAAAAACCCTTCAAGGACCATCTATCTCAAAAGAGGTACATTCAATTGAAGACACATTGGCCACATTTTTTAGCATAATTAATGATGTAATGGGTTATATAAATGAAGACTCGGTGAGATAAAAGGACAAACTATGAACTTTAGAGATTCATGTTTTCTAATTAAATAATTAACTAAGAGATTTTAAGATAGTTGTTTCACTAGGAAACAGTAATGTTCACCCAAGTGGCGATTTTTATAATATAACATTAAGAGGTGGAAAATTCACCAAGGAAATCAATAATGAAATTATATTACTGTAGTAAAAATATGATGAAAATGAATTATAATAGATTTAAAATAAGAATACATATTGATATAATGAATAATAATTAACGAAACATCACCTCTATTAAACCCATGTCTACTATTTTCAGATATGGAATACATTTAAAACATTAAATTACAAAATTCCATGAAATATTTATAAAATTACAAATTAATATTACATTTATAGAATCCATTTCTAACATTTGAACTTACCTAATGTTTATGAAATACTATGTAACAAAAAAAGAATGATTGACGATATCAGAATAATATAACAGATGATAAAATTATCTAATGTGGTTTTAATATACAAACATAAGAAGTAACAGGACCCAAGTAGTTTTGAAATTCCTATTTTTATTAATTATTATAAATTTAGAAAATTAAAATGTGAGATAGTTTCATATTTCAATATAATATCACACACCACATTCAAAATCATTGTTCTTGAGTCCTTTAATATCAAAAGAGTTGTAATTGAAATACGATACCTGATAGTGAAATATGGATGAGGACATAATAACGATATTTTGGCCAAATTTTAAATATTTATTTATCCCATTAAATTTCTGGGGCATGATATGGAAGTTGATATTCCACTTCTTATTCATGGGATACCAATTCAAGTGATTGGAGGGGAGATTTTATTTGTATAATTTGGTGTGTTGTGTCTAGGAGTGGGTAGTGAGAATTTTAGTTTCGACATATACACTGAAATTAAGTATTGTGATTCCATGGAAGGTGAAATTAAAGAAGATGATATGAATGATATTTAAGAGGATAAAATTAAAAATAACTTGTTCTATGTAATATAAAATCTCATGAATAATGATTTAATGTTAAAACCAAAAGTGAAAGGATTAGAGATAATTTTATAGGTGGTGGGGGAATAACACCAATAAAAATCATTGAAGAATGAAAATGGGTTGGGATTGTTAAAAATGATGCATGGTTTTCCTGGAATGAAAAAATTGGGTTATAGACCAAATAGTGGTCAAAAAGGTTCTACCTATGGTAAGAATAGAGTAATTCTTTGATGAAGAAAGAATTACAATATTAATGGAATGAGAATAACTGAGGTCATTTTGGACACCTAATAGGTAAAATCTTTTCAATCATCCACAAACTGATATTAAAAAGTTATGGTTGTGCCAATGTTATTAAATATATCATTAGGGAGGAAAATTTTTTTTTTTATGAAATTTTAAATTATAATTTCGAATAGGAACTCACCCATAAATCATTCAAAAATTATTACAAAAATGAATCCACCATTGCCAAAAAAAATTCATTTTCATGACCAAATTGAAGGAAATGTAAAACAATGATGCCTGATGAAATTTATGTTGAATCTTGTGGAATATACATAATGTGTGAAAAACAATTTGCATTAGGTACGTATTCAAGACCTAAAATCAATGTTCATGATGTGAATTGATACCACCAAAACCTATACAATCCATTTTGAATCAGTAATAAAAGTGTATTATGAGTCTCAATTTATGATTATATTTTTCCTGTAATATTTTATATTTTTTAGAGAATTTAACAATATATTTTATGTCATACATTATATATTTTATTAACCACGGATATTTGATTAAAAAATAATTATATAAATTAACATTAAATGATTTAAATTTATTTTCCATAAATTTTAGTGATAAAAATTCTAGAAGTAATTATTATAGGTGAACATCAAAATTCATTGTTCATAAGACTTCATTTTGGTACACTTTTAAATTTTGGAAAATGAAATATTTCAAACATTTCGATGGCCATAAATTTTTTTTATCTATGTTAATTAATATCATCATTCATATAAATATATATGAGTTATTTTCCCATACATTCATCTAATTCTCGAGTATGTTTTTGATCATAATATTTCCCATTTTTAGTATAATTTTTAATTAAAACTCATGATTTATTACTTCAATAACATAATTTTAAAATTTTTTAATCTATGATTATATAAATTATTTATTAAAATTATTGAGAAATATTTATTAGTATCCCTTATCCAATAATATAACCATAAATTAATCCCTCATAAACCCATAGAAGAAAAAACTTACTTATTAAGAAGGATCTATTATTGAAATATATTTTTCCTTTCATACCCAACACTAAATATTTTTCTTCATTATTAAAAATGATTATTAGAATAATGGTGTCATGGTGGAATGGAGGAGTATTCTTATTATGATATGTGTAGAGGATCTTTCAAGTAAATCATGGTGAAGTCTAATAATTTTGAAACAATATACACAATACTCACACTCATGGAAAAAGTGTTTATGTATGGTGAAATTCAAAAAGAACCATTTCAAGACTGTTGATCAAATTATAATTAAAAATAATAATATTTTTGTTATATTAAATGGTTTTTAGGGGTGGTTGTGATATTATTCCAATGTAAGGATTCTGAAAAAAGAGAAAAAATGTAGAAAATAACAAAATACGATATTTATTTCTGTAAAATTCATTATTTCATGTTCCTTTGTTCCAAATTTTTAGGGAAAAGGGTGGAGAATATAATAAATGATATTTTGATTTATATATTTATCATTATCAATCAATGTACATTATTGGAAAATTCCTTTTTTAGATTTATTATTTTCACATCAATTGCATTACCACCCTGAAGCCTCATTGTAATTTCCACCAAATGATGAATCTCTCATTTTTATTTATGATTTTTTCTCTATGTTGTATAGTATGTAAATTACTATCAAGATTGTTGTAAGAAGAATTATTTAAGGAATGAGAGTGAAATATATTTATATTTTTACCAAGATGATGATTGGAAAAAATTTAAAGTTACTTAAAATCAATGTGGCAAGAATATTGATGTTGAATTAAAAAAAATGGAAGAATGAGTATTCAAGTAAAATTAAAATGATAATATTTAAATTTTATTTTTGAATTATTTATTTGAAAATTAGGGAGTTAATGGAGTTTTATTTTATATAGACCAAAGATTTATTTCCCCAATTTGGAAATTGATTTTGTTAACATTTCATTTAATGAATGGAAGGGTGAATGTCCTTTTTATTATGAATGATTTCATTCCTAAGAAATCCTTAAAAAATGGGGTTAATTTATACTTTATATAATGCATACATTTTGGGATGTTGAATTAATTTATTTTTTATTTAAATTATAATTCATAATACTACATCACTATATGATTCATTCAGGAATGGATAAAACTATGGTAAAAACCCAGTTATAAGAGCCGCGAAGAGGTGGCTCGTACTCGATTGGTCACGTGCCCTTAAGCGCATTTACCTAAATTCCAAAGGCTTCTGAAAAGTAGTGAGGGGCTTGGGTAAGATACAGGGGATACTATTCCCTCATTGTAAGAGTAACACAACTAATTTAAAATAGGTACCAATTGCACAATCTGTAAAAATATAATAAGTAAATAGAAAAAGTAGTAATCAACTAGAGCACAAAAACATATAAATATATATATAAATGATGCATGATAAAATTTTCTAGGACGGCAGCCAAACAAATCACAATGCTAAAATAAATTAATAAACAAAAATACATAAGAAAATAATGTAAACAGCTCCACAACATCACAGTCCTCAGCTTGGTCCCATGCTCCCGAGCTCCAAAGCAATCCAATACCTGAAGTAGAAGGGTATTTTACCTTATCTAATCCTACAGTAATATAATTTAATTGGGAACAAAATCATTACCCAAAAAGGGTGTGAAAAAAATCATATTAGTCAACCTCCCAAAGATCATTGCATAATTTTAAGTGAATTTATATGGCATGCAATAAGAAAAAATGAAAAAATGAACACAAAAGTACTCAAAAGTAAATAGTCCTATAGTTTCATTTATAAACATTTACATTTATGTATTTTATCATCCAAAAAAAAATACAAGAAACCCTCTGGTTAGATCTCATATCCTAACCCATTTGGTTTACAATGCAAGAGAAGATATATCAAAGACTCTCGAAGGAAGCACTCACCATCAATTCACAATTTAGTCATGTCTGGTGAATGACTTTCCAAGGAAGCACTTTACCTTCAATTCCCACTATAGCCTTTTAATGTTATCCTACTGGAATGCTGAGGAAACACTCAATTTCAATTTCTACTGCATACATGTAACGTAAAAATAGACCATCTATGTGGGTACTCAACATCAATCCTCCATACGGTCTCACAGGATGATAATTAAAACAAACACTCAAGGAAAGCCCTCAATGTCAATGTCCCCTATTGTCTCACTACACTAGGTTCCTGTTTCCCCATGTAATAAAATCGTGCACAAATGATAATTAGAAACCAAATTAAACGTCATTAACTACTTGGCTAAAATACTACAACATATCATAGCTTTCAAATATTAATCACTCCACCCAACAATACTAGGAATGGAAATCAAGAACCAACCTAACAATTGAGGCTATAACTAATATCCAGACACATGAAAAAATGTGAAAAACATCCATATCATATAAAATATAAACATATTATCAAAAAATTATCTACTATCCAATGAAACAATACATAACAGTCAAATAAAATGGCTAAATCCATAAACACCCAATACCCCAAAAAAGGGTATTGGGTTCTTTTTCACTTACAACCCAATGACTAACTACAGAAAGGAACAAAAAACATTCCTCGGCATCGTGAGATATATATACATGAACCTAAGGGCTTGAATAGCTCTAGAACGCCATAGAAATACAAAAAAACTTAAGGAGTTTAACCAAGGATATCTTGTGGAAGAGGAGAAATTAGTAGATGATGTTGAAGAAAAAATGGGAACCCAAAGATGCGCTTTAATCACAATCAACAGTGGTCGATTCGTAGAATGGACGACGCGTCGGGGGCTCGGAGAATATCTACAGTCGAACGAAAGGTCCTGGTTGAGATAGGTCGAGAAGAAGTGTGTTTTGTCTATAAGACGCAACCTTGGTTTGTTTAATGAAAAAAAGAAGGTACACAGTGTTTTCCTTAAAAGTACACGACATGTACTTTCCTTTTCTAACATTTTCTTTAGGTAGTCTCTAGGACACCACACACGACCATGTACTTATAAATACATGGCGTGTACTTCTGAATTATTCTGAAACTCCACATATTCCTCAAAGACAACAAGAAAATAAATGCATACCTAAAGAGAGTATTCGGGTTCTAAAAAACTTCCCCCGTAAAAATCAACCCAAATACTTCCATTCAAGACCACATAGAAGTAGAAACCTCAAACAACTCTAGCCACTACGATCGTACATCGGCCTCGCTCTCCCAAGTATCTACTAGTACATTCTTGTGCTGCCATAGCACTAATAGCAAAGAAATAGACCAGCCATAGAGAACCTTCTCACTTTGACCAAAAATCTGGATAGGATACTCTTCGAAAGATTCATCCACCTCAAGCTCATCCTCCTCAGGTAGGGAAACATGAGACGGGTCTAAGAAGTCACATCAATTCTGAGGATCGTGGAAAACATCATGCATAGACCAGTATATTTGAGGTAACTACAACTGATAGGTAACCGACCCGACTCTTCCCAAAACCTCAAATGGAAAGACATATCTTGGTGAAAGAATACCATGTGTCTTTATCCTCATGTGTCCCAACCTTAGTGTGGCACAAATGAAAACCTAATCTCCGAACTCAAACTCTAGAGGTCATCTCCGTCGATCATCATAAGACTTCTTTTGTGACTGTGTCATAGACATCATCATCTGAATCAAATCTTTGTTCTATATGGTATCTTGGACAAGTCACGGTGCTGGTATAGCTACCTCTCCTGCCTCCAGCTAGCATAAGGGTAATTGTCATGTCCTACTGTACAAATCATCATTTGGTTCCATCTAAATAGATGCTTGAGACTATTATTGTATGAATAATCCTCAATAGGTATGTGACTTTCCCGCGAACCTAAAAATTCCTAGATGCATGACCGAAGCATGTCCTCAATCACCTTAATCGTATACTCGGATTGGAAATTTGTCTAGGGATGGTAAGTTTTACAAAGATGTACCAGTGTACACAAAGACCTCTGAAGTCCCTGCCAGTGCATAGAAATAAAATGGGCATCCCAATATAAAACAATGGAGGGCGGAACTCCATGTAAGCATACAATATATCTGATGTACATCCTTCCCAACTCATTAAAACTGGTGGTCTCCTTAAATGGAAATATGTATGCAACCTTCGCAATTTTTTCAATGAAGACCCATACTATATCATTCCCTCAATGTAACCTTGAAAACCCTATCACGAAATCCATTGCTATATCATTCCAATTCCAATAAAAAATGGATAACTGTGGTAAATTCCTAGCTGGTCACTGATGCTCCACCATCACCTGCTGACAGGTGGAACACCTCATGAAAAATCCTGAAACATCTCCCTTCATATCTGGCCACCAATATCAATGGGGAAGATCATGATACATCATTCTGAAACCAAGATGAACTACTCAAACTGAGTAATGAAAATCTCACATCATATCCTCTATTATGTCTACAAGAAATCACTCGCATCAATGAAATTTAAATATCTCATCCTCGCCTACTATCTACACATGAATATGTTCCTCTCCAAAATCACTCTCTTTTAGGACCTGGTCTTCATAATTTAAAACCTGATCATTTGCACTCGATTGATTAGAGTAAAGGTAATGACTACAGAAGAAATAAATGTCTACCCCTGATTGTCGTGCATCTCCAAATGCATCTTAGAGAATATATCCATTAGCTACCACTTACTATTGTCCTCCTGAACTACCTGTATCTAAGTCTTCCTGCTCAACGCATCAGCCACAACGTTGCCTTTCCCAGACATGTAGGCAAGCTCAATGTCAAATGACTAATGGAACACAACCCACCTTCATTGTCTCAAATTCTGATCGAGCTAAGTGAAGATATATTTGAGACTCTTATGGTCGGTGAAAACCACAAAATGCTCTCCATGAAGATAATGTCTCCAAAAGTGTAAAGCATGATCAACTGTGGAGAGCTTGAGATCAAGCATTTGGTAGTTACTCTCATGTGGTCTCAACTACCAAGACTCATACAGAACGACTCCTTCTGTATGCATAATAACTTCTCCAAGCCCAATACCTGATGCATCACATTATACAATATATATATTTTTTGGATCTAGCAACACTAGTATCAGTTTTGAAGTCAAACTCCATTTCATCTCATGAAAGGGTGACTCACAAGAATTTATCAACAAGTACATTGCACCGTTCTTTGTTAGGCCCTTCAGTGGTGCTACAAAGCGTGAAACGTTCTGTATAAAGTGCTCGAAGTGACCATCCATCCCTATAAAACTACATAACTCATTGAAATTCATTGGATTCCCCATGTAAACTATTGATCCCACATTCTCTAGGTATACTAATACTCCTGTCTCTGAGATAACATGACCGAAGAAGTGAATTTGGTCTATCCAAAAGTGGCATTTTGAGAGCATATCATATAACTGAATCTCATTTAGTGTATGAAAAATATTCTCAAGTATTGTCGCATGGTCGTTTCGAGTATGAGTGTAAATAAAAATATCATCTATAATAACCACCATGAATGAATCCAAGTATGTATAGAAAACTCGGTTAATCAGTGCCATGAAAACCACTACAGCATTCGGGAGACCGAACAGTATAACCACATACTCGTATAGACCATACCAACACAGGAAGGAAATAAGTTGTATATTTGATAGTCTAATTCCCAAATTATGATAACCAGATGTCAAGTAAATCTTCAAGAACACTTGGTCTCCTTGAAGCTAAATAAGGAGATCATCAATCCTCAGTAAGTGATATCAGTTCATGAATATCAACTGGAAAAACCTAAAATAATCCACACAATGTATTAGTGTTCCATTCTTCGTTTTCACTAACTGGACATAAGTACCTGAAGGATAAGTTATGGGTTAGATGAAACCCTTTTTCTGAAACTTCTCTGACTACTTCATGAGTTCTTGTAACTCTGGTGTACCAATATTATAATGAGTAATGGACACGGGTGCTGCTCCTGGCCCAAGCTTAATAGAAAGGTCCACCTATCTCTTTAGTAGAATACCTATAAATAAATCTGGAATGACATCCCTATAATGATCCACCACTAGAGTAAAGTCCATACGTGACGTCCCATAGTCATCGAGATACAGACTAGAAAACTGGGTTGTAACTCCTCCCAACCCATGATGCTCAGTTCCTACTCTGCTCACCTGAACATACCATTCACCCGGATGAAAAACAATCATCCCTATGGTGATGTGAAACTCAACCTAAGGTGATAGCAATTGAAAACATCCTGGAATTGAACCAATGATCCCAGTGTGAGAGTGACATCATAGCCCATCATGTCAAAGACATAGAGGTCCCATAAGAAGTGATACCAACCAACCTCTAGAGGGAACTCCATGAACTGATATACAAGATCTATTCATGTCCCCATCAGAATGTTAAACATCAAGTATCATAATAAGTAATGATACAGAGACAAAGGATCTCTATAATTGAAACATATGAAAATCTATGGGATTCCCCTTTATCGAAATGAGCATAAACTAAAACGGAGCCAATGAGGATTGTGCCTCAAATTGTAGAGGGTCCAGTATCCTGCTACTACTACATATGCTCCACTACAATAGTGTAACCTGCAATGTGGCCCTATTTCCCTACATTACCACTCTAAGTTGATCTACCATATTTTTTATGAATACCTGGCGATTGGACACCCCGACCATGACCTCTACCTCGACCTGAACAACCTGGAGAACTCCAATTCCATAACTAATGAGAAATTGGTGGTCCTTATATAGAACAAGGTGTCATGGAAGAACCATTGTCACCAGCTACTGGTGAGAATATCTAATAGAAGAACTGATCATTACCCATCTTGCCGCACGATCGGCACCCCATGGGGTCTCTCTTGCAATGAGGCCTTGTATTCCCGACTCTTCTACAATGGAATCATATGACAACACTGTTTTTTTACTACTCAAACATGATTTATTAGATAAAACATCACATGATACAACAAAGAAGATCGATAGGTTTAGTGTATTTGGGGAATAGGATCATTACATAAAATCCATAAAACATGAAATACAACATCTATATTGAAAAATTCCTTTACATGACCACTACATTCCTTCCCACATAACATTGCATGGGATAACCTGAGGACATGGATAAAAACGGGTGAGATATAAAGCCTAGTAAGGGAGAACACATGGAATAACATGAGAAGTACAATACATGTTAGACAATAGGAATATCAATAGAGAATAATAAAAATATGAACATAAAGGCATGATAAATCATGATAATCATAACATGGAAATGTGGCAACAACACTTTCCATTGAATTATCATGAGCGAAGGCTCATTGCACATGGAGCAACAGTAAATCCTTGTTTCACATAAAGCACGAGTAAACCCTAGTTCCAATTGAATTATCATGAGTCAACACTCATTGAACATGAATTATCATGATACAATACATTACCCAATGCATTGGAGCGCTATAAGGGCGCACCCTTCTTAATCTTTTCATTTCATGCATAAGTGTGCCACATGGATAACAAAACATTGATCCATAAAACATAATCATTTATTCCACGATAACGGAATGTGGAATTTATACATGAAAAATTATAATAAATAAGTAAATGTGCATAAAGGTGAATACTATTGACGGAGAAATGGGCATGGTATTCACTACACAATGGCATTGGCTTAGAAAATTGGTGCGATTTCGGCAGCGTAATGGCGTGACATATGAATTCATAAAAATGGTTGATGAGAGAGAAAGGGGTTTCTAATCATATCTAAATGTAATGTACAGTAAGTAGGTCATATAGATACATTTCCCAACAATTGTAATGGAATTTAGATTCATGGTACAAAAGTATTGCTTGATTGTAAAAGAGGAGAATGAAGTTCCTTTCAAAATTTCGGCATAGTAATGGGTATTCATGGGAGGAATTAAAAGAGAGAAAAAGGGTCTCCCATCATTCATACATAAAAAGGAAAGTCTGAGGGAGGTTCTAAACTATACCCCAACATTCATAATTGAAATTAAAAGGGCAAAACAACTTAAATAAAATTGGACAAAAATGAGAAAGGAAGAAAAAACCCTTACTTGGAATTGTGCTTCCAAAGGCTAGAGAGAGGCTTGTTAGAGGCTCTTGGAAGCTTGGGGAACCTTGGTAGGATTCTAGAGAGAGTAGGGCAGAGGTTGGACGAACTCCAAAGGCTTTTAGTGAGGAGTAAGTGGGAGATTGGGTGGGTTTATATAGGAAAGGTGAGGGAATTCATTATTATTTAGGTTTGGGACCTCTTATATTAAATTAATCCAAACCACAAACCATCCCATGGTTTATTCACATGTTTTTTGAAAAAGGGAAGTGGAAAATAATATTTTATAAATCCAAAGTCCTAACATCATAAAATATTAGGGTTCATTATGTGGAGGTGAGTCACACTCCCATGGAAATTAATTTAAAAAGACAAGCTGTTTAATAAGTCTTGATGGGTCCATTAATGCATTGAAAAGTAATCCAAACAAACCCAAAATCACATTATTTTAATGGTAAAATATATATTGGCCGAACATAAAGATTATAGTATTTTATTACATCACTATTGGGTCATTATGATGTCATAAAACACATTATATATTTAAATGGTATTTAATTTTTACTCAAAAATTTGACTATCTCAGAAAATTATGAAAAATTCACCGTTAGATAATTTCGACATCTTGATACCAAAACTAAAATTTAATTTATCTAAATAATTTTCAAAATGTGTTTGTTTTTATTTTTAAAATAAAAACCGACATTTATCGAAAATTCACAGGTTTTCACAAAAATGGATTTCAAACCTTAATAAAATTTATAATTGCATTCACACAATTATATGATCATTCATATATAATAAAATTAATCTAATAATAATAATAATAATATTTTATTGAAATATTATTTAATTCAAAAATTCTTTAATTTAATAAAATAGATTTACTAGTTAAATAATAACTAAAAACACCATTTGTACTTTAAAAACTATTTACAATGTATCAATAATGACAAGAAATTATATTAATTATTATACACACAAAAAACATTTTACATGAACATAGTACTATGAGTTAGTTAAATAACCCCTTAAAATAGCAGCATAAGACCTAAGGGTAAGGAGTGCGATGGTGACAGACTCATGGGGTGGCTCGGATAATATCGCTCGAGTGGTAATTTATATCAACTTACAATTTTACCGTAGATGGTCCCATTATATCTTGACATGATGAAGCTCAGCTTGGGATTGGTCAAGAGCGAAGCCCAAGGACACCAACTCTTTTCCGGGATCCAAAAAATGGACTTCGTATGGTGCAATTCTACAGAATGAGGCCATAGCTTCTTTTGTCAGAGTAAATTTGGATTTGTTAAAGCCCTATATTTATACTAATCAGGTGATCACTGTTCAACCACTATATTAGCAATGGTAAAAATTCTTAACATAAAACCAATGATGTTGAAATTTTATATAAACATAAAGAGATTTTTAATTAGATCAAGAGGGATTTACATTAATTAAACTTTGGGTCATTACAAATCATACAACCTAGCTACATGAAGGCGGATCCCACCTACTTTGATCTCCACATGTAGACTCCCTGTGGCGTTTCCTACTATCCACTAGAGCAACACTAACTATAGAAACGGAAAATCCCTGGCTCACAACTCTAGAATACCTCAGGTTTCCATCTCTGATCATCACCGGGTTGACTATATAAGTGATGGACGTTAACATGAAGATGTACACCTAAACTTGAAAGGAATTCCTGAGGCCATCCTCAAACATTCTTTCCAAGAATAACTCATAACCTCATGGAAAGGGTGTAGAGAGCAAAAAATCTATGAAGCAAGAAGAATACATTATAACTGAAGGAGTACCCTGCTCTAAACTCATGAACCCTCAGGCTCGACCGGCCCTCAAAGTCTCCAGGTAGAAAAATATGTAGAAGGTATGCTGAAACACCTCCCATGACATGACATGCTAGCTTACCGCCTGTGAGATCACATACCACCATCTCATGGTAGAATCATGAAACATGTATGTAGATATCTTTATCCTACTCTATGGATGCATCTCCAGATTCTCGAAGATAGAAAGCATAGCTTCTAACCTTGATTCTAATGCCTGAGGTCCTGCTTCCCCTATGAAGCTAGTAGGATGATGCTTCTGTAAAACCCACATAAATATTTTAATCAATAGGATAGAAGGTGGTGCTCCCTGGATGGTCTATATAAACCTCAAAAAATCCTCTTAGAACTGTGTGTTGGCACCAATATATGGGATGAAGGCTAGTTCCATGTCTGGCACAACTAGAGGAACTGCTGGTATACCCTAACCGGCCATATCCGGTGTCTAATCACTGCCTTGTAACTGGAAGAAAACAGGATGTTGTCTTGGTGGAATGAGTTGGCATGGCCCTGCACACACCATAGATCATGATTAGAAGGGCCTAAAACATTGATGTGTATGAATAGAATAAGAGAGAAAAAATTCATGATTTTCAAAATGTGAATACACAACGTTTATAATGCCTACACGACAAGTTCCCTTAATCCTTCACATGGGTGTGTACTTCTGCTAACTCATGTCATGTAAAACCCCATACACACTATGTGTTTTACTAACACACAGTGCGTACATGAATCCTCTTTTCCTGCAGAAGTACTTCAACATAGCTAAGCCACACAGTTCTCCTATAACTAGACTGCACAACATGTTAGTTCTAGACACGTCATGTACTAGATAGATATCAGTAACCCGTGTTGTTAGTTACACGGACGGTTACACGGCTGACTTTACATGGCGTGTTTATGAAAGATAATGCATTTACTAGAAAGATATCACCGACCTGTGTTGTTCACTACCCGAACATATATGTGGGTTACACCACACGACATGTTGAATATAGACACGACGTATATAAATTATGTATTATCCATTCGTGTCATTACTCTAATGGGTGGACACATGGTCTACAAAACAAAACATGTACAACTGGTACACGGAGTGTCCCCCCAAAGATTTCCAACCTCGTTTCTTTTACCACATAGCCATTGACAAAGTTAGAGACTACACTGCATGTACATAACGTACACGATGTGTACCTACGAAAAAAAATTCATTCCAGAATAAAAGGTCACATGGAGTGTATTCATCATTACATGTCATGAATTCTGGGTTTTTCAAGACTGAATGCCTCAGAAATTCCTCTGGAACCCAGAAAACACTGAAATGAACATTATGGATCCAATTTCCAATCAGTGAGGGCCGATACTCCCCACCAATCAATTTTTGGAATCTTATACATGTTATATATAAACATAAAAGAGCAATGATCCCCCAAATTTAGGTCCATGAGGGTCCATAACACGCAAGAACCAAACTTTGGAGTTCATTAAAACTAAATCATTAAAAAATCAATACCCTATCAAATAGCAGGTTTTCATATCAAGTAATCTATCACAACATCATTCATATCTAACACAACTTCAATAACAACAATATAAAATTGCTAACACATCTTAAATGTCATGGAAAGAAGGTATTACATGTGATCTCTAGATAGTGACTATATGATGTATTTGAAGGAATACCCTCATCTCCTCATGTTGAAATAGAAATAGACCCTCGATAATATCATCAATAATAGAACAAAACATATGAATCACCCAATGGAAAAAATCAAAACAACGGGAAAATATTAAAAACTTGAAAAAATTGTAACAACGATGTAAATTGGCTTCTCCATATACATGGGTTAGAAACACCTAGGCACAACTTATTACCATGTAAATATTTTATTAATATCCCTAGGTATAGGATAAAATTATTAATTCAAGATGAAAATAATTTATCTGATACCACTTTGTAACATCCATTTTTCGAGAGCCACCCAGAGGACCCTCGTACCTGGTTGGTCACATGTTCTCAAACACATTTCCCAGAACCCCAATGTTTGTTGACAAGCAGTGAGGGCCTTGGGTGTGATAGTGAAGAATCTATTCCCCCATTGGTAGAGTAACATAGTGGAAGAAAAATATATAGCAATAGAGAAATCCGTAAAACAAGAAATACTTATACAATAGATGAATTAAACTACTCATGAACACAAATATATATATATATATGATGCATGACACATTTACATAGGAAAGCATCCAAAAAATCACAATTATGGAATATAGTACTAAACTAATGTAAAAAAGAAAATCATGTAAACAACTCCACAATATCGCAAGCATCATCTTGGTCCCATGCTCCCCAACTCCACACCAATCATGTACCTAAAGCAGAAGGGTTCTTGCCCCTATCTATACCTACAAAAATATAATATTTTTGGGCTCAAAATCATGACCTAAATAGGGTGTGAGACTAATAACAGTGGGCATCCTCCCAATGATATATTCCCAACAGTAAGTGAAAATATATGATAGGCAATAAGAAACAATATGCAGTGAAAACTGAAGTAATCAAAAGTAAACAGTCCTATAATTTCATTTACAACCATTTAATTTTAAGTATTTAATCAACCAAAAATAAATACCAGCAACCCACTAGGTAGTTCTCATAGCCTAACCCATCTGGTTAATTTTACAAGAGAGGATATAGCAAAGAATCTCTATGGAATCACTCACTGTCAATTAACACTTTAGTTGTGTGTGATTAAATATACTTGGAGGAATCACGCACTGTCAATTCCAGCTATAGTCATTTAAAGGCAACTGACAGGAACTCAGAGGAAGAACTCAATGTCAATTACTACATTGGCCTCATAATGTGACTACAGGAACTTTGAGGGAGCAGTCAACATCATTCCCTCCTATGGTCTCTCAGTGAGATAATTAAAACAGATGCTCTGGGAAATCCCTCAATGTCAATTTCCCATATGGTCTTACTACACCAGGTTCCCACATCCCCCTGTAAATCAATTGTGCACAAACGATAATCATCAACCAATGTAAACCTTCAGAACTACAAGGATAAAAAACTATAGAATACCATATCATGTCACATAATAATCACTCCACCCAACAATACTAGTCATGGAAAGAAAGCAGCATCCTAACAGGAAAGGCTAGACCAAATGGTCAAAAACAAGTAAACATGGGAAAAACATCCATATCTTGGAAAAGGTAAACCTATTCACAAAAATTAACCTGTATCTAATCAAACAAGGCATAACAAGAAAATAAAAGGACGAAAACCATAAACACACAATACCCAGAACAAGGGTATTGGGAACTTTTGCACATATAAATCAATGAAAAACTATAAAAAGGCACAAAACACCTACCATGGTGGCGTGAGATTGATATTTGTGAACCACCGGAATTGAATCACCCTATAATTATTTATATCTACCAAAAATGCTCAGAAGGTAAATCGAGGATATCTTACAGAAGAGGAGTAATCATTAGATGAAGTTAAAGAAGAAAGGAGAACTCACTAAGGTGATTCCAATGCAATCTATGGTGGTCAATTTGGAGAACAGATGATGAGTTGAGGGATCAGAGAAGTTTTATGGAGGCACAGATGCTCCTGAATGCGATAGGTCGAGAAGATGTGTGTCCTATTCATCATAAGAAACCGAGACCTTTTAATTAAAAAATAAAGTACAAAATGTGTTATTTAAAATTACATGGTGTGTACATGACTTTTTTGGCCTACACATTAGTCAGTCTCCAGGTCGCCACACATGGAAAAGTTCTTTCCCGGTATCTGGCTAGTACAAGGTCACCTGCGGCAATCGAGTACACGATGTGTACATACAAATACATGGCGTGTACTCATGAATTTTTTTAGAAACTCATCTTTTTTAATCAAAGTCAACCAGAAAAGAAAAATATACCTAATATGAAGACCTGGTTTCTTAAAAAATGATTCATATGTGAGTAACAATATATTCATTATTAAGAAAACGTATCACTATAAGGCTTTCCTCGATATGTGGTGACAATAGAAGGTTTTAGGGACTCATATTTGATGAAAATTATGGAAAATGGGTATATTTTATTGGAGATTCATTCTTCCCATCCTAAATTTCAAATTGATTGTGTGATAATTTCCCACAATCAATATTTGATTGAAATCCATAATAAAAATAAAAACTGGAGAATGAACCAAAAATTTATTATGTGAATATTTGTATCAAGCCTTGACATATTCCTGAAATTCTCATTAATTTATAGATATACATGAAATCCTACATAGTCCACTTGTTTTGCCATAAAACCATTATAAACAATCATTATGTGTACTGAGTATATCAATGACAACATTAATAGATTAATTAAATATAGTTCCAGAAATTTTTATGGATATAAATTAAATATTCACCACCATTAAATGAATAATTAATTTGGAAACAAAATCCTAACAAATTGTGATGTACAATTAAAGAGTTGGACGCTAGTTCTTCATCTATAATTTCATTATGAATTTTTTTTCATCTATCCTAGTCAATCACTCATGAATATCATGATGTTTTAACTCCAAATATGTATTTGGTGATGTCACTAAATTAGGAGTGTTATTTTATGTTAATTTATGTTATATTTCTTATTTTTTGGGTTTACCACTATCATATTAAATTACAATTTATTTGTTTTTCTTATCATATTATCTTTGATTTATGAATCTATAAAAACACATTTTAAATTTTGAAACGAACTACTCTAAATTTGATATGAACATTGAATGGTTTAGGGTTAATATATTCAAAAATTATATTAAAAAAACACGATCCATTAAACTAAAAAATTTCATTATCAGGGGAAACATGGAATTTTCTCAAAATGGGGAGGATAACAGGACAAAAGATCATCCTTATCATGACCATGACAAGAATAATGAAATATCATTTAATTTATTAATTCATTAACACTGATACCAAGACTCAAAAAATCCTATCACACATTATCCAACATGATTTAAAATAACTAATATATATTCTTTACTATATATACTAAAGAAACATCAATCAATAATTTTTTTTATGTCATAAAACGTACCTACAGAATATCATTGGTAAGACCATGAAATTACTACTATCTACATTTAATTAAATTCACTTTATATTTATGATTATGTAATAAATTATTATATTCTCATAGTCCTGTTGGAAACTAAGGATTTCCTATGGTCCATTAATATTTTCTACCCATACCCCCAAATGATTGTAACGCCCCGACCCCAGCTACCCAGAGTCGGTGCATTACTTCGTAACATTGGCATGATCACAAAAGATCAAGTCTCGAAAGACCGATTAGTTTAGTAGCCTTGGAAACACTAGATACATTCGTAAACGTTACATTACATCATAAAGTGAAAAACTACAATGACAAAGTCTCCATAGTCCACACTCATATCCTCTTATGATTATCCCTGCAGGTCATTCATAAAATACTTCTTCACATCATGGAAAATATTAAAACATTGAAAGGGGTGAGCTCAGATGCTCAGTAAGGATAACAATATTGCGGAAGCTTTTATAAATAAACATTAACATTTAAGGAAATGTATAACTAAAACAAAAGACTTTTTAAACTTTAACTTCAACATAATATGTCAAAAATAAAATTAAATAATTCCATTTACTTACTCACATGGATATTCTACTAGTCGAATAATCTCATGCAATATCAATAACCATTTTAATAATGATGGAATGCATAATGCCAGACTATCATAACCATGTAGTCAAGGCCTCGTGCCACGACCACAAATAATATTTTGTCAAGGCCTCGTGCCAAGACACTAGTTTGTCTTATTAGAACTACTGATGCATCGAGGAGCTATAGCGGGCTCCACCCATCACTTATTAAGTCCAATGCATTCCTCAAATGGATAGGTTTAAAAATATCATAAACCATAACATAATCGTATCACATAAAACATGCATAAAGGAAACATAAAATTTACACATTCCAATCACAAGATATCAATACAAAACATTGATATAATAAAAACTCTTTCAAAACCATTTTCAATACCAAAATAAAAGAATGTTAAAACTTTGTATTTATTTTTCATTAAAAAAAAGTGATGTCTTGTAGAGGAAGCCGAAACTCAAATAATGGTCACGACAGCGGAGAAGTCGTTGTCGCCTCATATGTAGGGAAAGAAAAAATTCCCGTTTTGTCATTTAGTAAAACACTTCATATAAAAAATATTCCTTTTGAATAAACGTAAAAGTCAAAGGGGTTTATACACCCTATAAAAGAAAGTTGTGTATAAAACCAAATATGCCTCAATGAAAAGATATTGAGATGAAGTCCCTTACAAAGATCATTTTTTAAATAAAATAGATATATTATTTGTATTCACTATAGGTACACCTAAATAAAGTACAAATACAAGATATGATATAATAATATCATGACATAATTTTATAGTAGGAGATTAACCCAAAGAATGGAAATTAGGTTAAGAAGTTCCCTTACCTCAATTCTGACTTGAATCAACCGTTCTTTAACCTCCTGAATAATAAACTAGAGTTAATATATAACTTATTAGGAACCATTTTCAATTTCATTATCCTTTTTATATCACTTATTACAATGTTATGAACATTATGTAATTTTTAAGTTAATAATGGTCATTTTGTCGATCTTTTGTACTTGAGTCAACAATAAACTTCTTATAATTACAAGTTGTTCATGTGGTGAAATATACATTATATCCAGAATTATATTCATGATTTATATATCATATATATCATATATATCCAGTATATACATTCATTCATAATATTACGTAACATTTAGAGGTAAGAAATGAAATGCACCGTTCATGGAGACGGTAAGCCCTACGTACGCATGAACTCTACTTTCATTTCTATTTTGTATTTAATGGAATGAAATCATAATTATATAAATTTATAATATAATTCAAGTATAATATATCTTATAATACCATTTACTCCATCCTTTATACATCCCACATATGGTATTAACGATTCAAATAACTTTGAGGGGGCAGTAGTCCGCCCTTCCTAAAATGAAAATATCGCGTTAACCCATAATGGAAACCATAAAGTTATGCCATAAATGAAAAATAAAAAATCATAAGGAAATAAAAAACATAATATATATCATATATAAAAATATTGTCATCATAATGGCCACCATTAGAGGTGTTATATGGGTGTTGAACAATCATCGTTTCGTGAGGCAAAAATTCACAATACACAGAAACAGTATGTTCTTTAACCATTATATGTAGGTGTGTGTAAGTGTAGCTAGAATACTTCTTATAAAAACATCCTAGTATATTTAGGATACTGGTTTTGTTACAAAAGAAATGAATAAAAAGTGTTTATGGGGTTGGAGAATCAAAATAAAACAAAATGACATTAGGGAAGACATTACCTTAAAATCGGGTAACTCTTTTTGATTTGAGCCAAATGCTTCCTTGGGAAGAATTCTGCCCAAAGTGAGGCTTCTAAGAGTAAGGAAGGGAAGTTGGGAGGGTATTTGGGAAGAGGTTGGCCGAGGCAAATGGCTTGAAAGTGTGAATAAGGTGGGAGTGGTGGGGGCCTTTTATAAGTGGAGAGGAGGGGCACTCTTGGAAAGTAAAGAAACGTCACTTTATTATAAAATGAGTTTCGGATTTTAGAGGTCCCACACTTATATAATTCTTGGATAAGGTGATAAGGGTTCGAAATATACTCATCCAATTTGTTTTTTACAGGTTTAAGCCTTGGATTTTACATTATCTTTTTATTTTAATTAAATCGTTAAATAATGAGGTCATCGCTCCATCATCATGATGTCATAAATAATTTATTTTATATAATGTCTAAAAATTATAAAAAAATTACTATGAGGTAGGAAACCTTTTGTTCTTTCCAATTACTATTTATAGTAAAAAATATGACTTGTATAACCCCATGTAAAAATTGTTTTAGTAAAACATCTCATGTTTGTGTCATTTTTTACTTTAACATTAAATAAAGGTATTTATGTCATTTTCCAACTAAAGTGGCTCCATGGGGTCCCCAATTTGACCCATGGATTGTCTTGGTAGGCCATGGCACATCCAATGAGGGTAGGACATGTGTCAAGCTCATCTCATATTATTAAAACATTATTTTTACCTAAACTACACTAGTTACCTCTAATCGCGATTAAGAACTTAAATGTTACTATTCACCAAAAAATTATTTTAATCTCATTGAACCACATTATACTTATTAATGACAACCATGTATGTCGGATTTTTGAAATTCAAAACACATAAGTGATAAAATTTCATTTAAACGAAAAATCAGTTTTTATAAGTACCACTTAGTGGTTTCACTATTCATCAAAAATTGAAGTTTTTCAGAACAATGCCAAAATTTCACCCTAATCTATATTTGATATTCCGATTTCAAAAATGATGTCTATTTTAAAAAATTACAAACATATAAGTTGCATTAATTAATTTTATAATTAATTCTCGCTGTGACAACAAATAGCGTGTTTTTAAGAAACAATTGATATCAAATGATTGACAATTGTTAATGCCCAATTTCAATGTTAAATTAATTATAATGACCACCATTGGATAAAATGGTAAAAATATATTCTAATTATACTTTAAAACCACTAAATTGTATAATTTATCACAATAAATTATTTTGACTAAAAAAGTTGTTTTAAGTATTTTTCTCTATTCATAAAAAAATGGGAGTTCTCAGAAAGTTTCAAAAAATTCAACTTAGGATAATTTTGATATTATGAATACAAAAACGAAGTCCATTTGGAAAAATAAAATTTCTATAATTTTAAAAAGTGGTTATTACTATTCATGATGGCTACTTTGATTAGTCGCGGTGTGTTAGAACTCGAACTTGCGTACAATGAAAGCTATTGAAAGAGAGGTATATCGTGGAAGCTCAGGGTGTTACATTCTCCCCTCCTTCAATAAATTGCATCCTCGCAATTTGAAATTTTTCTTAGAAAATAAAAGGTTGAAAATAGAAAATAACTTTGTGGAAAACCCACATCGGAAATAAGGTTATTAAAATTTACCCTTAATAAGAGGGAAGGGAAATGAAAAAGTCACCACCAAATTATGATCTCGATAAGGAGAACATTGGTGGAAATTAGAGGCATATAATTGGAGGAAAACGTAAATATTTGTACGGAGTGATTGAGGTCATCAATCATAAACAAGTGTCAAATTGAGGGCCTCAAAGCCTTCAATCTATGCTGATTTAAAACATCATCAGTTCAACAAGACATAAGGTATTAGTATGACACATTTTTTTTTTGTTTTAATATCCCTTTAATAATGTTTAAGAATTAATTTATTCATAGAATAAATATATATATTTATGCTTGAGAAGTAGAGTTTCAACCTTCAACTAATTTCTACCACAAACTCATCTTTCACTCAAAAAGATAATAGAACTCAAAAATAATATATTTATCCTAACCGTACAAGGTTAAAAATATTAGAACATACCATTTAAATTAAAAAACTATTTTGTAATAACCAGGGACTTCGTGTAGGCTAGTGGTAGGTAATAAAGGCCTATCGCACAATGGTTGTGGGTTCGATTTGTGAAGCTTGTCCGACGCGACGGGTTATGCCCCACCCTGCAGGTTGTCCTTTTCCTAAAAATATAGTATTATAATATTCCAAAAATAATCTTTAGAAATGTTTTAACCTTAAACTATACTATTCAAAGTTCAACATAATCCATCCCAACCTTTATAGTTATCCAAAATACCTCTGTCCAGACTTTCTCTAAAAGGTATCTTAATTCCAAAATCAATTTATCAGATTCCCCAAACAAAGTAATGTTTCTCTTATTGTCACATACTAAAAATATGATTACCTTCATCATATTAAAATCTTAATGAAACAACAATTACTGATGTACAATACTTATATATATATCACATTATTCTAATAACGAGAATATAATCCATGAGTCCAAAAGCACCAATACATTAATTATTCCGCTTCAACTGTAGTAACAACATAAGATTTTCCTTGATCCCTTGGCCTTTTCTGAGGTAAGTTTCCTTGACGCTTAGGACATTCATTTGCATAATGCCCCATTTCTCTACAATTGTAGCATTCAACATTGATAGCCTCTTTCTTTCCCTTGAAATCACGCGCCTGGTGACCTTTTTCTCCACATTTATAACAAACTTTCATTCCTTTTAGGAAAGTACCAGGGTGATTCTTCCCACAATTATCACATAATGGAAAATCCATCTTTCCCTTTTTCCCTTTATCCGTCTCTTGTTCCACCGTTCTCTTCTTTTGTTTCATTGCTTTAAAGTCACGAGACATAGAGAATTCCTTTTCCATCTTGATAGCACACGAGACAATATCTTCGTATGACGAGAAGGTTTGTGAGACTAATGATCGACGATGAAATGGTTTTAACCCATCAAAGAAGTGATCAATCTTACTTCTTGGGTTACGTATATAATCTGCAGCATGCCTCGCTAACCATGTAAAGTTAGCCTCATACTTTACGACATTCTCATCCTACTTCTGCCTCAAACTCAGAAAGTGTCTTTCCATATCTGCTCGATGGTAATGTGGAATGTATTTTTCTAAGAAAAGATCCTTGAACTGTCTCCATTCCATATTTGATACTTTATCATCTTCCTTTGTGTTTTGAATCAGCGACCACCATTGATCGACATCTCCAGTGAGGCGGTAGACTGCCATGATGACCTTTTCCATTTCACTACTCCCCAAGGCATGGAATATTTTCTCTACGGAGTTTATCCATTTCTCAGCTACTAGTGGATTTGTACCCCCATTAAATGTTGGCGGTTGTTGCCTCATGAAGCGGTCTAAAATTGATCCTCCACATTGTGGATCAGGGTGATCCATACGAGTAAGGTTATTATTCATAACCTGAGTGAGTTGTCCCAGTATGGTAATAATTTGATCATCACCAGTTGTTTCTCTAGATCCACAATAATTATCTTGAGCAGGAGGGAAATCCCTACACGGAGTTCGTACATTGATACGGTTTCTATTCCTTCCACTAGGCACCATTTCTAAACAATGGAATAAACTAGATTAGTTTATAAATCACAATACATAATTTTATACTTGTAAAATACTTAACATAAATTGAACTATTTATGGATATAATCCATAATCATAAAAATGTTTTATTTGAGGAAGTATGTACTCATAACCCTTCATAGTGGTTTGTAAATAAAACGATAATTATCCTAAGCATATCCCCTGGGAGTGTCGTAACCAAGAGTGCAGCAAGGCCTTCTGTCATGCACTAGTTCCTGTTCGAGTCTATCTCAAAGCGGTGTTTTTGGGTTTTACCCCTAGGTACATCTGTTCCAGAGACGCCTCTACCTGCTCGTATCCAGACAGGGATGTATTGCTCAGAAAACTCACAACATCTCTATAATACTAAAATTATAGGAAGTTCTTCTATACTAATCCTCAAAGTCTATCATTGGGCTATGTGCTCTAATCAGAGTTTATCTAAATCTAGCTTCAAAGGTTAGTACTAAACTACCTATGATACCAACTGTAACTCCCCAACCCCGGCTACCCAGAGTCGGTGAATTACTTCATAACATTGTCATGATCACAAAAGATCAAGTCTCGAAAGATTGATTAGTTTAGTAGCCTTGGAAACACTAGATACATTTGTAAACGTTACATTACATCATAAAGTGAAAAACTACAATAACAAAGTCTCCATAGTCCACATTCATATCCTCTTCTGACTATCCCTGTAGGTCATTCATAAAATACTTCTTCACATCCTGTAAAATATTAAAACATTGGAAGAGGTGAGTTCAGATGCTCAGTAAGGATAACAATATTGCGGAATCTTTCATAAATAATCATTAACATTTAAGGCAATGTATAACTAAAACAAAATACTTTTTAAAAATTAACTTCAACATAATATGGAAAAAATAAAATTAAATAATGCCATTACCATACTCACATGTATATTCTACTAGTCAAATAATCTCATGCAATATCAATAACCATTTTCATAATGATGGAATGCATAATGCCAGATTATCATAACCACATAGTCAAGGCCTCGTGCCAATACCACAAATCATATTTTGTCAAGGCCTCGTGCCAAGACACTAGTTTGTCTCATGAGACCTACTGATGCATCGAGGAGCTATAGAGGGCTCCACCCATCACTTATTAAGTCCAATTCATTCCTCATATGAATAGATTTAAACATATCATAAACCATAACATAATCGTATCACATAAAACATGCATAAAGGAAACATAAAATTTACACATTTTAATCACAAGATATCAATACAACACATTGATATAATAAAAACTCTTTCAAAACCATTTTCAATACCAAAATAAAATAATTTTAAAACTTTGTATTTATTTTTCATTAAAAAAAAGTGATGGCTTGTAGAGGAAGACGAAACTCAAATAATGGTCACGGCGACGGAGAAGTCGTTGTCGCCGCATATGTACGGAAAGAAAAACATTCCCTTTTTGTCGTTTAGTAAAACGCTTCATATAAAAAAGATTCCTTTTGAATAAATGTAAAAGTCAAAGGGGTTTATACACTGTATAAAAGAAAGTTGTGTATAAAACCAAATATGCCTCAATGAAAGGATATTGAGACGAAGTCCCTTACAAAGATCATTTTTTAAATAAAATAGATCTATTGTGTGTATTCATTATAGGTACACCTAAATAAAGTACAAATACAAGATAGGATATAATAATATCATGAAATAATTTCAAAGTAGGAGATTAACCCAAAGAATGGAAATTGGGTTAAGAAGTTCCCTTAGCTCGTGTCCGACTTGACTCAACCGTTCTTTAAGCTCCTGAATAATAAAATAGAGTTAATATCAACCTTATTAGGAACCATTTTCAATTTCATTATCCTTTTTATATCAATTATTACAATGTTATGAACATTATGTAATTTTTAAGTTAATAACGGTCGTTTTGTCGATCTTTGGTACTTGAGTCAACAATAAACTTCTTTTAATTACAAGTTGTTCATGTGGTGAAATATCCATTATATAAAGAATTATATTCATGATGTAGGTATCATATATATCATATATATCCAGTATATACATTCATTCATAATATTATGTAACATTTAGAGGTAAGAAATGAAATGCACCGTTCATGGAGACGGTAAGCCGTACGTACGCATGAACGCTACTTTCATTTATATTTTGTATTTAATGGAATGAAATCATAATGATATAAATAAAGAATATAATTCCAGTATAATATATCATATAATAACATTTACTCCATCCTTTATACATCCCACATATGGTATTAACGATTCAAATCACTTTGAGGGGGCAGTAGTCCGCACTTCCTAAAATGAAAATATCGCGTTTACCCATAATGGAAACCATAAAGGTATGCCATAAATGAAAACTACAAAATCATAAGGAAAAAACATAATATATATCATATATGAAAATAGTGTCATCATAATGTCCACCATTAGAGGTGTTATATGAGTGTTGAAAAATCATCTTTTCGTGAGGCAAAAATTTTCCATCCACAGAAACAATATGTTCTTTAACCATTATATGTAGGTGTGTGTAAGTGTAGCTCGAATCCTTCTTATAACAACATCCTAGTATATTGAGGATACTTTTTTTGTTACAAAATAAATGAATAAAAAGTGTTCAGGGGGTTGGAGAGTCAAAATAAAACAAAACAACATTCGGGAAGACATTACCTTAAAATCGGGTAAATGTTTTTTGATTTGAGACAAAGGATTCCTTGGGAAACATTCTGCCCAATGTGAGGCTTCTAGGAGTAAGGGAGGGAAGTTGGGAGGGTATTTGGGCAGAGTTTGGCCGAGCCAAATGGCTTGAAAGTGTGAATAAGGTGGGAGTGGTAGGGGCCTTTCATAAGTGGAGAGGAGGGGCACTCTTGGAATGTAAAGAAAAGTCACTTTATTATAAAATGAGTTTTGGATTTTTGAGGTCCCACACATATATAATTCGAGGCTAAGGTGATAAGAGTTCGAAATATACTCATCCAATAGGTTTTTGACATGTGTATGCCTTGTATTTTACATTATCTTTTTATTTTATTTAAATCGTTAAATAATGAGGTCATCGCTGCATCATCATGATGTCATAAATAATTTAATTTATTTAATGTCTAAAAATTATAAAAAAATACTATGAGGTAGGAAATAATTTTTTATTTCCAATTACTATTTATAGTCAAAAATATGACTTGTATAACCCCATGTAAAAATTGTTTTAGTAACACATTTCATGTTTGTGTCATTTTTTACTTTAACATTAAATAAAAGGTATTTATTTAATTTTCCAACTAAAGTGGCTCCATGGGGTCCACAAGAGGACCCATGGATTTTTTTGGTCGGACATGGCACATCCAATTAGGGTAGGACATGTTTCAAGCTCATCTCATAATATTAAAACATTATTTTTACCTTAAACTACACTAATTATCTCTAATCGCGATTAAGAACTTAAAAGTTACTATTCACAAAAAAATTATTTTAATCTCATTGAACCACATTTTACTTCTTAATGAAAACCATGTATGTCCGATTTTTGAAATTAAAAACATAGAAGTGGTAAAATTTCATTTAAACGCAAAATCAGTTCTTATAAGTACCACTTAGTGGTTTCACTATTCATCAAAAATTGATGTTATTCAGAACAATGCCAAAATTTCACCCTAAGCTATATTTGATATTTCGATTTCAAAAATGTTGTCTATTTTATAAAATTCCAAACATATATGTTGCATTAATTAATTTTATAATTAATTCTCGCTGTCACAACAAATAGCGTGTTTTTAAGAAATAATTTATATCAAAAGATTGACAATTGTTCATGCCCAATTTCAATGTTAAATTAATTCTAATGACCACCATTGGATAAAATGGTAAAAATATATTCTAATTATACTTTAAAACCACTAAATATTATAATTTATGACAATAAAGTATTTTTATTAAAAAAGTTGTTTTAAGTATTTTTCACTATTCATAAAAAAGTTGGAAGTTCTCAGAAAGTTACAAAAAATTCAACATAGGATAATTTTGATATTATGAATACAAAAACGAAGTCCATTTGAAAAAATAAAATTTCTATAATTTTAAAAAGTGGTTATTATTATTCATAACAGCTACTTTGATTTGTCGCGGTGTGTTAGAACTCGAACTTGCGTACAATGCAAGCTATTGAAAGAGAGGCGTATCGTGGAAGCTCGGGGTGTTACAATGATCATATCTATATCAAAGTTAAATCATTTAGGGAGATATATTTCTTGTTTTTGGTCAATGAAATAGTCCATACAAGGCCATTTTTTTGTTATTTCTTCTGAACATGTATGTTAAATGGTATTCAATGATGAGGCACATTGATCCATATTTATTCACATCAAAAATAACTAGTGCACCCCAATAAAAATAAATAGTTCATGTAATGAACATATCTATATTATACTAAAAGTTATTTATTAATCCATCTAAGGCTACAGATTCTAGTCCACAAGAAATCATTGATGTTGTCATATACACTGTTATGAGCTGCATATAAAAATAGACCTCTTACTCTTGGGGATTACTATGTATCTCAACTAGAAATATAATTTTATAATATGATATAATAGGATTGTCATTAATTATTACTTAAATAGTGATCATTTGATCCATGATCCCAACATTTCTAGGAATCATAAACCATATTATATAATTTTCTTGTGATGAGATCTCATAATCTTCTGTAAATAGATATTAAATTAGTTGATTTTTCTATATATTAAATGAGGAATCCATTTCGAAAAAATTGATATGTTCACAGTATATAGATAGTTTGTCTATGAAAAAAATCAATCCAAATTCAACAAATGGTTGAAGAAATAGATTATCAGGATATACCCACACAAAAATCTTCTTTGATGAATAATTATATATTATGGATAATATAATCAATATACAAGGGTTATTCGTATAAATTTTATTATCCAATGTTTGAGGTCGAGATGAAATATTAATTGAATTATTTTTTGATATAAATTAATAAAGAAAACCAAAATCATTTATTTAATTTATAGATCAATAGTAGAGAATGAGGGGTAATTTTAAAACATCATTATTGTTTTCGACCTCAGTATTAGGTATTGAATAATTTATTACATTTTCCCTTGGATTATGAAGTTCCACAATAATATTCTCTTCAATAAGAATGTCGTTCGAGAAATGAATTTCATAATTTCGAAACACTATATTGTTAATGCTTTAAAGAATGGTTGGTGCATTAGTGGGGAAACACTTATCTTTATTTTGCCATTCTACATCCTTCTAAAATTCATGTTCTTTATAAAAAACTCTAAAAACTATATAACATATCCATAAAACAGTTGTTTACTTGCACATTTCTTAAATGCACAAAGATGTTACATATTTCCTATCATATATTTTTCATCTGAGTTCCCCTATAAATATATCATCCTTTAAATTTCTCTAGAGTAATGGGAGTCTATATCTACCATATCAAACATATATGAACATTGATAAATATTTTTGTATCAACCTATATATCATATATCTAGTTCCTTTATATTACTTTTTATAAGACCACAAATGTATTGCTTGATGTTACTCACAATATCCATACAAACATTGGAGGCATACTTTTCACATTTTATGATGTTTTCATTATAATTTAAAATTTTTTGAGAATAAATTTTTACAACCAAATTGTAAGGGTCCATTCCTTCTTAGTCTATTACTTTTTGATATTTAGGTTGTTGGAGCGCTGAGAGGAGGCTGATGGGGGGTTTGGAGGATTATGGATTCTAAAGGCTCTAAACAGGGGGAGTACACGTTGTGTAACAAGATTACACTACATGAACGTCAGTTTTCCAGATTTTCCTGCAGTTTTAATATCGGGGAAAAAATTTACATGGCGTAAATAAGGGTTTCAGGATGTGTAATATTTTGTGGTTATAAAAAATAAAATAAAATGAACAGGCAATGCATTTTTCGGTTAAAAGAAAACCCAGGGTTCTCTATGACATGAATGTGGATTACATTTCATGTAATACCCCAATACAGTTTTTTTTAAAATTATTTTGAGGTAAAAATTAATTCTTTAGGACATTTTAGATCCTTCCACTCATTCTAGATAAACCCTACACTCCATATGGTTTCATTCGATCCCCATTTCTTCCTCATTAATCTATCACTCCTGGTGGTTTTTCTTTGGTGATCTATGATCAATCTGTAGTTCATTTTCTACTATTTCTCATCATTTATCTTCTTGTACTTCCCTGGAGATTTAATTTCGTGATACAGGTTGGATTCAGATGGATTTTCGGGTAGCGTTTTTATTAGATTCGAGTGTAGAATTTTTTGATCCACATATCTAGCAATGGGGTTGTTTCTTATTGGCATTCATATTCACCATATGTTGTATAGAAGAGTTGAAAATATTCTTCGTTGTAGGGTTTCCTTAATTTCACATAAATTGTGAATATTGTGGGAGAGTATTAATTTTTAACCTATGGATCATTGTGGATTCACGATAATCAATGATAAAAATATATTAAATGAAATTGAAGGTGTCTGGGGAATCCATTTACAAGGCTTGGGCGTTTTTATATTATGATTGTGATGTTATGAATTATATGGGTTTGGTTCCAATATTAAAAACATGGTCATTAGGGGTCCATATTTTCAAACTAAATTTGTAGCATGTTGTTTTGTTCATATTGTACACAAGCATATGAAAATTGGTTAATCACATAAAAACGGCTAATGAAATGGAAGCCCCATGATTTAGTTTGAGTGATAACATCCCTAAATAATGAAGTGGAATTGAATAGTTGTACCCTTTAATATATTTTAAAATGTGATACGTTGTGGTCTGTGATGTGATATGGAATGGTTGTGGTGGTATTAATGTGATAGTTGTAATGTGAAGTCTCTATGTTGTGATATGTTGGATAATTTTGGTTTTTCTGTGGTATGTTTGTGAGCACAGTTGCCTATTGTAGGTTTTCTTAGGTTTTTTTATGGATGATAATGGGGATGAAACATCAGCCATTCTATGTAATTGAATCTTAGGTTTAGAGATTTATCGAATGCGTATTGGATGGGAGGTGTTGTTTTGAAGGGCTTCAAGCTAGTTGTGTGGTGATGTGTTTCCAGACAGAGTTGTGAGTTGGTGGTTGGTTCCATTGATATATGATATATGATGAAAAGTTATAAAACATACAGAATAGGGGACGTTGTGTCCTTAATGTGGATCCACCATAATTCATTAGGATCTTATCCATCATAAATGATTGTTTTTGATGTCTGCAGTGTTTTAGGTTTAGAGGTTTCCCATGTGGTCGTGGAATTTATAAATAATTAGTTAATAGTATGTTGAACTAAATGGTTTTGATTGGATAATAGGAATTGAAATGTTTAATGTATGAATAAATGATGTGTTGTGTGGTTTAATGTGCTTAACACTAAATAATTAAATGAATTGGGTGGAAAAAAATTGGTTGGAAACTGAAAGGAGTTTTTTCCTAGTTGTGTGGTGTTATCTATATAGAGGTAGTATAAATGGTGGTAGTATTGTGGGTTGATTTTTGGTCTGGAAGACCATACAGTGGAATTGAGTGTTCTGTATCATATATGTATATACTTGTATTTTCCTTGTGATTTCTATACACACACCACCCATGATGAGAACTATGTGTTGAACACAACCATCATCACAATGGAGGGTGTCTTTCCCAAACATCCTGGTAGGAGGATGGAGGGATGGCCACCCACTATTCCTTTCTCCCTCTTATAAGATGTGATAGACCTTGATTCTTTGGGTAGATTGAGGATTGTGGGGACGAGGTGTGTGCAGGATATTTTTTCTTTCCAATATGTCTTCAATATGAGATGTGTTATGAATTCCCGGTAGTTTTCATGATGATATCTGGGATGTTTCTAGGGAGTATGTGGGGGGTATGTGATGTGGTTTGTAGCCTAGGTGTCTATGTATGATATGTAGTGTGGGTTATGGCCCTGATGACTTCGGGAGGGATGCGATGTGGTTTATGGCCGACTTGTATACGGTAATTATGAGATGTGTTTTATGTACTAGGTGTCTGAAGGCATGATATGGTGTGGTTTACAAGGCCCTAGTGTGTACATGAGGGTTTTGACATGGTACTTTCTGAAGAGGTCAGAGTGTGATGATGTAATTCATTTGGAAAGAGAATCACATCAGTGGGAAGTAGTTCAGGGTCACCTATCATCAATGTGAATTATATTACATTATGTGAATTATGTTATTTGGTGAGCATGAATTTGTGAGGTTGGGGTGGCTATTATACCAGTTAGGTTGTAATTGATTCTACAGTTTTCAAACTGGATAAATAATATGATTCCCTCACATGTGAACGAGTGACATTGATTTTCCAACCATGTATACCTGAATGAAATATCTATGTATATAAAATGGAATTTAGTTTTTAAGGAGCCTTATATGGATTGTGTTTTTCATCATTAGATCGGGATATGGGACAATTTTTATGTCTATATCTAATCATTCTATTGGGTACTTTTTATTGGAGTATTATTATATTTGTACGATTTCAATTTTATGCATGCATATGTGATGGTTTTTTTCGTTATTTTACATATGTATTTGAAAAGTTTTGGGAATCCATAATATATCCTGATCATAATTTATAAAAGGGTAATGCCTTTAATGTTATGTAATTTGTATACCCTTGGTGTTAGTCCCCATATTGTGGTGTGTTGAAAGCAAGACTTGGGGGTAATTATATCCGTTTTTCAGTTACATGATTAGGAGGGGTATATTTGGATGTAGGGTTCCTGAATGAATGGTATCGGAGCTTAGGGTTGAGGAATATGATGGTGTTTGGAGTTAGGCACAATGTGTATTTGATCAATTGGTAGAGAAATTCAATCAAATTATTTACGGGCCTGACATAGGATTGGGAAGACCGACTAGGACATGAGACTATTGGGCACCCCATGATCTAATGCAAAGACTCTGAGCCATCCGAAAGGCGAATTAAGGATACACCATGTATAGGTTAGATAACTAGGAATGGTACATTTAACAAAATTAATTACGTTCTTTTTTGAATTTGGACACTTTGGGATGGTTAAAAAGAAAAAAATTATTGACATTAATTAAACAAGTTAAAAATAATCTAAAATTAAAAAATTCTCAAGCATATGGACTCTTTGATTTCCATTTCATCTATATATCTTGTTCATCATCCAAAAGTGGCATCGAATTTAAAGGTAATGCATGTTGATCTGATTGTTAGAAGGAGGGTTGATCTAATAGAGAATGATGAACAACGGGAGAGAATGTTTTGAGCCTTCCATTATAATGTTTTAGTAATGTGTGAGAGTATTGTTGTAAACATTGACATCGAGAGCGGAGTTTAGGAGCTTAGTATCACAATCAGTTTGATCCATGACCCAATGGAATAATAGGATCCTTTATTAGTTAGTCAAATATGTGGACCCACTCATTAATGGTGGATGATATATCTAGGGGATGGGAAAGGGGTATATGTTTTCTAGGTCATATCTGAGAAGAAATTCTAAGTAGAGTTCCATTCTTATACAGTGGTGGTTGAGAAGAGGTAGCAGTTACTCTCCCTTCAGCTAGATATCATGTTCGTAAAAGATCTTGGATCATGTTTTAGAATCATATTAAATTTTCCACAAATCAATTTCTATATGTGATGTCTCGTGAGAGAAGTCATGAGGTGAAACTTTGTCCCTGTATAAGGTAAGCAGTAACTCAATTTACATTATTGATACACCTAGTGGTTTAGAATAAGGAAGAGGTGATTGTTATAATGAACCCGTGAAGAGTTTTATTGTGATATTGAATCTAGTAGGTTTCATCATGAGGCAGGGTTACCCGTGGAAGGTCTCATTGTTCCCCGACCTTCATGGTTTCGATCGGAAGGGAGTCAACATAAGAAGCTTACTTTTTAACCATCTTTTCATTATTCCATTCGAGTAAAAATTGGAATAATGTGTTTATTTGGTAGAGTTCATGGAAATATTCATATTCAATTACCAATTTCAATCTGAGATCAGTTTGGTGTAGGTGGACAAGTTTAGTGCCAACCTCAACAGCAGTTTATAGTCAGTTCATTTTAGCAGCAGGGGCAGTAGGCTCATGTTTGAAAAATGGGAGATAGAGAATGTAAAGACCACCCTAAATATGTTCCATGTATTAATGGAACATGAACAGGGCATGGTCGTTGAGGTGGCCATTATTATAGGGGAATAAGAGTAGGGTGTGGTCAGTTTCACACAATGGAGGCATCTTTCTAGTAGAACCTAATATCACAAAGGTACGAGAACTTCATATTATGCGTTATGAATTCCCTAGTTCTGTTAATTTGGATTATGAAATCTATGTTTTGGGGGATCATGGATAGATATTTTGTTTTATTCATATATTATAACGTAATATACATGAAATCATTGGGGGAGTATGATTTAATTCTCAGAACTATCTTACAAGTTCATCGACACCACCGGCTCAATGGATTGGTGTCTCACTATATACTCTAGATAAGAGAGGTGAATTTTCATGGAAAATTGGTTTCTCATTATGTTTTTTATGTAGAACCATTAAAGTATGAAGTATTTGTTTGTGGGGGTATCACACATGAATGCAGCATATGAATACAATTTTCATGGTGTGGTAGGCTATTATCAGAGATTTGTACTTGATTTCTCTTGATTTGAAGGTTTGTTTATAGCTCAAAATAGAAAAAACCAGGATTTTTTGTGGATTGAGATATTCCTGTCATCAATCCTTTATATAAAGGGAATTTTTTTCATTTCTCTAGTGCTCCTATTCTCAAATTAAGGACTGATCATTGAGGGGTTTCTTGATGCATGCCATATGTATTTGGGATGCCTGTTGATGCAATAGAATGAAATGTTCCCATAGGGGTATAGGCTATTGCATTCCAATAAGAAATACAATTCCACCCTTGATATTGAGATAGATGTTTTCATGTTCTTTTTAAATATGTGGGAGCATTACCACACTAGAGAGCACATCTTGGTCATTACAGATCACAAGTATTTGAGGAATATCATTTCCCAGCAACATCTAATCCTTCTACAGTGGATGTTGATAGGGTTTCTTCGGGAATATGATTTTTGAGATCTATTATACATCAGGAATGGGGTATTTCATGTACTATTATTTGATTAGGAAGTCAAAGTGGGTGGTTATTAAGGAATCTAATGATTCTTCGATGGAGATGGAAGAGTTAGAATCCATTCACGTAGATTTAAGAGTAGAAGGTGGTAGAGGGTATTTATTTTAGATGATGGTAAAATATTATATAATATACCAATAGGAGTACTCTTTGTTGGAAGACGCCGAGGAAGAGGTGTTTCACGACAGTGTTGGTCATGGTGATGCTCAAGAGAGATAGTAAGAGGATGGTCAGAACTATATGTTGTTTTGTGGGAATTTGGTTATTATGGTATCAATGTGCAATGGGTTCAATTATGATTTTTATAACATAACTTTTATGATTCTCCCAAATGTTTAAAAGATGTGAAATGGCTTGAGAATGAAATTTATATGGCTTCTGGTGAAAATGAAGTGGCAGTGTTTATAGAAAGGTGCCTAGTTTTCCAGTAGGTGAAAGATGAGCATGGTGTTCCCAATGGTTTGTTTCAGCCCCTAGACATCCCGGAGTAGACGTGTGATGACATCTCAATGGATTTCAGCATATGGTTACCTTTATCTAATGGAGGATAAGATTCCATGTTGGTGATATTGGATTAGTTGAAGAAATCATCATTCTTTTTGGTGATTAATTAGTCGATCATAGTTAATTCCATGGATAATAGTTTTTTGGACATTGTGGGGTGGTTTAACAAATTTCTGGGGTCCATTTTATTATATTGGGAGTTTTGGTTTACCTCGCGAGTCTCGAGGGGATTGAATAATTCTTTTGGATCCCAATTATGCCTAAATACTGATTTTTACTATCAAAAAGATGAGGAGATAGAGAAGACTATCTAGATAGTGGAAGATATGTTTCGAGCATTAATATTTGGATTTCATGGATATTGGGTATGAATCATTCCATTGGTGGAGTTTTCTTTTAATAATTTATATCACTCTTCTATTGGAATTTCCAACATTATATTATTTTTATTGAATACTAATTCATTATACGTCGTGTTGGATGGTGGTTGGGGAGGTATTTGTTCTTGTTCTAGATGTTGTGTAGAGAATGAAAAAGAAATTTCACCTTCTTCAAGAGAGGATGAAATCATCACTTCCCAACATACGTCGTATGTCGATCATAGAAGGAGGACCTTGGAATTTGAGGTCAGCGACCTCATTTTATTAATGACCATCCTTTAACATGGTCAATGAATGTTTGGTAGAAAAATTCATCATTCTCCAATTTTTTTTTTGCTTTTTAACGTGTTAGAGAGAGTTGTGATGTGAAATACCAATTGGTGTTTCCAAAACATTTTGAATGGATCCATATACTATTTCAAATCTCAAATATCATTCTGTATCTATATGATGGATCAAATTTTAATGAATAGGGGGAGTTGGATATCGATGATGGCATGACGCTTTAGGAGTGGCATGCGAAGATCCAGGATCCACAACATAAGGTGATGTGTAGAAAAAAAATCAATTATTCATCTGATATGGAGTCATGGTGATAAAGAGGGAATTACATTGGAGAGAGAAATGAAAATGTGTTCCCAATACCCATATTATTAATATATTACTTGTTTTATTTTGTTTTGAAAAGCGTGAACCATGCTTTATAAGAGATGAAATGTTTCCCTTTCAAGTGTTATGTGTGGTGTACTGTGTGATAATGTCCTGAAGTGTGGAAAGGGGAGGACCTACTTCCTAATCAAGATGCATTATTTTTTATGTTATTAAACTTGTGTGGGTGAATTACTGCCTCCCAGAGTGGATAGAATCATGACATGGATGGTAGAATTTCCTAATTCAGTTGTTTGGATGGTGTGGTTTTTGTGCTTGAGTGGTGTATTTTGCATTCAATTGGGATGATGTGAAATGATACGGTTACTGATGTTGTAGGATGTGAATCTATATTTTGGGTGGTTTCCACTCTATATTTCAAACAAAAGGGTGGTTTATCATTGAGTGTTAATGTTTTTATTTGTTTGTTTGAATTGTAGAAATATAATAGGTAGGTATCTCATGATGTTGTTGTTCGAACCCCTATTTCTTATGGTCTTTAATTCTTATTTTTGATAGAAATAATAATTTTTGAGGTATCAAATTTGATGGGAAGTTCCTTTCTATCTAGTTATATTCTAATTTTTTTGGAGTGTTCGGAGGATGCCTGTGGGAGTATGGAATATTTCAGTTGGTAAAGGCTAGAAATGGGGGGAGTACACATCCTGTAATTGGATTAAACAATGTGATACTCATTTTTGTATCTTGTGATATATTTTTCATGTCGTTAAGACATTTTAAATGCTGTAAATATTTTTTTCATTACATTTAATATTTCAGTGTCAGAAAAAAAATAATGTGGTGGTGCATTTTTTGTGAAAACCAAACACCGAGTATTACGCAACGTGACACTGGAATATATATCATGTAATAACCCAATCCATTATTGTGTTAAAATCATTTTCTACCAGAGATTCATAAATTCTGTCATCTTCTACCCATACTGTCATTCTAGATGAACCATAGTCTCCATAAGGATTTCATTGAGCCACACACCGCCCTCTATGTTCTATCAATCATGGTGGTTGATCAATTGTGATATGTGATCGATCTGTGGGGATTTTATCCTTGTTCTCATGAATTTTTCTCTTGTTCATACCTTAGGATTTCATTATATGATGTGGGATCGATTGTTATGGATGTTGGGTTAGTTTTTATATATTCTTTTGGTGCGGAATATGTTGACACACATTTGTAGTGTTAAGGTTGTCACTTGAGAAAAATCTTCTTCGCACTACGATGCATGAACGATTTAAAAATATTCTTCATGATACGATTTCATTTTTACTCATAAATTTAACATCATGTGGGAGGATTTTAAATTTTTTCACCTATAGATCATTGTGGTTCTAGGATAATATTATATAACAAGTAGTTAAATAAAAATGACAACTGTAGGGTAATCTATTTTTCGTGACATTGTAGTTTTAATACTATGATAGTGAAATTGTAAATTATAGGAGTTTAATGATCCACTAAAAATCATTTTCTTTTTGGGAATTTGAGTTACTCCCCAAGATTTCATAGTATGTTATCTCATTGAAGTAATTCAATAACTTGTGCTACTGACAACACTGAGTTCGACGTCACCACATCTTACCAAACATGTCATTCAAAAAGCAGTTCTGAATAGTATAAAATGCATTTTGAATCCTATATACTCTACATAATTTTAACATCCCTATTATGAGTATCTTATAAATAATATAAGAAAAATTTGTTTTCAAAAAAAATATGTATTTTTCAAAAAATGCAATTCTACCTCCTTTTAATGGATAACCATTTTCAAACCAAAATTTGACACTTTTATATATTTTATTATATTAAATTAAATTCTTCTTTAGAAGCGAGACATAGAAATTTTGTTTTGATATATTTTTGGTACTTTTATGATAACTTTCACATCATGAAGAATACTGAAAAATACTATGTATTAATTTAAAACAACTTTTTAATCGAAATAATTTAGTGTGATAAATTACATATTTGAATGGTTTTGAATTATAATTAGATTATATTTATTTCATTTAAAATAATTTAGGTCATTATAAGTAATTTCAATTTTAAATCTGAAAATAAACACATGTCAATTTTATGATAGTTTTTACTTTATAAAATTCCGCTTTTTGGTTTTGCCAACAGGAAATAATTTTCAATTATTAAATGAAACTTCTATGTTTTGAATGTGGTAAAATAGAATTCATTTTTGAATTCAAATTATCAATATTATCTTTGGGTGAATTTTTTGTATTTTTCTGAAAACATTCAATTTTTGATAAATAGTGAAAAAAATGCCTAATTATTTAAAACCAACATTTTATTTAAATAATTATTTATTTTTCTTAAATTTATATTCTGTCAAATAGATAAATAATACCTATACAATTCCAATGTAATTCATTAGAGTAAAATTTTTAAAAAAATAGATGTATTAAATTTTATTAAATTTTTTTACCTCTTTTACCCACCTCTTTGGAGAATTTGCATTAAAATTTATTTTACCACTTCTGTGAGTTGAATTTTAAAAAAATATGAGAGACATAGTTAATATCACTAAGTAAAACTTGGTTCAATAAGATGAAAATAATATTTTGTGAATAGTATCTTTTTCCTTTTTTGACCATTGTTAAAAGTAAATAGGGTAATTTAGGATAAAAATGATATCATAATTAGCCTAACACATGTCCTAATTCTATTGGATATGTAAAATGCATCCAAAAACTAACTTAGGAATAAAATATGATACCCTTGGTTCACTTGTATTAGATTAGGAAATTTATTATTATTTTATTTAAAGAAGAGTTAAAAGAGTTAAACTAAATTTTTAATAACTAAACCATTTTTAATATTGAGTTACACAAAATATATATTCTACTATAAATATTCATTGGAAAGATATTAACATTTCCTACAAAATTATATTTTATTTATATATTTAAACGTTAAATATATTTAATTTATTTATGAAACAATGATGAGACATTAATTACATTATTAATGAAATATTAAAATAATTGATATTATAAATAAGTAAATAAATGTAAATTGAGGCTTTAGATGAATTACACTAATTTTATAGGTTAATATTAGATGTTATTGTTGTTTAAATAAATTTTATTTTAATTGATAATTTTTTTATGACTTTGAAAAAAATCAAATACTAAATAGTGTCCAAATAGACATAATTGAGTTTAAAAAAATACAATATTATTAGTTGATATAATATTTATAAAAATATCTGGTTAGACCAAATTACTATGATAAGGTTATATATATTAAAATTGAATCACATGGGGTCCTCTTGTCTTGTTATAGTAGTTTTATGAACCATATAATATAAAAATACATAGAGACATGGTAAATGTCAAACTATTTAACTAAGAGTTAAATCTAAAATAAAAGGAGTGTATGATGGCCTAAACCTATAAAAATCCTATTGTTGGAGATTTTATCGACCAATACCCACCATATACTATAAATAATTCATTTTTCTACCATTATATATCAAAAATTATTTTATTATAAAATAATATTTCACGCTTTTCCAAAAGTGACCATCACCTCTTTTATAAAAGGGTACTTGCTTTCTCTTAATTTCATACCTCCAAAGCAATTTGGCTCAGCCCACCCCTTCCCAAATATTTTCCCAACATCCTTAAGATTATTCTATATTCCATAATTTGTTATGAAATCCAACCTATGGAGCCATTATGATCAACTCAATAGGAAACACTTGAAGAAGAGGTAATAATTTCACCACACACTTTCATGTTCTTTTCATTTCAACTTCCTCATTCATTGTTGATTTCATAGAAAAATAACAACTCTAGTACCTAATAAATTATTTTATGTAATTATAAATATGTTACAACAATATTATTTTTTATATACATCCTCTAAATGACAATTTCACCATACGTGTGTACGTATGGCTTACAGTCTCCACATCGTGGTGTAGTTTGTCATTCATAAACTTAATAGAATAAAAATGAGTATATCATATGTAAATAATAAATATAATATGTTAATGGTTTTTTATATATTATCTAATATCCAATTACATATTAATTCACCATCAATATAATGATATTGTCACCCATTCGTACATACCGATTACCGTCTCCAAGAGGCGATGCGATTCATTCCCACATTCACCATTCAACGTTGATTGTAAAAAAAATATATTGTTAATAAGTATGTAATATATGAAATAATATTTGTAATGGATATATATATATATAAGCATTTATGTATGAAATTATATATTTCGTATTCACTTACTTTTTTTCAATGCGATATAAAAACAAAGACATCATTTCTGCGTACGTACGACCTACCGTCTCCATAAACGGTGCCTTGCATTTCATATATCTATATATTATAAATATTTATATTCTTAATATATATTATATTTAAATTAATTTTTATATTCTGTAATTATTTAAATCATGATCTAAATGATACTATCATGAATAACAAGTTAAAACGTGTACGATTAAGAAAGTGATTATAACCCAAAATGTTAATTTAACATGGAAATCATTATTAAATGGCTAGTATAAACAAATAAAAGAATCATCTATGATATTATAAATATGACTATGGTTCTGGTATAATTTTATAACATCCAATGGTCAATATACAAGAGGTTAAACATACCCTCGACCCATTGAATGTGCAAGGTAATGGTTAATTTCACAATCTCATTATTATCAGAGGTTGTTTTTACGTAATTTTTTACTAGGACATATTTATTATCCACTTCAATGTTTCAAAAAATAGTTTTCAAAAGTATTATTTTTAATGGATCCTTTAATTAAGACATCATTTTAAATGTTTTAAAAAATTATGATTCTAACCTTTTTTCTTTAAAGTCCATGTTTTCAAAATGTTTTTATGGATTTATTTATATGGACATGAATGTATTAAAATGGAAATTCCATTCAAAATATTAAAAGTGGTATTGAATAATTTGATTCAAAAATGTATCAAAATGTCTCTTTTTATAAATTTTGTGACATTTAAATGTTTTCATGAAAAGGGGATATTTCTATCAATGTGTTTTAAAAATCATTTCCATCTATGTCAACATCCTTTGATGGCTTTCAAACTTGTTTGATGTTTATTTATTATGATAGAAATCCTTCATATTGTATTGAAGGTTTTTTGATATCTTTTATTGTGGATGGGTTATTTTTATACCCATCATGGTTTATGGATAAAGTGTAGACATTTTGTATGCTAGTTTTAATATGAATTATTATGTTATGTTTCATCCTTTCCATATGAGGAATGTATTGGACATAGTGAGTGACGGTTGGAGCCCGCTATAGCTCCTTGATGCAACATTTGGTCTCATGAAACAATTATATGTGTAATTGGTTGATGCCTTTCCCAATTTGATATATGGTTTTCTCTGAGGCCAAAATAATTTTTATATGTCTTGACCGAGGCATTGAATAGATGTTTCATAATGTCCAACATTATAAATTCCCTCATTATGTAAATAATATTGATGGTTTATGTGGTTATTCGACTAGTAGAATATGCATCACTATGTTTTATTGTGGCATTATTTATTTAGCTCATATTCCTTCCATAAAGTGTTCATGTTTATTATTGGTAAAGTCACGTGTTTTTAATTATTCACCATGCATAATGATTATGTTATCTTCAACTATGTTTCATAACCTAACTGATCATTTTAGTTCACCACATTATTATGTTTCATTTTTCTAGGATATGAAGATGTTAGTTATGAGTGACTTGCAAGCATAATCAAGGAGTCTTGGATGTTTATAATGGAATAAATTATTGTTGTATTTATTTTCAAGCGGTAATGTTGAAGTTGTGAATGTATCTAAAACTTCCAGGGCTTTTAAACTGATATGTCTTTCGGGGCATGATTCCTTGTATTATGCCAATGTTATGTAACTAAGCACCAACACTGGAAAACTGGGGTCGGGGTGTTGGAGTTTTTATCAGAGAAAGATTAGAAACGTCCTTGGAAATATATTCAGATAAAATCTGATTAGAGAACATTACCCTAATATAGAATGTGAGTATTAGTATAGATGAACTTCCTAGAAATCTAGTACTGTATAGATTTTTTTTATTCTGCATGCAATATATCCAAGTCTGGATATGAGCTGGTAGAGGCGACTCTAGAACAGATGTACCTAGGAGTGAAATCATTGACAAGGAGTTTTGGGGCTGACCCGGGGTATCCTGGTACATGATAACGGGCCCTGTTGCACTCTTGGTTACGACAATCCCAGGATATATGCTTAGGATAATTCAAAATTTCATTACAATCCATTATGAAGGATTTAAGAGTAAATACTTCCCAAAAAACATTTTCTTACTATATATTATATGCATAATATTTTCAATTTACATTATGTATTTTACAAGTTTGGATTTAGGCATTTAGATTCATAAACAAACATAGTCTATGCCATTCTTTATAAATGGTGCATAGTAGATGGATGAGAATTCTAGTTAAACTCATGATCTAATGATTAAAAAGGATCATATCATTCATTATATTAAGACAATATATAAAATGGAAATTTTGTCCCACGTATTATCATCATATGAAGAAATAATATCATTTTTTAATAAGATAAGTAAACAATTCTCTGAGTCCTGCAGATTTGAAGGGGAGAAAGAGAAGAAAAGGATGGAAGAGAGAATGATAGATAAAGGGAAGATGTGAATGAAGGATTTTCTTATACGTTAAAACTAAGGAAAGAATCACCTTGGTAAATGCTTGAAGGGAATGAGATTTTTTTATAATTGTGGATTAAAAGGCCACCCAGTACATGATTAAAAGGGTAAGAAAAATGTTTCAAATGTACAATGCTTTATCTGCAAGGCATTGGGACACTATGTGAATCAATGTCCAAACCATCAGAGTATACCCCAAATGATTCTATAGGATAATAATCAAGTTTTGATACTACCGAAGATGAATAGAAGTGATTAGAGTTCCTATGTTGTTATTAAAATATTGTGTCACTTGAGTATTGTATTAATGATGTACATGTTATAAAAATTATTGAGTATATAAGGATTGTACTACAGTACTATTTCATTAAGGACTTGATATTTTCTAGAACCAAGAAAAGTGACTCAATAGAAGGTTATTGTTTATGAAAATATATGGTTGATGGAATGATAAACCATAATATGGTTCTTATACTCAGGAAGTGATTTTGGAATGACAAATGATTAATTTGGATAAATTATATTGGATATTCTTGACTACCTTGAAACTGATTAATGATTTGTATATTCCCTCATTGTTGGATTTTAGAACATTTTTTTATAAGGATTATATCAAGTATTAAATAATGAATAAAGAATCATGAGTGTAATCAATATGTTTTTATGGTTATTTAGGGTGTAACTGTCTTTTAAAATAATACTTGATTAAGGTATTCACATGTTATTATGAGTCAAAAATAATCATCATTGAGTTTACCTTCCATATAAATTTTGGACTGTGAATTTGGAAAAAATCAATTTGGGAATGTCTAAAGGTTGAAATGGATTATGTTTGACAATGGAAACTACTTTTGAGGTTAAATCATTTCTTAAAATTATTTTTGGATTGTTATAAAAAGGACAACCTAGAGGTCGGGCGACAAGTTGTCACGTCCGGCAAGGCCGCGATACATGAACCTACAACCGAAGGGTGACAAGGGTGAATAACCTACCACTAACATATGTGATGCCTGGTTTGTAAAATGTAGTTTTTTGAATAGTAAGTCAATTGAATTATAAATTAATTATTATTTGAACCCTATATGATTAGGATAAATAGAATATTCTTTAATTCTATTATCTTTTAGAGTGAAAGATGAGTTTTTGGTACGAATTTGTTAAAGGATGAAACTCTACTTATCAATTATAAATTTTTTCCTCTTAATCTATGAAGAAATTTATTCTTTATCTTTTGTGAGGGGATCTTAAAAAATATGTGTTATCCTACTACCTTATGATTTTTTGAACTAACGATATTTTAAATCAATATAGATTAATGGTGTTTGAGGCCTTCAATTTTATACTTGTTTCTGATTGAAGAACTCAATAACTCCCTAATAATATTTACATTTTTCATCTATTATGTGTCTCTAATGGCCACCAATGTTCTCCTTATCGAGATCATAATTTTGTGGTGACTTTTTGATTCCATTTCCATCTTATTAAGACTAAATTTTATTAACTGAATTTATTATGTTGGTTTCCAAAAATGTATTTTTATATTTTAACCTCTTATTTTTTGTTGAAAAATATCAAATTGCGTGGATAAAATTTATTGAAGGAGGTTAAAATGTAACACCCCATGATTTTATAGTATGTTATTTCATTAAAGTAATTCAATAGATTTTCTCTACATGCAACACCGAGTTCGAGCGCACCACAACTTACCAAACATGCCGTTCAAAAAGATGTAATGAATAGTATTAACTGCATTTTGAATCTTATAAACTCTATATAAATTTAACATCCATATTATGTGTTTGTTAGACATAATATATGAACAAATTCATTTTTCAGATAAAAGAAGTATTTTTTTTCACAAAATGCAATTTTATCTCCTTTTAATGGAGAGCCCTTTTTGAAACCAATATTGGAACGTTTTATATATTAAATTAAATGAATTTAAATTATTTTTTAGAATCGGGAAATAAAATTTTTGTTTGGATGTATTTTTGGTAATTTTCTCATAATTTTCATATTTTGACGAATAGTGAAAAAAATTATGTTTTAATTGAAAACAACTTTTTAATCAAAATAATTTATAGTGTTAAATTATGAATTTGAATGGTTTTTATGTATATATAGATTATATTTTTATAATTTAAAACAATTTATGTCATTATAAGTAATTTAACTTTTAAATTTGATATAAACACATGTCAGTCATTGGATAGTTTTTACTTTTTAAAAACCCACTTTTTGGTTTTGGCAATGGGAATGATTTTTTTATTAATATAAGAAACTTTTATGTTTTTAATTTGGTAAAATATATTTAAGTTTTGAATTTATAAAATCAAAATTTTTTTTGGGTGAATTTTTGATATTTTTATGAAAACATTCAATTTTTGATAAATAGTGAAAACCCTGTGTTATTATTTAAAACCAACATTATATTTAAATATTTATTTATTTTATTTTAATTTATTTTAATTAAATATTTATATATAATACCTATATAAGTTCTATGTAATTCATTGGATTCATATTATAGTAAAATTATATGTATTATATTTTATTGAACATTTTATCCTCTTTTACCCACTTTCTTCGAGCATTTACAAATTGGAATAAAACATAATTTTACTGCTTCTGTGGGTTTAATTTCAAAAATAAAAGAGCCCAACTAATATCTATATATAAAATTTTGTTCAATAAGATGAAATTTTTTTTTGGTGATTAGTAAGTTTTGACTTTTATTTACCACAGTTAAGAGTAAATAGGGTAATTAAAGGTAAAAATGATTTCATAATTACCCTAACACATGTCATAATTCTATTGGATATGTATAATTCTACCAAAAAAACCTTAGGAATAAAATATGATCCTCTTTTGTCCACTTGGTTTATATTAGTAGATTTATTATTATTTTATTTAAAGAAAAGTTAAAACAGTTAAATTCAACGATTAATAACTAGACCATTTTTTATATAAGGTTACACACAATATAAACATGACTATAAATATTTATTAGAAAGGTAAAAAAATTTCCTACATTATGGTTGTTTATTTATAATTTTTAGACATTAAATAGTTTTATTTATTTATGACTCAATGATGATGTAGTAATTACCTTATTAATGAAATATTAAAGTAATTGATATTATAAATATCCAAATATATGTAAAATATAACATTAGATGAATTAAGATAATTTTATAGGTTAATATGACATATTAGGATTGGTTAAATAAATTTTATTCTAAGTGATAATGTTTTTATTAATTTCAAAAAAATAAAATACTAAATAGTGTCAAAATTGACCTATTTGAGTTTTTAAATCAAATACTATATTATTAATTGATATAACATTAATAAAAATATAAGGATTGGCTGAATGGAATAGATAATGTTATATATAAATAATAAACTACAAGGGATTCACATGGCTTGTCATAGTATGTTTATTAATAAAATTATATAAAAATACAAAGAGACACGGTAAATGTCAAATTAATTAACTAAGAGATAAATCTAAAAGATATGGTAAGTATGATGAAATAAACCTATTTAAAACCTATTGGTTTATAGATTTTAGACCCATGAAATCATTATCGTATTAATAATTCATCCTTGAGCCATTATAAACCGAATCATATTTTATTAAAAAATAATAGTTCAAGATTTTCTTAATGTGACTCTCACATCCCTTATAAAAGGGAACTTACCTTCTGTTAATTTCACACCTCCAAAGCAATTTGGCTCAGAAAACCCCTGTCCCTGGATCCTCCCAAATTCCCTCAAATCAACCTAGATTCATTACATTGATCATAAGGCCATCCTAATGATCCATTTTGATCAACTCAAAATGAAACACCCAAAAAAGAGGTAATAATTTCACCACCCTCAGTCAAATAATTTTCTTCTTCCACATCCTTTTGTTTGTTGTTTCCATTCCAAAATAATAACTCCAGTTTCTTCTACATAAATGGATGTTGTTATAAATTTGGTATAACCATATTCATTATTTTATCCATCCTCTAAATGACCACCATATGTTCGTACGTACCGTTTATCATCTCCACGCCGTGGTGTAGTTTGTTATTAAAACACTCCATTATTTGGATGAGTTTAATAATGAGTATAAATGATATATAAAATAAATATAAATTTTTAATGGTTCTATATATATGATATAATAACCAATTACATATGATTTAACCATCAATATAATGATATTGTCTCTCATACGTACATACGGATAACCGTCTCCAAGTAGGATCAGGAGTGGTGGTTACACGGAGGTTATGGGTGTGTGGTTCGGCAACCGCAGGTGGTCCAGGGGAGAGGTCATCATCGATTTATGCATTAAGAGTTTGATTTTGGTAATTTCCTAGATTTCCTGGGTTTATTTCTGTGAATGTTTTTCCGGTTCTATTTTTTTCTTTGGTGATGTTGTTTGGACTGGTTTTCGGTGTTTGCTTCTGGTTCTGATGGCGGTCGTCGGCATTATCTACGATGGTTATTGGTGTTCCTTTATTCTTGATCTCACAAAGGGAGCCTCGATCCACTCATGGTGATGGGTTCTCTATGTTTTTGATAGCTCTAGTTATCATCTCCGACGATGATAGGTTGGCGGCGTCATCGGTCTTTCTTTCTCTAAGTGTTGATGAAGATGGTGAATAGATTGATACATGGTGCAGGGGACGAGGCATATTGGATGCATGATGATGGTGGGAGACGTGATAGGCTATTTTGGATTCTCACGGATCGAGGTCTCCTCGGGTTCTGTGGTTGTCTTGATTTTGGAATTTTCAGTTTTGAATATTTGAATTCGGATCCCGTGTTTGGTGAAAGGTTTTTTGGGTATGATGGTGTCATGGATACCGCTCACCCATTAACTGGGTATTTAGAAAATAAAAAAAAGAAAATTTTAATTGATTCATATTATAATTAAGTATTTAATATATTACAAAATAATTTTAATAAATAAATATATATATATATATATATATATATTTACATACATATATCTTATTCACTTTCTTTCTATCAATACGATATGAAAACGAAACATCTTTTATGTGTGCGTACGACATACAGTCTCCGTAAACAGTGACTTCCATTTTATATATCTATCTATTATAAATATTTATATTGTAAATATATATGATATATAAATCATGGTTTATATTCTGGAATTATTTAAATCAACATCAAAATGATACGATCATGAATAACAAGTTAATACACGTACGATAAAGAAAGCAATTATTACCTGAAATGTTAATTTAACATGGAAATAATTATGAAATGGTCAGTATAAAGACACTAAGGAATCATGTATGATATAATAAATATCAATATGGTTCTTGAATAATTTAATAACATACTATGGTCATTATACATGGGGTTAAACGAACCATCTACCAAAGTAAAGTGCAAAGTAAGGGTTAATTTTACAATATCATTATTATCTGAGATTGTTTTTACATAATTTATTACTGGGACATATTTATTATCAATGTCCATGTTCCATAAAATAGTTTTCATGAAGATAATTTTTAAGGGACTCTTTTATAAAAACATCACTTTAAATGTTTTAGTGATTTATTTATCTAAACCTTTCTCATTAATGTCCTTGTTTTTAAAATGGTTTTCTGGATTTATTTATATGGACAACAATTTTTTAAAATGTTAATTCATTTCAAAATATTCAAAGTCGAATGAGACACTTAGAGTAAAAAATGTATTTAAATTGTAAGAATATGGATCTTCATTCTTAGGTATGTTTTTCTTTTTCCTGATGTTTTTGAGAAAAGGGGGGTTTCTGGAATTTTTTGAAGTACGCATCGTGTACTTTATGAGTACATGCCATGTACTCCCATGCCGCGCCAGGACATGTGCTGGCCATGTCCGAGCCACACACACGGTGTGTAGGGGTGAAGTTGAGGCCACTTAAAGTGGAGTACGAAAATGTAGGGTACACACCATGTACTCAAGAAGTACACACCATGTATTTTCTTTTTTTTTTCATTAAACGGACCAGGATCGTGCCTAAGCGACAAAACTATCTTCTTCTCTAGCGCCTTCGACCGAGAGCGACCCGTACGGCTTCTGATCTTCTTCGAGCCCCCAAGCCTCCATCCATTCTCAGAATCGTCTACTGTAGATTGGATTGAAACCACAGTAGTGAGTTCTTTCTTCTCCTACATCCTTGATTTCCAATTCCTCCTATTTCTTATGTTATCACAGGTTAAACTGTTTTTGCCTTCTCATAGATCTACTCTATTCTGAGGAGAATCAAGCAATGTGGTTCATGTATATAGATCTCATAAGATCGATGAGGAATTGATTGAGTGAGATTCCTCAGAGAGTCTATGGTATACCTGAGGCAATAGGAAGATTGACCGAGTAAGCTTCCTCAAAGAGTCTCTAGACCTTGGGGGCAATAGGGTTAGACCGTGTGATCACCCTCAGAGAGTCCCTGAATATCCTATAATATATAGGGAATTGACCAAGTGATCTTCCCCATAGATTCTTATAATTTTTTATGACCAAACCAGAGGGGTTAGGATGAGTTCACTACCTAGAGGGTTGTGGTACTTCTTGGATAGGACCAGAAGGGATGGCTGCGAGTACTTCCCATAGGGTTTTCTATTTTTGTTATCTTTTGCTTCACCACTACTTGTTGTTCTGTTGATTGATCACTATTATATATCATCATTTTTACTGCTTACTGATAGCTTCCTTATATTGTTGATACTATTTACTGCTTTTTGTACTATTGCATTCCATATACTCACTGACTGTTAGGCACAAATCTTTGGGGGGTTGTCTACTGGGATTTATTCTCACAACCTGTTTGGGTCATGTTTTTGGGCCCAAATAGACTATGTTGATATAGCTATACAAAACGGAAAGCGCCATTTGAATTCTAGTAATTTATTTCTTTGGAGCAGGAGAGAATGGGACCATGATTTGGCTTGTGATGCTGAGGAGCTATATACATTAATTTTTACTTGTTTTGGTAATATTTTATTTTTTAGAATCGTGACTTTTTTGGATAATTTCCTAGATATGTATCATGCATAATTTTAAATATATAGATATGAGATCCAGTTATTTGCTGATTTAGTTGTTTCATTGTTTATTATTTATGGTTATTTACTACTTCCGCTCTTACATGATTATTTAATTCTGTTGTGTACTCTGCCAATGAGGTAATAGTTTCCACACTATCAAACCCATGGTCATCGATACTAATCAGCAACCTCTGGGGTTTGGGGAAATGTTCTTGAGGCCATGTGACCAACATGGTACAGGGCGCCTCTGGGTGGCTTCTGAAATTGGGACGATAGAAAGTGGTATCAGAAGAATTATTTTTCATTATTTACTGTTTTGAGCCAATATCTAGAGATAGGATGGATTCGGTACTTGGTAATAAGCTATGCCTGGGATTAGCTAACACGTGTATAGGGAAAAGCCATACTACCTCGTTTATTGTAGTTTTTTGGTTTTGAGATTTTTCAATTGATATGATTTCACCAAGAGTGATTCACCTGACTTGTGTTGTTATTGTTGTTGCTATTATGGTTCTATTTCTGTCGCAGCCCGATGAGATGAGGGTATTCCATCTCATGCATCATATAGTCACTTGTTGGAAATCACATGCCATGAATTCTTGCCATGCCATCTAGGATGCATTAGTGATTTCATGTTGTTGTGATAGACGTTGTGTAGATTATGCATTCTGTTTTGATAAATGTTATGATAGAATATATACTATTTGATAGAGGAATTTTTTTATTGTACCTTCTTAAATGAATGCCAAATTTTGGATCTTAAGGAGTTATGGGCCCTCTTGAATCCGAAATTGGTGAATCATTGACCTATTTTTCCTTATATATGTCTGTTTTGGATGCCATGATTTGGTTCGTGGGGAGTATGGGACCTCACTGATTTGAATATGGAACTGTCATGCCTTGTTTCCTGTGTTTCTGGGCTTCGGTTTGGTTTCTGAGAAACTGCCCGGAAAAACCAAGAATACACGGCATGTACTTTATGACTACATGTCGTGTAGTTTCAGACCGTGTCACCGATTCTGTGAGCAGGAACACGGTGGTGAGGAAATGCCTTTAGGAACACGGTGTGTACAGTAGGTGGATGCAGTGTACCCGGTCGTGTCACTAAAAACACGGGTCGAGGGAGCTCGAGTAGATCACACCGTTCTTGTAAAGAAGACGTTGTGTAGTCCTGTTCATGGTACCCGGTCGTGTCACGAACAACATGGGTCGATGTTATCTTCTCTTATACACATCGTGTTTGTTCGGAACATGCCGTGTAAGGGTCATCCATGGATCCGACCATGTAACTAACATCATGGGTTGCCGAAACCTTGTCTAGTATATGCAGTGTCCTTAGTCAACATGCTGTGTAATCTTGGGTTAGGTGGACCATGTGGGTTAGCCATGTAACGATACTATGGAAGGGGAATAGAGCTCATGTCCACACCGAGTGTGGGAAAAACATGTTGTGTAGTTGGGGTGTTACATGACCAGAGGTGGAAGGAGTACACACCCATGACTTTGGTTTTAGTGAACACCCCGTGTAGTTTTTATATAGGTCGTGTAATTGTTTTTTGTAAACTCGAATTTTTTCCTTCTCTTATTCCGGTTTTTTACTATTGTGTTATATGTCTTTGATAATCCTAATATGAGGTTTGGTTTTTATCTTTTCAGAGTTATGCCTCCGATACGTCCTCCGGTTGTACGTTAGTTTCCAGATGGTGATCAGACACCATATATGGCAGATCAGGGACCTCCTGCAGATCCTCCTGATGTTCCAGCCTTAGCACCAGCATTCATATCCGTCGTAGGCATCGATATGTAGTTTAGGTTGGAATTCCTGAGGATGATGCAGACTTTTCAGGGAGCGCCACCTCTTGCTCCATTGATGGCCGAATTGACGCGGGTCTTTCAGTAGCAACATCCTCATAGTTTCTCAAGGGATGGAGGACCCCAGGCTGCAGAGTCGTGGATAGAGGCCACAATGACAATCTTTGAGTATCTGGAGATACCCCCCCAGAGAAAAGGGTAAAGATGGCCACCTTTATGCTCTGTGATACCACCAAGAGGTGGTGGGAGGTGATCTCACAGTCAGGGCGCCAGCAGAGTATGTCTTGGGATGTGTTTTTCCGCACCTTCTCGGAAAACTTTTACCTAGAGACCTTGAGTGCTGAATGAGACTAAGAGTTTATGATTCTGCAGTAGGGTACTCTTTCTATTATGGAGTACTCATCCCGTTTTACCGAGCAATAGCGCTTCACACCGATCCCAACTGGTGATGAGTTGTTCCTTGCTAGGAAATTCGAGGATGGTCTCAGGTTTTAGATCTATTCCCAGGTGAATATCTTCAGGTTGACTTTGATATCCTCTATCATAAACCAGTCACATATCACTAATCAAAAACTGAGGGATTCTGGAGCTGTGATCCAGGGCGGTTCGATATCCAGAGCTGGTGTTCCTCCTACGGATATTTGGAAGTGCCAGAGAGAGTCTTCTAGAGGATATCAGGGCAGGTGGGATGTATCTTCTGGCATCCAGGTTGTGTACAACCAGTGTGGTAGGAGGGGGCATACTAGGCCCCAGTGTCAGCGAGATCCGATGGAGTGCCGATCTTGCGGAATGATGGTCCATCTTTAGTGTTTCTGTCAGATCTTCTCACCACCAGCTGGTGGTAGGGGTTATTCTATGACCCCGCATTCAGGATATGTTTCGCCAGTTTCTCACCAATCATGGAACTGGAGTTCTTCCTGCCATTCAGGCTGAGCTGGAGGTCACGACCGTGGTGGTCAGTCACTAGGTTACTAGAGACACCAAAGTGGGTCAGCTCAGCGTGGTCATCCAGGGGCATAGGGCCGCGGTACGGGCCATTCCTTTGCAGTGGAGCAGACCTATTACGATCAGGATCCCGAACCTTCTGCAGTTCGAGGTACAATCTTAGTAGCCTCAGTTTTATCTTCAACCCTTTTCAATACTATTTATTCACATAGTTTTATCTCTATTTCTGTTTTGGAGATCCATTGGCTCTGTATCTTTTCATCTTCTGACATGTTGACTCTTGACATGCCGTTGGGAATGAGGATATCTAGCGTACGTCAGTGCATAGAGTGCCATATTGAGGTTTTAGGGTGTCTTTTCTTATAGGACCTCAATTTCCAAGAGATGAAGGGCTATGATGTCATTCTCGGGATGGACCGACTGAAACCCTTCCAGGAAGTAGTCAATTTCAATCGCCACAGGGTGAGTTTCGTATCACTAGAGGGTGGATCATTCCTTCATAAAGGCGAGTGGAATGTCCAGGCGGGTAGAGCTGGACCAGAGCATCATGGTTTAGGAGGAGTTACAACCCAGATTGATAGTCATTATCTGGATAACCAGGGGACTTCACAGTTAGACTTTCCTCCAGTGGTTGATCACTTCAGGGATGTCTTTCCAGGTGAATTTTTATGTTTTCCTTCAGAGCGTGAGGTAGAATTCTTAATTGGTCTCGTTCTAGGAGTTGAACCGGTGTGCATTCCTCCTTATTGGATGGAAACACCTAAGTTACAGGTGCTCAAGAAGAAGTTGGAGGAGTTGCAGGCAAAGGGTTTCATCTGATCCAGTACATATCCTTGGGGTTCGCCTATCTGGTTTGCAAAGAAAGCAGATGGCACCCTTCGGCTTTGTGTGGATTATTAGAATCTGAACTAGTTGATAGTCAAGAACCGATATCCAATGATGAGGATCAATGACTTCGTTGATCATCTTGGAGGAGCCCAGGTGTTCTCGAAAATCTATTTGAGGTCAGGATATCATCAATTGCGCATTAGACCAACAAATATACCACTTACTGCCTTTGAGAGTAGGTATGGTCTCAACGAGTATACAATCATGCTGTTCGGTCTCACGAATGCCCCAATAGTTTTTATGGAACTGATGAACTGAGTGTTCTATCCGTACATTGATTCCTTTGTGATGGTTTTTGTGGACAACATATTGGTGAACTCTCACACTCGTCATGAAAATGCCACACATCTTGAGATCATTCTGAGCACACTGAGAGAGCATCAGTTATATGCTATGCTCTCGAAATTCCACTTTTGGATGGATCAGATTCAATTTTTGGGCCATGTTATCTCAGAGACGGGATTATCAGTGGACCCAGAGAAAGCGAGGGTTGTAGTTTCCCGAGACCAGCCGAAGAATGTCTTTGAGGTGATTTGTTTTCTATGGCTGGCTAGATACTACATGCATTTCATACAGGACTTTTCATACCTAGCAGCACCGCTGACAGGTCTGACCGGGAAGGGGTGATGTTTTTATGGTTAGATTCTTATGAGTTAGCCTTTCAGGAGATGAAGGGGAGCTTGACGTCAGCATCGATACTGGTCTTGCCAGAGCTGGGAAAGGGCTATGTTGTTTAGTATGATGCTTCAGGTATCGGGCTGGGAGATGTGCTTATGCAGGGATATGGGGTCGTTGCTTACGGGTCTCGACAGTTGACGCCACATGAGAGGAACTACCCGATGCACGATCTGGAGTTGGCAGCTATTGTGAATGTCGTATACTTTTGGAGACACTGCCTTCTGGGAGAGCACTTTGTGGTTTTCATCAACCACAAGAGTCTCAATTATATCTTTACTCAGCATGATCTTAATCTGAGATAGCCCAGGTGGGTTGAGTATCATCAGTCTTTCGACTTCGAGCTCACCTATATGCTAGGAAAGGGAAACGTAGAGGCAGATGCGTTGAACAAGAGATCTCAGATTCAGGTAGTTCAGGAGGCCATATGTGAGTGGAAGGTTATGGCTCTATTTTCTGAGATTCATTTGGAGGTGCATGACAAACAGAGACATATTTACCTCTCTTCTCTAGCTGTTACCTATTCTCTTCTTGATTAGGTACGGATAAGGCAGCTACTAGACTCAGAAGGTTTAGTCCTGCGGGAGAGTGTGCTGAAAGAGGATGCTCTTCCTGGATGGAGAGTGGGTGAGGATGAGATCATGCATTTCCAGGGATGTGTATGGGTGCCAGCAGTCATACGTGAGGATCTGATGTGAGATTTTCATTTCTCAATTTGGGCAGTTCGTCCTGGCGTCACTAAGATGTATCGTGATCTACACCACAAGTACTAGCGGCCAGGTATGAAGAGTGAAAACCCAGTATTTTTCAATAAGTGGGAATTTTCAATCTCAAATTATAAATTATCATATTTATAGAATTATTTTTATAAAAGAAATATTATTTTTTACATCACTAAATCAAATTTTTCTAATGTTGATATTTCCATAATTACCAGAAATAGTTGAATTTCAAAGTTAAAATTAATTATACTATTAATGAAAAGTTTTCATTATAATAAAATAATTGACCATAAATATTGTAATATTTTTTATAAAAGGTTAACGATACCAAAGAAACATGATATCATAAAAATAAATTTTTTCAAAAATTTTTATAACTTTTTTAAACATTTAATGAATCCTCCAAAACTATATAATATTTTAAGGTTTTAAAATCCATTATTTGTAATCTTGACTCACTTACACATAACCAATGGTATTATTTTTTTGATATTAGTTCATAGTGTATTAAAATATTATTAAAAATTCACTAGTGCAGAATCCATATTAAAAAACCATTCTAATGGTTTTGGTTAAACTTTTATATAGATTCTAAAATATATGTTTAGAAATTAATAAATAATTATCCTTTATTATATATATACACCAAAAAACTCCCATTATTAATCAAAACAACCTTGGATCATGAAAATATTCATCCCTTACATATCTCGAGTACTATATATGTTCCCCTGGATTATAATAAACTAGTAAAATGTTTTTAGCAGCTCCCCCTCATTGTTTGGGATCCTCTAATTCTTAAATTTATTTAATCTAACCATTATATTATGCATTCAATCCACAATATTTCAATTTTTGATCTATTTTCTACATCCACCATAAAATATGTATTATTAACATGTTATTATAGAACCATTTCTCCCATATTCACCCCTCATATAAACTTATATATACAAACATTTGACTACTGAAATAAACCAATGATTCTATAAGAAAAAAATTGTGTTGTGAATATTGGTATGATTTCCACTAAATTATATTAAAAAATCATTCATATACATCACTTATTAGGTAATTAAATATATGTAACCCAAATTTTTTAATATTTTAGTAAATATTTATGAAATAAATCATTTTATTGAATGATATATGGGGCCCACATATGCATGTACATGATATGAAAGTGGGGGTGGGTCTAAAATTATGTATACCTCCAAGAAATTTATCTATTATTTAATCTCATGATATTTAAATTGTGTTGAATTTGATGATATCCTATGAACACGATGTAATGTTATTCTTTTTTTCATCCTTCATTTATCTTTATGATTCCATTTTTATTTAGTTTACACATTCCTATATTTCCTTCATTCTATCATGTTACATCATCCCTTATTGTTAATGATTTTAATTCTCATCCTACTTATAATACCATGATATTCTCCTTTATTCACATGTAATACTTTACCATGTGTTATTATTTTTTATTCTCATATAGGTATTTATATCTCCACCCTTTCTTATGTACATGCTCAAGTTATTATATTCTATTTTAGAAGAATGATGGAATTTTAGGGGCATGTTATGAATGTTTTCAATAATTTTATTTTATTACTTGTACAGTTTTCATGAAATGTATCTATGTTACCAAATACACTAGTCTTCATGATCTATAGGCATTATATAACGTTTACCAATTAGTAATAAATCATTAATTAAAGGGTATTAAATAAACATGTTACCATAGTTTTTTTTCAAGATTCATTACTTATCACTAGGTCATGGTAAGAACCAATACTCTACCGATATCAACATTATTTACCGATTACTATTTATAGATGTAGTGGTTAATATAATATTTTCTCATGTGTCTACCAAGAACAATTATAAATCCCAATTATATAGGGTTAATTTTGGATCATCTCATGATGTCAACTACATTAATCCATATTAATGAATTCAATAAAGTGGAATATGTGTCCAAACACTACATTCAAGAAATTTTTTAGGCATATCGATTTATAGATTCAATTATTTCTGATAGGGAACTGAGGTTTACATCACTATTTTAGAATACTTTGATTATATAAATTAAAACCCAAATAAAAGTTTGAACAATTTGTCATCATCAGACTGTAATAAAATATAAAATGGTGATCCAAATTAAAAAATAAATTCCTATGGAATCTGTAATGAATATTAAAAGATAATATGAAGTGATTATATCATTATTTTAGATTTCATAAAATTATTTTTATCAATATTGGATAAAAATAGATCTTTTCGAATCATTGTATGATTAATCATTCCATTGTATACATTGTTCAGAAAAAATATGTAAATCATTACATATTAGATATAACAATATGCGGGAGGCAAAAAATAATTCTCTCATGATAATAAAGGGAATGGAAGTGGATCAGTGTCATTAGAAATCATATTTGGTTCATTTTCGATGAATTCTATTTTATTGGGTGGATTGTAATGTTTTCATGAGAATATATCCAACATTATGGAAACATAATTTTGATAAGAAATGAGTATTTTACCTTTTAAAAAATGACTCTATTATGATACTTTAAAAAGTGGGTTATAAGGCTTATTAGTTGGCCCTACAACTATGGTTTAGGTTTTATGCATAATGTTTTTTATTTATATCAATTATAAAAGTTTCATCCTTATCCAAACCTTGTAATCCATTGGGAACAAGTTGATATTAAACCATATACTATAGAGACTCATGGGATGATATAGAAAATGGATTTGTACTAAAATCTCTTGAATGAGAAAATAATTTGTCCTTTATGAGTTTTAAGAGAGTATAGTCAGATTCATGTGGAGATGTGGGAGCATTGAGAAGAAATTTTGGAGTAGGGCCCATGATATTCCAAAGATACACAACTATTCAACATTTTGAGGATAGAAAAATCAATAGTGGGGAGAATGTATGACATAACAATTTTATGTAATTTACCCACATTTTGTGTATTTTCAACGTTTTTGATAATTGGTTTATGTTTGGGGAGTGGTTGGAATGTTTTTTGATGTATAGTAAGGGTTTATGAAGGTGAATGGTTTGAGAACCATTTCTAAAAATCATGCACTATATTATGGAAAAATTGAAAAACTATTTAGGATTCAATGGGTAGGTGCACAATTACTTCATAATTTTTTCAAACCATTCTCATGCTTTGGGAAATAGTGTGGTTGATAAAGAGGTATATGAATGATTATCGGGAAGCTTTTCAAATATTAATAACCAAAAATGTTTTATGTTTTCCTTGATATAGAATAACTGCATAGTTGGCACATGGTTTTCCATCCATGTGGTCACCTATATATTTTCTAATTTCATGGGAATTTCTAGAGACAGTTTAAAAATTTGAAAAATGTGTATTTAATGTGTATTAATATTGTTTAAATTGGTATTAATTGAATTAGACACTCATTTTACCATATTCTTAAGAGGATTCAAACACTTCTTCCCCTTAGGACCACAAGACAATACCATTATTCAAGAAGAATTTTTTAGATGAATTAATGTGCATTATAAAACCAAAATTAATTCTATATCCTTTCTCTTCCTTGTTCTTAATATATATACACTTTTACCATATCTATTCATATAATATATTAAATTCTTTGTTGATAGATATTTTACGAATGATGTTAATCAAGATTGGATTTGGTGAGATCCACTGAAGGGAAGGTGTTGTGAGACATGACCTAAATGGATTTATCCCCTTAAACTTTTTCAATATATATTATGAGCACTATGGCTTCACTCCAATATCCACTCATTCTAAAACAAGAAGAATTGGTTTTGTTAAAAAAATCATTGATTTTCTATGTTTTTAATGTGGGATGTCTTTAATGAAGTTATTTTTTGAGTTGTTGGAATTATTAATAACGAGATATCATTTTGATATTACCCAAATTATGTAATTGTAATGTTATGATTTCAAATAAAAAATTATGTATTATAAAAATTTATAAAAAAAATTAAAATGAAGGATTTTTTTTTGAAGTGTTTTGAGAAGGAATTTGGTATAATTGGGAATCATGTTTTCATAGTAGAAAAGTTATGGATGGAAGTACTAATATCAATGCTTGATAGATTAAATTTATGGAATAAAAAAAATAAATGGTCACACCATGGATGAAATTAACTATGTTTTTGTGTGTGAACATGGGGATTTTCATGTGGAATCTGGATAGATGGTGATAAGAGTGTTTATTATTCTCTCGCATGGCTTCCAATAATATCTTTTTATAATATATTTAACTATTTTATAAATTTTTTATATAAATTATGCTAACTAGTTACTATCCTAGGGGGTTGTGTTGGTATATATTTGTGGAATTCCTATTGTGTATTACACTCCCCATGTCTTTAGACTTAGGTAAATATGAAAATGTTATATTATGAGAAAATTAAAATTAAAATTTATCTTATTTATTTAGTGATTAATAATTTTAATATGGGAATGACATATGTTGTTCTATTATGGACATTATTACAGGAATGATTGGGATGATTCCATTTGTGTATCATTTAGTAATTTATTCATTGATTTCATTTGTTCTTATTCCTTAATAGGTTTTTAATTTTTTTATTCAGGTTTTACTATATGTAATATTGTATCATATAAGGGAATTTGATATTTAAAATTATTTTTGAAATTTTTTTTAAATTTATAAAGGGAAAATCAGCCCTTCAATTATTATTTATAACCATTGACTATACTTCTTGCATTTTGTGTTTTGGTGATGAAACCTACATTCAGTTTCACTCTTTCTCTTCCCTTGGTAATAATTTGTAGGAGTAGGTTAAAATTATGCTCATGTTATGATTAAATTATTCGACATATCCCCATTTTAAATTAATTATTATATGAGATTAAAATATATTATGATTACTTTTCCCCAGGATATGAATAAAAGATTTATGTATTATATGTCTAAAAAGGAATGTATTTGTGATAAACTATGTTATAAATAATATATATATTTTATAAAAAAGTATTTATGTATCCATGTTTTGAAAGAGACTAAAACATTAAGGTCTTGTAATTTTTCTTTTTGCAATGTAATGGATATTAATATAATAACCTTGATTATTTGTGCAAGAATTCTATTTTTCACTATATTTGTTATCACAATAAATTTTAGTTTGTGTAGGATAAAAAGATGGAAAAAATTTTGTGTTATCCCTTAGAATATGCATATGTATTAGGGTGAATTCTAATATATTATTAAAAAAGGTAGATGGTATTCACCTAAAATAAATCTAAATGTATATACTAGAATATGGATGTGAATGTGTCATAAAATCACCTTTTGCAAACAATACTATATGACGTTTATTGGAAATTAACTTGATTGTCACCGACACAAGGAAACTGGACCTAAGAGTTTAAAATTTTCCCGATACTCATAACAGATACATATAATTGAATAAAAATTTTCTTTTTGAACCATTATGATGGATTCAAAAATATGATGTTCGAGAATTTTCTAGTTTAATCCAAAACTGTCACATATTGATAAGATTGTTTTTTGATTGAGGAATCTTGTAAATGATTTATCATGATTATATGGATTATCATTGATGATATTATTTCCCACAAACTAATTTTATATTTTCTCAATCTATTTAACTCAAAATAACGATTTTATTTCTCAATTCAATGTGAAATTCAATGATTATCCTTATGAGAAACCAAATTAAATGGGACCTATTAAGCGGAAAAAAATTATTATTCCTAATAAGATATCACATAATTATGTTAAAATCATAATTAATGGTGTTTTTCATGACACACATAATAAGGGAGAAATGGTTTTGCATTGGAGTTAAGTTGATAATCACCATAATGGGAAGAATTTTAGGTATCATAAGTGTCATGAATATCAGTGGAATCATCCATGAAAATGAATCAAAGAAACATGATGATATTTTGTTTGTTGAAATGAAAGAAAATATTTTTTTGTAATTTATGGGGAAAAACTAAGGGAATCATTTAGATAATTGAAGATTATAATAATATACCTGTTACAGTTTAATGTATTATGTATGGGAAATAATGAAATTATCTAGGTCAATTATATAACGAAATGGTTAAATCATAGATAACATGTGAGAATATACTATATAAAACATTCATGTGCAATGCATGAAGGGTTTATTTATTGGTATTTGAGAATAATATTAATGAAGTTTTTTATCAATAATTTCATGATTATATGAAACATGAAACATATAATTATTGTTTCTCAGTTTTTATTTGTTTAGGGTTTTAGAGAACATGATTAATAGTATAGATAATATAGAAATGTGATTTTCAATAAGAACATGGTTCTCTCCTTAATATCAGGATATTTTATTTTTATATTGAACATGAGGAGAAAAATAGGTTGAGTAATGGTTACCAGACAGTTAAACAATGCGAATATGGGTGACACATTTTGTAATCCTAGTACATGAAGTGTAAGGATGTCGGAAGGACTCATTTATGACATGGAAGAGTAGTCGGAAAAGGAGGTAAATTTTTAAAATAAACACTATGTATATTCATTTACATAGAATGTATGTTTCTAGAAATTGATAAAATGGTATTTAGCCTTGTTTACTCATTTATGGAAAAATATCACCCGGTTTCTCTAGAATAGTAGTGTCGAGTAGGGGGTGGTCTCATGATTTTTCAACCGAACTCTGATTCAACATTTGGCAGATGCATTTGAACCCAATCGAGTAGCTCCTGATTCCTATTAATCCATTATTCATGATTTCTTCTCTCAACATATTTATCAAACCATGTGAATTCATTTTCATTTTATGGATCTTATCTATTATAGGTCAAATTAGACACTGACACTAGATGTGGAGATTTGTAATACTACGAGGTAGGCATTATCATTAATTTCATTAAATTTAAAATTGATTATATGTTTTGGAGATACACGTACCCATTTTTTGGGAATATCCTTGATTGATAATTAAAATATGTTATTTCAATTTGTTCTTTAGGTAATTGGATAAGTGATTCAATGCATGAATTATGTTGTGAACCTTGAATTATGTCCACCCCATGGGTGTGTTTCCTGTGGATTGCTGATTATGGCCATTTATTGTAGGATATCAATTAGGCATGCTTAGTTTCCAATTTGTGGTTGTTTAAAAATGGATTCGATTAATAAGGATGTTTACTTATTGTCAGAAGGTCTTAAATTGGCTTTGGGTATGGGATAAAGGAACATCTCAATAACCCACGTTAATTATTATTCTTATTTAAAAATGATTGGAAAGTTCTTCACTAGTTGAGAAACTACCCTTGTTAGTTCAGTTATGTTAAGGCCTTGTAATGGTTTAAATTACATAATAGGATTGTTATGTAAATTTTTCTGATGTGATTTTATCATTTTTAAACCATGTAATATTTTAATTTACATTTTTTTCCATTAACTGAAATGTGACCACATGAGTTGTTTAATATTTAATCCATGTAATAGATTGATTTACATGAGTTTCATGTTATGAGAATTGTGGCCTTGTGATTTATTGATGCTAAAGACTTGTAATATAATAAATTTACACATGTTCTTATTTTGAAAATTTTCTCCATTTGAGTAATGAAACGACCAAGACTTATGTGGTTGGTATGGATGTTTTATTCATTCCATGAGTGAGTCATGGGTGTAGCAGTCGTACAAATGGAGGATTTAATTATTTGGTGAAGTGAAGACTAGATCATTGAGGGATTTCAGAGATGGAATCTATTGGTTTTGATTATATGTTATGAGTGATAAACTGGGGTTCTTAATAGGACCTCCATTAATGGTCGTAGTGGACATGGACTAATTCTACACCATGAGTGATATTGGTATTCCAATGAGGGGAGCCGTGATGGTTTTTTTAAGATATATGTTGGTGTGGAAGTAGTGTGATACCTGGTCTATAGAGAGGTTATTCGGGATTGGATAGTAGGATGCCAATAGAATATAACATGGAGTGAAACATGAATTCCAAGATATGAATTTTATGGATGGGAATTGGTTATAAATTTAATATTTATATGAAATGACTTATTATGTATATTCAAATCAAATGAACAAGCATGGATTTAGTCTTCATATATTTGGTTAGATAGACTTCCATGGTATGTGTTGTGATTTCTTTTACATGGGAATTTTCGGGCATAGGTCGGATCTCGATACATAATTAATTCAATGTAATTGAATTTATTAATGAACCTAAAATGAATGTAAATGTATTCAAGTGAACTTATAAATACTTTCTTTTGAGTACTTCTTAGTATACTATTTTCATTATTTTACACTGACACATAGTTATATTCACTGAAATATGGGCACAGATCCTTGGTGGTTTCCTATTGGGATTTAGTCTCTCACCGTGTTTGGGACATGTTTTTTCCCCTAAATATATTATATTGATAAATGTGTCAAAATGTGTCAGAACCATTCTACATTTACTTGATTTCTAGTTTGGAGAATGAGAGAATTGGACCATGCCAAGACTTGCAATGATTATGAGAATCTTTTTTCAATTTTTTACTACTGCTACTTGTATTATGTATTACTAGTGTGTATCCTTTTTTAGATGTTTTCATAGAACCTGTGATATCGGAAATCATCCTTTTTATACAATTGCATCTTGTTATGTTTATTATGAGTCTTCCGTTGTTTATTTATGTTATGGTTTTATGAAATTAGCTATTCAATTGTTATTGTTTCTATTATGTTACACTCTAGCAATGAGTGAATATTCTCTCCACAATCACATCAAGTAACTTACTGCTAGTCATAACACTATATTTATTGAAAAAATACACAAACTTTCATGTGGCCTACCGGATACGGGGCCCCTTGAAGTGGAATCTAGATCTGGGACGATACAATGTAGTATAAGAGGATTTTATTTACTTATTTTCCTTTCTATTTCAAGAAATTAAATATTGATAGAGACGAAATGGAATTTGTTAATAAACTGTTCATTTTAGTAGCTACCCCATGTACCTAGAAAAGCAAATTTTCCTCATATTGTATTTGATTTTTGAATTTTGAGTTGTTACGGTTGAATCGATTTCACCTTTTGGTGATGTAATAGTATCGTGAAGTTTTTAATGATAATATTGTGGTTATATTTTGTTGAATCCCAATGAGATGTGGTTATTCAAAATTATGCACCATATAAGAACATGTAATAAATCACATACCATACATTGTTTCCATGCTATTTAGAGTGAATTGATGATTTCATGCTACTGTTATAAATGTCTTGCAAGATGTGCATTCTATTTATTAGGTACACTAAATGATATACCTATTATTGTGATAGGTGTATTTGTACATGTTATGGATCAAATTTAATGGATGCCAATATTTGGTGTCAGAGGTGAATGGACCCATTGGATCATAATTTGTTTGACCATGTTTCAGCTATGTATTGAATCATGATACAATATGAAATGGATGCACACCATGCTTTCATAACATATGTGTATGGGTCCTCATGGATTGGAATTTGGTGGATCATGTTCCTACATTAAATTAAATTGTGTTAAAATGTAGTGCATATGGATTCCAATGATTTATTCTCGGGGTGTATGGGACCTCACAGATCATAAATTGGTAAACCATTGGATTACTCAGGAAAAATAGGTGTTCTAGGGAAGGTTCATAGTTATATGGCATGTAAACCCCCAACACATGGTGTGTGATGCTATGAAAACACGTCATTTTTTCTTCTACTCATGAAGAAAAATTTTCTTATGTATGCAGTATGTACTAGTTGTATACACCATTTAGAATGTTATCATGTGTCTGACCATGTGATGAAGAACATGGAATAATAGTCTTGGAAAAGTACACAGTCATTTATATATGGTAAACACTTTATATATTTACATAGTAATACCACATGTGTACATAGGTGGGTAAAAGAACATTTCTAGGATTGTAGACTTTCGCACACACCATGTACCATTCCTACACATTATGGAAAAGGTTTTTTACATGCCTAGGCTAGTGGGAGTACAAGACAATGCGAGAACATGAGGGTACATGTCGTGAGTGGTATCTAGACATTTTGGTATAATATTTTCATATCCTTTGGATGAATTTTTATGTTTTATGCCCCTTTGAAATTTTTGTACTTTTGAGTAATGATTTATATGTAGATTATCATATAAATTGTAATGGTAAAACATGTGGATGTTTTTAAGGACTCTTAATTAGTGATTGGGGGATTCTATATGAATGGATAGGTTCTTCCTCAAAATATTTGTTTTGTTTGTCTCTTGAGAGTGAGACTAATGTGTGAATGATTGGTTGGGGATGTGGACACACCTAGTCAAGACATATTACCTGTGATGAGCTGTGAGCTATCTCTCATGACCTATGCTTTTGAGGACATTCCCCATGTGAGATGTTTCCTTCTAGCCTATGAGGCGATGAGACCTATTTCATCTAAGTATCCACTAAGGGAATCATTTTCTAACATGGTAATCTAGGGAGTCTATTGTAGTATCCCATAGTTGGTTATCATTTATAGGATCCTTATTGTAGGATGCCTCTACTATTTATCGATCATGTATCCCTTGTATGATTCATCTACTTGTTCTATTAAAGGATTTTTATGAAATGAATTTTTTATGAGTTCATGATTCCTGTGGTAAAGCTAGTACTATTTGGTTTCCCTTTTGAGGACCCAAGTTGGTATAGTGATACCCTCATAGATTTACTTGGTTGTTAAAAAGGATCTTACATGGTAACATTCCATTTTAATTATAATTTTAATGTTGTTAAATGTTTTATAAGAAATTTGATAAGACTTAACTATTTTTCCTTGAGATTTTAGCTAAAAGAGTTTCAAAGTGCCATGTTTTGTGTAATGTAGCTTGAGGCATTGAATAAAAATTTATTCATATGTATAATTATTTTGAATTTAGTAAATCTATATCCACGTTACCATTAGATGGGGATTGACACTTATGCTTCGTAAGGGGCTAGCCCATGGTAGGTATCACACATAGATCTTGTTTTCTTGTTTTCATCTACAGACATTCAGACATTGGTTCCACACGTTTATTGTTTTTCCATGTAGTACCTTGGGGTTTTAATGAGAACACAATTGTCTGGATTGGTGGTCATTGTAGAATTTCCCATTATATGGGAATGGGTATTAAAGAATTCTTGGTTCAGTAGGTTAGAAATGACTTGGAATGCATAGCTTCTTAGGAGGTTGTGTGAGCCTCCCATTCCATAAATTATGGGTGACTTAGTACATCTCCATCCTCGTAAATGGCTGAGTAGATGATTTTCCTCTCTGCTAGGTCATGTGTGATCCATTTGGTACTACAATGAATAGGGTGTACAACCTATGAATTGTACCCTAAATGAGATGTTTCATATTGTAAACAAGTGGTAGTAGATATTGACAAAGGTGGTACCCATGAAGTGTTAAATGATAATATGACTCATCGAGATCTCTTAAATCTTTGAGAATCGAGCTATTGTGTTTTTATTAGGTAATCTACTGAGAAGAGTGACCTAAATGATAATGAACCATGTTTTCCCCACAACTCAGGGCGAAATTCTTGGAATCTAGGGTTTTGAAATGCGAGTTGGTTTATTTTTAAATTTTATGTCAAATGATATGACATGGTGATAAAGGTTTATGAAGTGTCACATCGGTTCAATTTACATGTATCCTTCTAGGTTAAAGGTTCACAATCAATGACTATTCAGAAATGTTTAGTTCTTCATGAATAAATTTGAGGCTTGCGAGTTTTGTGTCATGTTGATACATTATTGGATTCATGATGTTATTTTAGTTGGTTGGGTTTGAAGAACTTATGAGGCACCAGTGATCTTATTTGGACATCGGTGGTAATCTATGAGCTATCGCTGAATGCCCTGGGATAAGTGAATTATGGTCGGTTATAAGATGGTGTGTCGGCTTGTGAATTTGTGTTTCTTTCAGAAGCTAGAACAGTAGTGGTCAGGAATTATTTTTCTGGTATTCCATGTGACCCTCTTAGTGTTCACCTACCTAATAGAATACCATGGTCCCTATCTTGACGTCACACCCAATTCACTAAGAGAGAATTGGTTAAACGCATCACAACAGTTTAAATTTGGGTGGATAGATTCTAATATCTTTCGGGGTTGTGCATTGGATGTGTTGTTTTAAATGATACTTGGATAGTCCTGTGTGATACACGAGTTCCCATGTAGGAACTCCATGAACAGAATCTGGATTCATGTCACTCTCCTTGACGTGACAGCTAACCGGATGCCACTATGTGTTTTTCCAGTGTTCATATGGGTAATTCTAGCCTTGTGCCATATTAACTCTTGTTACAGGTATTATAAACCACCTTGGTAAGGTCCTTGGACTCTTGGTTGATGAATTTGAGGTTATATCAGACATATAGTCTGGGTCAGATGTGATTCATTAAATTGGGTTAATGATTCCAATGGGATGGATCTGGAATACAATTTTTCTTTTGTTGTGGCATGTTATTCATAATTGACCAGGGGATGGTTTGATAATGATGTGTCACCAAGAGACTGGTATGTGATTCATTGAACGGGTTCAATGTGGATGTTTGGAACCTTTGGGTAAATTTTCATCTTTATATTACAACTTGACAGCCTCCTAAGATAGGCGTTTGCGAAATAATTTATCCAATGATGGTTTGAATCCTTGTCCTTCTTGTTCCATGTGTATAGTTCATATGAACCAATTTTTGAACTCTTTCAATTTATGGTGGGTGTGGTGTCAAAATATACAATGTATTTTGAGGGAATATTGTGTGATAGGTTTTTATTAGGTCAATCAGGGTTCAACCGTTCTTTTCGGTGAGGACGCTGATATGACGTTAGTTTTGTCTAATTTCACCCAGATAAAGGAAAATCATGCTCATAGTATCACTAGGATTCTCAAGGGAATGCAATGCATGGTTTTCTTCCATAAGAGTTTTCTTATAAATAATTCAGTCCTGGATATTGATTTAAAGCTCAATAGGGTCACACATTTCCTTATATATTAGGGAAAGCTTCGTAGTTAATGAGCTTGGGGAGGTTTTACATCCAAGAGATTGAACTAATGGGTCTTGAATTCTATCATTTTATAAAGGGATGCATGAATAAAATATAGTTTTTTTAAGGGATACAATGGGTTATGGTTGCATAGGTGATTCTGAGCATAACATACCTTCCTCAAACTGATTGACAATCAGAGTGCATGATTCAGGTGGTGGATGAAATTCTACGAGCTTGTGTCTTAGATCATGGGGGTTTATGGGAGAGACACATACCCCATCTTGAGTTTTCCTACAATAATATATTTCTAGATAATATTTTAATGGTACCATATGTGGTTTTTTATAGTAGACCATTTTGATCACCCCAGTTTTTGCTAGAGGAAGGTGAGGCAGCTATGTGGGGACCTTGTTTTATCCGGGATACCACTGAAAATGTTCAATTGATTCAGAATCAGATGGCTACTGTATAGCCTAGTCAAAAATCATATGCTGATTTTCGTAGATGAAATTTCATGTTTGAGGCTGGGGATTGTTTTTTTCAACGTGTTGTACTGATGATGGGACACAAGAGGATCAAGATACATGGTATGATATCACAAAGATATATCATCCTGTTCGAGATTCTAGAAAGTGTCATGTCAATTGCCAATTGGTTGTAGTTACCTCATATATATAGGGATATGCATGATGTCTTCCACGTTTCCCAGTTGCGGTGTTACATTCTAGACCTATCTCATTATTTTCATCCTATGGAGGTTGAGTAATAAGTTGATGTGTCTTTTAAAGAGCATCCTATTTATGACCAACAAACAATCATAGTGGCTGGAGTTATTCTAAAATGATACTTCACCACCATAGGAAGGGCCATTAAGGGATGAATTTCTTTAATGTGAGATGTCTGTAAGGACCTAGTTCTTCCTTTATGGTTCATATCCTTTCATTCTAGGTTTCACATGATATAAAGGATTAATACAGGTTTAGTACTCGATGAAAGATAGTAACATGACATGAATAGAGGTTACACTCCATGTAATCCGAGAACACGCAGGGTAAGGATGTCGGTTGGACTCATTTATATCATGGAAGAGAAGTCGACAAAGGATTGATGTTTTTTTCATATTCATAGCTTGTATAGACAATTACATGGTGGCTACTTTTCTAAAATCTTTTAAAATGGGATGTAACCAAGTTTTTTCATTTCTTGACAGAACCACAATTGATTTCTCTCAAGCATCAGTGCCGACCAGGGATTTTGCTCCTAATTTTTCATCCAAACTTCGATTTAAACGTCGTTGGATGCGTTGGAACCTTATCGGCAAGCTCTTGATTCCCCTTGATCTGTTCTTAATTATTTCATCTTTCAACATTGTTTTAAAACCTTTATAATTTATGATCGTGTTATACATATAAACTATTCTAGGTATAATTAGAGGATGAAGAGGGATGAGGAGATTTGCACTACTATGAGGTAGGTGGTCTTATGCGTTTCAATAAATTTCATATTGATTATATGTTTTGGAGTGTCGCACACCCATTTTTAGGTGTCAACATGATAGATAATTTACCTATGTTATTTCCTAAAATTGTTTAGGTAATGGTTAAGTGATTGAATGTATTAATTATGGTATTTTTAATGAATAAGGGCCACCACATTGGTGTGTTTCCCTTGGATGATCGATTATGGCTGTTTGGTCTTGGATGTGTATGGGAAATGCCTTGTGTTTAATTTTGGGGGTTGATTAAAAACAATTTTGAATAATAATGATCTTTCAATGTAATTAAATGGAATTAAATTTCCTTAGTTTATGGGATATATGGAATTCCCCTTGACCCATGTTTAAACCTATTTTTATTTATACTTGTTTGGAATGTTTTTTTGGAATTTTGAAACTGCTCAAGTGATTTTGGTGCTATTAAGGCCTTATAATGGTTTATATTACTTAATAGGAATGTTAGGTAAATTGGTCTCATGTTTGTCTACCACTTTTTAACCATGTAATTGTTTAATTTACATGTTTTTCTTATTAAATAAAATGTTTCCATGAGATTTTTTTAATGTTCAAGACATGTAATAGTTTAATATACATGAGTTTGTTGTAATCTAAATTGTGACCAAATGAGTTTATTAATGATAAAGAAATTTAGTAACTTAAATTTACATGTTTTCATGTTATGATAATTGTTCACATGTGATTAATCATAAGGAAAATCATTACGAAGTTTGTCTGTCTATTATGTTCATGTCCTGACTGAGCCATGGGTGTAGTGGTCGAGCTCATGGAGGCATTACTTATTTTTCCGAGTAAAACATGGATCATTGAGGGATTCGAAGGACAATTTCTATTGTATTGTTTTACATTTCAGGAGTGATACCTGTGAATTCCTTATAGGACCACTAGTAACAGACTTAGTTTACTTGGACATATACAACAACTAGAGTGATAACAAGATTCAATAGATTTTGTACTGGACAAGATAGCAGAATATTGGTAGGATTGCACTTAGAGTGATACAGTGTTTCCATATAGGTTCTCTAGGATGGTCTTGAATGTTATATATATAAATTCTTCTAGGGAGATAATTTAATTCTGACATAAAATTTCAATGGATAAGCTTGAGTTATACATTTAATTTTCATATTGAATGATTTAGGATGCGTGTACCATGCAAAAGAAAAACCTTTGATTTAGCCATCACTTATTTGTTTAGATAGCCTTATAATGTCTGTGTTGTTCTTTTGTTTTACATGGGGGTTACTGGGATTAGGATAGATCCTAATAATTATATAATTCAATGTAATTGTATTAATTAATGAACAATAATTGAATGTAAATGAATTATTACTCTTGTAGTACTGTTTACTTTCGGGATCTTCTTAGCTTATTATTTTAGTTATTATACAATAGTTGTTGTATTTATTCAATGATATACTATCAAAGATCATGTGTTGGGGATTGCTTGGATTTAGTATCACACCAGGTTTGGGTCACGTTCTTTCCCAAAGATATTATATTGTTGCAGGTACTGATAACAGTAAGAACCATTCTCTAGGCACTTCATTTCCTATTAGGAGAATGAGAGAATTTGACCAAGTCGAGGAATGCAATGCATTTGAGATACTTTGGGTGGTAATTTACTTTTGTTAATTGTTTTCAATAACACTACAATGTATCATGTTTTGGCTATTTTCCTAGAACATGTGAAATGGAGCATCATCCTATATATCTTATATCATCTGGTTATTTTTATTATGGGTCATCAGATATTTTTATCTTTTATTGTATAACATAATCTGCTATTGAATTGATATTGTTTACACCGAATTATAGTCTACTAATGAGGGAATAGTTTCCCCACTATCACAGTTGGGTGTTCACTACTAGTTAGTAGCCTCCGGTATTTGGGAATATGTGCTTAAGGCCATGTGGCCAATCGAGTATGGGGTACATAAAAGTGGCATTTGGATCCATGGCATTACATTTTATAGTAAGGTGAAATGTTTTGAAAACACATTATGGAGGGGTATAGTAACTTTACAAAGTGCTTGATGATATGATAACTATGTTTAGTTGGAAAAGGTAGTTGATTTATATTGATAATGTAAAATTGATAGTAATTTTGTCTTTCAAATCTTTTATTTATTTTTATTTAGAAGGGATTTTTATAATTTATATTTACAATTTGGAATTATTTTACAGTTTATATAATATTTTATTTTATTTGATGAATAAGTTATGAGTGAATTTTGGGAAGATTATATATTTTAATTACAGTTTTAGGGTGACTCTTGTTATTATCTTCTTCTATGGGAATTTATTATCAAAGTAATCTCTTGATTGGAATATGAAATTATGAGCTATTTCATGGTGTCTTGGGATAATTGTAAACTTTATAATTGGAAAAAAATTATGCGATTTATTCAATTATATTTTTTGGTTTTAATTTAAACATATATTTTTTGGAATATCTTTTTTTTTAATATTTATGGAATTCATTATCTGGAACTCTTGTTATTATTATGGATGTTTTAGAGGCTAATTTATTATTTTTATCCATACTTGAAACTTGTTCTATAAATTTTGTTTTCCGTAAATATTTTTTACACATAATGAGAAAATTTTAAATATTTGATAGATATTATGATCCATTGATGGTAATTTTTTGTTCTTTTTCCATAAGAAATTCATATTGATTATTCATTTCATGAAGTAAGAGATGATGTATAAATTGATAGATGCAAAACAAAAGATTTAAAATATTTATTAGAAATGGAAATAATGTGTATTTATAGTTTCTCTTATTATATATATATTAATGGTAACTAAATCCATCAAATAATTTAGTTTATCTTCTAATAAAAATATTATTCTATTACCTTTATTTCTATAAAATTTATTGGGTCTTAAACACTCACAAATTTCATTCTTTATGATAATTATCATTTGCAAATAAATATTTTATATAACATTATATTGGTCTGTTGATGTTATTTTTATCTTTCATGTCTTTATTTTACCTTGCCTCAAATTTTATCCTTATTGGGGAAAACAATAATGTGTTATTTTTGGTAAAATATTATTTCTCACGCCCGTTTTTCAATAGAAATATTAGTATTCTTCTATATGATGTTGGTTTACAACAAAATAATTTTAAAAATTTGGAAAATTCATGTCCAATATAATATTTTGAGGATTATATTTATATATCCATGGAAGGGTTGAATGTACCACCTTGAAATTTTAGTTAAATAGAACAATAATATCAAAAGATTTCTTAACATATAACACTGATCTTTAAGAAAATTGTTACAGACAATAGAAATTTCATTATATAAATGTGACCATTAAAACATAGATATTGAATTAGATGATATTATTATTATTATTAAACAACTTATAAAATATATTTTATGATGATACAATTCAATTTAATTATATGGATTATGTTTAGTATATATTAACTCAAATTCATTTAAAGCATCCAAAATACATTTACACAAAATATCGTTTTTATTATATATTGAGTAAATTTTATTATAATATTCTAAAACATTAAGATATATTATTCAATAAAATAATAATTTTTTTAAATAATCATATAAAAAATTATCATAGGATGAGATTTTGGTTTTTTTTAAAATAATTGGTTTTCGAGTGACTAGTAAATAATACTAATTTCTCAAATACTTCCACTTATTTTAATTAAATAAATTTATTTAAAAGAATCATTATATTTTTACTTTAGTGTTTTTTATAAATATAATTTTTTTTAAATAATAAAATTCATTCAATATGAATATGTATTACTCATACTTTTGATATATGTTTATTTTTTCACTTAATAACATTCTCAGAAATGAAATTATTTTTTTTTCTTTCGGGAATTTATTTTAATACCCAATTTATCTATCTTCTAAAACATTACTATTGGAATATAAATTCCAGGTTTGGAATAAAAAGGGAGAAATTTGCTAAAAAATACAGATTTAATTTTATTCATTTTGAATAGAAACCATGGTAAATACTTCAAATCAAAGGGTAAGATAATTAAAAAAACAATAAAAAAATTAATAATAATTTTAAATAATCTTTAATAATTCATTTTATCTTTTATAAATGTGTTATTAAATAATAATAATGCATTTTTTCAATTATAGAAATTTCATTACAATTTTATTGGATAATAACTTAAATATGAATTTTTAAAGAAAAGTAAAAAATACACCTCTCTTGATAAAAGATTATATTATATGGTCGCACGGGGATTATAATATGTTAGAATAAATATAAAATATAATTTTCTAGATTATTAATTAATTTGTGTTATAAATATATATATATTTGTTTATTACTAATGGTATAGTTATCATAAATTTATACAAAATAACGGCACAATACTTGTTGAAGTAGTAGAAAAATTAATGTAAATAATTTGGAAAATAACAAAAGTTATAATTTTTGGATGACATTTGGTGTCACATGAATTTATGGTTATTTATAAATTATTATTCAAGGATAAATAGTTTATATTTGAATACATTTCATCCTTATAACCAATAATTTCAAATTAATTGAAATATCCCAAAAAAAGAAATTTTCAAATTTAAAATGGTATTCTATTTTATTTAAAAAATGAAAAATAATAAAATCATTAAATAATACAAGTATAATTGAATATGGTTGAATATATCATCCCATGACCATTTTTACATTAAAATTTGAATATAAGTTAATTTATAGCTCTGAATAGTGGAAACATCTGTTACCAGAGTTAAGGATAAGTTGTGTTTTTTAGGGTTAAATTAATTTGATAGTAGTTTACAATGACATTAAACATGTCTACATCCTATTGGAGAAAATTATTTCAATCATATATTATATTAAATTTATCATTACAAAAATTATCATCTATATATAAATAAATTTTAATTTATAATATTTCAAATGATTCAAAAAATTACAAGGTTTCCCCTTTCATCCCTTATAACATAAAATGTCTCCTTTATCTTCATTCCATCACATGGATCCACCAAGATCAACGAAAACCATCAGAAGTTTCATCCAAACATCTTAATCCACTGTGTTGATGTTTTTTACATCTTAATAGTCCATTCCAATGGTATATAAGATGATTTCTGATAGGGTTATATTTAATAATAGGAGGTTGGATAACAAACAAATCCAAAAAAAATATGAGGTATGTGTTTTCCATATCACATTTATCTTAGAGATACATATGACATATTCATTATTTGTTTCCTTTTATTGGATAATATATTTTGAATTAATGTATTTTATGATAATTTTCTATAAATTTATGTTAATATTTAAATCACACAATGCTTATTCATTTCATGAGGTTTTTATTTAGTGACCACACAAGTTATAATTATTATTAATCTAAATATTATTTATTTGATACAATAGACCTTTTCACTTATTAATGTCAATGAGGTGTATATAATTTCAAATTTAAATGTTATTTCATGAATAACGTCATGTTATTAATGTATAATTTTTTATTTGATTTTATTATTTAATGTGAATTATGATTTAGATTTTTCAAAAGATGTGTGTGTTTTATGTTACAATTAATTTTTTATATGGATTATTTTTATTAATTAATAGATAATGGAATTTTATGATCCATCACATAAAAATAAATTATTTTTATTATCCGCCATTTATTTTTAGATATTATAACTTTTATATATCATTTTCATCAATTTATGAACTCAGGATATTAATAACTTTTTTTTGGAAAACTGAAATAGTTTAAAAATTTAGTGTGAAATATTTGTCTACCATGTCAATGTTTTCCGGAATTTTTTTAAAAAATATTAACTATTCTATAAGGATTGTTTAATTTTATTTGTACCATTGTTTAAATTTCTATAAATGTAATTACATGGAATCATAATATGATTTTCTGAATATGGTACATTTTATTTTTACCAAAAATGTGAAAGTAATCATTTTTAATCTACATGGAGTGAACATAACATTACACCATGGTTCCTACATTATTAGAAGAGAATTTATTTAATAGTTTCCATGGATATTTTAAATGTATCTTATTTCCAAATAATTATTTATTTTGTTTATATAAAAATAAAATTATTATTTTACTCAACAAATATTTCAGTGGTATTTTAAATATATTTTCCATCTATGAAAAATATTATTGAAATTGCTTATATTTTATGTGGATATTATACAATGATAGCATATATAGGCATTCCTTGGATTATTTATGATTATGATGATGATATTATTACTAAAAATATTTATTTTCCACGGGGTGTATATGATTATGTGATGAATGTTTTAGCATCTTGGAGCCTATATATTAATGAGTTTTGATAATGGTAAAGGTGGGACTAAACATTTATATCCCTCTAACAAAATGGGTAGTGATTAATCATTCATAAGATTAAAGGGTGAATGGATGTTTATCATGAACCCAAAATTTGGTATACCTGAGGTTAACCAATATAATAAATTAGGTACATGGGTTGTTATCCCAATACATAAAGTGGGTATACAAGTGGTTATCCCAATACTAAAATAGGATACACACATTCTTATCTATTGATTAAAGTAGGTTCATTGGCTATTTTCCAAACCCAAACATGCATTTAATGACTTATAGTTTAACATTGACATACTATTTATATAAATAAAATTATTCCACAAATTATTCCACTCTATTATGAGATTATATAAATACAATATTTTTCCTAACGAATCATGTTCTATGATGCTTTAGGATTCCTATCTTACCAACTACAATTCATTATCAGATGACTCATGATTATGATAAAAAATTATGGGAGTGTTTTTTAATGTGTAAGATTATATTCTCATCCTTGTATGCTCACATTATTATTAAAAATCAATTATATCTCCCTTGTGTACCCTTATTGAGCAATTTAGTTTCCCATATATTATTTTCACTTTACACATTGATCTGATGACTTTTTTCAGAATGACATGTATAAAAAGGCATCATGTCATGAATAACTATGCGGGAGATTATGAGAGTCATCAATGTAGAGGTTTTTTGTATCTAGTTTTCAAATGACAGACAACCATTATTGTTCTCACATTTAACATAGTGATATGTATATAATACTGAACTAAATATATTTAATAGTAATGTGTTATAATTTCAGGTCACTATAAAAAATAATTAATATCATTATTTAGAAAATTTAGTTTGTAATGTTGAATATAATAATAGAACATTAATAAATCATATTTTTTAAGTATAATTTTGTTTCTAATTGTTTATCTATTAGTGTTAGTGTTACTATAAATTATTCTTCTTGAAATATTTCAATCACTAATTAACAAATTTAATTTATAAGATAAATATTTTGTATTTGGATTGAACATCCTATAAATAAGCCATATATGAGAACTGAGTATAATTTTCCAAATAATATTAATAAATTTAGATATATTTTTTTTATTAATTCCTGGAAAATTTCCCATGTCTACTTAATAGAATAATACGTTGATTTCGAAAAAAAATATTTTCACTTGTTTCTAGAATTGAATCAACACATATTATTAATATTTTTCTTTGCTTATAAACATTTTTTTAAAATTGACATGAACAGTCCTTTTCTAATGGACTTATATATATATATATATATGTTTTCACCAATGATCCACTCGAAAAGAAAATTTGATATTTCCAAATCATATGTTCAATCTAGGAAATGAATTTTATGTTCCAAAAAATTTATATGAGCATCGTATGAATGAAAAACTAATTCTTTTACAAAATGTTTTTAATAATGGAAATATTGATAAAAAATTAATACTATGAATGTTTCCAATGACATTTTAATTTATAAAATATATCTTGATGAAATTTTAATTTATTTTAAAAAGGAATATTTTACTAATTTATTTTTCATATTTTATGAAAATTAATATGAAATTAGCATAATAGGTTAACTAGAATTTTTCTAAGGTTTTATTTTTTTGATGAAAATATTGTATTTTATTTTGATTATTTAAAATTTGATAAAGAACATGAAATGTTTTATTCTCTATTAAGGTAAAAAACGTTAGAACATCTCCTTTTACTAAAACTACATTGAGTTTAGATTATTTTTTTTAAATTTATTAATTGTATTTTTTATGGTTTCATGATAGGTAGTTTTATTTTAATGATGTCATCTTGAACTGATAGAATATTTCTATTATTTTTGTGTGTAATATTTTAATCTAATGTAAAATAATGTAGCATTAAGGCTATTAAAATTACAAAATATATAGTAATGGAATAATTAATACTAATTTGTTTGAAACATACATTTTGTTTTCTTTTTATCATTTTCTTATATGGATTTTTAAGGTTAATAGATTATTAGAAATATAACATCAGATTTGTTTGTATTAAATGTTAAAAACTAAATTTTGAGTGGTAATAAAAATAAATTATAATTATCTTCATTCATTAAAGAGACATGGTATACTTGTTTAACTATTTTATATTATTTATTTATTTAAATTAAAAAATATATTTCAGAATTTATGTATATTTTAATAACATTTCTATTTTTGATTAAACATTATGTGTAATTTTAATTTCAAAAAAATACATTACAGGATTCTATAAAAACATCGATAGGTTGGATTTCACTTCAAAATTTATTATTTAAATTGAGGATATATTGTTTTATAAGTATTTCCCTCTCAAAATTAAGTTCTTGATATAATTATTAATCCTATAACTTCTACAATGTTTGATAAAAAAATTTATTCTTCATAAGATTTAAATTAATAAATATTTTTCTATAAAGTTAAATGAGAATCACTAATTACTCTATATGGATGTATAGATTATTCTTTTATCTATATGAACTATTTTCATAATGATAAATTGGTTTATTTTATTTTATTGATATGTATGAAGAATGAATCTATCAATAATTTTGATGAAATCGACTATTTTTCCCTAAATATGTCTTCTTACATGAATTTAGTTATATTATTAACCATTTATTTTTTTCAAATCATCATTTTATTAGTCATATGTTTTTTCAATTTTACTTACTCTAGAAATAAAAAAATTCTTAAAAATTCATTGAGTTTTATAATCAATTTTTATTGTTATATTTTATATAAACTCCAAGGTTTTGGAATGTTCAAAAAACAATTAGCATTATTTTTTCATTTCCAAAAGGGGGATAATTTTAGTGTTATATTCTTTTAAATAACACATGTAAATGATATGGGAGATTGTGTTTATTACTGTTTTGGTTTTTATGTTTTAAAAATAAAAAATACATTATATTAATAGTTTTATCATTTTATATTTAGAAACATCTAATTCATAAACATCATTATTTTATTAATTTATAAATTTTTTATATAAATCAACTAATTTTATTTTTTAACTATTAATTAATTTATCAATGATGATATTTTTTATTTTGTATTCAATAATTAATTTATTGATAATATTTTGGATTGAATTTTTTTATTTGAGTTTTTATTGAAATATCTTCATGAATTTGATAATATAACACATTTGTTTCAAAATATGTTATGAATTAAGACCTAAATATTAATTATTGTGAAAATAATATTCATTTTTTAAAAGATATGTAAAAATATTTTAAAATTTTGTATGAAAATGTTAAATTTGTTAATCGGCTCCTTCTAAAATATACAACACATATGAGAATTTTTTTTACTATATACCTAAATATCCATATTGATCTATAATTATCAAACATACTAGATTACATCCATGATATGTGAAATTAACTCATGTATCTTGAATATCCCATATATATTTTATTTTATCAACATTAAGATCATAATCATAGTATATAATAAATAGTACTAATGCTAAATTATTAATAATAAAAACATTCTAAAGTTGTGAAGTATAATTTAAGCATCAATATATTAATGTATTTTGTTTTACATAGTGAATATCACTTGTTTTTGGTCCTCTATTTCCAGTTCTAATCATAAATATCTATCTAACAAGATCTTATTTTCATTATTATTCATTACATATTATGAAATAATTTGATACATTATTTAATTAGTTTCATTTGAGTATTACAATGATGATAGCTAAACATGATGTCAGGAGATGCTCTATATTTATTTCAAATAGATACTTTAATTTTACATACATTGTTTCATGATGAATTTTGTAACATGAATAAGGATGCATGATTTATACAAGAAAGTGACATGGTTAACTGAATTTTAGTATCATTTGACATAGTTTTTTTCATTAAACCAATGTATATTAATTCATATAGTGGTTTACATGTATTAAATTCACTCCACACCATAACTTTTTATCTACATGTCATGAACATTAAAATTTTAAGTGTGAATTTTTTTTCTCTAAGCAGTGTTTTGAAAAATTAATATAAGAGATTTTATTCTACATCATGTAGCATAATAGAATACTATATTAAATTAATGTATGCTAAAAATCTATTTTTAATATATATTTCTTCTTTTCTAATACATATTTATAAAAATATATATTTTATATTAAATCAATTTATAAATAATTATAATTAAAAATAGTTAAATATGAATAACTATAATGTATTTGGTATAATAAATATGTTGGAATGGATTTCCAAAATGTAAAAAATATTTCCATATAATATGTAAATATATTATTCATTAAATGGATTAATTCAAATCATGGATTTTCCCCAAAAAAAATTCAAGAAAGTAAAGCATTATTCTGAATATTTTTAATATAATGAAAGGGGTAAAACCAATGTTATTTTATTGTGAGAGCATGAAAAATGGTCTTCAAAATTAATAATCAAAAATATAAAATGATATTTATATGATAATTTAGAAATGGTTGACATTAAACTACAAAAAAAATTAAGCTCCTCTATGATAACAAATAATATGTAATGTTTTATTATTTTTTACTTTTGGGATCCAAACTCGATTTAGCTATGACTTACTTGTCATATATTTTTTACATCATTATTTCATTCAATATTTCATTTTTCATTATATTTTCAGTAACATTTTTAAATATTCTATTTATTATTTTCCCATTCCATATAAATTATGGCATATCTAATACATTCATACAAAATGGAACATCCTTGGGATGTGAAAACAAAAAAAAATTATGTTCTTACTTTATTTTCAAGGAGAGAAAAAGATAGTGAATGTAGATTTGAATCTAATATATTCATAATTGAGGTTTGTAATTATAAAAAATTATTTTCTCTATGAAGATAAGAGTGAAAATTAGATATAGGATCAGTTGATCTAATAAACTATAAAAATAATATTTTCACAATTTTATTTTTGATTTATTTTAATTTTGAATTAGTGATGCACTAATTTATCACAAAATTCAATTATAATTGACATTTTTTATTATTAATTTCAAAAAATATATATTTATTTATTAAATGGTGTGTTAAAAACCCCTAGATGACATATTTTTAATATATATGGGCCAATAAAGTGAATTGATAAATGCATTATGTGTGAAAGAGAATCATACTATGAACATGAATGTTGATGTAGTATGAAGAGGGAAATATAATAAAAAATAACAACAACTTACATCATAGCAAAACAACCACACGTCAATATATTAGTTACATTGGGTATGAACATTATGCATGATGATGCACTAATTTTTTTAATTTTATTATCAAAACCATCTAAAACATAGGGATGAAGAGTAATACAATGTAATCCCATCTACTAAATAGTGTTATGAACTTGATTTGGTAAGAATTATACAATTATTCTAATGAACAACTACAAATATATTATTTGATTTTGGTCTCAACAAGAAATGATTTTCTAGAACATTTTATATGATATTCAATTCACCACATTGGAGATTATATATTGAATTGTATTTTAAAACACATTGGAGATGTATGATTACAAACCAAGCTGGTAACATAGATCTAATAAACATTTATAGGAATATTCATCATGTAAATATTATTATTATTTATTTACTAAATTTTTAGTGATGTTAGTCATGGAGTATGTTACTCTTTATTGACCGCATACAAATTATTAAGATTATGTTCTCACATTTAAAATCCCATATAATGTTTTTCTCGATGATCACTGATGAATTTATCATCAAGAAGAGACATTCCTTTTTATAAGATCATTATGCATGATGATCAGGGCCTCTGTATTTTCATAGGTAGAATATTTAATTATTTCTCCAAAAAATTATATATGATTGTTTCATATCATTGTTTCTGAAGAATCATGGGGATATATATTATTGTTTAAATACATTATATTGAAGTACAGATTTTTGTTTTGGTGTGTATGGAATCATGTTCCTCCTACTGACGAGGAGATTAATAGGAAGCGATTCAAGTTTTCTTCATTGTTCATATGTTGCATGGACCGTAATGAAAATCAATCTAAAATTATTTCAGATGACTAGGAATCGTCAATCTAGATCATTTTTCTGGCCTTTACTAAGGTAGAATCTCTCATTCCATATAGCAGTGAGTTCATTAATATCTAGTTAAATGGGGGTACGTGGAAGAATTATGAGAATAAAGAAATATAGGTAGTCATAGTAATCAACTGTTAATGAATTTGGGATAATAGAAACAAATACCATCATAACTAGATTGGTAGATAAAATTTTCTCCTCAATGATAAATTCAAATACTTGGTGGAATATACACCTCCCTTCCTTGAATTTTGGGAGACATGCCCATATCTGAAAAACATCATACACCCACATGGGCCACCTTCACCATGCCAGAACATGAATCCTCAAGGAATTTGGATACACTAGGATTCATCACCAACTGGTTTGAAGATAAATGTTGATGGGTATTATATATTCTTACGTAAACCACATTTAAAGATCACAGTACCCTTCAACACCATTGTAAAGAGATAAATCAAGAGAATTATTACACAAATTCAATAATCAATACTAATGGTAATAACTTCTTTCCTAGATTTAGCTACCACCTTCTTGAATGACTGAAATTATCATGGGTGATGCTCTCAGATTTCACCACTACAGACCCACATGATCATTTAATACATCTTTTTTTCCCCTCCTTTTAATAACTTTTGTAAGTGAGTAGTTATTTTATAAAAATATTCTTATTTAATTGAATATATATATATATATATTATTGAAAGGTTGACTATTAAATAATTCAGGTGACTATTTTCATTATAGATGAATTAATAACTAATCCTGAGGGTTATTAACCTCAAATTGTTGTGGAGATATAAAATATTAATGAAATATCTATTTTAAAGGAATTTTTAATTTTTTTCTAGATTAATTTCATTTATTTCCCTAGTATAATAATGTATATTATTATATAGAACTCATTCTTATTTATATTAATATATAAAAGATACAATATAAAAAACATAGATTGAATTATAAAAATTAATATGAATCTTACATGAGAATTGAGGTAAGGGTTTTATTTTCCTATCATTATAACCATGGGGTTAACCTATACTATTTTCATAGAAAAACAACGGTTCAGTGCATCTCTATATTTATTTTTGTGAATATAATAGGATTCCAATCAAAAATATATATCACATACCATATATTGATGATCAACATGATCAATAGTGAGGGGACTAAAATTATTTATTACCATACATTATTTTGGATATCATTAACTAATGATGAAAAGGAATGTAATAATGATCGTATAATTTCACACAATATTAAGAATAGAGGAATTCATTTTTATGTCTTTCGAATATAGACATTACCTCTTTTTCTATATGAATAAGATAAATTTATACCTTTTATATTTTCCAAATTTATTTTGTGGTAGTTTATAGAGAATATTTTATAATTTATTATGTAATATATAAAGTGGATGAGTATAAATTATAATTTAGTTAATGAGAATATAAAATTAAAATTTTTATTTACAATTTATCAAGATTTAATTATATCTAAAGAATGTATCCACCGTGGGTTTTATAATCACATGTATGTATATTAATCAATGGATCCATCAATGAAGGAGGTGGCTGATTAATGAAACATATTATTCTATCTAAACAATTATTTTGTATTCTGGGATTAACTAGATACGATATTTTCATTGTGAAAAATTTATCTTTGTTTTAAAATAAAATAAACTTTTGAAAAGGGAATTAACTCATATTGGAATGGACTAAATAAGATGATGACATTTTCCAAACATTGAAAATGTGTTTTTTTTCTATTCATGTTTTCACATTAATATATAGTCCTGAATATTTTATGATATTCATTTTTGGTTATCAAAAATATTTATGGGAGTCCATTTGAATATTATTTTAGTGTAAGATTATGTCCCACATTAATTAAATATTCATTAGAAAAATCACCCAACCCAATACCTAGAGCATGTATATAAAATATTTTGTTTATAAATATGGATTCATTGTCTATGTTATGAAATATGTGATATATATATATATATTCATAGAACAAGATATGAATATATATATATATATTGAATTAAAATTAGTTGAACATGGGATATATAATATTATTATTGTTGAATGGGGACCAGAACTTCTTAGTACATTATTAACCATTGATGGAGAAGAAGGTGTAATATTCTTTTACTAAGAAGGTTAATGGACCCATTTCAATTAAAAAGATTGAAATCGATATAATACTCTTGTTTCATTAATTGATGGCCCAATAAATAATTATGTAAGGGTTAAAATACTATCATTCCCAAATGAATACTCAAATATCCATCCGTCTGATGATTAATGAGTTTTAATGATGGATATGTCTTAATATAATAAATCAAGAAATATTCCAAAATCCATCCATGATAATGAAATTAATATATTTCAAAAAAAAAACGAATATGCATTCATTTGTTACATAAATTGAATAAGGATAAATTGGATGACACACATATATCTTTAATCTCAACCCTAATAATTGAAAAATGATGTATATATATCCCTAGAATAGATTGTTGCATGACACCATAAATGTATTGGTTTAATTATATGTATATATATCGATTATTTTTTTGGAAATATGTTATTTTTGATGGAAAATTTTCTTTTTTGATGATAAAAACATTTCAAATACCTATATTGAAATGAGAGAACATACAATGTGTATTGAAATATGTCTCTTCCAAATACCTCTATTGAATGTAAATTCATTTTGGAGGTAGTTGATATCCATAAGAAGTTTTTATATTTCATATCTATTCAAGAAAAAATATCACTAATTAAATTTACAATAATGTTCATAAGTTATGTTATAAGGATTTATAGAGTGACACATTCCACTTTATTAAATCAAGATCGTTGGTTTTCCAAATAATTTGGTACATGTATTCACTAAAAGATGAATATGGAGTGGATATTTAGAAAGGATTATCATCCATAGAGTGATGTCCAATATAATTTTACTAATAATACTCTATATGAAATTTTAATATCATGCCTAATGGAATTCAATTTAGGAAGGGATCATTAGCATCCTATGGTTGAGGTATCATACAAAAACATTCCAATTATAATTAAAATGAAAAAATGATATGGCCTATATTAGAAGATTTTAATAACACTAACATTGTTAGATCATGTAAATGAGAAAAATTTATCAGTGAAAATCCATCTTAATAAATTATATATATGACTGAAACCATTTAGTGATATAGAACATAATTCGAGTATAGATAGTTGATATACGATGATAAATACCAGAGAGATATTTTATTTTAAAAATGAAAATATTGTGTTTCTTCATAAATTATCATATAATAGAATAATGAGATTCTAGGATATTTGATTGTTAAACCCTATATACTTTGGAACCTTGAAAATGGTCAATCATGTGAAAATGGTAGAATATTTCCTAGAAATTATTTTTAACCTCATTCAATTGTGTAATTTCTATAATGTATCACATATAAGGAAATATATAACTGAAATATATCATATACTATTATGAAAATATATATTACAAAAACATTATATTTCTTTTTTGTAACAACATGTAGTGATCATGGATCAGAGAGTCAATAAACTACAAAATAAGACCACTGACATGTTAAATGTTTTCCAGATGAGTAATAATTTCATGACGCATTGTGGGATCACAATAATTTTATGGTGTAAAAGTAATAAAATATTTATACATAAACTATTTTCTATCCCTTACTTTATAGATATATATTGAAAATATTTTAAAAAATTTATATATATGAAATGAAACTAGAATAAATAAATTTTCAATAAAATGGAAATCACCTAAAGATTTTTCAAATAAATTATTATATTATTGATATTTTTATATAAAATATTTAATAGTAAATTAAATTTATTACATTTCTAGATTAATTGAAATAAAATATATTCAAAAAATTCAAGGACTTATAAATTAAATAAGTATATAACATACAATAACAGAATATTTAGTTTTAATAAATTAGCTTTTATTCACTTTTGGTCAATGAGATACCCCAAAATAAAAAAATAGATTATATTATTCAATGTATATCTTAAAAAATAAATATCATTCGTATTTTGAGTATAAAATTTTTATTACCCGGAAAGCTTAGTCAGAGGTAAGTCCCTTGACCATTTATTAAAATAAAATAAAACATCATGAAGGTACAACAAAAAGGAAATGACAGCTACATATCATAAAAATCATACCTATCACCGCATCCATGAGATATAACATCCTCCATAGTGGCAGTCTCCCACTCCGAACATTCATAGTGCTTCATTTTCTTGGCATAGTTCCTTAAAAGATTCAATTTTTCCAAAGACAGAAACTCCTTAGAGGACTTTGAAGCCCATCCCTCTTTCGCAGTAGAAGAACTAGTAGGCATTGGCTTTGACAGAGAAGAGTAGTCTTTCCTCGGCCTTCTTCGTGTTGGTCTCGACTTTTCATTCTCAGACACATTCCTCCCACCCTGGACAACATCACTGTAGGATGCCCGGATGCAGCCATCATTTTCTTTATCACTATCAGATATGTTTCCCCATTTTCCAGAAATGTGCACCTCTTGGTAACCCTCGTTCACACACCATTCCTTCTGAAATGAACTGTTTGAGTCAATCATGGCAAGCCAATGTGGCCGATCCACAATCTCCTTCAGAGCACCTTCAACATTTTCAACAATTTGAGTGGCATGCTACAACCTGTCACCTTCCTTCATTGGAGACCCCTCCTCTACAGAAGAGTCCCTATCATGAAACAACCCTTCAAATCTATTACCAGTGGGGATCGTGGTTAGCACACCTCCATCCCCACCTTCAACATCAGCATCCCCAGACCCAAGACACCAGCCTCAAACACAACTGTGTCAAAAAACTGCTCATTCACAGTGTCCATCCGCAAGGAACCAGAGTTCTCGACTGTGCTATTTTTCTCAGTACCAGAATTCCGCAAAATACTTTCCTTCTCAATACTGACGTCGGGAGAAATCTTCTCCACATTAGACACCACTACTTCCTGAAAAAGCTCCTCATCCACTGCCTGACCAGTGGAGTTCTCATTCACACATGCTCTGTCAGTTTGCAGACCTTTAGCATAAGTAATTCGAGGTAGATTACTCATTGTCAGTATAATTTATTTTTTGGGAAAAAAATTCTACTGGGGTTGAAATTTAGTTAACATAGTAAGAGAAAATGAGGTAATTTTTGTTGAAATAAGTTGAAAATCAATCAATACTACTTTTTCTAATTTTACCATTTTTATAATGAGGGTATTCATCTTACATAAACATAATGTGAACACATTATATCCACTTTAACTCAAAAATTTGAATCCTAATCCATTAATTAAACTATATTTTTTAAAATATCAATCAAACGCATATTTTAACGACCCCCACCTCTATCCACTCCACAAAATTGATATCCCCCCATTATCTATTGATTTATCTCCCAAATTACATCTCCTAATGTATTATTACAGCAGTGGTAGATTTTGTTTCTAACAAAAGAGGCCTATAATGTTAAATATTAAGAAACTCACTTAAGAAGGATTTAATTTTTCAAAATATATATCAAGAGATTCAATATATTTTTCAATAAACAGATCATATACAATATTTCACATCCTCATCTGTCACTTTAATAACATTATATTGAAATTATTATTATTTTTTGATATGTGGTTTAAAAATTTATTTTTCATAATTCTTATACATTCCATTGTGTAGTATATTCTTTTATGCATCAGTTAAACCACATTAATCAATGATACTATATATTTTTTATTATTTTTAAAATGACTGATTTTATAGGAATTCAAACTACTAGTATATTATATTAAAAAGTAATTTATATTATGAGTGTGGTTTTTTCATGGCTGAGACAAAAAAAATAAAATCAATATTATGGAACATGTTTTTCATGAAACATTACATAAAAAATGCTCGTTGGGGAGTTTATAACAATGAACAATAACCCTAAATTACATGAAATAAATATTGTACAACATATTTAATTTTTAAAAAAAATTTAATGTACCTTGAATTTTGTAATACCAGGTAATACTGAAAATAAATAATATGATGAATATGTACTCAATTTTGGGATTCATATTACTTGTTATTTTATAAATATATTTATATAAATTTGTAATAAAAAAAGTAACTTTTTTAAAAAAACAATTTTTTTCAATGTATTAAATCATATAATTTATAAATTAAATCTATATATATTATAATTTCAATTAAATTAAAATTAAATCATTTTTGGAATTAGTATATCAAATATCACTAGGTGCTTTTCAGGGTTTTTTTGAACACGTTGATTTTTGAGTACTTAGGGAAAAATAATGATTTTTCAAAAACTATCATTTTAATTATTGAATTATATAGTTAAAAAAATACATTTTTTGGGTTTTTTATTTAATTTATATAGTATAAATTTTAATATCATATTGTAAATAATTATATAGTAATCAATATGATATAATATTTTTGTCACAATTCATTTTAATTCCAAAAATATTATTTCCATTTAAGTATTTTTCATTGAATTTTGAAAACCAATATTTAAATTAATTTTTGACACTTCAAAAAATTTTAAATATAATAATGGATTCCAAATTTTAAATAAGATGTTTGATTTTTTTAATTATTTCAATTTCATTTTTGTTCATCATGAATAATTACCATTGTAAAAAATTTTCAACACATTAAAAGAGTAAAAAAAATTAACGATTGTAAAAATTATGTGATATGGCCGTGAAATAATATAATAATTATTTTTGGATATTAAATTTTTACCCTTTTCATATTCATCTCAATTTTATTTTTTTAGTTTTACATTCCCATGAATTTTAATTTATATTATTTATAATCCTTTTTTAATTAAAACTATGCTACTACAATCTGTTATTAAAGGATAACTCCATTCCTCCTTCCCTATGAAATTTTCAGAATTATAATTCAAGAAATCAGTACTTATATCACTCCAAAATGCACCTCCCATCTTTCTATAGTTCCAAGAATAACGAGTAGAACAAAATAATAACGGGTATGGTGTAACATGAAGGATGTTTCATTAAGATGTTGTATATCATGTAACCATGTATTTCATTTTTATTTATAATTATTACTAATTAAAATAATCCATAAACCTGATGAAATTTTAAGATAACTATATTCCATATACTAAAATAATATTCTGATTATTGTGTAATCTTTTTTCACATCCCTTGGGAAACAACAACACCACTCATGGATATGTGTGGACTAGAAACTCCAGAGATATATAAATTTTATTTATCATCATCAAATTATATGGATACATTAAATAATAGAATAGTTAATAAAAAATATATGTGTGAAATAATTATCTTTTTATATAGATAATATATTACTCACATTCTTATCCAACCATCTATTGAAAAAATATCTTTTCTCATACCTATGTGGCTACTACCACCTCCACGAATAGATGTGATTCATTTTTAAAATCCACCACATATGGATTGTCATATGTATATAGATAATGGATAAATATAAAATTAATACCATAATTTTCCATTAAAATTATAAAATATAATTTATATTCAATTTCTAAAGATTATAAAAATAATAATTTCTTTCGGATGTAAGTAGTGATTGAAATTTCCCTAAAACAAGGGGTCTCATTTTTCATCCTCAGATTAAATGAATGGCTTTAAAAATATTATATATATATATATGTCTCTTTGTGCGTGTTAATTAAAACATTTTATGACTCTATAGTTAATGTAATAATAACCCCTTTGACCATTTTCTATTCACCGATGTTATTTTAATAATATAAACAGAACATCCACCAAACATTTGATGTGAACCGAACCATTCATGAAAATAAAAAGAACATGATAAAAAATTAAAATAAGGCAATAATTATTTCTAATGTGTATAAAAATTGTCCTTTGAAAGTAGATAACTAATACAATTATATTTCTCATGATGGTATACATAATGAAAAAACAAGTTGGGGTTTAAGGTTTGTTATTTTTTTATTTATATAGAACATTAAATGTTTTAAACTATTTCTTATTTATATTAGGTATCTTTTTATTTTTTCAATAATGTTCCCAATTATGACCATATTTTATCAAAATTTTAATTTTAACTAAATTTTTCTTAATTGTCAATGTAGTAAAATTGATATTTTAAATATTCTAATTTTGAGATATATTTGTCTTTTTATAAAAGAGATAAAAATTAATGTTTATGTATTATCCTCATTTTCTCATCATAATTGACATTATACATTACTGTGTATAATATAATATTTATTTCTTAAAAAACAAGGTCATATTAACAATTTTTTATAAATTATTCTTTTTAAGTGTTTTTAATGAATATGTATTTTTATCACTATGGTTGTGTGAAAATGGAATGTGTTTTGATTATAGGATAGAATGATAAATTCAACTATTTAATGATTAAAACATAAATTTCATAATTTTTTTGTTCATGATATTATAATTTATGATTATATATAATGATAAATGAGACTAATATTGGACACGATGATGATTAAGCCCAATATATCTTCAAAGGGAAAAAATGTGTGAGATAACATGCAAATTACTATTACTGAAATAATGTTGATTAAATTATTATTAAATAAGTTATTAATAAGTGAACATAGGTAATAAATATGATTCTCAATTTAACTAATATTATGGTATCAAAAAAAGATTTTTATGGAAATATTTTGATATCAAGAGATAATGAATGATTAATGTTTAATGGTTTTTTTGGACAGAATTTTTTTATGAGTTACCATATGGATTAGGATAAATTTAGGGAATTTGAATTAATTTATTACTATTTCAATGGTTTTATTTTTTCAAATATTTGTTTTCACTTTAGTAAATGGCTTAAATATCTATTCAAAATTTTATTATTGAAAAGGTAGAGGCCCTCTTGGGTTTGTATAATTTTTACTAGAGTAATGAAATTATATTATTCTATTATATGAAACAATGGTTTTTTATCATCTCACGTTTTTAAATGTATTATTTATGAAAGTGAGAACATAAAATTTTATTTTTTGAGATGAAAAATATTATTTGGTTATGTTATGGTCATTATAGTTGGTATGAGAGATAAGTATTGTAACACCCCAAGCTTCTACGGTACGCTTCTCTTTGAAAAATGCGATAGCGTGTGTTGTACGCAACACCAAGTTCTAACAACCAATCAAACTAGCCGTTATGAATAGTAATACCTACTTTTTAAAATTATATATATTTTATATTTCAAAATGGACTTCATTTTTGGATTCGGAATATCTAATTTAGCCTAAGGTGAAATTTTGGTACTTTTCGGATAACTTTCATATTTTGATGAATAGTGAAAATTACTAAATTTTAATTAAAAACAACTTTTTAATCAAAATAATTAATAGTGATAAATTATGAATTTTAGATGTTTTAAAGTATATTTAAAATATATTTTTACCATTTAATATAATGTTGGTCATTGGACATAATTTTACAATTAAACCGAACATAAACAAGTGTCAATCTTTTGATAGTTATTATCTCTTAAAAACACACTTTTTGTTTTCACAGCGGGAATTAATTTTAAATTAATTTCTGCCACTTCTGTGTTTTGAATTTAGGAAAATGGATTCCATATTTGGAATCAGGATGTTTAAATTGTGTAAATAGGTAACTTTTATTTTTAGACATTTTGAATAATTACTGCGGTAAATATTTTATTTACCATGGTTAAGGGTAAATCCGGTAAATAAGGGTTAAAACAAATAATAATATAATAATACTAAATTACCATAAAACGTGTCTTAACCCTATTGGTTGATACATGGTCGACCATGGACATCTTTGGGTCGATTTTGGGACCCCATGTATCCACTTGTAAGTGATAATGACACTTTATTTTAATTAAGTTAAAATGAATACAAAAATGACACAAGCATATATCTTTTAGGAAAACAATTGTTAAATAGGGTTATATATGTTGGATTTTAGATTATAAATATTCATTAGAAATATAAAACGATTTCCTACATAATGATATTTTATTTATAATTTTTAGACATTAAATAATTTATTTTATTTATGACACAATGATGATGCAGTAATTACTATAATAGTGAAAAAATAAAATAATTGATATTATAAATACCCAAATAAATATAATATGAAACTTTTAATAAATTAAACTAATTTTATAGGATAATATGATATATTAGGATTGATTTAATTGACTTTGTTCGATGTAATCAATATGTTATGAGTTTTACAAAAATCAACTATTGAATAGTGTCAAAATTGACATAAAAGAGTTCTTAAAACAAATATTATATTATTAAATGATATTAAATTCCTAAAAATCTATGGTTCGTCCAAGAGACTTAAATAATTATAGTTTCATCATTAATGGACCACTTGGGGGTCTCTTGGATGTATTTAGTAAGTTTATTAACCATATTATATAAAAATACAAAGAGACATTGTAAAAGTGAAACTAATTAACTTAGAGTTAATACTTAAAGATAAGGTTAATATAAGTACCCAAACCTGTCTAAATTCTATTGGTTGAGTTTTCTCGACCCATCCCCACCTTAAAATTTGAATATTCATCTTTTTAGACATTAGAAGCCGAATATGAATTTATTATAAATTAATATTTCTAGCTTTTCCAAAGGTGCCCCTCACCCCTCTTATAAAAGGGCACTCCTCCTTCTCATTTTTTCACACCTTCAAAGCCTTTTGGTTCGGCCAAACTCTGCCCAAATATTCTCCCAACTTCCCTCACTACAACCTAGGGGCCTTAGTTTGATCATAAAGCCAACCTAAGAAGCCCTTTTGATCAAATCAAAAGGAAGAACCCGAAGAATAGGTAATGATTTCACCACCCTTTTCTAAGTTCATTTCTTCTTCCACTTCTTCTTCCTTTGTTTTTACCATTCTAAAATAATAAATCCAGTATCATATATATACTGTGATGTTATTATAAATATGGTACAACCATATTCTGTATTCTATCCACCCTTTGAATAACATGTCACCAAACGTGCGTACGTACGGCTTACCGTCTCCACGTCGTGGTGTAATTGTTATTCAATATAATATTATTTGGATGGGTATAATAATGATGTGTAACTCATGTAAATAATAAATAAAACATGTTAAGGATTCTGTATATATGATATACCATCCATTTATATATTATTTTAATATCAAAAGAATGATATTGTCACTCGTGCGTACGTACGGAATACCGTCTCCACGAATGCGATGAGATTCATTCTCCATCGTATCCATTGAAGTATAATTATCATTTGATGATTTAAAAAATGATGTTTAAGGACTTTATATCATTCTGGATATGAATAATATAAAACATATCCTTTACAAACATGTCTTACGTAACAAAACATATAAAAGAAAACAAGTAAGTTAACACCTGAAACAACGATAATACTAAGATATTATTATCAAATCAATATTAAAAGATCATATATGATATCATATTAATGGATATGATTATTGTATAATTTAATAACAAATATTTCACCATTATACAGGAGGTTAACCTACCCCAACCAAGGAAAAGTACAAGTTAAGGGTTATATCACAATCTCTTCATTATCCGAGGTTGTTTATACGTAATAATCTACTGGGATATCTTTATCATCCACATCCATGTTTCTTAAAAATGAATTTCAAAACATTTTTAATATTTACTAGAATATGAATTAAAGTCATTTATACCCTTTTTAACTTTTTATAAGAGGGTTATAAAGGAATATTTCCGTCGTTTTCAAAACAAGGTCCTTTTTAACCTTTTCGACAGAATTAAGGTAAGAATGTTTTTTTAACTTATACGGCGGGTGCGGCTATTTTCCACCGTTATAAAATCTTCAAAGCTTCCCTTACAAGAATATAAGATTATTTTCAAAGAAAATTTTTTATTTTATATAGATCTTAAATGATTTCGAAATAAAAGGAGATATTTCTTTAAAAAGAATTTTGATTTCATCTATGTCAACATCCTTTGATGGATTTTAAGCTTATTTGAAGTTGATTTATGATGATACAAAACTTCTATATTGTATTGACGTTTTTGTGATATGTTTGACTGTGGATGTGCTATTTTTATACCATTCATAGTTTATGGTGAAATTATTGACATTTCGTATGCTAGTTTTAATACGAATGTTTATGTTATGTTTAAACCTTTTCATATGGGAATGCATTGGACTTAATATGTGATGGGTGGAGCCCGCTATAGCTCCTAGATGCATCGGTAGGTCTCATGAGACAAACTAGTGTCTTGGCACAAGGCCTTGACAAAATCTTATTTGTAGTCTTGGCATGAGGCCTTGGCTATGTGGTTATGATAGTCTGGCTTTATGCATTCCATAATTATGAAAGTGGTTATTGATTTTGCATGTGATTATTCGATTAGTAGAATAACCATGTGAATAAGTAAATGGAATTATTTTATTTTATTTATGACATATTATGTTAAATGTTCATGTTTAAAAGGTTTTTGTTTTAGTTATACATTGCCTTAAATGTTTATTCTTATTTATGAAAGTTTCCGCTATATTGATATCCTTACTGGGCATTTGAGCTCACCCCTTTTCTATGTTTTATTTTTTCCCAGGAAGTGAAGAAGTAAATTATGAATGACCTACAGGGATGGTATGTGGGGATATGAGTGTGATTAATGGAGACAATATTTTTTTGTAGTAGTTTTTCATTTTATGATGTAATGTAAAACTTATGAATACATCTAGTGTTTCCAAGGCTACTAAACTAATCGGTCTTTCGAGATTTGATCTTTCTTGTCATCATGACAATGTTATGTAATAATGCACCGACTCTGGGTAACTAGGGTCGGGGCGTTATAGTTGGTATCATAGGAAGTTTAGTACAAACCTTGGAAGCTAGATTTAGATAAACTCTGATTAGAGCACGTAGACCTAAGATGAACTTTGAGGATTAGTATAGAAGAACTTCCTAGAATTTTGGTATTGTAGAGATTTTGTGATTTTTCCGAGCAATACATCCCTGTCTGGATACGAGCAGGTAGAGGAGGCTCTGGCACAGATGTACCTAGGGGTAAAACCTGAAAACACCGCTTTGAGCAAGACTCGAACGGGAACTGGTGCACGACAACGGGCCTTGCTGCACTCTTGGTTACGACACTCCCGGGGGATATGCTTAGGATAACTCTCATTTTCTTTACAAATCATTATGAAGGGTTTATGAGTATATACTTCCTCAAAGAAAACATTTTTATGATTATGTATTATATCCATAAATAGTTCAATTTATGTTAAGTGTTTTATAAGTATGGGATTATGTATTTTGATTCATAAACTAATCTAGTTTATGCCATTGTCTAGAAATGGCGCCTAGTGGTAGAAATGGAAACCGTATCAATGCACGCACTCCATGTAGGGATTTCCCTCCTGCTCAAGATAATTATATTGGGGCTGGTGATGCAACTGGTGTCGATCAGCTAATCACCATAATGGGACAACTTACTGAGGTTATGAATAATAACCATACCCGTATGGAGCACCCTGATCCGCAGCGTGGAGGATCAATGTTAGATCGATTCATGCGGCAACAACCACCAACGTTCAATGGGAATACAAATCCCTTAGTAGCCGAGCAGTGTATAAATTCCCTAGAGAAAATATTTCAGGCTTTGGGGAGGAGTGAAAGGGAAAAAGCTATCATGGCAGTTTACCGCCTCACTGGAGATGCTGATCAATGGTGTTCATTGATTCAAAACATTAAGGAAGATAATGAAGTATCAAATATGGAATGGAGGGAGTTCAAAGATCTGTTTTTAGAAAAATACTTTCCTTGCGACCATCGTGCAGATATGGAAAGGCAATTTCTGAGTCTGAGACAAAAGGAGGATGAGAATGTCACAAAGTATGAGGCTAACTTTACAAGATTAGCGAGGAATGCTGGAGATTATATTCGCAACCCAAGAAGTAAGATTGATCGTTTCTTTGATGGGTTAGAACCATTTCTCCTCGAGCGTTAGTCTCACAATCCTTTTTATTGTACGAAGACATTGTCTCATGTGCTATCAAGACCGAAAAGGAATTCTCTAAGTCTTATGACTTTAAAGCAAAGCAAGAGAAGAAGAGGCCTGCTGATCAATATAGGAATGTAAATAAGGGGAAGAAAGGAAAGGTTGAATATCCATCTTGTGGTAAATGCGGGAAGAAACATCATGGTACTTGCTTGAAGGGAATGGGAGTCTGTTACAAGTGTGGTGAAAAAGGCCACCAAGCTCGTGATTGCAAGGGGAAGAAGGAAGCTACCAACGTTCAGTGCTACAATTGCAGGGAGATGGGACATTATGCAAATGAATGTCCTAATCGTTAGGAGAACTTACCTTAGAAAAGGCCAAGGGATCAAGGCCATGCTTATGCTATCACTACTACTGAGGTAGAAGCTCCGAAGGACGTGGTGGCAGGTAATTTAATGGTTTCCTCAAGTTTAGAAAATGCATTATTTGACTATGGATCGTCACATTGTTTCATATCTTCCCAGTTTGCTAAGAAAATTAGATATTTCCAATTTGATTTAATAAGGGAGTTGTCAGTTAAAACTCCTAAGGGAAGTATCATTGCAACAAAGTTTTGTGAATCAGTCCCCATTAGAGAACATAAATTTACTTTATCTGATGTTCTCATTTTCATACCAATGATTGAGTTTGATATAATCCTCGGTATGGACTGGATTTCAGACTATGATGCGAAGATTTATTGTGAGAAGAATGAGGTTACTATTCTTGATGATAATGATAAGGAACACCTTATCTTTAGAGCAGAATCGTCACCACCTAATTCTTATTTAGATCCACCCCCAATAACTCAACATAATTAAATTATTGGGGTGGAAGAGAATGAAATAATTGTCGGTGAGGAAAGGAATGTTCAAATAGAGGATGTACCTGTTGTGAAAGATTTTGTAGATGTATTTCCGGAAGATTTACCTAGACATCCTCCAGAACGAGAAGTTGAGTTTTCCATTGATTTGATTCCTGGATCAAGGCCTATATCGAAGACCCCTTATAGAATGGCCAATGTAGAGTTAGTCAAACTAAAGAAACAACTAGAGGAATTGAGTAATAATGGATTTATTCTCCCTAGTGTTTCTCCATGGGGAGCCCCTATTCTTTTTGTTAAAAAGAAAGATGGATCTATGAGGTTATGTATCGACTACAGGGAGATCAATGCTATAACGATAAAGAACAAGTATCCCCTACCTCGTATTGATGATTTATTTGACCAAATACATGGAGCTCAATACTTTTCAAAGATTGACCTTCGATCTAGATACCATCAGTTGTGTTTGAAGAAGGAAGACATTCCAAAGACATCATTTCGAACCAGGTACGAGCATTACGAGGTTACTGTAATGCCGTTTGGATTGACTAATGCACCCTCTGTATTCATGGATCTGATGAATAGAGTTTTCAAGGAGTATCTCGATGAATTTGTGGTGGTATTTATTGATGATATCTTGGCATACTCCAAAACCTATTAAGATCATGAAAATCACTTGCGCATTATCTTGAAGACTCTGAGGAGGCATGAATTATATGGGAAGTTTAGCAAGTGTGAATTCTGGCTTCATGATATTTCTTTTCTTGGCCATATTGTCTCTAAAGATGGAATCTCTGTTGATCCTTCTAAGACCAAGTCAATCCAAGAATGGCCAGCACCTACGAGTATAACTGAGGTACGCAGTTTTATCGGTTTGGCAGGTTATTATCGACGTTTCATCCAGAATTTTGCCCGATTGGCTAACCCATTAACGAAGCTCACACGTAAAGGGGTTAAATTTGTTTGGAAAAAAGAGTGTGAAGAATGTTTTGAAGAACTGAAGAAAAGAGTAGTCAATGCTCCTATATTGACTCTACCATCGGGGAATGTTGGGTTCGTTATTTATAGTGATGCATCAAAGAAAGGACTTGGTTGTGTCCTTATGCAGAATGATAGAGTTATTGCATATGCATCACGACAGTTGAAAATTCATGAACAAAACTATCCTACTCATGATCTCGAGTTAGCAGCTGTGATCTTTGCTTTGAAGATATAGAGGCACTACCTCTATGGTAAAAAATGTGAGATTTATACTGATCACAAGAGTTTGAAGTATATTTTCTCACAAAAAGAACTCAACATGAGGCAAAGGAGATGGCTTGAATTACTCAAGGATTATGATTGTACGATACACTACCACCTGGGGAAGGCAAACAAGGTGGCAGATGCTTTGAGTAGAAAAGACCATGGTGTTTTGAACAATATGAGAATTTAAAGGGATCCAATTTTCATGGATCTAGTGAAGATGGACATGGGAATAACCAGGGAAGGTGAAACATCAATTCTTTTTCAAATGGTTGCAAAACCATCTTTACTAGAAAGGATTAAGAGTTCTCAGACTGATGATGAAGAATTCCAAAAGAAGATTACAGCTGTGAATGATGGGATATTGAGAGTCTTTGTGTATGAAGATGGAATTTTGAAATTCGGGAAGAGACTTTGTGTTCCCGATTTACCTGATCTAAAAAGGGAATTGCTGGATGATGCTCATAGTTCCAATTTCTCTATACACCCTGGGAGCACCAAAATGTATAGAGATATGAAGGAAAATTTTTGGTGGGACAACATGAAGAGGGATATTGTTGATTTTGTGTCAAGATGTATGGTTTGTCAACAAGTGAAAGCTGGAAGGCAACAACCTAGCGGAGTCATGCAACCTCCTCCCATACCAGAGTGGAAATGGGACAATATTACGATGGAATTTGTCATGGGGATACCAAAGACTCCTAGAAGGAATGATGCAATATGGGTTATTGTTGATCGCCTTTCTAAGTCAGCACATTTTCTTGCTATAAGAGAAGATCTACCCCTGGAACGTCTAGCAAGACTATATATTAATGAAGTTGTGAGACTTCATGGAGTACCCTTATCAATTGTTTCTGATCGTGATCCCCGTTTTACTTCAAGATTTTGGAAAAGTCTTCAGAAATCCCTGGATACTGAACTTCATTTGAGCACTACTTACCACCCTCAGACAGATGGAAAATCAGAACGGACTATTCAGACCTTAGAAGACATGTTGAGATCTTGTTCACTTGACTTTCAGGGTATGTGGGATCAATATTTACCACTGGTAGAATTTTCCAATAACAATAGCTTCCATTCGAGTAAAATATGGCACCATATGAAGCATTATACGGAAAGAGATGTCGTACACCAACCTGTTGGGATGACGTTGGTGAAAGAAAACTTGTAGGCCCAGAACTGGTGGAGGAAACGGTGGAAAAGGTGATAGTAATCCAAAATCACATCAAAGCAGCTCAAAGTAGGCAGAAGAGCTAGGCCAACAATCGAAGGAAGGATTTGGAATTTCAAGTCAGTGATCATGTTTTCCGGAAGGTATCTCCATGGAAGGGAGTCATACGTTTTGGTAAGAAAGGTAAATTGAGTCCCAGGTACATCGGACCTTTCGAAATTCTAGAACGAATTGGGGTTGTAGCTTACCGATTGGCAATTCCGCCAAGTCTCCCCAAAGTTCACGATGTGTTCCACGTATCTCTGTTGAGGAAATACATGCATGATCCAATGCATGTACTCACCTATGAGGAATTAGAACTGGAACCCGATCTTTCCTATTGTGAAGAGCCCGTCAGGATTCTTGATACGAGAGAACAAGTACTGAGAAACCGGACGACACGTCTGGTAAATGTTTTGTGGAGAAACCATAAGATGGAAGAGGCAACGTGGGAACCCGAGTAACTTATGATGAAGAACCACCCGAGTCTTTTCATATGATAGTATTCTAGAAATTTCGAGGACGAAATTATTTTAAGGAGGGGAGAATGTAACACCCCAAGCTTCTATGGTACGCTTCTCTTTGAATAATTCTATAGCGTGTGTTGTACGCAACACCAAGTTCTAACAACCAATCAAACTAGCCGTTATGAATAGTAATACCTAATTTTTAAAATTATATATATTTTATATTTCAAAATGGACTTCATTTTTGGATTCAGAATATCTAATTTAGCCTAAGGTGAAATTTTGGTACTTTTCGGATAACTTTTATATTTTGATGAATAGTGAAAATTACTAAATTTTAATTAAAAACAACTTTTTTAATCAAAATAATTAATAGTGATAAATTATGAATTTTAGTAGTTTTAAATTATATTTAGTATATATTTTTACCATTTAATATAATGTTGGTCATTGTACATAATTTTACAATTAAACCGAACATAAACAACTGTCAATCTTTTGATAGTTATTATCTCTTAAAAACACGCTTTTTGTTTTGACAGCGGGAATTAATTTTAAATTTATTTCTGCCACTTCTGTGTTTTGAATTTAGGAAATTGGATTCCATATTTGGAATCAGGATGTTCAAATTGTGTAAATAGGTAACTTTTATTTTTAGACATTTTGAATAATTACAGCGGTAAATATTTTATTTACCATGGTTAAGGGTAAATCCGGTAAATAAGGGTTAAAAAAATAATATTATAATAATACTAAATTACCCTAAAACGTGTCTTAAACCTATTGGTTGATACATGGTCGACCATGGACATCTTTGGGTCGATTTTGGGACCCCATGGATCCACTTGTAAGTGATAATGACACTTTATTTTAATTAAGTTAAAATGAATACAAAAATGACACAAGCATATATCTTTTAGAAAAACAATTGTTACATAGGGTTATATATGTTGGATTTTAGATTATAAATATTAATTAGAAAGATAAAAAGATTTACTACATAAGGATAGTTTATTTATAATTTTTAGACATTAAATAATATATTTTATTTATGACACAATGATGATGCAGTAATTACTATAATAGTGAAAAATTAAAATAATTGATATTATAAATACCCAAATAAATATAATATGAAACTTTTAATAAATTAAAATAATTTTATAGGATAATATGATATATTAGGATTGATTTAACAGACGTTTTTCGAAGTAATCAATCTGTTATGAGTTTCACAAAAATCAACTATTGAATAGTTTCAAAATTGACATAAAAGAGTTCCTAAAACAAATACTATATTATTAATTGATATGAAATTCCTAAAAATCTATGGTTTGGCCAAGATACATATATCATGATAGTTTCATCATTAATGGACCACTTAGGGGTCTCTTGGATGTATGTAGTATGTTTATTAACCATATTATATAAAAATACAAAGAGACATTGTAAAAGTGATACTAATTAACTTAGAGTTAATACTTAAAGATAAGGTTAATATAAGTACCCAAACCTGTCTAAATTCTATTGGTTGAGTTGTTTTCGACCCATACCCACATTAACATTTGAATAGTTAACTTTGGAGCCTTTAGAAACCGAATATGTATTTATTATAAATTAATATTTCTAGCTTTTCCAAAGGTGCCCCTCACCCCTCTTATAAAAGAGAACTCGTCCTTCTCATTTCTTCACACCTTAAAAGCCTTTTTGTTCAGCCAAACTCTGCCCAAATACTCTCCCAACTTCCCTCAATACAACCTAGGGGCCTTAGTCTTATCATAAATCCAACCTATGGAGCCCTTTTGATCAAATCAAAAGGAAGAACCCGAAGAAGAGGTAATGATTTCACCACCATTTTCTAAGTTCATTTCTTCTTCCACTTCTTCTTCCTTTGTTGTTACCATTCTAAAATAATAAATCCAGTATCATATATATACTGTGATGTTATTATAAATATGGTACAACCATATTCATTATTCTATCCACCCTTTGAATAACATGTCACCATACGTGCGTACGTACGGCTTACCGTCTCCACGTCGTGGTGTAATTGTTATTCAATATAATATTATTTGGATGGGTATAATAATGATGTGTAACTCATTTAAATAATAAATAAAACATGTTAAGGATTCTGTATATATGATATACCATCCATTTATATATTATGTTAATATCAAAAGAATGATATTGTCGCTCGTGCGTACGTACAGACTACCGTCTCTACGAACGTGATGAGATTCATTCTCCATCGTATCCATTCAAGTATAATTATCATTTGATGATTTAAAAAATGATGTTTAAGGACTTGATATCATTTTGGATATGAATAACATAAAACCTATCCTTTACAAACATGTCTTACGTAACAGAAAATATAAAAGAAAACAAGTAAGTTAACACCTGAAACAATGAGAATACTAAGATATTATTATCAAATCAATATTAAAAGATCATATATGATATCATATTAATGTATATGATTATTGTATAATTTAATAACAATTATTTCACCATTATACAGGAGGTTAACCTACCCCAACCAAGGAAAAGTACAAGGTAAGGGTTATTTCACAATCTCTTCATTATCTGAGGTTGTTTATACATAATAATCTTCTGGGATCTCTTTATCATCCATATCCATGTTTCTTAAAAATGAATTTCAAAACATTTTTACTATTTAATAGAATATGAGTTAAAGTCATTTATACCCTTTTTTGACTTTTAATAAAAGGTTTATAAAGGAATCTTTCCGTCGTTTTCAAAACAATGTCCTTTTTAACCTTTTCGACAAAATTAAGGTAAGAATGTTTTTTAACTTATACGGCGGGTGCGGCTATTTTCCACCGTTATAAAATCTTCAAAGCTTCCCTTACAAGATTATAAGATTATTTTCAAAGAAAAAGTTTTATTTTATATGGATCTGAAATTATTTCAAAATAAAATGAGATATTTCTTTAAAAATAATTTTGATTTCATCTATGTCAACATCCTTTGATGGATTTTAAGCTTATTTGAAGTTGATTTATTATGATACAAAACTTATATATTGTATTGAAGGTTTTGTGATATGTTTGACTGTGGATGTGCTATTTTTATACCATTCATAGTTTATGGTGAAATTATTGACATTTCGTATGCTAGTTTTAATACGAATGTTTATGTTATGTTTAAACCTTTTCATATGGAAATGCATTGGACTTAATATGTGACGGGTGGAGCCCACTATAGCTCCTCGATGCATCGGTAGGTCTCATGAGACAAACTAGTGTCTTGGCACAAGGCCTTGACAAAATCTTATTTGTAGTCTTGGCACGAGGCCTTGGATATGTGGTTATGATAGTCTGGCATTATGCATTCCATAATTATGAAAGTGGTTATTGATTTTGCATGTGATTATTCGATTAGTAGAATAACCATGTGAATAAGTAAATGGCATTATTTAATTTTATTTATTCCATACTATGTTAAATGTTCAAGTTTAAAAGGCTTTTGTTTTAGTTATACATTGCCTTAAATGTTTATTCTTATTTATGAATGTTTCCGCTATATTGTTATCCTTACTGGGAATTTGAGATCACCCCTTTTCTATGTTTTATTTTTTCCCAGGAAGTGAAGAAGTAAATTATGAATGACCTGCAGGGATGTTATGTGGGGATATGAGTGTGATTCAAAGAGACAATATGTTGTTGTAGTAGTTTTTCATTTTATGATGTAATGTAAAACTTATGATTACATCTAGTGTTTCCAAGGCTACTAAACCAATCGGTCTTTCGAGATTTGATATTTCTTGTGATCATGCCAATGTTATGTAATAATGCACCGACTCTGGGTAACTAGGGTCGGGGGGTTACAAGTATGTGACACCTTAAGTGGTTTAGAGAATATTAAATGTAGGATTAAAGATACTAGAATTTATTGGTAACTAATCATGATGTTTTTTTCAGGATTTTTTTATTTCTAAATCTAATACCTATCTATTCATAATGTTTTCCTATAGAGGAAATATTGCATCCAAGGTTTTTCGTTATCAAAGAGATAATAAAATTCGGAATTAAGAACATATATTGATTGGAAGAGTGAAATTTTGTGTCATATTAGATCTATTTATGCATAATTCAAGTTGTTCCACCGAAGATATAGAGAGATAAATCTATCAACTGAGGAACACATAAAATGCTGATAATTTCATGAAAGAGAACATGAAAAAAATTCACGGATCTTCAAACTCATTATAAGATTAAGTATTGATCAAGTAATATTAAAATTTATTTCATATTTTTATGATGTTCAGAACATTAGATTCTTAACCATTATATTTATCATTAATATGTTGAAATTTATTATTGGTGGTATCTAAATATGAATATTATTTTATGTTATGAGATTGATTGAATGGAGTTGGATACAATTAATAAAAAATTAATTATAAATATATTTTTAATTTTCTACTTCTTAGAAATGAAAGATAATTTTTTGAGATATAGATAAATGTAGATAACAAAGTTGATTCTTATATGGAAAAACATTCTTGATTGATTAGATATGAAATTAATTTTGTTCTAGACTAGGAGAGTAAATTTGATTAAATCTAAAATGGTCTAAAACATTGTTTATAAAGTGTGTTTATCTATTATAAATTTATGTTATATTGACATTGTTTTTAGTTCTCATAAAGTTAAATAGTCTTTGAAAACACTTACATACTTCATGAAAATCAAATTTAGAAGCAGTCAACATTGAATGAAATAGAGAATCACTCTACTCTTAAATATGGTGTGTGGCCCCAAATATTATCCAAATATACGAAAAATAATTTTTTAAATAATTTTTTAGGATTAGTAAACTGATACATATGATGTATGATTAGTTACATTCCTCATGAGAAGAGGGTTTTTTTCATACTGGTAATGGTAAAATTGATTTCAGTCTAGAAGATATTTCATTTAGATGTGACGGGTTCTGAAATTACACTAATTCATACTCAATAATAGCCATTCAAGGATGTATTTTTCATGATTAATCATATATTAGAGGGGAGGCGTTTTTTATATTACAATTTTAGTTGACGGGCCATCAAATTAACTATTTTCAGGTGCATTATAGGTTTTTTAGATTATGTTGATGTATTATTGGATTCCTGATAGTCAAATTATTTTATATCATATATGGTTTCACGAAATATTGAAACTAACTATAAATATATAATGTTGTATGTTCTGGTTAAAAAATACAGGGGTGGAATTAAGGTTACAATGATCTATATGAACCTAATTTTATCACTTTTGAATGGTATTTACTATAAACCACATTGCCATGACTAATGATGAGTTTGATGTTATTTCTTATCTGTATTTACATTCAATTTTCATTTTATTAGAGATGGAATGATAAAATTTTGATATTCAAATTTTAGTGTGGGATTAATTACATATATATATATATATATATATAAGGTATTATTCCATTGATTACAAGTAAAAATGTCGAAAAAATGATTAAATATATGACTGATTGTTTTCATTCACATATTATTGATATAAATGAAACAATTAAAATTATTTATGTGAATGTATAAAATTATGATATAGATTTATTTACTATGGATTTGAAGTTTTTCATTAATGATCTGGAGGTTGAGTTTGTTATTAAATTTGTGCATGATGCTAAGAATTGTTCATAATTATTTTATTAAATGACATTATTTGAGTTGGTAGCATTGAAAAATAAGTTAATGTTGTTCTTCATAAGTGTTTTATCCCCCAATACATCACAATGTAGTACTCCAATTCTATTAATTACAAAACAAGCCTGGTTCTTTGAGACTGCATACTAATTATAGAGAACTAAATAATATCATGGTTAATAATAACTTTTTTTCATGCCATATTGATGATTTGTTTCCACATATAGGGAGATTAGAATCATTTGATGGTTGATCTCAGAAATTCTTATCATCAGCTGAATGTGGAGGAATAAAAAATTAAAAAACCATCATTTCATTCATGGTATATATATTATGATTTTTGGTTATTCCATTTAGGATAAAATACTCACCGGTCATATTTTTCGATCTTATGAATTATGTTTCCCATGAATATGTGGTTAAAAATGTTGTTCTTTTCATTGGAAAAATTCTTTTTTAATCTAAAATTATTGATAAATATTTGTAACAACTAAGGATTAGTTTATATACACTACCAAAAATAAATCTTCTATGATACTTTAGTATATATGAATTTTGACTACCCAAAAATTCATTACATTGGTATATAATTTCCAAATATCGAAAAAATATTTATCAATGTAAAACAAAAGTAGTGAGAGAATGGATAATAACCACAAATGGAACTGATATTTCATGTTTTAATTACCTATTTTGTTATGTGTCAGAATTTTAATAGGATACATGGAAAAATACTATTTTGAATTGTTATTTTCTAGATCTATGGATTATACTGAGGTTATGAATATCTGAACATCCTAATAGAGTGTTTTGGTATGGGTTTGAGCGATCAAGTGATGAATGTGTGGATTGGGAGGACACTATATGAGTAATTACATCCTGGGTTAGCTAAAAGGTGTAGTAGTGGCCTAATCCCATTGCGTATAGGGGTTCATGTTGTGAGGTGAATTAACGGTGCAGATCAAGATGTTCTAAAATATGAATGTCGAGGTGGTATGTAGAACTGATGAAATCATTGTGTTACATATATTTTCACATCAGGAAACATGTTATCATGGCCCATAAAATAATTTTTTATTGAAATATAATTATGTGAAATGTATTTTACACAATAAAAATCACCTAGGTAGATTTTCGATGGATTTAATGCAAAGAGACCAATTTTAAAATTTATATTACATTCCATTGAATCATGTATGATTATCTTTATGGGAAAGAGTTATTCTTTATAATAATAATATATCATAAAATCATTCAATCAATGATTTAAATTTCATTATATGATATGGTTTCCTCTTTATGAAATTTATCATTTCTGTTCCCCAGATGTTATCAATTATTGTTTAAATATAATTCATCTATTTCAACATAGCATGCTTCCAATTAGGTAAACATGATTGAAATTTCCATATTGTGATAAACTATTTTTCATATGACGGTGATAATTTATATGGGTATTTAGAAATGATATCCCATGTTTATGATCACATGTTGTTGGTGGGAATTTGTAAATAGTATGTCATGAGTTACAATCATAGAAATTATCAATTAACTACATTCAATTGTTTCCTTTTATGATTTTGCATGATATGGGTTTAAATTGGTTTTTTATCAGAAAAATTTAATTATCCATCCATTGTATATTGTCCATGTTTCCTATTATGTATCGACATCAGATATGTATTTCATTATTTAGTTTAATCTTTTGAATATGGGGTTCTCATATATCTATTTAATTAATTATATTTAGTTATATATAATTTTTTTGTATTCCTTGGGTTGATTTGAATCCTTGTGTTGGATGATGGTGGATGAATGGATTAGGTTGACTCAAAAAATTCTATTGTAATTTTAAAATATTTTATGTGGATTTTATTGAGCCCGATAGACTCATTTAATACATCCCTTGGTATTTATGAAAATATATTTCCATATTGTATTAGTTCACCACCATTGGTGAATGAATATCAATTTTTATTATGATATATGAATGACAAAAATAATAATTTATTAATTATGATTTAGAGGTAAATAAATATATTAATGAATCCTATTTTATATGGATAATTTGATAAGGGAGATATAAAGACCCGACCTTAAACATTACATAATACTTAATTAAATGGATAATTCACATTGAGGATCTTTTCAGTTTTACTATTTTAGAGAATTAGGTAATAAAAATTACATAACAACATGAATATTACCTGTAGACAATTCTACTCAATATCCATTTTTCATTAAATACAAACCCTTGAAAAAATATTCATGTCTAATTCCATGTTTTAGACAACATGACTTCTCCTTGATCCCATCATTAGCCCTTGTTGATAATTAATTCCTGTGGAAAACATTTCAAAAACATGGTATGAGCATAAAAAGATCAGTAAAGGATATAAAATAAGGAATGAATACATTATCCCATCAATAAATAAAAAACAATGAAACAATTCTTTTCAATCATAACATACCTCATGAGATCATAAGATTTAGGAACAACACATAGAAATCATAAATCAATTTGTTAAATTACATAATAAATAAAATACTTACATTGTAGCTATCACAGATATAGAGGGAGTCACATTTGGAATACACATAATAGTATATTCCCTAAATCGCTTAGGAGAAACATTAACATTTACCCATGTCTGTGTTGTTCTGTCTTTTACATGGGGGTTACTGGGATTAGGATAGATCCTAATAATTATATAATTCAATGTAATTTTATTAATTAATGAACAAGAATTGAATGTAAATGAATTATTAATCTTGTAGTACTGTTTACTTTTGGGATCTTCTTAGCTTATTCTTTTAGTTATTATACAATAGTTGTTATATTTATTCAAAGATATACTATCAAAGATCATGTGTTGGGGATTCCTGGGATTTAGTCTCACACCATGTTTGGGTCATGTTATTTCCCATATATATTATATTGTTGCAGGTACTGATAACAGTAAGAACCATTCTCTAGACACTTGATTTCCTATTCGGAAAATGAGATAATATGACCGAGTCAAGGAATGCAATGAATCTGAGATACTTTGGTTGGAAATTTACTTTTGGTAAGTGTTTTAAATAACACTACAATGTATCATGTTTTGGCTGTTTTCCTAGAACATGTGACATGGAGCATCATCCTATATATCTTATATCATTTGATTATTTTTAATATGGGTCGTCCTATATTTTTATCTTTTATGGTATAACTTAATATGGTATTGAATTCTTATTGTTTACACTGAATTACAGTTTACCAATGAGGGAATAGTTTCCCCACTATCACAGTTGTGTGTTCACTACTAGTTTGTAGCCTCCGGAATTTCTGCAGATGTTCTTAAGGCCATGTGGCCAATCGGGTATGGGGTACATAAAAGTGGCTTTTAGATCCATGGCATTACATTTTATAGTAAGGTGAAAAGATTCGAAAACACATTATGGAGGGGTATAGTAACTTTAAAATGTGCTTGATGCTATGATAACTATGTTTAGATGGAAAAGTAGTTGATTTATATTGATAATGTAAATTGGATAGTACTTTTGTCTTTTAAAACTTTTATTTATTTTTATTTAAAAGGGATTTTTATAATTTATATTTACAATTTGGAAATATCTTACATTTTATATAATATTTGATTTTATTTGATGAATAAGTTATGAGTGAACATTGGGAAGATTATATATTTTCATTACAGTTTTAGGGTGACTCTTGTTATTATCTTCCTCTATTGGTATTTATTATCAAAGTAATCTCTTGATTGGAATATGAAATTATGAGCTATTTCATGGTGTCTTGGGATAATTGTAAAATTTAAAATTGGAAAAAAATGTTTGTGATTTATTCATTTATATTTTTCGGTTTTAATTTAAACATATATTTTTTGGAATGTTTTTATTGTTTAATATTTATGTAATTAATTATCTGGACCTCTTGTTATTATTATGGATGTTTTAGAGGTTAATTTATTATTTTTATCCATACTTGAAACTTGTTCTATAAATTTTGTTTTCGGTAAATATTTTTGACACATAATGAGAAAATTTTAAATCTTTGATAGATATTATGATCCATTGATGGTAATTTTCTGTTCTTTTTCCATAAGAAATTCATATTGAATATTCATTTTATGGAGTAAGAGATGATGTATAAATTGATAGATGGAAAAAAAATATTTAAAATATTTATTAGAAATGGAAATAATGTGTATTTATATTATCTATTATTATATATATTGATGGTAACTAAATCTATCAAATTATTTATTTTATCTTCTAATAAAAATATTATTCTATTAGCTTTATTTCTATCAAATTGATTTCCTTTTAAACACTAACAAATTTCATTCTTTATGATAATTATCATTCTCAATTAAATATTTTATATAACATTATATTAGTCCCTGGATGTTATTTTTATCTTTCATGTCTTTATTTTACCTTGCCTCGAATATTATCCTTATCGGGGAACCCAATAATGTGTTATTTTTGGTAAAATAATATTTCTCACGCCCGTTTTTCAATGGAAATATTAGTATTTCTCTATATGATGTTGGTTTACAACATAAGAATTTTAAAACCATTGAACATTCATGTCCAATATAATATTGTGGGGATTATATTTATATATTCATGGAAGGGTTGAATGCACCACCTTCAAATTTTAGATAAATAGAACAATAATATCAATAGATTTCTTAACATTTAACACTGATCTTTAAGAAAACTGTTACACACAATAGAAATATAATTATATAAATGTGACCATTAAAACATAGATATTGAATTGGATGATATAAATATGATTAAACAACATATAAAATATATTTCATGATGATATAATTCAATTTAATTATATGGATTATTTTTGGTATATATTAACACAAATTCATTTAAAGCATCAAAAATATATTTACACTAAATATTGTTTTTATTATATATTGAGTAAATCATATTATAAGATTCTAAAACATTAAGATATATTATTCTATAAAATAATAATTTTTTAAAATAATCATATAAAAAATTATCTCAGGATGAAATTTTGGCAATTTTTTGAAAGGATTGATTTTCCAGTGAATAATAAATAATAGTAATTTTTCAAATACTTCCAGTTATTTTAATTAAATAAATTTATTTTTAAGAAACATTATATTTTTTCTTTAATGTTTTTGTTAAATATAAAAAATTTTAAAAACAATAAAATTCATTCCATATGAATATGTATTACTCATGATTTTGATATATGTTTATTTTTTCACTTAATAACATTTTTAGAAATGAAATTATTATTTATTTTCGAGAATTTATTTTAATCCCCAATTTATCTATATTCTAAAAAATTACACATGGTAAATAAATTCCAGGTTTGGAATAAAAAGGGATAAATTTTCTAAAAAATACAGATTTAATTTTATTCATTTTGAATAGAAACCATGGTAAATACTTGAAATCAAAGTGTAAGACAAATAAAAAAACAATAAAAAAATTAATAATAGTATTGAATAATCTTGAATAATTAATTTTATCTTTTATAAATGTGTTATTCAATAATAATAATACATTTTTTCAATTATAGAAATTTCATTCCAATTTTATGGGATAGTAACTTAAATATGTATTTTTAAAGAAAAGTAAAAAATACCCCTCTCTTGATAAAAGTTTATATTACATGGATGCACGGGGATTATAATATGTTAGAATGAATATAAAATATAATTTTCTAGATTATTAATTTATTTGTGTTATATGTATATATATATATTTGTTTATTACTGATGGAATAATTATCATAAATTTATACAAAATAATGGTACAATACTTTTTGAAGTAGTAGAACAATTAAAGTAAATAATTTGGAAAATAACAAAAGTTATAATTTTTGGATGAAATTTGATGTCACATGAATTTATGGTTATTTATAAATTATTATTCATGGAGAAATAGTTTATATTTGAATATATTTCATCATTATAACCAATAATTTCAAATTAATTGAGATATCCAAAAAAATGAAATTTTCAAATTTAATATTGTATTCTATTTTATTAAAAAAATGAAAAATAGTAAAATCATTAAATAATATAATTATAATTGAATATGGTTGACTATTTCATCCCATGACCATTTTTACATTAAAATTTGAATATAAGTTAATTTATAGCTCTGAATAGTGGAAACATGTGTTACCATAGTCAAGGATAAGTTGTGTTTTTTAGGGTTAAATTAATGTGATAGTAGTTTACAATGACATTAAACATGTCTACATCCTATTGGACAATATTATTTCAATCATATATTATATTAAATTTAACATTACAAAAATTATCATCTATATATAAATAAATTTTAATTTATAATATTTCAAATGATTCAAAAAATTACAAGGTTTCCCCTTTCATCCCTTAAAACATGACATGTCTCCTTTATCTTCATTCCATCACATGGATCCCCCACGATCAACCAAAACCCTCAAAAGTTTCATCCAAATATCTTAATCCACTGTGTTGATGTTTTTTACATCTTAATAGTCAATTCCAATGGTATATAAGATGATATCTAATAGGGTTATATTTAATAAGAGGAGGTTGGAGAACAAACAAATCCATAAAAAATATAAGGTATGTGTTTCCCATATCACATTTATCTTAGAGAGATATATGACATATTAAGTGTTTGTTTCCTTTTATTGGATAATATATTTTTAATTAATGTATTTTATGATAATTTTCTATAAATTTATGTTAATATTTAAATCACACAACGCTTATTCATTTCATGAGGTTTTTATTTAGTGATCACACAAGTTATAATTATTATTAATCTAAATATTATTTATTTGATTCAATATAACTTCTCACTTATTAATGTCAACGAGGTGTATATAATTTCAAATTTAAATGTTATTTCATGAATAACGTCATGTTATTAATGTATAATTTTTCATTTGATTTTATTATTTCATGCGAATTATGATTGAGATTTTTCAAAAGATGTGTGTGTTTTATGTAACAATTTATTTTTTATATGGATTATTTTTATTAATTAATAGATAATGGAATTTTATGATCCATCGCATAAAAAAAATTATTTTTATTATCCGCCTTTTATTTTTAGATATTAAAACTTTTATATATCATTTTCATCAATTTATGAACTCAAGATATTAGGAAATATTTTTTGGAAAACTGAAATAGTTTTACAATTTAGTGTGAAATATTTTTCTACCATGTCAATGTTTTCTGGAAGTTTTTAAAAACATATTAACTATTCTATTATGACTGTTTAATTTTATTTATACCATTGTTTAAATTTCTATAAATGTAATTACATGGAATCATAATATGATTTTCTAAATATGGTACTTTTTTTACAAAAAATGTGAAAGTAATCATTTTTAATGTACATGGAGAGAACATAACATTACACTATGGTTTCTACATTTTTAGAAGAGAATTTATTTAATAGTTTCCATGGATATTTTAAATGTATCTTATTTCCAAATAATTATTTATTTTGTTGATATAAAAATAAAATGATTATTTTCCTCAACAAATATTTTAGTCGTATTTTAAAAATATTTTCCATCTATGAAAAATATTATTGAAATTACTTATATTTTTATGTGGATATGACACAATGATAGCATATATAGGCATTCATTGGATTATTTATGATTATGATGATGATATTATTACTAAACATATTTATTTTCCAAGGGGTGTATATGATTATGTGATGAATGTTTTAGGATCTTGGGGCCTATATATTAATGAATTTTGATAATGGGAAAGGTGGGACTAAACTTTAATATCCCTCTAACGCAATTGGTAATGATAAATCATTCATAAGATTAAAGGGTGAATGGATGTTTATCATGAACCCAAAATTTGGTATACCTGAGGTTAACCAATATAATAAATTAGGTATATGGGTTGTTATCCCAATACATAAAGTACATATACAAGTGGTTATCCCAATACTAAAATAGGATACATGCATGCTTATCTATTGATTGAAGTAGGTTCATGGGAAATTTTCTAAACCCAAACATGCATTTAATGACTTATATTTTATCATTGGCATACTATTTATATAAATAAAATTATTCCACAAATTATTCCACTCTATTATGAGAGTATACAAATAAAATATTTTTCCTCACGAATCAAGTTCTATGATGCTTTAGGATTCTGATCTTACCAACTACAATTCATTATCTAATGACTCATGATTAGGATAAAAATTCATGGAAGTGTTTTTTAATGTGTAAGATTATATTCTCATACATGTATGCTCACTTTATTATTAAATAATCAATTATATCTCCCTCGTGTACCCTTATTGAGCAATTGTGTTTCCCATATATTATTTTCACTTTTCACATTGATCTGATGACTTTTTTCAGTATGACATGTATAAAAAGGCTTCATGTCGTGAATAACTATGCAGGAGATTATGAGAGTCATTAATTTAGAAGTTTTTTTGTATCTAGTTTCCAAATGACATACAACCATTGTTTTTATCACATTTAACACAGTGTTATGTATATATTACTCACCTAAATATATTTAATAGTAATGTGTTATAATTTCATGTCACTATAAGAAATAATTAATATCATTATTTAGAAAATATATTTTGTAATGTTAAATATAAGAATAGAACATTAATAAATCATATTTTTTAATTATAATTTTGTTGTTAATTTTTATCTATTAGTGTTAGTGATACTATAAATTATTCTTCTTGAAATATTTCAATCACTAATTAACAAATTTAATTTAGAAGAAAAATATTTTGGATTTGGATTGAACATCCTATTGATAAACCATATATGGGAACTGAGTATAATTTTCCAAATAATATTAATAAATTTAGAAATATGATTTTTTTTAATCCTTGGAAAATTTCCCATGACTAATTAATAAAATAATACGTTGATTTTGAAAAAAACCGTTTTCACTAATTTCTAGAATTGAATCAACACATATTATTAATATTTTTCTTTTCTTATAAACATTTTTAAAAAATTGACTTGAAAAGTCCATTTCTAATGGACTTATATATATATATATGTTTTCACCAATGATCCTCTCGAAAATAAAATGTGATATTTCCAAATCATATGTTCAATCTAGGAAATGATTTTTATGTTCCAAAAACGTTATATGAGCATCATATGAACGAAAAACTAATTCTTTTACAAAATGCTTTTAATAAAGGAATTGTTGATAAAAAATTAATTCTATGAATGTTTCCAATGACATTTTAGTTTATAAAATATATCTTGATGAAATTTTAATTGATTTTAAAAAGGAAATTTTTACTAATTTATTTTTCATATTTTATGAAAATTAATATGAAATTATCATAATATGTTAACTAGATTTTTTCTATGGTTTTATTTTATTGATGAAAATATTTTATGTTATTTCAATTATATAAAATTTGATAAAGAACGAGAAATGTTTTATTCTTTATTAATGTAAAAAACGTTAGAACATCTCATATTACTAAAACTACATTGTGTTTAGATTATTTTTGTTAAATGTATTAATTGTATTTTTTATGGTTTAATGATAGGTAGTTTTATTTTAATGATGTCATCTTGAACTGATAGAATATATCTATTATTTTTGTGTGTAATATTTTAATCTAATGTAAAATAATGTAACATTAAGGATATTTAAATTACAAAATATATAGTAATGGTATAATTATTACTAGTTTGTTTTAAACATTACATTTTTTTTTCTTTTTATCATTTTCTTATTTGTATTTTTAAGGTTAATAGATAATTAGAAATATAACATGAGATTTGTTTCAATAAAATGTTAAAAACTAAATTTTGAGTGGTTATAAAAATAAATTATAATTATCTTCATTCATTAAAGAGACATGGTATACTTTTTTAACAATTTTATATTATTAATTTATTTAAATTAAAAAATATATTTCAGAATTTATGTATACATTAATAACATTTCTATTTTTGATTAAACTTTATGTGTAATTTTAATTTCAAAAATATACATTACATGATTCTATATAAACATAGATAGGTTAGATTTCATTTCCAAATATATTATTTTAATTGAGGATATATTGTTTTATAATTATTTCCCTCTCAAAAGTAAGTTGTTGATATAATTATTAATCCTATAACTTCTACAATGTTTTATAAAACAAAATTTATTCTTCATAAGATTTAAATTAATCTTGATATTTCTATAATGTTAAATGTGTATCACTAATTACTCTATATGGCTGTATAGATTATTCTTTTATCTATATGAACTATTTTCCTAATGATAAATTGGTTTATTTTTTTAATTGATATGTATGAAGAATGAATCCATCAAGAATTTTGATGAAATCGCCTTTTTTTTAATAAATATATCTTCTTACATGAATTTAGTTATATTATTAACCATTTATGTTTTTCAAATCATCATTTTATTAGTCATATTTTTTTTTCTATTTTACTTATTCTAGAAATTAAAAAATTCTTAAAAAATCATTGAGTTTTATAACCAATTTTTATTGTTATCTTTTATATAAACTCCAAGGTTTTGGAATGATCAAAAAACAATTAACATTATTTTTTCATTTCCAAAAAGTGGGATAATTTTAGTGGTATATTTTTTTATATAACACAAGTAAATGTTATGGGAGATTGTGTTTATTACTGTTTTGGTTTTTATGTTTTAAAAATAAAAAATACATTATATTAATAGTTTGATAATTTTATATTTAGAAACTTCTAATTCATAAACATCATTATTTTATTAATTTATAAATGTTTTATATAAATCAAATAATTTTAATTTTTAACTATTTTTTGTTTTATCAATGATGATATTTTTTATTTGGTATTCAATAAATATTTTATTGATAATATTTTGGATTGAATTTTTTTAATTGAGTATTTATTGAAATATCTTCCTGAATTTGATAATATAACACATTTTTTTCAAAATATGTTATGAATTAAGACCTAAATATTAATTACTGTGAAAATAATATTCATTTTTAAAAGATATGTAAAAATATTTTAAAATTTCGTTTGACAATGTTAAATTTGTTAATCGGCTCCTTCTAAAATATACAACACATATGTGAATTTTTTTACTATATACCTTAATATCCATATTGATCTATAATTATCATAAAAACTAGATTACATCCATGATATGTGAAATTAACTCATGTATCTTCAATATCCTATATATATTTTATTTTATCTACATTCAGATTATAGTCATAGTATATAATAAATATTACTAATGCTAAATTATTAATAATAAAAACATTCTAATGTTGTGAAGTATAATTTATGCATCAATATATTAATGTATTTTGTTTTACATAGTGAATATCACTTGTTTTTGGTCCTCCATTTCCAGTTCTGATCATAAATATCTATCTAACAAGATCTTATTTTCATTATTATTCATTACATATTATGAAATAATTTGATACATTATTTAATTAGTTTCATTTGAGTATTACAATGATGATAGATAAACATGATGTCATGAGATGCTCTATATTTATTTCATATAGATTCATTAATTTTACATACATTATTTCATGTTGAATTTTTTAACATGAATAAGGATGCATGATTTATACAAGAAAGTGACATAGTTAACTGAATTTTAGTATCATGTGACATAGTTTTTTTCATTAAACCAATGTATATTAATTCATATAGTGGTTCAAATGGATTAAATTCACTCCACACCATAACATTTTATCTATATGTCATGAACATTAAAATTTTGAGTGTGAATTTTGTTTCTCTAAGTAGTGTTTTGAATAATTAATATAAGAGATTTTATTCTACATCAAGTAGCATAATAGAATACTATATTAAATTCATGTATGTTACAAATCTATTTTTAATATATTTTTCTTCTTTACTAATACATATTTATAAAAATATATTGTTTATATTAAATCAATTTATAATTAATTATAATTAAAAATAGATAAATATGAATAACTATAATGTATTTGGTATAAGAAATATGTTGGAATGGATTTCCAAAATCTAAAAAATATTACCATATAAGAGTTAAATATATTATTCATTAAATGAATTATTTCAAATCATGGATTTTCCAAAAAAAAATTCAATAAAGGCAAGCATTCTTCTGAATATTTTTAATATAATGAAAGAGGACAAACCAATGTTATTCTATTGTGAGAACATGAAAAATGGTCTTGAAAATTAATATTCAAAAATATTAATTAATATTTATATGAGAATTTAGAAATGTTTGACATTAAACTACAAAAAAATTAAGCTCCTCTATGGTAACAAATAATATGTAATGTTTTATTATTTTTTACTTTTGGGATCTAAACTCAATTTAGATATGACTTACTTCACATATATTTTTTACATCATTATTTCATTAAATATTTCATTTTACATTATATTTTCAGTAAAATTTATAAATATTCTATATATTAATTTCCCATTCCATATAAATTATGGCATCACTAATAAATTCATACCAAATGGAACATCCTTTGGATGTCAAAACAGAAAAAAATATGTTCTTCCTTTTTTTCAAGGATAGAAAAAGATAGTGAATGTAGATTGGAATCTAATATATTCATAATTGAGGTTTCTAATTATAAAAAATTATTGTCTCTAAGAAGATAACAGTGAATATTAGATATAGGATCAGTTGATCTAACAAACAATAAAAATAAAAATTTCACAATTTTATTTATGATTTATTTTAATTTTGAATTAGTGATGCACTATTTTATCCCAAAATTCAATTATAATTGACATTTTTTTTATTAATTTCAAAAAAAATTTATTTATTTATTAAATGGTGTGTTAAAAACTCCTAGATGACATATTTTTAATATATATGGGCCAATAAAGTGAATTGATAAATGCATTATGTGTGAAGGAGAATCATACTATGAATATGAATGTTGATGTAGTATGAAGAGGGAAATATAATAAAAAAAATAACAACAACTTACATCATATCAAAACAACCACACGTCAATATATTAGTTACATTGGGTATGAACATTATGCCTGCTGATTCACTAATTTTTTTAAATTTTTTAATCAAAAACCTCTAAAACATAAGGATGAAGAGTAATACAATGTAATCACATTACTAAATAGAGTTATGAACTTGATTTGGTATGAATTATACAATTAATCTAATGAACAACTACAAATATATTATTTGATTTTGGTCTCAACAAGAAATGTTTTTCTAGAACATTTTATATGATATTCAATTCACCTCATTGGAGATTATATATTGAATTGTATTTTAAATCACACTGGAGATGTATGATTACAAACCAAGCTGGTAACATAGATCTAATAAACATTTATAGGAATATTCATCATGTAAATATTATTATTATTTATTTACTAAATTTTTAGTGATGTTAGTAATGGAGTATGTTACTCTTTATAGACCTCATAAAAATTATTAAGATTATGTTTCCACATTTCAAATCCCATATAATTCTTCTATCGATGATCAATGATGTATTTCTCATCAAGAAGAAACATGCATTTTTATAAGATCATTATGCATGATTATCAGGACCTCTATATTTTCATAGGTACATTATTTAATTATTTCTCCAAAAAATTTATAGATGATTGTTTCATATCATTGTTTCCAAAGAATCATGGGGATATATATTATTGTGTAAAGACAATCTATTGAAGTTCAAATTTTTGTTTTGGAATGTATGGAATCATGTTCTTCCTATCGACGAGGAAATCAATAGGAAGCAATTCATGTTTTCTTTATTGTTCCGATGTTGCATGGACCGTAATGAAAATCAATCTAAAATTATTTCAGATGACTAGGGATCGTCAATCTAGATCATGTGTTTGGCCTTTACTAAGGTAGAATCTCTCATTCCATGTAGCAATGAGTTCATTATTATCTAGTTAAATGGGGGTACATGGAAGAATTATGAGAATAAAGAAAGATAGGTAGTCACAGTAAACAACTGTTAGTGAATTTGGGATAATATAAACATATACCATCATAAATAGATTGGTAGATAAAATTTTCTACTCAATGATAAATTCAAATACTTGGTGGAATATACACCTCCCTTCCTTGAAGGTCGGGATTCATGCCCATATATGCAAAACATCATATACCCACATGGGCCACCTTCACCATGTTAGAACAGGACTCCTCAAAGAATATGGATACACAGGGATTCCTCACCAACTGGTTTGAAGATAAATATTGATGGGTATTATATATTCTTACGTAAATAACTTTTAATGATCACAGTACCATTCAACACCATTGGAAAGAGATAAACCAATAGAATTATTACTCAGATTCAATAATCAATACTAATGGTAATAACTGCTTTCCTAGATTTAGCTACCACCCTCTTGAATGACTGAAATTATCATGGGTGATGCTCTCAGATTTCACCACTACAGACCCACATGATCGTTTAATACCTCTTGTTTTCTCCACCTTTTAATAACTTTTTTAGGTGAGTAGTTATTTTATAAAAATATTCTTATTTAATTGAATATATATATATATTATTGAAAGGTTGACTATTAAATAATTCAGGTGAGTGTTTTCATTATACATGAATTAATAACTAATCATGAGGGTTATTAACCTCAAATTGTTGTGGAGATATAAAATATTAATGATATATCTATTTTAAAGGAATTTTTTAATGTTTTTCTAGATTAATTTCATTTATTTTCCTAGTACAATAATTTTTATTATTATATAGAACTCCTTCCTAGTGATATTAAAATATAAAAGACTCCATATAAAATAACATAGATTGAATTATAAAAATTTAGATGAAATTTACGTGAGAATTTGTGTAAGGGTTTTATTTTCCTATCATTATAACCATGGGGATAACCTATCCTATTTTCTTAGAAAAACATTGGTTCAGTGTGTCTCTATATTTATTTTTGTTAATATAATATGATTCCAATCAAAAATATATATCACATGCCATATATTGATGATCAACATGATCAATAGTTAGGGGACTAAAATTATTTACTACCATACATTATTTTGGATATCATTAAATAATGATGAAAAGGAATGTAATAATGATGGTATAATTTCACACAATATTAAGAAAAGAGGAATTCATTTTTATGTCTTTCGAATATAGACATTACCTCTTTTTCTATATGAATAAGATAAATTTAGACCTTTTATATTTTCCAAATTTATTTTGTGGTAGTTTATAGAGAAGATTTTATAAGTTATTATGTAATAAATAAGGTGGATGAGTATAAATTATAATTTAGTTAATGAGAATATAAAATTAAATTTTTTATTTAAAATTTATCAAGATTTAATTATATCTAAATAATGTATCCATCGTGGGTTTTATAATCACATGTATGTATATTAATCATTGGATCCATAAATGAAGGAGGTGACTGATTAATGAAACAAACTATTCTATCTAAACAATTATTTTTTATTCTGGGATTAACTAGATACGATTTTTTCATTGTGAAAAATTTATCATTGTTTTGAAATAAAATAATCATTTGAAAAGGGAATTTACTCATATTGGGATGGACTAAATAAGATGATGATATTTTCAAAACATTGAAAATGTTTTCTTTTTCTAATCAGGTTTTCACATTAACATATAGTCCTGAATATGTTATGATATTCATTTTTGGTTATCAAAAATAGTTATGGGAGTCCATTTGAATATTATTTTAGTGTAAGATTATGTCCCACCTTAATTAAATATTCATTAGAAAAATCACCCAACCCAATACCTAGAGCATGTATATAAAATGTTTTGTTTATAAATATGGATTCATTGTCTATGTTATGAAATATGTGATATATATATATATATATACATAGAACAAGATATGAATATATATATATATATATATTGAATTTAAATTAGTTGAACATGGGATATATAATAGTATTATTTTTGATTGAGGACCGGAACTTCTTAGTACATTATTAACCAAGGATGGAGAACAAGGTGTAATATTCTTTTACTAAGAAGGTTAATGGACCCATTTCAATTAAAAATATTGAAATTGATATAATACTCTTGTTTCACTAATTGATGGCCCAATAAATCATTATGTAAGTGTTAAAATACTATCATTCCCAAATGAATACTCAAATATCCATCCATCTGATGATTAATGAGTTGAAACGATGGATATGTCTTAATATAATAAATCAAGAAATATTCCAAAATCTATCCATGATAATGAAATTAATATATAATTCAAAAAAAAGAATTTTCATTCCTTCGTTACATAAAATGAATAAGGATAAATTGTATGATACACATATCTCTTTATTCTCAACCCTCTTAATTGAAAAATGACGTATATATATCCCTAGAATAGATTATTGTATGACACCATAAATGTATTGGTTTAATTATATGTATATATATCGATTATTATTTTGGAAATATGTTATTGTTGATGGAAAAAATTTCTTTTTTGATGATGAAAACATTTCAAATAACTATATTGAAATGACAGAACATTCAATGTGTATTTAAATATGTCTCTTCCAAAGACCTCTATAGAATGTAATTTCATTTTGGTGGTAGTTGATATCCTTAAGAAGTTTTTATATTTCATATCTATTCAAGAACAAATATCACCAATTAAATTTACAATAATGTTCATAAATTATGTTATAAGGCTTTATAGAGTGACACATTCCACTTTATTAAATCAAGATCGTTGGTTTTCCAAATAATTTGGTACATGTCTTCACTAAAAGATGAATATGGAGTGGATATTTAGCAAGGATTATCATCCACAGAGTGATGTTCAATATAATTTTACTAATAATACTCTATATGAAATTTTAATATCATGCCTAATGGATTTCAATTTAGGAAGGGATCATCATCATCCTATGGTTGAGGTATCATACAAAAACATTCCAATTATAATTAAAATGGAAAAATTCTATGGTCTACATTAGATGAGTATAATAACACTAACATGGTTAGATCATGTAAATGAGAAAAATTTATAAGTGAAAATACATCTCAATAAATTCTATATATGACTGAAACCAATTAGTGATATATAAAATAATCCGAGTATAGATAGTTGATATACGATGATAAATACCAGAGAGATATTTTATTTTAACGATTAAAATATTGTGTTTCATCATAAATTATCATATATTAGAATAATGATATTCTAGGATATTGGATTGTTAATCCCTATATACTTTGAAACCTTGAAAATGGTCAATCATGTGCAAATGGTAGAATATTTCCTAGAAAATATTTTTAACCTCATTGAATTGTGTAATTTCCATAATGTAACACATATAAGGAAATATATAACTGATCTATATCATATACTACTATGAAAATATATATTACGAATACATTATATGTCTTTTTTGGAACAACATGTAGTGATCGTGGATCAGAGAGTCAATAGACTACAAAATAAGACCACTGACATGTTAAATGTTTTCCATATGAGTAATAATTTCCATGAAGCATTGTGGGATCACAATGATTTTATGATGTAAAAGTAATAAAATATTTCTACATAAACTATTTTTTATCCCTTACATTATAGATATATATAGAAAATATTTTAAAAAATTAATATATATTAAATGAAACAAGAATAAATAAATTTTCAATAAAATGGAAATCACCTAAAGATTTTTCAAAAAAATTATTATATTATTGATATTTTTTTATAAAATAATTAATAGTAAATTAAATTTATTACATTTCTAGATTAATTGAAATAAAATTTATTCAAAAAATTAAAGGACTTATAAATTAAATAAGTATATAACTTACAATAACAGGTTATTCAGTTTTAATAAATTAGCTTTTATTCACTTTTGGTCAATGAGATACCCCTAAATAAAAAAATATATTATATTGTTTAATGTATATCTTTAAAAAATAAATATCATTCATATTTTGGGTATAAAATTTTTATTACCCGGAAATCATAGTCAGAGGTAAGTCCTCTGACCACTTATTAAAATAAAAGAAAATATCATGAAAGTACAGCAAAAAGGAAATGACAACTACATATCATAAAAATCATACCCATCACTGCATCCATGAGATATAACATCCTCCACAGTGGCAGTCTCCCACTCTGAAATTTCGTAGTGCTTCAGTATCTTGGCATACTTCCTTCGAAGATTAAATTTTTCTAAAGACAGAAACTCCTTAGAGGACTATGCATCCCATCCCTCTTTCCCAGCAGATGACCTTATTGGCATTGGCTTTGGCAGAGAAGAGTAGTCTTTCCTCGGCCTTCTTCGTGTTGGTCCCGATTGTTCATTCTCATACACTTTCCTCCCACCCTGGACAACATCACTGTAGGAATCCCGGATGCAGTCATCATTTTCTTTATCACTATCAGAAATGTTTCCCCATTTTCCAGAAATGTGAACCTCTGGGTAACCCTTATTCACTCCCCTTTCCATATGAAATGAACAGTTTGAGTCAATCATGGCAAGCCAATGTGGCTGATCCACAATCCCCTTCAGAGAACGTTCATCATTTGCAACCATTGGAGTGGCATGCTGCAACCTATCACCTTACTTCATTGGAGACCCCAAATCTGCAGAAGAGTCCCTCTCATGAAGCAGCCCTTGAAATCTGTTACCAGTGGGGATCATGATTAGCACACCTCCAGCCCCACCTTCAGCATCAGCATCCCCAGCCCCCAAGACCCCATCCTCATACACAACTGTGTCCAAAAACTGCTCATTTATAGTGTCCTGCCGCAAGGAACCAGAGTTCTCCACTATGCTATTTTTCTCAGTGCCAGAATTCTTTAAAATACATTCCTTCTCAATACCGAGATCATAATTTAATCGTTCAAAAACCTATCTAACCATTGGATTTGTTGGCCTCCTTTGCACATCCTTCTTAGAATCATTGTGCACTGTGACCTCGGGACCAATATGCTCCATAGTAGACACCTCTACTTCCTGTAAAAGATCCTCATCCACTACCTGAACAATGGAGATCTCATTCACACATGCTCTGTTCGTTTTCAAACCTTTAGCAGAATTAATTCGAGGTAGATTACTCTTTGTCGGTATAATTAATTTTTTGGAAAAAAATTCTACTGGGGTTGAAATTTAGTTATCATAGTAAGAGAAAATGAGGTAATTTTTGTTAAATTATGTTGAAAATCAATCAATACTCATTTTTCTAATTTTACCATTTTTATAATGAGGGTATTCATCTTACATAAACATAATATGAACACATTATATCCACTTTAACTAAAAAATTGAATCCTAATCCATTAATTAAACTATATTTTTTAAAATTTCAATCAAACTCATATTTTAATGACCCCCACCTCTATCCACTTCAAAAAATAGATATCCTCCCATTATCTATTTGTTTTTCTTCAAAATTACATCTCCTATTGTATTATTACACTAGTGGTAGATTTTGTTTCTAACTAATGAGGCATATAATGTTAAATATGAAGAAACACACTTTAGAAGGATAGAATTTTTTAAAATATATATCAAGAGATTCAATATATTTTTCAATAAATAGATCATATAAAATATTTCACATCCTCATCCATCACTTTAATAATATTATATTGAAATTATTATTATTATTTGGTATGTGGATTAAAAATTTATTGTTCATAATTCTTATACATTCCATTGTGTAGTATATTCTTTTATGCATCGGTTAAACCACATTAATCAATGATGCTATATATTTTTGATTATTTTTAAAATGATAGATTTTATAGGAATTCAAACTTATAATATATTATATTTAATAGTAATTTATATTATGAGTATGGTTTTTTTATAGCTGACACAAAAAAAATCAATATTATGGAACATGTTTTTCATGAAACATTACATAAAACATGCTCGTTGGGTAGTTTATAACAATGAACTATAACCCTACATTACATTAAATAAATATTGTACAACATATTTAATTTAAAAAAAATTAATGTACCGTGAATTTTGTAATACCAGGTAATACTGCAAATAAATAATATGATGAATATGTACTCAATTTTGGGATTCATATTACTTGTTATTTTATAAATAGATTTATATAAATTTCTAATCAAAAAAGGAACATCAAAAAAACAATTTTTTTTCAATCTATTAAATCATATAATTTATAAATTAAATCTATATATTTTATAATTTCAATTAAATTAAAATTAAATCATTTTTGGAATTAGTATATCAAATATCACTAGGTGATTTTTAGAAATTTTTTAACACATTGATTTTTGAGTACTTAGGGAAAAATAATGATTTCTTATGAACTATCATTTTAATTATTTAAATTATATAGTTAAAAAATCCATTTTTTGGGTTTTTTATTTAATTTATATAGTATCAATTTTAATATCATATTGTAAATAATTATATATTAATCAATATTATATAATATTTTCGTCTCAATTCATTTTAATTCCAAAAACATTATTTCCATTTAAATATTTTTCATTCAATTTTGAAAACCAATATTTAAATTAATATTTGACACTTCTAAAAAATTTAAATATAATAATGGATTCCAAATTTTAAATTAGATGTTTGATTTTTTTAATTATTTCAATTTCATTTTTGTTCATCGTGAATAATTACCATTGTAAAAATAATTCATCACATTAAAAGAGTAAAAAACTTTAACGACTGTAAAAATTAAGTGATATGCCTGTGAAATAATATAATAAAAAATTTGGGATATTAAAATTTTACCCTTTTTATATTCATCTAAATTTTATTTTTTTTAGTTATACATTCCCATGAATTATAATTTATATTATTTTTAATCCTTTATTAATTAAAACTATGCTTCTACAATCTATTATAAAAGGATAACTGCATTCCTCCTTCCCTATGAAATTTTAAGAATTATAATTCAATAAATCAGTACTTATATCACTCCAGAATGCCCCTCTCCTCTTTCTATAGTTCCAAGCATAACTAGTAGAACAAAATAATAACGGGTATGGTGTAACATGAAGGATGTTTCATTAATATGTTGTCTATCATGTAACCTTGTATTTCATTTTTTTATAATTATAACTAATTAAAATAATCCATAAACCTGATGAAATTTTAAGATAACTATATTCCATATACTAAAATAATATTCTGATTATTGTGTAATCTTTTTTTCCATCCCTTGGGAAACGACAACACCACTCATGGATATGTGTGGACTAGAAACTCCACGGATATATAAATTTTATTTCTCATCATCAAATTATATGGATACATTAAATAATAGAAAATTAAATAAAAATTATGTGTGTGAAATAATTCTTTTTTGTATAGATAATATATTACTCACATTCTTATCCAACCATCTATTGAAAGAATAACTTTTCTCATACCTATGTGGCTACTACCACCTCCACGAATAGATGTGATTCATTTTTAAAATCCACCACATATGGATTGTCATATGTATATAGATAATGGATAAATATAAAATTAATACCATAATTTTCCATTAAAATTATAAAATACATTTATATTCAATCTCCAATGATTATAAAAATAATAATTTCTTTCAGATGTAAGCAATGATTTTAATTTCCCTGAAACTAGGGGACTCATTTTTCATTCTCAGATTAAATGGATGGCTTTAAAAATATTATATATATACATATATGTCTCTTTGTGTGTGTTAATTGAATGATTTTTATGACTCTATAGTTAATTTAATAATAACCCCTTCGACCATTTTCTATTCACCGATGTTATTTTAATAACATAAACAGAACATCCACCAAACATTTGATATGAACCGAACCATTCATGAAAATAAATAGAACATGATAAAAAATTAAAATAAGGAAATAATTATTAATAATGTGTATTAAAATGGTCCTTTGAAAGTAGATAACTAAAACAATTATATTTCTCATAATTGTATACATAATGAAAAACCAATTTGGGGTTCAAGGTTTGTTATTTTTTTATTTATATAGAACATTAAATGTTTTAAACTATTTCTTATCCATATTAGGTATGTTTTTATTTTTTCAATAATGTTCTCAATTATGACCATATTCTATCAAAATTTTAATTTTAACTAAATTTTTCTTAATTGTCAATGTAGTAAAATTGATATTTTAAATATTCCAATTTTGAGCTATATTTGTCTTTTTATAAAAGAGAAATAAAATTAATGTTTATGTATTATCCTCATTTTCTCATCATAATTGACATTACACATTACTGTGTATAATATAATATTTATTTCTTAAAAAATAATGTCATATTAACAATTTTTTATAAATTATTCTATTTAAGTGTTTTTAATGAACATGTATTTTTATCACTATGGTTGTGTGAAAATGGAATGTGTTTTGATTATGGGATAGAATGATAAATTAAACTGTTTAATGATTAAAACATAAATTTTATAAATTTTTTGTTCCTGATATTATAATTTATGATTATATATAATGATAAATGAGACCAATATTGGACACGATGTTGATTAATCCCAATATATCTTCAAATGGAGAAAATGTGTGAGATAACATTGAAATTTGTATTAATGAAATAATGTTGATTAAATTATTATTAAATCGGTTATTAATAAGTGAACATAGGTTATAAATATGATTCTCAAATTAACCAATATTATGGTTTCAAAAAAATATTTTTATGGAAATATTTTGATATCAAGAGGTAATGAAAGATTAATGTTTAATGGTTTTTTGGACAGAATTTATTTATGAGTTACCATATAGAATAGGATAAATTTACTGAATTTGTCTTAATTTATTACTATTTCAATGGTTTTATTTTTTCAAATATTGGTTTTCACTTTAGTAAATGGATTAAATATCTGTTCAACATTTTATTATTGAAAAGGTAGAGGCCCTCTTGGGTTTGTATATTTTTTACTAGAGTAATGAAATTATATTATTCTATTATCTGAAACAAAGGTTTTTTATCATCTCACGTTTTTAAATGTATTATCTATGAAAGTGAGAACATTAAATTTTATTTTTTGTGATAAAAAATATTATTTGGTTATGTTATGGTCATTATAGTTGGTATGAGTGATAAGGATGTGACACCTTAAGTGGTTTAGAGAATATTAAATGTAGGATTAAAGATAATAGAATTTGTTGTTAACTAATCATGAAATTTTTTTCAGGATTTTTTTATTTCTAAATATAATCCCTCTCTATTCATAATGTTTTTCTATAGAGGAAATATTGCATCCAAGGTTTTTCGTCATCAAAGGGATTATAAAATTCAGAGTTAAGAACATATATTGATTAGAAGAGTGAAATTTTGTGTCATTTTAGATCTATTTATGCATAATACAAGTTGTTCCACCAATGATATAGAAAGATAAATCTATCAACTGAGGAACACGTAAAAAGCTGATAATTTCACGAAAGAGAACATGACAAAATTTCACGGATCTTCAAACTCATTATAAGATTAATTAATGATCATGTAATATTAAAATTTATTTCATATTTTTATGATGTTCAGAACATTAGATTCTTAACCATTATATTTATCATTAATATGTTGAAATTTATTATTGGTGGTATCTAAATATGAATTTTATTTTAAGGTATGAGATTGATTCAATGGAGTTGGAAACAATTAATAACAAATTTCATTATAAATATATTTTTAATTTTCTACTTCATAGAAAGGAAAGATAATTTTTTGAGATATAGATAAATTTAGATAACATAGTGGATTCTTATATGGAAAAACATTCTTGATTGATTAGATATGAAATTAATGTTGTTCTAGACTGGGAGAGTAAATTTGATTAAATCTACAATGGTCTAAAACATTGTATATAAAGTGACATTATCTATTATGAATTTATGTTATGTTGACATTGTTTTTAGTTCTCATAAAGTTAAATAGTCTTTGAAAACACATACATACTTCATGAAAATAAAATTTAGAAGCAGTCAACATTGAATGAAATAGAGAATCACTCTACTCTTAAATATGGTGTGTTGCCCCACAAATTATCCAAATATACTAAAAATAATTTTTTAGATTATTTTGTAGGATCAGTAAACTGATACATATGATGTAATATTAGTTTCATGCCTCATGAGAAGAGGGTTTATTTCATACTAGTAATGGTAAAATTGATATCAATCTAGAAGATATTTCATTTAGTTGTGATGAGTTGTGAAATTACACTAATTCATATTCAATGATAGTCATTCAAGGATGGATTTTTCATGATTAATCATATATTAGAGGGAAGCATTTTTTATATTACAATTCTAGTAATGGGCCATCAAATTAACTATTTTCAAGTGCATTATATGTTTTTTAGATTATGTTGATGTATTATTGGATTCATGATAGTCAAATTATTTTATATAATATATGGTTTCATGAAATATTGAAACTAACTATAAATATATAATTTTGTATGTTCTGGTAAAAAATATAGGGGTGGTATTAAGGTTACAATGATCTATATGAACCTTAGTTTATCACTTTTGAATGGTTTTTTCTATAAACCACATTGTCATGACTAATGATGAGTTTGATATTATTTATTATCTTTATTTACATTCAATTTTCATTTTATTTGAGATGGAATGATAAATAATTGATATTCAAATTTTAGTGTGGGATTAAATTCATATATATATATATAAGGTATTATTCCATTGATTACAGGTAAAAATGTCGAAAAAATGATTAAATATCTTACGGATTGTTTTCATTAACATATTATTGATATAAATGAAACAATTAAAATTATTGATGTGAAAGTATAAAATTATGATATAGATGCATTTACTACGGATTTGAATTTTTTCATTAACGATCAGGAGGTTGAGTTTTTATTAAATTTGTGCATGATGCTATGAATTTTTCAGAATTATTTTATTAAATGACTTTAGTTGAATTGGTAGCATTGAAAAATAAGTTAATTTTTTTCTTGATATGTGTTTCATCCCCCAATACATCACAATGTAGTACTCAAATTCTATTAATTACAAAACAAGCATGGTTATTTGAGACTGCATACTAATTATAGAGAACTAAATAATATCATGGTTAAGAACAACTTTTTTTCATGCCATATTGATGATTTGTTTCCACGTCTAGGGAGACTAGAATAATTTGATGGTTGATCTCAGAAATTCTTATCATTAGCTGAATGTGGAGGAATAAAAAATTTAAAATCCATCATTTCATTCATGGTATATATATTATGATTTTTTGTTATTCCATTCAGGATAAAAAACACACCGGTCATATTTTTCGATCTTATGAATTATGTTTCCCATGAATATGTGGTTAAAAATGTTGTTCTTTTCATTGGGAAAGTTCTTTTTTAATATATAATTATTGATATATATGTGAAACAACTAAGGATTAGTTTATAAACACTACCAAAAAAATTTCTATTATACTTTAGTATATATGAATTCTGGCTACCCAAAAATTCATTACATTGGTATATAATTTCCAAATATCAAAATAATATTTATCAATGTAAAACAAAAGTAGTGAGAGAATGGATAATAACCACAAATGGAACTGATATTTCATGTTTTAATTACCTATTTTGTTATGTGTCTTAATTTTAATGGGATACATTGAAAATTTCTATTCTGAATTGTTATTTTCTAGATCTATGGATTAGAATGAGGTTATGAGTATTTGAACATCCCAATAGAGTGTTTTGGTATGGGTTTGAGTGATAAAGTGATGAATGTGTGGATTGGGAGGACACTATATGAGTGATTACGTCCTCGATTAGCTAAATGGTGTAGCAGTGGCCTAATCCCATTGCGTATAGGGTTTCATGTTTTGAGGTGAATTAACTGTGCAGATCAAGATGTTCTAAAATATGAATGTTGAGGTGGTATGTATAACTGATGAAATCATTGTGTTACATATAGTTTCACATCATGAAACATGTTTTCATGGCCCAAAAAAGAATTTTTTATTGAAATATAATTATGTGAACCGAATTTTACAAAATAAAACTCACCTAGGTAGATTTTCGATGGATTTAATGCAACGAGACCAATTTTAAACTTTATATTACATTCCCTTGAATCATGTATGAATATCATTATGGGAAGGAGTTATTTTTTATAATAATAATATATCATAATATCATTCAATCAATGATTTAAATATCATTATATGAGATGGTTTCCTCTTTATGAAATTTATCATTTCTGTTCCCCAGATGTTATCAATTTTTGTTGAAATCTAATTCATCTATTTCAACATAGCATGATTCCAATTAGATAAACATGATTGAAATTTCCATAGTGTGATAAACTATTTAACATATGACGGTGAGAATTTAGATGGGTATTGTGATATGACATCCCATGTTTATGATCACATGTTGTTGGTGGGAATTTTTAAATAGTATGTCATGAGATAATATCATATACTTTATAAATTTACTACATTAAATTGTTTCCTTTTATGATGTTGCATGATATGGGTTTTAATTGGTTTTTTATCAGAAAAATTTAATTATCCATCCATGGTATTTTGGCCATGGTTCCTATTAATTACCGACATCGGATATGTCTTTCATTATTTAGTTTTTCTTTTGAATATAGGGTTTTCATATATCCATTTAATTAATTATATTTAGTTATATATAATTATTTTGTATTCCTTTGGATGATTTGAATCCTTGTGGTGGATGATGGTGGATGAATGGATTAGGGTGACTCAAAAAATTCTATTGTAATTTTAAAATATTTGATGTGGATTTTATTGAGCCAGATAGACTCATTTAAAACATCCCATGGTATTTATGAAAATCTATTTACTTGTTGTATTAGTTCACCACCTCTGGTGAATGAATCACAATTTTTATTATGATATATGAATGACAAAAAACTAATTAATTAATTATGATTTAGAGGTAAATAAATATATTAATGAATCCTATTGTATATGGATAATCTGATAAGGGAGCAATAAGGACCCGACCTTAAACATTACATAATATTGAATTAAATGGATAATTCATATTGAGGATCTTTTCAGGTTTACTATTTTAGAGAATTAGGTAATAAAATTTACATAACAACATGAATATTACTTGTAAAAAATTCTACTCAATATCCATTTTTTCATAAAATAAAAACCCTTGAAAAAAATATTCATGTCTAATTCCATGTTTTAGACAACATGACTTCTCCCTGATCCCATCATTGGCCCTTATTTATAATTAATTCCTATGGAAAACATTTAAAAAACATGGTATGAGCATAAAAAGATCAGTAAAGGATATAAAATAAGGAATGAATACATTATCCCATCAATAAATACAAAACAATGAAACCATTATTTTCAGTCATAACATACCTCATGAAATCATAAGATTTAGGAACAACACATTGAAATCATAAATCATAAAGGTAACTTACATAATAAATAACATAATTACATTGTAGCTATCACAGATATAGAGGGAGTCACATTTGGAATACCCATCATAGTATATTCCCTAAATCGCTTAGGAGAAACATTAATATTTACCCATGGCAGGTTCCCAAATGCATTGAAGAGCTATCTCGGGCTCACCGGCCCTAGGTTTATCACAGAACCACCCTTATACATAAACAATACCCAATATAAATTACATATTCATAACCCATAAATCAAACATAATTTATATATAAAATTTCACATTTCAATCATAATATATCATTTCAAAACATTCAGAAAATCAAAGATTTTACCAAACCTTATTCAAAATCATTTAAAATATTAAATTAAGTGATTTTTGAATCAAAGTGTCCCATAACACATTTAAGATTTTCAATGAAATTAAAATTTCAAAGAATTCATTTCCATATGAATAAATCCTTAAAACCATTTTTAAAACATAGAAATATTGAGAAATATTTTAATAATAAACCTTTAAAACATTTAAACAGATATTTTAGTTAATGAGTTTTTAACAAAATGAGAGACCATAGAATATCTATAATTGAGGAATAAAATTTAATCAGAACTGAATAATATCATGAGAATAATGTTATTCATGATATGATATGCCAAAGGAGAGTATATAAACCACAAAAGAGTGAATTGGTGCATATCAACAATGATGTCTCATTGGAAATGTAAATTGAGACAAAATCCGTTTTAAAGACGGTATCGTAAAATTAAGGATAAATCAATTACATAATTATGTGTGAAATATATAAATACACCCAATATAATTGGATATTAAGTGTAAAACTATTATTGTATATTCAAACATATTCATAGCATGACATAATCAAGAAGAAAATGTTTAACCTGAAAATTGAAATTGGGTTAAGAAGTTTTCTTACAGAAATTCGACAGCCAAACGACGCCACATTAAAATTCAGAAAATAATTTGATGAGATAGAAAAGTATATATCATCACTTGGACATAAAATTTATATCAATAATGAATTATATGAACATATCCCAACATAATAGGATGTAAATAAAAAGACCTAACAAAAAGAAGTCTTTTAAAAAGATAAGGGTGAAAGGTTCCCATACCGATTTGGTAACTTATGAAACATACACCCCATGAAAGAAAGATCAAAAAATAAATACGTAAATACCCATAAATTAATGTATATTAAACAAAGATTACAATCTTGGATAACAAATCCACAACAAAAAAGGAAATAGTGGCTGATACAGCATGAATCTCATAGGAATAACAAGTGAGATGAAAAAACCTTACCACACTACAATCAATCCAGTCATATGGGAAAAGTTAATAAAAGCCAAATGAATCACAGAATAATATAAATATAAATAAAATCATGATAATATATATCATATGGTCGTACCCAATACACCACATGCAATAAATAAGTGGTGACCCATGGAAATCTCACGTAATTAAAAGTGAGATAAGAAAACTCATACCTCATGTCCAACATCACTCATATGTTCCATGTTCATCCTGAATAATATACATAAGTAAATTTATACATGATTAATAACATTCTTAATGATTATTATTACTTTTATATCACATATTACCTTTTCAAAAATAGTTAGTTAATTATTTGAGTTTATATCGGACATTTTGTCGATGATCGAAATTTGAGTTAAAAATGAACTTCTTATAATTACAATTTGCCCATGTGGTCAAAACTCCATTTTCTCCGGAATTATATTAATGATTTAGATATCATATATATCATATATATGCAGGATATACATGTATTTATATTAGTACATCACATTTGGAGATTAGAAATGAAATGCACCGTTCATGGAGACGGTAAGTCGTACGTACGCGTGAACACTACTTTCATTTCTATTAAATAATTAATGGAATTAAAACATAATGATACATAGGTATATTATAATTCTATTATAACATCATATAATATATATGTTACATAATTTCATTAACTCCATCTTTATACATACCATGTTTTTCAAGAACGAATCATATCATCTTGAGGTGGCAGTAGTCTGCACTTCCTCAAATGAAATTATCATGTTTACACATATTGGAAAGCATAAAGGTATTTTTGTATATAAAATTACTGAAGAATAAATAAAATAAACATCATATATATCATATATAAAAATATTTCCATCTTAGTGGCCACCATGAGAGGCGGTAGAAGATAATTAAACAATCATCGCTTCGTGAGGTGTAAGTTTTTCATTCACAGAAACAGTAAGTTCTTCACCAATTAGATGGAGGTTTTTGTAAGTGGACTTAAAATAAATATTATAAAAACCTCCTAGTATATTGATGATACTGTTGTTGTTATAAAATAAATGAATAAAATGAGTTTAGGGGGTTTGAGAAGTAAAATGAAACAAAAGACCGTAAGAGAAGATGTTATCTTTAAATTGGGTAACTCCCTTTGGATTGAACCAAAAGGGTCTGTTGAAGTAATTTCATCTGCAGGTAAGGATTCTAGGATTAATATAGAGATCATGGAAGCTTAATTTATCAGATTTTGAATGATCCAAAAGGCTTTATAGGTGTGATGAATTGATTAGAAGTTAAGGATTTTTATAAGGGAGAGGAGGGTTACTTTAGGAATGTTTGAAACAATTATTTTATTATAACCTCATATTCGGTTTCAAAAGGTCACATCTTCATTAATATAAAATTTAAGATGACTAATGGTAGAAATAAAATAATCCAATAAAAATTGGACAGGTTTTGGATATTGTTTTTATATATATAATCATATTTATTTAGATCATATATTAATGAGGTAAATATTGGATTATTATTGTGTCATAAATAACATAATTTATTTGATTTCCAAAAATAATAAAACAACTACCATGATGTAGTAAATAATTTTAGTTTTGAAAAGAATATTTACAGTCAAAATGATAACATATATAACCCTATGGAAAAATTTATTTACTAAAAGAAATTTGTTTATGTCATTTTTTCTTTACTTTAAATTAATTAATATAAAATGTAATTACTACTCCTATGTGGGTCCATGGGGTCACAAATATGACCCAAGAGATCCCATGGTCGGATAGGTATCAGTAAATAGGATTAAGTCACATGTTAGGGTAATTTAATAATATTATAATACTATATTTTACCCTTATTTTTTATTTTTACCTTTTAATCATGGTAAAAAAATATTTAGTAAAGTAAATATTTAGAATTTCTAAAAATAAAAGTTACATATATATAAAATTTAAACCTACTAATCCCAAATATGGAATCCATTTTTCCAAATTCAAAACACAAAAGTGTCATAAAATTATATAAAATTAATTCCCGATATTAAAAAATAAAGTGTTTTTAAAAATAATAACTATCAAAAGATTAACACTTGTTTATGACCAATTTCAAAATGAAATTATATACAATGATCAAAAGTAAATTAAATGGTAAAAATATATTCTAATTACACATTAAAACCAAGTAAATTGATAATATAACCATATAAAAAAATTAGATTAATAGGCACATTTGATTTAAAAAATAGAATTTTTCAGTAATCATTAAAAAAAGACCTTTATTAGAAAAATACCAAAATTTCATCCAAAGAAAATTTTGGTGTCCAAATTTTAAATAAGAATTTTATTTTGTCAAATAGATCATATAAAAGTGATAATAACACGATTTAAAGAGGATTCACCATTAGAAGGCGGTAAATCGACCGTTTAGTGAATATTAGATTATTTATGCTTAAAATCGATTTCATTAATTATTTTAAGCCTCTAACATTTTTAGGACAAATGTTAAAATATTAAAAAAAATGTATAATCATATTGTAGTTAGTTATATTCATTCCCTCAAATAAAATGACTAGACTTTATCTACCATTTAAAATAATAATATTATATTATTAATGTGCAACGTAAGATTTCAAGGAAACCTGTTGTTGTGTATAGTGTGCGTCATTAAACATAGAGTCCACTTTAAAGAAGATTTAATATTCAATTCACAAATATTTATAAATATGAAAAATTTCATGTTCTTTTTTTACTTGGGATGATACATCCTTCCCCCCTTTCAGGAATTGCATTCTCGCAATTTTAAAATTGGGCTCAAAAAAATCATTGAAAATGAAAAATCATAAAAATAGTCAATAAAACTATCACATTAATAGAATGAAAGAGAAGTAAAAAGGTCACTCGAGATAACCCATACTCGGATTCCACGTAGGAAATCATGGATATGGAAGAGAGAACTAAATGTCAAGTTCAGATATAGAGTGATAGAGAACAAGATTAGGAGAATGTTAACCACCAGAAAATCACAAACCTATGATGTGTTAAACAGACTTTGACTTCTTGTAGGAAATGTAAAACAAAAATGTTTTTGTTTTATGTTATTTCTCATGTTTTTGAGTAATTCATTCACAACATAGAACAAGAATATAAAGAAATATACTTATCTTCAAGTAGAGTAACATCCTTTAATAAGTTTCTACAAAAAACATGTCTTTTCTCCAAACAATGAGCATTCAAAAAAACTTGGTCACATCCAAAGAAAAAGAATCATATTCTAGAGAATCACATAACACAAAAAAGAAGAAGTATATATTTCCCTTGTATTTAGACATCAAATAAAACCATAATTGTTAGTAAGAGATCATATAATTTCCAAAAATGATAATCCTTTATAAAAAAATAATACTCTTAATCTACAAAATTCAACAAAAGTACCCAGAGTTCATGAAAGATCATTCGATACATAATTGTCCTTAAACTTCATCAAAATAATCCAAACTAAGATTAAAACCCAAATGTCAGAAGTATTTAATCCCATAATAATTCATAGTATATTTTAACATTTATCTACAAATATCATTGACTATGTAAAGACCCGTAAATTTCAAGGAATTGTTTTTAATTCTTTGGAATTTTTATTGTCTACTATTTCTGACGGCGCCTGATTCTGAGGCCCGTTGTGCCCAGAATCAATTTCTTAATTTTTTTCATGTATGTTTAGTAATCATACGTGCGGTTTTTTCTATCTTTTGAACCAGTGCTCGGAATTGAAATCCCAGGATACCGATGAACTCGTAGTGTCGGTATTCGCTTAAGGGGACCTTTACCGTAGTTGCATTTTATGCCGAAAGGAAGTTATATATTGGGGTTTTTACCTAAAAGTTAGAAATTAAAAAAAATGTGTGGTAACAAATATTTTAATTAGTTAGTAGTTATTATCTCCAAAGGGAGGTTGGTGGTGGGGCCCACCCCCACATATCCACTCATTAGAGGATAATTTATGGTGGGGCCCACACGAACTCAAACCTTTCACTTCCCCTCAACTCCTTTTTAACTCTTCTTTGAATTAAATGAAGCCACCTCCTTTCTATAAAATTTAAACACTCCACATTCCGTCCTCCTTTAATGAATGTGACAACACACACTAAATTATTGAGAAATTAAATAATTGGCTCCTCTAAATTTTGAATTAATTTGAAATTATTATCAAGAATAAAAATGATAGCCAAGATATTATTTTTGGGTTGGCACATATTGTGTTTGGAGAGCTTTGGAGAATAGATAGGGCCTTCTTCCAACGAAGAATAATTTCCTCTCTTGACGAAGAACAATGATGCCCATGAAGAACACCCATCTACTCTCCTCTTCTTCCATGTCAAGGGAGAAGATTCCATCGTCGCCAACAACAATGTTCTTTTTCCTCTGTCTTTGATGGAATGATAACCGTCTTACACGACGTCATCTTCAACGACGCTCGATTTCCACGACGCCCGACTTCCGCAAATCTTCGACGTGCAACGCACCTTGAATCGAGGGAGGGGGTTTGTATAAATTTTAAGTGAATAAAATTATATCTCGATTTTTATTAATTCATTGGATTTTCTTCGACCATTTGAAATATCTTAACGTGGAGGGTGTGGGCCGAACGAACACGGCCCGACAACCCTCCGTTGGTTTGTAATTATTTTGGAAACGGCGACTGGAGGTGGAGGCGACCGGAGGCGGTGGCAACCGAAAGCGGTGGCTGCATACTATCTGTGTAGGGGAATATCGCGGCCCCCAACTGCGGGCCGCTTGGGCTTAAGAACCAGCTGGATACTGTCGGCCGGGCTGGTGAACCGCGGCACCCGCAGGTGTCGCCCGAAGGAGGTGCAGCCCACATCAGCGGGACTCTTACTGGACGAGTTGGCCTGATATGGCCAGCTAAGAAGGAGACCTCGGCGCCCTCTTGGCACCACACTGTGTAGGAGATGTGGCCCTCTTTCAGGGGACACTCTGCGGACGAACCGACCGGCCTCCTGCCGGTCGGGCAGAGGGGAACCGCAGCGCTGCTTGGCTCCGCATTCTGTGGAACTGCGGCCCAAAACTGCGTGCTACTTGAAATGGAAATAATCGTCCGGCTTCGTTCGGATGGGAAACAAGGAGGGGTGGTGGTTCTCGTCGCCCCCGAGTGAACTGAACTGGACCGCAACCGCGTGTCGGGTCCGCAGGTGGGTCGCTCCCCACCAGGTCGGGCAGATTCCCTAACCCGGTCAGACCTTCCAGGATGGGTCCAAGGGTGGGCCATGCTCCACCAGGATGGGCCGACCCTTAGCTGGGTCAGAGCTGCCAAACCGGGTCGGGCTGACCCGCCGGCCAACTGGGCTTGACATGCCCGTCCTGTTTCGCTTAAATGCGAATATCTTCTAGACCGTGCGTCCGATTGATGTGTCGTATACGGAACTGGAATCCTCGCACTAATACAGTCCTTTTTCAATACTCTAACTGAGTTTTTGAAAAATTTGGAAACTCTTCTGTGTTCAGAATGAGCATAATTCCAACCGGGGCCCTGGAACGGAAACACCAATAACTCTCAGAGCGGGCGTCTGATTGACGTTTCCTCTATTGTGTTGGGTTCCTTTTGATGAGACAAAACTTCGGGATACATCAACTCTTGAATTCGTGATATTTGATGTATCGACCCCATTGCATGAGGGGTGGACCCTCCTAGAATCGAGCTTTCTGTGTATGGGAACCCTAGAGATTTCTATGACTGTGACGACTAATGTACAGGGTTCCTACATGGGTTCGGTAGGGACAACTACTATACTGGGATCCTACGTGGGGTCGGCAGTGACGACTACTATACTGGGATCCTACGTGGGTTTGGCATGAATGACTACTGTACTAGGATCCTTCGTGGTTTCGTCATCGATGAATATTGTACTGGGATCCTCCTTGGATTAGATAGCAATGACTATTGTTCTAGTATCCTGTGTGTGACCGACAACATAGATGAATCAGTGACTACATCGGATCAACTCTATCCGTATACAAGCGATGTATACCTATGCGAGCTATGTCTTGACTTTTAATAATTATCATAAAAGTGGTTGAATTTACTTCCTGTGTGGATTGGGTTGTGTTTTGGCACGATAGTTAGAATCAGGATTTGGTTGATAACTCAGGTATATGTTTGGGAATATACCTAAGTAGGGTTCATTGATACTTCATGTTTCTATCTTTCCTTTTGTGGTTTAACATTAGTGGATTCTGTGAGACCTTCAGGGGTCTCGGGGTCCCTACTAAGTATCATTATACTCACCCAGCACGAGCTATGCCCGCACAATGTTTTGTTGGTTGCAGACGGTAGACTGCACAAAACCAGGTAGAGAGTTGTAGAGCCGGACGGTGCCCAGAGGTAGACCACATGGCGTTACGTACATGGAGTCGACGGACTAACCTAGGAATTTAGGACGCCATCTGTACCCACCCTTCAGGTGGGATTCCTCGAGGATGACTCAGTTGTTGTTGTTTTACTTTACTTCAGTTGTACCATACTTTACTATAGGTCTTGTATTTCCGGCCCCCTTTCCATTCAGCACTATCTTTAGTATATAGTTATACGTAGTGTTTATTTTCAGTTGCATACATTGTTGTATTTTTTTAATTTCTAAAGTTAATGCCTTCCTTTTTTATCCGAAATTACGCCTTTGATGCTAGTCGCCTGACCCTGGTGTATCGATGTCCGGCTTGGGGTAGTCACGGAACGAGCCCCAAGGACGGGTCATGACAGGTTGGTATTAGTGGAGTCTATTCTACCTCATAACTCAGGACTTTGTTCATTCTTTTCCATGAAGAAAAAGAGTTAAGAGCATTGAGTGTGGTTTTCAGTCTATAGAGTCCAGTGTTGGTGTGGCGGCCAACGTATCCATACACCAGGACCCTGACCTCTGATTTCCGACTTAGTGTACCAAAACACCGATTGTTTGTGTTTTTCATTTGAAAAGTTTTTTTTTGATTACTTTGTGTCATCTCACTAGGAATACTATTCTAAATGTGGTGCGCCTGTTTCTTTCAGGATGCCCCCACGAAGGTAACCATCTTGGGTTCCATGTTATGTACGAGATGGTAGCCCACCGAGCAATGAGGTTTTGGTGCAGGGCCCCATCACAACAGAGGAACCAGCAGTACCACTACCCATTGGGAGACCGATACCACCTACCCTAGTAGCAATGAGTGAACACCTCCTGAGTGTGATGCATGAGTTCCAGCACCAGAGGCCACCCAGGTTCCAGGGAGAGATGGACCCACATGCAGCTGAGGATTGGCTGGAGGATATAGTGAGAGTTTTCATATTGTTAGGGACACCAGCCGACCATATGGTGATCCTTGCTTCTATTCTCCTACATGGAGCAGCAGGTAGGTGGAGGATCTTAACGCTCCAGGTGCATGACGAGGCATCATTGCTCTGGACAGACTTTGAGAGTCTATTCCACTCGATGTTTGTTCCAGCCACCCTTCATGTGGTACAGATTCAGGAGTTACTTCATCTGTAGTAAGACAGCATGACAGTAGCTCAGTACTCAGCGAGGTTCACCGACCTCTCACGCTACTCCATGGATATGGTATGTGACCCATTCTTTAGGGCTCAGACCTTCGAGCAGGGACTCAGGCACGAGATCAGGGCTTCGAAGATTCCCCTCAGCATTCCGATGTAGGCGGGGGTGCTGGAGAGAGCCTTTCTAGTGGATAGTTTTATAGCTGAGTAGTCACTAGTGGAGAGACCATCCGCAGGACGACATGTAGTTGAGTCTTCTATAGCCGGTAGTATATATTTAACACAGAGGTCCAAGCAGACTAGGCCATCAGGTGGGCGACCTTACGATATAGGTTTGGTTGTGCGGGGCACACGAAATAGAGCCAGCCTTACGATGCGAAAGCAGTGTTATGCATGTGGCAGCCAAGGCCACATGGCTCGTGACTGCCTGACCTGCCATACAGATTAGCAGCAGACAGTAGAGGGACCTCCCAGGTAGAGGCAGAGGTTCAACATTGGTGGTCCACCAGGAGCAGGCGAACGTGGCAGTGGAGCTTGCTGAGAAGTGGGTGGTGGACGACATTTCGAGGCACTACTACCACCACCACCACCAGGAGGTCCAACCCGACCACAGGGAGCCTGCGGACAGAGGCATGCTCATCTCAAGGCAGTCGATGCCTACGACCATGGCGCACTTGAGATGATTCGAGGTACTATATCTGTCTACTCTACCCTTGATGCAGTACTTATAGACAGAGGTGCGAGTCGTTATTTTATTGCAGCTGCCCTTGTTCGGAGCTCGGAGATGTCGACGGAGTCATTGACTCGATCCTTATGGCTAGAGACTCATAATGAAGAGGAATCAATGATTATACACTGGTTTTGGAAGTGTGAGCTTACTCTAGGAGGTGAGAGTGTTGGCTAGGATCTTCTTGTAGTGGCATCGAGGCCTTAAGATGTTATCTTGGGTATGGACTGGTTATCCAAAGTTCATGCTTAGATTGACTGTATTAGGCGCAAGGTGTGTTGTATCCGCACGGATGGGATTAGGTTCACCTTCACCAATGATAAGGGATCCTTTCCAGTATAGGATGGACACACACAGAGGATGGGGAAGCCGATCACACATCAGTTGTTTAGTCTCATCCTCTGAGCTGTTGATGTGCGGAGTCCGAGTTTTCCTATTGTGGTGGATCAATACAGGAATGTTTTTCCTAAAGACATTCCAGGACTACCTCTTCACCGAGAGGTAGACTTCTACATTGACTTTTACCCAAGGACATCACCTATATCTAATCCATCATATCAGATGGTGCCTTCCGAGCTTCATGATCAACATGTACAGCTAGAGGACTTGCAGGGAAAGAGATTCATCCAACCCAGGGATTCACCCTGGGGATATCTGATTTTGTCTACCAAGAAGGCAGATGGGAGATTTTGACTGTGTGTCGACTACCGTCTCCTGAATTATGTGAATGTGAAGAATAAGTTCCCAGCTTCGAGGATAGATGAAATCATTGATCAGATCAAGGGATCATGATGGTTCTCAAAGATAGACCTCAGGTCGGGATATCACCCGCTCAGAGTTCGAGATGAGGATGTGCAGAAGACGGCCTTCAGGTGTCGGTATGGCCACTACAAGTTCTTGGTCATTCCCTTCGGCATAACCAATGCTCCAGCAGTGTTCATGAGTCTCGTGAACAGGATATTCTAGCCTTACCTCGATCAATTTGTTGTAGTCTTCATCGAAGAAATACTGATTTACTCAACTACTGTGGAGGAGAACACCGACCATTTGCAGATAGTACTAGACACACTCCGAGAGGAACAACTTTATGGTAAGCTCTCAATGTTCCAGATCTGGATTCGAGAGGGTCAATTATTGGGAAGCGTCACCTCGGAGGCTGGAGTTGCAGTGAATCCAGCGATGATAGAGAAAATACATGCTTGGGAGGCACCCTGGAGTGTGACGAAGGTGCGATGTTTCTTGGGTCTGGCTGGGTACTATCGAAGATTTTTTCTAGACTTCTTCTGAGTTGCAGCACTGCTTTCAGATTTGACGAAGAAGGGGAAACCCATCATGTGGTCATAGAGATGCCAGCAGAGATTTTATAAGCTGAGGTAGAGGTTGACCACTGCACGCATCTTGGGGATCCTGGAGGAGGGCGTTGGGTACATAGTTTACTACGACGCATCTGGTACCGGACTCGGGTGTGTCCTGATGCAGGAGCGAGCAGAGATCGCGTATGGTTAACAGAAGATGAGACGGCATGAGAAGAACAACATTACCCCTGACCTGGAGTTAGTAGAAGTGGTATTCTCCATGAAGATGTAGTGGCACTATCTGATGGGCAAGAATTTTACATTTTACTCTGACCACCAAAGTCATAGCTACATCTTCTTGCATAAGGACCTGAACCTGAGACAGTGGTGATGGATTGAGTTCCTCAAAGACTATAACTTCGATATTGTCTATACTCCTTAGAAGGGGAATGTTGTAGAAGATGCTCTCAGTAGGATATCAGTCATTAAGCTACTAGGAGAGGCGATAGAGCATCTATCTGAGTTGCAGATAACCTTTGTGGATAGAGATGGAGAAGCCATTCTTATCTCTCTCACAATCACTCCTCCACTTCTTCAGTGATTAAGGGAGGAACAACGTGGAGATGTTGACTGTGAGACATGACGTTCTTAGATATCCTCAGGGTAGGAACCTAATGGGTTTTCTGAAGGTGGGGAGCACGTCGTCCGGTTCATGGGATGTACCATGGTCCCAGTTGTCGTACAAGAGTATGTATTGAGAGAGTTCCACAAATCCCCTCTATCAGTACATATAGGAGTGGCAATGATGTATCAGGACCTAAGATGACATCATTGGTGGTCGGGTATGAAGAAATCAGTAGCAGAGCTTTCCTCTCGATGCCTCACTTGTAAGCAAGTGAAGGCAGAGCACCAGGTTCCAGCAGGCTTGGTTCAGCCATTAGAGTTTTTAGAGTTGAAGTGGGGTGAGATATTCATCGATTTCGTAACGGGGCTTCCATGTACATCCAGAGGACACGACTCTATCTGGGTGATCTTAGACCAAATCATGAAGTAGGCCCATTTCCCACCGATCAGAGAGAATGGATCAGTAGAGAGCATTGGACGTATCTACATTTAGGAGATCGTATAGCTTCATGGTGTTCCATCGACTATCATCTCCGATCGAGACACTCATTTCACTTCCCTGGTATGAAAGGGGTTACAGGATGCTTTTGGCACGTAGCTTCACTTGAGCACCTCCTTACATCCTCAAATGGATTGTCAGACTGAGAGGACCATTCACACACACGAGGACATGCTCCATGCATGTGTCCTTGAATTTGGTCGCAGTTGGGTGGATCACTTACCGTTGGCGGAGTTGTCATACAAAAATAGCTACCACTCCACCATCGGGATGACACCTTTTGAGGAACTGAACATCCTACCTTGTAGATCGCCTCTGTGCTGGACTGACCCAGGGGAGTCAGCGCTTGTAGGACCATAGATGGTGCAGGCTAAGACGAAAAAGGTGCAGATCATCAAGGAGTGGATGAAGACTGCACAGAGTAGACAGATGCCCTATGATGATAAGAGACAGAGACCACTGGAGTTCGAGTATGGTGACCATGTCATCCTACAGGTCTCACATCGACGAGGTCGACGAAGATTTGGACTAGGAGGAAAGTTACCTCCACGATTCATTGGGCCTTTTCAGGTCCTCATCAGGGTAGGTGAGGTGACTTACCTCCTGGCCCTTCTACCTCAGTTGCACCGGGTGCACAACGTCTTCCACGTATCTCAGCTGAGGAGATATGTCCATGACTCGTGTAACACCCGAGACTTTTATAAGAAATATTTTGTTTTTTTATATAAATCATCAAAGTAATCTTTCACTACACACAACACTAGCTTGGCTTGCTTTACACGCAATTGCGACCTTCTTTGATAGCTTGTGTCATACGCAATACCGAGTTTCACTAAACAACGATATGCTATTAAAATATTATTAAAACAAGCCTTTATGAATAGTAATAACCAATTTTTAAAATATTTAAAATTTTATTTTTCAAAATGGACTTCATTTTTGGATTTGGAATATCGAAATTAGCCTAGGGTAAATTTTTGGTATTTATCTGGAAACTTTCAAATTTTGATGAATAGTCAAAACACTAGGTTACAATTTAAAAACCGACCTTTTATTTAAATAATAATTTATTTTATTTAAATTTATTTTAGCTCAAAATTGATTCATAATACCTATATATGTTCAATGTAATTCATTAGAGTAATTTTATAATAATTTTAGATATATAAAAATTTTATTGAACTTTTCACCGTCTTTTACCCACCTCGTAGGAGAATTTGAAAATTTACATAAAACATAATTTTACCACTTCTATGAGTAGAATTTCAAAAATCCGAGAGACACGGTTGATTTCAGTATGTAAAATTTGGTTCAATGAGATGAAAATAATTTTTGGTGAATAGTAACTTTTTACTTTTATTTACCACGGTTAAAAGTAAATAGGGTAATTAAGGGTAAAAATGATATTATTATTACCCTAACACATGTCCTAATTATATTGAATAAGTTTAATTCGACCAAAAACAACCTTAGGAATAAACAATTACCATTTAGGCCCACTTGGATTAGATTATAACATTTATTATTAATTTATTTAAAGAAGGGTTAAAATAGTTAAAATCAAAGTTTAATAAGTAACTAATTTTTAATATAGGGTAATACATAAGATAAATTAGACTATAAATATTCAATAGAAATCCAAAAACATTTCCTACATAATGGTAGTTTATTTGTAATTTGTAGACATTAAATAATTTAATTTATTTATGACACAAAGATGATGCAGTAATTATCTTATTAAGGAAATATTGACATAATTGATGTTATAAATACCCAAATAAATGTAATTTGAGACTTTTTATGAAATACACTAATTTTATAGGTTAATATGACATGTCATTATTTATTTAAGTAACATTTTTTTAACTAATATTTCGGTTAAGATTTTCACAAAAATCAATTACCAAATAGTGTCAATATTGACATAAAATAGTTTTTAAAACAAATATTATATTATTAATTGTTATTTTATTCCTATGAATATAAGGTTCGGCCAAATGACTTATATAAGGTTATATATATTAATAATAAACAACTTGGGGTTCGTTTGGATTTTTATAGTATGTTTATTAACCTTATAGTGTAAGAACACAAAAAGGCACGCTAAAAGTGAAATTATCTAACTTAATGTTAAATCTAAATGATAAAGTTAAAATATTAAACTAAACTTGTAAAAATTCTATTGGATGAGATTATTGAGACCAATACCCACCTTATATTCTAAATAAATCATTTTGGAGCTATTTAACACCGAATATGGCTTTATAATAAAATAATATTTTTCGTTTTTCCAAAGGTGCCCCTCTTCTCCCTTATAAAAGGGAACCTCCTCCCTCTCTTCCTAACCACAATTTCAGCCTTCAAGCTCAGCTAAACCCTGTCAATTTCTCCTATCCTCTTCCATAGAAACATCCTAGTGGTCCTGGTATTCTTCAAAGAACAATTTTAGTGCCCTAAAAGGAGGTCTCAAAGAGGTGCTTCAAAGAAGAGGTAATGTCCGTTACCGATTCTTTCAACTTTATTTCTTATTCCATGTCTTATTATTTAGTTTTTTCATTATGAATTAATAACATAAGTATCACTCATATACTGATATGTTATTATAAGTATTAAACAACCCTATTTCACCATCTATCCATCCTAAGGAAAACGAAATCACCGTGCGTGCGTACATACGGAATACCTTCTCCACGCCGTTGTGTAATCTATTTTCATCCACCACCATACTTGGATGGGTATAATGGTGTAAATAATGAATATATATGGTTATTATAAAGTGATATTGATTCTGAAATAGTATACATACACTCCAATACAATTCCATGGTCATGGGAACGATATCATCGCTCGTGCGTACGTATGGAATATCGTCTCCACGATGTGATGCGACTCGTTCTACATGATTTTCATTTCATAGTGATTAAATAAATTAATTGCGTGAATAAATATGATATATATTACACTAATACCATTCTAGAAATGAGGTATCTATAACATAAAATGAATAATAAGAATTTATTCGACAAAACACGCATAAGAACAAAATGTAATAAACACCCAAATAAAAAGTACGAATGAAATATTACTAATAATAATCTAATAATATGACCATATATGATATCATAACAATTATTATGATTATGGAATAAGTCAATGAAATTATTTAAATCATTATACATGAGGTTCAAACACTTACGAAGAAAATCGGACCTAAGGTATGGGAAAATATCACAATCTCATATTTATCCGAGATTGTTTATACATTGGAATTTACTGGGGTGTACTTTATCACCCAAATCCATGTTTTCTAAATATGTAATATTATTTTTTGTCCACCTACAATTTTTTAAATCCAATTTCACCCTTCGGTGAGTTTTTAGTAAAAGATATGAATGAAATCTTTTGTCGTTTTTCGTACGAGGTACTTTTTTACTTTTCCGACAAAAGTACGAGAAGTATGTTTTTTTAACTTATACGGCATGAATGGATTTTTAAAACATTATTTCCAAGAAGCTTCCTTTACAAGTTTTCAATTTTATTTTTAATCAACTTCTTTTAGTTTAGAATTGTATGACATGTTAAGAAAGCAAAAGTGTTTTTGAAGTAGAAAGGATATTTTCCTCATGAATGGAGTTCAAGTGTTTTATCAAAATAATTATCCATATAAGATAATATAGGGTTATGTTTATATACCTATTATTACATTGATTTGATTATGTTGTGATGGAATTATTTTTCTTAATTCCTTTATCTTATATGAATTTTTTTATGAAGTCACGATGTTTATGAATCCCATTTTTATTACATGTGTTATGCAATGATGTATGATTTTATGATATTGTGGAACACATAAGAATGGTATGATTTTGAGATGGGTGGGACCTATATCTCCCTCCAATGCATTGGGTAATGATTTTATATCTCATGAGATAGTCATGGCTGGAACGGCAAGTTAAACCGGTTCAGTGAAATAGGACTGAAACGAGGAATGAACTCGGTTCAGAAATGGACTTTGTCCACAAAGATAGGCTTGGCAATGAGTCTTGACTAATAAAAAATGATTCTCTATGATTATGTGTGTATGCCACAATGATTCATGTTTTAAGTTAGGATTATTGTGATTACATTTCACTACCATGATTTATCCCATGTAATGAAATTATGACAATTTTTGCAGGGTAAGATTTACAAAATTTTATGTTCTTTTGAATATGATGTGATTGATATTTCTTTTGTTTACCCTTACTGAGCATTTGAGCTCATCCTTTTGAATGATTTCTTTCTCGTGGTCAGGAAGAAGGTTATTAAGTAAGATATTCCAAAAGGGGCTATACATGTGATGAAATAAATGGGAGACAATGTAGATTCATTATGAACCAGTTGTTTATGTTTCCCAGTATCTAAAGACACTATACCTATATGGTCCTTTCCTGGTTTTGTTATATGTTGTAATAAGTGTGCTTAAATTCTGAATTAATAACAATGTATGTAATGTATGGGTCGTTATAGTTGGTATCAGAGGAAAGGTATAGTAAACCTTTGGAAACGTGGATGTGAAATCCTTAGTAAGAATCATAAGGATAAGTCTAAGAATAGAACACAATCTTAGTGTTTTAGAAATGGTCATGAATTACCTAGAATAAGAACTTAACTGTGAAATTTAATTCTTGATTATGTGGTTTTTCTATTATAATTACTATTGCTCACACTATTTTTCTTGGTTTTAGTCAATGACTGGAACCCGAAGGAACAATGTTAATGCGGAATGTGATGGGCAATTCAATGATTGTCCCCCTGAGCAACCAAACGTTATGGGAGCTGGAATGAAAAATCTTGTAGCCATGCTCACACAACTTTCTCAAGCTATGAATCATACAGGACATCCAAACGAGTAAAGTAAGGAGCAACATTCTGTTGAATCTTTCATGAGACAGCGTCCACCTTCATTCAGCGGGTCTACTGATCCATTAGTTGCTGAACAATGGATCTGTACTGCTGAAAAGATATTTTTAGTTATTCAGTGTTCTGAACATGATAAATTCATCTTTGCAGTGTATCGTTTGGAAGGTGATATTGATCAGTGGTGGAATCTTATCAAGAATACAAGGCCAAGAGATGAAATATAGTCCATGGAATGCGACGAGTTCAAGAACTTATTTTTCAATAAGTACTTCCCACGTATTCTCCGAACAAAGATGGAGAAGGATTTTATTGAACTAAAGCAAAAGGATGATGAATCTGTTGGTACCTATGAATCAAATTTTACAGGACTTGCAAGGTATACTTTTGGTATTATTATCGAACCTAAGAGTAAGATCGATCGATTCTTTAGTGGCATAAAACCAAGTCATCGAAGGGCGTTAGCCATAAGGGACTTGAATAGCTACAAGGAAATCGTTCGATGTGCTCTCAAGGTTGAGATGGAGATTGGAGTAACCCATCAGTCAAATGGGTTTGATAAGAATAGGAAAATGTAATTCAAAGGAAAATCTAAAGAGAACACTGAAAAGAAGACGATTTTTACCTTATGATCAAAGTGTGGAAAGAAACATGTAGGGAGTGGTCTTAAAGGGACAAGAAAATGTTTCAAATGTGTAAAGGAAGGTCATCGGGAATTTGAATGCCACAATATTGGGAAGAAGATGTCTAATGATGTAAACAAAAGAAGGGATACACATAATTAACATACTACACTTCAATGTTTCAAGTGCAAAGAAATGGGGAATTATTCCAATCAATGCCGTAATCCAAGGGTTGTTGATGATGATCGACGTCAACAAACTCTTAAGGCTAAATAAAAAGGAAATTCACATGAAATTTCTATCAGCGATGTGGAGTACGATAACTATGTGGTGAAAGGTACACTTACTATCCACTCTAAAGTCGCAAATCTTTTATTTGATTCTGGATCCACCCACTACTTTTTTTCTGAAGAATTTTCTAAGGGTATCACCGTATTAACTCAAAAATTAGATGTTGAGTTAGCTGTGACAACCCCTAATGGAACAATAGCCGCGTAAAAATATTATAATTCTTCTCTGATTGAAGTTTGTGGGAATGTTCTTCCAGCAAATCGTGTGATCCTCACTATAGTGGAATTTGATGTGATTCATGGAATGGATTGGATTTCTCTATATGTATCTTATATTAATTTCCAAAGAAGGGAAGTCACATTTCATAATCCAGATCAATCTTTGATCGTCTCTCGATGAATGGATGAACATAACCTTCCAGTTGAAATTTCTTCCATCTTATAGGTCTTGATTCCACTAAATGTAGGATATTTATCTCAAATGGTTGGTGAGAAACTCATGATTAAGAATATGCCCATCGTACGGGGGTTTGATGATTTCTTTCCAGAGGAATTGACGAGTCTTCTAACAATTCGTGAATTTGAGTTTCCAATAGAACTTGTACCGGGTGCTTTACCTATTTCAATGATACCATATAGAATGGCCCCAATTCAGTTGCAAGAACTGACGAATCTACTCCAAGAGAATCTTGATAAGGGGTTCATATGCCCTAGTGTGTCGCCTTGGGGAGCACCTATTCTGTTTGTTAAGAAGAAAGATGGATCAATGATACTCTGCATTGATTATCAAGAACTTAACAAGATCACTATCACGAACAAATATCCTCTCCCGCGCATTGATGACTTATTTGACCAACTATGAGGAGCTCAATACTTTTACAATATTGATCTTCGTTCAGGGTATCATCAATTAAGGTTCAATGGGAGGATATACCAAAGACGACTTTTCTTACAAGGTATGGACACTATGAATTTATAGTGATGCAACTTGGTCTTACTAATACCCCTGATATCTTCATGGATTTGATAAATATAGTCTTTAGAGAATATCTTGATCAATTTGTGGTAGTCTGTATAGATGATATTCTTGTATATTCAAAGTTAAAGGTTGAACATGAAGATCAATTTAGAATTATATTGAAGACCCTGAGAAAGGAGAAGTTTTATGCCAAATCTACCAAGTGTGAATTTTGGCTTCAAGGAGTATCCTTTTGGGTCACATAATCTCAAAAGAGGGGATATTTGTGGATCTCGCAAAAACAGAGGTTATCGAAAGATGGTCGAGACCAACAACAGTAACTGAGATCCGATGTTTTCCTAGTTTGGCTGGATATTATCAACGTTTTGTGAATGAATTTTCATGATCATCTAATCCACTCACCTGGTTGACTTGGAAGAGAGTTATGTTTTTTTGGACGGAGGGATGTGAAGAGAATTTCATGGATTTGAAAAGAAGGTTATCCAGTGCACCTGTGATCACACTACCTTGTAGTGGAGAAAGGTTTATGATCTACAGTGATGCATCCAAGAAGGGATTGGGGTGTGTTCTTATGAAAAATGATATGATGATAGAATATGCCTCATGACAGTTGAAAATCAATGATCAAAATTACCCAATTCATCATTTGGAGTTAGCTATGGTAATCTTTGCATTAAAGATTTGGAGGCATTATCTTTATGGAGAAAGGTGTGACATTTATACTGATCATAAATGTTTAAAGTATATTTTCACACAAAAGGAGCTGAATATGCGCCAAAGAAGATGGTTGGAGCTGATTAAGGATTACGAATGCTCAATTCATTACCACCCTGGGAAAGCAAACAAGGTGGAAGATGCATTAAGTTGACAAGACCATGCCAGTTTATCCATGATGAGAATAACAAAAGATCCAATATTTATGGATTTAAAAAGGATGGATCATGGAATTATAATGAACGGGGAAAAATTGTATCTTTCTCAAATGAATGTTAAACCATCTATACATGTTAAGATTAAAGAGGCACAGAAAAAAGATGTAGAGTTACAAAAGAAGGTGAGAAATGTTCCTAAATTCAACCTTGATTGTGATGGTATAATAATGGTCATGAATCGGGTTTGTGTTCCTCCAATCCCAGAATTAAAGAAGGAGCTGCTGGATGAGGCTCATAGTTCTTCATTCTCTATTCATCTTGGAAGCACGATGATGTATAGGGACTTGAAAGAGTACTTCTGGTGGGATGGCATGAAAAGAGATGTTGCTGAATATGTCTCTCGATTCTTGGTTTGTCAGCAAGTTAATGATGAGAGACAGAAGTCAATGGGGATGTTACAACCATTACCCATACCCAAATGGAAATGGGAAAACATCACTATAGACTTTGTCACAAGACTTCCTAAAACATCCAAAGGCAATAATGCTATCTGGGTCATAGTTGATCGTCTAACAAAGTCTTCACACTTCATTGCAATTAGAGAGGATTTCTCTCTGGATCATCTTGCCATCATATATGTAAAGGAAGTGGTAAGATTTCATGGAGTACCACATTTTATTATATCTGATCGGGATCTGAGGTTTACCTCAATGTTCTGGCGAAGTCTTCAGCATACTCTGGATACAGAGTTGAGTTGCAGCACTGCTTATCATCCTCAGAAAGACGGTCAGTCTGAGAGGACAATTCATACTCTAGAAGATATGTTGAGATCTTTCACTATGGATTTCAAAGGTGGTTGGGATCAACACATACCTTTGGTGGATTTTTCATATAATAAATCTTTCGGTCCAGTATTCATATGGCTCCTATGAAGCTCCCTATGGAAATAAATGAAGGAATCCAACTTGCTCGGATGAAGTTGGGGAAAGAAATCTATTAGGACCTGATCTTGTTGATGAGATTACAAAAAAGGTCTGATCTATTCAACCACAAAAAAGAGCAGCTCAAAGTCGACAAAAATGTTATGCCGACAACCGATGAAAAGACTTAGAGTTTGAAGTATGTGATAAAGTGTTCTTACGAATATCTCCTTGGAAGAGAGTAATGAGATTTTGAAAGAAGGGAAAGTTGAGCCGTAGTTATATCGGTCCTTTCGAAATACTGGATCGTGTTGGGAAGGTAGTTTACCGATTGACACTTCCACTAAATATCTCTCAAGTTCACGATGTCTTCTATTTATCTCTGCTGAGAAAGTACATACCTGATCCTTCACATGTACTCAGCTCAGAAGTTGTACTGCTGGAACAAGATCATTCTTATGAAGAACAGCCAATAGAGATTCTCAATCATGTGAAAAAGTCCTACGGAACAAGACCACTTGCTTGGTGAATGTTTTAAGGAGGAACCAACAATTATAATAAGCTACATGGGAGCTTGATGATATGTTGAGGGAGAGGTATCCTCATATGTTTATTACAAGTGATGAATTTCGAGGGCGAAATTCATTTTAAGGGGGGTATAATGTAACACCTGAGTCTTTTATAAGAAATATTTTGTATTTACATTATATAAATCATCATAGGAATCTTTCACTACACACAAAACTATCTTGGCTTGATTTACTTGCAATTGCGACCTACCTTGATAGATTGTGTTGTATGCAATACCGAGTTTCACTAAACAAAGATATGCTATTAAAATATTATTAAAACTAGTCGTTATGAAGAGTAATAACCACTTTTTAAAAATTTTATAATTTTATTTTTCAAAATGGACTTTGTTTTTGGATTCGGAATATCGAAATTATCCTAGGGTGAAATTTTGGTATTTTTCTGGAAACTTTCAAATTTTGATGAATAGTGAAAACACTAGGTTACTATTTAAAAACCGACATATTATTTAAAAAATTATTTATTTTATTAAAATTTATTTTAGGTCAAAATTGATACATAATAACTATATATGTTCAATGTAATTAATTGGAGTAATTTTATAAAAATTTTAGATACATAAAAATTTTATTGAACTTTTCACCGTCTTTTACCCACCTCCTAGGAGAATTTTCAAATTTACATAAAACATAATTTTACCGATTCTATGAGTGGAATTTAATAAATATGAGAGACACGGTTGATTTCAGTAAGTAAAATGTGGTTTAATGAGATGAAAATAATTTTTGGTGAATAATAACTTTTTACTTTTATTTACCACGGTTAAAATTAAATAGGGTAATTACGGGTAAAAATGATATTATTATTACCCTAACACATGTCCTAATTCTATTGGATAAGTTTAATTCGACCAAAAACAACCTTATGGATAATATATGACCATTTAGTCCCACTAGGATTAGATAAGGACATTTATTATGAATTTATTTAAAGAAGGGTTAAAATATATAAAATCAAAGTTTAATAAGTAAATAATTTTTAATATAGGGTTATACATAAGATAAATTAGACTATAAATATTCAGTAAAAATCTAAAACAATTTCCTACATAATGGTATTTTATTTGTAATTTTTAGATATTAAATAATTTAATTTATTTATGACACAAATAGGATGCAGTAATTATCTTATTAATGAAATATTGACATAATTGATGTTATAAATACCCAAATAAATGTAATTTCAGACTTTTTATGAATTAAACTAATTTTATACGTTAATATGACATGTTATTATTTATTTAAGTAACTTTTTTAGAACTAATATTTCTGTAATTATTTTCACAAAAATCAATTACCAAATAGTGTCAAAATTGACATTAAATAGTTTTTAAAACAAATATTATATTATTAATTGTTATTATATTATTGAAAATATAATGTTCAGAAAATTTACTTAGATAAGGTTATATATATTAATAATAAAGAACTTGGGGTTATTTTGGCTTGTTATAGTATGTTTATTGACCTTATAGTGTAAGAACACAAAAAGACACTGTAAAAGTAAAATTATCTAACATAAAGTTAAATCTAAATGACAAGGTTAATATAGTAAACTAAACTTTTAAAGATTCTATTGGATGAAAGGATTGAGACCCATCACCACCGTATCTTCGAAATAAATAAATTTGGAGCTATTTAAAACCAAATATGGATTTATAATAAAATAATATTTTTAGTTTTTCCAAAGGTGTCCCTCTCCTCCCTTATAAAAGGGCACCTCCTCCCTCTCTTCCTCACACCACTTTGAGCCTTCAAGATCTCCCAACCCCTGAAAATTTATCCTCTCCACTTCCCTAGAAACATCCTAGAGGTCCTTGTCTTCTTCAAAGAACAATTTTAGTGCCCTAAAAGGAGGTCTCAAAGAGGCGCTTCAAAGAAGAGGTAATGTCCGTTACCGATTCATTCAACTTTATTTCTTCTTCCACTTCTTCTTATTTAGTTGTTTCATTATTAATTAATAACATCAGTATCACTAATATACTGATATGTTATTATGAGTATGAAACAACCATATTTCACAATCTATCCATCCTACAGAAAATGAAATCACCGCGCGTGCGTACGTACGGAATACCGTCTCCACGCCGCTGTGTAATCTATTTTCCACCACCACCATACTTGGATGGGTATAATGGTGTAAAGAATGAATATATATGATTATTAAAAATTTATATTGATTCTTAAATAGTATATATACACTCCAACAAAATTCCACGATCATGGGAACAAAATCATCGCTCGTGCGTACGTACGGAATACCGTCTCCGCGATGTGATGCGACTCGTTCTACATGATTTTCATTGCATAATGATTACATAAAAGAATTGAGTGAGTAAATATGATATATATTACAGTAATACCATTATGTAAATGAGGTATCTATAACCTAAAAATAAGAATAATAATTTATTCGACAAAACACGCATAAGAAAAAAAAGTAATAAACACCCGAATAACAAGTAGCAAGGAAATATTACTAATAATAAGCTAAGAATATGACCATATATGATATCATAACAATTAGTATGATTCTGGAATAAGTCAATGACATTATTTAAATCATTATACAGGAGGTTCAGACACATACAAAGAAAATCGGAACTACTGTATGGGATAATATCACAATCTCATTTTTATCTGAGATTGTATATACTTTGGAATTTACTGGGGTGTATTTCATCATCCACATTCATGTTTCCTCAATATGTAATATTATTTTACATACACCTAAAATTGTTTAAATCCAATTTTACCCTTCGGTGAGTTTTTAGTAAAAGATATGAAAGGAATCTTTTGTCATTTTTCGTACAAGGTACTTTTTGACTTTTCCGACAAAAGTACAAGAAGATTGTTTTTTAACTTATACGGCATGAATGGATTTTTAAAACATTATTTCCATGAAACTTCCTTTACAAGTTTTCAAGTTTATTTTTAATCAACTTCTTTTAGATTAGAATTGTATGACATGTTATGAAAGGAAAAGTGTTTTTGATGTAGAAAGGATATTTTCCTCAAGATTGGATTTCAAGAGTTTTATCAAAATTATATTCCATATAAGATAATATAGGGTTCTGTTTATATCCCTATTATTGCATTGATTTGATTATGTTGTGATGAAATTATTTTTATGAATTCCTTTATCTTATATGAATTGTTTTATGAAGTCACGATGTTTATAAATCCCATTTTTATTACATGGGTTATGTAATGTTGTATGATTTTATGATTTTTTGGCACACATAAGAATGGTATCATTATGAGACGGGTGGGACCTATATCTCCCTACAATGCATTGGGTAAAGATTTTATATCTCATGGGATAGACATGGCTGGAAGAGCAGGTTAAACTGGTTCAGTGAAATAGGACTAAAACGAGGAATGAACTATGTTCAGAAATGGAATTTTTCCACTAAGATAGTCATGTAAATGAGTCTTGAGAAATAAGAAATGATTCTCTATGATTATGTGTGTATGCCACAAAGCTTCACATTTTATGTTATGATTATTGTGATTACATTTCACTACCAGGAGTTATCCCATGTTATGAAATTATGATCTCTTTGGTATGGTACGATTTCCAAAATGATATGTTCTTATGAATATGATGTGATTGATATTTCTTTTGTTTACCCTTACAAAGAATTTGAGCTCACCCTTTTGTATGTTTTCTTTCCCAGGTCAGGAAGAAGGTTATTATGTAAGATATGAAAAAAGGGACTATTGATATGATGAAATAAATGGGAGATAGTGAAGATGCTTTATGAACCAGTTGTTTATGTTTCCCTATTTATAAAGACACTATACCTATATGGTCCTTTCCTATTTTTGTAATATGGTGTAATAAGTGTGCTTAAATTCTAATATAATTACAATGTATGTAACTTATGGGTCATTATAACGCATCCCACATCATAAAAAACTGGGAGCTGGACATCGATGATGGGGAGACAATCATGGAGGTTCCAGTAGAGATTGAGGATTGACAAGAGCGGGTCCTGCATGGATGGTCGATTCATATGGTGCGCATTCGCTGGCAGCACGAGAACCTCCAGGAGAGCACATGAGAGCGGGAGGCTCAGATTCGTGCTCAGTACCCACATTTATTTCCCTAGTGTGTGTTTCAGCTTTACGGAGACGTAAATACCTGAGGTGGGGGAAATGTAAAGACACAGAAATAAAAAGGAATTTTTTTTCATAAATTCTTTGGAATTATATGAGCCCGCAGTTTCTGACTGCGCCTGATTCCGAAGCCCGGTCTTCCTGGAATCAATTTCTGATGTTTTTTTCAGGTACGTTCAGTAAATGTACAAGCGGGATTCTCTATCATTTGAACCGGTTCTCAGAATAGAAATTCGAGGACACCGATGAACTCTCAACCCCTGTATTTTTTTTGGGGACCTTTATCATGGTTGCGTTTTATGCAGGATGGAAGTTATATGTTGGGTTTTCTACCTAAAAGTTAGAAATTAAATAAAAATTTGTAGTAACGCATCTTTTATTTAGTTGGAAGTTATTATCTCCAAATGGAGGTTGGTGGTGGGACCCACACCCAGATAACCTCTGAAGAGAGGATAATGTGTGGTGGGGCCCACACAAACTCAAACCTTTCACCTCCCCACAACTCATTTTTAACTCCTCTTTGAATTAAATGAAGCCACCTCCTTTCTTTTAAATTTTAAACTCTCCACATTCCACCCTCCTCTCATGAATGACCCAACACACAATAAATTATTGAGCAATTAATTAATTGGCACCTCTAAAATTTTCATTAATTTGAAATTCTTATCGAGAATAAAAAAATCCAAGATATTATTTTTCGGTTCACACATATTTTGTTCATAAAGATTTGGACAATAGAGATGGCCTTCTTCCAACAAACAACAATTTCCTCTCTCGACGAAGAATGGTGATGCGCATGAAGAACACCATCTACTCCCCTCTTCTTCCACGTAAAGGGAGAAGACGCTGTCGTCGCCAACGACAAAGTCTTTTTTCCTCCGACGTTGACGGAACGATATCAGTCTTACGTGAGGCCGTCTTCCGCGATACCTGATTTCTGCGACTCCCGTCTTTTATGACTCGTCGACGTGCAACGTACCTTGAATCAAGTTAGGGGGTTTGTATAATTTTTAAGTGAATTAAATTATATTATTTTCTTCATTAAGTCTTTGGATTTTCTTTGTCTATTTGATATCTCCTAATGCGGAGGGTGCGGGCTGAACAAACACGGCTTGAAGACCCTCCATTGGTTCGTAATTATTTTGGCAATGGTGACCGGAGGCGGTGGTGACCGGAAGCGGCAGCCGCACACCAGCTACGTGGGGGAACACCACGGCCCGTAACCACGAGCCGCTCGTGCTGGAGAACTGGTTGGCTACTGCCAGCCGGGCTGGTGAACCGCAACACCCTCTGCTGTAGTGCAGAGGAGGTGCGGCCCACATCCACGGGTCTCTTACTGGACGAGCCAGCAAGCTACGACTAACTAGGTAGGAGACCGCAATGCCCTTTTGGTTCCACGCTGCGAAAGAGACGTGGCCCACATCCGTGGGCTGCTCGGCAGACAAATCGGTTGGACGCTTGCCGGCTGGGATGAGGGGTACCATGGTGATGTATAGCGCTGCTTGGCACCACGTGCGGTGGAACCGCGGCCCGCAACCGCTGGCCAGGTCCGCGGGTGGGCTGCGTCCCACTAGGCAGGGCCGACACCCTAACAGGGTCAGACCCGCCAGGCCGGGTCCCTGGGATGGCCATGCTCCACTAGGCCGGGAAGACCCCCAGTAGGGTCGGACCCACCAAACCGGGTCTGGCAAACCCACCTTCCCATTGGGCTTGACGTTTCATGCCTGTTTCTCTTAAACGTGAATGTCATTTAGACTACTCCTTCGATTGAAGCATCGTCTATGGAACTGGGATCCACACAACGAGACGATCTTTTTTGATACTCTAATTTAGTTTCGGTCAACATTGAACAAATGGACAGGTTTGGAATGAGCATAATTCCAACTGGGCCCCTGGAACAGAAAGGCCAATAACTCTCAGACGGAACATCGGGATGCATCAAATATGGACTTTGTGATAGTTGATTTATTGACCCCTTTGCTCTAGGAGCAGACCCTCCCGAAATCGAGCATGTTGTGTGAATGAACCCTAGAGCTGGGTGCGACTGTGACAACTACTGTACTGGGATCCTACGTGGGTTCAGAATCTACGACTACTGTATTGGGATCCTACGTGGGTTTGGCAGCGACGACTACTGTACTAGGATCCTCTACAGGTTTGGCAGCGACAACTACTATACTGGGATACTACATGGTTTCGGCAGCGACGACTACTGTACTGGGATCCTACGTGGGTTCTTCAGTGACGACTTCTGTTCTGAGATCCTCCATGGGTTCAACAGCAATGAATACAGTTCTAGTATCATTCGTGGGACTGATATCATAGATGAATTAGTGACTACATCTGATCATCTTTATCGATATAAAAGAGACGTATACCTATGTGAGATGAGTCTTGACTTTCCATCATTATCATCAATGTTATTGACTTTACTTCCTATGTGGTCTGGGTTGTGTTTGGCCTCGAGAGTTGGATTTGGGCTGTGGTTGATAACTTAGGTATATGTATACTCATTTACCTATGTTGGGTTGGTTGATTCTTTGTGTTTGTATCTTTTTTTTTTGTGTTTTGTACTTCGTGGATTCGGCGAGGCCTTCAGGTGTCTAGGGGTCCCTATTGAATATCAATATACTGAACCTTGCACGGGATATGCCCACACTTCGTTGTGTTGGTTGCAGACGACGGAAAACACTGATCGAGGTAGAGACTTGTGGAGTTGGACGACACCCAGAGGTGGATCACATGGAGAGACATAAACGGAGATGATGGATGGACCTGGAACTGAGGAGGCCATCTTTTCCCACCCTTCAGGAGGAATTCTCGGAGGATGACTCAGTAGTTTCTGTTTTACTTGACTATAGTTGTACTAGCTTTTCAGTTGTACTGTACTTTATTGTTGGGCTTGTATTTCTGGCCCCCTTTCCTTTCAGCACTATCTTTTGTATACAGTTTTACATAGTTTTTAGTTTCATTTGCATAATATGTTGTATTTTTTTTACATTCTAAAGGCAATGCCTTCATTTTTATCGGGAATTACTCCTTTGGTGGAAGTTGCCATCCCCTGCCCTATGGAAGGCAGGCTTGGGGTAGTCACGACACGGGCCCCGAGGACAGGTCGAGATATACTACTCTTAAAGTCTCACCCTAAAGTGTAATTAACCTAATCACATATTATCTATGATAGGCTACTCATTTCCATAAATAACCCAAATATCAATATTTCCAAAATAAAACACAAATTGTTCAAAAATAATATTTCAATCATTACTCCATAATTTTAATCCAATAGTATTCCATTTTACATTAAGAAGATATTGTTCCCCAAAAGAGAGAACATCTTCCAAAATAACCTTTATCACATAATCATCAAATCATTTTCCTATACTAAGGATATCAATTTTCTAAAACATAACTTCCCAAAATCAACATATTATTGATCCATAAATCCATTTAACTTAAAATAATAAGTCTTACTAACCAGGGACTTTACTTTGGATAGTGGTAGGCGATTCGCCCTTGTCGCCCTTCTGTTATGGGTTCGATTCATGTGGTCTTTCAGGACGCGATGGGTTGTCACCCATCCTACAGGTTTCCCTTTTTATAAAAATAAAAATTAACCCAAACTTGTTTTAACCTCAATGGTTTTCCTTATACCTCTAATTTTCCTCTCAAAACATTATGATCTCTGAATCATAATTATTGATGTATTATATATATTGTAATTTTTTTAATTTCACCACCAGATGATAAAATGAAATGGTCCCGAGAATAAAGAACATCATACATTGATCATGGCATCCACATGGTTTCATCGTTATCTTATTCACGTAGGTAGAAGGTCCATGAATTGCAATAATGATTTAGAGATCCTTAAAAATCATTTTCTTCCTTCATCCGAATACACCCTGTACAACAAGGGTCATATGGGTGTTCACAGAAAAATTGTTTTGGAAAATAATCATGTATGACATATAATTTCAAAACATATGATAAAACATAATTTCTATAAAACAGTTGGACTGAATTTGAGTTGATATTATCAATTATTGGTCCTTTTAAAATTCCATAGGAATGTGATGGGAGAAAATATATTAAATGAAAATATAAATAGGTTACACAAGGGTCTCCTTCTTCCGTACCTTTTTTAAAATCATAATATGCTTCAAATTCTTGTGAAATGGTAAAATATTTGAAAATTCCTTGAAAATATTTCACTTTCATGAAAATATGAGAATATTGTGAAAATAGGATTTGATTAAATACAACTCATGTTCCACTATGATATTGGGGTATAGTGGAGGTGTTTTATATCTGAAACAATTTCTTTCAAGTGAGTTGTATGTTAGAAAAAGTTTCACAATCATCCGAACATGAATTTGCAATAATTATTGCAAGCAAATCATAAGGATGAGATAGGAATGTCATTTGATATCTTCCTCCTTCCATTTGTAACATACATTCAATGATCTGAAAAAAGTTTTAAAACAAGGATTTAACTAAAATAATAGCCATAGGGACTAACAATGTGTTTATCAAAAACTTATAGTCCCTAAAGTTGTCTAAAACGACCTATGATACCAACTATAAGGACCTGGCCTTAAACATTACATGATATTGAATTAAATGGATAATTCATATTAAAGATATTTTCAGTTTTAGTGTTTTAGAGAATTAGGTCATAACAGTTACATAACAATATAAATATCACATGTATACAATTCTACTCAATATCCATTTTTTCATAAAATAAAAACCCTTGAAAAAAAGGTTCAGGTCTAGTTCCATGTTTTTTACAGCATAAAATATCTTTGATCCCATCCTTGTCCATTATTCATCTTTAATTCATGTGGAAAAAAATTAAAAAACATGGGATGAGTATAAAAATCTCAGTAAGGGATATAAAATAAGGAATGAATACATTATCTCATCAATAAATACTAAACAATGAATCAATATGTTTCAATCATAACATACCTCATCAAATCATATGATTTATGAACAACACATAGAAATCATAAATCATAAAGTTAACTTACTTCATTAATAACATACTTAAATTGTAACTATCAGAACTACAGAGAGAGTCACATTTGGAATACCCATCACAATATTTTCCCTACATATCTAAGGAGAAACATTAATGTTTACCTCTGTAATGTTACACAATGCATTGAAGAGCTATCTCGGGCTCACCCGCCCTCAGTTTATCACGGAACCACCGATATACCTAAACAATGACCAATAGTCATAACATATTAATAACCAACAAATAAAACATAATGGAAAGATAACATTTCCACATTGCAATCCCAATCTATCATTTCAAAATATTCAGAAAATCAATGCTTTTATCAATCCATTTTCAAAACCAATTAAAATATTAAATAAAGAGGTGTTTTAATCAATGTGTCCCATACCACTTTGATTATTTTGAATGAAATTTCAATTTCAATACAATAATGTCTATATGAATAAATCATTTAAACCATTATTGAAACATGGATGTCAATGTGAAATATTTAGAAGAATAATCCTATAAAACATTTAAATAGATATTTTAGTTAAAGAGTTTTTAACAAAATGAGAGACCCTAGAATACCAATAAATAAGGAATAACATTTAATCAGAACTTAATAATATCACGAGAATAAAGGTATTCATGATATAATATTCCAAAAGATATTATATACACCACATAAGTGTGAATTGGTGCATATCAATAGTTATGTCTCAATGGAAATGTAAATTGAGATGAAATCCCTTATAAAGACGTTATCATTAAATTAAGGATAAATAAATTACATAGTTATGTGTGAAAAATATTAATACACCAAATATAAGTGGATATTAAGTGTAAAACAATCATAGGATATTCACACATATTCATAGCACGACATAATCAAGAAGTTGATGTTTAACCTACTAATTGAAATTGGCATAAGAAGTATTCTTAGAGAAATTCGACAGCCTAACAACCTCACATTAAAATTCATAAAATAAGTTGATGAGAGAGAAAAGTATATACCATCACTTGGACATAAAATTTACATCAATAAGATTATATAATAACATATCACAACATAATAATATGTAAATTAAAATACATAACAAAAATATGTGTTTTAAACAGAAAAGGGTGAAAGGATCCCTTACAGATTTGGTAACATACGAAACATACACCCCATGAAATAAATATCACAAAATGAATTTTTAAATACCCATAAATAAAATTATATTATATATATAATACAATCATGTTCATCATATCTACCACATAAAAGGATATAGTGGCTAATATAGCATTAATCTCAAGGGAATAAAATGTGAGATGAAAAACCCTTACCATGTTATAATAAATCGAGTTATATATGAAAAGATAATAACCAAAAAATGGATTATATAAGACTATTAATATTAATAGAATCATGATAATATATCAAATGGTAGTACACAATACACAACATGAAATAAATAATTGCTGATCAATAGAAATCACACAGAATTAAAAGTGAGATAAGAAATCCCATACATCGTGTCCAAATTGACTCGTATGTTCCATGTACTTTCTGAATAATAAAAGTAAGTTTATTTATACTTGATTAATAACCTTTTTAATGTTTATTATTAAATTTATAACACTTATTCACTTTAAATAACAATTAGTTAATTATTTGAGTTCATGTCGGACAGTTTGTCGATTTTCGGAATTTGATTTAAAAATAAACATTTTAAAATTACAATTTGTCCATGTGGTCAAAAATAAATAATATCAAGAATGATATTAATTATTTATAGATTATATATGTCATATATATCAATTATATACATGTATTTATGTTAGTAGATAACAATTGGTGATATGAAATGAAATGCACTATTCATAGAGACGGTAAGTCGTACATATGCATAAATGCTACTTTCATTTCTATTCAATATTTAATGTAATGAAAATGTAATGATAATTAGGTATATTATAACTCTAGTATAATATAATATGATATATATGTTACATAATTTCATTAAATCCATCTTTATACATTCTATGTATGTCAAGAACGAGTCATATCACCTTGAGGGGGTGGTAGTCCGCACTTCCTCAAATTAAATTATCGCGTTTACACGTATTGGAAGGAATATAGATAAGTTTTAAATAAAATTTCTGAATAATAAAGAAAAAAACCATAATATATATCATATACATGCACTTCCATATTAGTGGCCACCATGAGAGGCGGTAAGAGATGATTGAACAGTCATCACTTCGTGAGGCGTTAGTTTTCCATTCACAGAAACAGTATGTTCTTCACCAATTAGATGATGGTGTGTGTAAGTTTAGTTCGAATATTTCTTATAACAACATACTAGTATATTTATTATACTGTTTATTGTTATAAAATAAAGGAATAAAAAGTGTTTAGGGGGTTGGAGAAGTAAAATAAAACCAAATAATTTAAGAGAAGACGTTACCTTTAAATCAGGTAACTCCCTTTGGATTTAACAAAAAAGAGTTTCCTTAAGTTTTTTCTAACTAAAGTAAGGCTTCTTGGATGAAGAGAGGGATCATTGGAGCTTAATTGGGTAGATTTTGGGTGAACCAAAAGGCTTGAAAGGTGTGAGGAATTGGTTTTAAGTGAGGTATTTTTATAAGGGAGAAGAGGGGCTCTTTAGGAATGTTTGAAACAATTATTTTATAATAACCTCATATTCATTTTCATAAAGTCAATTCTTCGTTAATATAAAATTTAAGATGACTCATGGTCAAAATAAAATAATCCAATAAAAATTGGATAGGTTTTGGATATTTTTTAATATTTATAGCATATTTATTTAAATCATTTTTTATGAGGTAAATATTTCATCATTTTTGTGTCATAAAAGATTTCATTTATTTGATGTCCAAAAGTTAAAAAAAATACCATGATGTGGGAAATATTTTCAGTGTTAAAAATAATATTTATAGTTTAAAAGATAACTTATATAACCCTATGTAAAATATATATATACTAAAATATATATGTTTATGTCATTTTGGTGTTTACTTCAAATTAATTAATATAAAATTTCATTATTACTCCCAAGTGGCTCCATGTTGTCCCAAATTCGAACTAAGGATGCCCATGGTTAGCTAATTATAAAAAAATTGGATTAGGACACATTTTAGGATAATTTAATATTTTTATACTATTATATTTTACCCTTATTTATTATTTGTACTTTTTAATCATGGTAAATAAAATATTTTCGGAAGTAAATATTTATAATGTTAAAAAATAAAAGTTAACTATTTACACAATTTGGATCTACTTATTCCAAATATTGAATACATTTTCACATATTTAAAACACAGAAGTGGCAGAAATTAATTTATAATTAATTCCCTTTGTTAAAACAAATAGCGTATTCTTAAGAAATAATAACTATCAAAAAATTTACACATGTTTATGTCCATTATCAAAATGAAATTATATCCAATGACCAAAATTAGATGAAGTGGAAGAAATAAATTCTAAATAAACTTTAAAACTAAATAAAAATATAATATAATAATATAAATAAATTAGATTAATTGGAACTTTTGAATTAAAATACATATTTTTCACTATTCATTGAAAAATGAACATTATTATAAAAAGACCAAAATTTCATCAAATGTAAATTTTGGTGTCCCGATTCTAAATAAGAATTTTATTTTGTCAAATAGAATATATAAAGGTGAAAAAACTAGATTTAATGAGTGTACAACATTAAAAGGCGGTAAATCGACCTTCTAGTGAATATTAGAGTAATTATGCTTAAAATCGAATTCATTACTTATCTTAATCCTCTAAAATTTTCTGGATAAATTTTAAAATATTCAACAATAATGTATAATCATATTGTTGTTAGTTATATTAATTCGTGTGAATAAAACGTGAAGGCATTAACTACCATTTAAAATATTAATATTATATTATTATTGTGCAACGTATGATTTCAAAGAAACTCATTCATGGGTATTGGGTATGTTGTCGAACATAGAGTCCCCTTTAAAGTAGAATTAAAATTTAATTCACAAATATTTAGAAATAAGAAAATTTCATGTTCTTTATTAACCTGGGATGTTACAGAATAGAACCGAACCTTGCTAATCATCATGGCATTAACTACTGATACATTATTGTTTAAATTATGTGTATGTGTGCATGTTTTTCCATGAGATCTGGTTGGGGCTGATCAGAAGTGTATCATTAATGACTTATGATATTAATCCATGTTTTATAATATGAAAAACCATATTTATATGATTTTGTACATTTTTGTAATAACATGTTAACCTTTCTTGATAGTGATCAAATGTAAGAGTATTTATGGAATATTGGGATGTAATTATGATATGAATTGTTGTTTCATAATTTAATATGATTTCTCATGGAATTTAAAATCTAATAAAGCCTTTTAATAGTTAATATAATAAATGGGTTATTCAATATCTTAGAGAATAAACCTAGGAGGGAAATAATGATGATGTAATGAAAGCTATTTGTTATGACCCATTAATGGTGAGGCTCAGATCACATACATGCATTTTGATCCTAGATTAGATTATAAATGGGATGAGAATCTAGTATCTATTTTCATAATGCCATAATTACATGTATGTGGTTTTTGAATTATCCATTTATATTAAATATGTTGTGAGGGACATACCATCATTCAAGAATAATGACCAAAAACATAGGGGCCATAGTGACTCTAATATAATGTCCACATCCAGGGTGATTCATATAGTGTCTTGGATAATTTCCACCATCATGGTAGGGGAATGGGGATTCCCTAACAATGAACACTATATGGGTGGCATATGTAGAATAATGATAAGGTCCACCATCAGGGTGGGACTATTCATTTTCCAAAAAATAATTTCTTCTTGGTGGGGCATATAGTGATACTGGAAAACCCACCCATCCTTGTGGACCATGTAGTGTTTTTTGAAATATATAACATGGATCACCTAAATTGTAGGAATAGATATCCAACCACAGTTGTGTTATTATGGCACATCTCATTAATTATGGTGGAAGGATTTTTCAACTTCTTACATCTATAATGACATAAATTGTAAATAAGTTTGACTAAGGGTATGTGAAAGCTTAATAGGTGCACACCCACTTGGTATTTTGTTATCTCTTTATTTTTATCTCTTTTATATCTTATTCAAAATATTATAGTTACTCATATCGTTTTTACTTTATACGGATCTTATCACAGGAAAATTCACTATATTTACTGTTTGGGTAATAGAACACATTATTGGTGTCCTACCGAGTTATACTCACACCATAAAGTCATGACCATTGCACTAGGATACTGAAAGATCCCATAGTTAATGAAGGTGAAGTTTTTTAGGCATATATTGATCATTTGTAAAGATATATTGAATAAAAATTGGATACATAGATGTGGTGAATATAGTGTTATAAAAACACTTGTTCATTTGTTCTTATGTATTTTATATATGTGTTTGAGATAATGGGAAGTCCTATGTTATATTTGTAGGACTATTTATTATGTATAAATTTGTATATCAGTTATATCGATGAAATGTATATTGTTTCCAAGTACATTGATTGTTTGCAATTTTCATATTTGGTAATTTATATTTTCTTCACAATGCGATTGAGGGTGTAGTATCCCCAAAATATTACACAGACTGTCGTTTCAAGTTAGAATACACTAGTGTATAAGGAGACCCTCATTATTTCGTTTGAAATTCCAAATTAGACCATGGATTGGATGCTTTTAAATTGTATTAGGGAACTTTTTGTCTCATTTAAACTACTTTGGGTTGTTCACAAACAAGAAACATTTTAATGTGGTGGATCTTGTGAAGAAAATTAAACTACTACATTATGGGAAAAAAATCATAAGGATATTACTGTTAATATGGAATGGGATATGTGTTCTTGGTTTTCAATGTTATAATATTTTATCACCTCATGTGATTAACATTGGATTTTGTTGTCATGATTTAATATGGATTTTAATATTATATTTTTTATATTGAGTCATCATAAATACCATATTTGAAATATATGTTTCTCATGACATACACAACATTGGTTTTATTGTATTTAATCCTAGGAATATCTTTTTTTGATTCCATGTCATGTGATGAAATTGTATGGTTTACCTAGGAAACATTGATGAAGATGATTCCAATGAAAATGATGATGGAGATACACTATGCACATATGACATAGTATGACTGTTTGTTCATTCTCATGAATAAATTACATTATGGATTAAAATTGAATGAGTAGCTTTAATAAGTAAAATTAATTAAGGTTATAACATTAAAATATATGTAATTATCCATATAGAATATATTTTACTGTTTATTAACAAGAATAAGTATCCATATTCCCCTATTGTGGTCAGTCTAAGATAAAATTCATCATGTAAACCCTTTGAAGTTGTTCCAAGATGAAATTTGGTGGGTTTTAACCTCAAGTGAAATTTTTTGTAGGATTCTTGAAGGACCTCTTGACATTTATGCAACATTAGATATAAACAATTTATGCCTCATTCTTCATGGTAGTAATCATAGTGTGCTTATATTTATAAAATAATAGTCATAGTAAATAATGAGGATATAGTTTTTGTTTTTTGAAATTTCTAGTGATTGTGATTAGCCATTAAAATTATAAAGGGATGTTATTTTAAAATGTTATTTTATACCAACAGTATTAATGACCTTGATATCTATTATTTAGGATAAAATGATGGGTTTCAGGATAGTTTTGGATAAATAAAAGAATGAGTTGACACTCGTGAAAATGGTGGTGGATGGTAAAAATAGTATAAAGGAGTTATCTTTTATAATGTGGACACAATGAGTATAGATTATAGGTAGTGCAAGATCATTTTTGTGTGGATAGAAATTGGTGAGTGGGTATGTACTATTTTCTGATGACACATAAAAAAACACTCCATTAGAGAAATGATTGATGCTATCATGCCATGCCGGGAAGCTTTAGTTAGTATGTGTTCATTCCATTCATCCCACATGAAGTAGGTTGAATTGGTGGAGTGGGGAAGTGAGCTAACAATTAGTAATAATCCATGTTCTAGGGATGATAATGTATACGGTAGTGGTGTGAGACCACTTACATTTTCGGTTCAGTGTCAACGATGATGATAGTCACTAGTGTTTTATGAATGAATCTAAATTGGTTTGATAACATAGTGGTTAGTGAAAATGGATTTTACACTACTAAAGGTGATGATATTTTTAATGAACCATAGAATAATTATATGAACAAACTATATTTTTATCAATGGAGATGATGTGATCTAAAATACTAGCTTGATTTAGGGGAAACACCCGTCATAATATTGTTCATAACATATACCTCTGTTATTTGCGGACATTTAAAACATAAAAAGTGGCTCGTTTAGTGATATTTATTTCATTATGATCATTAAATTTATTGGAAATGATTTTTTTGGATTGATCATAAATCATTTAATTGGATGACCACACATAGTTTTCATGTTTGATGATGGTTAGTTATGGACTAGGTAAACATATTTTTTCTTTGTGAGAATAAAATAACGGCAGTCTTATCAATGGAGTCATAGACACATTTTATATAAAATGATTTCTCTTGTGGTAAGGGTCATGGTCTATGCAACACTATCCATTAATTTAATTTTAGACTCCAAAATACAAATAAATATAGGGGACAATAATTTCCGGTTTAGTGTTGAATTCATAATGATCAATTCAGATGTAACACTAGAGGGATAATGGATGTTGGTATGGACTCAAGAGAAAATTTAATCAAGTAGAGTTGAGGATTGATCATTGGTTCATTGAGAAACTATTATGTGCCTTCTAGGTAGTTCACAGAGTTTGTAAACCAACCAACGGAAATCCTCCATATTTTTTACAAACCTTCTCAATAATTATAGAAATGTTAATTAATTCCTTTGAGGATTAAGGGACCATGTGTGGGGATAGGGAGATAAAATATGTACATAGACCACTAGAAGTGTATAATCTTTTGTTTGGTGGAGGCCTTAATATGTTGGGTATGAACCACATTGAGGTCATCATTTTAGGAATTATTATGTCTGATAAAACCATTTAGGAAAAATTCAAAAAGGACAAAACAATTTAGAATAAGTGTGTCTGTGAGACATATTGATTTAGATAAAAACTATAAATGAGGTTTTGGCCTCCAATGTTAACAAATTTTTGGGGGTCTACAAGTATTTATTGGAAAAAATAAATTCATCATATTATTCAAGTTGTGAAATGTGTGATGATAATTTGTGAGCGTTCCTTTGGGGATAAATGATATAAAAAATTAATAAATTGGTTATGTGGTGTGTATCACAACCATGATCCTATGTGTGGGGTTGATAGATGAAATTTTATGTTAGTGAAAAGATTTTATTTTAAGGATACATCAACTGAGTGAAAAATAATAACATGAAAGGTTAGAAATAGAAGTTACAACTACAGTTCTTACATATGGATGGACATGTGAGAGAATATCAACCTTAGGAATGTCATATCTATTGTTTTCAGTAGAGTGGACCACTAGTTTGTCACAATAAATATCCAATTCCTATGGTGGGGAGCACCACATTTTTGGAATCATCCTTTCCATGTTGTGTTTTAGGTAGGATACACCCTAGGTTTCTGGAAATACTTGGAGTTGAATCATTGAATACAAGGAGAGGAAGGTGTGATGAGCATCAGCATGATATTCATGTTGATGACATCATAAATTAAGCTCATCATATGTTATTCATCATTAATGTGGTGCAATAATAGTGTGATGGGAAATTAGGAGTGATCATAGTCTTGAGACATGATTTGGTGATTAGTGATAGAATATCGATAAATAATCGTTTATTATAATCATTGAAGATTTAAATATGTAGTTCAGGTTTGATGATTTTTTATTGAGGATAATATTGTTCCTATGGGGGAAATTATAAATCCCTATTTGGTAACATGTAGGAATATACAATGGATTTTTTAAAAATTCATTTAATGGAATCATTTTTTATAAAAATGGATTTGAACAAGGTTTTATTTATTTTAACATCCCTGAATGGTGTTTTGGGATGAGGATGATGTATTAGGTGATGATATTGGTGTCTGAGAGGCCATAAGAGGAGTCAAAATGGGATTAAGGCTACTAAATGGTTCAATAGTAGTATATTCACATTTTGAATAGGGTTTTCATGACACGAGGTGGGTCCATGGAGTGTCTTGAGATGTTTGAAGATGTAAAAATGGGTTTTGAGAGGATATTCCCACAAAATCACGTCCTAAAATATATTTTCTCACCATAATACATGTTACTAGCCTAGAAAGTAATTTTTCACCCAAATCTCATCACATGAATCCAAGATTAATGGAATGAAATTCCCCGATGTAGTTTTATATAAGAGTTAATGTCGGTGTATTGATCTTTATGTCCTATATTACATTCCATAATATCTCGTATGATTATTCGGACTGAAAAGGTTTGTTTTTTTCCTTCATAAGAACCTACGATCTTTTTCTATAAATGATTGACTCCTAAAATTATGCATCCTCTAATTTATTGTATATAGGTTCTAATTATAAAAAATAGATGGAATTTTCTATCGAATCATAAAGGATTCATCCATTGAAGAAAATTATTTGGTTTATCACTGTGATAGGATACTCTATGTTAGTGAACATGTGACATTGATTTGTTTTTTGAAAATGGAATGTCACTAGTTGAAATAATATATATTACAACATAATTACATGAATGTTTTTATTACATTTCTTATCAATAGTAATTTTATCCAATTTTCTTAGGTTAACATAAGAGGCATTCCATGGGTATTTGTTCATTGTTCTGGAAATGCGGTTAAATTAGTTATGTCTTCTATCATGAGTTATTTTTCCCTAGATTGTGGGATTTTCTTATTTTAAATTAAAAGTTTATAATTAGATATAATTATATATTAGTAATAAATTGGATGAAGTTATCATATTGTACAGACCAATTCTAGGTAAATAGACTGTGGAAACACAGATAGATACATTGGGCTTTTCATTGATTGGAATTTTTATTAGTTTAGGTATGGGGTTATGTGAACTATACCCATTTGGTATTTATGAACATTTTATGGCATGTAGTATGAGTTCACCAACAGAGTATAATGACCATAATTTCTCAAAATAAACTATGAATAATAATAATTTTTTATTAATTAATGAATATTGAGTAATAATTAATTAAAAAAACTATAAATAATTTATCATGAAAAATGGATAATGGCCCAATAATACCCTTATAAACATTATAGATATTGGCTGCTGATGGACGAGGGTTGAACACATGTGTCTGCTTGTGACTTCATGTGTAGTTGTGATATATTTTTGGTGTTTATCCCTAGTTTGGATTCAATCATATTATATGTTATTCCATGATATCATACATGTGAACAATTGTTTCCATGTTTTGATTCTTTATATTAGTATCATCATGATATTGATTAATATTGATCAATTATAGGTGTATGTGTAACCTAAAAATATATATTTTGGTCATTTCTTATCATCCCATTATATGATAAGATTGGTTGTGGTAACTTAAAACATATATACACTTTAATTTGGTTTTCAAAGGAACAAGATGCTCAATTTTAGATAGTCATCCCCTTGGGAAGGAACTGTGATAAAATAATGAGGGTTATAGACTATTTCTCCTTGACAGTGTAGGTCATACCCTAAATAGGCTACCTGACACATATGTATAACATCAATAGGATGAGAATTATATTTATAGGTTCGATGTGGTATAATTACATGGTACGGTTATTATAGATATCAATTTATGTCAGTCATGCTAGGTGGGACATACCATCATCAGAGGATAAGGAAAACTCAAAATGTTGGTCATATAGAGTCACGTATAACAACCTCCCTCAAAGTGGTCCAAATAGAGTTCTAGATAATGACCATTGAAAATGTGGGGCTTGGGAAGCCTATATAATGAAATATATCTGGGGTTGTTTGTATAGTGTATTTATTTAGGCCACAATCAATTTGGGACCAGTAGTGTTCATTATAATATCCACTATCATGTGGGGATGCATTGTGTTATTGATAATAACCCCCATCATGGTGGGGAATACCCTATTAAATTAATAAAAGAGATTTCATACATGGACTAAAAAAATAGGGTGACAATCAACACTGGTTTTAGGTGATATGACTCATAATGTGTGGTGATAGACCTTCTCATCCTCTTACTTCCATACTAAAAGTGTGTCGAAGTAGGTATGTTTGGGTGTTTTGGTGGCTTAGTGAGTGAATGAAATATGAGATCAAGGCTATTTATTTCGTGTCTACTCTGGATGATATTATCCTATCACACCAATTATATATTTTATGTTTTCTTACTACTAAGATAATCATAGTCATGTTTGGTGTATTTACCATTTAAGTTCTACACCTAATTATTTGTTCCATAATAAGCTGTACACACACCATTATTGAGTGGCCATGGAACATGGTGACCCAAGAATCCCTCACATGTTTTAGGAACATGTAGGGATGAGGACCAATTTTATCATTTTTTAGGAAATATATGTTTGATTCTAGACACTATGGTGAGGTGTTGCTGGAATTATAGATATTCTTATACTATTTTTATATAATTTCTATATTTAATCCTCCCTATGGGATATAAAATATTGTATTTTTTTCACTATTGATTCAATATAAAACATCATATAAAATATATTAATGTGTTATATATTTTTTCCATATACACTTAATGTATATGGTTTTCTTATTTTGTTATTTATTTTTAATTCATAAAATGGTTGAGTTTATAATGTACAAATCATATTATATAGAGCCATAATTATAGGTGAAAGCCTCTATTATATGAGGAATAATTCTTAAGTTCATCTGGAATTTTAACTATGACATGGTGATTTATGTGGATATGTTACATCTATTTTCATTGATAAGTTGGTCATTACCATTTCTCTACTGAAAGTGTTAGTTAGTAAACTATATCATTAACTATGTTATATCATAAAGGAATGTAATTAATCTTTATTGAGGAATATTATTAATTAATTCATGAAATTAAGGAGGAATTTTTATTACTCTATTATTATAAATTCCAACAAGAACTGTTAAATTTTTTATTTATAGTGATTCCTCATTGAGTGGACATGGTTTTGTTTTAATTAATGGTGGTTTTAATAGTTTCATATGCATAAAATGAATTAAAACATCATGAGTATAATTACAATACACATTATATTGATAATATAATGGTGGTATTTGACATAAAAAAATATTTCATTTTTATATGGTATAACATGAAATTTCTACAGTCTATAGAATTTAGCATTTTATATTCACTCAAAAAGAGCTCAACCTAAGGAAAATAATATGGATATAACTTATAATGTATTTTTATATAATGATTAATTATAATAAAGGAATGTTATTCATGTTTGATAATGTTGTGATATAAAATTATTTTAAATAAATTACCATAATATGTTTAAAACATGAACCTTTTTAAATGATTTAATGAATGTTTTCATATTAATTTGACACCCACGAAAAATATCCCTTTTTCATGATTTAATACTGTCAACCATGGATGAATGATTTAAGGAGGATCATAAGAAAGGTCACTGTTTTCAATAAATAGTATAAATAATAAAGAGGTGTAAATTTACTAACATTGATGTTAATAAATACAGTGTTGTAAAGTTTAGAATGTGGTTGTGTGTGCCAAGTGATTCACAGCTAAAAGTGTTGTCAATTCATACTCTAGACTATATTTTTCATTTTATCATTGTATCACTATGATGTACACAGACCTCCATGATTATTATTTGTTTTAATGAATATTTATATTTCTTAATTTGCATTAAATTTTTTATCTTATCAATATGTTAAAGCTATAAAGAAAATAAAGAAATGGATTTCTCTGCCTTTTCAACATCCATAATGGAAAAGGGAGAATATATTCTTGGATTTTGTGGTGGGATTAACTAATATATATCATGTAAATAATTATTTATTTCTGATCATTTAACTAAATAGTTACATTTTCATTCCCTTTTTGATAACATCTCATTAGATTTTAATTCTATGATTTCTCATAATGATACATTGTGATTACATGGAGTCTCTATATGTATTTTATATAATATTTATCCCAAATTTGGGTAAATTTATTTGACATGATATCAAAATTCACTTATTGATTAATTGAATTGATACACATCCATTCATCCTCAATTTTATAAACCATTGGAAATATTGACTCAGTCATTGTTATATTTGATTCGAGCTTCTCATTAGACTTAAAGGTGAATATACGATTAAAATATTTCATTGGTTGAAATTTAAAATAATAATATATTTCATTAAATTATAAAAATAAATAATTTTTAGAAATTGTAAGGAATTTTGTTCTGAAGAATATGTTTTTAGGATGAAGTCATTGAAAGGTTGTCGATGGGAAAACAAATTTTAGAATAAATTATGGGAAAAGTATATATGATTCATCACCATATGAGGGATTCTACGAGGAGAATGAATAATTATTTGGATATGTAGAGGAAATATATCTCAATTGAAGAGGGATGTAATTTTTAAAAAAAATTCAACATGAAAAAAGATATGCTTTTTTAAAAGATTGGAATATTTAGCAGATAGTATATAAATAAAAAAAATAAAAAAAAATATTTCATTAGATCTGTACAGAGGTCCTTAAATACGTTTTTAACATAGGTACATGTTGTGATTCATGTTTCTTTTCTATGAAAACATGCACATCATGCGCCTCTGTTTTTTGGAGCCCTAAAATAGAGTAGTTTGGGTACATTTTATCTTATGGTGATAATGTTGATTAGATTTTGGATTATAGGGAGAAGGAATTAAGAAATATTTTGATTCAATAAGTTATGATTTTTTGGACACACCAAATTATTGATGAAGAAACATTGGAATCAAAAAATTATATGAGGGAATGATACAATCAATTTGTTTTGATATGAAAACAAACATGATGATGAAATTTCATAAATGGGGAGGAATGTAACAAATCATGTAATCCTTAAAATTAAACAATATAATGATTCATTGGTGTTTAGTTTATGGATTCAAATTCATATTGGTTTTATAAATGAGCATATTTAATTTTTCAATTGAAAAAGGAATATCATTATTTAACTAAATTTAATTTCGTTGCATTACATGGATTTATTTAAAATTAAAATTTAATTATTTTATAAATTTAATTAAATAAATTAAATTTGAATTTGTAATAAAATATATATATATTATGGGGTTAATTTTAAATAATATTTCACAAAATACCGTTTCACGAGTTAATAGTGATAAATGCATTTTTTTAGAATCTGTAATTTATATTCATTAAAAAAATTAATCAAACAATTACATTATATTTAAATTTCATTTTAATGTGACATAAATTAAATTTTATTGAACATAATATAAATAATTCAATATGAATAAAAAATAATACTTATTTCTGTATATGTTTATTTTTATTCCTAGATGAAAATTTTCCAAAACTAATTATTTTTCATTGTTTATTTTGGAATTTTTTGAAAAGTAATTTCATCCACTTATAAAAATAAAATATTTAATATATATATATATATATATCATGAACCATTGGGTGAAATTGTTTATTAGTTCGATTTTAATTTTTACAATTACGAAGAGTAACTATGCTAGAAATATGTCAGCCCGATAAAATGGTAAATTTGGTTAATTATGGTAAACAAAAAAGGGATAATGACACCATATAAATTTATAATATATCATTTCCTATTAATATTTCAATTTTTCGATATTCCTCACCCAATGCCACAACAAATATGAATAAAAATGTGATAAATTTTGATGAAATATACATGTTTAAGTATGCCCATTTATACATTGCCTATGAGTTAGAGATAATGATAAAGAAATATAAATTTATAAAATGTTTTTCTACAAAATAATATATACTATTAATATTAATGGAAAACAACATGTATACATTAAATTAATAATAATATATATTTTTAGTCTATAAATTTAATTTTTAATGAAATATTTCTTTTTTTAGGTGATATTCATTCTTATTTATAAATGACTATGAAATTGTTAATTATTTTTATTAATAAAATTTGGATAAAACCTATTTTTTTGGTAAATGATGTGAAATAAGAATAATAACATTTAGTATTTGAAAATATTATTTTCAAATTAATACACTTTTCCAAATAAATTTCATGATTGTTTTGAAAAAAAAATTAATATATAAATTTTTAAACATGAAATTAAGATAAATCAATTTCATTTTTGAATTCACCAAATCAATATTGAATTTATATTTATTGTTGATCAATTTAATAAATGTTTTCTATTTAGTGGGAAAAACAATTAATGAAACTTTTAATTTGTATGTTTTCATATTTTTATAGGATTGTACTATAAATTTAATAAATCATTAATGTAATCAATTTTTAATTTTTTTAATAATGTTATTAATTTATAAAAATTATTTGAACATATACAAAACAATGTTAAGTGTTTTGATAACTAATAAAAATTTTAATTTAATAAAAAACAATTCTTCTTCTTTTCATTGAATAAAGTGGTTTCATAGGGGAATTAGATTTGGTTTTCCACTGAACATTATATCATTTATTTTATTTATTGTAATTTAATTTATGAAATTAAAATTAGAATCCATGTTAATTTTACTGTATATATCCAAACACCTGGTTTTTTCCATGTAATTTAATTTAATTATATGGGAATATTATGAGTCTGCGAAAATTGAAGGCCCACGATTCTAAGGCCTGGTCTGCTCGGAATGAATTTTTGAATTTTTTTTGGTATGATCGGTAAATGTGCAATTATCCTTTTTTGACTTTTTAACCAATCCTAGAAAATAAAATCCAATGACACCGTTGAAATCACAGTGCTGATAATCCCTTAAGGAGACCTTCACCTCGACCACAGTTGGTCGAGGGTCGATGCCAGATTTTCAGTTTTTTATGGGAGTAGAGAAAATAATAAATTTCATTTTTTTAACCTCATTTTTGAATTGTGGAGGTGGGGACCAGACGGGGGTTGTTAGGAAATTACGGGAGGGTATTATATGATTGGTTACATAAATTATGTACCCACAATTCTCATTTATTAATAGGGTTCATTAAATCTAAATTAATGAAATAACTTGTTAATTAAGCATTATATTATTCACACTTATTGAGAGAATTGTGTGTTTTTTCTCTATTACAGAAAGGGAGAGTATCCCTTTGAAGGATGATCCTCCAAAAAAGATGATCATCCAATAAAGAAACACCACCAATGAGAATGAGGACGACGATCGAGCAAGGATGGGAAGCATCTTTTGGGAGTAACGAACGTCGATGTCCCCATCATCGTCTTCCTCCTCATGAAACATCTGACATACGATCGAGGCAGGGGTGTGATTTATAGTTGTTCTTCGGAGCTTCACATTGATTTTATCATCTTGAACCATCTTCTATTAGTCTATTGTGGAGGGTGCAGGCCAACCAAACATGATCTGATCCCTCCATATCTTTAACATTGACATGTTCTTCATGGGATGTGAGGTCCACAGCGACACAACTGTGTAACCAAAAGAGACCATAACTCATCAGACGTAGAGGAAAACGGTGGTGTCTAACACCCAGTATGTTGTGTGGAACCGAGGTGGCATGTCCGTAATGAAAAAAATGAAGGAGGATGCGGCCCATCGGCCAAGACGGTGGGAGGACATCAACCAGCATCTGGTAGGCCGCATGGAGGTAGGGTGGTGCGCATCTGCGCTTCCATTTGAGAAGGAGGTCATGTCCCATCGGCTTTGGTGGAGCCGGGTGGTAGTCGGTATGCCAGCCGTCTGTGTAGAGAAGCGGCTGAAAGAATCCGCGTCACCGGAGTAGGAAACGGTGGCCGCTTGGCCGTAGCAGGTGTCGGTGGGCGGCCGACCGTGGATGTTTAGTCGCACCGTCATGTCGCTGGAAGGAGGACTATATGGGAATCTGATTGACCACATCACACCTAGAGGGACTCCTTTGGAGGGTCTTGTGCCAGTCGGGTGAACCAAACGGTCCAGCAAAATGAACGGTGCAGCGGACCATTCGGCTGACCTGGGGGGAGCGCCTCCCCTCCCGGGAGTCGGCTACGATGGACCCCGCCATAGCAGACCACCCATCTGAGCGGGCTATAATCAGTGCTACTCAGGGCACCCCTTAATAAGATAGGTCGGGCCCGCATTGGCCCTGCACATCTGCGGAGGGTTGGACTGGCTCGGTCTGACCCGATCGAACCGGACCTGGGCCCATCTGGACCCAGATACATCTTTTTCTCCATATCATGAAAACCGGGTGTCCATTTGAATGACTGTCTACGGAACCAGGATCCTTGGATAAAGATGGTCATTTTGGTATACTCCACATAGGTTTGAATAATTTTGGAATACGACCGGGTTGGACCGATGTCGAATCCAACCGAGGCCTCAGAACAGAAACACTAATAACATACAAAACAGGTGTCGGATTGACGCGTTGTCTGTCGCGTTGGGTCCCCAATGACATGGAAGACCTTTGGGATACTTATTCGTGGGAATTCGTGGTAGATGAATTATTGACCGATGTCTTGATAAGTGGAACCTCCATGAATCAAGATATTTTAGTGCGAGAAACAAGTGGATTGTTGTACTCGAAGAATCATCAGATCCTGTGTGGGTCAGCGCTCAACGATCCTGTGTGGGTTAGTGCATAATAATCCTATGTTGGTCAGAACATGGTGATATTGTGTGGGTTAGCACATATCCATCTTGTGTGGGTCAGTGCTCGGCGATCCTGTGTGGGTCTGTGCATACCAATCATGTGTGGGTCATCTCTAGATCCTGTGTGGGAAATATTCAAATCCTATGTGTGTCATCATCGATCCTATGTGGTTCAACAGCAATGATTATCGATGATGTAAGAGGATCTATAAATACAACTAATCATCTCTACTTTGGTACTTATGTCATAGCTAGTGGTAGATGAGTCCTTACCTTCGTGGTGATACCATTGTGGTATACTTGATAAGTTAGTAATATGTATGGGAATACACCTATATAGGGATGAAATTTGTTTTTATGCTTTGTGGATTATCCTTTGTAGATTCTACGAGACAATAGGGGTTCTTAGGGTCCCTACTGAGTATCGTTATACATACCCCTACATGGGCTACGCCCGCACCCTTCTGTGTCATGTGCAGAAGACGTACATCGCTGATCGGGGTTGAGGGAACTAGGACAGGAGGCTGCATGGAGGTCGAACTTAGGCGAGGAGTACCATAGAGACGACCATTCGAGAGCTGTATGTACACTTTAGGTAGGATCAATGCACTACCACAAAACGGGGCAAGCCCAGTGCCACCCATTTTCAGTGCTATCAAAAAAGTGATGATAAAGGCGGGGTACATTTATCCACGCTAAAAAAATTAATGATATAGGATAACTTTATCCGCACTGATAAACATACAACTTTATCAGTGCTTTTTTGCACGGATTAAGGTACGCTCTTTAATAGTGCTTTTTTAGCGCAGTTAAAGGGTACCCCTTTATCAATGCATTTTTTAGTAGCGCTGATAATGGGGTTGTGTTTATCAGTGTTTTCTTTAAAAAGCGCTGATAAAAAGGTCTACTTCCAAAAAAATTATTTGAAAAAAATATATTAATATTTAATTATATAGATATAGTTATGTTGATATAAATATAATAAATATTTTTTAAATATAATTTTAAATATATCTTAGATAAGTATAAATATACAGTTACACTTAATATATAAGATATTTAGTGAAAATAGCTTATAAAAAATTAAAAAAAAATTAATTAATAATTTTCTAATTATTATGGTGTCATAGTCATTTAATAAAAATTTTAAGATTAACAAAATAAAATAAAATTACAAAAAGATCCAAAATATGTTGAAAACACAACTCGAACTTCAAACGACCATAACTTTTGATTAGGGTGTCTGTTTGAGCTATACCATATATCAAATCAAAGACTGCGATGAGATCTATTCTCCTTTGATTGGGGAGACCTTTTTCAAGGATTGTTAGAGGTTAAAAAAGGACCAGAAGGCCTCAAAAAATGTGTTTTTAGTCTGGATACCCTGATTTTTTAACATTTTGTGCATTTCCAGCCTCATGTATGGGAATATTATTGGATTTTTTTTTGTGGGGAGTGAATTTATTCAAAGGTATTACATTCATATTGATATCATTTCTTTGAAATTTTATCTTTTTTTATAATTCACTACAATTTATAATCAAATATATAACAATATATACATATTTTGTATATATTCACATTTAAATATTTAATTATAAATATAAATAATAAAATATATTTACATATAAAATATATTGGTTTTATCTAAATAATAACTAATATCCATTTTATTTAAAATAACAATATATAAATATTTATATAACTCTATATTAATATAACTATATATAAATATTAATTTGACTACGTATATATATTGATATAACTATAAATATATATATTAATATCACTATAAATATATAAATATATATTAATATAACTATATATATATATTTATATAACTATATATTACTATATGAATAAATATAACTAAATATATATAAAAATAAATAGATATGTCATTAACTGGAGAACAAATCAATATGGAAAAGTGGTAGTGGCTTTAGGCATGCAAGGGGGAGGTCTCGAGATCAAATCTTGGTGGAGGAAAGGGCGTGCACATGGGGGAGGATTTGGGGGGCTAGCGCTAATAAGGGGGGTAGTTTTAGCGCTGGTATAGGGTAGACGGGGTGTGTGTGGGCACTGGAGTGGTTGGAAAGTGCTTTTAATAAGGTGCTCAAGGATATAAAAGCCCCCCCCCCCGATTGGCAGGAATATTTTTAATTTTTTTAATATTTTTATAATTTTTGTTTTACATTTATAAGAACTAAAAAAATCGTTAATAAAAGGGGTATTTTATCAGTGCTAAAAAGATAGTGCTGATAAAGGACCCTTTTATCAGCACTTCTTTTTAGCAATGATAAAAGTCCCCTTTTATCAGCGCTTTTTGGAGCACTGATATAGGAGACCTCCCCCCACCATTTTATTTTCCCCAGCATTAATAGCACATTTCTAGTGCAGTTAAAGGCCATTTTTAGAACTGAGAAAAGGGGAATTTGTAGTAGTGATGAGAGGTGTTCGTAGGAGCTGTTTTTCAGTTTAACTTGTAATTTCTAGTTTGGTTTATATTCTGGACCCTTTAATTTCTGTTCCCACTTTTTTTACAATATAGTTTTACTTTTTTTCTCTTATCTTGTTGTGTGCTTGGTTGTGTCAGTATACAGGTTATAAAGGAAATTCCTTACCGGTTTTAGGGATATGCCTTCGCAGGGATAGTCGCCAGCCCCTGGCCTATGGATGGAAGGCTTGGGGTAGTCACGGAATGGGCCCCGAGTGACGAGTGGTGACAAATTGGTATCAGAGAGAGGTTAATATTTACCGAACAACATGGACTCTAATATTTTTTATATGGAAGTTGTGTTAAATGTGATGAGTTTGGTTTTTAGTTTAGGGAATCCAGTGTTGGGGCGGTGGCCGACGTATCCATACACCAGAAAAATGACTTCTCATTTCCCACTCATTTCATAGAAACACTGATTGTATGTGTGATTTTGAAAATTATTCTTTTTCATCACTCTGACTCAGCTCACCAGGTATAACTTATTGACCATGTTTCACCTATTTCTTTTTAATATTCCTCTACGTAGACAACCATTCAGGGATCCAGGTAGATTATGTGATGAGAGCCCCCTGAGAGACAAGGCATCGGTAGAGGGACCCCTTACGGTAGTTGTACCACTGGGTGGTGTACCAGCAGTACCACTATCCATTGGACATCCAATTCCACCAGTCCTAGAGGAAAAGGATGCATTCCACTTGAGCACGTTTCATGAGTTCTAGTGATATAGGAAACCGAGGATCCAGGGTGAGAAAGATCCACAAGTACCTGAGGAATGGATGGAGGTTGTGGTTAGAGTTTTATGACTGGCAGGGACAACAGATGATCTCATGGTGATCCTAGATTCCATTATTCTTTAGGCAACAATGGTTAGATGGAGGAGCATGATGCTCCTAGTTCATGATGAGGTGATTCTCATTAGGGTGGACATCAAGATCCTTTTTAGGGGAGAGTTCATTCCAGTGACATTACGCTCAGTGTGTATACATGAGCTTATCTACTTGCAGCAGTGTAACATGATTGTGGCTCAGTATCCTGTGTGGTTCACCGACCTCTCTTACCACTCCACTAAAAAGTTTCAGGACCCTTTGTTAAGGGCCCACACATGTGAGCTGGGGCTCAGAAAGGATATTATAGGTTCTATGATTTTTCTCAGCATCCTGACGCAATAAGGGTTGTTAGAGAGAACACTCTTAGTAGAGTGCATATTTGCTATGCAATCACTAGCTACGAGACCCACCACCGGATGGTATGTAGTATAGAATTGATCAGTTGGAAGTAGACAGATGATGCAGTGGTCCAAGAGAACTAGAACTTCATGTGGATGTATGCTGGATAAAGGTTCGGTGGTGTGGGGATATCAATATAGAGTAGGAATGGCAAGAAACATGCAGTGTTACGCATGAGCTGGGTAGAGTCCCATGGTTCGTGACTTCCCGACCTATCGTACGGACGACCACCATGTGTTTGAAGGAAGATCTGGGCAGAGGCGAAGATTCGATCAAGGAGTTTCGCATGTATGTGGAAGATGTGGAAGAGGAGCAGGTCGTGTAGTAGGAAGTGGGCGGCGATTCAAGTTTCTACTTCCACCACCACCATGGGGTATACCATTCCATTAGGGAGCAGGTTGACATGGACGATCTTAGCTTCATGTGGGTGAGGACTATGACCAAGGTGCTATAGAGATGATATGAGGTACAATATGCATCTACTCCTCCTTAGCTCCAGAACTTATAACACAATTGTCATTCATTCTTTTATTTCCATGACCATCGTTCGGAGCTCAGAGATTCTGGTGGAGCTGTTGGCTCAATCCTTACGGCTAAAGACTCCTAAGGGAGAAGATTCAACGATTATGCAGTGGTTCCTGTAGCGTGAGACTACTCTAGGAGGTGAGATCCTTGACAGGGATATTATAGTAGTGGCGTCGAGGACATATGACGTCATATGGGGTATGGATTGGTTATATACAATCCATGATCGTATCAAATGTATTAGGCACAAATTGTGTTGTGTCCACTTGGATGGGACCGGGTTTTCAATCACCGGTGATATTGGAACCTTTTCATCATATGATTGATTTACACAGAAGATGGTACAATAGATCACACATCAATGGGCTAGTGTTTCCATTGGAGTGGTTAATATTGATAGTCAGAGCTATCATGAAGTTGTCGATCAGTACACTGATTTTTTCCATGATGATGTTTTTGGTCTACCTCCTCACCGAGAGGTGGACTTTTAAATCAACATGTACCCCAGGACGACACTGATATCTACACCTTTATGTCAGATGGTTCTAGTGGAGAATCAAGAGCTGCGAGTATAGCAGGAGGACATGCATAGAATGGGGTTCATTAGGCCCAATGTTTCTCCTTGGGCAGCACCAATTTTGTTTTCCAAGAAGGAACATGGAAGTTTGAGACTCTGTGTGGACTATCAGCACCTAAGCATGGTGATTGTAAAGAACAAGTACCCACTCCCATGGATTTATGATTTTTTTTTCACTTGAAGGGAGCATGGTGGATATCAAAGATAGTCCTTAGATCAATCTATCACCAGCTCAGAGTACGAGATTAGGATGTGTTGAAAACGACCTTCATATGATGGTATGACCATTATGAGTTTTGGTTAATCCATTTAGTGTGGCCAATGCCCCAATAGTGTTCATGGGACTAATGAACAATATCTTCCAGCCATCCCTCGACAGATTTGTGGTAGTATTCATCAACACCTTCCTAATATAATCAGCGACGGACTAGAAGCACGCCTATCTTCGGAAGAAACTTCTGGACACTCTATAAGAGAACCACCATAATGGTACACTCTTGAAGTGCAAGTTTTGGATCTGATAGATTCACTTTCTGTGACACGTTATTTTGGAGGCTATAGTTCTCGTGGATCTAGTGAAAATTTAGGATGTTCTAGCTTGGGAGCCACACAGGAGTGTGAGGGAAGTGTGGAGTTTCCATGGATTTTCTAGAGTTTCCAGTAGCTGAGGAAGAGACTAACGAGTGACCCCATCATGAGGCAACTGGAGAAGGGCGTTTTTAAGGTAGACTACTATGACGCTTTAGGGATCGGGCTCATATATTTACTAATGACAGAGCGAGCAGTGATCACGTATGGTTCACGACAGCTACGAAATCAGGAATAGAACTATGCTACCCATGACCAGGAGTTATCAGCAGTGGTATTCGACTTGATGATGTGGTGAGATTACATGATGGGAGAACGTTTTACATTCTACTCTGATCACAAGAGTGTCATGTATATCTTCTCTCAGAAGGACCTGAACCAGAGATGGTGGAATTGGCTTGTGGTCCTCCAGGAATATTACTTTCATATAGTTTATACACCTAGGAAGGGGAACATAGTAGTAGATGCTCTCAGTAGGAGATCTGGTATACAATTGCTAAGTGAAGAAATAGAGCATCTAACTGCTCTATGGATATACTATGTGGATCAAGAAGGAGAAGCTTATCGTTAGTCTCTCACAGTCCCTCCCCCACTCCCTGAGTGAGTCTGGGAGGCGCAGATTTGGGACATTGACAATGAGGCTCTATGTGCTCATATATCAATAGGATAGGCACCTGTTGGATTTTATGAAGGTGGGGAGCACACCATCCACTTTATAGGATGTACTACGGTACCAGTGACACTACGTGATGAATTTTTGAGGTAGTTCCAGACATCCCCTCTAGTGGTACATCCAAGAGTAGAGATGATGTACCAGGATCTTCAAAGTCAGAACAAGGAGCCATGAATGAAGAAAAAAGTGGCCGAGTATGTCTCAGGGTGCCTCACATGTCCACACGTGATGTTAGAGCACCAGGTTCCAGTAGGCTCAATTCAACCACTAGAGGTTATAGAGTGGAAGTGTGATGGAATTTACATTGACTTCGTGAGATGTCTTCCAAGCCCAACCTGGTTTCATGATTCTATCTGGGTAATCATTGACCGACTCCCCTTTTTTTCCCCTGTAATTCCCCAGTTCTGGAAGCCACCAAGAGGCGCCCCGTACACATTTGGTCACATAGCCTAAAGAACATTTTCCTGAATTCTAGAGGTTTCTGACTAGCAACAATGGCCTTTGGTGTGATAATGGGGAAACTATGCCCCTATTGGAAGAGTAACACAATGGAAGATAAACAATCATAAATAGCGGAAGCAGTAAATATACAACAATAGTAAATAGTAGAATACAAATAAATAAAAAACTGGAAAAATATATTGATGATGTATGATGAATATGTGTCTAGTAAAGTATCCAAACAAGTCACAATGCTGAAAACAATAATAAACCCAAGTACAAAAGGAAACAGATAAACAACTCCTCATCTTCGCAAGCCTCAGCTTGGTCCCATGCCCTCTAGCTCCAATTCAATCAAGAACCTGAAGTAGAAGGGCACATTCCGTTATCTATACCTGCAAAAATATAATCTGTCTGGGCCCAAAAACATGACCCAAAAAGGCTGTGAGACAAAAATCCCAGTACGCAACTAACTGAAGATTTGTGCCTAACATTCAATGAATATATGGTTGGTAAAGGTGCATGAATGGTAAATAGGAAAGTACCCAGCAGAAAACAATACACAGTTTGTAGCATATAATTTACAAACATGTTAGAATCCATGTAATATAGTAAAACAACAAGGAAACCCTCTAGGTAGTTATCACATCCTAACCCCTATAGTTCAACCTACAAGTACTAGAAACCCTATGGGAGGCACACACAGTCTCACCCCTCTGGTTTAGCTAATGAATAGACTTTCTGGGGAAGCACTCAAAGTCAATTACCCCTATAGTCTTGTATCGTTCTAAAGGCTCTTTGGGGAAGCACACAATGTATCATTCCCCATCTAGCCCGCATCAAGGAACTACAGACACTCTGAGGAAACACTCAATGTAAATTCCCAATGTGGTCTTGCATCGTATTAATAATACACTCTTGAAAATCCCTTACGTACATTCTCTCTATGGTCTACTACACTATGTTCTCACTGCCCTATGTATATTCAGCAAGTATCACATCACGTAAAAGCCACAGTAACCACAAGAAATACCTGGCTTGAATTCTACAGTATCGTAGGATGTAAGAACACCTGTCACACCATCCTACTAGTAGGAATGGAACTCGCAATAGCCTAAAAGACAGAGCAGAACAACTGGTCATAATCAAGCAAAACATTCAAGGGAAAAACATCCAAAGCACGGAAAAATTACCTTATTCACAAAAAATAACATTTAATCAGGCATATAAGAAATGACGGAAAACAACATGGGAAAAAAAAGAAACACACAATGCCCCGTTCAAGGGTATTGGTGGAATTTGCACAAATACTCAAAGACTTTATACAAAATGGCACAAAACACCTACCTTGATGTCAAGAGATCGATATACTTGAACCTCAAAGCTTGATTCTCCTTATAATGTCATAGATATACGAAAACATTCAAAACACTCAACCAACGATAACATGACAAAAATGTGGAATTGGAAAATGAATCTCTAGTAGAAGGAAGATCTTACTGTTACTATTCCAATGCGATCACCGATGATCGATTCAGTGAATAGAAGGAGGCTCGAGGGCTTGAATAAGATTCGTAGTAGTACAATCTCTCCCTGTCGAAGAATGCCTAGAAGGAGACCGTTCTGGGGTAAAGACGTGACCCTGATGCATTTAATGAAGAAAAAAAAGTACATAGTGTGTACTTTTGGATTACCCAGCGTGTACTTAATGTTTTCATACTCCGTTTTGGCAGCCTCCAAATCACCCCTATATGGCAGTGTGCATGGTCATAACACGACCACCACACGGCCTCTAGCAGCATCAGAGTACACGATGTGTACTTATAATGTACATCGTGTGTAATTAGAAAATTTCCACATTTTTCTCTACTTCAAAAAAAATGACTAGAATAGAAAAACATACCTGAAAAAAAGATATGAGTTCTTACAAACATCCCCCTTTCAAGAAATTCATCCTTGAATTTCCCTAGTGAGGCGTAAATAAGAAACCTCAAACAGCTCCAGCCACTATGATCGTATATCATCCTCCCTCTCCCAAGCCTCGTCCTATACTCACTCGTGTTTCCATATCACCTGTACTAGAGGAACAGACTGGCCATGAAGAACATTCTTACTGTGATCGATAGTCTAGATAGGATGCTCCTCAAACGATTCATTGTCTTCGAGTAAAACCTCATCGGGTTGAAATACATTAGAGGGGTCTAAAAAGTAATTTTTGAGCTGAGAAACGTGAAAAACATCGTGCATAGCTCGGGACCTCTGAGTTATCGGAAACCTATAGTCTACTGGCCCAACACTCTACATCACCTCAAACGGCCCAACGTACCTCGGTGAACGTTTAACTTGTCTCCTAATCGTCTAGTGTCCCATACTTGTTGTGACATACAGGAAAACCTAATCCCCGACCTCGAACTCCAGAGGTCGTCTCCACTGATCTGCATAAGGCTTCCGTCAAGACTGTACCATAGTCATCCTCTTTCGAATTAACTCTATCTGCTATGTGGTTTCCGAAACAAGACGAGGTCCCGGAAAATCTGCCTCTCTTGCCTCCAACCAACTTAAGTGTGATCAGAATGGCCTACTGTACAAAGCCTCATACAGTTCCATGTGAATAGTTTCTTGAAAACTATTATTGTAGGAAAACTCCTCAAGAGGTATATGCTTCTCCCAATAACCTCTAAAATCTAGAATGCATGATCGGAGCATATCCTCAAGAATTTGAATCGTACGCTGGGACTGGGCATATGTCTGAGGGTGGTAGGCTATACTCAGAAGCACCTGCATACCCAAAGATTTATAAATCCCCTCACAGACCCAAGAAGTAAAACATGCATCCCTGTTTAAAACAATTCAGTGTGGAACTCCATTTAGACGTACAATCTCACGGACGTACAACCATCACAGCTCGTCAACACTGATGGTCTCCTTGATCGGCAAGAAGTGAGAAATCATTGTAAGACTATCGATGACAACCCAAACAACATCATTCCCTCGCGGTGATCTTGGCAAACCAGTCCGGAAGTCCACTGTGACATTGTTCTACTTCCACTCCAGAATGGGTAACTGCAGTAAAATACATGTATGTCAGTGATGCTCTATTTTCACCTCCTGACAAGTAGAACACCTCATGACAAAACTAGAAACATATATCTTCATTCATGGACACCAATAAGGGTAATTTTTATCAAGATACATCTTGGTGATTCTAGGATGAACTTCCCAAAATGATGAATGAAAATCATGCATCAGCTCCTTGTGTCCGTCTGCTGGAACCCGTATGCTTCCCTGGAAATGAATGATCTCATACTCTCCCACAGGCCATCTAGGAAGAGGGTACTCTCTAGACACACTCTCCCACAGGTCTTGGCCTTCTGAGTCTGATAACTGCTTCATCCGTACCCAATCAAGAAGTATAGAGGTACCAGCTACAGAAGATATAAAGGTCTTCCCCTATCTGTAGTGCACCTCAAGATGAATCTCAGAGAACAGAGCCATATGTTGCCACTCCCTGCTGGCCTCCTAAACTACCTGTATCTGAGTCCTCCAGATCAACGCATCAGCCACTACATTTACCATTCCCGTCGTATAGGCAAGATCAATGACAAAGGACTGTATGTACTCACCCAACCTGCACTGTCTCAAATTCAGATCACGCTGAGTGATGATGTACTTGAGACTCTTGTGTTCAGTGAAAACCACAAAGTGATCTCCCAAAAGACAATGTCTCCAACAGTGTAAGGCATGAACAACTGATTCCATTTAGAGATCATGCATCAGGTAGTTCCTCTGATGTGACCTCAACTGCTGAGACTCGGGCGCAATGACTCCATCTCCCTACATAAGCACAACTCCCAACCCGATACCTGAGGCATCCCAGTATACAGTGTAGATCTTTATCGGCTCTGGAAAGGCTAGTATCGGTGCTGAAGTTAATCTCCCATTCATCTCTTGAAAGGCTATCTGATAAGAATCTCACCATAAGAACTTCTCACCCTTCTTTGTCAGACCTATCAGTGGTTCTTCTAAGTGTGAAAAGAATTATATGAAGTGTCTGTAGTATCCAGCCAACCCTAGAAAACTCTTCACCTTAAATAAGTTCTTCACATACTCCTAGGAAACTAATTCTCCCACTTTCTTTGGGTCCAATAATACTCCTATCTCTGAGATAACATGTCCCAAAAATTGAATTTGACCCATCTAAATGTGGCATTCTAAGAGCATAGCATATAACTGATGCTCTCTCAGTTTACTCAGAATGATATCAAGATGGGTAGCATGGTTGTGTCAAGTGTGCGAGTACACCAAGATATCGCCCACGGAGACCACCACGAAAGATTATAAGTATTGAGGGAACACTCGGTTCATCAGTGCCATGAAAACTGTAGGCGTTTTCATGAGGTTGAACAGCATAACCATATACTCATATAGACCATACCTACTCTGGAAAGCTGTAAGAGGTATATCAGATGGTCTAATGCACAACTGATGATAACCAGACCTCAAATCAATCTTCAAGAACATCTGGGCTCTTTAAAGCTGATCAAAGAGGACATCAAATCTAGGAATGGGGTATCGGTTCTTGACCATCAACTGGTTCAGCTTACGATAATCCACACAAAGACTATGGGTCTCGTCTGCCTTATTCGCAAAGAGGACAGGTGAACCCCATGGAGAAGTAATGGCTCAGATGAAACCCTTTTCCTGCAACACATCCAACTGCATCTTGAGCTCTTGCAACTTAGGTGTGGCCATCCTATAAGGAGGAATGTACACTGGTGCTGCTACTAGTACAAGCTCAATAGAAAATTCCACCTCGTGCTCCAGAGGAAAACCTGAAAATTCCATTGGAAGGTTATCTATGAAACGATCCACCACTGGAGGAAATTCTAATTGAGAAGTCCCCTGGTAATCTAGATATAGACTGGAAACAGGAGTTGTAACTCCACCTAGCCCATGATACTCAAGTCCTGCTCTACTTTCCTAGACATACAAGTCACCTCGATGAAGAAAATATCCACCATCTGGTGATATGAAACTCACCGTACGGTGATAAAAGTCGACGACTGCCTGGAAAGGAACTATCCATTCCATTCTAAGAATGAAATCATAGCCCGTCATCTACAGGACATAGAGATTCCATGGAAAATGATACCCAACCACCTCTAGAGGGAACTCCTTGCACTGATATACACTATCCGACCAAGTCACCAACAATGTGTCTAATGTCAACATGTTGACAGAAGAAAATATACAGAGACCATGGATCTCCAAAACATCAACAGATATAATGATCTGTGTTGAACCAGTATCGAAAAGAGAAATAGATAAAACTGAGGCTACTAAGATCGTACCTCGAACTGTAGAGGGTCTGGGATCCTGCTCTTGCTGAGTCTGCTCCACTGAAAAAGCCTGACCTAAACCATGACCCTATGACCCTGCCTGACCACTCTGAACTTAACCAACTTGTTGTTTCTGAAAGACCGGTGACTGACCACCACGTCCTCGACCTTCACCTCATGCTGAATGGCCGAAAGAACTGCAGTTCCCAGACTGTTGAGTCACTTGTGGTGTAGCTCTTGAAAGAGGGTCATGGAAGAACCCATGTCACCAGCTGCTGGTGAGAACACCTGATAGAAGTTCTGAAGGTACCCATATTTCCCCAAGATCGGAACTCCACTAGGTCTCTTTGGCACTGCGGCCTCGAATCCCCATCACATTCACACTGGTAGCATACCACCTGGCTACCTGAATATGTGTATCGCTACCTCCGATCACCGCGCATAGACTCCCTACGATGCTTCCTGCTGTCAGCCGGTGAAGCACTACCTTTGGAAGTAGAAACGCCATGGATCTTAGCTCCAGAGTCACTTAGATTGCGCTCCATAATTAGTGCCTGGTTGACGATGGAAGCAATGGAAGTCAGCCTGAAGATATTTACCTGTGAGCATATCTCCCGTCTGAGACCATCCAAAAACATCCTTTCCAAGAACAATCCATCTCTAACCTGGAGGGGTGAGAAATGTTGAAGCCTGGAGAAACGAGAGGATTACTCCATGACAGAAATAGTAGCCTTCTGTAGGATCATGAACTCCCAGGCTTGGTCAGCCCTTAGGGTCTTCAGATAGAAGTAGTCATAAATGACTCACTCAAACTCCTCCCACGCCATAACCTGTGGATGACCCGCCTATGAGATCACATACCACCACCTCTTGTTGGATTCTCGTAGCATGTAGTTAGCGAGATTGACGCGCCTCTCTGGAGGCATCGCTATATGCTCGAGGATCGTCATCATGGCTTCCATCCGGACTCTGCATCCTGAGGTCCTCATTCCACTATGAAGGTTGGAGGATGCTATTACTGGAAAACACGCGTCAAGTCTTCCATTGTCGAGGCAGGAGGCAGAGCTCCCTAGAAGGTCTGCATCATCAACAAAAAAACATCCCTAAACTGCAAATCGGCACCTGTAACTGGTATCACTGGTGGTTCCAGGGCTGGCACAACAGGAGGATCTGCAGGAAGTCCTTGATCGGCCATATCTGGTGTCTGATCACCGCCTGGAAACTGGCGTACAACCGGAGGAAATCTCGGTGCCATGACTCTGCATGTTCTATCATACAAATTAGATTAACATTAGCAAGGACTGGAAAACCAATGGCATAATAAGGAACAGGGAAAAGAAGGCATTCAAGTTATGAAAAACATGAATACATGAAATTTTGTTTCCCTACATGGCGTGTTACCTTATGTCATTAACATGGGCATGTACTTCCACCTAAACTGGTCGTGTAACACCCTAAATACACGACATGTTATCCTAACACACGTCGTGTACTTGAATCCTCTTCCCTTCCCGAGTCCTTCTACACGGTTAATCCACTTGGATCCACTAAGACAAAACTATACGACATGTTCTAGGAAGACACAATGTGTACTAAACATTCCTTACGTAACCCGTGTTGTTAGTGACATGTCCTAACACACATCTCACACTACACGACGTGTTCCAGATGGACACGGCATGTATGAGAATGGGTAACACCGACCCGTGTTGTTCATGACACGGCTGATTACATAGATCAGGCTACATGGCATGTAAACCTCAGAAACGGGGTGTATGAGAAATGTTAACACGACCTGTGTTGTTTGTGACACAGCTGGGGTACCTTTTTCATACAACACGACATGATAATCAAGTATATGGAATGTTCATACAAGATTTTTCACAACCCCGTGCCCCTGCTCGCATAGTCAGTGACACTGCTATAGACTACACATCGTGTATTCATGAAGTACACACCGTGTATTCTGGGTTTTTTCAGACAATAGCCTCAGAAACTTCTCAAGAGCCCATCAAAACAAAGAAAACCATCGTTAAGATGACAAATTATGATCCATGTGGTCCCATACTCACCGTGAATCAAATTTTGGAATATCATAAAAGTTACAAACAAAGTAAACAGGTCAATGATCCACCATATTCTGGTCCATGAGGGCCCAAAACACCTCAAGAACCAATGTTTTGCGTCCATCTAAGAAAATCACTATAAAAACAAAATCCCTATCAAACAACATGGATTCTATCAAACCATCTATCACAATAGCATTCATATTCTACATAACATCTATCAGAACACCATGAAATTGTTAATGCATCCTAGATGACATGGAAAGAATGAATGACATGTGATTTTTAGAAAGTCCCAATCTTATACAGGAGATTGAATACCCTCATCTCATTGGGTTGCGATAGAAATAGAACCTCAATAACAACAATGGTAGTAGCACAAATCATGTGAATTACCCAACGGTGAAATCAAATAAACTGTAAAATTGCAAACCAAAAAATTTGCAATAAACGAGGTAGTATGGAATTTCCTTGTACACGAGTTAGCTACTCCCGGGAACAACTTTTTACCAAGTACCTATTGCATCCTATCTCTATCTATAAGCTCCAAACAGGAAGTCAAGAGAAAATAAGCTTTACTCTGATACCACTTTGTAACGTTGCGGTTTCGGAATCCACCCAGAGGCACCTCGTACCCGGTTGGTCACATGGCCTCAAGCTCATTTCCCCAAATGCAAGAGGCCTCCAACTAGCAGTGAGGGAATTTGGTGTGATAATGGAGAATCTATGCCCTCATTGGTAGAGTAACACAACAGAAGATAAACAATCAAACAATAGCGGAAGCAGTAAATATCCAACAACAATAAACATCAGAAGACAGATAAATAAACAACTATAAAAATATATATATGATGTATGATTCATATGTCCCTAGGAAAGCGGCCAAACAAGTCAAAATATTGAATACAGTACTACACCAAAGTACAAAAGGAAACAGATAAACAACTCCTCAGTATCACAAGCCTCAACTTGGTTCCATGCTCTCCTGCTCCAATGCAATCAAGAAACTTATGTAGAATGGTGCTTGCCAATATCTATACCTATAACAACATAATATTTTTGGTCCCAATGTCATGAACCAAATATGGTGTGATAAAAAAATCCTAGCAAGAAACCACCGGAAGATATGTGCCTAATATTCAGTGAATATATGACAGGTAAAGGTGTAGAAATGGTAAACAGGGAAGTAATAAGCAGCAAACAATCCACAGTTTCTAGAATATAATTTAAAAATATTTAAGTAGCCACACAAGAAAGTAGAAAAATAAGGAAATTATCTGGGTAGTTCTCAAAACCTAACCCCTATGGTTCATCCTACAAGTACTAGATACCCTCTGGGAGGCACACGCAGTCTCACCCATCTGGTTCAGCTAAGGAATAGACTCTCTGGGGAAGCACTCACCGTCAATTCCCCCTATAGTCTCATATCGTACTAAAGGTGCTCTGGGTAATCAATCAACATCTCATTCTCCTTGTAGATCGCGTCGAGGAAATATAGACACTCTGAGGAAGTACTAAACGTCAATTCCTTCTATTGTCTTACATCGTATTAATAAGACAATCTAAAGAATACCTTGCGTCCATTATCTCTATGGTCTACTACACTAGGTTCCTGTAGCCCTGTCCAATGTCAGCATGTATCGCATTGAGTAATGGAAAAAGTAACCTCAATAACTACTTGGCAAGCATTCCACAGTATCTTAGCATGTAAGAACAACAATCACACCAACATACAACTAGGCATGTAACTGACAATAGCCTAATAGTTAGACTAGACCAACCGGTCATAAATAGGAAAACATGCATGTGAAAACATCCAAAGCATAGTAAAATGACCCTATTCACAAAAAATAACCTCTACTAAGGCATATAATAAAAGCAGAAAAACATCAAGGGAAAAAAGGAAACACGGAATACCATGTTCAAGGGTATTCGTGGAATTTACACAAATTCTCATAGACATTATACAAAAAGTCACAAACCACCTACCTTGACATTAGGAGATCGATTAATTTGAACATAGAAGCGTGATTCCCCTTGTAATAATGTATATCTATGAAAATGTCCAAAACATTCAACCCAATATAACATGAGAAAAAAGAGTAATTGGAAAACGAATCTCTAGGAGCAGGAAGAGGTTACCACTGCGATTTCAACGTGATTGATGTTGGTCTATTCAGTGAATAGTTGGAGGATCTGGGGCTCAGAGAAGATTCACGGACATACGATCTCTCCCATTAAAAGAATATCTAGAAGAAGATAGTTCTGAGGTTAAGACGTGACCCCATTACATTTATTGAAAAAAACAAATCACACGGTGTGTAGTTTTGGAGTACACGGCGTGTACTTATTGTTTCCATACTCCGCTTTAGGCGTCCTCCACATCACACCTACAAGGCCATGTGAATGTTCATGACACGGACAACACATGGCCTCGAGCAACATCAATGTACATGGAATGTACATATAATGTACACGTCGAGTACTTCTGAGAATTTCTAGATTTTCAACTTTTTCGAAAAAATGACCAGAAATGAATAACATACCTGAAAAGAAGTCTCGGGTTCTTACAACCAACTTATAACTTATCAGATAACAGGGAATACTATAGATCATGGGATGCCTCAACGAGTAGGATATTTTATGAATTCATGGAGTTCCATATATGATTTTCTTGGATTGTGATGGATGTTTCACTTCCTTGCTATGAAAGGGGTTGAAATAGGAATTCGGGACACAAATTTGGCTGAGAAATTCCTTCCATCCTTAGATAGATGGTCAGACATAGCGGATCATTCAAACCCTTGAGGATATATTTTGTGCTTACATCCAAGATTTCTTCCACCGGTTAGAGGATCACTTTCCTTTAGTGGATTTCGTATACAACAATAGTTATCACTCCACTATCAGTTTGACAACATTCGAGGAATTGTACGGTCGACCTTGCAGACAACCTCATTGATGGACTGACCCGAGGGAGTCATCCCTCATGGGACGAGAGATGGTACATGCTACCATGGAGAAGGCATAGATCATCCATGAGAAGATGAAGATGGCACAGAGTAGATAAAATTCTTATGATGATAGGACATGAATACCTTTGGAGTTCGAGCATGGTGACCGTGATTTTCTACGGGCCTCACCATGATAAGAATTGTGGAGATTTGTCCTTGGTGGTAAGTTATCTATGAGGTTCATCAGACCCTTTTAGGTCCTTAGTAGAGTTGGTGATGTGCCTTATCACTTATCACTTCCTCCTCTGTTGCACTCGGTGCATGACATTTTCCACATCTACTAGATGACAATATACATAAATTATACTTCGCACATCATTGACTATGGTAAGCTGGACATAGAAGATGGATAGATGTTTTTGGCGATTCCATTATATATTGATGATCAACAAGAGAGAATCTTTCATTGGTGGACAATACCTCAAGTGCATGTACGTTGGGATAGCCAGAATCTCGAAGATAACACATGGGATCAGGAGGCTCAGATTCATGCTCAGTACCCCCACTTTTTCCTTAGTTTATGTTGTGTCATTCGGGGATGCAACAACCTTAGGTGGGGAGAATGTAAAAACAATGAATTTTACATTTAATTTATTTAAATAATATGGGAATATTATGAGTCCACGGAAATTTATGGCGTGTGGTTATGAGGCACGATGTTCCCAGATTGAATTTATGAACTTTTTTTCAGGCACGTTTAGTAAACGCGTGATCAACATTTTGTAACTTTTGAACCGGTGATCAGAATTGAAACATGATGACATAGTAGTTTGAGGATGGAAGTTAGTATTTTCGTTTTTTGTGGGAGAATAAAAAATAAATAAATAACATTTTATTCTTTTTAAAACCTCTTTTTGGAATTGTGAAGGTGGGGGCCACAAAAGGGTGGTCGGGCAATTAAGGTTGGGCATTAAATGTCTAGTTACACAAATTATGTAACCACATCTATCTTAAATTGAAAGAGACCATTAAATATTAATTAATGAAATAACATGTTCATAAAGAGTTTTTATATTAACTCTCCTTGAACGAATTTGGGGTTGTTCCTCCATTGGAAAAAGGGACGGGAGGCCTTTAAAGGAATATCCTCCAAAAAAATGATCCTCCAATGAATAACCACTACTAATGAAGAATGAGGAAGATGCTCGAGCTCGGATCACAAGAATCTTGTGGAAACAACGAACGTCGACGTCACTACCAGCTTCATACTCCTCATGACACCTCCAATGGAGGATCGAGGTAGGGGGTGTGTTTTATGAATGTACTTCATACCTTCATGTATATTCCATCCTCTTGAAAATCTTCTTTCAATCAAACACCGAGGGTGCGGGATAGAAAAACATGGCCAAATCCATATGCATATATATTGTTAACGTGTTCTTCGTGGGCCATAATGATGGAAGATGCACAACATCGCCACCAAAATAGACTGCAAACCATCAACCACAGAGGAGAATGGTGGCGGCTGACAGTCGACCGGCTGTGTGGAACCAGGGCGGCATGTCAGCACTACCAGTAGCGAAGGAGGTCATGACCCATCAGCAGCGGCGATGGGAGGAAATCGTCTAGTATCCAGTCGGTTATGTGGAGGTCGTCTGACAGGCATCCACACCGTCAGTAAAGCAGGATATCATGGCCCGTCAGATGTGGTAGAGCAGGGTGGCGGCCGACACATTGGTCAGCCGTGTGGTGAAGCGGCAACACACATCTGCATCATCGGGTCAATGGAGCGAAACCTCTTGGACATGGTGGGGGTTAGAGGTCGGACATCATATGGAAAGTCGCATAAGGCCAGCGGTGCCGTCACGCCACTGGGAGGAGGACCGACTAGGAATCGAGCCGGTCGTGTCACACCTAGTGGGACACCTCCGGCAGGTTTCACATTCTAGCAGGGTGAACCAAAAGGTCCAAAAAACTATTCGGGTGTCCTGGAGGGAGCTCCTCCCCTCTTGGGAGTTATATAGGGAGGACCTCGCCAAGGCAGAGCCACTAGCTTTGAGGGACGCACCGCAGCGGGCTGCGCCCAGTGGGTCGCACCACATCATGTCACGCTCATTTTCCGTGCCCAACGTGGGCCATCCCATGATCATTGGACCCTGCCTCCCCCTTTGTGGGCTATGCCAAACCTCGTCCCAGCATGCTGGGGCCACTACGGCCCAGGTCGGGTTGGACTGGACCCAGGCCCATCTGGACCTAGATACGCCTTTTTTGAAATATCTTATGAACCCGACATCCTTTTGAAGAACCATCTATGGAAACGAGATCCTTGGACCGATACCTTCCATTCAGTATACTCCACATGAGTTTTGGATAATGTTTGAGTATAACTAGGTTAGATCGATGTTGAATCCAACTGGGCCCTCAGAACGGAAATGCTAATAACTTACAGACCGAATGTCTGACTGATGTACTGTATGTTGCATTGGGTCCCATATGACGTGAAGAACCTACGGGATTCTTCTTAGTGTGAAATAATTCTATTTGATGTATTTATAGATGGATTGAGATTTATAACCTCCTGAAATCAATGGTTCTTAGTGCGGTAACCCTATGGAAGTTTCACTTGAAGAATCATCAGATCTTGTGTGGGTCAGCTCTAAGTGATCCCGTGGGGGTTAACGTATACTAATCCTATGTGGGTTAGTTCTCAGTGATGTTGTGTGGTTAGAACATACCATTCCTTTTTGGGTCAGTGCTCAATGATACTATGTTGGTCAATGCATATCGATCCTATATGGGTCAGCGCTTAGTGATCTTGTGTGGGTCAGCGCATACCGATCCTATGTGGGTCATCTCGAGTTCCATTGTGGCTCATCATCAGATCTGGTGTGGGTCATAATCGATCCTATATGGATAAAAATTATAGATTTTTGACAATGTTATATGATCTAGGAATATAGCTAATCATATTTACTTCCGTACTTAAGTTATACATGGTGTGAGCAGAGTCCTTACCATTGTGGTGATACCTTTGTGGTATTCTTCTGTTTGGTGTTACCTATGATGTACATACCTTTGTGGTGTTACCTTTGTGCTATGCATTCCTTAGTGGAGTGGTTGATCTTTTGGATAAAGAGTTGGGCATTATGTTTCCTTGTGATAGAGATGGTTATACTTGATAACATAGGTATATGTATGGGAATATACCTATGTTGGGTTGACTGTTGTTTTCATGCTTGTGGTTTGTCCGTTGTGGATTCTGAGAGACTATAGGGGGTGCTGGGGTCCCTAATGAGTATCATTACACTCACACCTACTTGGGATACACCAGCATATTGCTAGGTCTTGTACAGAGGACAACCAATGCTGATCAGGGTCGAGGGTACCTGGACATGAGGCTACACAGAGGTGGACCCTAGACGAGGTGTACCATGTGGACAACCGTTCAAGTGTTATATATACCCTTTAGGATAGATCCTTGGGGTGTGTTGGACAGAGCTGTTTTTTAGTTTTACAAGAACATTATAGTTGGGTTTGTATTCTGGACCCTTTATTTACTGTACAAACTCTTTTTACTATACAGTTTTACATTGTGCTCATATCTTGCAGTGTGCTTGGTTGTGTGAGTTTACATATTTTAAAGGTAATGCCTTCCTGGTTTTAGCGATATGCCTTTCAGGTGAAAGTCGCCAGCCCCGACCAATGGAAGGCGGGCTTGGGGTAGTAACAAAAAGGGCCTCGGGGGACGGGTCATGAAAATATATAAATTCAATGATAAAAAATTATTTCTATAACAACATTATTTACATGATTATGTGTATTTCTTATTAGTTTAAATTTTCATACCGTTATAAATTTTATTTGATAAATTTAATATAATATTTGAAATTATATGTTTCAAATTTGTTATCAAGGACAATCATAAATGTTTTCAATTATTTAATTAACAAGGTAAATGTATGATTAATTAAAATAATAAAGCTAATGAAATTCATAACTCTTAGTTTTTTCAAAATAAGGGGTGATTGTGATGAGTTTCAAACTTAAATCATCATCGAATCCAATTTTACCCATTTTTTGGCATTGCTCACAAGAAATGTGGTCTTATATTATTCAAAATGTAATGTTTACTCTATAAAATACCATTTCCTACAGTTTTAAAAGGTGAATATATTCTTCAATTCAAGACCCTACATTTAATAGAATTTATCCATGATAAACTCTTTTATTCTACAACAATAATCAAATAAAATTCATAGATTATTTTTTCACCATTAGTTAAAATAAGTCTTTTACTCCCACAGTGATATCTAAGGAAACTTAAACATCTATGATTTGAGTTTTAAAAATTTGTTTGTTTTTCTTCATTGTTATATTCATTCAAATTTATTCAATACAAAACAATATAATGACATTAGAATCATTTATATGCTTAAATTACATTATATTAATTTTATTATCATTTTTATTAAAATACCCCCATCAATTAAAAAACTATTGTTGGTGTATTGTGAGGAGTACCACCTAAATGACATAAGGATTTTAGTTTTTCTCCACCTCCATACAATGATGGATATAAGTATATAACTAATTCTTGAATATTATTTTTATGATATAATTGATTTATTAAAAAAATTATGATCCTTTTAATGATATTGTAAAAACATTATCCTTGTCTATCTATTAATTTAAAAATCATATTGTATAATATTTTAATATCCATTTAATCTTCGTATAATTACAATAAATTCTGATATATAAATTTGATAATAAATATATGATCTAATTATGAATTTGGTATAATTATATTTCAACAAAACCACCACATAATAGTTTATTAAATCTTTGTATATACATGTTTAGGTTTGTTTAACCACTTATGTGGACAATAATATAATATATTTTCATGAAGGGCTATGGGGACATAATAACTTGTACATTATGAATTAAATTTTTAAATAAGTATTTCATTGAGACATTTTTGATAATATGCACCTAATTTCATTTATTTTATATATATAGAATATTTGAGATATTATATCATGATATATATTTTAAATATGTTATTTGATGTTAATTTACATGTACAATATTTTAAAGGGTCTTGATTGAAATTTTTCAACTGCCATAAGGATTACATTGGTATTAATTATCATTTAATGAAATATATTAAATTTTGTCCACCAGGATTCCATTGTATAATCTATTTACTACCCATGGATTTATTTTAAAAATATTCCATGTATTTCATTATATTTTATAGAATAATAATTTTCCATTATTCATTTCAATATGTCTCTACTTGTTTCCCTATTATTGAGGATTTTATCGTAACTAAATTTTTTCCATTTAGGTTTGGTCATTCATTGATTATATTTAACACATAGTTAGTAAATTATGATAATTAATTATGTTATATGATATTATATCATTTTTAAAGGATATATATTACTCCCATAGAAACACATTGATTAATATTCCTCGCCAATTTAATTATGTTATTTTTTGAAATCATCATCCATTATCCTATGGATGAATTAAGATCATGTTATTCTAGTTATCACACAATCATATACTAATTCCTCAGTAAGGTTTTAACAAAAAAAATTAACATCAATCATATTTTATACTGCTAACCTAAATATTATTTTAATCTATTCTCATGGGTAATATTATGGGTTTTCTGTACATTTGTATTCTAATGCACACAATTATTAGTATGTTAACTATGTATTATTTGACCATCCAAAATCATTCCAATATGGTTTTTTATCACACATTCCATCTTAATAAATTCGGAAGATGTATTGGTTTTTCATATATTTTTATTCCAATAATAATTATAATTATTTTTTATTTTATAATGATTTAATACCCTACATCTTTCTATGATTAGGTTTTTATAATGATATTGTTTTTTATCAAAGGGAAAGTTATTGTAATTACTGATTATTATTCAATGCTAATATAAGATAATTATGTAAATGATTTTTTTCTACTCATTATACAAATACCAATGATTTTATGTAGTAATCAGATACTCAATGAATGGTATGAAATATGTTAATGAATTAATTTTGATTGAATTAGACATAATCATGATTCTGTTGGAACAAAAAAATTTAAAGCACCTCGACAAATTGATATGTATCATTAGAAAAATAATGTTTGAGTATTTTGCGTATGCCTACCCAATTCAACAAGATATCTTGACTAATTTCTATAATACATGTAATGTTTCATTTCATAATTCATTTATAGTATTATTATGATGTGCGACATATTCCATTCAATTATTATGATATTAGAATTAATGATATCAATATTTTTCATTAATTTCATTCAAAAAAAATGATATCAGTTTCATGTTCATTATGTATTAATTTTTTTCCCTATTATTCCATTGTATTGAATACATTTTTCTTTATTGACTGATTTAGTTAAATTTTTTACTTAATATGTGTTTTAGTTTTCCCCATTATTAGGTTTCCATTCAAAATGTTATAAGGAAATGTAGAAAATGTAATATGTTTTGAAAGATAATATTTATTAATGAATTTATGGGATATATTTAAGACATGTTATGGATTGATTAGTTTCATATATAATAAAAAATTTTCTTCTTTTATACAATGATAATAGGACATTGTATCAATTTTCCCCGTAATTATATAATTCATAAAACATGAAATGATCGTTTATAAGTATTGCATGTATCAATCATTATTGACCATGTAAATATGGATTTTCATATATAGGATTTTATAGAAGATTTAAAATCTTGTATTTAAATCATGTGTCTATGAGAATATGATCTTGAAGTGTGGGTATATGGTGTTACAATTGGTATCAATGGTTTATTTCAGTTAAATTTTATGATAAAGATGTTTGTTGGGGATCATTTATATAATCATAAGTTATGGTTGATAAAAAGATATATGTTATAGATAAATATTATGAATAATATATTATATAATTCATTGGTAATAATAAATTTTGTTATTTTTTTATTAATATGAAAAATATTTATTGAAAACCCAATTAACAATTATACATATTATATGACATCCTGATTATTTAGAAATGTTGTGATTATGTGGTTTTCCTAAAAATTCATCCCTATGTTAATTTTGGATTGGCATTGGTTGAATAAATTCTAGTACATGTTGTGTTTTAATAATTTTAGGATGAAAATATAGTGTAATAATTTGGGACATCTTAAGGGTAAATTTTACTATAGTAACTTATGATAATTATCTTATATTGATCTTTTCTCATGTTAAATCTAATTTTTTTAGAAATTAATAAATTATATTGGAACAAAATTAATAATGAAATCTATGGAAAATGATGAAACACTAATAATGAAATACTAAATGGGATAAATGATGGAGTCAGAACCTTTTAATTACAACAGTCCATATATCTTGAATTTTGATTGGCCACTTGAAAATAGTCAATGTTAAAAAAGTGACTAATGAAAGGAAATATATAGTCTCATGAAATATTAAAATTTAAGAATAATTATGGATAAAAACGATTCAATTTAATATATGTCCAAAATACTGGGTAAAAAACTGAAGAATATTTTTTATAGGGTTAGGTCAATGAATGAAGTGTGGAGAAAAAGGGAGTCACATTCACAAGTATAAGGGAATGATAGAATATACAAAAAAAATGTTATTTCAGTTGAAATATTGTAATCCATTAATAAAATTAGTGACTAAATATATATAACATTGATTGAAATAGTCACACACTACCAGGTGAATAATAAAATTACTGTGTGACAATTAATACGGAACCTGATAGTTATTTTTCACACTAGATTTTCTAGTATCCCTTTTCACATATGTTTTCCCCATCTATTGAATACTAGGTTATACAAATTCAGATGTGTTGTTATTATCATATAAATAATATTCATTATTTTTGGGATTTTATTAATTATGGGTCGTGATTTTCATTCCATAGTATAATTATATGTGAAACTAGTTATATATGTGATTTCACTATAAAATGAATATATTAACATTTCAAATAGATAATAATCATTACATAACTTAAATAAAATGATAACAATACATTGGTGTTTTTATTTATTGTGTTTTACCTATATGAATTAATATGGGTAATATTAAGCTAATACTATATATTTATAGGGGAGAATGAATCACCCTAAAATAATGACATTAATTGAACACTAAATAAGACAATGTGTTTTTAGCTTACTGCACATGCGACACCAAACCTCAATAAAACTATAATATATTTAAAAAGTATAAATTTTATGTATGACTGTTAAATATTATATTATTAGTTAGTAAGAATGAATACGTTTTTACACTTTATCAAATATATATATTAATAGATTTACAACTTATTTTAATCTGTATTAAATTTAAAAAATTTAACAAAAATAAATAATTTAAATAAATTAAATCAATTTTTTGAAAGAGATTTATCTTATTATCTATTTTCATGTCATATGAATTTATATTTCATGAAACAAAAGATTGGTGATAATTTTTATTTTTTAATATATAGTGTAAAAATTATAATTCAATTGGAAAATTATGTGAAATCGGGATAATAACATAAAATATTGGGAAACATCATTTTCGAATTAAATGGGGTTTTAAAATTTATTTTATGATTTAATAAAATTGATTTTACATGTTTTTTAATTTAAAATTTTATAAAATTAATCTCAATATTGAATTAATGATACAAAAATTAAAATTTTTATGATTGTTTTAGCCTTCTCTTAAATTCTCAGTTGTTAGTAAACAACATTGTTTTGATGAAAAATTTAATTTGAATGAATTATATATTATATAAGAATGAACAATAAATTTATAAAACCTTATACATAATAATAAATTAATTATATAACTATATGTATTATATTATAAATTTTATTTTAACTTATCAAATGCTCTGGAAATCATTTTCATATATATTTAAAATTTTACATTAATAAAAAACAGTTATTGGTGTTTACATTGATTTGATTATATTAAAGGGTGATCCCATTTTCACATTCCATAAAAGCCTAATATTACTTAATTGGTTTTTAATAAATAAATTTATTTTAGTAAAATAATTATTCAACATAATTTTTATTTATATATGTATATATAAAGTGTAATAATTTTTTTCTTTGGAAAATGTTTTTACACAAAATGAATATTTATTATAAAAGTAATTAATCATACCATTAGAAATTTTTTGATCAAATTATTTTCAAATTATCAATTATAGTTAACTTATTAGGGTAAATGTAAAAATTTATCTTTGTCATTAAAAATAATTATAATGAATTAAAAGTTAATTACATAAGTAATATAAATTTGGGTAAAATGAAAAAAAGTTAAAACAAAAATCCAAAATACACTCCATATTTTTACAAAAATACTTGGATGATAGGTGTTTCAACACACAATAATTTTCATCTCATATTTTATCAAATTTGTGGTCTTTATAAATTGAATAATATTTGAAAATGTAACAGTTAGTCCAAAAACCATACTTCCTTTCACATATAAAATTAAAATATCTTCACCAAATCCAAACTCACCATTCAACAAAATTTATCCTTAAAATACTGTGATTTTAATCCTCATAAAACCTTCTCCAACATTTTGGAGGTATAAGTCAGCATTAGTTGAAAAAGGCCTTCATTTTTAAGGATTCTTCCATGGAAAATTCATGTTCTCTACATGGGAATTATTAACTACATAAATTTACACTTTATCATGTTATTTGAAATTTACTATATACATACTAATATAGTGACATAATTATAATTTATATACTTAATTTTCAATTAATAAAAGTATTATGTGTCCAAAAATCAGCATTTTATTATTGTTGGAAGAAAAAAATACCAACGGATCACCCATGAATTAGGGGAAGAGATGATAAAGGATAATGAAATCGTCTTTAAAAAATTCTTCTAGTCATTAGGTAAGGACCCTAAATCATTATATAGAATCCAATAATTACATGGATTTACTTTTTTGGAGAGAACATAAAATGAAAATTCACATCTGTCTTGATGTGAGTAACTTATATCCCATGATTGATATAAATCTTACACCTCGTGATAAAATAGATAATATCATAGGGTGTTCATCCCTTACCTTCAAGGGACCCAACCAAATACATGGAATCTGACTCCACATCAACAATATTAATTCTATTGAACCTATAATAAGAAATATTGTTAACAATTTATCATTCTTCCTCACAGGTATAATACCCTTATCTAATAAATGTATTGAATTTAATGATTAGAAAACCCATGTTTTCCCTAACTAGAACACCCCTTTCATTTATCCATATTTAAAAAATCCATCAATGTTCAGTTTCATACCTTTTCTTGGTGGCTTCAACATATCTCATGTATGAATCCCTTCATCTTGGTAATTTGTGTCAACACAATGTCATAGCATTAAACCAATTATCTTACAAGAAGAGAACCATCCTTTTATGGGGGCACCCTATTCATAGAGAATTATCTTAACCATGGTCTATAGATAAGTAAATGATACCATACCGTCATCTCTTGCCCTATTTCAGGCATCCCACGGGGACTATCAAACCATCTACGAGGCCACATCAATTTTCTTCTACTCAACTACATAAAGTCAAACTAGGAGGAAGAAGTACATGAATGACTCTTAAATAGTATCCCTGAGGTAATTTATTCTCAAGAAATACCTCATAATGTCCCACATACCTTTTTCCCATTCTCCATTAGTAATGGCTTGTGGCATAATTTATTTTTGCTTGAAGGTGTAAAATGGAATTTGGAATATAGAATCATTCCATCCATCTTGTTATTTTCTTTAGTATAAGGGGAAAATTTCCTTTTTTACTAAACTATAAAATTATATATTCATAGGTGTTCATTGGAACATACATTGGATTATCATAAATATGATATGCTACTGTGGGGCACCATGTTTCTGAAATCCTGAACATCAAAGATCCATAAATTGTATCTTGAAAAAAATTAACATATCTACCTCCTTAAAAAAAAAATTTTTTCATAAACTATCCTCTATTCATATTTCATAATTTTTTTTTAAAATATAGTAATTTATTTCCCCATATGAATGTTATTTTTATAACTATAAATTAATGGAAGAACAAGTTTCCCTAATGCAGATCATATTCTAAATGTATACATCCCCATGGCCAATGTCCAACTAATTTTTTTCGTTAAACTACTCCAAATGAGTCATCATGTAGTATGAAATCATAGTCCATTTACCATTTCATATTGGAAAATTTTCCTTGTCATATCTTATCTAGACCTCATGAACCTCACCTATAAAGAGTAACCTTTGATTATATAACATGAAGTTATCTCTTTAATTTTTTGATTGATTTCAGATACACTATGGAGACCAATTCCACTTCGTAAATGGGATTTGAAATGTATTTATAAGTCACTCAGTGGCATCATCCACTCTAGGTTTTATCCCACATGAATGTTGACATAATATTCCATATTTTAGTAATGGTTACATTTGGAGGTTTGAATGAAGAAATAAAATTAATTAGAATATATTTTAGGGAATTTTTTGTCAATGCTATTACTTTTAGAGACCATTTCCTTTTAAACATATCATCATAAGATTTTAAGCATAATTAAACATCAAAATAGAAGTTACTTATTATAAATTATATTTTGTTGAGGTTAGGTTAATAATTAAACATCATAAATCCTAAATAAAAACATATTGTATTTTATAATGATAATGAGATACTAATTAATTTTATCCATTATATCAGAATAATATAACATATGGAATTAATGAATAAAAGGAACGACCTATATATCAGAGTATAGGAATAAGAATAGGAATAAAACATAGAGAATGGTTTATAAGATAAAACATGTGGACATAAAGGCATGGAACATTAATAAACATCAATAAAAATAATATTTATAACATCATATCCAAAAACAACAATATCATAGGAATCTGGAGACATCATATAACATGACATTAACATGTGTCATGTATGGATTCCATGACATGGCGGACACAGTCACCAAAACGAATTTGGTTACAACATTATCCCAACAAGACTTCATAGGAAACTAATAATGACCTGATGAATTAGGGTAATATGTAGGAACACCCATTACAAAAGTTTCATGAATATTTTCTAGAAATGAATAATCAATCATAAAGAATAAATCATATACACAAAGGTTACCGAGGGAATGAATTGTGTACCATTATCTTGTCAAAAGGAATAAAAAATTATATATCATAAATGATTCCAAGGAAGAATTGATTTAATATATAAATGGATAGAAATAAGATCAGGTAGTTATATATCTTGATAATTTATGACTTATATAAGTGAAAACAAGTAAATATAGTTTTTAATAAACATTAGATCTAAAAAAATTATTGTTGTTTATGAAAAATATTAAAAATTCCTTAAAGTGGGTACTGAATATTTTTTGTGAAAACCATAAAGGAACCATTATAGTTTTTATGGTAAAAAGAGTTATTTTAAAAAAATATTGGGGGCTTAAAACTGTTAAGGATGGTATTAAAAAATCGGTAAAAAGATGGGATGTTCCCTCTAATCGGGGTTGCATATCTTGAATAATTAAGATGTGATCCTTTATAAACCATTTATTTCCCAATAAATAAACGATGGTTTGATATAGATACAATATTTTATAACATATAAGAATAATTTATGTGTACTTAAAAATAAATAACCATTTCATTAGCGGTAAATAGAAAGAAATTGTAACTCAATGGGAAATAGAGGTTTGGTAGAATCCCTTACCTTATATCTGAATTTTTTTCCCATCATCTTAATGTATTAGTTAATAACATTAAATCCTTTAATTATTTAATTTATAACATTTTATGAATTTATTTATTTTTATATAATTTCTATGTTCAATTTTTTTCCTTTAGATGCATTATAAGACATAATTTCATCATTTGGGAGTGTTCATTTCCTTGGTTTTCATGACAGCTTTACTTGTTTACTTGTAGAAAAAGTCATGTAATGTTGGGGTATTTATCCACAATTGGAATTATATGTTATTAGTTATATTTAAAAATTCCAATTATACTTATATATTGTTTTTATATGACATGATGATGAATCATTAGATAGATAGTAAAAGATAATTGTTTGGGTTGATTTTGGTGGTTTCAAGCCATAACAAACCCGTTTTGTTTTATTATTTATTATTACATTAATTTGTCTACTTCATAATATATAAAATGTTATAACAAAAATATTACATAATTTTTCTACCATTCTAATTTTGAAGACCATCATTTCTGGCAGTAATTGAAAATAATAACTTTTCATAATTGGGTGTTATAAATTAACACCTCAAAGACAACATTTTCTATATTAGAAGAAAATATAGATGAGAAGAGGAATGATTATAGGTTATTCAATTGAAAAAAATAAAATTATAGTATAATCTTGATATAGTAGTTATAAACCAATTTTTACCAGGGTAGGTGACGAGAGATTAAGAAAATAAAAGAACATGAATATAAATTAAATGTAAAAAGAGGTTTTTCCCTTTTGAATTCATACCCCTTTAGAGCCTCCATAGGGAAAATGTTTTCATATATTGATGATACCAATGGATCTCAAACGTGGGTGAGGGTATTGGGAAGTTATTTGATTAAAATTTTAATAAGTCTATTTTCTTGAGAGGAGTGAGTAGAAGAGGCGATGGGGGTTGGTATTTATATTGGAAGAGATGGTTGTTTGTCATTATTTTATTCATTAGTTTTTATTTTTTCCCCAAGATTAGAAAAAATGATGATTCCATTACTGAATAAATTAAATAGGGAATTATAATTCTATATTATGGGGCTTACATTAGAGATAACTATTGTAATGGTGAATTAACTTATAATTTTTATATACTAAAAATTACTATATTTAACTATTCAGCAAAAGTTAAAAAATTTCATAAAAATACCAAAACATCACACATACATTATTTTCAATCTATAGAATTCAAAACTAGAGTAAATTTTAGGAAAATAATTTTAATTTATTTTATAAATTCAATAATTATTAAAATCAGCATTTATATTTAAAATACTGATTTATGAAATGTATCTGATTCTTTAACACATTGAAAAATTAACTACATTCTCATAAAATTATAAAAAAATATAATATAACAATATATTATTTTTTGAATAATTTAAATGTAAATTGATTTTATATTAAATTATTTACTTTATATTAAAATTTTAATTAAATATGTATGACAAGAAAAAATACCAACATTAATTAATAAATATTAAACAATTTATTTGCATATACCAAGATATAATTATGTAATATTTTGATTTATAATATGCATATATTTTATTTATAGTTTCCTCTGTGAGGTTTCTATTATATTGGTCGGTTTACTATTCATAATTGTTATATTACTATTCTAGTGTTCGTGTTACTATTTAATTTTTATATTGTCTTTAACATAGAGGAATACATACTATTTCATTGATTATTATTTTATAATGTTTTTATTGTGTTCCTAATTTGATTTTATGTAATTTATACTCTGACATAATTATCAAAATGGAATTTCAATTGATTTTATTTTAGGAGATACATTCTTCAATTTAAGGAAATAAATTTATTTTTAAAGTTGATAATTATTCCTATAATATGCTTGATGATACCATCAATCAAGAACAACATGATTATACCATTGGAAATTGGTAGTCCAAGGTAATTCACAAGGAGTTTCTTATTTTGGAAGTTGAGTTAGCCTTTAATTCTATTGCTTCAACTTCAAAAATATTTATCTCAACAGAATATGATACAATATCTATAGTTAAACTACTATCTACTACACTTTCCATTCATGAAAATGATTTTTATGAGTTATCTAATTGATATTTTACTTTCATTAAAAAATAATAGAATGTCATTGAAGAACATTAGGTGGGACACCATGCCATCTCCAAATCTATTTCTAAATAATATAATTCTTCCCTATTAATCATCCTTTTAATGATTCATGATAGAACCTACAATTCCAAGATAAAAAGTCTAGAATACCAAGGTTACCATTTCTTATCACCTCGAACCAATTTGGAAAATTGGATACCCCCTCCCACAAGGTTGATGTAAATCCATGGGGATGCGTAAATTACAAAACCCGTATCAGAAAACAACTCATAGAATATAATATTTCTCATAAACCCTAATTAGGAATCATTATTCTAATGTGTTATATTACTTTTCCATAAAAACCTTTATCATAACACTTGACCCGAGTGATTTATTATTCCAGTGTTATACCATTTTTCATTATATACCAATATCTCAATTAGTAAATCTACCCTATACAAAACAATCTCTCTCTAGAGATATAATTATAGGGATGAATAAGAGAATTATTTTTTGATCAATTTAGCTATAAATTTGTAAGAAACACTGCACAAAAAATTTACATTTGCTGGTTCAAGGCAGTAGGATCATTATATGTTTGAATAAAAATAACCATGGAATAAAACACAACTCTATTCATCTCACTACCTCTAAATAAATACATCATTTACTCTTACACTTGATATTTTATGATATTCCCTCCAACTAAATAATAGTCTCATACGAATCCATTAGGTCTGATTGTGGTTTATGGTTCCATCCCAGAAACTACACCATTAATTTCATTATCTCCGTGAATGGAAATGAGAACCACATTATCTCAATCCCCAATAACTATCAGGAAAAACATAGAAAGAAGACATCTTCTAAATTTTCTCTTTTTATAAACATTTCATTCAATTTGACATTACAAATTATTCTCAATATTCTCTTGGTCTATATTCACTAAAACAACCACATCCAATCTTAATGAATTTTTCTATAGTATAAGGTTGATTATTTGTTCCGCATGATTCTCTTTAAAAAATTCTTTGATGTATAATATATTTTTATCTCCCTCCTTGAGATAAATGTATTGATAATTTTATCTACCAATCCATTCTATAATGATGAGTTTAAAACACAATATATTTTTCTTCTTGAAACAAAAAACAAAACAAATTCATCATTGTAGTAATATTGAATACTATCTTCCAGTCTTTTAATGTCCCCTTGTATTTCATCATTGAAAATACATCCTTCATTATTATCACTTCCCACACATGTTTGTCATTTTTAAGATGATTCTACCGACTCACCACCCCCACATAGACCCTACTTCTAGTTTCTACCAAGAAATCCTAACAAACTAAAAAACCCATCCACATTATTATAGTTGATTTAATAAAAGAATAATTTTATACTATATCATCCTTCTTCCTAATAACCAAAATCAGGGCATGATAAAAAATAAATCTAATTAAAATGGTGACTGATTCTTTTATTATGTATTCTATTCTATGGATGTTGGTTAATCACTAGCTGAGCCTGAATCATGTTGTTTTACCCGCATCTGATTTTTGCATCGTGTAAATTTCTTCTCTATGAAGAAAATATATATGACCCCTATGTAGCCATAAAATAATTAAAATAGTTCATATATTTTATAGATAAGAGATCCAATACTCAATTAAATTTATGTTCTACAAAGGTGTTGATGTCTTATTCTATAAAAATGGTGAATAACATAATTGAAACATGGAGACATTATTCAGAAAATCAACTCTATCAGAAACCTCACACATCACAAAAAATATTTGACAAATAACTTGATTTATCATATTTTAATTTTAATTGTGCATTTATAGGTGTAAAGTTCCACATATTAAACAGAAATATGTTATTTATATTACATTCTTTTCTCTGACTTTCATGGATTTGCATGCATGAAATTTTATTAAACCATTTTCTAGGAAAAGGATGTTATTTTTTCAATACCCTATTTTAGTTATAGTATAATGTCAATAATGATGTGAATCTGAACATACATTGAAATAATAATTTCCATATCAATATGTGCCTCTTAAATATGACCATTCCAAAAAGACAATAGAATCATTTAATGAAGGATGGAGTGACAATTTGACCTATACCAAATGATTTCACTAATGAGTAAATGGTCAACAATTCAATTGATTTAGACCTATTAAGGTGACCAAAATCCATCTATAATGATACACCATTTTCACTTTGCACCACAATTATCTTATAGTGACACACTATTTTGGAACATCTTCCACATACTCAAGAACCGTGAAGCTATTCGATGACAAAACCATATGGTGATCAGACTCTGGATGATACCACATATAAAAAGGAAATAAAAATCGAATCCTATATGTATTTATCCAGGATTATTGAATATCCACCTGAATATACATTGGGAGAACATGATTCAATATTTAATCCTTCTTAATGATCAATCATTTTAACTGAGGGTCGAGGATACCATGAAGATTAGTTGACGAGGTATGAGATGCTTTAGTCAATCTAGAATCCGAAAAAATGGGAAAGAAATTATAGAAACATTTTGAAACCATACTGTAAATCATATATGTGAAAGGAGACATATGTGGTGAAGAAGTGAGAAGGTACTAAATTATTGGTGTGTGGAGAACCTTCACCACTTTTGAACTTACTTCCATAATAATAAAAAAACCATTTATCTAATCAGAGGATCTAAACCCATAGGGTTGATGACCCCACCTATGAGAAACCATCCAAATAAACATCCTAGAGTGTCTCAACATAATAAGATAATGGAAAAAAATTAGACTACACACAAATTATCCACATTTAATATGAACAAAAAAAATATGTATAAATCTAACGAATGACCTTGATGACCAAGAGGAATGAAAAAATGGGTAATGATATGAAAAAAATGATTTAACCATACAAGGAATGATATAATGATGGAATTAAAAGATATATATTAATTGTATGATATCGTTAATGTTTTTATATTCCAAAATTATGAACATATTAATTATATTATCAAAAATCATCATTAATATGTTTTTTCAAAATAAGTGTACTATGAGGATTATCATTTAATTAGATCTGGTGTTAATTTCATATCCATTACATATCCATACATATGTATTTAAAATTATTAAATATCAATAAAAAACTATATATGATCTTATTCTTATTTTTGTATTATCGTACTTCATTAAAAACAACTCCTAATCATCCACTAAATCAGGGTATCTTCATATTTTGGTCTATTTAACAACCTAATTTTCAATACCGTGAATGTGTGTCATGAATGAAAATGGTAACATAATTACAAAAATAGTAGGAAATTAATGTGTAAATAATTATTTACTTAGTTTGGTAAAGTTATATTAATATTTGATTCATTAATTAATAAAGCACATTTTGATCATCAAGAATCACTAAAACATGCTTCTTATTTAATTCATAATTATAGATAAAGACATATAATCTTGAATGGAATATAAAAAAATTATAAATTATAAATAATACCTTAATATTTGTTTAATTATATTTTAATTAATATATTTTTTAATAATTAACATATACACCGCTATTATGAAATAAGGGAAAACAATCAGATATTCAAGCACCCTATTTGTAAAATCATAAAAATTTATATAGAGAATGAATATTTATAAAGTGTATAAATAAAAATATATATAATTAATGGTGTAAAATAATTTGAGAAATATATATATATATATGTTTTTGGAAAATTATTTTAATGTATTTTCATAGAAATAAACAAAAGTTGTATGTGTTTCTGTCTGAAATTCATCTCCAATATACATGTCTATGAATTTACAAAAAAAAATAGTTTATATACCATATATTTGAGATATGATATAGAGATTTATATTTTGGTAAAATAATATAAGGATTTATTATAAACTAACTCATTTAACAGGTCTTGATATGAAAATTTATAATTCTATAAATGTTTTCTGGGCCTCAATAGTAAATCAAAGAGAAATAATACATTTTTTGGATCGTGATTCCACTGTGTGATATACATAATAAACATTGTTGTTTTTCATCATACTAAATATATGTTATTTTATTTTATTTGTAAATTACATTCCATTATTTATGGGGATAAATATTATGTTGTTTCCTTGGTAGTGAGGATTATCTTTCAGTCAATTGTTTTCATTTAGTTATGATCATTATTTACACGTATTTCATATAACATGGATAAATTATTACCATTTATATTATTATTGGTTAATTGATTATGTTTTGGGATATAAATTCTTACCATTTATAGATTTTATTAACATTTATCACATCAGGGGTTATTATCTTTTGGAAAAAATCCACATTCTTTCATTGGATGTCATATGATCAAGTTATTATTGTATTAAAATAACCAAATACAAATTTATATATACTATGTGATCTAAAATTTTACATCATTTTTTTTATTATGTTAATCATGAATTTCTGTTGATCTATAAACGTGGGGAAATGTATTGGTGTTCCGTATATAGTAATCCCAAAATGAATGACCACTAATAATTTGACAATGTTTTTCATGAACATCCAACATACATTTTAGATTTGTAGTGAACTTGTATACCAATTAATTACATGGTTAAAAGTGTTGTATTCCATATATTTTTATTCCAATTTATATGGTTATTAAAAATATGATAGTTCAATGATTTAGACACCAAAGTACTTTCCTGGATGGATAGTCTTCATGTTATACCGTTTATTGAAATACATAAATTTATTGGAATTACAAATAATTATTAAAAATACATAGAAATTTATAATCTATTTCATTTTCTTCCAATGTATATGCACACCATTGTTTTATATATTAGTAGTTTCCTCATTTACTATTATTAATAGTTTGGATGAATATTATGGAAAATGAATTACATATAATTAGTTGTTATGTGGGTCCTATAATTATATGTTCCCCATATATATTGAAATGATTCATCTGAAAAAATAGTTTTGTGTATTTTTTGTTTTCCTAACCAATTCGAAAATAGGTACTGACTATGATCTAAAAAGAAAATAATTTTTCTCGGTACAAGGATGTGATATTAAGATATTAATTTCTAAAATTATACATTCCATTATAATATTATTAGTATTATGGATATCGATGTTTTCGATTTTGGTCATGGATATAACATGATCTAATTTTCGTGTTTATTATGTATTTATTTTTTGGATGTATACATTTCATAATATTAATGCCATTTTTATTCCATGATTTCTTTATATATATATATTTCCCATATTAAGAATTTCAGATAAAAAATTTCTTATTTTTTCAATCCCAAATTTAATAAAAAGTATTATAATTTACCTATTTATAAAGATTTCCAATGTGAATGACATTATGAGAGATGTTTAAGTCTCATTATTCCTTAATTATTTTTATATTAAATGAAGAAATTTATATTTGATAAAGGTTACATGGGAATTTCAAATTAATTTTCTTTCCAAACACTCTTTATATATAAACATTAAATGATCCTTTATATATAATTGTTGAGAAAATAATTATTTATTTTTAAATTAGGGATGGTTATATCAATTATTTTATAGAAACTATCAATAAATGTATGTATATTATGTTTCTATGAGAACTAGATTCAGAAGTTCATGTTTAGGGAATCACATATTGGTATGTATAATCATATAATAATTATAATTAGAATATGTAATTTATTAACTATAATCATTTTTTCTTATTTTAGTTTCTAATTTAAAATTTCCCATGAATAAGACATTATAATATGGTATTCCTTTGAATAATTAAATGTGTGTGATGCCCCTCAGAATATAAAAATGGATCATCATATCCCAAATTAATCAATGTTCTCCATCACAATATATTTTTCAATACCTACCCTATTATCTCATAAAAAACTCTAAAAACATCCAATATGTTCTAGTTTCTGAAAAATAAAAATCTAATAAAACATAAGGAGCAATCTAAATAAGGATTCCCATGGAAGAGGTATATATCTTAACAGTTTATTTTCATGTTTTTCTTCTTCATCTTACTTAAAAAAAATTATTATTCATGTATAATTAATAAGAATAATATCTTACATAACATAAAATGTTTTTATGATTATGGTATAACCTTTATTGAAATTTTTTCTACCCTATAGGATATATAATAATTATATATGTGTTCATGTAGAAAACTACCTCCATGAAGCAATGTGTCTCCATTTTATTGAAAACAATATTTGGATTGTAAGAATTACATAAACATTAATGTTTATGATAATTATGAAATAATTAATCTTAATTATTGATTATATATTACTTACCTATTTACCTTAATGTGTATTTTATAATGTTAATATTGCCACGGATATGTGTGGACTACCGCATTTACAAATCCATACAATTTACTTTTTATCTCCACATCATATGGATGGACATAAATATGTATTTATCGAATAAATGATAATTTTATAACATAATTATTATTAATTAAAAAGTAAATTATTAACTCCCATAGTTCAATTAAAAAAATTAAAATAATGAAAACATTTTTCATGTGTATTAACGGATTACTGTCTCTAAGAAAAAAATATTGAATATTTTTCTATACCTCCATATGTGGTTGGATTTAAAAGTGTATATAACATATAAATATAATAATTATATTATTTTAATTATTAAGGAGTCAATTTTAATTTAATCCCTTTGACCATGGTCCATACACTGATGATATTTTGAGTTTATAATTGATCATCCACAAAAGAATCTATGCAAACATAACATATTTCAGAACTAAAAAACATAAAAAAAATGGAATTAATTGAATATAAAAAATATAAAAAATAACAAATTTAATAAAAAATCAATAAAATAAATGTTATTTTTTTACCTAGGTGGGTAGAAATATTAATGATAGGATTCATGACTTGAGTTATGATATTTTTTCTTTAATGAATTTTTTTATCATTTATAAATATTTCTCATCTATATCCATGATCATTTTAATATTATTTTTCTTTCTTATGTAAATGTTTTAAAGGAAATTTTCAACTATATTTTAATCTATATAGAATGGATTAGAATGAAAATTTTCTAATGATTTTTTGGGTTATTTTTTACGATTTATATAAGAGAATCATAATATTATTTAAACATATTAATTTTGAAATGCCTTTCTGACCATTATATTATTTATTTATTATAAATATCACACTATTAGTTAATATGGGTTTTTAAATAATATCATATTTCCACTGTTTTAGATATTTTTTATTTTATTATTTTTCAATGAAAATGATGTATTTCATTATGGATTTTTTTGAATATAATCTGTTTTTGTTGGTTCAAATTAGTTTTTCAATGTTTTATTGATAAAATTGAAATGAATAACAAAAATAATTATATGGAACATGAGTTTTATTTATGAGGTCTAGTTTGACTGATATATGACATTATGATAAGTTAGTTAGATACATCTCTCACATTCATTGTGTAATGAATTAGACATCAAAAGTGAAAAATGAGAAACATAAATGGGTATGTTATACCTATAGAATTAATTAGCATTTAGTAGTTTTAATTGGGTTTAAAAATTAGTGGACAAATAATATGAATATTATTCTCCATTTTAACTAAATTATTATTTTAAAAATGCATACTATGTAAAACAAATTCATTTCATGTGGTATATAACGTTTAAGGTTAATGTTATTTTTTTCAAAGGAATGTTGTCATGTGTTCTAACATTCCAAAAAATTCTTTCATCATTTTTAAAATTCACTATAATTATAATCATTAGATTTCATTGAAAAATGATTTAATTTCACATGTGGAAATATTTTTCTATAGTGCTCCAAATGTTATTTTTTAAAATTTCAATATCATTAAAGGTTTTTATGTTTTTCAATAGACCAAAATAATTATTTTCCATTTATATAATTAATTGTGAAATGTTTTCCTCGAACCTCAATTTTAATCGATTTTAATCAAATTTAAGGTTGAGTAGAAGTTTTATCAAGGACATTATTTCCACTATGGTGACCCATATTAAACAATTAAAATGGTTTTTTCATGAACATAGATGAAAACAATAATATCTATATTTATGGAAAATAGATTCTTTCCATAATTTTTTAAATTATTTATATAATCATTTTACATAATGCTCTCAAAAAATAAACCAATAATATCATTGAAATATAAATATGTGAAACCCATTTTATATATTAAGTAATTATAGGTTGATTATGATTATTTTAATTATATTAATAATATATGAATGATTTAATTTTCATCAATAAAATGGTTGACTAGAACCATTATAAAACTTATATAGAGAAAAAAATTATAACTACATGTTATGAAAATAAATATTAACAATAAAATATATGTGCTATAGATTATTATAATTTAATATATTAATTAGTAAAAAATATGAAAAATTTTATTTAAAAAGTTTTCAATATGATCATTTGTAGTATATGGTTTGTTAGAGAGAGTAAAATGAGGTAAATAGTAAAGGTAAGGGCTCATTTGTAATATCATATTAAAATTGAGATTATCATGGTTCATATTTCCAATAGAATTTTTTTATCTCATCATTCTAAATTGAAATATATTTTATTCAAAAAAATTTAAAATTATGGTCGATATTCCTTCATATACTTTCCTCTCACCTAAGTCATAATTAAATTAAAATGATGCTTGTATGTGAAACTAGATATTTATATAATTTTTAATAAGACATCTCATATTTTAAACACAATATTTTAATATTATTTTTTGGAATTTCCATATCTGTATCTATATGATATCATATTTTTATTTTCGATTTAATTTGAAATTATATTCAAATGTGTGAAAAGAATATTTTTATGATTTTTTATACATAATTTTTTCTCCCAGATTATTATTTTTTAGAAATACTCCTTTACAAGATATTATTATTCATCAATGTGATTATATTAAATTAAACATATTTTATAGAAATTTTTTTAAAATTATTTCTATTTTAATAAAATTAAAAATATAATGGACAACTTTTATTATTTCTAAATCTACAAAACAATTTTATTATAATGTTTTTTTAATATTTCAAGGTATTTTAATGATTCTTATATTCCCATATAGATATGTTTAAATTTAATCATCAAATATATTTCCCCAAATGATTCAATTTTCTTCCTTTTAATATTTCTTATCAAAAATATTTCTTCATCATGTGTTCATTAGGACAAGAAAGAATAATGAATTGTTCTATGATCTGATGGAATGTGAATATAGGTTTTTCATTATGTGATTGGTGGGGATGGAATTATATATCCCTATATTTAATTGTATTATGACATATATCATTGGGTAATATAATTATTATAATTTTCAGTAACTCGATAAAATATTTTTATCGAAATGGGGAGTGAAGATAGTTTATGATGACTTCAGACTCTATCAATTTTGATTTCTGGGTATTGGTAATGAGAATTGGTGTAAGAAATCATATCCCCATATTAATTTTTTTTTCAAAAATAATTAAATAAATATTTATATATCCATATATATTGTTTATAATTTCATGGAACATGATTATTGACACATTACTAAAAAATCATTTCAATGAATTATTATATTTTTCTAAATGATATGTTTATTTATTAATGATTTTTCATATTGTCACTTGTAATATTTAATTGTTATCTCTATTGTTTACCCTTATTGGGTTTGTTAACTGACCCTTTCTTTTTCTTTAATGCATAAGGTAAAAAATGAGTATATTTTAAACTAAAATGTTTATATATCTAATCACCAGCAGCACTAAACCAATAGGTTCTATAGGGTGATTCCTCATACAATTTAATGAATATTAATTTAAAATTATTTAATATGTTCATTTGTTATATAAGGGTAAAACCAATGACATTTTTAAGAGTTTCCTATGACATTACATATATATGGTGGAGGAAGAATGAAATTTGGGGCTTTTGGGAGGAAAATTGTTTGAATTTTTAGTCTTAATGGTGGTTGATTAACTTATTCTATATTATGGAAATGTTGAGAGGTTGTGATGAGGCTTAAGTTTTGTAATGATTTAATTTGTTATTAATATTTATTTTATAATTTGAGATTGTAAAATTTTTATGAATGATCTAATTTTTAATTTTCTCTCAAATGGATTCATCGAGTGTTAGTGTTCAAAAGATAAATTGATTAAACATTTTAGGAAGAAAAAATGTATAATTAAATAGTCACTTGGTATTTTTTTAAAAAAATCATAATATTAAAAATATATTGTTAAGGATAGTGTAAGGAATATATATTTGTTGAAATATGATAATTTAACAATGGATATAGGGGAATTTTACTTTACCTTTGTTATAGTGGATACAAAATTAGTTTGGAATTTTCTCAATTATGCAATGAAATTTTAAGACATGGTAAATATTTATTAAAAAATTATAAATTTATTGATGTGGATGAATTATAATATATATGTTATTATAAAGATTTAATTTTTTGATAATTAATTCTATAAATATATGACAGTTTCCACAACATTCTTGTGCCCAATTGATGGAATACTGTAGGAAGGCATTTCTGTTTAATAACTAACACATTGTTGGATATGGTTGAGAATTAATGGTGGTGATTCATTTGTTGGATCAAATAGTAGATGTATATGTCTATTAGATGGAACAATACAAGAGGGGGGGGGGGGTGAGTTGTAGGTTTAAAAACCTTTGAGTTTTTGCAACAAAGAGATTATTTTAAATGATCTTAAACTAATACAAAAACAAACACCCACAATTGTATTGAATGTGAAAGGTATGATGTATTGTAATACTAATGTAAAACAGAACAATTGTATTCAAGGTGAACACAATAATCAGAGTAATATAATGTTGAATGATTCTACCTTAAAGCGTATAGAATCAATCAATAAAAAAAGTGATAGAATGATTGTAATTGAATCAATTACAATAGAAGAAAGGAAACAATACAAATCCCTTTCTAATACATGTAACAGCGGAAATGTAAATGTGTTACAATTATTTTGACCCAAAGAAAAGGGTTATCCTTTCACCTTGGATAAAAGGTCTATCTCACCAATACCTTGGTGAGCCCTCGATACGATGATCGGCACGTCTGTCTGCCTATCCCCGGCAGCCCTCGATACGATGATCGGCACGTCTGTCTGCCTATCCCCGGCAGCCCCCGATACGATGATCGGCACGACTGTCTGCCTATCCCCGGCAGCCCTCGATTTTGTAGGTAATCGTCACCTCTGACTTTCAATTACTTGAAAGCCCTCGATATGATGATCGGACGCACAAGGCTGATGAGAGAAGTCATAGTGTCTCTCTCTAGAATCTTTGTAGTTCACAGAGTCTCTTCATTCGTTCTCCTCATTCATCGTCGTACTCTCAGCTTCAAATGTCCTCCTATTTATAGGCCTTGGATTCCAACGGTCATATTGCCTCCAACGATCATATTGAAACTGAAAGCACGACATCGTTTTGATTAGTTTGTAACTAACTCAACGACATCGTTTTGTTAGGACAAGAGATATATGAGTATGATTCATATGCAGAGAGAGTTTTTGACAAAGTACCAAAACAAATAATGATCATCTAAATAGCAGAGTCAGTACGATACGATTGACACAGTCAGTACGATACGATTGATAGAGTCAGTACGATACGATTGACAGAGTCAATACGATACGATTGACAGAGTCAGTACGATACGATCTGGTCGGTACGATCAACATCGTACGATAAGATAAACATGATATAATATATTTGTGATTTCCAAAACATGATATAAAAGTCAAAAGAAGACTATTGACTTAACAATCTCCCCCTTTTCGGAAAGAACAACTCACAAAGTAAATATAACAAGAAATACTTATCTCCCCCTGAGTTATTGAAAACTCTTCTGAATAAGAAATTGAATACAACTAACTCCCCCTTAGGTATGGACTTTCCTAAGGATTGTATTCATAGTTTTTCCTTAAGAGCATTGTAAAGCATTCTCCCCCTTTGTAAAACATTCTTTGCCTTGTAAATATTCTCCCCCTTTGTGATTTACAAAAAGAAAGGAGTAATCTTTAATTGTCTGAAAGAGTTAGTGAAGCAATAAAAGACAATAGATAAAAGACAATGGATCATAAGAGTTATTACAAAACCAAGACAAGTTACAAAAGAAACAAAAACAACAATCATTTGTTTTCTCTTTCCTTCTCCTTCTTTATAAGCTCATGAAGAACAACTTTCATCTTCTTGATCTCCTTCTTGTCTTCAGAAATTGATTCACCCTGAGTTTTGAGAAGCTCTTGTTGATCCGCAAAAATCTGATCTTGATTTCTGATAGTCTCCTCCGGAACTCTGATTACTTCTTCAAGGGTATCAATTCTGTTTTGCAGAGTCTTGTTATCCTTGGACAACACAGAATTTTGAATCTTCAGTAAAATCATTTCATCTTTGAAAGATGAAACCTTCGAGAATTCATATTGGAAAACATTCATTCTTTCTTGCAAGTGTTTCACTGAAGGAACATCGGCTCTTTGAGAAGATAAAAGATTCATCCTTTCAACCGTTTCTTTGTCAAGCTTGTTGAAAGCAATTGCAAGCTCATTTGATAACCTCCTTATATCTTCAATAGCTATTTCATGATCATTGATTGAGCTCTCTGTTTTGTACGACCACTTGGTCATCTTATTGCAAGCCTTCTTATGGGAAACCGAGCTTTCTGAAAGAACTTTCAAATCGGCTTCTACTAACAATACTTTCTTCCTCAATTCTTTTACAGAGCCAAACTTCTTCCTTTGATTTTTAGTAATAAAATCAATCTTCCCTTCCAGCCTCGGGAAATAAGGAATAGTTTTCTCCACCCTTCTCAAAACATGAACAATGTAATCACCCTTCTTGAGAGATATTGTATGCTCTGAATCAGTATCCTCATCATACGATGGTAGTTCATACGATTTTCTTGAGTCAACAGCTGGTTGTTTCCCTTTCGCTTTTTCTTTCTGTTTTCTTTCTTCTTCCACTTTGTCACTAATGACAACAACATTATGAGAATGAGAAGATTGATCACCTTGCCTTTCGTGAAAAGACATTCTGTCCGGAGATTGTGCTTGATCGGCATGAAGGATTTGTTGAACACCTTCACTCGGCTTTTGAACCGATTCCTCTCTACTTTTCTTTGAGTTTTGAAGAAATTATAAAAGAAAGTCTCCTTCTTCTTCTTCTATTTCTTCCATCACTTGTTTTCCTTTTTCTTTCTCAGGAAGACTTTGTACGATGGGCTCTTGGTGCACTTCTTCAGTTAGTTGAGCACTAGCATCTTCAACTGCTTTCAAGACTTTAGAGACATCAAAGTCCTGAGCCATTCTTTTCAAAAGAACCTTCTTCTTCTTTTCAGCCTGAAGGGATTCTTCTACCCTTACTCTTTCCGCAAAGGCCTCAGCAGGGTCAAGACCAAACTTTGGGTCACCTTCTTTTCTCTGTTCCTTATCTTTTCTCCATTTAGCTACAACCTCCTTACTGTACCTTGGCTTCTTATTCGGCTTCGAACTGGTTTGCGGATCAGACTTTTGAGTAACACCAGTGGATTGAATGTCATTGGCTGGCATAGGTGCCGATTGATTCTGAGCCAATTCAGCTTCTACATCTCTGACTAAAAGTTTTGAATTTGAATCAAAACAGACATTCAGCTTTTTCAGCGTACTCTTACTAATCCAAGATGGCCTCAAATCCATGGGTTTTGCTTTCAAAGGAATGTTAAAAAACTTCATACTTTCAAAAACGAACTTCGTAAGGATGGCTGGATACATTATCATCTGGGAATTAATCCCTCCTGTCTTGATATTCTTGATGGTTTCAAAAATATACCCCATGAGATTCACTTTTCTCATGTTCACAAGATAATCAAGCATGAAAAAATCATAAACTTTCATAGTTTCTCTATCCCCTTTCCTTGGGATAAGAAAACCTTGCATCCATAGAGTGACAAAACGATTGTCCGGTGAAAGATGAGACACTTTCCTCTTTTCCTCATTAATAAGAAATAAAGACTTTTCAGCATTTTCTCTATTAAACGTACCAACTTCCTCTGGTAGTTTGTGCGATGGACAGAAAGAATCTCCTTCTATAGAAACATTCAGAAAAAGTACCGCTTGTTTCACAGACATATATAATTTTCTATCATACACAGCGAAGTTTATAGTCATATCTTTGTCAAAAGAAACGGTTTTGTAAAACTGACAAACTTCATCAAAAAGAACTGGATCATGAATATCAGGCTTTTCAGCACACAGATGTTCCCATCCTTGAAACAAAATGATCCTCCTGATTGTAGAATCATACGTATCGAAAAAGTCTCGGGATACTAACCTTTCTCTATTAAAGTCTTTCTCTGTAAAGGTCTTTGAAGACATTTCAACGGGAGTGTTAGTAGAGGATTGAGACATAATTTTGATGCTGATTGAGAAGATCGTACGATGATATATAGCTAGTGGAGCAGAGCTTCGCCTGAAATCCTGAAAAAACCAATGTGGGTTTGGGGAGGGGAGGGGGGTATTTATAGGCGATAAAGAGATGACCGTTGATCTTCTATGGTCGAAAAAGGGTGACCATTGATATTCTACGGTCAAGATTAGAGAAAACCATATCAATGGTTAAGATTAAAACAAAGAAAAAAAATAAAAAAACTGAAAAAGATACCTGTCGGTGATTGTTGGTTTTGGTAAGAATCAAAAAAAACGTAAGAAGAAAAATATGATGCCGATGGAAAACAAAGTTATTACTATGATCGTACCGTACGATGGAAAATAATCTGGTTACCATGAACTGACAGTACGATGGAAAACAATCCCAATACCATCATCAGTCGATATAGAACAATTGAATGATATGATAGAAAAGAATTTCAATACTATCATCGGTCGATTCTATACTATTGAATGATACGATAGAAAAGAATTTCAATACTATCATCGGTCGATTCAAAACTTATTGAATGATACGATAGAAAAGAATTTCAATATTATCATCGGTCGATTCAAAACTTATTGAATGATACGATAGAAAAGAATTTCAATACTATCATCGGTCGATTCAAAAGTTATTGAATGATACGATAGAAAAGAATTTCAATACTATCATCGGTCGATTGTAAATGATACTATAAAACTGTCAATACGATAAACAGAAAAAATTGTCAATACGATAAACAGAAAATTAAATTATCAATACGATAAACAGAAAAAAAAATAAACAATCCAAAGATTAAATAGTTAAAGAACACAAGATAAAATAAACATAAAGACAGAAAGAAATGTCATCCCCCTTTTTTCGAGGAGTTTCTTACTATTAGGAGAGATGTAAAAAAGGAAGTAGATATGAATGATTATTTTAATGTAATCATTCCTAGATTCTGTTTTATAAATTCAAATATATCGGAAGATAAAGGTTTTGTAAAAATGTCAGCAAGTTGTTCTTTCGTTCCGATGAATTGTAAAACAATATCTCCTTTTTGTGTGTGATCCCTAAGAAAGTGATGCCTAACATCTATGTGTTTTGCACGAGAGTGATGTGATGTGTTTTTACTAAGAGCTATGGCACTTGTATTATCACAAAGAATTTGAGTTTTGGAGAAACTCAAACCATAGTCAGTGAGTGTTTGCTGCATCCACAATACTTGAGCACAGAAACTTCCAGCTGCTACATATTCAGCTTCAGCAGTGGAGAGTGCTACTGAGTGTTGTTTCTTGCAGGACCAAGAAACCAAAGAGTCTCCTAAGAAATGACATGTTCCAGATGTACTTTTTCTATCCATTCTACAACCACCAAAGTCAGCATCTGAAAATCTTTTTAAAACAAAATCATATCCAGAAGAGTAAAACAGGCCCAAATCCATAGTGTCTTTTAAATACCGAAAGATTCTCTTTACGGCTTTTAAATGAGACACTTTTGGATTAGATTGATATCTTGCACATAAGCATACAGAAAACATCAATTCGGGTCGACTAGCTGTCAAGTATAGCAAACTCCCTATCATACCTCTAAAAATCGTTTGATCTACTGGTTTCCCAGTTTCATCAAGATCAAGAGTATTTGAGGTACCAATTGGGGTGCTAATACTTTTAGTTTTGTCAAATCCATACTTTTTGAGTAAGTCTTTAATATACTTATGTTGAGATATATAAATTCCTTCTGGTTTTTGAGAAATTTGAAAACCTAGAAAGAATGTTAACTCACCCATCATACTCATTTCAAACTCAGATTTCATTAATTTTTCAAAAGAATCAGTTAAAGATTTTTGAGTTGATCCAAATATGATGTCATCAACATAGATTTGGACAACCAATACATTTTTGTTTTCCATTTTGATAAAAAGAGTTGGATCTGCTGTACCTTTTGTATAATTGTTTTGTAAAAGAAATCCTATGAGTCTATCATACCATGCTCTAGGGGCTTTTTTAAGACCATATAGAGCCTTGGTAAGTTTAAAAACATGATCATGATGTTTTGGGTCTTGAAAACCCGGAGGTTGTTCGACAAAAACTTCTTCTTGAACAAAACCATTTAGAAAAGCACATTTGACATCCATTTGAAGTAGTTTGAAATTGAAATATGCTGTGAAGGCTAATAGAATACGAATAGATTCAAGTCTAGCTATAGGAGCATATGTTTCTTCATAGTCTATTCCCTCTTGTTGATTATAGCCTTTAGCAACAAGTCTTGCTTTATTTCTTACAATGATTCCATTTTCATCAAACTTGTTTCTGAAAACCCATTTTACACCAATCACAGTTGTTTCTTTAGGTCTTTCAACTAAAGTCCAGACTTGATTCCTTTCAAATTCATTTAGTTCATCATGCATTGCTTTGATCCAATCATTATCACCTAAGTCCTCACTTTGACTTTTAGGTTCAAATTGGGAAAGAAAAGTAAGATGTTCTATTTCATTTCTTAAGGAATTTCTGGTCCTTACAGGTTGATTTATATCACCAATGATATTATCACTGGGATGATTCCTAAGAAACAATTGATTTGGGTTTTGTAAAACCTGTTCATCAACATATGGTAGAAAATCTTCTGTGGTAAATGTTTCAGGAATACTTTCTTGAACATCTTCCTTATCAGAATGTTCTTCTAATAAAGGTTGATAAAATTTTTTGGAAAACACATCCGAGGATGTAGGATTGGGTTGGTTGAAAACAAAAGGGTTAGTTTCATCAAATTTTACATGTACTGTTTCTTCAACAGTACAAGTGTTTTTATTAAAAACTCTATAAGCCTTAGAGGTTGTAGAATAGCCTAGAAAGATTCCTTCATCAGATTTTGGTGCAAATTTGTGTAGATTGTCTTTTGTATTCAAAATGAATACTTTGCATCCAAAAACTTTGAAGTATGAAACTTTAGGTTTTCGGCCAGTCCATAATTCGTAAGGGGTTTTATTAAGAAATGGTCTAGTTAAAACACGATTTATAGTATAACAGGCAGTACTAACAGCTTCAGCCCAAAAGTGCGTAGCAATTGAGTATTCACTCATCATGGTTCGAGTCATTTCCTGAAGAATACGATTTCTTCTTTCAACAACACCATTTTGCTGAGGAGTTCTTGGAGATGAGAAATTGTGAGTAATACCTTTCTTACTACAAAAAGATTCAAAATCTGAGTTTTGAAATTCACCACCATAATCACTATGAATAGTTATCAATGGTAGGTTTTTCTCATTTTTAACTTGGGCTCTAAAAGTTTTGAAATAGAAAAAGGCTTAAGATTTCTTTTTGAGAAAGTAGACCCATATAAATCTAGTAAAGTCATCAACTAAAACAAATACATAGTATTTGCCTCCAATGCTTCCATATTTTGAAGGACCAAACAGATCCATATGCACAAGATGTAATGCATTAGAAGTTGAAACTCCATTAATTGGTTTAAAGCTAGTTTTATGTTGCTTGCCAAATTGACAAGGATCCCAGACTTTTGAAGAACCATATCTAAGGTCCGGTATCCCTTTTACAAGTCCTTTCTTTGAGAGTTTTCTTAGGTTTCTCAGATTATAGTGTCCTAGTCTCATATGCCATAGCCACGATTGGTCTTCTATTACACTTAAACAAGGTATGATTTGGTTTCTAAGGTCTTCTAAGTTAATAGTGTAAACATTCTCTTGCCTATGGGCAGATAGAATGAATTCATCCTTGGAATTGTGAACTAGACACTTATCATTTCTAAAATTCACAAGGTAACATTCATCACATAATTGACTTATGCTGATGAGATTGTGTCTAAGAACTTTAACAAACAAAACATTTGAAATAAGAACATTTCCAAGAAAAACGATATTACCTATACCAACAATCTTTCCTTGAGAATTATCTCCAAAGTTAACTTTTCCACCTTTTGTTTTGATAACATTTTCAAAGAAATCTTTGTATCCAATCATATGTCGAGAACAACCACTTTCCATGTACCAAATGTTCTTATTGATACACTTCTTGTTTTCCTGAAAAAGAAACAATTAGATTTTCAGAATCCAAACTTGTTTGGATCCAGAAGAGTTAGATAAAAGTATTTTAGGAATCCACATTTGTTTTGCAAAATGAGCTTTATGAAATCCTAAGGATTGAGTTTTATTAAGAGAACAATCTCTTCTCCAATGTCCACCACATTGACACTTGGAACAGAAAATGGTTTTTTGAGGGAAAAAATAGTTATTACTAAAAACAGGTTTGGAATATGTATAACCAAGACCAGAATGATTTCTCAAAGGTCTAATTTGACAATACATCCTATCAAAGTTTTCTTTTCCATGAGTAAAGTTTGACAAACACTTTTTCATGGATAAAATCTCTGACTTTAGTTTTAAAACCAAATTTTTGTTTTCTAAAACATTTGAATTTGAACTAGAGTTAGACTCTAAAATATTTTTCTTTGAAATTACAGTTTCAAGATCCTTAGAAAGTTTATCCTTATCATATTTGACTTTCTCAAGGGTTTTTAAAATACTTTCAAAATCAGAAGTTTTCTCATCAAGATCTTTATAAAGATCTGATACTTCTTTAGTCAAAATAGAAATTATAGAATTTTCTTTTTCAAATCTCTTTTTGAGTTTAGAATTTTCATTTTCAAGTAACTTAGCAAATCTAGAAACCTCTTCAAAAGAAGGTAAAGTATCATCTTCTGATGATGAGGGTTCATCATTTGAAGATTCATAATATCTATTATCAACATAATTTGCATTCAAAGAGACATTTGTAATAGCTTCAGCATTATGTACCTTAGCCATGAGACAATGATCTTCGATGGGTAGTCTGGCTAGAAGTCCAATATTTCTTTGTCCTGATGTCTCATATTCTGAAGAATCATCTGAGGAATCACTACCACTTGCACTCCACGTATCATTTTCTTTCAAGCATTTCTTTGTCTTATAAAACCTTTTATTGTTTCTTTCAGAGTGTTTCTCTTTTCTACCATTCCTCTTCAGTAAAGGACAATCAGGCCTTATATATCCTGCTTTCTTGCATTCATAACAAGTTACCTCTGAGTCTTTCCTATCTTTCCTGTCTTTCTTTTTGAATCTATATTGAAAATCTTTCGTTCCCACAATCTTGTTCATCCTTCGAGCAAGATTGGCTAACTCATTATCCGAAAGATTACAATAACTTGAATCAGATATAACAACTTTCTTGGATTTAGACCTTGTAAGCCTTTCAGGTGTTTTAGCTTTAGATGCAAAAGCTACACTTCCATTCCCATTCTTCTTCTTATTAAAATCAGAATCTCTCTTCATTATTGTCTCATGCTGTAGAAGAGTTCCAAAGAGTTCATCAAGAGTAATCTGGGAAACTTTTCTATTTTCATCAATAGCTGTCCTTTTCGACTCCCATTCATTTGGCATAATATCTATAATCTTATCAACAAGAGATTCATCATCAAGTCCTTTTTCTCCCATAGATTGTAAGCTGTTGACAATTGTCATAAACCTTTGTTGTACTTTACATACAGGTTCTCCATAAGGAAAAACAAATCCATGATATTCTGCTCGAAGCATTGCTCTCCTTGTTTCTATAACTTTGGATGTACCAAAATGAGTGACTTCTAATTTCTTCCAAATACAGTTGGCTGCTTCACATGAAGATATCTGACTATATATATTCCTGGTCATAGAGCATAATAAAGTATTGCGTAACTTGTAATTCAGTTGATATTCTTTCTTCTCTTGGTTGGTGAAAGTGCTAACTTCTTTGTCAGGAATTTTGTAACCCCTTGTAAGCATAATAAAATTGTCTACACTAGTATTGATGACGAAAGTCTTCATACGGTCTCTCCAATACTCATAATCATTCCCATCAAAGATTGGTGGTCTAGAAGGATTCAGATTATCTATTGATCCGATATTCATTCCTGCCATCTAATATAACAAAAACAACTTTTCCACTCCACACGTTAGTGTAGTAAGTATTCAAGATAGTAATAAGAAATAAAGCTAGTAATACAAATCAGTGGAAAACCTCCTTTGATACCAATTGTTGGATCGAATAGTAGATGTATATGTCTATTAGATGGAACAATACAAGAGGGGGGGTGAAATGTAGGTTTAAAAACCTTTGAGTTTTTTCAACAAAGAGATTAGTTTAAATGATCTTAAACTAATACAAAACAAACACCCACAATTGTATTGAATATGAAAGGTATGAAGTATTGTAATACTAATGTAAAACAGAACAATTGTATTCATGGTGAACACAATAATCAGAGTAATATAAAGATGAATGATTCTACCTTAAAGCATATAGAATCAATCAATACAAAAAGTAATAGAATGATTGTAATTGAAACAATTACAATTGAAGAAAGGAAACAATACAAATCCCTTTCTAAAACAAGTAACAGCGGAAATGTAAATGTATTACAATTCTTTTGACCCAAAGAGAAGGGTTATCCTTTCACCTAGGATAAAAGGTCTGTCTCACCAATACCTTGGTGAGCCCTCGATACGATGATCGGCACGTCTGTCTGCCTATCCCCGGCAGCCTTCGATACGATGATCGGCACGCCTGTCTGCCTATCCCCGGCAGCCCTCGATAAGATGATCGGCACGTCTGTCTGCCTATCCCCGACAGCCCTCGATTTTGTAGGTAATCGGCACCTCTTTCTTTCAATTACTTGAAAGCCCTCGATACGATGATCGGACGCACAAGGCTGATGATAGAAGTCACAGTGTCTCTCTCTAGAATCTTTGTAGTTCACAGAGTCTCTTCATTCGTTCTCTTCGTTCATCGTCGTACTCTCAGCTTCAAATGTCCTCCTATTTATAGGCCTCAGATTCCAACGGTCATATTGCCTCCAACGGTCATATTGCCTCCAACGGTCATATTGAAACTGAAAGCACGACATCGTTTTGATTAGTTTGTAACTAACTCAACGACATCGTTTTGTTAGGACAAGAGATATATGAGTATGATTCATATGCAGAGAGAGTTTTTGACAAAGTACCAAAACAAATAATGATCATCTGAATAGTAGAGTCAGTACGATACGATTGACACAATCAGTATGATACGATTGACAGAGTCAGTACGATACTATTGACAGAGTCAATACGATACGATTGACAGACTCAGTACGATACGATCTGGTCGGTACGATCAACATCGTACGATACGATAAACATGATAAAAGAAAATTGTAATTTATAAACATATGATAGAATATATTTGTGATTTCCAAAACATGATATAGAAGTCAAAAGAAGAATGTTGACTTAACATCATTATCATTGTGATAAACCACCTAAATAACATATTAAAATGTTCTAGAGGCTCTTAATAAGTAGTAAGGACAAAACTAAAATTTAGTAAGATTATTTTCCTATTATATTACATAAAGGGTTAATTTATGAATCAATTAAAAAATATAGTACATCTATAAAATATCCTAAACATTTGGAAATGTAAATAAGATTTTGGCCAATATATCATATAACAGAGTATATAATATGAAATTTTTATTATGTTTTTAATTCAATTATATAACCAAAAAAATCATATATATGAAATTTTACACATATAAATATATATATTAAACAATTATAATTGTTATATATCCCATACAAAACAATCATGTTTCCATTTATTTAGACATTGAAATAATCACATTCCATACCTTTTACTCCACAACAGTACTCATGTGGATGTATTAATGTAGATTTGTAAGATACCTAAAAAAGAATTGAAATATAAAGGCACAACCATTCACATTAAAACCCATTCCATGTATATATATGTATTGGGTGCGTATGATATCCCATTATTATGCCATAATATTGTCAACTATTTAAGTTCATTTTTAGGAGAATGTGTGTGAACTATTGTTGGTACTATCACTTAGTCAATCAGAAGCGTATTTCATATTCATGATATAAGAAAATCAGCATTACTTGAATATATTGTTGCCTTAATAAAACATTACCTCCAATAGAAATTTCACATTAATAGAAACAAACATTCAATATATACATAAATTCTCAGCCAATAAATACATATTTAGATCCTAAAATGGTATACCTCAAGGCCAAACACACAATCAACACAATACACATAATTTTGAGGTATCAAATATGAATCGTAAACTACTAATACTAAAAAAATACCGTAGTCAAATTAGGGAAAATTGATCAATGTATATAAGAAATTATCAAAAACACCAAATAACAAGAGAAAAAATAATCATAATTACAATCCAAAAAAAACTAAATAAAATATATCTATATTGATAATAAAAACACATAAAATGATATAAAAAATAAGAGATAATAGAATATGATAAAAAATTAAGAATAATGTCATAATATATTCCCATGATAATTATATAAGAATTTTTTGATTAGGGACCAATGATAAAAAAATTAAAAATATAACACAACTCACCCAATTCCCAATTTCACCTCTCTAGTCCTTATCATAGATTTCCACCTGACAACCCGAAGTCCTAATATTACACAATCCCATATATAACTAGTTAACACATGTGTTTGATACTATTAAATTATTTTAAAACCCCATTAGTTCAATCATACAACTGAATTCTGATATCATGATAAAATAATTATCATCTTAGGTTCAATATCCACAGATTTATTGTGGTGTTGGTTTTATGAAGAATAACCTATGTTGTGGTAGGTTATATCTCGTCTAACACTTTTTTGACCAAATCTATATAATATCCATGTTTTCTCATTAATTTATTCAAGTGACTCTCTAGGTCTAAAAATATAAAGGAATCATTATAATTAATTGGTAAATGAATCCTTCATTCATTTGACATATTAGTGAAAATAATTACCTATTTATTAAAGAATTGACCTAAAAACTAAATTTATTCAACATACATTCTCACAATCACTGTACAAAAAATTAAGAGGTTTTTATTTTATTCACCTTAGTATCTATGGTATATCAAAAAGTAACTCATACCATATAGAAAGTAAACCATATAACTCTTTAAAAAAATACAAAAAAACATTGAATTAAATTTACTTCCCATAAATCCAAAGATTCCCAAATAGTCATAATGCATGAAGAAGACATATAATATGTCACTAAACCCGAAATCATCCATTAATATGAACATATTTTCTTAAACCCAAAACATTAAAATTATTTCCTCATGTTTATTGGTGGAATATGTCACCTCTTTTTAGTAAATAAATGGCGTCTCACACCTTCACATGGTGAATTAGATTAGTTGAAGACCATATATGTGCTTTTTATGGTAAAATTATACCTAAAATACTTGTGTTTTTCTTATAAATCAATAACTCAATTTATATGGTTTTATGATACCAATATAAATCATTCTAAAAAAATCGAATAGGTTTGTGTAAATTATCATTCAATAGTACATTAATGCATACCAATAATATAATAGACCCACCACCCGATGTAGGAACCATTAGATAAACCATTTGAAAAAATATTATAATAATAAATTCATTAATGTAAAATTTCTATATATTATTAATCTATATTTTAATGTAAAATATAAATATAAATATATTTAATTCCTACAATTTATTTATATTGTGTAATCTATCATTACGAATGGAACTAATGAATAATGGATATATGTTTGTTAAATAAAGTGATTAAAACATAAATTATAAAATTTCATGAATTTAATTCATATAATTTAATTTAATTTTTCAATTAGACATTATCGAATTATATGGAGATTAAATTTATTATATACTATAAAATATTTGATTTTTTATTTGAATACTGATAAATATCAATTTCACAAAAACTATCACCTTTATGACATGATATTGTAACTTGAAGAAAAAGAATGATTATGTCTCCTTTTTCATAGAAATATATATATTTAATAGCTAATATATTTCATATTGAAATATAATTTTGTACATTGAAATAAATTCTTATCATTTTGAAAATATATGTAATTTTTTAGTCAAGTAAAAAAAAATTAGTTCAACTCTTTTAATCACGTATTTAAAAATATAAATTTGGTTATCTTCTTTTTAATAAAATAGTGAAGTTTTTTTATTTATTTATTAATGTTTGTAATATTATAATTTATTTATCTTTAAAATCATTTCTTACATAAAAATGTATTTTTATAGAAATCATTTTCTCATCTCATTTTATGTGTTTCATTTAAAATTAATTTCTACATTTTAGGGAAAATAAATTTTATCAAATGGGATATATATATTTCATATTAACTAAAAATTTGGATAATGGGTCTACATTCATTTTTACCTTGTTAATGAAATCTTTTTTCAGAAATTCAACTATCACTTTAGGATTAAAAATGTATTAAAAGAGATAAAACAAATATAGTAATATATAAAATAAGCTAAAAAAATTCTATATTTTTTTCGATAGTCATATTTTTACCCTAAAATATATCCATGTCTATGATGATTTGTTTTTGATATATTTTTACTAAGTAATTAATTTCTATATTTTAATTTTTTTAATAATTTCAATTGTGTCCACTCCCACACTAAAAAATGGATATCAACATTACTCTATTATCCACACATCAATAGCCTCTTACCTAATATAATAAAAACACAAATATAATCATAGAATAACTCTTCAAATTATAGAGGAGTGATTCATTATCAAAATATATTCATGTGATGGATTTATCTAATAACATTTTTTTGTTATTCAAGAAAAAGGCCATCATCTTTACCATCTTTTTGAATGATTTAATATTTTTATATTTATTCATTATATAATGTAGGTATCATAAAATATGGAATATTTTATCATGAATATAATAATATATTAAAATTATTAGGTAGAATCCATTTTCAACCTCTGTTCCATCCTGTGGAAAATTAAAACACCACTTCATCATATGTACAAAATAGAAACTCTATGTAAAGGTGTAACTCAGTTTTCATTGATAATTTTCATGGAATATTATAAATATGAAATAATTATATATATCATATTGATACTATAATTATTATCTATTAAATATAATATATCTTTAATATTCTTAATATGTGACATGTAAAAAATGATAACATCAATCAAGAGTATGTGTGGGCTACCACCTCCCAAAATAGATGTCATTCAATTTTCATGTCCACCTCTAATTTTTGTTTTTAAAGATTTATATGTTGAGTATATTTAATATTAATTTAATTATTACCATTCTCTATATGTTTGAATCATGATTGTTATGTGGGTACCATAAATGTAGAATCAAAACATACATATAAATTTAAGTAGTTAATAGATGAAATTTTGACGATAACTTATGGTTATTAATAATCATTAATAAAAATTTCACAAGAGGATGATATATGATAATATTGTAATTTATATCCTGATGGGATATAATTTTCATAAATATTACATTTAATAAAATATTTTAAATATAATTATGTGGAAATTCTAACATGATGTAATTGATTCATGCTATAATCTCATTCTATTTCTGGATTTTTTATCAATAGATTTTGATTGGGAAATTTATATTATCATAATTATTTAAAATAAATATTTTATATTCATCTGTTTAGAATTTTACATGTTTAAATTCCATTTATTATATTGTTGGACCAATATTCAATAATTAAATCAAATATATGATACATTCATTTAAAAATATATATTTTTTATATTTTCCATAAAAATTCATTTCATACATGTAAATATTTTCATTAAATTGTTTCCATGAAATATTTTACAATTATAAAAATATTTTTTAATATATTTTTTATTATTTTCCACATTCTATAAAAATCATTAAAAGGAATCTTAATTTCATTTTTTGAAATACATTCACTAAACTAAAGATATTTAGGAAATGTTTATTTTAACATACAATGCACGTCTATATTTTTATAGTAGTCAAGTATAATTTTTTATATTTAGATTCCAATAAAAGTTTAATTTTTTATTTTCAAGGAAATTTTTCTATCAATATTTTTGTATTTTTGTTATTTTAAATGATTTTAAAATATTGAGGATTTTTTTTTCAAAATGTAATGAATATTGTTATTTGATGTGATTTATTATGTTCTTTTTACATGATGTTACAAGGATGTTATTTTTAATGTAATAATTCTATTATATTCTCTAAATTTATTGTTTCATAAATAATGATTAATTTCTGTTGAATATATAGTCATTTATCATCTTTTATAGATAATGGGTTATATCATTTTTCGAGATCATTCACTTTGTTGTGATCATGTTCGATATCACTCTCCATTATTAATTGGGATTTGTTTTTATCCATCATTATCATTTTATTGAGATATTTTATGGATTCATAATAATTACTATTTCATTGATGATATCTCAACCATGAACTATTTTGATATTCTATATGAGTTGAAATAACCTTATTGAGTCATTTCATATACAATGAATATATTGATGTTATGTATTATCAAATCAGTATGGATAATTATATAATTCTAATGAATTGATATAATTATTATTTTTTACATTATATATATGTGTAATTCTGAGAACATTCATGTGATGGGTGGGGACTAGTAATACTTATCCCCTTAATGCATCAATTTTTCTCTTGAGACAAAACAAAAGTCATGCCATATTAGATGGGAATTTATTTTACATATACCCATTAATTAAGAATGATTTAACTTTTGAAGTGATTTTAATTTAATAGTAATGATATATTATTTGAGATTCCTTGATCATAAATATTGAAACTTATGTATATACATTATTCATAATTTAGTATCCATTATCCCTCTTATTACTATTATGATATTATCCATCGATAAAAATTGAACTCAATTTTTTATTTAATTGAATGTGTTTGTTATTATCCACTATAGAATATTTATTATTCAATATTTAATCAAGATAGATTATGTTTTACACAACCCATACTGAGTATTTGAGATAACCCATTATTTGTTTTCCATTTCAAAGGATATGAAGATGAATAATATAAATTATTTCAATGATGACAGAATGATTCTTATGCTATGTTTCTATATTTGAAATGTTATAAGGGAATAATGTGTGAAATTAGTTATTCAAATAATTATAAACTAATCAATCATATGTGGTGATATTCATTCAATATTGTAACAATGTAATAATGTAAACACCAACAATGGGTTGTCAGTGTAATGGTTTTATAGTTAGTATCAATGAATGTTTAATGTGAATCATGGTAAATATATTAAACATAAACATGAAAAATGATCATTATAATAAATCCATTATATTATTTTAGAATGATTAATATTTTAATAATTTTTATAGGGACCAATATTCATGATAATTGTGACCTAAAAATATGTGTTGTATTGTTTAAAGATAGAACCTAGTAGATGAAAGGTAATAAACTACCATAATCATTATTATTATTTATTTTCTATGAAAGCCAATACATCTAGTGTTTGAAGATAAAAAATCATATCCATATGATAAATAACAATTTCCATATGATTTTGGGTAGCTAACTCAGATAATGTTGACTAACAATTTCCATATAGATAAATGTTTTGTTCTTTGAAAATATTCCACTATTTTGGGTTATATCATGTGGAAGAAGCCTCTATATATTAATGTAACATTTAATCCATTGTAATCTGAAAAAACATATTTTTTACATATAAAATATATTATAGGGATTCATATGTAATTAAATGAAAATAGTTATCATAGAAGGGTATTATTTGAAGGGAGATATTGACCAATAATGGCCATTTTTCAAAACCCTAGAGGAATTTATGAAATAAAAGAATTGATTAGGAAACTATGAAATTGATAATATTAAAATAATATTTTCCATAATAAAATTGAAATAAAATGGAGAATAAGTTAGTTAATTTAATGTATAAGGAAGAATATAGTGTTTTAGAGTATCATGATAATATTTTATGATTATATATCCATGTTGCAGACTCTATACATAATTCAAAAAGAATGGATGAACATTTATTTCATGGAATCAAGTTGAGTTTATGAAGGCCACTAGTTTCTATAACATCAGCAACGCATGATGATATACTATCATGTTCCTTCAAGATGAAAAAAACTATTTTCTAAGAACTATATATTTACGATAAATCAAAAAAATGAGGTCTGTTGAGTGCCCAGAAAAAATTAATGTATAAAAGAAGAATAAAGGGTAAATGGTAATACCGATATGTCAAAATAAGGGGAATAAATATAATTACCCACTCTCATAATATGTGGATATTACATCATTTTAGATAAATATTCAGCACATTACAAGAATACATGTTTGAGGACCATAATAGTCTAGTGTATTTGGAAACTTGTAAACATTATAAGTTATCCCAGTTAAATTTCATCAACATATAACTTAACAGTTAAAAACATTATTAATCCATATTAATAAATTTATTCATGACCTAGGTAAAATAATCATATTAATTGGGTTACTTCAAAATCGTAGTAATGAAAATCATGGGAGATATATAAGCATAATAAGAGTATAAGTGTATACAGCCATGGTCATATCATTAGAAAATTATTCTTAGAATATCAATGATCATAAACATAGATCATGGAATAATTAGTGGTAGATAATAAGACATGAATAAAAAGAAAATCAATGAAAATTATTCATGAAAACATAGTAGTGGGATAATATATAGAATTTTGAAACACATAAACGTATTACATTGTGAAAATTTATAATGGGAAACATGATATATTAATATGTTAAGGACATTAAATCAAGACCTCACATAAAATTATGGAGACAGAACAAAGTCACTTAATATCAAATTTGACATGAAATCTTCTTTCATGAAAACTATTATTATCATGTAATCAGGTTCACTCTTATTAATATGAACACATTATAAGGTTCACTCATAAAATTGTGAACATATAATTATGTTTATGCATAACATTTTTAACCGGTTACGAGGTTCCGGAAAAACATTTTTAATTCATAATAATGATCACTCATAAAATTATGAACATGTAATCTGGTTCATCCCTATCATTGTGAACATGCAATTAGTTTCATGCGTAACAATGTGAACATGTATTTATGTTCACACATAACATTGTTATCACATAATATGGGTTACTACTAACATTGTGAACATGTAATCAGGTCCATTAATGACTTATATATCTATGGATTATCCATTGATATCCACTTAATTAGTGGGAGGTATAGGTCACACCCATTATATTGAGAAGTAAAACAAATGTGTTCCTTAATATCATAAAAACCCATAACAACAGAACCGATTGCAATGAAATTGGTTTTATAAACACTTCAGCATATCATAACCTATAGAAAAAGGGAAAAATCACAATAATTTCATCATAGAATGTCCCATGAAAGGGTGTATGTTCCATAAAAAGTTTACCAATATATAACACTTGGAAGTGAAATTTGTCTCATAAGAATCTTTTCATCATAAATATAAACCATTAAAATAAAATATAATAATGGTGTTCTTGAATCATATCCCCAATAAAGAATAATATTTATCAAAGGATACCAGAATTTATTTATAAATATTATAAATTATCACATGGATAATTTCATATGGTAAATAACATTTCAATAAAAATCAATTTTTAAAAAATAAATCATTTTCAAAATCCATTCATTTGAAAACCACTTTGAAAATATATAATATAAGGTATAGAAATATATAAACAAATTTATGAAGGAAAATATTCTTCACAATTTTAAAAATAAAATCATTTTCAAATATAATTCCTTTTGAAATCCCTATTAATTTAATGAATATTTAAAAACTTATAAAAGAAGATTTTGAATTATTCAAATACTTTTCTTTAAAAATAACATTTTGAAAACATATAAAGGAATATTTGAAAATCATATAACACAATTTTTTAACATGTATTTGTTTAAAGGTTTTTATTTTGAAGTATCTTTGAAACACTATAAAATAATATTCAATTAAAAGATTGTCATGATAGTGGATAAATCTGTTGAAACCAAATATTCCTTTTTTTTCCAGAATAGGATTAGAAAATTTCACCGATCAAAAAATGACCATAATATTAATTTCATTAAAAATCAATGTTTTAATAAAAGGTTCACATGGGAAATAATTAATTTTAATGATAATTGGGTAATTTATGAAAATTATTTTAATTTTTTTTATAAAACAAGGATTGGAAGGAACAAAAATTGCTGACTATAGAGGGTCATGAAATCATTTTTTCTTAGAAACTTCTTCTTAATTATATTATGTTCCAAATAGCTGTAAAATAGTACAAATACAAAAATATATTATAAATTATCAGAGCATTTTAAAATTAAGGATATTTATTGACAATTAGATACTATTATTTCCTCAATTAAATCATAATCATAAAAAACACTGATTAATGATTAGATTACAAATTTTTTAACAATGTGGTAATAATGAATAATAATACCCACGAAATAATAATATTACATGAAACATAAAATATCATTAAAATATTGGAATTCATGATATAATATTTTAAATTGATGTATATTAACCTCATATAATAATATAGGTGCATTACATGAAATTTGTATCAAATATGGTAAATTGAGACAAAATTACATTAGCGATTTGGTAAATTTTTAAAAATAAATCCCATAAAATAGTGATCACAAAATGAATACATGAATATCAATAAATATAATGATAATTTGAATATAATATATTAATTTGAATTATAAGTATCCAGTGAAACATGTGTTAAATAATGTATATGTCTTGTAAAAATAAAAGTGAGACCTTAAATTCCATTACTACTTTAGTTGTGACACCCCAAGATTTCATACTACGTTAAGTAATTCAATAACTTCCACTACACGCAACACCGAGTTCAAGAACACCACGACTTACCAAAATAGACATTCAAAAGAGGTTATTATTACTATTAACTAAATTCGGAACTTTATATAATCCTTATAATTTTTAAATCTATATTATCAGTTTCTTAGACATAATAAGAAAACAAATTAATTTTTTTTTTCAGATAAAAAATGTATTTTTAAAAAAATGCAATTTTACCACCTTTTAATGTAGAACCTTTTTTAAATATAACATTGAAAACCATTATATATTAAATTTGATAAAATAGACATCTTATTTATAATTGGGACATAATAATTTAGTTTCAATAATTTTTTTTTTCTTCTGATAACTTTCATATTTGAGTGTATAGTGAAAAATATAATATTTTAATTAAATTTTTTTCTTATCAAAATATTTATTAGTGTAAAATTAAACATTTTAATGGTTTTTAAGTAAAAATATATTATATTTTTACCATTTAATCCAATTTTACAAATTGGAAATAATTTCACATTCAAATTGAACATAAACACGTATCAATCTTTTGTATGTTATTATTCCATAAAAACAAATTTTTTGGTTTCAACAAGAGAAATTAATTTGAAATAAATAAATTGATATTCTATGTTTTGAAGTTGGTAAAATGTAATTAATTTTAGAATTCATAATATCAAAATTATATTTGGTTGATATTTTGGTAATTTTCTGAAAACTTTCAATTTTTGATGAATAATGAAAAACACGGAGTTATTGGTTAAATCAGACTTTTTATATTAACAATTATTTCTATTATTTAAATTTATCTTTGGTCAAAATAGATAACTAATACCTATATATTTGAAATATAATTCATTGGAGTCATTTTATTATAAGTTTAGATATATAAAATTTTTATTAAATTGTTTACAGTCTTTTACCCACCTTCTAGGAGAATTTGAAAATTTGAATAAAACATAATTTTACCATTTCTGTGAGTTGAATTTAAAAAATATGAGAGAAATGGTTAACCTCAGTAAGTAAAATTTTGTTCAATAAGATGAAAATAATTTTTGGTTAATGGTAACTTTTGACTTTTATTTATTGTGGTTAAAGGTAAATCAGGTAATTCAAGGTAAAAAGAATATTTTAATAATACAAAATTACCTAAAAACTTGTACTAACCTTATTGGATGATTCATGGCCGACCATGTGAATCCTTGGGGATATTTGAGGACCCCATGGATCCACTTATGAAATATAATGTCACTTTTTTTAATTAATTTAAAGTAAAGACAAAAATGACATAATCCAATATATTTTAGTAAATCAATTTTTACATGGGGTTATATAAGTCATATTTTGCACAATACATATTAATTAGAAATATAAAATTATTTCACACATAATTTTATTTTATTTATATTTTTTAGATTATAAATAATGTAATTTATTTATGACACAATGATGATGCAATAATTACTTTATTAATGAAATATTAAAATAATTTATATTATAAATATATAAATAAGTGTAATTTGAGACTTTTTATGAATTAAACTAATTTTCTAGTTTAATATGACATTTTTGGGTCGATTAAATGATTTTGGTTCGAAGTAATAATGTTTTTATGAATATAACAAAAAAAAATTGCAAATAGTGTCAAAATTGACATAAAAGTGTTTTTAAAATAAATATTATATTCTTAATTGATATTATACTCATAAACATAAAATGTTTGTCCAAAGGTAATAAATAATATTATATATGTCATTAATGATCCACTTGAGTCTCTATTGGATGCTTATAGTATGTTTATTAACCATATAATATAAAAATACAAAGAGACAAGGTAAATGTCCAACTAATTAACTAATAGTAAAATTTAAAAGATGAGGTTAATATATTGAACCAACCTGTCTCTAACCTATTTCTTCAGTATCTTGCGACCCATACCCACCTTATACTTTAAATAAATCAGTTTTATGCCATTAGAAAGCGAAAAGTATTTTATTATTGAATAACATTTCCATCTTTTCCAAAGGTGCCCAACACCCCTCTAATAAAAGGGAACATACCCTTCATTAGAATTCACATCTTCAAAGCCATTTTGGTCGGCCATACCCTGCCCAAATATCCTCTAAACATACCTAATTTTATCCTATAGGCCTTTAGTCATAATTCCAACCAAAAAAGCATTTTTGATCAAATCAAAATTAATAACTCAAAGAAGAGGTAAATATCACACCACCTCTTGCATGTTTTTTCTTCTTCCACTTCTTCTTTCCTTATTTTTTCTATTCTAAAATAATAAATCTAGTACCTTCTATATATTTTGATTTTATTATAAATATCTTACAACTATATTCATTATTCAAACCATCCTTTGAATGAAACTTCACCATATATTAGTAGGTACGGTTACCATCTCCACATCGTGGCGTAGCTGTTACTCAATACATTACTATTCGGATGGATATAATAATGATATATAAATTACATAAATAATAAATACTACATGATAATGATTATGTATATATGATATAACATCCAATTATATATGATTTTTATATCAAAAAAATGTTATTGCTGCTCGTTCGTACGTACGGATTACCATGTCCACGAACATGATGAGATTCATTCACCATCATATCCATTCAAGAATAATTTTCATTAGATGATAAAAAACAATGTTTAAAGACGTAATATCATTTTTAATATTAATAAGATACATCAAATCCATAACAAACATTACTTATGTAACAAATCATATGAAGGAAAACAAATCAGTTAACAACTAAAATGATGAAAATACTAAAATATTATTAGCATAGAAATATTAAAAGTTCATATATGATATCATATAAATGTATATGATTCATGTATAATTTAATTAAAATTATATAACCATTATACATGAGGTTAACCAACCCTCTACCATGGAAATGTACAAGGTAAGGGTTGATATCACGATCTCTTTTTTATATGAGATTGTTTTTATGAAAGTATCTACTGGAACATATTTCTAATCCATGTCCATGTTCATAAATGTTTTTTAAAAGGGATTATTTTTAATGGACTCTTTTAATAAAACATAATTTTAAATGTTTTAACGATTTATTCTTCTAAAACATTTCCATTAATGTCCATGTTTTTAAAATGTTTTTAAGAATTTAATTATATGGACATGAATGTGTTTAAAATGATAATTAATTTCAAAATTTTAAAAGTGTTATGGGAAAATAGTGTTAAAAATGTTCTAAATGGATTCCTTTATAAATTGTGTGACATTTAAATTTATCCATAAAAATGGATATTTCCCTCAAAGAGTATTACAAATCATTTTTATCAATGTGATCATCCTTTGATGGATTTTAAACTTGTTTGAAGTTGATACATATCATCCTTATTGTATTGATGGTTTTCTTAAATGATTGAATGTGGATGTGTTATTTTTATAACATTCATGGTTTATGGATAATGTATTTTCATTTCATATGCTAGTTTTAATATGAATTTTTATGTTATGTTTAAATGATTTCAGGTGAGGAATGCATTGGAATTAGTAAATGACAGGTGGAGCCTGCTATAGCACCTATATGCATCGGTAGGTCTAATGAGAAAATCTAGTTTCTTGGAACAAGCCTTGAAAAAATATTAATTCTAGTCCTGGCACAAGGCCTTTACTATGTGGTTATGAAGTTTAGCATTATGCATTCCATCCTTATGAATGTGTCTAATGATATTTCATTTGATGATTCGACTTGTAGAATATCCATGTGAGTATGTAAATACCATTATTTGGATTTATATTTTCCATATTATGATTATGCTTATTTTGAATAATATTTTGTTTTAGGTTTATACATTTCCATAAAAGTTCATGTTTATATATGAAAGTTTCCACAATATTTTTATCCTTACTGAGCATCTGAGTTCACCCCATTCTGTGTTTTATTTTTCCTAGGATGCAAAGAAAGAATATTATGACTGACCTACATGGATAGTCTATGGGATCTCAGTGTTATCTTTGAACACAATGTATTTGATTTTTTTCAATTTAATGATGTAATGTAAACCATATGAATGAATCTAGTACTTCCAAGGATACTAAATGAATCGGTCTTTTGAGGCATTATCTTTTATGATCATGCAAATGATACATAATAATGCACCGAATCTGGTCTTTTGGGGTCGTGGCATTATAGTTGGTATTAGAGGACATTTTTCAACAACCATGGAAACTAGATTTAGATAATGTCTGATTACAGCACATTACCATAAGATAGACTTTGAGGATTAATATAGAATTACGTCCTGGAATTTTGGTTATGTAGAGATTTTTTGAGTTTTCCAATAAAATGCATCTCGTTCTGGATACAAGCAGGTAGAGGTGGCTCTGGCATAGATATACATAGGGGTAAAAACTGTAAACACTACTTTGATATAAACTCAAATGGGAACTAGAGGACAACAATGGGCCTTGCTGCACTGTTGGTAACAACACTCCCCGGAGATATGCTTAGTATAATTCTCATTTTCATTAAAAATCATTATGAAGATTGTACGAGTATATAAATCCTCAAAGAAAATATTTTTATGATTGTGGATTATATCATTAAACTGTTCAAATTACTTTAGGTATTTTACATGTTTGGAATTATTAATTTCCACTCATAAACTGACCTATTGTATGCCATTGTATAGAAATGGATCCCAATAGAAGGAATGCGAAATCTATCAATACATATGATCCAAAGAGTAAGAATTATCATATAATTACTGATATTAATCCAAAATATAGAGGGGAAATATTCTCCCATGTATTATCAACATGTGAAGAAATAGTATCATGTGTTAAAAAGATAAGTACATAATTCTCTGAGTCCTATGGAATTGAAGGGATGCTAGAGAATAAAAGGATGGAAGATGGAAAAGAATAATTTTCCAATATGTGATAACTCTGGAAAGAATCACCTTGGTAAATGGATTAAGGAAGTTAGGGTTTGTTATATGTTTGGAGAAAAAGGACACCAAGTACGTGATTTTATGGGTAAAAAGGTTTCAAATATACAATGCTTCATCTGCAAGGCGTTGGGACACTACATAAATAAATGTCCAAGTCATATTAGTATGATTTTAATGATGCTATTGGATATTAATAAAGTTATGATAATACTTCATATGAAGAGGAATGACTAGTTTTCATATTTTTTATTATAGAATTATTTTATTTGAGTGTTGTATCAACAATATACTGGTTATATTAATTATGGAGATAAATAAGCATTGTATTGAGTACTATTTTATTGAGGATTTGAGATTATATGGTTCTATGAAAAGTGACTTAACAGTAAGCTACACTTTTTGAAAAAATAAACAGTTGAGGTAAATGTAATCTTCAATATGATCTTGATAATGAGGTAGTGATTTTAGATTATGAGATGGTTGATTTGGATAAATTATATTGGATATTCTTGATTTACTTGGAACTGATTAATAGTTTGATTATTTCATCATTCCTGGATTATTCAATATTTTGGGATATAAGAAATATATCCAGTATTATATAAATTAAAAGGGAGCATGAATGTAATCAATAAGGTTTTATGGTAATTTAGTGTGTTACCATGATTTAAAATAATAAACGATGAAGGTGTTGACATGTTATTACATTGCAAAGAGGGTCTTCATTATGTTTAAATTCCTTATAAATTTTGGACTGTGAGTTTGGATAAAAGTGTTTTCAATAATTATAAAGTTTTGCATGAATTAAGATTTAAATTGGATACTATTGTTACGGTTTTTGTTATTTTTATAAAAAGGACAACACACATACCGTCTGACAACCCGCCGCTTCGGACAATGTTGCAGTAATCGAACCCACAACCATTGTGTGATTGGGATTTATCGTCTACCACTGGACTACATGATGTCCCTAGATTGTATAATGTAGTTTCTTTTTTATTGGGTCTAATAGGTGAATTATAATTTCATTTTGTTTGAACCCTATACGAATATGGAAAATATAATATTTTTTAAGATATATTATCTTTTAGAGTGAAAGATGAGTTTGTGGAAGAAATTACATAAAGGATGAAACTCTACCTGTCATGTATATATTTTTTTCTTCTCTTATTCTATGAATAAATTAATTCTTAAAATTTAGGTAAGGGAGCTTAAAAATAAAATTTTTTTATCCTAATAACATATTTTTTGTTGGACCGATGATATTTTATATAATCATGGATTGATGGATTTGAAGCCCTCAATTCTAAAATAGTTTTTAACAGATGACCTCAATCACTCGGTATAAATATTTACGGTTTTCCTCCAATTATGTTTCATTGATTTCCACTAATGTTCTCCTAATCTATATCATGATATGGTGGCGGATTTTTCATTCCCATTTTCATCAAATTCAGATTAAATTTTATTAACCCAATTTCCGATGGGGGTTTTCCCCAAAAGGTATTTTCTATTTTCAAAATTTTATTTTCGAAGAAAAATTTAAATTTCCAGGACACAATTTATTGAAGGAGGGAAGAATATAACACCCCCAGATTTCATGGTACACTATTTTTTCAATGTAATTTAATTACTTGCACTACAAGAAACAATGAGTTCAAGTGCACCACAACTTACCAAACTAGCCATTCAAAAGCGGTTATTAATAGTGTTAACAAAATTTTTAACATTATATAATCCTTATAATTTTAGAATCCATATTACTACTTTCTTAGACGAAATGGAAAAACAGATTCATTTTTTTCAGATAAAAGAAGTATTTTTTAAAAAATGAAATTTTAAAGCCTTCTAATGGAGAACCCTTATTAAATGAAATATTTGAAACTTTTATATATTAAATTTCAGAAAATAAATTTCATATTTATAATTGTGACATAATAATTTAGTTTCAATAATTTTTTGGTGTTTCTATGATAACTTTCATATTTGACTGAATAGTGAAAAATACTATATTTTAACTAATTTTTTTAATCAAAATATTTTTTATCATTATATTATAACTTTTAATGGTCTGGAAGTATTAATAGATTATAATTTTACCATTTATTCAATTTATTTCATTGGAAACAATTTCACTTTGAAATTGATCATAAACAAGTATCAATATTTTGTAAGTTATTATTTTTTAAAAACACGTTTTTTGGTTTTGACAACGTGAATTCATTTTAAATTAATAATGTAACTTATATGTGTTGAATTTGGTAAAATATACTTAATTTTTGATTTCAGAATATCAAAATTAACTTAGGGTGAAATTTTGTTATTTTTTTGAAAACATTAAATTTTTTATGAATAGTAAAAAACACTCAGTTATTGGTTAAAACTGACATTTTATTTAAATAATTAATTATTTTCTTTAAACTTATTTTAGGTAAAATTAGATACATAATACCTACATATTTCCAATATAATTCATTTGATTAATTTTATAATATATTTAGATATATAAAAAAAATTTGAAGTGTTTACCGTCTTTTACCCTCCTCCTTGGAGAAATTGAAAATTTTCATAAAATGTAATTTTACCGTTTCTGTGAATTGAATTTCGGAAATATGAGAATTACAGTTTACCTCAGTAATTAAAATTCGGTACCATAAAATGAAAATAATTTTATTGAATAGTAACTTTTGACTTTTATTTACCGCTGTTAATGGTAAATAGGGTAATTCTTGGTAAAAAGAATATTAAAATAATAAAACATTACCATAACACATGTCCTAACCATTATTTATGAGTCATGGACTACCATGTAAATACATGGGTCTATTTTGGGACCCCATGGATCCACTTATGAATGATAATGACACTTTATTTTAATTAATTTAAAGTAAAGGAAAAAATGACATAAACAAATATCTTTTTGAAAATCAATTTTTACATGGGGTAATATATGTCATTGTTTGGACTATATATATTTATTTAAAAACAAAAAATATTTCCTACATAATTGTATTTTATTTATATTTTTTACACATTATATAATTTAATTTATTTATGACACAATGATGATGCATTAATAACATTATTAAAGAAATATAAAAATAATTAATATTATAAATATCCAAATAATTGTAATTTGAGAATATTTATGAATTAAAATAATTTTATAGTTTAATATTACATTTTAGGGTTGATTAATTTTTTTTTCAAAGTAATAATTCTGGTATGAATTTAAGGAAAAAATACCAAATTGTGTCAAAATTGACATAAAAGAGTTTTTAAAACAAATATTATATTATTAATTGATATTCTATTCCAAAAAAACTACGGTTCAGAAAAAGGTCTTAATTAATATTATATATTTCATTAATTAACCACTTGATGTTCTCTTGTAATATTATAGTATGTTTGTTAAGCATATAATATAAAAATACAAAGAGACGCGATAAATGTCAAACTAATAAACTAAGAGTTAAATAAAAAAGATGAGGTTAATATATTGAACCAAACCTTTCTAAAACCTATTGGTTGAGTATTTCTCAACCCATACCCACTTTATCCTCTAAATAATTCATTTCGGAGCCATTAGAAACCAAAATGTATTTTATTACGAAATAATATTTCAATCTTATCCTTAGGTGTCTCTCACCCCTCTTATAAACGGGCACTCCCCTTCTCTCAAATTCACACCATCAAAGCTGTTTGGCTCATAAAAACCCTAACCAAATATCCTATCAAATATCCTACCCTAATCTTAGAGGCCTTACTTATTTCATAAAGCCAACCAATGGAGCCCTTCTGATCAAATCAAAAGGAAGAACTCGAAGAAGAGGTAAATATCTCACCATCTCTTCCATGTTTTTTCTTCTTCCACATCTTCTTTCCTTGTTGTTTCCATTATAAAGTAATAACTCTAGTATCATATATATAATGAGTTGTTATTATAAATATGGTACAACTATATTCATTATTTTATCCATCCTTTTAATGACATGTCACCATACGTGCGTACGTACGGCTTCTCGTCTCCACATCGTGGTGTAGTTGTTACTCAATACATTACAATTCATATAGTTATAATAATAATGTATAAAATATGTAAATAATAAATATAAATTGATAATTATTGTTAATATATGATATAAAATCCAATTATATAAGATTTTAATATCAAAAGAATGATTTTGTCACTCGTGCATACGTACGGATTACGGTCTCCACGAAAACGATGAGATTCATTCCCCATCATATCCATTCAAGAACAATTTTAATTTTGTTATTAAAAATAATGTTTAAAGACTTAATATAATTCTTAATATGGATAAGGTACATCCTATCTATAAAAATCAGTATTTATGTTACAAATCATATAAAGGAAAACGAATCAGTTAACACCTGAAACGACGATAATACTCAAATATTATTAAAAAAGAAATACTAAAAGATCATATATGATATCATATTAATGTATATGATTATTTTATAATTTAATAAAAACTATTTCACCATTATACAAGAGGTTAACCTACCCTCAACCAAGTTAAAGTACCCTGTAAGGGTTAATTTCACGATCTCTTTATTATCCGAGGTTGTTTTTACTTATGTATCTACTAGGACATATTTATTATCCATGTCCATTATTCATAAAAGTGATTTAAAAGGGATTATTTTTAAGGGAGACTTTTAATAAAACATCATTATAAATGTTTTAAATATTTATTCCTCTAAACCTTTCTTATTAGTGTCCATTTTTTTAAAATGTTTTTAAGTATTTATTTATATGGGCATGAATGCTTTTAAAATGATAATTCATTTCAAAAGATTAAAAGTGGAATGGAAAACTTTGATTCAATAATGTCATTAAATGGCTTCCATTATAAATTGTGTGACTTTTATATGTTTCCATGAAGAAGTTATATTTCTATCCAAGAGTTTTAAAAATAATTCTCATCTATGTGAACATCCTTTGATGGATTTTAAACTTTTTTGAAGTTGACACAAATATTCCTTATTGTATTGAAGGTTTTTTATATATTTGACTGTGGGTGTGTTTATTTTATACCATTCATATTTTTTGGATAAATTAATGACATTTCCTATATTTTTTTAATACTAATTTTTATGTTATGTTTAAACCTTTTCATATAAGGAATTCATTGGACATTGTAAGTGACGAGTGGAACCCACTATTGCTCCATGATGCATCAGTAGGTCTCATGAGACAAACAATTGTCTTGGAACAAGCCCTTGATAGAATCTTATTTTTAGTCTTGGAACAAGGACTTGACTATGTTGTTATGAAGTCCGGAATTATTCATTCCATCATTATAAAAGAGGCTATTGATATTTCATGTGATTATTCGAGTAGTAGAATATACATCTGAGTAAGTAAATGGAATTATTGTGATTTATATTAGCCAAATTATTATGAAGTTTATGTTGGAAAGGATTTTGTTTGGGTTTTATAAATTTCATTAAATGTTCATGCTTAATTATGAAAGATTCCTCTATATTGTTATCCTAACTGAGCATTTGAGCTCACCCCTTTCTATATTTTATTTTTCCCAGAATGCGAAGAAGTATATTCTGACTGACCTACAAGTATAATCTATGGGATCTCAATGTTGTCTATGGAAAAAATGTTGTTATTTTTTTCCATTTTTTGATGTAATGTAAACCATATGAATGTATGTTGTACATAAAAGGCTACTAAACTAATTGGCCTTTCAAGATTTGATCCTTTATGATCATGCCAATAATACATAATAATGCACTAAATCATGGCTTCTAGGGTCGGGGTGTTACATTAGTAACACTAGAATCATGTGATCTGTAAAATAAATAAATTAAATGAAACATTAAATAAACCTAAATAACGGAATTTCCTGAGAAAAAATATCATATGTCATTATATACACCGAAAAAAAGAATAAAAAATTAATGCAACAAATATCTCACAACATAAAAGTGAGATTAATAAACCCTTACCTTATTTCCTGAAATTCTTCTTACATGTACAACAACTATTTATAATAAATATACGATTATTATAAATATAAAAAATTTCCATATTTTTATATACAATCCCATATATATTATTTATTATTTATTTATATAAATTGTTTATTAACAATTCCATGTTAATGTTAGGTTCAGGTAACAACTGTAATGCTTTTCGTATATGTGTTGACATGTGGTTTGTAATACTGTTTCATTGATCACAATTTAATTATTTCTAAAAAGTAAATCACGATATAATTTTCATATATATTTAGTAAATAACTATTTATAATAATCTATAAATGATATAAATATGAAATGGACTGCAATGTTTATGGTGATGGTAGATCATATATATGCGTTAATTTTGTATATGATTTCAAAATGTATTGAAGAAAAGAAAGTAAATGACATATATGTTCTTATATATTATCATTAAATTAGAAATATTATTTCATATACATTATCTAATCCCATATTTAACACATTCCATGTAAATTTATTATCAGTAACATTTATATCATGATTTGGTAGTTGACAAGTCCACAAACAAAGTTATCGTATTTAGAAAAAATAGAAAAAAATTATGGTTCGTGTTTTATAATAAATAAAAAATAATATATGTATCATAGATATCATAATTATTTTATAAAATTATAATGTATATAATTATTCCTATCTTTGAAAATTATTAATATAAAAACAATGACATCGATTCATGATTTTGTACTTTACAATACACATGAATGATGAATTTGTATCCCATTTGATTTATGTGTGTGTAGGTGTAGGTTGAAAACAAAATTCAAAAACATATTGGTATATTTATGATACTTGGTTTATTTTATAATCACATAAGAATAATTATTAAGGGTAAGATAAATAAATAAAATTAAACTACTTGTTGAAAGATGTTACCTCTTCTTGCGGTAATTCCTTTTTGTTTGCTCTAATGTACAAACATGGTTTTATTTATTCCAAAAATTAGGATACTAGGACAAGGGGAGGAAATTTGGGATAATATTTGTGTAGGTTTTTCTAAAAAAATTTATTTATATATGTGAAGAGAGGGGGTAGTAGTAGACCTTTAATAATTGGTGAAAAGGGCACACTTGCAATTTTTGAAAATAATTGTGTCCTCCCCACGTTTTACTTGAAAATAAGTGTAAAAATCGACCATTTTAGATACTTGGAGGTTTTTTGGTATAAATATGGCTATTAATTAATTTTATAGGCATTTTTATTTTCAATTTTACATATTCTATTCTATGTTTAGTCATAAATTAAAATTATTTTTACCTTAATCAGAGTAATTAATTTTAATTTCATTCACTTATACATTTTGTAAAAAACCATGTTGAAATTAATATACAACGTAAAATTTAATAATTTTAAATATGTAATAATTTATTAAAAATTATAAAAAAATTATTTGGTACAAATTTATTTAAAAATAAGCCCACAAATGGGTTGAGGTAACAAATATTTAATGTGATAATGATCAAAATTTTGAAATTTTTATATCCAATTTCCTTGTGAAATTTATTCCAATGAATAAATTTGTTTTAATTTATTTATAAATTTTTATAATACAACTTAATTAAAATTTAAATTATAAATTATCTATAAAATTATATTATAAAAAAATGTATTTTTCAAATAAAATACTTTTTTTCACTATTAATAAAAAAATGAAATTTCTCAGAAAAATCCCAAAAAATTAACCAAGAGTAAATTTTATTTCTAATATTTCAAAAATGAATTTTATTATAGCATATAAAATGTATAAAATTATAAATATTATATTTAAAATATGTGTTCCATTACAAGGTTGAATATTTTCATTTAGATAAATATATATTAATATGTGAAATTGGTTTTATTCCAGTATCATGGATCAAAAACACATTATAAGAAAATGAAATATTGTTAACAATATATCATATATATGTTTTATTGAAATAATATATCAAAACTATTTTAATGAATTTATTTATGTAAAACATGTTTGGTAGAAAAAATATAGCTTCCCGCAAATGATTTATTATATTTTCAAAAGTATTTTATTTTCATTTCAGTCAATTGGTCACCAAATAATTCTTCATATATATATTTTTCAAACATAATTTTATAATTTAACTAATATTATGCATAAAATAAATTCCAATGCCTGGGTGATAAGAATAATATATTTTGATGGAGATCTCATGCTTTGTATCATCAAATTAGAAAAGGGTTTCTTCCGTTTTTTCAGAATGGGGTTGATCTTAAAATAGATCTCTATACTAGACTCAACATATCAACCCAAGTTTTTTTATAATCTCAATGGGGTATGTTTTTTTTATACGTCCAATCATAAAAAATCCAATGCCAAAATTTGTATAAGACTTGATGGTGTAGATCTGGTGTATTGGACCCAAAAATTATCAAAGATCTTTTATCTTGTATTGGAATCCCTGTTAAAGTTGATCAAAGAACATTGGAAAGTGAACATGGCATTTATTCTCGAATTCATGTGGATGACTATTTGGTTGTGGAATACCAAAAATCCGTCATTTTTCATGATAATGATCTGAATATTGGGTTCAATGCATTTTATAATGAATTCCCCCCTTGTGTGACTTCTACGAGATTTTCGAGCACTCCATTGAAATATGTAGAGTTATTCCAAAGATGTTAAGGGTTACACATATACATAATGAATGGATGAAATCCAAATATTCTAAATGGAACAATGGTGACCACGTTTTGAAGAAGCCGGAATACTGGCCTATGGAGCGAGAGTCAAATTATTTCCCACGTTCCTAAGGGTCTCTTTGAACAAGACTTAGGACGAGGATGTTAATGTGGAAGATGATATTCCATTACATCCTTTCCTAAAAATCCCCCAATGATCTAGATTCATTCTAGAAGTGCTAATAAGTTTTATTTCATAGCATTTAAAAATTATCAAGATATTAACCAATTTTTCTACCACATTCAACTGAGTGTGGAGGAACACTATATTTTGAAGTAATTTACTAAATACATAACTGACATGGTTACAATGATTCATTATAAAAAAAATCTTTAAAAAACATCTCATATTTATGCTCATGTGTCCATTACGCTGAATCAGATGTATAAACCAATTCATTCCCCTTTAATAATTTCACATTCATGGCCAAATTCTCTTATAAAATAAACATGCCTATTGGAATTTAATTATATAATGAATGGTATTTCTATTGCGCTTCACATCCCTCAGATAGGTATGCCATCAATACTGATCTAGTGTAGCAAAATACATATTTGATGGAAGTTTTCCATGATATGATGGATCCTTCAACTCAGTCCATAATCAGAGAGGACACCAACCAGGTGGAGGAAAACATGAATAATGACTCTATCAGTGGTTCACAACCCGCAGACATGGATGATTCCAATTCTGATCAAGTGCAGGATCTTACAGGTTCTAATGAATCATGACAGGTTATGAAGTATCCTACTTTTCAGTCAACAAACATGGATGCCTCTAAAGATATTTTGGAGGAGGAAAATAAATAGGTGGGGTCAGTGGACATAAATAGTATGATTCAAACACCAATTAATCCTTATAAAAATTGGATGATACCTCCCAATATCATCAAAAAGAATTTGGGATTTTTGAATAAGAGGGGTTCTGATTCTAGAATTGGTTCAAAATGAGGATTTTATTATAGTGTTTTCAAAGCCTGAATAATGAATCCGTAGTTAGGTCATGTGAACTCCAACTCCAAATTCATAAACCTATTTTGATAGGGTTGGCAGAACCCAAAACAATCTTTTTAAATATACTTTCTACTATTGCAAATATGGAATTCAAGATGCTAGGATTGAACAACAATTTATCAAGGGTCATGAATTTGTCTGTTCATGGACATTCATATCTTTTTGATCCCCTTTTGGTTGATTCAAGCCATCAACTTATAAATTTCTTCTTTTCTGAGATTGGAATTATGAAATTTTGTTCCTTTATTTCTGCCAATAACCGCTATTCAGATCGAAGTAGTCTATAGTCAGATATCACCCATCTCAAAAATTACATTGTTGGGCCATCAATTTGTCTTGGTGAATTTAACTCAATTGTTATCCCACATAAAAAAATGTTACCTAGGAATAATTCCATTTCCTCATTGGATTTTATGTAATGTATAGAAAAAAATAACTGTTTGCAGACAATATTGTTGGTGCGATGTTCACATAATATAGACGAAACCTTATCGTTATGGTACTAGTAATCATGGTAGGGCCTTTGTGATGAGTCTTCAATATGTTCTTGGGGCTACATCTCTTTCATGACATTATATCGGCTCAACTCTGACCATCACCCAATCATGGTTGATGTCATAGGTAATGATTATATTCCACCATATCCAGTAATATTTATCAAGGATTGGGCTTCACATCCTGATTTTGATTTTATTTTTTCTGATGATTGGGTTTAATGGGTTGCAAGAGTAATGTTTTCTCTTGCATCCTAAAATTGAAGATCCCCATGGGTAATCTCAAAGATTAGTGTAAGGATAGGTTGAGTCATCTAGATAAGGATATCTCTATCCTTGAATCCTCCCTTCTATGTTTTCAGGAATAGTGTACTCATGATGATTTTTCTGGTAGTGTCTTGTTGGAAACATAAGTAACCCTTATACTCAATAATCTTCTCAAAATGAATGATTCCAAGAAAAGTGATACATTCAAGGAAAACTGGCTCAAGGAAGTGGATATTAATTCTATGTTTTTTTAACTCTCTCTATAGAGTTTTAAAAACATCTTGGCATTATTCTTTGCATAGTAATGGTGATCAAATTTTGGATAACAGACAACATCATTCTGAGAATAACAATTCTTATTTTAATGGACTCTTTAATATAATGAACACTGTTACTCATCATGTGGATAGTCTTATTCCAAAGATTGCTAATTAGATGGTTAACTCAAGTCTTATTTCCATTACCTTGGGAATTATGATTCATGATGTAGTATTTATTCATAAGCTTAATAGTTTTCCAATTCATGATGGCTTTAGAAACATATTTATTCATAAATAATGGGAGATTATTTGTGTAGATGTCTGGAAGGTTTTTATTCATTTTTTCAAAGGATGACACATACCTCTAGGTTTAAATGATAAATTCATTGATATAATACATAAGGAGGGGAATTCCCCTGAAATCTATCTCAGTAGTCCTGTGGATTTAAAAAATACATTGTTCAATGTTATTATAATAATAATTATTACTAGATTGGAGCCCATTTATAGTAAAATTTTTCCTCTAAACAGTTTAGAATTATCAATGGATGTTCAATCCAAGACTGTGTTATTTCTAGATCAGAGTGTCTCAATCACATCAAAAATACTATTCGAGGAGGGAATATTGCACTCAATCATGATATTAAAAAGGATATTGAGATGATGGATTGGAATATTATTTTTAAAATGTTTTCATGATTGTTTTTTATGATACTTTTATTGGTTGGATAATGAATATTTTTTCATCTTCTCATTTTTCTATAATTGTGAATGGATCTTTAGAGGGTTATTTCTCTTCTTCTATAGGTCTTTGATAGGGTGATGCCCTCTCATCCGTTATCTTCTCCATCTCTGAGAAGTTTCTTAGCATGTTACTTTCCATAATGGCTACTAATGGAAAGTTGAAGGAAATTGGTGTTGGTAGAGGTCCTTCTACTCCAAGTCAGATTATTTTTTACATATGATATTTTTTTAGTCAGTTGAAGAAGATAAATATTTAGAATATCAAGAAGGCAATGTTGTATTATGATTATGACTCTGGTCAGCAGGTTAGTTGGAACAAATACTTTTTGTATTTTGGAAAAACATTTCCTCTGTTGGAAAATTAATATTACTAACAATTTGGGTATTCAAGAAGGAATATTTCCCATCATCTATCATGGTGTGTCTGTTTTTTGGGTTCATCCAAAGTATTCTTATTTATCTATAATTTTTGGTCATATCAAAAAACAAATATCTTCATGGAATGAAAAATCTACTATCCTAGAAGGTCATGTTTGTCGTGTCTAAGATGTTATTATTTCAAAATTGGTTTACTCATTTATCGTTCATAAATTGTCATATTACCATATCAAGTTAATATATGTGGCCATAACGAACTTCATTTTGATGGGTAGCATTTTTTAAAGGAGATTGGTTACTCTTTCTTGGAATAAATTTTCAGGCCATTTGATATGGGGGGTCGTGGAATTGAAAATATCAAATATTATAAATAATCCTTATAGGATTTATTTTCTTTCTGACATATTAATGAATATTCTGATGCCACTACATTTTTGAAATCAAGGTTACTTAAAAATATCATGTCCGGTTTTATTAGTAATTTGGACTCTTCAATTTGGCCCTCCATCAAGCACAGTTTTTCCCTCAATGACATTAATGCTCGATGGTCTGTCTCCAAGGACTCCTCAATTCAGTTCTGGAGGTCTAATTATATTAGTGATACAATGTATGATTCCCGTAATCAGGATATTCCTAATATTTATCATTATATTTCTAAAATGGATTAGATTTTGGATATAGAGGCTCTCCTTGAACTTATTATGTGGGTTTTCAATGATTATATCATTTCCTCTATTAGTGACTTTTTGATTTGGGAGATGAATACTTATGGTATTCTTTCTTCAAATTATTTTTATTATAATTCCATTGTACCTATTTAGGGTCTTCAATGGGTTGGAAATTCAAATGGAACATTATTACTCCTTCTCGGTTTACTATTCTTTGGTGGTTGGTTCATGGAAAATTTCGCACTGATAACCCTCTCCAGGATAGAATTGTATTCAGTATGTGTTATTTGTCATTTGTATCATGAGGATCTGGATAACCACTTTTTGAGTTGTGTTACTACTTCAAGTATATTGAAGGCTATCTTCGATGCTTTTGATGTTCTTTTGCCCAATGTTTTCTCTACACAGGAGCTATTATCATCTCTGTCAGGTCTTCCCCTTTCACTATTTATATTGTGTCTATACATGTTATAGTTGCAGAACTGGATCAAATTCTTTAGATAGTGAGGAAATCGTGCCTTTGAAATGGGGAAATCTTTAATTCACAGGCATCCATGGCTCAAATTTTTGTTGCTACGTGGAATATTATAGTCCCTAAGAATGACAATTGTGGAATTTATAAAATGAAATATATGTTCTCAGACGTCTCAAGATTATGGGGAATTTTCAGACTTCAATGTGTAAAATAGAGGAATCTAGGAAATATCCTTTTTTGCCTGCACTACGAACAACACTAATAGTTATTAATGGTGTAAATGAGGACCATCAGGTCATGGGGCTATCATTCAGATTTGTTTTGTGTATCAGATTGGTTGTTTTTATGACTCTTTTGATATTTTATCCTATTTAGAAGCTTTTATTCAAGGTGTTATCATTGAATAAGATCATTCAAAACCATGTGGTCTGAATAGGATAAGGTCGGTACAAGGACACGACTAAAAATGCAACTTAATATTTAATTATACACAAAACCATAAATTAATACACATTGAAGACCTTTTATGGTTTATATTTTTATTGAACTATGTTACCTTACTTGAATAACATATCACATTAATACGAGATAATACTACTTAAAACAACTTCCCTTTATTTAAATATAAAATATTAAATATTAAGACATGATTTCTTTGACAACCTTATACATCACTCATCATGAATACCTTATTTCTCTTAACCATATTTATATCATGTGATTTTTTTTTAAAAATGTGGGATGAGTGTAAAACTCAGTAATTGAAATAATGACAGAAAGTCTTAGTCTAGTGATTACATAAAAACAAATAAAACTCATAATCATAAAAAATCAGATGCATAGAAACATCAGTTCTTTTCCATGGGACATATTTTCCATATCTATATTAAATTCACCCTAGAACATGGAATATCTTTTTAGTTAACATCCATCTACAAAGTACCCACTTTATTGGAGAACTATAATAGATCTCACCCGACATATCTTGAGCTATAATGGGCTCTGCCCAACAATCATGATCTATATTGGGCTCAAACCAACATATATGGAGCAATAGTGGGATAAAACCATCATAAATAATGTCTGAGGAACATATGTTGGACATAAATCATCTTGAAAATTATAAGTAAAAACTCTTTCCATATACATATAGAAAACAATCCATTTGAAATTTATTAAAAAATAATTTTAAAAGGATTTAAAAAAAGTCCCTTATAATATAATTGGAGTGAGAATTAAAAAAATGGAATTGATTATGTATATACACTAAAAATACATAGAATTAAACATAATATAAAACAAAATTCTTCATAACAATAATCTTAATACCACATTATTAATAAAGAAGATGGTTAATCCAATGAATGGAAATAGGGTAAAGAATTCCCCTACCTCGGGTTCTTATTACTTATGAAGTGTTTAAACCTCGTGTATAATGATTAAAAGAGTGTTATTAATATAATAACGAAACATATTCATGTTTATAACACCTTATATGATCATTTCATATCATCATTTCTCCCTTTAATTATTATTATTTTGTTCCTTTCATTACATGTTATTCATGATCAGTTCATGATTGATGATTTGTTGATTGGAAGTGGAACTATAGAATTAGAATGGAATGGTAGTTAAATATTTTCAAAACCATAAATTATTCCAATTATCATTTTGAGTTCTGAAATGTGGAAGATTCATAAGATAAATCATTATTGATGTTTGTTTAGATCATTTTAGTAGGTCTTTGATAATAAAAACCTCATTTTGTATTATAAATTAAAACCATGTGTAAAAATAATTCCAGAACCAGGGATGAGAAATAATAAATATATTATAATATTTTTCAACCATAAAATTTGTTTCATGACCTTGCCATAAATAATTAATTCTAATGGAAGTAACATCGTCTATGATGTTGGTAATTCAACACATCACGGACAATGTTTTAATTCATTGAATAAGTATGAGAGGAGAAGAAGAATGAAGATGAATTTTCCCAGAATATAATAACATCTTGAATATACCTTATTTATAGACCATTCATTCCACTTGGATAAGATGATGGGAAGATACTATATAAATAAAAATTAATGGAATGTAAAACACATGAAAAGGGAAAAAGATTTCTTACCTCTTGATCTCTTCTCTTTGAGACCCTCATTAAGGGATTTGGATTTGGTTATTTGGTGGGACCACGAGATATAGGTCATTGGGAAGAATATTGGGTAGGTTATTTGTCAGGGATTAAAAAATAATCAAGGATTGAGAGGTGTTGGATGAAGAGGGGAATGTGGGTGATATTTATTTTCTAGTAGGGGAGGTATTTTACATTGTTTTAATTGTTATTATACTGTTTTTCTCAAGACTGTGAATAATCTAAATTCATGTGACCCTAAATTTTAATAATTTCATGTTATTTCAATCAATGTAGTCATACATAAATTATGATCTCAAAAATTGTGAATTTAACTGATAATTTTAATATATTGTATTTTACAGTTTTTCACTATTCATCAATAATTCATTAATTTCATAATAACCCAAAAATTCACCCTTACCATTTTTCGATGTGTAGAATTTAAAAATGAACTCCATTTTTTGAAAATAAATTTCTAAATATTATTAATTTATTTTTTAAATAAAATCATACTTAATTAAAAATTTAACAATTTTAAAACAATAACTGCTTTTATATCACATTGAAAAATTAATCAAAAGGTCATTACCTTATGAAATTAAGAAAATAAAACGAGAATATAATTTATTATTAATTAAAGTCATATTACTATTCATATTACTATTCATAAGTGTATATTACTGTTCAACCAAAAAAAAATTGTTGGTTTCGTTAGACTCCAAATAACATACTGAACACAACTAAAGATGACCAATTTTGCAAAATTCAAAATAGTGGAGAAGTAAAATTATTTTTCCAATCTAGTTATAAATATCATCTTACGAAATGATTTAGGAATTCCAATTTATTTCAAAAATACATCGGTTGTTACCTTATCCCCACCATCTAGAAATTGTGTCCTCGTAATTTTATTTACTCATTAAATAAGTGAGGTTACCTTTCCACCATAGTATTTTCTAATTGCCATATTGCTTCTTTAACCATGTGGTTTCTCCAGAATACCTTTATCAGGTTTATTAGCTTATTATGTAATACTTGTCCCATTGATCAATAATTTTAATAAGTTTATCTTCATATCAAAGATTCTCTTCTAGACAAACATCTTTTGGGCTCACGAAATTGTATGTATCTGACACATACATTCTCGACATCGAATCATGTAAAATATTATGTATTTGAGATAAAATCAGAGGCAAAGTTACATGGTATGAAACTAGTCTAAATTTCTCTAGGTCTTCAAAAGGACAGATGAATCATGGACTTAGCTTTCCATTCTTAAAAAAATGCATCACACTTTAACATGTAGAGATTTTAAGGAAAGTGTGGTCACCATCCTCGAATGAGAAGCCTTTCTATCTGTTATTTTCATAACATTTCTGCATGCTCTGAGTTGTCCTCACGTGCTGTTGGATCATCCTCAATATCTCACCCACTTCATTTACTAATTTCTTCCCCATCGACATTCATTGACCGACCACATCCCTAAATACTGGAGTCCGACACCGCTTCCTATAAAATGCTCAAAAGGATCCATTTGTAAACTAGAATGAAAACTATTATTATAAGAAAACCAAACTAATGAAGTACGATGATCCAAAATTCCCTAATAGTCCATTGAACCAACTTGAAACACATCCTACTGGGTCTGAATCTTTCACTAAGGCTACCCATATGATTGAGGATAAAAAGTTGTAATTGTAACACCCGATACTTTTATGAGAATTTTTTTTTGTTTTTATGTTATATAAATCATCAAAGGAATCTTTCACTACACACAAAACTAGATTGTCTTGCTTTAAACACAACCGCGACCTTCCTCGATAGCTTGTGTCGTACGCAATACCGAGTTTCACTAAAAAATTATATGCTATTAAAATATTATTAAAACTAGCCATTATGAATAGTAATAACCACTTTTTGAAATTTTATAAATTTTATTATTCAAAATGGACTTCATTTTTGGATTCAGAATATCGAAATTATCCTAGGGTGAAATTTTGGTATTTTTCTGAAAACTTTCAATTTTTGATGAATAGTGAAACCACTAAGTGGTAGTTAAAAAACTGATTTCTTCATAAAACATAATTTTACTGCTTCTGTGAGTGGAATTTTGAAAATCCGAGAGACACAGATAATATCAAGGACTAAAATGTGGTTCAATGAGATAAAAATATTTTTTGGTGAATAGTAACTTTTAACTTTTTTTAACCACGGTTAAAAGTAAATAAGGTAATTAAGGGTAAAAATGATATTATTATTACCTTAACACATGTCCAAATTGTATTGGATAAGTGTAATTCGACCAAAAACAACTTTAGGAAAAAAAATACGACCATTTAGGATCACTTGGATTAGATTAGGACATTTATTATTAATATATTTAAAGAAGGGTTAAAATAGTTAAAATCAAATTTTAATAAGTAAATCATTTTTAATATGGGATTATACATAAGATAAATTCGACTATAAATATTCATTATATATCTAAAAAGATTTCCTACATAATTCTCTTTTATTTTTAATTTTTAGACATTAAATAATATAATTTATTTTTGACACAACGATGATGCAGTAATTATCTTAGTAATGAAATATTGACATAATTGATGTTATAAATACCCAAATAAATGTAATATGAGACTTCTTATGAATTACACTAATTTTATAGGTTAATATGACATGTTATTATTGATTTAATTAACTTGGTTCGAACTAATAATTCTGTTATGATTTTCACAAAAATCAATTACTAAATAGTGTCAAAATTGACCTAAAATAGATTTTAAAACAAATATTATTTTATTAATTGTTATTTTATTCCTAAAAATCTAAGGCTCGGCCAAATGACTTTGATAAGGTTATATAGATTAATAATAAACAACTTGGGGTTCGTTTGGCTTTATATAGTAAGTTTATTATCCTTATAGTGTAAGATAACAAGAAGACAAAGTAAAAGTTAAATTATCTAACTTAAAGTTAAATCTAACTGATAAGGTTAAAATTGATACCTAAACTTGTATAAATTCTATTGGATGAGAGTATTTCGACCCCTACCCACCTTATTATCGAAATATATAAATTTGGAGCTATTAATAACGAAATTTGACTTGTAATAAAATAATATTTTTAGTTATTCCAAAGGTGCCCCTCTCCTCCCTTATAAAAGGGAACCTCCTACCCCTGTTCCTCACACCACTTTGAGCCTTCAAGATCGGCCAAACCCTTCCAATTTCTCCTCTCCACTTCCCTAAAAACATCCTAGAGGTTCTGGTCTTCTTCAAAGACCTATTTTAGTGCCGTAAAAGGAGGTCTCAAAGAAGCACTTCAAAGAAGAGGTAATGTTTGTTACCGAATCTTTCATCTTTATTTCTTCTTACAATTATTCTTCTTTAGTTTTTTCATTATGATGTAATAACATCAGTATAAATCATATACTTACATGTTATTATAAGTATGAAACAACCCTATTTCACCATCTATCCATCCTATGGAAAAAGAAATCACCACGCGTGCGTACGTACAGAATACCGTCTCCACGTCGTGGTGTAATCTATTTTCCACCACCACCTTACTTGGATGGGTATAATGGTGTAAATAATGACTATATATGACTATTATAAAGTGATATGGATTCTGAAATAGTATACACACACTCCAATACAATTCCACGATCATATGAATGATATCATCACTCGTGCATACGTACTGAATACCGTCTCCACGATGTGAAGTGACTCGTTCTACATGATCTTCATTTCATAATGATTATATAAATTAATTGAATGAATCAATACGATATATATTACACTAATATCATTCTGGAAATGAGGTATCTATAACCTAAAGAGAAGAATAAGAATTTATTCGACAACACACGCATAAGAACAAAAAGTTATAAACACCCAAATAACAAGTAGCAATGAAATATTACTAATAAGAAGCTAAGAATATGACCATATATGATATCATAAAAATATGTATGATTCTTTAATATTTTAATAACATTATTTAAATCATTATACAGGAGGTTGGGACACGTACAAAGCATATCGGACCTATGGTAAGGGGAAATATCACAATCTCATTTTTATCCGAGATTGTTTATACTTTGGTATTTACTAGGGTGTATTTTATCATCCACATCCATGTTCCCTCAATATGTAATATTTTTTCCATTCACTTACAATATTTTAAATCCAATTTTACCCTTCGGTGAGTTTTTAGTAAAAGATATGAAAGGAATCTTTTGTCGTTTTTCGTACGAGGTACTTTTTAACTTTTCCGACAAAAGTACGAGAAGAATGTTTTTTTAACTTATACGACATGAATGGATTTTTAAAACATTATTTACAAGAAGATTCCTATAAAATTTTTAAATTTTATTTTTAATCAACATTTTTTAGTTTAAAATTGTATGTCATGTTAAGAATGGAAAATGTTTTTAAAGTAGAAAGGATATTTTCCTCAAGAAAGGAGTTCAAGTGTTTTATCAAAATTATTTTCCATCTAAGATAATATAGGGTTCTGTTTCTATCCCTATTATTAAATTGATTTTATTATGTTGTGATGGAATTATTTTTATGAATTCCTTTATCTTATATGAATTGTTTTATGATGTCATGTTGTTTAAGAATCCCATTTTTATTACATGAGTTATGCAATGATGTGTGATTTATGATTTTGTGGCACACATAACAATGGTATCATTATGAGATGGGTGGGACCTATATCTCCCTCCAATGCATTTGGTAAATATTTTATATCTCATGAGATAGACATGGCTAGAATGTTGGGTTATACCGGTTTAGTGAAACAGGACTGAAAAGAGGAGTGAACTTGGTTCAGAAATGGAATTTGTCCACTAAGATAGTCTTGGCAATGAGTCTTGACTAATAAGAAATGATTCTCTATGATTATGTGTGTATTCCACAAAGCTTTATGTTTTATGTTATGATTATTGGGATTACATTTCACTACTATGATTTATCCCATGTTATGAAATTCTGATCTCTTTTGCAGGTTAATATTTCCAAAATTTATGTGCTTATGTATATGATGTGATTGATATTTCTTTTGTTTACCCTTACTGAGAATTTGAGCTCACCGTATTGTTTTTTTCTTTCCCTAGGTCAGGAAGAAGTTTATTATGTAAGATATGCCAAAAGGGACTATAGATATGATGAAATAAATGGGATACATTGTAAACAATTTATGAACCAGTTGTTTATGTTTCCCAGTTTCTAAAGACACTATACCTATACGGTCCGTTCGTGGTTTTGTTATATGTTGTAATAAGTATGCTTCAACTTTTAAGTATTAACAATGTATGTAAAGAATGGGACATTATAGTTGGTATCAGGGAAAGGTATAGTCAACCATTGAAAACTAGGATGTGAAAGACTTAGTAAGAACCCTAAGGATAAGTCTAAGCATTGAACACAATCTTAGTGTTTTAGAAATGACCATGAATAACCTAGGATAAGAAATTAAGTGTGAAATTATATTCCTGATTATGTGGTTTTCCTACTATAATTAGTGTTGCTCACACTATTCTTCATGGTTTTAGTCAATGGATGTAACCTGAAGGAACCGTGTTAATGAGGAATGTGACGGGCAATGAAATGATTGTCCCCCTGAGCAACCAAACGTTCTGGGAGATGGAATGAAAAATATTTTAGCCATGCTCACACAACTTTCTCAAGCTATGAATCATGCAGGACTTCCAAATGAGAAAAGGAAGGAGCAACATTCTGTTGAATCCTTCATGACGCAGCGTCCACCTTCATCAGCGGGTCTACTGATCCATTAGTTGCTAAACAATGGATTAGTACTACTGAAAAGATATTTTCAGTTCTTCAATGTTCTGAGCATGATAATGTCATCTTAGCAGTGTATCGTTTGGAAGGTGATGCTGATCAATGGTGGAATATTAATAAGAATATGAGGCAAAGGGATGAAATTGAGTCCATTGAATGGGACGGGTTCAAGAACATATTTTTCAATAAGTACTTCCCTCGTATTCTCCAAACAAAGATGGAGAAAGAGTTTCTTGAACTGAAGAAAAAGGATGATGAATCTGTTGGTACCTATGAAGCAAATTTTACAAGACATGCAAGGTACGCTTCTAGTATTATTATCCAACCTGAGAGTAAGATTGATCGATTCTTTAGTGGCTTAAAACCAAGTCTTTGAAGGGACTTATCCATAAGGGACTTCAATAGCTACGAGGAAATCGTTCGATGTGCTCTCAAAGTTGAGATGGAGATTGGAGTAACCCATCTGTCAAATGGGTTTGATAAGAAGAGGAAAATGGAATTCAAAGGAAAATCTAAAGAGCACACTGAAAAGAAGATGAGATTTCCCTTATGCTCAAACTGTGGAAAGAAACATGGAGGGAGTTTTCTTAAAGGGACAAGTAAATGTTTCAAGTGTGGAAAGGAAGGTCATCGGGCATTTGAATGCCGCAATGATGGGAAGAAGATGTCTAATGATGCAAAAAAAGGAAGGGATACACAGAATAAACCTACTACACTTCAATGTTTCAAGTGCAAGGAGATGGGACATTATTCCAATAAATGCCCTAATCCAAGGGTTGATGATGATGATCGACGTCAACAAAATCTTAAGGCTAAAGACAATGGAAAGTCACATGAAATTTATATCTGCGATGTGGAGTACGATAATGATGTGGTGAAAGGTACACTTACCATCCACTCTAATGTAGTAAATGTTTTATTTGATTCTGGATCCACCCACTCTTTTATTTCTGATGATTTTTCTAAGGGGATCACCGTATTACCTCAAAAATTATATAATTAGTTAGCTGTGACAACACCTAATGGCACAACAGTTGAATCAAAAGTTTATAATTCTTCTCCGATTGATGTTTGTGGGAAAGTGCTTCCTGCAAATCTTGTGATCCTTCCTATAGTGGAATTTGATGTGATTCTTGGCATGGATTGGCTTTCTCTACATGGAGCTCATATCAATTGCCAAAGAAGGGAAGTCACATTTCATATTCCAGATCAATCTATGATCGTCTATCGATGCAAGGATGAACATAACCTTCTAGTGGAAATATCTTCCATTTTATGGGTATTGATTCCACTAAATTAAGGTTATTTATCTCAAATGGTTGGTGAGAAACTCACGATTTAGAATATGCCCATTGTATGGGAGTTTGATGATGTATTTCCGGAGGAATTACCGGGTCTTCTACGAAATGGTGATGTTGATTTTTCAATAGAACTCGTACCGGGTTCTTTGCCTATTTCAAGGACACCTTATAGAATGTCCCCAATTGAGTTGCAGGAATTGAAGAAGCAACTCCAAGAGAATCTTGATAAGGGATTCATATGCCCTAGTGCGTCACCTTGGGGAGCACATGTTCTATTTGTTATGAAGAAAGATGGTTCAATGAGACTCTACATTTATTATTGTTTACATAACAAGATCAATATCAAGAACAAATATCCTCTCCCATGCATTGATGACCTATTTGACCAACTACACGGAGCTCAATACTTTTCCAACATTGATCTTCATTCATGGTATCATCAATTAAGGGTCAAAATGGAGTATATACCAAAGACGGCTTTCCGTACAAGGTATGGACACTATGAATTTACAGTGATGCCATTTGGTCTTTCTAATGACCCTGCTATCTTCATGGATCTGCTGAATAGTGTCTTTAGAGACTATCATGATCAGTTTGTGGTAGTCTTTATAGACGATATTCTTGTTTATTCAAAGAGAAAGGAAGAACATGAAGAGCAGTTGAGAATTATATTGAAGACCCTGAGAATAGAGAAACATTATTCCAAATTTACCAACTGTGAATTTTGGCTTCAAAAATTTTCATTTTGGGTCACATAATCTCAAAAGAGGGGATATCTGTGGATCCAGCAAAAACAGAGGTTATCGAAAGATGGTCGAGACCAACAACAGTAACCGAGAACCGAAGTATTCTTGGTTTGGCTGGATATTATCGACGTTTTGTGAATGATTTTTCACAATTATCTAATCCACTCACTAAGTTGACTCGGAAAAGAGTTATGTTTGTTTGGACGGAGGAATGTGAAGATAATTTCAAGGAGTTGAAAAGAAGGTTATCCAGTGCACCTGTGCTCACACTGCCTTGTAGTGGAGGAAGGTTTGTGATCTATAGTGATGCATCCAAGAAGGGATTGGGGTGTGTTATTATGCAATGTGATATGGTAATAGCTTATGCCTCATGATAGTTGAAAATACATGAGAAAAATTACCCAGCACATGATTTGGAGTTAGCTGCGGTAATCATTGCATTAAAGATTTGCAGGCATTATCTTTATGGAGAATGGTGTGACATTTATACTGATCATAAAAGTTTAAAGTATATTTTCACACAAAAGGAGCTGAATATGCGTCTGAGAAGATGGTTGGAGCTGATTAAGGATTATGACTGCTCAATCCATTACCACCCTGGGAAAGAAAACAAGGTGGAAGATGCATTAAGTCGACAAGACCATACCAGTTTATCCAGGATGAGGATCACAAAAGGTCCAATATTTATGGATTTACAAAGGATGGATCTTGGAATTATAATGAAAGGGGAAAAATCTTATCTTCCTCAAATGAATGTTCAACCATCTATACATGTGATGATTAAATAGGCACAGAAAGAAGATGTTGAGTTACAAAAGAAGGTGAGAAATGTTCCTGAATTCAACCTTGATTGTGATGGGATAATAAAGTTCATGAATCGGATTTGTGTTCCTCCCATCCCAGAATTAAAGAAGGAGCTGTTGGATGAGGCTGAAAGTTCTTCATTATCTATTCATCCTAGAAGCACGAAGATGTATAAGGACCTGAAAGAGTACTTCTGGTGGGATGGCATGAAAAGAGATGTTGCTAAATATGTCTCTCGATGCTTGGTTTGTCAACAAATTAAAGCTGAGAGACAAAAGTCTAAGGGGATGTTACAACCATTAACCATACCCGAATGGAAATGGGAAAACATCAGTATGGACATTGTCAAAGGACTTCCTAAATCTTCCAAAGGCAATAATGCTATCTGGGTCATAGTTGATCGTCTTAACAAGTCTACACACTTCATTTCTATTAGAGAGGATTTCTCTCTTGATCAACTTGCCATGATATATGTAAAGGAAGTGGTTAGATTGCATGGAGTACCACTTTCTATTATATCTGATCAGGATCCGAGATTTACCTCGAAGTTCTGGCAATGTCTTCAGCATACTCTGGATACAGAGTTCAGTTTCAGCATTGCTTATCATCCTCAGACAGACAGTCAGTCTGAGAGAACAATTCAAACTCTAGAAGATATGTTGAGAGCTTGCTCTATGGATTTCAAAGGTGGATGGGATCGACACCTACCTTTGGTGGAATTTTCTTATAATAATAGCTTTCACTACAGTATTCAGATGGCTCCTTATGAAGCTCTCTATGGAAACAAATGTAGGACTCCCACATGCTGGGATGAAGTTGGGGAAAGAAAGCTATTAGGACCCGATCTCATTGATGAAATGGCAGAAAAGGTTAGATCTATTCAACAACACATAAGAGTAGATCAGAGTCGACATAAACATTATGCCAACAACCGAAGAAAAGACCTAGAGATTGAAGTGGGTGATAAAGTGTTCTTACGAATATCTCCCTGGAAGAGGGTTATGAGATTTGGAAAGAAGGGGAAGTTGAGCCCTAGATATATCGGTCCTTTCAAAATACTGGATCGTGTTGGGAAGGTAGCTTACCGATTGGTGCTTCCACCGAATCTCTCTCAAGTTCACGATGTGTTCCATGTATCTATCCTGAGAAAATACATACCTGATCCTTCACATGTACTCAACTCAGAAGTTTTACCGCTGGAGAAAGATCTTTCTTATGAAGAACAACTGAGAGAGATTCTGGATCGTAGCGAAAAAGTCCTACGAAACAAGACCACTAGATTGGTGAAAGTTTTATGGAGGAACCACAAATTTGAAGAAGCTACATGGGAGTTTGAGTATATGATGAGGTAGATGTATCCTCAATTGTTTGTTACAAAGTGACGAATTTCGAGGGCGAAATTCATTTTAAGGGGGGTAGAATGTAACACCTGAGACTTTTATGAGAAATATTTTTGTTTTTATGTTATATAAATAATAAAAGGAATCTTTCACTACACACAAAAATAGCTTGGCTTTCTTTACACGCAACTGCGGCCTTCCTCGATAGCTTGCGTCGTACGTAATTCCGAGTTTCACTAAACAATGATATGCTATTAAAATATTATTAAAATAAGCCGTTATGAATAGTAATAAAAACATTTTGAAAATTTATAAATTTTATTTTTCAAAATGGACTTCATTTTTGGATTCGGAATATCGAAATTATACTGGGGTGAAATTTTTGTATTTTCTGAAAACATTCAATTTTTGATGAATAGTGAAACCACTAAGTGGTAGTTAAAAAAAACTAAATTCTTCATAAAACATAATTTTACCGCTTCTGTGAGTGGAATTTCTAAAATCCGAGAGACACGGTTAATATCAAGGACTAAAATTTTGTTCAATGAGATGAAAATAATTTTTGGTAAATTGTATATTTTTACTTTTTTTCCACGGTTAAAAGTAAATAGGGTAATTAAGGGTAAAAATGATATTATTATTACCTTAACACATGTCATAATTCTATTGGATAAGTGTAATTCGACCAAAAACAACCTTAGGAATAAAATGTGACCATTTAGGCCTACTTGGATTAGATTAGGACAATTATTATAATTTATTTAAAGAAGGGTTAAAATTGTTAAAATCAATGTTTAATAAGTAAATCATTTTTAATATGGGGTTATACATAACATAAATTCGACTATAAATATTTATTAGAAAGATAAAAAGATTTTCTACATAATTATATTTTATTTGAAATTTTTATACATTAAAAAATTTAATTCATTTTTGACACAACGATGATGCAGTAATTATCTTATTAATGAAATATTGACATAATTGATGTTATAAATACCCAAATAAATTTAATTTCAGACTTTTTATGAATTACACTAATTTTCAAGGTTAATATGACATGTTATGATCGATTTAATTAAATTGGTTAGAACAAATCATTCTGTTATGATTTTCACAAAAATCAATTACTAAATAGTGTCAAAATTGACATAAAATAGTTTTTAAAAAAACTATTATATTATTAATTGTTATTTTATTCCTAAAAATATAAGGTTCGGCCAAATGACTTATATAAGGTTATATATATTAATAATAAACATCTTGGGGTTCTTTTCAATTGATATAGTATGTCTATTAACCTTATAGTGTAAGATAACAAGAAGACATAGTAAAAGTTAAATTATCAAACATAAAGGTAAATTTAGCTGATAAGGTTAAAATTGATACCTAAACTTGTATAAATTCTATTGGATGAGAGGATTTAGACCCCTACCTACCTTATCGTCTAAATATATCAATTTGGAGCTATTAAAAACCGAATATGACTTTGTAATAAAATAATATTTTTAGTTATTCCAATGGTGCCCCTCTCCTCCCTTATAAAAGGGCACCTCCTCCCCCTCTTCCTCACACAACATTGAGCCTTCATGCTCAGCCAACCCCTGCCAAATTCTCCTCTAAAATTCCCTAGAAGCATCCTAGAGGTTCTGGACTTCTTCAATGACCTATTTTAGTGCCCTAAAAGGAGGTTTCAAAGAAGCACTTCAAAGAAGAGGTAATGTCTGTTACCGATTCTTTCATCTTTATTTCTTCTTCCACTTCTTCTTCTTTAGTTGTTTCATTATGAAGTAATAAAATAAGTATCACTCATATAATGATATGTAATTATAAGTATTAAACAACCCTATTTCACCATCTATCCATCCTACGGAAAAATAAATCACCGCACGTGCATACGTACGGAATACCGTCCTCACACCGTGGTGTAATCTATTTTCCACCAACACCTTACAGGGATGGGTATAATGTTGTAAATAATGACTATATATGACTATTATAATGTGATAATGATTCTGAAATAGTAAACACGCACTCCAATACAATTCCACGATCATAGGAACGATATCATCACTCGTGCGTACGTACGGAATACTGTCTCCACGATGTGATGTGACTCGTTCTACATGATCTTCATTTCATAATGATTATATGAATGAATTGAATGAATGAATATGATATATATTACACTAATAACATTCTAGAAATGTGGTATCTATAACCTAATGAGAAGAATAAGAATTTATTCGACAACACACGCATAAGAACAAAAAGTTATAAACACCCGAATAACAAGTAGCAATGAAATATTACTACTAAGAAGCTAAGAATATGACCATATATGATATCATAAAAATAAGTATGATTCTGTAATAAGTCAATAACATTATTTAAATCATTATACAGGAGGTTCGGACACATACAAAGCATATCGGACCTAAGGTAAGGGAAAATATCACAATCTCATTTTTATCCGAGATTGTTTATACTTTGGTATTTACTGGGGTCTATTTTATCATCCACATCCATGTTCCCTAAATATGTAATATTTTTTCCATGAACTTACAATAGTTTAAATCCAATTTTACCCTTCGGTGAGTTTTTAGTAAAAGATATGAAAGGAATCTTTTGTCGTTTTTCATACGAGGTAATTTTTGACTTTTCCGACAAAAGTATGAGAATTATGTTTTTATTAACTTATACGGCATGAATGGATTTTTAAAAAATTATTTACAAGAAGCTTCCTTTACAAGTTTTAAAGTTTAATTTTAATAAACTTCTTTTAGTTTAAAATTGTAAGACATGTTAAAAAAGGAAAATGTTATTGAAGTAGAAAGAATATTTTCCTCAAGAATGGAGTCCAAGTGTTTTATCAAAATTATTTTCCATCTAAGATAATATAGGGTTCTGTTTCTATCCCTATTATTACATTGATTTGATTATGTTGTGACGAAATTATTTTTATGAATTCCTTTATCTTATATGAATTGTTTTATGATGTCATGTTGTTTAAGAATCCCATTTTTATTACATGGGTTATGCAATGATATGTGATTTATGATATTGTGGCACACATAAAAATGGTATCATTATGAGATGGGTGGGACCTATATCTCCATCCAATGCATTGGGTAAAGATTTTATATCTCATGAGATAGGCATGGCTGGAACGATAGGTTATACCGGTTCAGTGAAACAGGACTGAAACGAGGAGTGAACTTGGTTCAGAAATGGACTTTGTCCACTAAGATAGTCTTGACAATGAGTCTTGACTAATAAGAAATGATTCTCTATGATTATGTGTGTATGCCACAATGTTTTATGTTTTATGTTATGATTATTGGGATTACATTTCACTACTATGATTTATCCCATGTTATGAAATTCTGATCTCTTTTGCAGGTTAAGATTTCCAAAATTTATGTGCTTAGGTATATGATGTGATTGATATTTCTTTTGTTTACCCTTACTGAGCATTTGAGCTCACCCTATTGTTTTTTTCTTTCCCTAGGTCAGGAAGAAGGTTATTAAGTAAGATATGCCAAAAGGGACTATAGATATGATGAAATAAATGGGAGACATTGTAGACGATTTATGAACCAGTTGTTTATGTTTCCCAGTTTCTAAAGACACTATACCTATACGGTCCGTTCGTGGTTTTGTTATATGTTGTAATAAGTATGCATTAACTTTTAAGTATTAACAATGTATGTAAAGTATGGGTCATTATAGTTGGTATCCGGGGAAAGGTATAGTCAACCATTGAAAACTAGGATGTGAAAGACTTAGTAAGAACCCTAAGGATAAGTCTAAGTATTGAACACAATCTTAGTGTTTTATAAATGACCATGAATAACCTAGGATAAGACATTAAGTGTGAAATTCTATTCTTGATTATGTGGTTTTCCTACTATAATTAGTGTTGCTCACACTATTCATCATGGTTTTAGTCAATGGTTGGAACCCGAAGGAATCGTGTTAATGAGGAATGTGACGGGCAATGAAATGATTGTCCCCCTGAGCAACCAAACGTTCTAGGAGATGGAATGAAAAATCTTTTATCCATGATCACACAACTTTCTCAAGCTATGAATCATGCAGGACTTCCAAATGAGAAAAGGAAGGAGCAACATTCTGTTGAATCCTTCATGACGTAGCATCCACCTTCTTTCAGCGGGTCTACTGATCCATTAGTTGCTAAACAATGGATTAGTACTACTGAAAAGATATATTCAGTTCTTCAATGTTCTGAGCATGATAATTTCATCTTAGCAGTGTATCGTTTGGGAGGTGATGCTAATCAATGGTGGAATATTATTAAGAATACGAGGCAAAGGGATGAAATTGAGTCCATTGAATGGGACGGGTTCAAGAACTTAATTTTCAATAAGTACTTCCCTCGTATTCTCCAAACAAAGATGGAGAAAGAGTTTCTTGAACTGAAGCAAAAGGATGATGAATCTGTTGGTACCTATGAAGCAAATTTTACAAGACTTGCATGGTACGCTTCTGGTATTATTATCCAACCTGAGAGTAAGATTGATCGATTCTTTAGTGGATTAAAACCAAGTCTTTGAAGGGCCTTATCCATAAGGGACTTTAATAGCTACAAGGAAATCGTTCGATGTGCTCTCAATGTTGAGAGGGAGATTGGAGTAACCCATCAGTCAAATGGGTTTGATAAGAAGAGGAAAATGGAATTCAAAGGAAAATCTAAAGAGCACACTAAAAAGAAGATGAGATTTCCCTTATGCTCAAACTGTGGAAAGAAACATGGAGAGAGTTGTCTTAAAGGGACATGTAAATGTTTCATGTGTGGAAAGGAAGGTCATCGGGCATTTGAATGCCGCGATGTTGGGAAGAAGATGTATAATGATGTAAACAAAGGAAGGGATACACAGAATGAACCTACTACACTTCAATGTTTCAAGTGCAAGGAGATGCGACATTATGCCAATAAATGCCCTAATCCAAGGGTTGATGGTGATGATCGACGTCAACAAAATCTTAAGGCTAAAGAAAATGGAAAGTCACAAGAAATTTATATCTGCGATGTGGAGTACGATAATGATGTGGTGAAAGGTACACTTACCATCCACTCTAATGTAGTAAATGTTTTATTTGATTCTGGATCCACCCACTCTTTTATTTCTGATGATTTTTCTAAGGGGATCACCGTATTACCTCAACAATTAGATGATGAGTTAGCTGTGACAACACCTAATGGCACAACAGTCGCATAAAAAGTTTATAATTCTTCTCCGATTGATGTTTGTGGGAAAGTGATTCCTGCAAATCTTGTGATCCTTCCTATAGTTGAATTTTATGTGATTCTTGGCATGGATTGGATTTCTCTACATGGAGCTCATATCAATTGCCAAAGAAGGGAAGTCACATTTCATATTCCAGATCAATCTATGATCGTCTATCGATTCAAGGATGAACATAACCTTCTAGTGGAAATTTCTTCCATTTTATGGGTATTGATTCCACTAAATTAAGGTTATTTATCTCAAATGGTTGGTGAGAAACTCACGATTTAGAATATTCCCATTGTATGGGAGTTTGATGATGTCTTTCCGGAGGAATTACCGAGTCTTCTACGAAATGGTGATGTTGAGTTTTCAATAGAACTCGTACCAAGTGCTTTGCCTATTTCAAGGACACCTTATAGAATGGCCCCAATTGAGTTGCAGGAATTGAAGAAGACACTCCAAGAGAATCTTGATAAGGGATTCATAAGCCCTAGTGCGTCACCTTGGGGAGCACATGTTCTATTTGTTAAGAAGAAAGATGGTTCAATGAGACTCTGCATTTATTATCGTTAACTTAACAAGATCAATATCAAGAACAAATATCCTCTCCCATGCATTGATGACCTATTTGACCAACTACACGGAGCTCAATATTTTTCCAAGATTGATCTTCATTCATGGTATCATCAATTAAGGGTCAAAATGGAGTATATACCAAAGACGGCTTTCCGTACAAGGTATGGACACTATGAATTTACAGTGATGCCATTTGGTCTTTCTAATGACCCTGCTATCTTCATGGATCTGCTGAATAGAGTCTTTAGAGACTATCTTGATCAGTTTGTGGTAGTCTTTATAGATGATATTCTTGTTTATTCAAAGAGAAAAGAAGAACATGAAGAGCAGTTGATAATTATATTGAAGACCCTGATAAAGGAGAAACTTTATGCCAAATTTACCAAGTGTGAATTTTGGCTTCAAAAAGTTTCATTTTGGGTCACATAATCTCAAAAGAGGGGATATCTGTGGATCCAGCAAAAACAGAGGTTATCGAAAGATGGTCGAGACCAACAACAGTAACCGAGATCCGAAGTTTTCTTGGTTTGGCTGGATATTATCGATGTTTTGTGAATGATTTTTCACAATTATCTAATCCACTCACCAAGTTGACTCGGAAAAAGAGTTATGTTTCTTTGGATGGAGGAATGTGAAGAGAATTTCAAGGAGTTGAAAATAAGGTTATCCAGTGCACCTGTGCTCACACTGCCTTGTAGTGGAGGAAGGTTTGTGATCTATAGTGATGCATCCAAGAAGGGATTGGGGTGTGTTATTATGCAAAGTGATATGATAATAGCTTATTCCTCACGATAGTTAAAAATACATGAGAAAAATTACCCAACACATGATTTGGAGTTAGCTGCGGTAATCTTTGCATTAAAGATTTGGAGGCATTATCTTTATGGAGAATGGTGTGACATTTATAATGATCATAAAAGTTTAAAGTATATTTTCACACAAAAGGAGCTGAATATGCGTCAAAGAAGATGGTTGGAGCTGATTAAGGATTATGACTGCTCAATCCATTACCACCCTGGGAAAGAAAACAAGGTGGAAGATGCATTAAGTCGACAAGACCATACCAGTTTATCCAGGATGAGGATCACAAAAGGTCCAATATTTATGCATTTACAAATGATGGATCTTGGAATTATAATGAAAGGGGAAAAATCTTATCTTTCTCAAATGAATGTTCAACCATCTATACATGTGATGATTAAATAGGCACAGAAAGAAGATTTCTTGTTACAAAAGAAGGTGAGAAATGTTCCTGAATTCAACCTTGTTTGTGATGGGATAATAAAGTTCATGAATCAGATTTGTGTTCCTCCCATCCCAGAATTAAAGAAGGAGCTACTGGATGAGGCTCAAAGTTCTTCATTCTCTACTCATCCTAGAAGCACGAAGATGTATAAGGACCTGAAATAGTACTTCTGGTGGGATGCCATTAAAAGAGATGTTGCAAAATATGTCTCTCGATGCATGGTTTGTCAACAAATTAAAGCTGAGAGACAAAAGTCTAAGGGGATGTTACAACCACTAACCATACCCGGATGGAAATGGGAAAACATCAGTATGGACATTGTCACAGGACTTCCTAAAACATCCAAAGGCAATAATGCTATCTGGGTCATAGTTGATCGTCTTAACAAGTCTACACACTTCATTTCTATTATAGAGGATTTCCCTCTTGATCAGCTTGCCATGATATATGTAAAGGATGTGGTTAGATTGCATGGAGTACCACTTTCTGTTATATCTGACTGGGATCCGAGATTTACCTAGAAGTTCTGGCAAAGTCTTCAGCATACTCTGGATACAGAGTTCAGTTTCAGCACTGCTTATCATCCTCAGACAGACAGTCAGTCTGAGAGAACAATTCAAACTCTAGAAGATATGTTGATAGCTTGCTCTATGGATTTCAAAGGTGGTTGGGATCAACACCTACCTTTGGTGGAATTTTATTATAATAATTGCTTTCACTACAGTATTCAGATGGCTCCTTATGAAGCTCTCTATGGAAACAAATGTAGGACTCCAACTTGCTGGGATGAAGTTGGGGAAAGAAAGCTATTAGGACCCGATCTCGTTGATGAAATGGCAGAAAAGGTTAGATATATTCAACAACACATAAGAGCAGATCAGAGTCAACAGAAACTGTATGCCAACAACCGATGAAAAGACCTAGAGTTTGAAGTGGGTGATAAAGTGTTCTTACGAATATCTCCCTGGAAGAGGGTTATGAGATTTGGAATGAAGGGGAAGTTGAGCCCTAGATATATCAGTCCTTTCAAAATACTGGATCGTGTTGGGAAGGTAGCTTACCGATTGGTGCTTCCACCGAATCTATCTCAAGTTCACGATGTGTTCCATGTATCTATCCTGAGAAATTACATACCTGATCCTTCACATGTACTCAACTCAGAAGTTTTACCGCTGGAGAAAGATCTTTCTTATGAAGAACAACCGACAGAGATTCTGGATCGTAGCGAAAAAGTCCTACGAAACAAGACCACTAGATTGGTGAAAGTTTTATGGAGGAACCACAAATTTGAAGAAGCTACATGGGAGTTTGAGGATATGATTAGGGAGAGGTACCCTCAACTGTTTGTTACAAAGTGACGAATTTCGAGGGAGAAATTCATTTTAAGGGGGGTAGAATGTAACACCTGAGACTTTTATGAGAAATATTTTTGTTTTTATGTTATATAAATCATAAAAGGAATCTTTCACTACGCACAACAATAGCTTGGCTTTCTTTACATGCAACTGCGGCCTTCCTCGATAGCTTGCGTCGTACGTAATACCGAGTTTCACTAAACAATGATATGCTATTAAAATATTATTAAAACTAGCCGTTATGAATAGTAATAACAACTTTTTGAAAATTTATAAATTTTATTTTACAAAATGGACTTCATTTTTTGATTGGGAATATCGAAATTATACTAGGGCGAAATTTTTTTATTTTCTGAAAACTTTCAATTTTTGATGAATAGTGAAACCACTAAGTGGTAGTTAAAAAAAACTGAATTCTTCATAAAACATAATTTTACCGCTTCTGTGAGTGTAATTTCAAAAATCCGAGAGACACGGTTAATATCAAGGACTAAAATTTTGTTCAATGAGATGAAAATAATTTTTGGTAAATAGTAACTTTTTACTTTTTTTACCACGGTTAAAAGTAAATAGGGTAATTAAGGGTAAAAATGATATTATTATTACCTTAACTCATGTCCTAATTCTATTGGATAAGTGTAATTCGACCAAAAACAACCTTAGGAATAAAATATGACCATTTAGGCCCACTTGGATTAGATTAGGACATTTATTATAATTTATTTAAAGAAGGGTTAAAATAGTTAAAATCAATGCTTAATAAGTAAATTATTTTTAATATGGGGTTATACATAACATAAATTCGACTAAAAATATTCATTAGAAAGATAAAATTATTTCCTACATAATTAAATTTTATTTAAAATTTTTATACAATAAAAAAGTTAATTTATTTTTGACACAACGATGATGGAGTAATTATCTTATTAATGAAATATTGACATAATAGATGTTATAAATACCGAAATAAATTTAATTTGAGACTTTTTATGAATTACACTAATTTTCTAGGTTAATATGACATGTTATAATTGATTTAATTAACTTGGATAGAACAAATCATTCTGTTATGATTTTCACAAAAATCAATTACTAAATAGTGTCAAAATTGACATAAAATAGTTTTTAAAAAAACTAATATATTATTAATTGTTATTTTATTCCTAAAAATATAAGGTTCGGCCAAATGACTTATATAAGGTTATATATATTAATAATAAACATCTTGGGGTTATTTTGGATTGATATAGTATGTTTATTAACCTTATAGTGTAAGATAACAAGAAGACACAGTAAAAGTTAAATTATCTAACTTAACGGTAAATTTAACTGATAAGGTTAAAATTGATACCTAAACATGTATAAATTCTATTGGATGAGAGGATTTCTACCCCTACCCACCTTATCCTCGAAATATATCAATTTGGAGCTATTAAAAACTGAATATAACTTTGTAATAAAATAATATTTTTGGTTATTCCAATGGTGCCCCTCTCCTCCCTTATAAAAGGGCACCTCCTCCCCCTCTTCCTCAAACAACTTTGAGCCTTCATGCTCGGCCAAAACCTACCAATTTCTCCTCTAAAATTCCCTAGAAACATCCTAGAGGTTCTGGTATTCTTCAAAGACCTATTTTAGTGCCCTAAAAGGAGGTTTCAAAGAAGCACTTCAAAGAAGAGGTAATGTCTGTTACCGATTCTTTAATCTTTATTTCTTCTTCCACTTCTTCTTATTTTGTTGTTTCATTATGAAGTAATAAAATAAGTATCACTCATACACTAATATGTCATTATAAGTATTAAACAATCGTATTTCACCTTCTATCCATCCTACGGAAAAAGAAATCACCGCACGTGCGTACGTACAGAATACCGTCCTCACGCCGTGGTGTAATATATTTTCCACCAACACCTTACAGGGATGGGTATAATGTTGTAAATAATGACTATATATGAATATTATAATGTGATACTGATTCTGAAATAGTATACACGCACTCCAATACAATTCCACGATCATAGGAACGATATCATCACTCGTGCGTACGTACGGAATACTGTCTCCACGATGTGATGCGACTCGTTCTACATGATCTTCATTTCATAATGATTATATAAATGAATTGAATGAATAAATATGATATATATTACACTAATAAAATCCTATAAATGTGGTATCTATATCCTAAAGAGAAGAATAAGAATTTATTCGACAACACACGCATAAGAACAAAAAGTTATAAACACCCGAATAATAAGTAGCAATGAAATATTACTACTAAGAAGCTAAGAATATGACCATATATGATATCATAAAAATAAGTATGATTCTGTAATAAGTCAATAACATTATTTAAATAATTATACAGGACGTTCGGACACATACAAAGCATATCGGACCTAAGGTAAGGGAAAATATCACAATCTCATTTTTATCCGAGATTGCTTATACTTTGGTATTTACTTGGGTGTATTTTATCATCCACATCCATGTTCCCTAAATATGTAATATTGTTTCCATGAACTTACAATAGTTTAAATCCAATTTTACCCTTCGGTGAGTTTTTAGTAAAAGATATGAAAGGAATCTTTTGTCGTTTTTCATACGATGTAATTTTTGACTTTTCCGACAAAAGTACGAGAAGAATGTTTTTATTAACTTATACGGCATGAATGGATTTTTAAAAAATTATTTACAAGAAGATTCCTTTACAAGTTTTAATGTTTATTTTTAATCAACTTCTTTTAGTTTAAAATTGAAAGACATGTTAAAAAAGGAAAATGTTTTTGAAGTAGAAAGGTTATTTTCCTCAAGAATGGAGTTCAAGTGTTTTATCAAAATTATTTTCCATATAAGATAATATAGGGTTCTGTTTCTATCCCTATTATTACATTGATTTGATTATGTTGTGACGGAATTATTTTTATGAATTCCTTTACCTTATATGATTTTTTTTATGATGTCATGTTGTTTAAGAATCCCATTTTTATTACATGGGTTATGCAATGATGTGTGATTTATGATATTGTGGCACACATAAAAATGGTATCATTATGAGATGGATGGGTCCTATATATCACTCCAATGCATTGGGTAAAGATTTTATATCTCATGAGATTGAAATGGCTGGAACGGTATGTTATACCGGTTCAGTGAAACAGGACTGAAACGAGGAGTGAACTCGGTTCAGAAAAGGACATTGTCCAATAAGATAGTCTTGGAAATGAGTCTTGGCTAATAAGAAATGATTCTCTATGATTATGTTTGTATGCCACAAAGTCTCATGTTTTATGTTATGATTATTGGGATTACATTTCACTACTATGATTTATCCCATGTTATGAAATTATGATCTCTTTTGCAGGTTAAGATTTCCAAAAGTTATGTGATTATGTATATGACGTGATTGATATTTCTTTTGTTTACCCTTACTGAGCATTTGAGCTCACCCTTTTGTATGTTTTCTTTCCCCATGTCAGGAATATGGTTATTAAGTAAGATATGCCAAAAGGGACTATAGATATGATGAAATAAATGAGAGATAATATAGACGCTTTATGAACCAGTTGTTTATGTTTCCCAGTTTCTAAAGACACTATACATGTACAGTCCTTTCGTGGTTTTGTTATATATTGTAATAAGTATACTTCAACATTGAAGTATTAACAATGTATGTAAGGTATGGGTCGTTATAGTAATTATATTTAATTTTATGCCCAACAACTTCGAAAGGACATTCCCAATGATAGAAGTGAACCTGTGATCCCATGAAGTCCATGTAACCTAACATTCTCTTTGAGGTACATTTGAGAAATTTTATCCAAAATAATTATATCTCTAATAGGAAGGAAATTTTTTTATTTTAATTTCCAATCAACTATAACCCAAATCGAATTATTACCTCGATAAGTCTTAGGTTGTCCCACCATGAAGTCCATGGATATATTCCCTCATTTCCACTCAAACACTAGAAAAGGATAAAGCATCACCTTCGATAACAGCTGCTCCGCTTTAGCCTGTTGACATGTCTAACATTTCATAGTAAATTATGAAAGATACATTTTCATTCCATCCAACCAGTAATACCCCCAAAGGCCTTTGTACATCATTGTACTACCAGGATGAACTGAAAATGGAGAACTATGAGATTTAAAAAACACTACTTTCTTAAACTGGGAATCAAAAGGCACACATAAACTTTTTCCAAATCATAAAAAAGCTATCACTATAAATGTTAAATTCTGGTAACTTACCCATTTTGACAAATTTTACCTTTTTCTGTAGCTCACGGTCCGCCCTCTACACTTGCTAAATTCTGTATGATAACAATGACCGCTCCAATACCTGAAACAAAACAGTTATATTCCCCGCACCAACTACTTTGAGGACAAAATTTATCATGTAATAAATCAATGGATTATCTTCCTAGTGTAACATGGTTAATGATGCATGATGTTTTTGACTCATGGAATCTGGCACATTGATTTCTCTTCCTATATTGCAATTTATCGTGAAATAATAATAAAATATTAGTTCAATGCATCTTTTTTCTCTCATGTTTTATTCCTTATATGTGAATATATATTTCAGACATTTATGACCTATATATATTTGACATTTGGCTCCGTATAAATGGTGCCTCTAAATTTTAAAATAAAAAACCACAGCTTCCAATTCAAAATCATGTGTGGGATAATTAAACTCATTAGGTATTATTTGTATTAATGCACAAGAAATTACCTGATCAGTGTACATTAGAACACAACCATGAATGTCATCAATAAACACAACCACAAACATATCCAATAACTCATGATACATTATATTCATTAGATCCATGAATACAACTGGTGTATTACTGAACACAAAATGCATAAATACAAATTCACAATGACCGTATATAGTATGGAACACATTGTTTGGGATTTCTTCATCATTTACATTCAACTGAAGGTACTTTGACCTGATGTCAAACTTTGAAAACAATTTCCCTCCCTGGAGCTGATCAAACAAATCATCGATATGAGGAAAATGATAATTTTTTAATATTATTGTTATTCAAGGATTTATAATCGATAAAATGTATAATTTAACCATCATTCGTCTTAACAAAAAACATAGGATCACCCCATTTTGAAGTTCTATTTTTCATAAAGCCTTTATCTAATAATTCATGCAACTGCGTTTTTAATTCTAGAAGATCCATTTGAGCCATTCGATAAAGTGGTTCAGAAATCAGATTAGTATCAGGAACTAAGTCAATTGTAAACTCAACCTCTTGATTAAGAATAACACCAGGTAAATAATCAAGAAAAACAACCAGAAATTAATTTACCACGGCTACATCATTAATCAATATTGTTCCCTCATATTCAAAAATTTGAGCATGAAAACATTCATTTCCATCATTTGTAAATTTATTATCTTACTTATCCAACGTCCCAAAGGCCTTCAATTTTTTATTATTATAGAAAAATCCCATTTTAAAGGAATAAGGTGGAAACCCAGACATCATGAACATTAGACAATCAACAACCCAAAGGACAATGAGATAAAAACTAGATAAACAACATAGAGGAACCCACCCCAGCAAATGATCATGATGAAGCCCTTCACCTTTGAATAGAAGTTCACCAAGCAAGTGTCCTGTGTCAAAGCACAAGCCCATTCCGATGGCTGACGCCATAACCTCTCAAACAACCAAATCCGAAAAGCTCTGCAAAGACAATCAACCAGCTCTGAATCTTCTCACAGGTTGTTCCATGTGGTCAAATCCAGCTACACCCACTGACTTCAAGTATGAAAGCAATCCATCACCATCAGAAATTAAAATGGAAACCACCACATATTTTAATCCAAGAAGTATTCCAACCCATAATAAATAACATTCATGGGATCAAACCAGCACACAAAAAACAGCACAGAGCCCAAACACCAGTGCCCAGTCCAGCAGTATCCCACCAAAGTAACAAAAATCCTCCAGCTGCATCCATATCTACCCAAAGAAGAAGATAATCTAGTGAGAATGAAGACGGTTTTGCGTATCCCTGGATAGGAAGGACCAACAACACTTTAAGGGAAGGTCTCCATTGAGGGGATCAGAGCAGAATTGAGCCAGCAGTGCCTCTCTAGAATGAAGCCTGACAAAACTAAACACCAGAATATCCCTCAATAGGTTCCAAAACAGAAAAACTATGGAAATATGAAAGAATCAAATGGTAGGAGGATACACCGAAAAAGGAACCGTCGAAAGAACGCTGGCAAGAACACACAAGGAAATCCTCACATAACCCTGGAAAATTAAACAAAAACCCAATGAAGACCCTCCCTCCTCCATGCCACTTTGGGGCCGACGCGAAGCCACTCAGTACAGGAGATCGCCCATAGCTGCCAAGCATATAGCCACCATCATGTCACCTCCTCCCGCCAGAACTGAAGCCTCACCCGTCAAGACGAGACGACGACGACAGCCAAGCCACCGAAGAACACCGATGAAGGGAAACACCGACACCGAGCCGACACCGAGCCGACCGAGAAGCTGGAGGAGGGAAGGGAGAAAAATCCAATGTTGAAACCCTTTCCTTCAAGAGAGATGAGCCTCCACCCAGTTTATTATCTTCCAGATCTGTTATTAGTGGTATGGGTTCATTATTTATACAAACGAAAATTCATTCTGAAAAATAGATTAATTTTCTCTGCAATCGATCTTAGCATGAATCAAAGACTGCTCGCCCATACTACGAATAACATCAAACTATCATAGAAGAAAAACAACAAGGTTTCTAGGTATAATATTTCCACGTACATGGATAGGTATATTCTTATACATTTTTTTATACACTATTTCCTCCAATATTTTTTACCATGAGATTTAGTTTCATTTCCTAAGGTAGAAATCGAAATTTTTCTGAAAATTTCACATAAATGATGGAATGTGTAGACCCAGATCAAACAAAACATTTAAAAAATATATAAAAACAAGAAATGAACCTGATAATACCTTATATGATGGATCAAAATCTGAAGAAGTGGTTGAAAAATATTTTTCCAAACCCTTTTTCTTCTAATGTTTCTGATTCCCAGCATGAGTTACTCGCTTTGAAAAAACATTACAAAAATGACCCCATTACTTACATTTAAAGCATCTCTCCATCGACTTATCATTAATTTTCAGATAATTTTATATGCACTCATGAGATATGTGTCCAAACATCCCACATTGGTAGAATTTCCTAGAATATATATGAAATTCACTAGGATGCCTTTTACTACAAATTTCAAAAGAATGGAAATTCATTTCCGTACCACCAGACAAATTTGAGGGTTTTTCCCCATTTCCTGCCAAATTGACCACTTCTTATTCTTATCATCACGAGGAATATATGTGCTCGCAAACTCCATATAAATTTTTAAGAAAAATGAAAATGTTTCTAATAGATTTTAAACTCTTATGTTGCCAAATATATTCTCAATAAGGGTTTCAAACCATGTTTAAATTTATTAATTATACTTTTAAAATCTCGAGTAAGATCTGGTATATAGCTGGCATGTCTTGTAAAATTGGCTTCATAAGATGAAAAATAATCATCATCTCCCTACTTTATTTCATAGAATTATTTCTTCATTCTGAGTTGAATATTTTTGTGAAAATATTTTTCTAGAAAAAGACTCTTAAAATAATCTCAATCCATGCAATGAAGAATATATCATTCTCTCTTAATATTCAACAAAGACAACTAATGGATGGTTTCAACATCCACTTGGTAAATTCAATGTATTAACATTTGATTTTCTGAATATCCCAGGAGGTCAAATAACTTTTCAAGAGCATTGATCCATCATTCGGCTATAACAGGATCTGCAGTTCCACAGAATGCTAGAGGATGTTGCCTCATAAAATGCTCCCCAAAAGGAATCTTTCTTCATGGTTGACCATGTTCCTCTTTATCATGGATTACACCCCTATTTATTTCATGACTCCCCTGAACAATTGATGTTATAAACAGCTCATTTCTGATTCCCACCATTTCGGGATGCATATTTGGATAGAAATCAGCCTATTGGTGCCTTTCAACTTCATATTCCCTATTTCTTCTGTGAAAAACCATTCTGAACCAATATATATTAGATGAATCAAAATTTTATTCATTAAATTATATTGAATTTCAAATTTGACATAGTGTTCAAATCAGTTATGGTACTCGTTTAACATCATCCAAACCCCTAATAATATTTAATACTCCCATTGATATCATCTATAAGGACCTGACCATAAAACGTTACTTAATCTTGAATTTTACACAAGAACATAAATTATTACACAATGAGGATCTTTTTAGGTTTATATTTTTAAATAATTATGATATATTAAATACATAACATACCACTTTAATACAAGAGGATACTACTAAATAAAATTTTCATTTTTTAAAATATAATACATTAAATCCTGAAACATGATTTCATTTATAGCCCTCTACATCATTCATCACGACTCCCATATTTCTATTACCAATCCTTATATCCTATGCAATATATTTTTGAAACATGGGATGAGTATAAGAATCGTTAAGGGATATATTGAAAGAAATTGTTAGTATAGCGATAATATAAAAACCAATAAAACTCATAATCATAAAAACTCATATGCATAGAAACATCATGTAGTTTATTTGGGACATATTTTACATTCAATCTAACATTCACCCATGCACATGGTATAACACTTGGGTCAACTTCCATCTATGGGGTACCCAATGCATTGGAGAGCTATAATGGGGATCACCAATCATATATTGAGCTATACTGGGCTCAAACAATGATATCTTAGGCTATAATGGGATCAAATCAACATATAATGATCTATAATGTCCCCAACCAATCATAAATATTTTCCATGGAAAATATCATGAAAATAAAGCATATCTAAAATCATAATAATCCACACATACCACATATATATATACAACAAGCCTTTTGAAATTTATTAAAGAGAGTTTTAAAGGGATTTTCCAAAATGTCCCTCAAAATATAATTGGATTAAGAATTAATTGAATGGAATGGATTATGTATATACACTATAAATACATAGAATTTAAACTAATATAATACAAATTTAATTACACAAAAAATCATAATACCAAATAATGAATAAATAAGAATTATAACACAAAGAAAAGAAATTGGATAATGACTTCCCATACCTCAGGTTCTTTTAACTTCAAAAGTCTTTAAAACTCTTGTATGATGGTTATAATTGTGATATCAATATCCTAAATAAATAAATATTCATGCTTATAAAACCTTATATTATCATTTTATAACATCATTTCACATTTTAATTTTTTTTTGTTTCATACATTTTTTTGGGTTCTTTCTTTACATGTTTTCCATGATCAGTTCATGATGGATGGTCTTGTCGACTGGAAGTGAAACTCCAGAATATGAATTGTATGGTTTTAACATATTTCTAAAACCATAAATTATTCCAATTATCATTTTTTATTATGAAATGAATATTATTCATAAGTTAAAACATTAATGATGTTCATTTAGAACATTTTAGTTTTACTTTGATAATATCGGCCACAAATTTTATTATAAATTAAAACCATGTGTACAAAACAATTATAGATCCATTTAAGGGACATAATAAATATATAATATCCTGGTTCAACCATAAAAATTGTTTTATGAATATTCTAGAAAGAATTAAATCAAAATAAAATCACATCTGCCACGATGTCAGAAATTCGAAACATCACAGAAAATGTTTTTATTCATTGAATTAGTGGGAGATGATATGAAGTAAGAAGAAGACATTTCTATGAACATGATAACATGAAGAATATACATGAATTATGGTGCTTCCATGCCTCTTTTATTAGAGGATGGGAGGATTCAATAATAATATAAATGGAATGGAAAGGAAAATGTATGAAAAAGGAAGAGGATTTTATACCTCTTGATCTATTCACCTTGAGATCCTCTTTAAGGGCTTTGGTTTTGGCCTTCTGGTGATACCAACTTCTCTAGGTCATAGGAAAGAATATTGGAGAGGTAATGAGGCAGAAAGTAGACAATCCTATGTGCTCTAGAGGTATGGGAGGAAGAGGGTAATGATAGTGGTATTTATAGTGGAGGGGAGGTATTTTTCATTATTTTAATCATTATTATAATACTTTTCTCAAGACATTGAATAATATAATGTCATGAGAACATAAATAGTAATAATGTCATGTGAGTTAGAGGGAAGTGGTATTATATAACTTACGATGTCATAAATACTATATTTAACTGATAATTTGAATATATGATATTTTACCGTATTTCAGTATTTAAAAAAAATCCCGAATTCAGAAAAATACCAAAAATTCAACATTACAATTTTTCGACAAGTAGAATTAAAAACAGAACTCCATTTTTTAAAATAATTTTTTATATATTATTAATTTAATTTTTCAATAAAATCATACTTAATTCAAAAATTAACAATTTTAAAACAATAACTGCTTTTATATAAAATTGAAAAATTAATTAAGATGTCAGTATCATAAGAGATTAAGAAAATAAAATAATAATACAAATTACTATTTAATTATGTAATATTAATATTCTTATTTTTAATCCTAAGGGTATGATATTATTCACCAAAAATTACGTTGGTTCTAATAGACTCCAAAAAACTTACTAAACACAATTATAAGATGCCATTTTTCGAAATTCAAAACATATAATAAACAAAATAATGTTTAAAGTCTAGGTAAAAATATCAAATTAAAAAAGATTTTGGAATTTCAATTTATTTTTAAAATTTATTGGGTGTTACTTTATCCCCACGTTCTAGTAATTATATCCTATCAATTTTATTTAATCATTAATCATGTGAGGGTACCTTACCTGCATAGTAATTTCATATTAAGATGTTTCTTCTTCAACCATATGGTTTCTACAAAAAACCATTTCCTGGTATATTACTGTTGACGCCGAAAAAAGACTGTAACTCCCGGAGGAAGTTTCGAAATGACGAAGCGAAGTAATATTCGGAATCAGAGGCCCGATCCGGAGGCCCAGGATGTGGTGCACGAAATAAAGGAGGATATGCGCGAAAAATTGTTCTGCGCGCATAGAATCACCGGGTTTCGCGAAAAATGAGCAGATGAGGTGTGCAATATTTGCACGCCCCGGTTCTGCGCGGCGATTTTTTTTTGCGCCCCGGCTGCGCTCGGCGCGAAGAATTTTGGGCTCCTCCCGGATTCCGCGCTGGAGGTCGCCTATAAATAGAAGGTGACCCCAAACGGTTTTGGGGTTGAGGAATCTGAAGCGACACCCGTGCGCGCAACTCGGCTGCTCCCGCGCGCATTATGACTTCCAGGTAATCCCTCATTTCGCGCAACCTTGCCTCGGAGTTATCCTTTGCGCGCAACTCCACCGGCTTCAGTGAATTTACCCCCTCCCCAGGGTTCCAGCCTTGCGCGCAATCCGTGTCTCATGCGCGCAATACCCTTACGTGCACGCAAAATCATGCGCGTAATTCCCTCTTCGCGCGCAATTCTCTTGCCCCAATTTCATGTCGTCCTGGTGTTTTGCACGCAAAACCTTCCCTTTTGCGCGCAAAGCCCAGGACCCCTCACCTTGACGCCCCTTGGCTGCCCCCTGTACCGGCACCTGATGTCTCCCCTGCTGGGAGTGCGCTCCATGCGTTGTTTTCCCATACGACCTTCCAGGCTCGTGCGAAGTAACCTCAAGGTCCCTTGGGCCATGTTTCCCACTGTGTTGCGTTGCCTTATGCTTCTCCGCATAGGCACGCTAACAGCTGTTGCTTCTTCACATAGCCACGCTAATTTGGACCCCCCGGTGGTTTGCCCTGCGGCCCCCCTTTAACATGGCCTTGCCGATGCCTTCCCTCCCACAAGGGGTAGAGGGTGTTGGGCATATAAGCCCTAGGGGTGTGGAGCAAACCCACCTCATCAAAGCTGCAGGACGTTAAACTGCTAAGCACCTTGTCCTTAACACAAGACGTTAAACTGCGGTCCGACCCCGTGGTTCGCACTCAGGGTCCCCCCATCTCGGACATTTTTTACGCCACTCGTCTCCACAGGAATGGACTCTTCCTCACATGTAGTGAGGTCCTCCTTTTCGGAGTGGCATTTCTCCACGGGGTAAGGGCTGCTTCAGAGCGTAAGCCCCTAGCCTTCCTTACGGATGACTGCACCCATGCATCTCCATTCTTCCCCCCTTCCAAGGCCAGTGGAGTCCTTTTCCCACTGCGCTTTTTCGCACCACGAGCCTCCACCCTGGTGTAACCCAGCGCACCAAGGGACGCTAACCACGCGTAAGCCCCTGTTTCTTCTTTGGGCCACTCAACGCATAAGCCCCATTCCGCTTATCACAGACACACCCTTCGTGACGTGATTGTCTGGTCCCTACTGCCTCTTGTTTCTCATACCGAGTATTACTCACATGAGCTTAGAGTGCGCATCAACCATGACATCCTCCTATGGGCCGCCCCAGAGCGTAAGACTCATCCCAGCGAACTACGTGGACTTTGATCAGTGATAACGCACGGTACATAGGAAGCCTACACGAGCTTCAAGCCCACCACCCGGTCGTCCCGGCCTCTCCATGTCGGTTCCCTGACCACCTTGGGCTTCCTCATAGCATAAGCCCCAAACCCCTCGTCTCGCATGGCGTTAAACTGTATCCCGTCCTCCATGACGTTAAACTATATCCCGTCCCGCATGACGTTAAACTGTATCCCATCCAGCATGACATTAAACTGTATTCTCCCTCTTGTGTCATCTCAGAATGTAAGCCCCATGTCTCACTCCACCATCCATCCTGATCCTGACCCGGGCCGCCACATCCCGATGAGATCATGCCACCCCATCCCACTCTATGATATCTGGGAAGCTGCCCACGTGCTGGCCCCAACATCGGTGTTCCCCCCTAGGGTTCCTTCAACCCGATCTGTCTCCTCTAGACGTTAAACTCGCGACATACCCCGTGTTAAACATGGGAAACTCAGGAAAACCTCAGATGGTACGCATTCCCCGCGTTCGATGTGGGATGCATTGGGCTTCCGCGCGCTCGAGAAGCCCTGGGATGAGGGACCAGAGACAGACATGCCGACGACAACCCAATGTGACCATTCTCCACACCGAAGGTTGCTGCCCCGACAAGACCCCTTGGAGTATCTTGACGGAAGCAGCGTAATTAACTGGCGTCCATATAGATATGGAACCAGGAATGAGCTTCACGAACCCTTCTTAAATCTACGAGGGAGACCCGAACTAGGTGATGAGCTCCGAGGAGGAATCCACAGAAGGAAGAACCGACATCCAATCATCCTGGTTTTGATCAAGGAGAAAACATTCCTGAACAAGGAACGAATGCCGCCCGCCTTTGGAAAGCGAGAATGCGGGGTAACGAGCATCACGTCCTCCCCACAAACGGATGCACGTGCCCCGGTGAAAGCATCAGAGAAACAAAAATGGTGTACCCGACGTGAAGCTCTTCTCCTCAATACGGGGAATGGTAGCCATCTGGGAATCAGAAGAATAGCATGTCGCCAGGTCCGCGTAACCATCACCGGTACGTGAACTCGCTAGGGGTCAAGGCCGTCAGGACGTTGACTACTCCGTTCTGCGACGCCGTCAGCGTGGATCCCTCTCTCTCACCTGGGATGACGGAATGACGCTGGGCCTTGGTTGTTGATATCCTTTCCTGTTGATACTAATGGGTTCATCTCCCTACTTCCAAGAACCAGATCACTGCATTCGGAGCTCGATCCCCACCTGCCCACCGGTGCAGGGGCAGGGGCAGTACTGACGCGGCTACCCCGAGCGGTCCCACCTATTCCACGGTCACTCCAACTTCGACTGTCGTAGAAGCCGGGAGCTTGCACCCCCTCTCCCCATCAGAAATCATCCTGCAGAGGGTGATCAATGACCTAGTTCGTAGGTATGACGAGGATGGGATCATCCCCACCAGGGGCATGGCCCGCCAGGATCTAAAAGCGGCTGCACCTCACCACCATCGCTGCCCTCGAGGGTCGTGCAGGGAGACGCCACTCCCCACACCGACATTCAACCGCTTCAGGAGACTATCCCCGGAGCGCATTGACACATCCCTCCCCTACGATAATGAGGTGGGTGATGTCCGGGTCCACCCGATCAGCAATCCGTCCCAGGGGTTAATGGCAAGAACCCCTGCCAGGCTGTGTCGATGCCGCCGCCCGACTCCCCGAGCCGAGGAGCGGGCAATCTTAAAGTCCGCACCACCGGTTCTGGCACATCTGACTCGACGCCAGCATCGGGCGCGAGCGGGAGAGAATGCCCGTCTTAGGGAATCAACATCAGCAACCACTGTGGCCTGAGCCACTACTGACCCATGTTACCAGAATCCCGCACGCATTGAGTAGGGGAATCCATGTTCCTGACTGGGATCAAAACCCTGACCACCATGTAGGCAAGTTGGGTCGAATCTCCCGTTCGCGGACATTGGAAATGGCCATCATGGACCAATCTGCGGTAGTGCCGCTCACCATGAAGGCTCATTCCGTGCCACCGATCTGGGAAGCAGAAAGCTTCTTCGTGACGGCTATGCTCCGGGTATGACTCCTTCCAGAGCCCACTGCATGGGGTATGAGGTCACTCCCCCTACTGCTGGCTGTGATCATGGAGCCATTGTGTATCCAGTCACTCACTCGCATGGAGGTCCACCCCATGTCCCTTTTGTCATCTGTCCCGGTGCTTCTCGCACCCCGGCCTTTAGTCCCCTCTGCCCCAGCTCAATTGTGGACGGGGGAACCCATGACAGAAATCATCCATACCCTGAGGAGCTACCCAGGGGCAGGAAGGTCGGGCGTTGTCACCATAGGAGGAATGTCAGGGGAGTCCGGACGGAAATTATACCATTCTGTTTATCGTATTCTGAGGGAGAGTACGACTCGACGATGGAACCTACCCCCCCAACCATTCGAGTCAACCCCATGCGGTGCGTCAATCTCGTACTCCCCGAATGCGAGATCGGTATGATTCCTTCCTGCCTTTGAAGGTATATCCAGGAGGAAGAGGACTTGGCATACCTCCGGGGATCAAGCCTGCAGTTGCCACTGGTCTCCTCGGAAGCACCTCCCTCCCCTGTTAGGGAGGGTGTGGAAATATTCAGGGGACCGACGGAAGAATCACGAGGCGATACACCCTCGGCGAGCACCTATGTTGTGACAGGAGGCCCATTCACCGGCCCATACTATCACGACGTGGAAGCCCGGGAACTGCAACCCCTGGAGGATGACCCAGGGATCGGCGGCCAATCGGCCTATTCACCATATTCCCCGCCGGCCATCCCACCGCCCCGACGGCCTACCTCAGTGCCATTTCCAATTCCCCGACTTTCCTCGGTGGATGATCAGGGGCGTCATGTTCTGGACCCCGAACCAGAGCCATGGAGCTTCTGGACCGTTCTTGCAATGGGCGACTTCCCTGAGATGTTTTGGCCGGTCGTAGAATCGGATTTTGATGTGCCAGAGTCACTCACCCCAGGAGAGTTTGAATGCTTCCGCCAGATTCTTCGGGTGACTCACTCCCGCATCCTCCATCACATAGCGCCTTATCCTGGGAGCCAAGCGCATCTCGAGGAGATCGGTGAGTAGTGCCGCCAGGTCGACCTAGCAGCACTCCCCGCAGTCCGACACCCCGAGTCGCTGGACCACCGCGTGGCCCTTCAGCAACAATGTGTCCAGAGTTATCAAGTAATCTGTAGAGTTATTGAGGAAGCCACCCCCCCCCCCCCCCCACGCGCACGTCCGTGGATGGGGGATGTACACTGATCTCCTCTTCTGTGCGATCCGCCGATGGCCCGATCCACTGGGAGGCCCTGAGGGAACGTCACCAAGGGCAGTCACGATCAATATGGATGACCTCTCAGATGAGGAAAACATTGTGGAGCCACTCGACGGTGACTGACCCCCCAAGGATAGGCTGCTACTGGACCCATCTGGGAGGATTACTCACCAACAGAGGAGCCTCCTAGGTCTTTCTATACCCACGAAGGCACTGGCACTGGGCCGAAACATCGTCAAGGGTAAAGAGCCCGTCGGGTCTATCAAAATCGCCGACCCATCTGCCTCAGTGCAGAAGGTAGAGTAAGATCTCGAGAAGGCCATGCTGCGCCAACAGCTACCCGAGAAAAAGAGGTTGGTTAATGAGCTCCTGGCCGAACGCATTACAGAGCGATGACCTGACTAAGGCGACCCTAGACTAGTACAGCAAGGGCAGGAGCATCTACCCCTTGCTGAGATCCCCCGGGCAACTGTTACCGTGTCGTGTTCGCCGAAAGGGGAGACACTGGAACCCATGGAAAGAGGGTGAGATATGTTTCGTCAAACCCTCCCGAGCGCCGAGACAACCTGGGGGACCCTTCTCGGTTTCCTCCCACCGCTCCGAGAGTCGCTCCGCCAGCTGCCCCGTGAGCTGCTGAGCGCGACTATCGTATCGAAGAGCCTGGAAACACGCTTTTGGTTAGAGATCCCCATCAGGATAGGAATCCACATTCGGATGATCTGATTGATGTACTCATCGCCCACTTGGAGGCCCTGGAAACTCGGCAGGTGGCCATACCACCGAATGGAAAGTCGTACCCATCATGGGTGGATGACAAGTCGGCCCCGCCGGGATTTGGGAACCCCACTTTTTCCCCCATTAATGGGACCAGGTACCCGCCAAAACACTTGGGCCACTTCAACTCGAGGTGAGGGCCTATGTTATGGACTCCGGCGCAGTAGGAGGCTGCCATTCTCCGGTGCTTCGTTCAGACACTAGAAGGACCAGCATTCATCTGGTATAGCCAGCTCCCTGTTGGATCTGTGACTAGCTGGGGGGACCTTTGCCGGCAATTCCTCTACCTGTTCAGTTCCACAACCCAGAAGACGAACATTTCAGACCTCTTCAGGTGCATGCAATGGCCCGACGAGTGAGTCGTGGACTTCGTCGCTCGGTGGAAGGGGCTCACAAACTCCCTTGACATGCCGCTGACTCAGGATCAATTACTGACGATGTGTGTAGGGAACGTCAAGGAGGAGTTGAATCCTTTTCTGATCATGAAGAATTACCCTGGAGGGTTCCGGGACTTCTCGAAAAAGTCTAAGTGCCTCAAAGAATCCCTACAACAGGCCGGTGAGGCATGCTCGCTGCCTCCTGTAATCTCTACAAGGAGATCCGCCAGATCCGAGCCCGCTGCTGTGGCCCAGATAGAGGCCCCCAGACATCTAGAGTTGCTGCCAGTGAGGCTAGCTCAGTAGGCTCATAGGGTTCCACCCCCACGGGCATAGCCTCCGGCCCAATAGCGACTGCCTTAAAATCGGCAGGCGCCTCTGCGTAACGCACTGCCACCACCTAGGCGAGGTAATCTGGCTCCGCCTCCATGGCCTGCTCCTCCGGCCACTGGCCATGGTCAGCCCACAAGATTCCCCTTTCTAGACAGAAGGAATCATGCTTACTCGTTTGGCAAGGCCCAGGTCCCCGGTTATTTCCGTAGCGCCTTGGAGCAGAGGATCGTGCAGCTGCCTAAGTGCCGGAAGCCAGAAGAGGCGTGTCTCACTGATCACCCTAACAACTGCCCTTATCAGTGGATCTGGGGACACACCATCCAGCAATGATATGTGTTCATTGACTGGCTCCATGACCAGATTGACAACAACATAGTCAGGTTGGGCCGAGCCCCGTCACATGTGGCAGGTGTCTTTGTGAGATCAGATGGCAGCAGTGACAACGGGGATGGGTGGGAACAGGTTTCCGACTGTGGGTCCCAGGTGTATAATGACTGGATGGCCCGCAGGACGGTCGCCCGTGCCCATGGCATCATCCGTGCCCGCCTGAATCAGCCAGAGCCCTCGGAGTCTGCGAGCGCCGCTTTGGCATCGTCGTCCCAGCCTACTTCTTCGCAGAAGAGGAGGCGGCAGCGCAAGAAGAAACAACGCGCTGTGCCATTGTCATCATCTTCTCGCACGCTTAGCGATTTCATGCCCCCAGAAAAGGGGAAATCTCCGAGACCCGTCTGGTATTGGACGACTCCTCGAGTGAGAGCCCGGGGTATGCTTCAGTTAACACCGTAGAGTTGGTAAATCCCTTTTTGGCTCCCGACGACGAGGAGTGCCAGGTGGACCTCCCCGAAAGCCTGGTGTACACTTCGGTTAACACCGTAGAGTTGGTAAATCCCTTTTTGGCTTCTGAAGACGAGGAGCGCTAGGGGGACCTCCCCGAAAGCCCGGGGTACGCTTCGGTTAACAACGTAGAGTTGGTAAATCACTTTTTGGATCCCGATGACGAGGAGCGCAAGGTGGACCTCCCTGAAAGCCCGGGGTACGATTCGGTAAACACCGTAGAGTTGGTAATTCCCTTTTTGGATCCCGACGACGAGGAGCACCAGGTGGACCTCCCCGAAAGCCCAGGGTACGCTTCGCTTAACACCGTAGAGTTGGTAAATCTATTTTTGCATCCCGACGACGAGGAGCGCCAGGTGGACCTCCCCAATGTCCCCAGTCGTCGCCAACGTCGACGGAGCCGTGGCTACGTGAACCGCCGGGGCACGACAGTTGTCACCTCCAGTCAGGCCGTGCATGCCACCGAGACCATGCAGCAGGCCCGGTACAGAGAGCAGCAGTCGCGGCTCCCTCACCCGGTGACAACAGGTTCTCTTCCACCACCGTTTGTGTTGCTGGATCGGGCGGAACCGCCTTGCCCGTGTCGCAACCAGTCCATCCCTACCACTGGACGACTATGGCCTTCTGGTCCTAGCATGACAACCACCTCTAAGGATTCAGCTAGTGAACAGCGGGACGTGCCTAGTACAAGTCAGTCACCGGTCCCGCCAGTAGGGCCCGTCATGCCCCCAATCACAGAGCGACCTCCTGTAAGCAGAAGCTCGCGTTTGGTGAGAAAGTATGATGTCTTGAAGCATCAGGCCAGCATTCTGGAAAGGATTTCCATCCTTGAGGCCCTTCACCTGTCGTCTGAAATTCGTGAGGTGCTCACCGAGGCTCTAAGGAGCCCCCTCAAGATTGAAACGGAGGTAGCGGCCGCAGAATCCTTCCACACTGAGGTGATTGATGACGCCAAATTTCATGCAGTTATCTCATTATCCGGTGAAGATGAAGAACCTCCCATACAGGGGCACATCCGCCCGCTGTACATCACTGGCCAGTTCAATGGCGTGGAAGTCCGTCGCTGTTTTGTGGACACTGGTTATGGGATTAACATGATCCCGACTCGGACACTACGAAAACTGGGGTTGTCTGAGGATGATTTAACTCCCTCCAACATCAGAATCTAGGGGTATGACAGGACTAAGAAAACTCCACTCGGCAAGATTAGTCTGAAGACCTAGTTCGGTGGCTTAATTGCCAATACTGAATTCATGGTTGTCTCTTAGGACACTGCCTACAACGCATTAATGGGCAGGTCGTGGCTCCCTCATCATACCATCAGTGCCTCAAATACTCCCTTAAGGGTCGAGTGGGTGTGATCCAAGGAGATGCGTCTCTGTTTGCCTCTTGTGAAGCACGTTACCTGGACGCTGACTATTACAAGTGCAAGGACAAGAAAATCCGGGCAGGTGAGGTTGAGCCCGCCACTATCGCGAGTGATCCCTTGGCAGGTTTGGATGACGCATATGTCTTCCCAATCCATCGGTTAGAGGCCATGACTCCTGATATGGGAGAGTGCTTTGTTGTCTCGGGTACCAGAGGAAGGCATATTTCCGGGTCTAAGAGACAGCGGGAAATCACCTCGTACTCTTACACCAACCAGGCTTAGGTGATCCCCGAGCCTCCTACCCATGTACGATATCGGGACGTTGTGATGATGGAAAAGGAATTACATCATACGTGTCTGTTTCACCAAGCCGGAATCGACCGGCTCAAGCCAACACGTCACCACTGCTTTGATGTCGTATAGCGTGGCCCCTTGGGCCAAGGGCCAGATGGGATTGGATCAACCGCCATCGTCGCTATGGTCTCCGCGGTGCATGAGTCTCCCGTCTTGACTACCTATGCCACCCATGCCGGTTCCGGCTCCCCATCAGGCTCGAGCAGCCCCGAGATGGCTCCCCCCATGGACGATCCTTCCACAAGAGGAGAAAAAGACATGGAAGATGCTCCTCCTGCCTTTGAGGAGGGCGTCTCCACCACGGTCGACGAGCTAGTACAGGTGAACCACGGTAGCGAGGCAGACCCGAGACCCACATTGGACAGCACCGCTATGCCTCCCGAGGAATGGCAACAGCACATAGACTTCCTCACACAGCACCGTGATGTGTTTTCCTGGAGTTATGATGAGATGTCGGGACTAGATCCCCAGGTAGCAATCCACCACATTGGCCTCCCAGCAAACTATCGCGGGTTCAAGCAGCCTCCCAAAAAAATGCACCCCTTTCATGGTGCCATGGTTGAGTCTAAAGTTGATAAACTCATTAAGGCCAACTTCGTTAAGGAAGTCCAGTACCGCAGGTGGCTAGACATCATTGTGCCCGTCAGGAAGAAGAACGCGCAGATTAGGGTCGGCATCGACTTCTGTGATCTTAATCGCCACTGTCTGAAGGATGACTTTCCCCTTCCCGCGACAGAGCTGTTGATCGATGCAACGGCTAGGTTCCAAGCCCTCTCCTTCATGGATGGGTACTCCAGGTATAACCATATCCGGATAGCCCCTGAGGATGAAGAGTTCACTTCCTTCAGTTCCCCCCAGGGCATTTTCTGCTACCGGGTTATGCCCTTCGTCCTGAAGAATGTGGGTGCCACCTATCAATGGGCTATGAACCGCATATTCAAGCCGATCCTTTGGACACTGGTGGAATGCTACGTAGATGACCTGGTGGTTAAATCTCGTTAGCGTCATGACCATCTCAAAGTTATTGAGAAAGTGTTCGGTTTCCTCCGTTCTCGCCACTTGAAGATAAACTCGTTGAAGTGTGACTTCATGGTCACCTCCAGAAAGTTTCTCAGCTTCATTATTAGGTATCGAGGTATCGAGATCGACCCCGATAAGATCAAGGCCATCAAACAGATGCCTCCCTCGAGTAATCTTCAGGATCTTTGAGGCCTCCAAGGCCACTTAGCCTATATACGCAGATTCATTGAGAATCTAGTCGGCATGTGTAAGCCCTTTTCTCGAATAATGAAGAAAGGTGCCTCCTATGGGTGGGACAAAGAGTGTCAGACCGCTTTTGAGGAAATCAAGCAGTATCTACTTCAACCTCTGGTCTTGATGCCACCCGTTCCCGGAAAAACGCTGGTCCTTTACGTGACCGCCTTTGAGCGATCCCTCGGCGCCTTTCTCGCCCAGAAGAACAACGAAGGAACAAAGAATAGCATCTACTACCTCATTCACATTCTCCTTGATGCGGAAATTAGATATTCTCCCATCGAGAAGATCTGCCATGCGCTCATATTCACCATACTGAAATTGCGACACTACTTGCAGCACCGTGAGGTATAGCTGGTCTCTCGGGTAGGCCCGTTTAAATACATCCTGAGCCAGCCTATGTTGACTGGACGATTGGCACGCTGGGCGGTGATCCTCCAGCAGGTCGACATTAGGTTCATACCTCAGAAGGCCATCAAAGGGCATGCGATGGTAGCCTTCATAGCTTCCCACCCAACCTCTGCGGACCAGCCACTAGATTTGGGCTTTCCTGATGAGGTAATCCACTCAGTTGATCACGCCACCCCATGATGGAAGATGCACTTTGACGGCGCCACCCAAAGCCCTACCGGTAGAAGGATCAACGATCCTAGGCATAACATAGTGGGCCTGGGTATCGTCTTCATCACCCCGGAGCAAGTCGTTCTGCCATATTCTTTCTTGTTGTGAGAAGGCTTCACCAACAATGAGGCCGAATATCATGCCCTCATCACTGGCCTCGAGTTGGCTCTGGAGGTTAACGTACCCCACCTATATGTAAAAGGGGACTCTGTGCTAGTCATCAAGAAGGTTAATGATGACTATTCTGTCAGGAAGCCAAAACTCATGTCGTTGCTGGAGTGCACCCTCCATCTAATGGCTAAGTTCCAATCCCGACCAGATGTCGTTCACATTCCCCAGTTATAGAACAGTCGAGAAGATTCATTGGCCAGCCTGGCCGCATCACTCGCAGAGCCTGAACATGATGACCTATCATCCATGTGGCACACTGGAGAGTCATTTCTCCTGTTATCCCAAGGGGCGATCGTGGCCCACGAGTGAACCATCTCAATGCTGGTGCCCCTGCGTCAGGACCCCCCGGGGCATCAGACATGGTGATCAAGACAGTTCCTGACTGGAGGACACCCTTGGTTGAAAATCTCTGGCACGACAATCTTCCGATGGTCCGAGAAGAGCAGGAACGAATACGGCGCCGTGCACCGCAGTTCACCTTTCAAAGCGGTCCCAACCGTGAGAAGCTCCTTTACAGGTGAGGGTTTGACGGTGTTCTCGTCTGTTGTCTTCAAGGATATGAGATCCCACAGGTCATGCAGGAAGTGCACGCTGGTTCCTATGGCGCCCACCAGGCCGGGTCGATGTTCTCCCACCAGATTCGGAGGTTGGGATACCTCTTGCCCTCCATGATCCACGACTGCATCGAGTACGCCAAGAGGTGTCATGGGTGCCAAGTTCATGCTAACTTTGTGAATCATCCACCAGAGCCTCCCCATACTACTAATTATTCCTAGACCTTTGCAGTCTGCCGGTTGGATGTCATAGGGCATTACCCGCCGGCGACAGCCCGACAGTGTCGGTTCATCTTAACCGCCACAGATTTCTTCTCAAAGTGGGCAGAGGAAGCCCCGCATGGGGAAGTCAAGGCTGGTTCTATCACCAACTTTGTGAGCTCCAATATCATCCACCGATTTGGAATACCTCATGCTATCCTCATGGATAACAGAACCAACTTCTGAGCAACCGAGCTGAAAAGATTGTACGCAAAGTACAACATTAACTCTAACCACACCTCCCGCTATCATGCGCAGGCGAATGGACAGATTATAAAGTTTAACAAAACCCTCTATAACATTCTGCAAAAAATGGTTGGTCAGAACAAGAAAAGTTGGCCGGACAAGCTCCCCAATGCCCTCTGGGCTTATAGGACGACGACTCGAAATTCCACCTAGGTGACTCTGTATTCCCTGGTATACGGAGCTATGTCCGTCCTTCCCATCGAGGTCTAGCTGCCCTCATTGTGCACAACGTTCTACGACCAGCAAGCGCCGAATAGAGTTTCTAAGATCCGTCTAGCCGAATTTGAAGCGCTGGATAGAAGTAGGCTTCATTATTTACATAACATGGAAAGGCATGAGAGCAGGATGGCTCGATCTTTCGATAAGAAGGTTCGCCTCCACTCCTTCCTGCAAGGTGACTTGGTGTTGGCTCTTAGAGCACCAATGATTCCCGGCAGGAAACCACCCATGTTGGAGCCCAAGTGGAGGGGCCTTTTATTGTCCACAAGGTCTATCCCAATGGCACGTATTCCCTGGTGACTATGGATGGTGAGCGTATCACTCCTCCCACCGACGCCAGGTTCCTCAAGAAGTACTTTTCCTAACCTGTATGGTCCTGCATGACCTTAAAGTGTATGGTCCTCCATTACCATAAACGGTATGGTCCATCATGACCTTAAACTACACTCTACCCTATATTTGGGCTCCATGGTCCGAGCTCTAAGACCTAAAACTAGGATCCTCTTTTGGTTCCGCCCTTTTCATTGTCTGAGTTCTAAGACCTAAAACTAAGATCCTTATTTCTTACAACATGACGTTAAACTATATTTCCATAACTACGTATGGCTTGATTCTCATCCTAATGAGATACGTAGGAACGCCCGAACATTTCGTCTTGGGTCCAGCCCCAGGAGTTACCAAACTCCACCCTTTCCTCTTGGTCTGAGCTCTAAGACCTAAAACTAAGATCCCTTTGGTCCGAGTTCTAAGACCTAAAACTAAGATACTCTTGGTCCGAGTTTTAATACCTAAAACTATGATCCTCTTGGTCCGATTTATAAGACCTAACACTAAGATCCATATTTCATCCAACATGACGTTAAACTGTATTTCCAGAACTACGTCTAGCTAGATTCCCTTCCTAATGGGATACGTAGGAACACCCAGACCTTTTGTATTTGGGTCCAACTTGATGTTCGTTGTCGCGTCTGTTTCTCCTTTGGGACCATGACCACAGGATCGCGTGGTGTGGTGTGAAATTATGTCCCCATTCACGTTGGGTTTTCAATAGCTGCACCACGGGCACCCTGTCCTCGGGATTTAGCCCTCCTATGTCCAATGGCATTAGAAGACGCTTTCAAAACTACGTATGGCTTGATTCCCATCCTTATGGGATACGTTGGACTGCTTGAACACCTATATGTCAGGTCCATCCCCATCTATTAGGAGATCCCATGATCTCTCGGTTCCCAGGGTGTTTGGCATTACGCCCCCTCTTTTGCCCGGGGATCCACCAGCTTTTGGCTGCTCTCGGACTGAGCCCTCTGACCCTTTCTGGTGGTCTGCTGATGAGCTTAGGGTACTCTGGTCTACGACTTGGAGTGCCAGATTAGACTATGGCAAGTTCCATCCACTTTTCAAGCTTCGTGTTCCCCTTCATTCGGGCCCTCATCGTCCATTACACCTGGAGGGACCCCCAAGAATGGCCTGGATAAAACTCCCAAGGGCTCTCCTACCGTCATGGGAAAATTCCCCCGAGGGTTTCAGACAAACAATTGATACGAATCCTGTGTTGCGAACATGGTCAGCGGTTGATGCTCATTTGTTGGTCCCCATGGCTGATACGATAGGATGCTGTGTTGCGAACATGGTCAGCAATAATCCTAAGTCATCACACTGGTTTCCTCGGGCCCTGAATGTTGGTGGAAAGGTTCATGTCATGTTCCGCCCCACTGTGTCAAGGTGGAATATCGACACTCCTTGTACTAACCCTCAGTACACCCCCACATGTCAGATAGACAGAGTTGCGTAACAGTGTCTCTCGGGTCCCGCGATCTGAGCGCTAGAGTATGTTCTTCGGTCTCTTATTTACGGGTTGCATGCAGCTCGACCCTCATCCCCATGGGGAATGAGGAGTCTCCCAGGCATTGCGTTTCAGGCCCAGCATAGCTGGGGGCTAGCATCTCCTGCCCCACCCTGATTGTTGAACCCTCGTAGGCCCCTTTGGCCCAAGGCTCCTCTCTCGGCTGGTCCAAACCTTATAACCTTAAACTGTGTTGTCGGTACAAACCATATAACCTTAAAATGTGTGCTTGTCCAAACCATACGACCATAAACTGTGTGCTGTTCCAAACCATAGGACCTTAAACTGTGTTGTTGGTCCAAACCATATGACCTTAAATTGTGTGCTGGTCCAAACCTTACGACCATAAACTGTGTTGTTGGTCCAAACCATATAACCTTAAACTGTGTGCTGGTCCATACCATACGACCTTAATCTGTGGGATGGTCCAAACCATACGACCTTAAACTGAGTTGTTGGTCCAAACCATACAACCTTAAAATGTGGGCTGGTCCAAACCATACAACCTTAAACTGTGTTGTTGGTCCAAATCATACGAGCTTAAACTGTGTTTTTGGTCCAAACCTTACGACCTTAAACTGTGTTGTTGGTCCAAACCATATGAACTTAAACTATGTGCTGGTCCAACCCTTATGACCTTAAACTGTGTTGTTGGTCCAAACCATATGACCTTAAACTATGTTTCTGGTCATATCATGAGACCCTAAACTATGACATTATCGTCCTGGCTTCAAGACAAAAAACGGCACTGCATTGTGATGACCTCGTTGTATAGGGCATCGTGTTGGGTATTGGTCTTGTGCCATGCCATTTGTCAACGCATATCACAGCTTGATTCTTGTGGCGACACCACAACCTACTACTCTAGGTCTGTCGCTTCACAAAAAAACCCACTCACCTTAAAGGACAAACAAGATTTATCAAATTCCGCTTCTTTTAGTGCAAGGGCCATGCCCGCACTCCCCTTTTTCCCCTGGCACTGGTATCTTACCATGTAACATTCCAGAACTATGTATGGCTTGATTCTCATCCTTATGAGATACGAGGAGCGCCTGGGGCACTTCCTCGTGGGCCCAGCCTACCTTCGTGTTTGGTCCCTCAACTCGAGCATTTCCCCGGAGAGCACATGGTAAGTAGGGCTTTGGTCCTCATTCACGTCGGGGTTTGTAACTGCCTTTCCATGTGTCTGTTTCTCCCCTTTCCCACTCTTGGTATGAGCTCTAAGACTTAAAACTAATATCCTCTTGGTCCGAGTTCTAAGACCTAAAACTAAGATCCATATCCCATCCCGCATGACGTTAAAATGTATTCTGTCCCGCATGAAGTTAAACTGTATTTCACCCCACATGACGTTAAACTGTTTTTCAAGAACTACGTGTGGATTGATTCTCATCCTAATGAGATACGTAGGACCACCTGGACATTTCGTCTTGGTTCTAGCCCTAGGGATTACGGAACACCGTCCTTCCTTATTGTCGGCCCCTCGACCCGACTTCATGGGGAGTGGTGTAATCAAGACATCTAACCCGAGCAGTTTTGGGATGCCCCATGATAATAATGGGAAGCGGCAGTTCTCTCGCCAAATAGGTCCTTCCTAGAAATTGGTACGACCCATGATCAGGTTGGTATGTCAGCCTAATGCGCCTTCTCCATGGTGGCGCAATTTCGGGAGTGTTGGACTCTGTTCGAACAAACCACCACTCCACCTTCCACGCATTGCGTCCCCCCGTATTCAGAACCTCATTTCCTTTCATGTTTGAAGGGACACCCTAACAGTATGGATGCTCGACCTATGGACCGCCTACTGTACTGGGCCAACGTTCCAAAGGACTGGTCATGTTTGACGGGACCCCCTAATAGTATGGATGCTCGGCCTATGGTCCGCCTACTGTCCTGGGCCAATGTTCTGGAGGACCGGTCATGTTTGACGGGACCCCCTAACAGTATGGATGCTCAACCTATGGTCCGCCTACTATCCTGGGACAAAGTTCCGAAGGACTGGTCATTTTTGACGGGACCCCCTAACAGTATGGCTGACAGTATGGTCCGCCTATTGTCCAGGGCCAACGTTCTGGAAAAATGACCGACGATATTTGAGTCAGGCCCCGTGTTGCGAACATGGTCAGTAGTCAGCCTCTCATTTATTGTCCCCATTCCAGGACAAAATGATATGGGTGCTTTGTTTCCACCACGGTTGACAGTTATCCTCCATGGTTGCGCCCCATTGGGATCTGAATTTGGCCAGCATGATTCACCCTTCCTCTCAATCCCCCTGTGTTCAGCTGGATTTCAATGCCCTCGACATCGCCCCACTCGTGTGTTAGAGCACAATGAGGAGTCGACACATCAATTGGCCTGGGGTCTTTTCAGAAGTCCAGGCCCAATTTTGGACGCCTGAAGCTTGGTCAATGCCCCATAGTTGAACGAAATGATGGTACAAGAATCTTCTGCATCTAGAATTGGGCACGACCCCCAGGAGCCTAGGGATGAGTTGTTATTCGTTTCGGAACTATGGTTGTGCGCATTAAACCAAGGGTACAAATGAGTGGATTTGGACATATATTGGATTGAGACGATGAGCACTACAAGTAGAAAGTTCATGATATGGATAAAACAAAGCCCTTAGGGATCAGCGTGCTGAAGAGATCTTTCCAGCACTGCAACCCTTGGGATGGTAGCCTCCAGGACCGCTTCTCGCTCTTTGAAGACTCTCTCCTCATCATCCACCATAGAGCATAGCTCACCAGCCCTAGCATGTGCCTGCGCCCGCTCGGTTTGATCTACGGTCATCTGGTGACTCGCCTCCAATAGTTGTTCCTGCGCATCAGCCAGCTGGGCCGTCTGTTGCTCCACGAGCTCAGATCATGTTGTGATGAAGGCCTCATTATCTGCCGCATGCCCTTCGAGGTGCAGACTTCCTGCTCCGCCCTAAGCTGCGCTTGAGTAGTAGCCGATCCTTCCCAGCACTAGGAAATGTCGGTACACTGGCTGCTCTCGCATATCTTCTTAGCCATGTAATCATGGACCGTTAGATGAAGACGCTGAGCGTCAGCCCCTCCAGTGCACATGATGCGCAACCAGGTCTGAATTGATCCCATCAGCCTCTTCCAATCTGACTGGGGCTACCTATGGAAGCTCTGGATACACTTCCACCCTTTGTGTCGTGTCATCCGGCTATCCTCGGCTGCCTCTGAGTCTGAGTCATCTATCTCCTCGGGGCCAGGGTTCCATGCCGCGCGGAAAAAGGATTCCGCGTGCGTTCGTAGGTTTTGCGCGCCCTGTCGGAATTTTGCGCGCAACTTGATCAGGGGAATTAGAATTTCAGTGTTTCGGCGTTTCCCTTGGAATCCGATCGTTGCATCCTCTCACCGATCCAATTCCAAGGGGGGGGGGGGCATTTGTTGACGCTGAAAAAATACCGTAACTCCAGGAGGATGTTTCGAAATGACGAAGCGAAGTCATATTCAAAATCAGAGGCCCGATCTGGATGCCCGGGATGTGGTGCGTGAAATAAAGGAGGATCCGCGTGAAAAATTCTTCTGCGCACGTAGAATCAACGGGTTTCTCGAAATTGAGCCGATTAGGCGCGCAATATTTGCGCGCCCCGGTTCTGCGCAGTGATTTTTTTTTGCGCGCAAGCTGCGCTCGGCGCGAATAATTTCACGCGCCACCGGGATTCCATGTCGGAGGTCACCTATAAATCGAAGGTTACCTCGAACGGTTTGGGGGTTGAGAAATCTGAAGCGACTCTTGTGTGCGCAATTCGGCTCCCCCTGCGCGCAAGATGACTTCCAGGTAATCCCTCATTTTGCGAAACCTTCCCCGGAGTTCGCCTTTGCGCGCAACTCCACTGGCTTCAGTGAATTTCCCCCCTCCCCAGGGTTCCAGCCTTGCGCGCAATCCGTGTCTCGTGCGTGCAATACCATGCTGTGCACGCAAAACCCTGCATGCAATTCCCTCTTTGCGCGCAATTCTCTTGCTCTAATTGCGCACCGTCCCTGTGTTTTGCGCGCAAAACCTTCCCTTTTGCACGCAAAGCCCAGGACCCCTCACCTTGACGCCCCTTGGCTGCAACCTGCACCGGCACCTGATGTCTCCCCTGCCGGGCGTGCGCACCATGCGTTGTTTACCCATACGGCCTTCCAGGATCATGCATAGTAACCTCAAGGTCCCATGGGTCATGTTTCCCATTGCGTTTCATTGCCTTATGCTTCTCCGCATAGGCACGCTAAAGGCTATTTCTTCTTCGCATAGCCACGCTAACGTGGACCCCTAGTGGTTTGACCTACAACCCCCTTCAAAATGGCCTTGTCGATGACTTCCCTCCCACAAGGGGTAGATGGCGTTGGGCATGTAAGCCCTAGGGGTGTGGAGCAAACCCACCTCATCAAAGCTGTAGGACGTTAAACTTCAAAGGACATCGTCTTTAACAGAAGACATTAAACTGTGGTCCGACCCCGTGCTTCGCACGCAAGGTCCCCCCAGCTCAGACATTTTTTACGCCACTTGTCTCCACGGGAATGGACTCTTCCTCACAAGGAATGAGGTCCTCCTTTTCGGAGCGGCGTTTGTCCGCGGGGGAAGGGCTGCCTCAGAGCGTATGCCCCTAGCCTTCCTTACGGATGACTGCACCCATGCATCTCTGTACATCCCCCCTTCCAAGGCCAGTGGAGTCCTTTTCCCACTGCGCTTTGTTGCACCACGGGCCTCCACCCTGGAGTAAGCCCCGACACCAAGGGCCTCTAACCATGCGTAAGCCCCTATTTTCTCTTTGGGCCACTCAACGCATAATCCCCATTAAGCTTCTCATAGACACACCCTTCGCGACGTGATCGTCTGGTCCCTGCTGCCTCTTGTTTCTCACAACGAGCATGAATTACGTGAGCTTAGAGTGTGCATCGACCATGACATCCTCCTATGGGACGCCCTAGAGCATAAGCCCCATCCCAGCGAACTACATGGACTTTGAATCGTGCTAACGCACGGTACGTAGGAAGCCTCCACAGGGTTCAATCCCACCACCCGGTCGTCCCGAACTCTCCATGTCGGTTCCCTGACCACCTTGGGCCGCCTGAGAGCGTAAGCCCCAAACCCCTCGTCCCGCATGACGTTAAACTGTATCTCGTCCCGCATGACGTTAAACATTATCCCGTCCCGCATGACGTTAAACTGTACCCCGTCCCACATGGCCTTAAACGGTATTCCCCCTCTTGGGTCGTCTCATAACGTAAGACCCATGTCTCACTCCACCATCCATCATGATCCTTACATGGGATACCACATCCCGGTGAGATCATGCCACCCCATCCCACTCCATGATATCTGGGAAGCTTCCCACGTACTGGCCCCAATATCTGTGTTCCCCCTAGGGGTCCATCAACCTGATCCATCTCCGCAAGACGTTAAACTCATGACATACCTCATGTTAAACATGGGAGGATGAGGAAAACCTCATATGGTACTCATTCCCCGCGTTCGATGTGGGATGCATCGGGCTTCCGTGCCCTCGAGAAGCCATGTGATGAGGGACCAAAGACATACATTCCGACGACGCCCCAACGTGACCATTCTCATCACCGAAGGTTGCTGCCCAGACAATACAACTTGGAGAATCTTGACAGAAGTAGCATAATTAACTAGAGTCCATGCAGATATGGAACCGGGAATGAGCTTCACGAACCCATCTTAAATCTATGAGGGAGACCCAGACTAGGTGACGAGCTCCGAGGAGGAATCCACGGAAGGAAGAAATGACATCCCATCATCCTGGGTTCGATCAAGGAGCAGATGTCCCTGAACAAGGAATGGATTCCGCCCGCCTTTGGAAATCGGGAATGCAGGGTAACGAGCAGCGCGTCCTCTCCACAGACGGATGTGCGCGCCTCGGCGAAAGCATTGTAGAAACAATTACCTTATTCCGCAATACGTGTTCCCTTCGATCAAAAATCTGAACTGGTTTCACTTCATAATAAATGTTCACTTCCATATGAACTACTTCTAAGCTCAAGACATGTGGTGAATTTGGCACATACTTTCTCAACATCGATACATGAAAAACATTATGTATCTGACATAAACATAGAGTCAAAGCTAATTGGAATGAAACTGGTCCAACATTCTCTAGGATTTCAAATGTATCATTGAATCGTGGACATAGCTTCCATTTTTTTTACCAAAAACACAACACACGATTAAATGGAGAAATGTTAATGAAAACATGGTCACCTAACTCAAAAGATAAGTCTTTCCTTCTATTATCTACATAACCTTTCTTCCTGCTCGGAGCTGTCCTCATGTGCTGCTGGATCATATCCACTTTCATATAAACTTCTTCTACTAATTCTAGCCCCATCAACTTTCATTCATGGACTTCATCTAAAAACATAGAAGCCCAAAACCTCTTCCCATAAAATTCATCAAATGGTGAAATTTGTATACTATAATGAAAACTATTATTATAAGAAAACTCAACTAAAGGGAAATGAAAATCCCAGATTCCCAGGTTTTCCACTGAACATGGTTGAAGAATACATCCATGGTCTGAATTGTTTGTTCTAATTTCCCATCTTATTTAAGATGAAAATTTGTACTAAAATTTAATTATGTGCCCAATGACTTTTTATGGCCCTTCCAATGCTTATTACTGATCCTGGTATCTCAGTCGGATACAATGGAAATATGAACTACATTTTTACCTGACAATATTTTTGAGGTACATTCGTGAAAAATGATCCAAAGACATTGTATTTCGAATAGAATATAATTATGTAGATTTTGTTAGCCGATAAATAACAACAAAAATTTAATTATTACCTCAAGAATTATTACGTAGTCCCACCATGATATCGAGGGTCTTATTTTCCCATTTCCACTCTGGCATTGGAAATGGATGAACCATCCCCTACCGTAGCATCCTCTCTTCTTTAAGCTATTGACATGCCAATCATTTCACAATAAATTATGAAATATCCATTTTCATTTCATGAAACTTGTAGTACTCCCAAAAGACTTTTTAAATTTTAGTACAATTAGGATGAACTGAAAATGGATAAATATTAACTTCCAAAAATATTCTTTCTTAAATAGGGGATCACAAGGCACACACAACCATTTTCTAAATCCTAAAACACAATCTTTATCAAGGATAAATTCTAGGAACTTTCCAATTTTAACAAATTATATCTTTTTCAACAGATCAAAGTCTTCCTTCTATTCTTTCTTAATTCATCACAATAATGATGATTGCACTGATACGTCAATGATAATTGATGTATTCCCCACACCAAAAACATGTAAGACAAAATTCATCAAGTCATTAATCAAGGGATCTTGTTCCAAACATGTCTTGGTGAAGGATTCATGATGTTTAATACTCAAGGAATATGCCACATTGATTGCTTTTCTGGGATTGTAATTGATCATGGAAACATAATACTATATTAGTTCAATCCATTTTATCTATCTCATGTTGAATTATTTCAGAATAAATCTATATTTCAGAATTTTGAGGTCAGTATATTTTTGACATTTGGCACCATATAAATGGTGCCTCCAAATGTTCATAACCAAAACCAAAACTGGAAATTCCAAATAATTTGTTGGATAATTTAATAAATGAGGGTATTGTTTTCTTGAATCATAAGTAATTACTTGATGATTATGAATCAGAACACAACAATGTCCCCTCAATGAAGCTTCATTGTAGATTACGAACACACCATTTCGGGAAGGCAAGGTCAAAACTGAATCATCCACATTCTCCTCTTCAATTCCAGAAAACAAATATCACATTCTTATATCCAATTAAATTTAACACCTTTTCTTGTAAACATAGATAGAAGTCTAGATAACAGTGAAATGTTTTTTTAACAAATTCTTAGTAATTACTTACTAATCCAACAACACAAATAATATCTGTAACATTTTTAGGTCTTAGACATTCATCATCCACTTTTGTTTTGGTAGGCTCAACTATTATTCCATGCATATTTACAATGAGACCATGAAATGAAATATGTTGAAAACAAAAATAACACTTTTTCAATTTTCTATATAGTTTCTTTTATTTCATGGTTTTAAAAGAAACACTAATATGTTTTTCATTCTCCACATTATTTCTAGAATATTCCATAATTTCATCAATAAACATAACCACAATCATATACAAGAACTCATGAAATATTCTATTCATAAAATCACTGAATAAAATTAGTGAATTTTTTTACCCAAAGGTCATAAATAAAAATTCATAATGACCATATCTAGTATGGAACATAGTCTTCAAGACGTCTTCATCCTTTACATTCAACTAATGGTACCCCAACCTCATGTCAACCATCGAAAAATTCTTCACTCCCCAGATCTGATAAAAAAATAATTGATATGAGTAATAGGATACTTGTTTTTAATACTAACTTTATTCAAGGCTCTATAATCGATACAAATTATCATTTAACCATCATTATTTTTAATAAGAAAATTGGAGATTCCCATGATGAAGTGCTTGGTAGGATGGAGCCTATATATAATATTTTTTTAAAACTTCTTTTTTAATTCCATAATTCACATTTGGGCCATTTGATTAGGATTTTTATAAACTGGCTTAGCATCATGAATTAATTCAATAGTAAATTGAACCTCTCAATTAGGAATTACACCTAGAAAATCTTTGTGAAAGATATCCAGGTAATCATTAACCACTAGTACATAATTAATTTGGATAGTTATCTATTGTTCAAAAAAATGAGCTAGAAAATATTCATTTCTATCAATTATCAGTTTCATATCTTCCTGAAATGTTATTAATTGAATGGGTTCATTCTTGCACACAAACTGAAAATTATTCTGAAAAAAATTTCTTTTACATTTCAATCTATCTTAGCATGATACAAATAAAAATAATATATACCAAGAATAAAATTAAACTATATTAGAGAAAAACAACAATATTTTCAGTTAGAGTCTTCCCAGAGACAGGGATCAGTAGATTATTATAATTTCTTTTTTCCAAAATATTTCCTCTTAGCATTTTTACAATGTGATCTGGTTTCATTTCATGAGGTTGAATTCCCAATATTTTTTAAAATTTCTCAGAATTAAAGGAACGTGTAGACCATGAATAAAAAAAATAATTTCAAAATTATGTAAAAACAAGAAATATACCCAGTAAAACATCATTTGACGGATCAAAATCTACTGAAGTGGTTTCAAAATATTCCACTAGGTTCTTTTATATCCAATCTAGCTTATTCCTTGCTTGAGTTACTAGCTTTAGAGAAACAATAGCAAAATGGCCAAATTTCTTATAGTCAAATAATCACACAATCAACTTCTCATTAATTTTTGAATCATTTTCCATGAACTCCTGAGACATGTTTTCAAACTTCCAAAATTGGTATGTTTTCCCATCATTTGAAAGAAATTCACCAAGATTCCTTTTACACCACTTTTCACAAGAAGGGAAATTCATTTTCTTACCTCTAGATTTCATTAACGCGTTCTTCCTCATTTCATGCCAACCTAGCTACTTTTTATCATAGTCATCACGAGGAAAATATGATTCAGAAAACTCCATCTCAGTTTTTTTAGTACAACAGAGAATATTATCATAGCTTTTAGACTATCATAACACCAAATATCAATGCAAAAACGATTTCAATCCAGTGTAAAATCTATTAACATTACATTAAAAATCCAAAGTAAAATCTAGTACATTCTGGGAAAATCTTGTAAAATTGGATTCATATGCTTCCATATAATCATTATCTCTATATTTTAGTTTGATGGATTGTTACTCCATTCTGATTCATACAGTTTGGAGAATATATTCTTCTAGAAAAAGACCCTTAAAATCACCTCATTCCAGAATGTCAAGATCATATCATTATCTCATATTCTTAACCAGAGACCCCAATTGATAGGCATCACCTTCCAAATGATAAATGGATAGTATTATATTTTGACGTTCTGAACATCCCATGACATCAAAAATAATTTCTAGAGTATTGATCCATCATTTAGGTATAAGAGGATGTACAGTACCATGGAACTCTAGAGGATTTTTCCTCATAAAATTCACCACAAAAGACATTTTTCTTAATGGTTGATAATGTTCCTCTATAGCATGGATACCACCCCCATTTATAACTTGATTCAACTGAACTGTTGCTATCACAAACTTCTCCGTTCTGATTTCCACTATTTCAGGCTGCATATTCAGACAAAATTCATCCTCTTTTTGCTTTCCTACTTTAGCATCCTTATTTCTTCTGCAAAAAACCATTCTAATCCAACATATCTAATATTAAGAAACATCAGAATCTTTAAATTATATAAAATTTCAAATTAATAATTGTGTAAAAATCAATTTTGGATTTCTTATAACATCATCCTAACCCTTACAGTTGTCTAAACCTCCCTCTGATACCAACTATAAGGATCCGACCTTAAAACATTACTTAATATTAACTTTTAAAAAAGAACATAAATTATTTCCCATTGAGAATATTTTAGGGGTTAATTATTAAATGAATTAGGATACCTTACATACATAACTAACAACATTTACATTTATACAAGACGATACTACTAAAAACATTTTCCATTTTTAAAAAAATATAAAACATTAAATGTTAAAACATGATTTCCTTGAAAACCCTCTACACCATTAATAATGAATAACTTATTTGTCATATACATACTTATATCCAATCATTTTTTATTAATCATGTGATGTGTATGAAACTCAGTAAGGGATATAAATAATTAAATCTTTAGTCTAATGATATCATAATAACCCAAACTCAGAATCCTAAAAACTCATAAGGATAGAAACATCGTGTAGTTTCTTTAGGAAATATTTATCATATCACCCTTAAATTAACCCTTGAGAAGGGAAAAAATGTTTGTTCATCCTCCATATCTGTGGTTCCAAATGCATTGGAGAGCTATAATGGGGCTCACCCGTCATATCTTGAGATATATAATGGGCTCAACCCAACATACCATGATCTATAATGGGATAAAACAAATATATCATGAGCTATAATGGGATCAAGACATCATAAATAATGTCCAAGGAACATATCATTGAAATAATGCATCTTGAAAATCATAAGAAACCACTCAGGCCATAAACATATAAAAACAATCATTTTGAAATTTATTATTGAGAGTTTGAAAATGATTTAAAAAAGTCCCTTGAAATATAATTGGAGTGAGAATTAAGAGAATGGAATGGAATACATATATAAACTATAAATACATATAATTCAATGTAATATAAAACAAAATTCATCAAACCAATAATCTTAATACCACCTAATGAATCAATAGGAAATTTAACCCATAGAATGGATATAGGGTAAGAAATTCCCTTAACTTGGGTTTTTCTTACATAAAAAGAGTTTGAACCTCATGTATAATTGTTAAAAGAGTGTTATTAGTATCTTATAGAATAATATTACAATTTATAAAACCTTATATGTTCTTTTCGTTACATCATTTCAGCCATTGATTATTGTTATTTTGTTCCTTCCATTGTTTAGGGAGATTTCATTACTTGTTTTCCTTGACCACTTCATGTTGGAAGATCATGTCAATTGGATGTGAAACTCCCAAATTTAAATGAAATGATAGTTACAAATTTTAATAATAATAAATTATTCCATTTATCACTTTGTATTCTAATATGAGGATGACTAATAAGTTAAAACATTAATGATGTTCGTCTATATCATTATAGTGGTTCTTTGATAATGACAACCTCATTTTGATTTATATGTTGAAGCCACATGTAAAATTGAATTACAGAATGATGTATGAGACATAATACATATAATATAACCTGGTTCAACCAAAAAAATGTGTCATGGCAAGACCAGAATGAATTAATGAAAATTGAAATAACATCATCTATAATGTCTGTAATTTGACTCATTACATACAATGTTTTTATTCCCTGAATAAATGGTAGAGGAGAAGAAGATTGAAGATGATTTTTCCATGAACATCATAAAGTCTAGAATATACACGATTTCTGGAGATTCCATGTGTCTTGGATAAGATGAGGGGAAGAGACTATAATAAAAGAAAATGTAAGGAAATGAAAACTCGTGAAAATGGAAAATGATTTCTTATCTCTTGATCTCTTCTCCTTGAGTTCCCCCTTAAGGGATTTGGTTTTAGGATTTTGGTGGGACCAACATCTCTATGTCATTGAGAAGAAGATTGGAGTGGGAATTTTGTAGAATGTAAGCAATGATCAAGGCTTTAGAGGTGATGGAGGAAGAGGGGAATGAGGGTTGTATTTATAGTGTAGTTGGGGAGGTATTTTACATTATTTTAATCATTATTATAATATATTGTCCAAGACTATGAATAATCCAAATTAATGTGACCCAAAATTGTATAAATTTCTTGTGAGATCAAACCAATTGGTCTTACATATATAATGATGTCCTAAATAGTATATTTAACTGATAATTTTAATATACCATATTTTATCGTATTTGACTATTCATATAACATTCTATAATTTTAAAAAAATCCCAAAAAATCAACCATACAATTTTTTAACGTTTTGATTTCAAAAATGGACTCCATTTTTTTAAAATAATTTTCTACATTATATTCATTTATTATTTTAATATAATCATACTTTATTCCAAAATTAACAATTTGAAATCTATAACTTCTTTTATATTACATTGAAAAATTAATCAACATGTATTTATCTTATGACATTAAGAATATAAAATAATAATAAAATTTAGTATTTAATAGGATCATAATACTATTCATATTACTATTCATATGGGTATGTTACTATTCAAAAAAATTATGTTTGTTCCATTAGACTCCAAATAACATACTGAATAGAATTTTAGATGACCGTTTTCAAAATTCAAAACATTGATGTAGAGAAATTATGTATAAAGGCTAATTATAAATATCTACTTAAAACAAAGCTTCATGAATTACAATTTCTATTTAAAACCCTTGTGGTGTTACATTATACCCAACTTATGGAAATTGTGTCACCACGGTTTTATTTACTCGTTAAACAAGTAAGGGTACCTTTCCATCATAGAATTTTCATATACACATTTTTTTCTTCAACCATGTGGTTTATACAAAAAACCATTGTCTAGTGGATTACCTTCTTCCGCAATACATATTCCCTTCGACCATAAATATGATCTGGTTTCTCTTCTTTAGAAAGGTTTTCTTCTTGCTGAACAACTTCTGGTCTCAAGACATGTGATGAATCAGAAACATACATTCTCAACATTGAAACATAAAAAACATTATGTACCTAAGATTAACTCATAGGTAAAGCTACTTGGAATGCAACTTTTCCAAATTTCTCTAGGATTTAAAAATGACCGATGAATCACAAAGTTAACATTCCTTTATTACCAAAATTCATCGCACATTTTCTAGGATTGATTATAAAGAAAACCAGTCAACTACCTTGAAATAGAATTAATTCCTTATGTTATGTTCATAAAAAATATACCTGCTCTGAGCTGTCCTCATGAGATGTTGAATCATCTTCACTTTCTCTACCACTTCCTCTACTAATTCTGGCCCCATCAACTTCCTTGAACTCACTTCAACCCAAAATGCTGGAGTCTGACACCTATTCCAATACAATGCCTCAAAAGGTGCCATATGTATACAATAATAAAAAATGTTATTATAAGAAAACTCAACTAAATATATATATTGATCCCAACTTCCCAGATATTCCATTGATTCTTCTCGAAGCATATTCTCTATGGTCTGAATCATTCATTCGGATTGCCCATCTGATTGAGGATGAAAAGGTATAAAAAAATATAAATTTGTTCCCTACGACATCTAAAGGCTCTTCCAAAAGTTAGAAGTCAACCTAGGATCCCGGTAAAATACAATTAAATGAGTAACTCCTTGTAAATTGACAAACCTTTTTAGATATATTCGAGATATATGATCCAACGAAATCACATTTTGAATAGAAAGAAAATGTGATAATTTTGTTAGTCGATCAACAATAACCCAAATTTCATTGTTACCGTGAGATGTATTAGGTATTCCAACCATGAAGTACATGGATATATTCTCTCATTTCCAATCTGTCACTGTAAAAGATTGAAACATCCCCATCGGTAATTGCCACACAACTTTAACTTGTTTACAAGTCAAATAATTCATAGTAAATTTCGAAACATCCATTTTCATTCCATCCCTACAGTAATACTCCCGAATTCCTTTCATCATCGTAGTACTACCAAGATGAACTGAAAATGGAGAAATATGAGCTTCAAACAACAATTCAATCTTCAAAAGGGAAACACAAGGCTCACCCAACCTATTTTCAAATTTTAAAATACAACCTTTATCATGATTAAAGTCTAAAAACATACCAATTTTAACATATTCTACCTTTTTCTATAGCACACAATCTTCCATCTGCACTGGTTTAATTCTGTTTGATAATGACATATTCACTGATACCTGAAAAAAAAAATAGATGTATTCCCCGCACCAACAACATCAAAAACTAAATTCATCAAGTCATCAATAAAGGAATTTAATATCAAATGTAACATGTTTAATGATGCATGATGTTTTCTACTCAAGACATCCACCTCATTGACTTATTTTCCTAGATGGTAATTGACCGTGCAATAAAAATCCAATATCAGTTCAATCCATATTCTCTATCTCATGAACAATCCATTCTGAGTAAATATATATTTCAAACCTTTTTAGTCTGTATATATTGGACATTTTTCTCCGTATAAATGGTGTCTCCCAATTTTCTACACAAAAACCACAACAACCAATTCCAAATCAGGTATAGGATAATTTAACTCATTGGGTTTTAGTTGTCTTGAAGAATTATTAATTTCTTGATCATTAATCATCTGAACACATCTATGTCACATCAATGAAGCATCATTATATATGAAAAACTCAAAATTTTGCAAATTAAATGAAACAACTGGAGAATTCACTAATCTATTATTCAATTCTTGAAAAAAAAACGTCACATACTTCATTAAAAATAAATTCAAACCCGTTTAGGGTTAACATAGTTGATTGGATAGATAATAGTGCAATGTTTTTAACAAAACTTCATAAATAACAAGCTAATACAAGAAAACTAAAAATCTATATAATATTTTGAGGATTTTCCCATTAATCAGCATCATTTTTTTAGTGTCAATTATTATTAAATCTATATTTACTATGTTCATATGAAATGAAATTTATTTCAACCAAAAAACACACTTTCTGAATTTTCCATACAGTTTCATTTTTTTAAGGTTTAAAAAACAAACCTTATATGTTTTTCAGGATCATCTTTACTTCTAAAATTTACTAAAATGTTATCAATAAACATAACCACAATCTTATCCAAGAATACTCATGAAATATTCAATTCATTAGATCCGTGAATAAATAATATTCATTAGTTAACCCAAATGTTATAAATACAAATTAACAATGACAATATCTACTACGGAACGTAGCCTTAGAGATGACTTCATCATTTACATTAAACGGATGGTTACCCAGCCCCATGTCGGCCTTCAAAAAATATTGCACTCCCTGGTGCTGATCAATAAAATCATCGATATGATGCAATGTATACATGGTTTAATAGTATTGTTATAAAAGGATATATAATCAACACAAAGTCTCATGGAATGATCTTTCATCAAAACATAAAAGATAGTAGCGCACCATGGTGAAGTGGTATGTTGGTAGAAGATTTTACCTAATAATTTTTTCAACAGATTTTTTAATTACAGAAGTTCCCGTTGGGTCATTCGATAAGGAGGTATAGTTATTGGCATATTAATAGGAACTAAGTCAATAGTAAAAATAACCTCTCGATTAAGAATAACACTAATAAAATCATCGAGAATGGCATCCTGGTATCATTAACCACTAGTACATAATTTATCAATATTTTTCCCTCATCATCAAAAATTAGAGCAAGAAAACATTCATTTCCATATTTTTTCGTTTTCATATATTCCTAATATGTTATTAATATTTTGGGATCATTAATTTATAAAAACTGAAATTCATTCTAAAAAAACATCACTATCCCTTGAATATATCGTTGCATGATAAAAATATAGCCACTCTATACCAAATATAACATCAAACTCTAGTAGAGGCAAAACAAAAAGGATGTCAGGTAGAATCTTACCAAAGATATGAATAGGAAGATTCTTCTAATTTCTTTTTATCATAATATATCCTCCATGCGTTTTTCCCATGATATTAGTGTTCATTTCATGAGGATGAATCCCCAATTTTTCTAGAGATTTCTAAAAAATGAAGGAATGTGTAGAGCATAAATCAAACAAACCATTTTCAAAATCTATAAAAACAAGGAATGTACCTAATAACACAATATTTTATGACTCAAAATCTTCTAAATTATTTTCAAAATATTTTACAAAACCCTTCTGCATCCAATCTTTTTGATTCCCTACATGAGTAACTAGATTCAGACAAACATTAGAAAAATGAACCAATTACATTAAATTAATAAATCTCACCATCAACTTCTCATTAATATTCAGATCATTTTCCATTCAACCATGAGATATGTATCCAAATAACCAACATTGGTATCATTTCCTAGATTTTAAAATGAATTCACCATTATTCCTTTTACCACACTTTTTACATGATGGGAAATTCAATTTTTACCTCCAGACTTCATTGAAGAGTTCATCCCCAATTCATAGAAACCAAGTAGATTCTTATTTTGGTCAAAATAAGGCACATATGTGTCAAAAAACTCTACCTCAAAATTTTCAGCACAACCAACAAGCTTCCCATATCATTTAATATCTCATAAGTCCAAAGGTCTTTGAAAACATGGTTTTAAACCATAGTAAAATATATTAATATTAATTTCAAAATACTAAATAAAATCTTGTTCATAACTAGACACTCTTTTAATATTGGCTTCATATGTTTCCAAAGAATCATCATCTCTCTGCATAAGTTCAATGAATTGTATCTCTAATTTGATTCAAACGGTTTTGGGGAAATATTTTTCTAGAAAAAGTCTCTTAAAATCGTCCCATTCCAGACTGTCAAGATCCAAACATTATTTCGTATTCATAACTAGAGACCACCATTGATCAGGTTCACTATCCAAATGAGAAATTTATAGTATTACCATTTGAAGTTCCGAACATCCCATGACTTCAAATATCATTTCTTGATCATTGATCCCTCATTAAGATATAATATGATATGTGTCCACTAAATGTTGGAGGATGTTTCCTCACAAAATGCTCCACAAAAGACTTGTCTCATCATGGAAGATAACTTTAATCTCTATAATATATACCAAAACAATTTATTGTTTGAGTAAATTGATCCATTGTTGTCACAAACTACTCAGGTCTGATTCCCACAATTTTGGGATGCAGATGCAGACAGAAATCAGCCTCTCGGTGCCTTCGAACTTCAGCATCCTTGTTTGTTATATGAACAACCATTCTGAACCAACATATCATAGATGAAGAAACATGGTAATATTTATATTCTATGACATTTAAAATTAATCATAGTATTAAAATAAGATATGGTATTTTTTTAACATCATCCAAACCCCAAAATTTATCAAAACCTCTCTATGATACCAAATATATGGAATTGACATTAAAACGTTATTAAATCCTGAATTTTACATAACAAAATACATTATTACATGTTGAGGATCCTTTTGGGATTACAGTTTTATAGTATTAGGATACCTTACAAATATAACATACCATATTCATACAAGAGGATATTAATAAAAACAGTTTCCATTTTTTTAAAATATAAAACATTGAAGCTTAAAACACATTTTCTTTGAAAAAAATTTACATCATTCATCATGACTCTCGTGTTTATCTAAACCATCCTTATAACTGGAGAATTTTTTTTAAAAAATCTGGGATGAGTCTAATACTTAGTATGGGATATAAAGAAATATAATTTTAGTCTAGTGATAACATAAAAATAAATAAAACTCATAATTATTAAAACTCATATGCATAAAAACAACATATAGATTCCCATGGACATACTTACCACATCGCCCTTACATTCAACCTGGAACAAGGAATAGACTTTTTTTAAACTTCCATCTCTATAGTACACAATTCATTGGAGAGCGATAATGGGGCTCACCCATCATATCTTAAGCTATAATATACTAAACCCAACATATATTAAGCTATAATGGGAAAAAACCAATGTATCCTGAGTTATAATGGGCTCAAACCATCATAATTATTTTCCAGGGAACATATCATGGAAATAAAAAATCTTGAAAATCATAAGAAACCACTCATTCCATATATATATAAAAAAATACTTTAGAAATTTATTAAAGAGAGTTTTAAAAGGATTTTTAAAAAAAGTCCCTCAAAAAATAATTGGAGTGAGATTTCGTAGAATGGAATAGAATGTGTATATACAGGATAAATACATAGAATTCAACATAATATAAAATAATATTAATAACACCAATAATCATAATACCACATAATGAATAAAGAAAAAGGTTAACCCAAAGAATAAAAATTGTGTTTAGAATTCCCTTACATCGAGTTCATCATACATCAAAAGTGTTTAATCCTCTTATATAATGGTTAAAAGTTTTTTATTAATATCTTAAATAAAATATTCTTGTTTTTAACGCCTTGAATGGTCATTTAATGACATCATATCACCCTTTAATTATTAGGAGTTTGTTCCTTCCATTTTTTTGGGTGCATTAATTAAATGTTTTCCATGATCGGTTAATGATGGATGATCATGTTGATTGTAAGTGAAACTATAGAATTGTAATGAAATAGTAGTTACATATTTCCAAGACCATAAATTATTCCATTTATCATTTTATATTCTAAAATGAGGATTATTACTAGGTTTAAACATTATCTTTTTGCATTTAGATCATTTTAGTGGTTCTTGGATTATAATGACCTATTTTGGTTTTATAAATTAAAACCATCTATTCAAAATAATTCTCGAACCATGGATAAGTCCAAATATATATTATGACCTCTTTCAACAATAAAAATGGTTTCATGAAATTACCAGAAATAACTAATGAATATTGAAATCACATCATCCACGATGTCGGTAATTCAACACATCATAGACAATGTTTTTATTAATTGAATAAGTGGGAGAGGAGAAGAAGAATGATGCTGAATTTTCCATGAACGTGAGAAAATATAGAATACTATTAATTTCTTGGGCTTCCATGCCTCTGGTATTATAGGGGGTATGATAATATAATAAAAAATGAATGGAAAGAAAAACACGTGAAAAAAGGAAGATAATTTCTTACATCTTGATTTCTTATCATTGAGATATCCTTAGGGGGACTTATTTTCCTCTTTTGGTAAGACCAGAAGATCTAGGTCATGAGAAAGTATATTGGGGATGGAATTTGGATGAAATTAGATAATTATCCAAGATGGAGAGGTTTTGGAGGAAGAGGGGAGTGAAGGAGTAATTTATAGTGGTGTAGGAGAGGTATTTTACATTTTTTTAATTATTATTATAATATTTCTCTCAAGACTATGAATAATCAAAATTAATGTTACCTAAAATATTAATAATGAAAATGGAGGTAAAACCATGTGGTCTTACATCTCTTATAATGTCATAAATAGTGTATTTATAAGATAATTTTAATATACGGTATTTTACTGTTTTTCACTATTCATAAAAAATTCAGGAATTTCAGAAAAATCACAAAAATTCACCCTAACCATTTATTGAATTGAAGAATTTAAAAAAGAATTCAATTTTTTGAAAATAATTTTCTAAATATTTTGAATTTAATTTTTATGAAAATTATAATTAATTGAAAAATTTAATAATTTTAAAACTATATGTATTTTTATATCACATTGAAAAATTAATAAAGATGTCATTATCTTAAGACATAATGAAAAAATAATAATAAAAACCAGTATTTATTAGTGTCAAATTACTCTTCATTAGGGTATGTGACTATTCACCATAAATTAACTTAGTTCTGTTAGACTCAAATAACTTAATGAACACAATTGCATATGACCGTTTTTTAAAATTCAAAACATAGAATCATAAATATTATGTTTAATGGATAGTTATAAATATCCACTTAAAAATGATTCATGAATATCAATTTATTTTTAACACCCATGGTGTGTCACATTTAGATTGTGATTCCACCCTTATTGTGCATGTTGTTCGATCTAATTACGATCATATCCTTTGGAGGCTTTCCAATCGATGGATTAATTGTCTAAATCACCATTCAACCAATGATTATATTTTTACTCATGTCTTCAGGGATGGGAATGCATTGGCTAATAGTACTTCTGACAACGGTGTTGATGGGAATAGTCTCATTTGGATTGATCATCTTCCTTTTGGTTGATTTCCTTATTTACATTCGTAACAAAGGTAATTTTCCATCATTTAGACTTGTTTAATTATTTTTTAATTTTCATATAAAGGTCCTTTTTTATGGAAAGTTCTCATATTATTATAAATTATACTAATAATATTTTAATAATAATGTTAATGCTATATTGTAGTTTGGTAAAACTCAGTCTTGTGTACAACTCAAACTTTCAAAAGAGCATGAAATTTCGTGCACACAATCCAAACATAATTTTACCTTTACAAACAAAAAATATTTGTGATTCATATAGATGAATATAATAATGGTGTTGTGGATTCAACATGAATAACTTGTTGTAGCTTGGATTGCAGTCCATTAATGAGATTTAATTAATTGGTTGAAAATAAATTCATAAAAACATAATGTGTTACATTCTACCCCACACCCAACATAAAATAAATTTTTCCATATAAAATATTTTGGGAAATAAATATTGTAATACATGAATTTTTTTTTCATTGGAACCCATGTAACAAAAAATGAACAATATCAAATCCTTTAAAAGGGAATGTTGGAAATATAATGTTTACCTAATGTGACTCCCAACATGGTTTCCAAATAGTAGAACATAGTTGGAATGTGAAAACAAGGAAAAGGAATATAAATCTAATAATAATGTTTAGATGGATCGTGATAGTGATCATCATTAGGATAAAGTTGCAGTTGAAAATTCTATTAACCAAAGACCCTTGAAAAAGGTCATTAATATGATAAACAATGATGATAACATAACCAAATTATAATTGAATACACATTTCTAAAATGTGAATAATTTACAAAATAATGTATACATGAATGAATCCATTCCATTTCATATACACTATCTATCCCTTTGGTTGTTCCATGATAAATTTTCACATCATCTCTTACTCTATCAAAGGAAGGTGAATTTTCCATGAATGAAGATCAAAAGAATCATAGGATCCACAATTAGAAAAATATAACATTTGATATATCTCTTGTTATCATCACAGTAAAAATGATATCACTAGTTAGGCAATATGCATAAATACATATATATATTGATAATACATTAACCACTAAAAACTTATTTTATGTTTAATATAAAACTAGTGGATAAATAGTTCCTCCTAATACATTTAAAAAAAATAAAAGTCCAAAATAATATAAATAAGTTTAGAAAATTTCTTAAAATCAAAAAAATATTGACCCCATGTGTATCAAAAATGATCTCTTGGTTTTCACATTCAAAACATGTGAATATCATTATCATATTTCCACATAAAAGGTCAAAATAGTTTGAATTACCATAAAACCATCATAAAAACCTGCATTCTTTTATTCTACATATTAATAGATATATTCCATAAATACAAGAATGTTGTAAACTAAATCCATGATAACATAGAACGCATTTATATCAAATCAACATTTTGTTATATGTTAATCAATACTAACCAATTTACATTACCCAATTCAATAATCAATTTTTCCAAAAAAAAACAAATTTCTCAACATCCAGGACATATTAAGGGTTACTATACACCAATCAAAATATAATATTTCCATTAAATAATTATTCAATTTATTCAACAATATTCAACATATACATTTAAATACATCAAGAAAAAATATACTGAGAAAAAATATATATTTTATGATTTGTATGACATAATATTTGAATTCCAAAACATATAAACATAATTAATCTAACATTAATCATAAACAGTTAAAAATGATCCATCCTATTGTTCCATAAAACAAATTACCTTGAATATGAAATATGAATTATGTCATATAGTTCCTTAAACTAAATATAATCATTCTCCTTACATTTATTATAATCAATACTATTACATCACCCCATACCATTCACATGTCGTTTATAGTCTCCTTATCTATAATCGTTTAACAAACACTAAAACCCCCATTTGTTTCCCTTCATGATATTTCCATTTAGGATATAAATTTTTATAATTCCCATAATTTTCACATATAAAAAATGCAATTTTAACCAATATCCTTTTATTTCCTGTTATTATCTAATACTATAAAGCATAATATGCTAAAAAATAATTATATTTGAAAACCACATGATTATTAAAAATTAGATATATAATTCCAAAATCATGACACATTATTTTAAATGTATGAAAACATATCCTAATCCATCAATATATTAATAGAATTTTCATGATAAATATCCCATGGGATCTAACTAAATGTTTCTCATCCTTGTTTCAAAAGGTTTACTAACCTTTCTATATGATACCAATTATAAAAATCCATGCACAACATATACAGATATTACATCATTTTACAAGAGTATACATCACAATAAAAAAAATACATTCCCCTGAAATGTCATAGGTTATTATCATTGGAAACATGGAAACAAAATCTTCTATATTGGTGAATGTTCTTCAACGTCCCCCTTAATTATCATCCCCATTAGTTATCCTACATAAAACCTTTCATCATAACATAGGGAATGAAAAAAATATATATTGGTGAGCATAGATTCTCAGTAAGGGTAAATAATAGAGATATTTAATCATAACATGATAATGAGGGTATGAAATTATTGTAATATAAATATAAGATCATACCATGTATAATAAATTTCACAAAAACGAATCATGTTATAAATATTATTTGTTCATAAGACTTGAATTATATGGAAATCAAAGAACATGATCTATAAGAGCATAACATTGGCCAAAGATATAGACTTTAATTATAAAAGTAAACTTATAATATTTTGAACATGTGTAAAGGGTAATAAGATCACTCATTAAGGTAAATACATGAAATCATTCCCTCCCATATTCATATGGACAAGTAACGAGGTGTAATCATTTCATTATATTAATGAAGGACATGTCCACACAGAACATTTTGAACCTATTATAAGGTTCTTAAATAACATTATGACCATGTAATAAGGTATGCATAGAACAATTTGAACATGTAATCAAGTTCACAAATAAAATTGTGTACTTGTAATCGGGTTCAATAATAATATTGTGATCATTTAATAAGGTTCAGTCATAAAATTATGATCATGTAATAAGGTTTTTGAATGATATTTTGAACATGTCACTAGGATCACGCATGACATTGTGAAAATGTAATCACAATATTTAATAACATTGTTAACATTTAATGTGGTTCACTCATAAAATTGTGAACATTATTTCAGGTTCACTCATAATATATATAATCAGGAGGTATCCATCATTAACCAATGCATTTGAGGAAGATATAGGTCACACCAATCACAAAATTAAGTCAAACATCTGTGTTAAAAAATAATATAAACATTTACAAAATCATAAAAAATGAAATGAAATGTTTTTTATAAAAAATTAAATCTATCATTATCTTTAGAGAATAGAAATGTTTCAAAGTAATTTCTTCATATAATGTCTCATGAATGGAAGTGGATTCTATTAGAATCATATCCAGGATAAACTCATGGAAAATAAAAAAAGTTCACAATAATCTATTCTTCATAAAACTAATCCATTAAAATAAGAAATAAAAATGATTTCGCTGGATCATATCCCCAATAAAGAAAATAATTTGTTAAAGGATGTCATACTAGATTGATAGGGAATATAAAATATCACTAGGATCATTTCATAGTATAAATAAATATTATTTTGAAAATCACTATTCAAAACATAACACATTATCATAATCCATCCCTTTGAAAACCAATTCAAAAAATATTAATGTAAGAACTTTAAAATAATTAAAATAATTACTAAGGAAACAACCTTTTCTCTTTGAAATGTCTATTTTTAAAATAGAAAACATTTTGAAAACCATTTATCATGAAAACAAAATTCAAAACATATCAATGATGCTCTAAAATCATGAAATTCTTTTTTCTGATAATAATATTTTGAAACCATTTAAAAAATAATTTATAATGATTTAAAAGAATTATAACTTTTTATTTTTAAATAATCATCAAAACGTATAAATGATGCTTCAAATAAATGAAGGTTATGAGAGGTGATAAATTTGTAAATTCTTAACATTCCTTCTACTCTGTAAATGGTTTAGAAAAGTGGTACAATCAAAAAAAAATGATTACATTCGTTAATTTATTTTAAAAGAAATGTAAAATAATAGGTAAAATTTTATTATAATGATAATTGGATAATTTTAAAAAAAAATATAGAAATAATTTTTTTTAAGAAAATATGGTTTTTGAAAGAACGCTCTTCTTCAACTGAAAATGGATATAAGTAAGAGTTTAGTAAAAATATTTTTATAATTTATTTAATAAATATAATGTAATAAAATTGAGAACTTTTTTTATGATATAATAAATAATAATATGAGAGAAAAAATAATGATTGTTCTTATGATATGTATCCTAGTATTTAATCAATGTAATCATAGTCATTAACAGTCTCGATAACAGATAGGATTGTAGTAGTTAATTGTTACCAATTTCGTAACATTGAATCATAATATCCATGAATGTGAAAATCTAAGTTAATTTCAAAATATCATAAAATTAAGTATATCCTTGTTAATAAATTTAAAATGAAAATATATAATCCTCATAGATGAATATAGGTGCATAACATTTCATGTATCTCAAATGATGAAAATTGAGACAAATGTACAATGCAAATTTGTTAACATTTTGAATCGTAAACTTCATGAAAGAGATATCATAAAATGGATTTGTGTATATTGATAAACTTAAGGATAATAATCATATAATACATTGATGTTTAGTATATACATCGCACACAACAAACATGTGGTTAATATGGAATTAGTCTTATAGAAATAAATGTGAGAATAGAAATCACCCAACTACACGAGTAACTATTGAATCACAGGATCCATAAAATAATGACAGAAATTGAAAAACATAAAGTAATTAAATAAGTTAAATTAATGATATAAAGTTTCAGAAGGAACGATATGCACTACATAACAACAATAATTGGTGAATACAAAATATACCTCCCAGAAAAAAAAACATAGACTTGAAAACCCATACCTTAAGCCGTGAATTTCATCATACATGTTAAAACCCAAATATATGAAATATATGTTTAATATAAATATTACATAGAAAAAACCTATTATATATCATTCCATATATTATTTGATTATGTATTTTAATATAATAGTTTATTAATATTTATATTTTAATGTATTGTTTCAGGTAATAACCACATTGTTTTTCATTTATGTTTTGAATTTCCATTATTGATCATCTTACATAAATCATTATTTACTTATTTAAATAATTTCAATATCATATATAAGTCATATGTATTCAGTTATTAATTATTTAAAATAATCTAAAATATATTTATATATGAAATAGTAAACATCATTCAATGAAAAGTTAGGCCTTACGTAGAGATAAACGTTGGTTCAGTTTTCTTATAATATTAAAATAAATAATGTGAATGAAATATATATATATATATATATTAATTTGATTTACATTAAAATATCATATATATCATATAATTTAACTAAATCCATCGTTAATATATTACATGTAATGTGGGAATGAATCACACTACAATGAGGAGGTGGTACTGCACACAATAACAAATAAAGATATTGTATTCCCAAAAAAATAGAACGAATGAAGGTAGGTGTTTCATAAAAATTATTGAAGCATAATGAAATGAAAAATATCATATATATCATACAAAGACCAAATGTACATCATTTTTTTTCAACCTCAAAATGTAGAGTGGATGAAATAATGACATCAGTTCGTGAGGCAGTAGTCCGCAGACACACAAATGATGATTACGTATCCCATTTAATTGAAGTGTATGTCATTGAAGGTCAAACCCCTAACATAAAAAATATTAGTATAATTATTATAATAATTTTTTCTTATATGTATTTAATAATAATCATTGTGGGGTGGATAATGAAATAAAAAAAAAGTGCCTATTGAATGATGTTACCTCATTTTGGGTAATACCTTTTGGTTTTCATCAAATGACTAACTTGGTTTTAGTAGGCCAAAGATAAGAATTCAAGTATGAAAAGGGAAAATTTGGGAGATTATTTGTGAAAGAGTTGGCCAGAAAAAATGGATTTATATGTGTTCAAAGAGGGGGGATATGTGGTGGCATATGATAAGGTACGAAAATGACAAATATGGTTTTATTTAAAAGAATTATGTGTTTCAAACGTTTTAAATTCCCCAGTGAGTCAAAAAATGGTCCCTTATATATTCTAAAATGTGGTATGGTAAAAATCTAATAATAAATTAATTTTTATTCATGTTTATAGACATTTATACACCATATATTATATGTATAGTCCTTAAATAATCTTTTTTTATCGTTTTCATTGTTATAAATTTTTACTACATTCAATAATAATATTGGTCCAAAATTAATTTTACCTTAATAAACATAATAAATTTCACTGATTCGAAATATCATATATATTTTTTTAAATTATAAAGATTAAATTTTGAGAAATTAATATCCTATTATTTCCACAGAAAACATGAGGCCACATTTTTTAAAGTGAAAGTGTCCCAATAATTGAAAAGTTTTCATCTTCGATTTCATGGTGAAATTGATTAAAATTAAAGAAATTGTATTAATTTATTTATTATTATTTTAAATATACATTAAACCCAATTTAATCCATAACATAACTATTTAAATAACTTAAAAACATTCTTAATTATAATTCTGTGTTTTTCAATATTGATCAAAAATTAAAACTTATCATTAATACAACTAAAAATTATTCCAATGTATATTTTTATTATACTAGTTAAGAAATAAAGTTTATTTATTTAAATATATTTTATTAAAGTGTCAAATAATTTATTTAAAATAGGCCCTCCAATTAATGGTTGTACAATTAACTTTTAGAGAAATATATATATTTATTTGTGAAATTGGTTCTATTATAATCACTTATCTAGAAAATAGATAATATGATAATAAAATTCGTTACTCAATAATATATATATATATATATAATAATTTAACCATAGATATTTAATTAATAAATTTTTCTATACATGTTTGATATCAAAAATATAGTTTTCATGTTAATGATTTCATATATAGTCAAAAGGCATTAATTTTGATTTATAGTTAATGGGTTAAAATATAATTCATTTTATATACATTTATAAAAAAAATTTAAAACAATTATTAATTTAATTCATAACTTTTTTTCCAAAATCTAGGTGATATCTATAATAATATTAATAGTATATTTTATTTCAATAAAAATCTATCTTCTGTGTAAATTAAACTATCAATGAAACTCAAAATTATGTGTAATAAAATCTAAACATGTGTTTTTATGCTCTAATAGATAATATAAGTATTTCATGTGGTGATATCTAATAGTTTTATTGTGTATAATGTAATCTTACCTTTCTATTTAATAAAATGAAAGCCCTCAATGAAATTAAATTAATATTAAAAAAATTCATGAATACTCAGGGTGTTCAATGAAACACCCCTGTACTTAGTAAATTAGAAGAATAATATTTTTAAATTATGAAGAATTTGGTCATATTGATCAAAAATTCATGGTAAATAATAAAATCACTAATATCCAAAGCATTTTCTAGAAAGATATAGTCCTTTATTAAATTATTTATCCTGAGGGTTAAGTGATCCTCCCATAGAAGCTCCTAAGGGAAGAATTCCAAGCTTTTAAAATTACTATGACTATAGATGATGTTCCAAATGATGTGGTGGTAGGTAATATGATCAAAACATCAAAGATACCCCAGGATATTTTATTTCTGAATCCTAAAACAAATTCATATCCTCCCTCTTCTCTAATAAAATTATATCATTCCATAAAAATATATGAAGGGTGTTTTCAATCTAGAAACCTCGTGGAAATCATATTGAAATAAGAATGTGTCATCGAGTTCCAAAGTTGAAACATTGAAAATTAATATTTTAAATAAAGATTATTATAAATATGGTCTACTTTTGTATAATCATTTTTATGGATTTTATTTTATATTATAATGAAAAAATTACATGACAAGTAGATTAAAATTAATCATGGAGATGTGTCACCCCATTCTATGAAATGGAAGAATGGATCATATTGATCTTGTATAGATCTAAATATAGTATCTATTTTTAATTAATTTATTATAGTAGGGGAGGAATAAAACTAATTAATCCGAATAGTGCCCCTAGAATAATGAATTTTCTTATTGTGTAAGAATATATTGATGTGTTTCCTGATGAACTACATGGGAATATACTTGATCCTAAAAATGAGATTTATGTTGTTCTTTTAATCGATTACAAACCAATACATATGAGTGTATATAGTTTTTTTGTTGTGTAATTAGGGGAACTAAAGAAAAAAATATTGTCATTTTGTGATTAATGATTTATATTATTGTGTTATTCCCCACTTGAATCCTCAATTCATTTTTTAATTTTGAATCAATTATAGGGAAATCAATTTCATTAGCATAAAGAAAAATAAAACTCTTCTCTACATTGATGAATTGTTTGATTTTCATTAATAATATCAATATTTTAAAAATATTGAACATATTTTTGGTGTCATTAACTATAAGTAATAAAGGATTACATTATAATGATGTAATTTCAACTAGGTATGGAAATTATGGTATTATAGTTGTTCCTAATGGATTGACTAATATAATATTTTTTGATATTGAATAGAAAACATGAGTAAAATATTGATAATTTATTAAGATATTTATTGATGACATGTTCACCTAATCTAAAAGATATTATTTTCATATGAGTCATTTATGAGTCGTTTTTAAAAATCATATATAATATTATTATTTGGAAAATTTATAAAATATTAATGAATACTTCATTATGATTATTTTCATGAATATATTTCAAATAAGGATGAATTTCAGTTGATCATTTAACCTCAAACTAAGTGACAAATTGTTCTACCCCATCGAGAAGGGATTGATTTTTTATATATATTAGTACATATAATAAGGTAAATAGAAGTGTCATTATGAATGATTATAGATATATTTAAAACACATTAATGAAGAATACATTCATTGAATTTAACTATAATGACAATGATCTTCGGTTGGTTCAACAATATTTTCATAAAAAATATGGATGCTTTACATTTATAATAAAAAATTTCAAATATATATGATAACATATAATTACTATTTTAAGGAATGAATCAAACCCCCTATTTATCACACATTGATAGGGATTATTTTTGGTATTCTTAAAGAAAACATTTGGAAATATTAAAATGATATTCTGCTCTTCATGGTTGGATCACTTTTGGCCAAAACTGTGCACCTTTCTATATAAAACAGTGAAAACCCAAAAAGTGTTATTTTTCAGTGTTGGTTTATGGTTAAAAAATCGTAAACCCACATAAGAGAAACATTACAACCCCTAACACAAGGTTAACATAGTTAACGAGCACGATTTGAAAAACTATGTGTCCCTACTCAAGAAATTATGTTTGCAGATGTTAATTAATCAAAAAAATAATTATATATTTCCTAACCCCCATATGGAACACTACTTAGTTCTAACACACCATAAATCAATTTATAAGGTTGGGAGGGCTCCCAATAACAAACTTGATCTCCTATAAACCCCTTCTATTTAGGATTGAATCTAGGAGACCTTTGTTTGGTCATTTCCCAATATGTTCTCAATCCTCGTTTCTTCTCTCCTTCACTCATGTCTTCTCCTTTTTTGAGATTATATGATATAAATGTTTTTTGATGAACTAATACATGTATTTTGGATCATTAATCTAGGTTTTATTCTTGAATCATCATTTCAATGTTCTTCATTGTAGTATCCCGTTATGAATTTGTGATTTATAATAATATGATCCTAAGTTATGTTGGCCCATTAGATATTACCATTTTAACTAACCCTAAATTTATTTATTTAGTTTATATTCTATGTTTTAAATTCAACTGCATTCAACTGATCTATTTTAAACCAAATTCCATTTAATTATGGATATTAATTGGATTTGGCACAATATTTTGTGAAATGCCCAAATTTTAATTGAATTGGATTGTGTTGTGGAATTTGAGGTAAATTGTAGAAATTTATATTGTGGAATTAATATTATATAAATGAATTAGTAAATTGATTTTAAATTTGTATTTAAAGAAAAATGGAATAATTATTTGTGTATAAACTCGGGTGTTTTATTCAATAATATCATTATTTTATGAAAAAAACTCTTTATGTTTTTAAATGGAAATTAGAATTTAAAAATTTTAAAAGGGTTTATTTTTATTTTAAACAATTTTTAAATAAGTTCCCAATTATAAAATGTTGTTTGTGAACTTGAATACCAAGGTTATTAGTCTGTTATTTGGGAAAAAACATTGATGAAACAATAATACACTAATAATACATTTTAATTAAGTCATGAACCTAATGGGATTGTGATGGGTTCCTCTTTAACCAGTGTCTGATGGATGTGTGCACACATTTGCAGGATAACTATTCATGTGTAAGGGAGTATCCTATCCTTGAAATATCATACCTCTTTGTAGATGCCAATTTTCGTTGTCGTAAATGCTTTGACATGTATTCCATTATCACTAAATGATTTTAAAAATTATTTTTGAATTATATAAACTATTTTATATTAAAAATTTAATAATAAATTTGTTTAAATTAATTATATTATTTTAATAAATATATAGTTATTTGTTATAAAAATGTGTTTAAGCTGCCATGCCAGTTTATTTGAAATCAAAATCATTATTTGTCTAATTACATTTGGAATATTATTATGGAATCCTTGACGATACCCTATTGATATTTTATCTCACACCCTACCTATGACTTTGGGTGAATTTAGATATAATACATCCATGTTCAAGAATGGGGAAAATCTATTGGGATTTGGTAGTAGTTGTTAGTCATTAGGATTCTGTTTTTGTGTTCATTAGTACATTGGTGGTCTATCATGTTTTCTATTACTTCAGGGTTGTTCATTGGGGTTTTTATTTTTATTTTACTTATAGTATTATTCTCAAAATAGTGTTTTATTTTTTGCATACTGACTTTTATCACAATCTTTCATTGTGTTTTTCGAAAATTCATTCCCACTTTAATATTGTGTGATGCCAAATTCTAGTTACCAATACATGGGAATCACAAATTAAGTTCAATATTTTTTAGGACCTTCCTAGTAATCTAGATACACATGTATCTGGGATTGTATGTGACAATGTGGTAACAAAGGATTAGGTTAAGCATATTTACATGATGTTAGTATGCAGTTTGTGTAATCATGTTGGTACATAGGAGGTAGTTGTGATTGAGTGCCTTGATATATCTCACCTTAACAATCCTTATGCCAAAAGGGCTAGATTGGTAAATAATTCATGTGTATTAGTTCATCTATTTTCTGAATAACTGATTTTGATAAAATGAAATCCAAATTTTGTGTTCTTATCTATGGTATTAATTTCCCTTACTACTCTATTTTAGTGTTAATAAGTATTATTAAATGTTGTATATAGATGCTTTGTAGAATCATACCTCTGAGGAGACATGATGATGGGATCATTATGGAATATTCTATCAAACTTCATTAACACAATTCAGTCAAGGATCCAAACCAATTTGAGGTAGTCGTTCTTGTTTTCCATGATCTGGGAAACACACCTACACTATTTCTAGCTAAGCCACTAATTATGGAACCTCAAAGAGATGTTTTAGGAGTTGTGCCCAGGGTTTCCTTCACAAAAATACACAAGAACTCCAAGACCCCAATAATTCATAGATTTATGAATAATGGTTTTAGATATTTTTATATTTTTTGAGTTATTTGAAACAACTGATAGAATCTAGGTGAAATGTTCCACATTCAAGATAGAGGTACATAGGAAGAGATGGTGTGATGAAATGGTGATGGAAACTAATCTCGAGGGATTAGAGTGGATGAAATTAAATGTTCTTTTTCACCTATTAGTTATCTATAGAGTCTATAGTGTTGGATAATATTATAGAGTTCATCAAAATTGAGTAGGATGACTTAACCATGAAGGGATATGAGAATTTCATTATATATATTGGGTAGTTTTCACCTAAAATTGCGACTAATGAGAATTTATTGATAGGATAGTTAAAGATGTGCCATATATTTTTTATTCAATATCTAATTTTCATTTGGACTCTTTTTTCTTAAGAAGATATGTTGGATAGATTATAGGTATTCAAGGTGGGCATGTATGGCATGTTATGGTCAATGAGAGTTCCTTTTTCTCCTTGTGGTGTTGTGAGTTACTTTATGGGATAGATTACGAATGATTATTTATATGGTGGATCTCGACAATAGGATTTTTCGATACATTCTACAGTTCCTAGAAGAAGCCATTTTATTGCTTACCAATGTGGAAAACAAGGTACTAAAAATGGGGTTGCATTAAGGAACCCTATAAAAGATGTTCCTATGGATTCCTATATATCATTCACAAGATCTTAGAATTTCATTTCACACTATGTAGTGACCTGGTATAATAAACACTGACAATAACTATGGTGAAATTATTTTTTTCAGCAGAAAAGTGGTTCCCACCGTAGGTATCTGGTAGGATGATTCTTAACACAGTGGAAGAATCTATACAGGAACAATATATGGTTCTGGTGACTCTGAGAGGTACCATAACTATAGTTTCCTCATTAGTGATTTATTTATTTATTATGGGTTCTGCTCATATTTTATGTCAACCATTCTTGTAATAATAATTAATCATCCTACGCAACATTAAACATATGTGATGTATATTAAAACACCCATTATAATGAAGAGAGTGTTGGGTCTACATAGTCTGGTGTGTGTTTTCTCATTATATATAATGAACATGTATTTAGTTTTTTGGTCCTCAACCTGAAACACATAGATGTTATTTGCAAGATGGATTTTGGCGTTTCTAAAAAATCATGGATTGATTGTTATATTAATCATGTTTTCAATACTACACATGGTGGGGTGTATCTTATCATTCATGGAGAATGAGAGAAATGATCGATCAGTGCCAGAATTCCTTATCTAGTGTGGGGGAAATTTATATATGTTTCTAATTTTAAGATAGATTAGGAATCCATGAGTGGTGATCTCCCTTCACTTTTCATTGAGTATCTTAATGTGTTCCATTCTAACTTAATTGTTTTGGAATCAGTAAGGTAGGTATCATTTTCTGTTGATTATATAAATTTTACTAAAGCGGTATCTATTCATTATTACAACATGGAAGCTGTTGAAATTAAAGAGATGATTTCTCAATTAGATGATCCTTTTTATAATGGATTCGTAGGTCGGAGTTTTTCACCTTGGGTGGTGTTTGTTCTCTTTTTAATAATGGTAATTGGTAAATTATCCCTTGTGTGTATTAAAAAAACTAAATCAATTCATGTTAAAGAACATGTATTTGTTAACACATATTGATTATAATTTTGAGCAATTTAATGGGGAGAAGTTCTTCTAAAAGATTTATCATTAATTTGGAAACAAACAGTTAATAATAAAAAAATATGACTATCCTAAAACTATGTTTTAGAGAGGGTTTTACCTTTATGAGTAGCATCTCATTCCATTTTCCGAAAAAATCTCATGAAGTATTTATGTATATAATATACAATATCTTCAAGAAGTATCTTGATAAATGTGTGTTTTACCATTTGGATGTAATCCTTGTTTACTCTATGTCTGAGGAGGACCATGTACAACATTTGAGAGAAGTTATGGTTTTATTGTGAGAACACTAACATTATTCAACTATTTTTAAATGTTATCTATAGATTTGAGAAATGGTGATCTTGGGACACATGGTGTCAAAACAATGTATCTCATTTTATCCTAAAAGGGTACAACATGTTATGGAATGGGATTGAAAATATAATGTTTTTGAGATTCATATATTCTAGAGTTTAGCAGCCTATAACTACTCATTTGTAATGGATTTATAAATGTTTCATTATCTGATGACTTCTCTAACTCTGAAGGTAGTAATTATTACTTTGGAAGAGAAATTTCAAATATATTTCTTTGAGTTGAAAAAACTTTTGGTATCTTCTAATGTGTTTTCACTTCCAGAGGTTTGGAAATGATATGTGCTCTTCTTTGACAAATTAGGTTAATGTTTTGGATGATTTATTTTGTTGGGTGTTCTTGTTTTTTCAATTTATCATGGTATATTTGGCCACATGTGAATACTTTTTTGACACCTGACCTTGAACATGTATATGTTATGTATGAAATTAAGAGTTGGTATAATAACATTTTCAAAGACCATTTTATCTTGTATTTCGAAATAAATAATGTTAGGTTATGTATTCTATCATAAATATTTTAATCTATTCTAGAGAAGTATGGTTGAGTACTATAAATACATTTATTTTGACATTTCGTATACCCCGATAAAAGGGAATGTCTTCATGGAAGTGTTGAGTATGAAACTTCAGACCCAGACCATGAAATAATCATCAAAAGAGTGGAACTAGATGGCTCTTTTTTCATATTTTTTTATTGGACTCTAGTTTTTTTGTGGCTAATCAGTAAGAGATTCTTGTATCGATCATATTGAAACCATTTATCATACAAAAAATTGGTTTTATTATAAAATACAAAAACATATAGTTTTTGATAAATATTGGATTCTGTAAATCAATGGATGTTGTTGTCTTGGCCAGTGTTTTGTTGACCTCCACTATCCTAGAGATTTTCATAATGACAAAAAATGTTGGTGATAATTTATTTAGCACGATAAAATCTATTTATGGTGCACATACCATTGATTAGTGGTCATTCTCCACTGATTTAATTTTAAATTATTGAAATCATTTTGTTTTACCATTATCGTTCTGGAAATATATGATGGGGGATTTCCATAATACAATGGGTGGTGCACCCATAAACCCTGAAGATGTTGTGTGACAAGAACCATTAATTCTTGTGTCTATGTATGATATAGGGAATTAATGATTTTTTAAATTATTTTTATACATTCCAAAATGTTAAGGATGAGCACAAAAGACCATTGGGTTTTCATTAGCCACTTTGGATTCAAACATGGATGCGGTATGAGATCTCTATAGAAATTTTGGTTGTATTTCCATGTACGTATATAAAGTAGACTTTGATATGGAATACGATCAATAAGATGACCAAATTGGATCACCTTATATCTTATTTTTATATAACCAATGTGTAGGATATAAAAAATCCCCATGTGAAATTGATTTTTTATTTACATAGAGTTACGTCTACTATAGTATTTTATAATGATAATTGGTTTAATTCTCACTTTTGGAGAGGCCATTCTATGGAACTAGGATCTCATGGTCATTTATGTATAGTATACTAATAAAAATCATATTTTCATACATTTCATACTATAAAAAATGTTTATAATCCTATCATAGTGTTATTTTATGGGTAATAATATCATTTCTATGATTTAGTAGTAATTTGAGATGAAATGTATGAAGTGGTAAAATCTATAATTTTGAATGATTTTTATTATTGGGGTATTTTGATAATAACATTAAAATTATTATTCCTAATTATGGGATTTTTTTAAATACTTAATTTACATACTACAACATTGTATTGAGTAATAAACATTGATTCGAGGATTTACAAGCTCGAAAAAATTATTTAATTTGGGAAATTTGTCAGGTGGACAATGTGTACCTCATAGAATTAACAGAATCATAACTCAGTTAAAACACCACCAAATGCATTTCATCTAGATAGGAGTGAAAAATTATTGAACGATCCACTTCAATGAAGAATTTAATGTCAAAATAATCTAATTAAGAAATTTTTTGAATGCTCCAAACATGTGCAAGATAAATCATCTCCTTATAAAGAAACAGTTTTAATTCAAAACATCATTAACATGCATCCATAATGTATAATATTTTGTGGAGGGATGAAAAATTTTATCTTGATCAACATTTATTAAGTATTTAAGGAGTGAGTCATCAGTATTCAATGTCATAATGGATTGGGATTTTGATGAATAGGAATTTGTCCAGTCAAATGGATAGATTAAATGTCTCGGATTAAATCAGCCATAACTCCTACATACGATAGAAAATAAATCTAAAACATTTAGGGTGCATTATGGATACATTATGGGATATATTTAATGAAGAAACATGTTTCCAATTATTCTATTTAATGGTACATCCATGCAGAATCGTTTGGAGGATGATTTTGGAGCGATCTCTTTCACCACCTCTCCTTATAATTATGTATCCTCACCCCTTCTCAATTCTTTGACACTTATGAATGGCCATTTTATGTTGTTTTGTTTCTTATTTACAATTTAATAGTAACATTAATTATATATATATATTTTCTCTTCTCATTAATCTCATTACCATTTTTTATCTTTTGTTTTCCTCCCCATTCTTCTTTATTATGATATATTGAACTCTAGATTGTGAGTAACTAACCCGAAGATGTTCTTAAGGGATAAATCTGGTGTTGATCCCAAGTCAATGTACATTAATTTTTTAAAATTCTTATTTTATTATATTTATAAATAGGGGATATTATTTGTAAAGGTTCCTTTGTGTCATTACATGCTACACAAGGCTTAACTTTCACTTTTAAAATATTCTCCCCCAATCGAGGAGGTGAATGTGAGGTTACTCAGTGATCATTGATTTTATCAAATATCCACACCCATAGGTCGAAGTGGATATTCGTTCATATGATGGATCATGATAATTAATTATGTTTGAATCTAAGAAAGAGGTGATGAAGGTTCATAAGTGATAATATCATGAGAGAATCTCCTTTCTGTCTAGCATCATTTTGTCTACATTCGTTTTGACTACATTTTGCATCGCATATTTACATCTCATTATATTTGAAACTCATTTCAAAAACATCAATTTAATTTACTGTTATTTGATGAATTAGAAACATATAAAAAATGGATTATAAGTATTTATTCATGCCATCAAAATCTCCTCAATAGAACAATCTAGGTTATCCTATATGCATCCTTTAGTGAAAAATATTTTTTAGAGTGCACATGACCACACTGCATCAAATTTTAATCGTTTCTGGGGATCCAAGTAGCTTTAACTCGATTTTATTATTCAAATTGTGTAAATATTATTCCATTAATTTAAGAAAACAACAAAAATCATAAATTTCAAAAACTAAAAAAATCTTATTAGCTCATGAGGTAATAAAATTGTGATTATTATACTAGGAGTGACCAATCTCAAGTGAAAGAAAATGTTTACACTAAAATAGATTATTATTTTCATAATATTACAGATAAATATCAAATCATAGAGAGTAAAATAGAATGGATTTCTTAATATGTACGCACATCCCAGGAGCAACATGAACCTAAGCCAGAACATGAACCAGAACTAGTGGTGGATGAGATTTCACCAATATTTTTTTCTTTTATACAACCTGATGTGTGAGAGAAAAAAATCTAAATGAACTAATTAAATCATCTCGCACTCAACCATTTCTCTAGGAGGATCCATAAGTACACATTCTAGATAATTCACTATTCGAAGATCATCATTTTTTGGAAGAATCGTGGAAAATTTTTGTTGAAGGAAACCTGAAACATGATATTCCCATCCTTGATAATGAAAAATCAGAATATTTCTACCTATATCTTGATTTTAAAGACAAGGAAAAGACACAACTATTATGATTAAGTTTCTAGTGGGCATGCCTGAAGAGATCAATTACCATGCTGAATTACTCGAAAAGAGAATATTTCGTTATTATTTTTTCATGTTAGAATTTTCTTCATGATAAATTGTTTTCTGACTTATGTTTATTCTCAATTTATAATACATCATAAATAAAGAAGACCATGAACGTTAAAAAATATACTACCCAAGTTGAAATTATTAATGAATAAGTGTTAGACATACATTTTGTGGTGCGACTAATTCCTCAAAAAAAGTTTTCAAACCATATAGAAGATCACACCACAAAAGTAAATAGGGTGAACCCCTATATTCTATTTCCACCATATTCAGCCCTAAAATTTCATCATTATTATTTATTATGGGTTGGGAACATTATTTTCTTCTTTTGGGTTGACAAATTTTAGTGTTTACTCACTATCATAAAGAAAAGTCACATGTTGTGGTTTATCTCAATGAATCCACATTGACCATCTAATTTGGGATAATCCACAGTAACTACCTGACTAGGGGAAGTGAAATCCTAACACCGACATGGGGGGTCTAAACCATGTTATATCATCATTTCTCTTTCTAATTTTTTATTTATTTATTTTTCTTATGAGTTATTTTATTTCATGATTTCTAGGTCTATTGTAATTATCTATGATCATAAATCAAGGAATACACTTAAAAAATTATAACAAGATGTATCATTCCTTACCTTGGATTTTCTAACTTTATATTTATATATTGCTCATATGAAATGAGGGGTAATAAAATTTATGCTTGCAAGAGTGTCAACCTGCTTAGTTCTTCTTGTGTGAATTTAATTTTTATATTATATTTCAAGAATTTTTTAGAATTAGTGAATATTATTATCACTTTTCACACATCAACTGATTTTATAGAGTTGAAAAGATTTATGAAATAATGGATTTTTAATTATTGCTGATGTGAAAACTTTTTCCATGATTTAGATTATCATGCATTTTTATGATTTTGAAATTTTTTTTAAATCCAACCTATGAAACACTAGATAGAAATATTTTTCCAATCATGTGGGGTATTACAAACTACTTTGACAAATTCTATATTACACATACACTTTTTTTAGAGAAACATTAATTTTTTGGGAGTACCAAAATCTATGATATTTATAATTTAATGAGTTAGATTTCATGAAATGTTTTTGATATGATTGATGCATATCATTGGATGGACACATATTAACCTAACACCTACCCATATATATATATCCTTAATTACCCCTTAGAAGCCATGAATTTCCTTATAGGATTATGCCAGATTACAATATGATTTTTTCTTGTCTACCCACACTCGTAGTATTTTTTCATGGATATTTCATGTTTGATTGTTTTTGAAGGGCCTTTCATGGGTGTTCATTGGTATGTGTATCATTTTTTAGTGCTGTTAGGTGTGTTTCAATACTTTGGGTAGTAGAAAATAATAGAATCAGGCATGTGTCATCATTCAATTGTGCTTTATTTGTTTCATCCATTTCTCCATCAAAAAATTGAAAAAATGTTGATTATCTTGAATTCCACATTGTATATTATTTTATTACTCATGTCCCTCACAAAAATCAAGTTCATGTATTTTCATTCATTCATTATATAAAATTGTTTCCTCATTCTCCATAAAAAATCAAAAAAGAACGAAAATAATTTTTGGGCATTGTTGGAGCTTAAATAATGAGGGAGAACATATATGATATCATTATTTGTAATCCCATCTTGGATTATAGAACATGTCATAAAATAGGGTGGTTTTGTTATTCGTATTTTCAAAATGGATTTAGAGAGTAATTACATGTGTTTTTAATTGAATTATTCATGCATTTTACTTAAGGTTCTAACCTCCTCTTTCTAACCATCAAATTTTTCTAGCATTTTCCCCCCAACCCTATGACACCCAATAATTTGAACCATTAATTAAAGCCCAAATGATGGAATTCATTTCCATGTTTCACAAAATATAATAATGAAAATTTTAATAGGCCAACGGTGGTACTATCTATTTCCATGTGTGAGGATAACTCTATATTCAATTTCCCTTGAGTGAAGAGTGACCTAAAATTATGTTTGAGGTAGGTTGTGATTGGGCTGCTGATTGAATTTTTTGGTTGAAAAAATTTAAATAACATAAATTAAAATAATAGATATTTTTTTTTTCATAGATTATAAATGATGAAATTCTATTTTTATATGATCACTGATATTTTCTTATTTTTGATTGTTTTGAGGATTTTGATTTGAATATAAGATGATTTCCTAGGACTACAATGTTTAAGTGTGGGGGAGTTATTAAAATCATATATTCATATATATTATATTTTAAATCATTGTTTATGATACCAAAATAGTTTTATTGGTTATTAAATAGCTCATTTTAATGTTTTAGTGGTAATTTGAGCGTAATTGCAAAATAGTGGTTCAATCTGGAATTTTCACAGATTCTTATCGTAGGGTTATTTTGGGCATAAGAGTTACATTATTATTCAAAATTGTGTGATTTTTTTGAAATCCTTGATATATTTACTAAAACATTGTATAGAAGATTAAAGACTGATTATATCATTTAGAGGCCCAAAAAATCATTTAATTTGTGAAATTTCTTGGGCGGATAGTGTGGACCCCACATAATTAATAGAATCAGAACTCCATAAAAACTTCTCCAAATGCATTGCTTCCATCTTTAAATGAATGAGGATTCATCAAGATGCATCAATGTTTAATTTAAATTCAAAATAAGCAAATTAATAAAATATTATAATTATCCAAACAAGTGGATGATCGAACATCTCACCAGGTAGAAACTACTCCATTGGGTAATTAATTCATAACATTGTGACCATAAATCCAAAATGGGCCATATTTTATTGAGTAACATGAAATGAAGTTTGAACCAAAAATTTTTAACGATTAAAGGAGTGGATAGAAATAATTCAATGTCAAAATGGCTAGGTAATTTGATGAATTGGAATTTGTCCAGTCAAATGGACAAATTAAATGTGTTAGATAAAATCAGTCATAACTCCTACATTCAGTTGAATATAAACATTAAATTTTTTGGGAGCATGGAGGATACATTGTGGAACTTATTTTAAGATTAAACATGTTACCAATTAATCCCTTTAATGGGAAATCCACACAGAAACATTTGTATGATGAATTTGGAGGGAATTCATTCACCTCCTCTCCCTATAAGTATTTATCCTCTCCCATTCTAAGATCATTCACACTTTTTTGTCAACATTTTATGCAGTTTTTTAGATTTTTTACATTTTAATAGTGTTACTCATTTTAAATAAATGTTTCTTTTCTTTTTAATCTCATTATTATTAATTTTATTTGTTTTCCTCCACCCTGTGCTTCATCACTATGATCTCTTTTACTCATGATCATTAGTCACTAACTGAAGGAAGTTACTAGGGGATAAATTTGGTGTTTATCTCAAGTCATTATACAATAATTTTTATGGTTATTATTTTCTCAATGTTATACATAGTGTGATTTTAATGGTAAAATCACCTTTTTGTCTCCACCTTCCACCCAAGACTTAGCTTTCTCTTCTACAATATTCTCCCTCGATCGAGGAGGTGAATGTGTGGTCTCTCAGCGATCGTTGAGTTTATCATATATCTAGACCCATAGGTATAAGTGTACTTTCATACATATGATATTATAAGATAATTATGTAGGTTTGAGCATAAAAAAGAGGTGATGGAGGATCATTCTGGTTAATCTCTTGGTATGATCTAATTTCTATCTTGAATCAATTTATTTACATTCATTCTATCAACATTATGAATTTCATATTTTCTTCCCATTTCCGTGAAGAGCCAATTCATAAACATCAATTTATATTATTATTATCTCATAAATGAGTAATAAAAAAACATTTGATTTATAATTATCGTTTTATTGACCATAAAAGCTACACAATAGAATAACATAGGAAATCACATATTCTACATTTACTTGTAAATATTTTTTGGCAAGTACACATGTTAATGCTTCATCACATTGGAACGGTTTTAGGGGAGCCCAGTGGTTTTCCGTTACTATTTGTATTCATATTATGTAAATAATTTCCCCTTTATTTAATAAAAACCACAAAACATCTTATATTTGAAAAACTATAAAAATATTCCTGTTTCATGAGGTATTAAAATTTTGATTATTATGCACATATTGACCAATATAAAGTGAAATAAAATGTTTGAAATGTGCAAGATGGAAAATATCATTGGGTTTCTGAAAAAATTCCAATACATAAGAGAAAAATAGAAATAGATTGTTGAATATGTACACACATACCAGGAGAAACCCAAACATGAGCCAAAACATGAACCAAAACGAGTGGTGGAAGATATTTCACCAATCATTTTGTAGGTTAAATAACCTCAAGAAGTTGGGAAAAAAATTCTGAAGGAACTAATTAAATCATCTCACACTCAACCAATATTCAAGGTGGTCCCAGAAGTAAACATTTTAACTGATGCACTAATTGGAGATCAAAATTTTTAGATGAATCTGGATATATATTTATTGATGATAATATGAAATATGATCTTCCAATCCTTTATAATGAAACGTCAAACACCTTCAACCTCTCTCTATCTTTTGAAGATAAGGAAGAATACACACCTGTTGATATTGAGGTTCAAATAATCATTCATCAACAGATCAATTACCAAGCTGAATTACTTGAAAGGGGTTATTGAATTATTAATTATTATCGTTTCAATATTATTCAATATATTTTTTTATGAATTATCTTTCTTTGAAATTTCTGATACAACACAAATAGAGAAGGTTGTGTATGTTAAACATGAGACCACTCAAGTAGCGATGATTGAAGAAGAACAGTTGGACATACCTGCGGTGGTGCAACTAATTCCTCCAAAACATTTTTCATACCATATGAAGGAGGACACCACAAAAGTCAATAGGTATAACCCTTATGTTATATTCCCTACCACTTCAGATGTCAATTTTAATCATTATAATTTCTTATGGTTTGGGAACATTATTTTCTTATTTGAGTTTTTACAATTTTGGTGTTTACTCATGGACATCATTAAAAGTTACATTTGGTGGTTCTTCTCAATGTAACCACATCCACCAAATTATTGGGGACATTCCACTAAAAATGCATGACTAGGGGAAGTAAAATCCTAGCATCCACATGGGTGTCTAAACCCTATTCTAACCTCTTTTTTCTTTATCTTTATTTAACTATATATTTATGTTTCTTATGATTTATTTTTTTCACGATTTCAAGGTTTAATGGATGAATCTACAAGATTAAATCAAGGATTACACTTCATAAATATTATCAAGTTGTATCATTCCTTCCCTTGGATTTTATACATTTATATTAATATTTTGTTGAGTTGAAATGAGGTGTAGTAAAATTTATGTGTGGGGGAGTGTCCACCAGCTATGTTTTGTTGTGTTCTTTTCAATTTTTATCATATTATTAGAATTTTTTTGATTTAATGAATATTATAATCTCTTTTCACATATAAATTGATTTTGAACAGTTGAAATGTTATTTTAAAGAATAATTTTTAAATAATTATTCTTGAAAAAACATTTACCTTGAATTGGATTATCTTCCATTTTTATGAGTTTGACTGATTTTTGAAATACATTCGCTGGAAAAACTGACTGAAATTTTTTTTCCAATCCTATGAGGTAATTTAATATGCTTTTACATATTCTTCCTAATATGCACACTATCTTGAGAGAAACATATATTTTGTGTGAGAACCATAATTTGTGACATTTCTATTATAATGCTTTGTATTTCATGTATTTTTTTGATATGATTGAGGCTTCACATTGGTTAGAAAAATATTACCCTAAGACCTAGACATGCATATATCCTTCGTTAGCTCTTATAATACATGAATTTCTTTAGAGGATTAAGCCACACAATAATATGATTTTTCCTTATCTACCTGCACACTTAGTATTTTTTCATTGATATTTCCAGTTTGAGTGTGGGTAAAAATCCTTTTTAGTGTGTTCATAGTAATGTGTGTCATTTATGGGTGATGCGAGATGTGTGTCAGTACTTTGGGTAGTGGATAATAAGAGAATCAAGCTTGTGTCACCATTTCATTGTGATTTATTTATTTCATCCATTTATACATTAAAAAAAGAAAAAATTTAGATGATCTTAAATTCCTCATTGTATAATTTTTTATGAATCATTTCCCTCTAAAAACTCAAAAAATTTATTTTCCATTCATTATTTATATTCAATTTTCAGCTCATCCTTCAAAAAAATACAAAAGGGAAATAAATTCCTACCTTTTTGGAGCATAAAAAATGAGGGAGAACATAGATGATATCATTCATTTTAATAACAGCTTGGATCATGTAATTAGTCATAAAAAAGGGTTTTGCTGTTTTTCACATTTCCATGCAGTATTGAGAGTGGAATTTAATATCCCTTTAATTGAATTAATACAGAATTGTACATAAGATTCCAACCTCATATATCTGATATGAAACGTTTTCAATCATTTTCCAACCAACCTAATCCCATAGAATCATTTAAAACGTTAACTAAATCCCTCATGATTGAATTCATTTTCATGTTACAAGCTCTAGAAAAAATGAGAATATTCACAGGCATGTGGTGATGCATGTGATTTCTATATATGAGCATAACTCAAAATTCAATTTTACTTGATTTAAGAGTGACATAGAATTCAATGTGAGGTAGGTTGTGATTAGGCCATGGATAGATTTATGAGATTGAACAAATTTAAATAATGGAAATGAAAATCAGAGATAATTGTTTTTCATTGATGATACTTGAAGGGAATCTATTTATGATAAGATCATTGATATTTTCCAATTTTTATTTGTTGTGTGGTGTTTGATTCAAATATAATAGAATTTCCCCTGAGTGTAATGTTTATGTAACATCCCAGGAAAATAAAGAATAAAGCATTTTCATATTTATTAATATTTGTGAATTAAATATTAATTTTACTTTAAATGGGTTACTATTTGCGATAGCGTACTCGATATGAAACAAAGAGATTCTTTGAAATCATACATTGCACACTAGTAATAAAATAATATTATTTTAAATGGTAGATAACACGTAGCTGTTGTATTGGCGGGAAAGAATATAAATAACTAAAATATGATTATATATGTTTGTTAAATGTTTTTACATTTATCCAACAAATGATAAATACTTAAAGTACAAAAAGAATTCAGTTTTAGGAATATATACTCTAATATTCACTAAAGGTCCAGTTATCGTCTTTTGATGGAGAACCATCATTAAATATATCTTTGGTCACTCTTATATACTCCATTGTACCAAATAAAATTCTTCTTTATAATCGGGACATAAAAATTTACTTTGTGTAAATTTTTGGTATTTTTCCGATAAAGTTCATTTTTTTAATGAATAGTGAAAAATGTTGTATTTTAAATAAAAACCTATTTTTAGTCTAATTTATTATTATGATTAAATTATCTTTTGAATTGGTTTTGAATTCAAATTAGAATATATTTTAACCATTTAATCCAATAGTGGTCTTTGAAATTATTTTCACTTTGAAATTTGACTTAAACTAGTGTCAATCTTTTGATATATATTGTTTCATAAAAACGTGCTATTTGTTCTGACATCAAGAATTAATTATTAAATTAATTAATTTAACTTATATGTTTTTAATTTTTTAAAATAGACATCATTTTTGAATTCAAAATATCAAATATATCTTTGGGTGAGGTTTTGGTATTTTTCTGAAAAACATCAATTTTTGATGAATAGTGAAACCACTAAGTGGTAATTAAAAAACAGATTTTTCATTTAAATGAAATTTTCCCACCTCTGTGTTTTGAATTTCAAAAATCTGAAATACATGGTTGTCATTAATAAGTAAAATGTGGTTCAATGAGATTAAAATAATTTTTTAGTGAATAGTAACTTTTAAGTTTTTGATCACGATTAGATGTAATTATTGTAATTTAAGGAAAAAATAATGTTTTAATAATATGAAATGACTTTGACACATTTCCTACAGTTATTGGATTTTTCATGGCCTACCAAGACAATCCATGGGCCAACTTCGGGACCCCATGGAGCCACTTGGGTAGGAAAATGATATTAATAACTTTTTATTTATTGTTAAAATTGAAATGTCACAAACATGTGTTGTTTTACTAAAACAATTTTTAAATGGTGTTATACAAGTCATATTTTTGATTATAAAAATTAGTTAGGAAGATAATAATATTTCCTACATCATGATATTTTTTTTAAAATTTTTTAGACTTTAAATAAAATAAATTATTCATGACACAATGATGTTGCAGCGATTACCTCATTATTTAACGATTTAAATAAAATGAAAAGATAATGTAAGATCTAAGACCTACACTTGTCAAAAAACTATTGGATGGGTGGATTTCGAACTCTTTTCAATTTATCCTCTAAATATATAATTTTGGGACATTTAAAATCCGAAAATCATTTTATAATAAAGTAACCTTTTATAACTTTCCATGAGTGCCCCTCATCTCCTCTTAAAAAAGGCCCCCACCTCTACAACCTTACCCCCACCTCTCAAGCCTTTGGATCAGCAATAACCTTCCCATTTTGTCTCTAGAAATCCCTATCTTACTCCTAGAAGACTCACTTTGGGAAGAAGTCTTTCCCAGGAAGCCTTTGATCTCAAATCAAAAAGAGTTACCCGATTTAAAGGAGATTAAGATCAATTGAGTCACGTCGGACACGAGGTAAGGGACATCGTCTCAATCTCCTTTCATTGAGGAATATTTTTTTTCTAATACACATATTTCTTTTAAATGGTTTATATACTCATTTGACTTTTAATTTTATACAAAATGAATCTTTTTCTACGAAGCGTTTTACAAAACGACTAAAAGGAATGTTTCTTTTACCGTACGCGGTGACAACAACCTTTTCCGCCGCCGTGAGTATTATTTGGTCTTTGGGTTCCTCAACAAGCCGTGATTTTTTTAAAATGAAATAAATACCATATACTATTTTATGTATTTTGGTATTGAAAATGTTTTTTATAATGGTTTTTTAATGTCAATATATTTAAGTGATATATTGTGTTTGAAATATGGAAATGCTTTCCATCCATTATTTTTGTTTTATGTCTTATGATTTTATAATGGTAATTGGACATTTGACAGGTGGTTACGTGATAAAACATATGATGGGTGGTTTCATGAATACCAGGATGGGTGGTTACGTTATAACCTCCAATTCATTGAATATGGAAGTCGGCCGTATGGCTATTCCTTTAAGTGATATGTGTGGAAGTCGGTCGTATGGTTATTCCATATAAGTATGTTTATGTCCCAAGATATATTTGTATGTTATGTGTTCTTTATATGGGTTTTATGGTAATATTTTGGTTACAAAAGGGTAAGTAATGATCTTCTATTCAGTGAAGAGTATTTAATACCCCATAAAGGTGAAAATTATTGCTTTGATAAAGTATTTGTGGTTTACTTGTTGTTTTGAAAAACTAATAGTTATCCTTCTTTGTGTATCCCTTACTGAGCATTTTATGCTCAACCCAAGTTTTTTTTAAATGTTTTTTACAGGACAAAATGTGGAATAGGGTCAAGGATGGGATCAAGTAAAAGTCGTGCTTTCTTAAACCTGGAACTAGAAATGACTTTTTTTTGGAGTTCATGTTTTGAAAGAAAAGGAAACTTTGTAGAAGTTTCTACTATATAATATTTTGAATTTAATAGTTATGATCTAATTTTCTAAAACTCTAAACCTGAAAAGATCGTCAATGTAAATTATTCATTTATTTCAATATTAAGTAATGTTTAAGGTCGTGGTCTTATAGTTTATGTTTGGGGGAGTCATGAAACAAATATTTTCATACATTTCATATTGTAAATCATTTTTATGATCAATCCCTAGTTTTATTGGTGGGTTAATTTTTAGGTTTATTGGTTTTAGTGGTAATTTGAGCTAAAATGAAAATTGTTGTTACATATAGAATTTTCACATATTTTTATCATTGCGGTATTAAAGGCATAACATTCACATTATTAGTCCAAATCATGTGATTATTTTTTTTAAATACTTTATTTATTTTCCACAAAATTTTATGTAGGATGAAAGGGTGATTTGAGAATTTAGAGGCCCAAAAATATATTAATTTAGGAAATATTTCGAGCAGACGACATGGACCTTACAGACGTAACAGAATCATAACATGGTTCATCCACCACGGAAAAAAAATTTTCCAGCTAAAAATGAAATATTATTCAACGAGCCTCATCCATGATTAATTTAAAGTCAAAATAAGAACATTAGGATATTATTTGGATGCCTCATACATGTGAAAGATCAAACATCTCACCAGGTAGAAACAATTCCATTGGGTAATTAATTAATAACATTGTGACCAATAATCCAAATTGTATTATATTTTGTAGAGGAAGGAAAAATTAAATTTGGAACAACATTTATTAAGTATGGAAGGAGTGAATAGATAGTATTTATAGTCATAATTTACAGGGAATTTGAAGAATTCCAATTTTCCAATCAAATGGATAGATTAAATGTTTCGAATTAAATCGGTGGTAACTCCTATATACGATTGAAAAAAAGTAAAATTTTTAGGGTGCACATAAGTGACATTATGTAACATCTTTCATTTATCAACATGTTTTCAATTCGGCCATTTAATGGGACATCAACACGGAACAATATGGAGGATTATTTTCATGAAAATTCTTTAACCTCCTCTCCCAATAAATATGTATCATCACCATTTGTAAAATAATTGACAATTTTGTGGGAACATTTTATATTTTTTTGTAGCTTCATTCCATTTTAATAGTATTATTCATTTAAAATATATTTTTCTCTTCTTCGTAATATCATTATAAATTTTTTTATCTTTTTCTTTCCACCTTGTTATTCTTTACTCTGATCTCTTGTACTCGTGATCATGACTAACTATCCTGAGCAAGTAACCAGGGGATCAATCTGTTGTTGAACCCAAAAAATTATATATTAATTATATGTTTTTCTTATTTGATTATTGTTATATGTATGGGATATTAGTGGGAAAAACTCCTTTGTGTCTCCAATTTCTAGAAGAGGCATCACATTCTACCTTCTAAAATAATCTCCCTTGACTGAGGAGGTGAATTTGTGGTCTCTCAGCGATCATTGAAAGTAACAGTTATCCACACCCATAGGTAGAATTTTCTATTTAGGCATACGATGGAGCATGTTAATTAAGTAGGTTTGAAGCTAAAAAAGAGGCGATGAAGGTTCATTCTAGATAATATCTTAAGAGGATCTCCTTTCTGTCCAACATCATTTTGTCTACATTGATTTTATCAACATTATGCATAGAATATTTACTTCTCATTATATTTCACAATTATTCACAGACATCGATATTTTTTTTTATTTCATAAATGAGAAATATATAAATATTTGAATTATAAGTTGCAATGGGTTGACTACAAAATCTCCTCAAGAGAAAGGAATAGGATTTCCCATATACTGCATTTTGTTATAAAGATTTTTGAGAGCGCACACGGAAACACGTCATAAAATTGGCAACGTTTTCGGGGAGCCAAGTGGTTTTCATTCACTTTTTTTCAAATTTTGTAATTAATTTTCCATTATTTTTAAAAAATCAGAAATTTCTAAAAAGAAAAAAAATATCGGTTTATGATGAATTCAAATTGTGATTATTATGCATGGTCTAACAAATCTGAAGTGAAATAAAAATTTTACAATGAACATGATGCACAATTTCAAAGGAATTGTGATAATGTTCAAAACCTGGAGATCTAAATAGAATAGATTGCTGAATATGTACGCACATCCCTAGAGCATCCCAAACCTGAGATGGATCCTAAACTAGAACGAGTGGTTGAATAGATTTCACCAATCATTTCATATCTTCAAGAAATAGATGTGGGTGAGAAAAAACATCTAATGGAACTAATTAAATCATCTCGCATGAATCCATTTCTCTAGGAGGTTGGAAAATTACACATTCTATATGATGCAGTAAAGTGAGATAAACATTTTTTGGATGAATCATGGAATAGCTTTGTTGAAGATAACATGAAACATGATCTTACCATCCATGATAATGAAACACCAGACACATTATACCTCCCTCTTTCTTTGGAAGATAAGGAAAAAGATGCACCTATTGAAATTGAGTTTCTAATTGTCATGCATGAAGAAATAAATTACCATGTTGAATCACATCAAAGGGAAGATTTCATTATTAATTATTCATGTTTTAATATTATTCAAGCTAAAATATTTTCTGAATTCTCTTTCATTGAAATTATTGATACATTCCTAGTTGAGATGACCATGGATGTTAAAAAAGAGACTTCCCGAGTAGGGATGATTGAAGAATAAGAGTTTGAGAAACATTTGGTGGTGTGACTAATTCCTAAAAATAAATTTTCAAGCTATATGGAGGACACCACAAATGTAAAATTGGAGAACCCCTATATTATATTCCCTTCCAATTCAGACCACAAATTTCATCTTCATAATTTCATATGGGTTGGGAAATTTTATATCTTCTTTGGGGTTTCCACATTTATTGTTTACTCGTGGACATTAGGAAATGTCACATGTGGTGGTTCATCTCAATGAAACCACGCCCACCATATGATATGGGACAATCCACTACAATTTATTGGCTCGGGGATGTGAAATCCTAGCACCCACATGGGGGTCTAAACCATGTTCTATCCAATTTTCTCTTTATGTTTATTTATTTATCTATTTTTCTTATATATTATTTTATTTCATGATTTCTATGTCTAATAGAATTATCTAAGAGCTTAACTCAAGGCATACACTTGAAAAATTATATGAAGTTGTATCTTTCATTCTCTTGGTTTTTGTACCTTTATATTTATATTTTGTTGAGTTGAAATGAGTTGTATTAAAATATATGGGTGAGGAAGTATCAACCTTCATAGTTCTTCTTGTGTGATTTTCATTTTTTATCATATATTTAGTATTTTTGTGAATTAATGAATATTCGTATCAAATTTGACATGTCAATTTATTTTGAAAAAGTTGAAATGATTTTTGAAATAATAGATTTTAAATTATTGTTGATGGAAAAACAATTACCTTGAATTAGATTATAATGCATTTTTAAGAGTTTGAAAAAAAAATTCAAATCAATTCCCATGAATCATTAACTCAAAATATTTTTTCAATATTGAGAGGTATTATAGACTACATTGACATTTTCTTTATAATTCCCACACATTGTTGATAGAAACATAGATTTTGTATAAGAACTAGATTTGTTTACTTTTCTCTTTTAAAGCATTGGATTTCATGAAAAATTTTTAATATGATTGTGGAATCTATTTCTCTAGACACATATAATCATGAGACCTACCCCTACATATATCCTTTGATATCCCTTAGAATCCATGAATTTCCTTATAGGATTATGCCATATAACACACTGATTTTTCTTTTTCTACCCATAATCTAAGTATTTTTGTTTGGATATTTAATGTTTGAGTGAGGGGGAAGAGACATTCATCTTTGTTCAATGGGATATTTATTATTTATGGGTGTTTTGAGGTGTGCTTCAATACATTGGGCAATGGATAATTATAGAATCAGGCATGTGTTGTCATTTCATTGTTCGTTATTTGTTTCATCAATTTCATAGTCCAAAAAAGTAAATAAATGGAGATAAGATTTAATTCCTCATTCAATATTACTTCATGACTGATGTACATCTCAAAAATTAGTGGCATGAATTTTTATTCATTCATTATATTAAATGTTCAGCCCATCCTCCAAAAAAATAAAATATGAAAAATAAAATAACATTGTTCCTTTATGGAGAAAAAAATTGGGGGAGAACATAAATGATATCCTTATTTGTAATCACTGAATGGATCATTTTCCAAGGAATAAAATAGGGTGGTGTTATTATTCTCATTTTCACAAAATATTTACAGAGGAATTACATGTGTTTTCAATTAAATTAATCACGCATTGTACATTAGAGTCCAGCCTCCTATTTCTGTCCTGAATCATTTTCAATCATTTTTTTACCAACCCTAGGCCACATAATCATTTGAACCATTAATTAAATCCCTCCTGATTTAATTCATTTTCATGTTTCACACTAGGGAAAATTCTAATTTTCACAAGCCTATGGTGAGACATGCAATTCCTATATTTGAGCATAACTCTAGATTCAATTTCCCTTGAGTGAAGAGTGACATAAAATTAAATGTGAGGTTGGTTGTGAATCATCCATGAATTGATTTCTTTGGTTGAAAAGAAATTATTATTGAAATGAAAATGATAGATAATATTTTTTTCATAAATGATACATGATGGAATTCTATTTTTGATAAGATCATTGATATTTTCTCATTTTTTTTGTTATGTGGATTTGGATTTGAATGTAAAAATATTGTCATGGAGTGCAATGTTTATGTGTGAGAGAGTGATTAAACTAATATTTTCATAAATTTTATATTTTAAATCATTTTTTATAATCCATAAATTGTGTTATTGGATGCTTACAAGTCACATTGTTAGGTATTAGTTGTACTTTGACCTTAAAAGAAAAATGTGGTTAAATATTTAATTTTGATAGTTTTTATAGGGGTATTTTATGCATAAAATTTACTTTATTATTAAAACTTCTCTGATTATTTTTTGGATGAAATCCTTGATTTATTTACAACATATTTTAATGTTGGATTAATGGAATATTTGAGCATTTATAGGCCCAAAAAATCATTTAATTTGGGATATTTGTTGGGAAGACAGCGTGGACCCCACCAATGTAACTTAATAATACTTCAGAAAAAATTCCTCCAAATGAATTTCGTACAGCTGGAAATGAAAATGGATTCAACTTTCCATTCCCATGATGAAGTTAATTTTAAAATAATGACATTATGAAATTATTTGGATGCCCCAAACATGTGGAAAATCAAACATCTCACCAGGAAGAAACAGTTACATAGGTAACTATTTCATAACATCATGACCAGGAATCACAAATGGCTCATATTTTGGGTTGGGATGCGAAATTCCATTTTGAAAAAAAAAATTAAGTATTTAAGGAGTTAATCAACAATATTAAAAGTCAATATGGCCAGTGAATTTGAAGAATTTTAATTTTTCCATTCAAATTGAATGATTAAATTTATCAGATTAAATCTTCCATAAGTCGAACATACGATGGAAATAAATTTAGTATTTTGAGGGTGAATGTAGGAGATATTAAGTAACATAATTTATGAAGAAACATGTTAACAATTCATCCATTTAATGGGAAATCCATGTGGAATCATTTGGAAGTTGGTTTTGGAGAGAATTATTTCACCTCCTCTCCCAATAAATATGTATCCCTCCCCTTATCAATGAATTGACACTTCTGTGTGGATATTTTCTATTACATTGTATCTTATTTAAATTTTAATAGTATTATTCATTATAATTATATTTTTATCTTCTTATTAATCTCATTATAAATCGTTTATCTTTTTTATTCCACCTCGTTCTTCATCAATGTATTCTCTTGTACTCGTGATCCTGAGTAACTAACCCGAGGAAGGTCCCAGGAGATCAAACCTCTATTGAACTGAAGACATTAATTTTTTTTTGTTTCATATTTTCTTAGATTTATACATAGGGGGATATTAGTTAGAAGACATACTTTTTGCGTCCACATGCCAACCGATGATTAGATTGCTCTTCTACAATATTCTCCGTCGACCGAGGCGGTGAATGTGAGGTCTCTCGATGATCATTGACTATATCGTATATCCACACCCATAGGATGAATTTGAGGTTCATGAATATGATTTATAATTCTTATTTAGTAGTTTTAAATCAAAAAAAGAGGCGATAAAGGTTTGTTTTGGATAATCTCCAAGAAATATCTCCTTTCCGTCAGTAATATTTTTGATTATATTCAATCTGTCCACATTATGCATTGCATATTTAATTCTCATTATCTTTCATAATAATTTGAAATACATTAATTTATTTTATTATTATATAATAAATGAGAAATATATATAAAAATTCATTTATAATTTGTTATTGATTGACCACAAAAGCTCCTCATGAGAATTACCTAGGTCAGCTCGTATGTTGTATTTAGTTATAAATATTTTTCAGAGTACACAAGAAAATAATTAATCATATTGGAGTCGTTATTGGGGAGACAACTGGTTTTAATTCACTATTTTTATTCACATTTTATAAATAATATTCCATCCATTTAAAAAACAAATAAATATCTTAAATTTGATAAACTAAAAAATCTTCTTAGTTCAATATGTATTCAAATTGTTATTATTATGCATGGAATGAAAAATCACAATTGCAAGAAATTGATTAAAATGATCATGATGCACAGTTTCATATGATTGTAGAAAAAGATCAAAACCTAGAGAGCCAAAGAGAATGAATTTATGAATATGTATGTACATCCCAGGGGATACCCAAACCTAAATCTGAACCTAAACTAGAACATGTGGAGGAATATATTTTACCAATAATTTTCTATTTTCAAGAACTTGAGGTGGGTGAAAAACAACATCTAACAGATTAAATCAACTCATTTGTCACTCATCCATTTCACGAGGAGGTCCTAGAAGTACACATTCCATTTGATTCTTTAATAGGATATCAACATTTTTTGGATGAATCCTGTAATAAAGTTGTTTAAGAAAACTCTAAACATGATCTTTACCTCCTTGATAATGAAACATCAAACACTTTCTTCCTCTCTCTTGATTTTCATGATAAGGGAGAAGGAAAACCATCTGAGATTGAGTTTCCAATGGTCATGCATGAAGAGATAAATTACAAAGATGAATTTCATGAAATGGAATGTTTCTTTATTATTTTTCATGTTATAATATTATTCAAGCTAAATTGTTCTCTAACTCAACTTTCATTTAAATTTCTGATACATCAAAATAGAGAAGATAATGGATGATAAAACCAAGACTACCAAAGTAGAGATGATTGACCAGGAAGAGTTGGACAAACATTTTGTGCTACAAATATTTCCTCAAAAAAATCATACCATGTAGAGGAGGACACCATAGAAGTCAACAAGGATACCCTCTATATTATATAATTTCCTACTTTAGACCTCAAATTTCATTATTATTATTTCTCATTGGTTGGGAACTTTTTTATCTTCTTCTGGGGTTTCCAAATTAAGTTTTTTACTTATGAAAATAATGAAAAGTAACATGTGGTGGTTCATATTAAAGTCACAACATCAACCTTTTAATTGGGGGTAATCTAATAAACCTTCCTGCCTAGGGGCAGTGAAATCATAGCAACCACAATGGTGTCTAAACAACATTCTATCCTCTTTTATCTTTTTATTAATTTACTTATTTTTTCCTATTCTTTATTTATTTCATGATTTCAAGGTAAAATTAAATTACAAAAGATCTTAACTCAAGTAATCCACTTCCAATATAATATCAAGTTGAATCATTCTTTCTCTTGGATTTTCTATCATTATATCTATATTTTGTCGAGTTGAAATAAGGTGTAGTAAAATTTTTGTTTGGTGGAGTGTATAAGTACTTAGTTGTTATTGGGTTCTTTTCAATTTATTACCATATGTTTTGGATTTTTGTTCTTTAGTGAATATCCTTATCACTATTCACACGTCAATTTATTTTTAAATTGTTGAAATAATTTTTGAATGAATGGATTTTAAATGGTTGTAAAAGTGAAAACTTTTTCCATGAATTGGATTAACCAGTATTTTTATGAGCTTGAATTATTTTAAGAATTCCATGACTACGAAACACTGACTCAAAGCATTTTTCCATCCATGTGAGTAATTCTATACAACTTTGACTTATTCTTCATTTTACCCACACATTCTGGAGACAAACTTGGATTTTGTGTTAGATTATAATTTGTGTCTTTTATCATTCAAATATTTGGATTTGATGAAATGTTATTGATATGATTGAGGAAAATCTTTGGATGGCCACATATTAACCTAAGACCTATCCTTATATATATCCTTCATTATCTGTTAGAAGCCATGAATTTCCTAATAGTTTTAAGCCACATAACAAGCTGATTTTTCAATACCTACCCACAACCATAGTATATTTTCATCTATATTTCATGTTAGTGTGTAGGGTAAGGGACTTTCCTAATTGTTCATAGGGATTTTAATCATTTATGTAGCACCCCAAGATTTTATATTACATTTTCTCATTAAAGTAATTCAATAGCTTGTGATAAACGCAACACTGATATTAGCTATATTTGAAATCTTATATACTCTATATAATTTTAACACTGATATTATGTGTTTCTTAGACATAAAGTAAGAACAAATTCAATTTTTTAGATAAAGAAAGTATTTTTCGAACATGTAATTTTACCGCCTACTAAGTGTGAATTTTTTTAAATGAAATATCTGACACTTTTCTATTAAATTTGAAAAAATGAACTAATTATTTATAAGTGGGCATAACAACTTATTTTGTACAAAATTTTTGTACTTCTTTGATAACTTTCATATTTTGATGAATAGTGAAAAAACTATGTTTTATTTGGAAACAAATTTTTTAATAAAAATAATTTATACTGTTGAATTATTTATTTGAATGGTTTTGAAATATGATTAGATTTAATATTTATCATTTAATAGAACTTAGGTAATTATAAGTAATTTCACAATTAAATTTGACTAAACACATGTCAATCTTTAGATAGATTTTACTTTTTTAAAAGCCCATTTTTGTTTTTGACAACTGGAATTAATTTTAAAATAATAAATGATGCTTATATTTTATGAATTTGGTAAAATAGACCATATTTTTTAATTCTGAATATCAAAAATATATTAGGGTAAATTTTTGGTGTTTTTCTAAAAACATTCAAATTTTGATTAACAGTGAAAACACTATTCTATTATTTAAAACACAAACTTTTATTTAAATAGTTATTTATTCTATTTAAATTTATTTTAAGTAAAAATAGATATATTATACCTATATAAGTTCAATGTAATTCATTGGCATCATTTTATAATAAAATTAGATTTATAAAATTTTATTGAACTTTTTAACGTTTTTAACCCACCTTCTAAAGGCATTTGTAAATTTGCATAAAACATAATTTTACCACTTATCTATGTTGAATTTAAAAAATCTGAGTGACATGGTTGTTATCAGTAATTAAATTTTGGTTCTAATAAGAAGGGAGTAATTCTTTTTGAATAGTAACTTTTGACTTTTTTTACAACGAATAAAAGTAAATATGGTAATTAAGGGTAAAGATGATTTTATAAATATAAAAAAACATGCCCAAATGCTAATGTATATGTGTAATTAAACTAAAAACAATCATAGGAATAAAATATGAACCTATTTTTTCCACTTTGAATCTATTATGACATTGATTATTATTTTATTTAATAAAGAGTTAAAAGTGTTAAATTCAATGTTTATTAACTAAACCATTTTCAATGTAGAGTTATAGATTAGATAAATTCGACTATAAATATTCATTAGAAATATATAATTATTTCCAACATAATGGTATTTTATTTAAAATTTATAGAAATTAAATAATTTAATTTATTTATGACATAATGATGATGCAGTAATTACCTTATTAATGAACGAATCAACTAAATTGTATTATAAATATTAAAATAAATATAATTTCACTGTTTTTAGGAAATAAATTAATTTTATAGGTGAACATGAAATGTTATGGTTGATTAAATGAATTATTTTCAATGAAATTACGCTGTTATGTCTTTCAGAAAAACAAAATACCAAATAGTTCCAAAATTGACAAAAATGAGTTTTTAAAACAAATACAATATCATTAAATTATATTATAGTCCTAAAAATATAATTTTAGTCCCAAGGACTCTTATAATGATATATATTATATTAATGAACCACTTTGGGTTCTCTTGGGATTTGATTGTATTTTTATTATATATATAACTTAAAAATACAAGAAGACACTGTAAAAGATAAACTATATAACTAAGAGTTTAATCTAAACGATAAGGTAAAAATTGTATCCTTAACATGTCTAAAATCTATTGCTTGAGATTATTTCGACCAATAACCACAAAACGCTCTAAATAAATTCATTTTTAGCCATTATAGTCTGAATATGATTGTCTAATAAATTTGTATTTTAATATTTTCCTAATGTGACCCTAACCTCTCTTATAGAAGGGAACTTCCCCTTCTCTCAAAATCTCATCTCCAAATCCAATCGGCTCAGCCAAACCATTCATAAATATCCTCTCATCTACCCTCACATAAATCTAGAGACTTTACTTTGACAAAAAAATCCAACCTATGGAGCTCTTTTGATCAACTCAAAAGAAAACACCCGAAGAAGATGTAATATATTCACCACCCACATTCAATATCTTTTCTTCTTCCACTTCCTCTTTCTTTGTTATTTCCATACCAAAATAATAACTCCAATACCTCTTACATAATTTGATATTATTATAAATATGGTACAACCTTATTTTTTATTATATCCATCCAATAAATGACAAAGTCACAATATGTGCGTACATATGGCTTACCATCTCCACGTCATGGTGTAGTTTGTTATTCAAACACTTCATTATATGGGTGGGTATAATAATGAGTATAACTGATGTAAATAATAAATATAACATGTTAATTATTATGTATATATATTATATAACATCCAATTACATATTATTTTACAATCATTATAATAATATTGTCGCTCGTGCGTACGTACGGATTACCGTCTCCACGACTTGATGAGATTCATTCCCACGTTCACCATTCAATGATATTTATAAAAATATATATTTCTAATAAGTATGTAATATATGACCTAATAATTATACAGTAGAGATATATGTATATATATCTATGTATGTTTGTACATAAATATATCTTATTTACTTACTTCCATTCAATACGATATGAAAAAAGAATCATCGTGTATGCATACGTAAGACCTACAGTCCCCATAAATAGTGCCTTCCATTTCATATATCTATTTATTATAAATATTTATGTTATAAATATATTTGATTTATAAATCATGTTTTATATTTTAGATGTATTTAAATCATGATCTAAATTATTCAATCAAGAATACCATGTTAAAACACGTACGATAAAGAAAGAGATTATTACCCAAAATGTTTTTTAACATGGGAATATTTATTTAATGGGAATTACAAATTCATAAATGATTCATGTATGTTATTATAAATATGAATATGGGTTTATTATAATATAATAACTTACTATGGTTATTGTAATATAGGTTAAATGTACCCTCGACCAATGGAAACTGCAAGGTAAGGGTTAATTCCTCAATCTCGTTATTATTTGAGATTGTTTATGGGTAAGTTTTTACTGGAAAATATTTATTATCCATTTCAATGATTCATAAAAGAGTTCTCAAAGGGGTTCTTAAGGGACTCATTTATTAAAAAATCATTTTAAATGTTTTAAATATTCATTCTTTTAAATTATTCTCATTAATTTCCATGTCTTCAATATGTTTTTTAAATATTTATTTATACAGACATGAATTTTTATAAAATATTAATTCCATTCAAAAGATTCAAATTGATATGAAACACTTATATTCAAAAATTTATTTAAATTTCTTCCTTCATAAATTGTGTGACTTTTAAATGTTTTCATGAAAAATTGATATTTCTCTCAACGAGTTTTACAAATTATTTTCATAAATGTCAACATCCTTTGATAGATTTTAACGTTGTTTGAATTGATTTATTATGATAAAAATATTCCATATTGTATTTATGGTTTTTTATATGTTTAACTATTAATGTGTTATTATTATACCATTCATAGTTTGTATTTAAAGTATTTACATTTTGTATGCTAGTTCTAATATAAATGATTATGTTTTGTGTCAACCTTTTCATATGAGAAATGTATTGAACATAGTAAGTGATGGGTGGAGCAAGTTATAGCTTTTTGATGCATTTTTAGGTCTCATGAGACAATTTGACATGGAATTGGCTGATTCTATTCCCAATTTGATATATGGTTTTGGTCAAGGCCATAATCATTTTAGACCTCTTAGTTGAGGCATTGACAAAAAATTTCAAAATATCTTTCATTATATATTCACTCAATATGAAAATAATATTGATGGTTTATATGGATAGCAGAGTAGTAGAATAACCTTGACTATGTTTTATTATGACATTATTTACTCAGCTCATATTTCTACCATAATGTGTTCATGGTTATTGTTTGTAAAGTCAAGTGTTTTCAATTATTCATCATGCCTGTTTTTTTTGTTATCTTCCGGTAAATTGTTTACCCTTATAGAGCATCGGAGCTCACCCCTTTCTTATGTTTTATTTTCCCTGGATTTCCAAGAAATGTATTTTGATTGATATGCACAGTTATGTTAAAAGGGAATAATGTTTATCTAGATGAAGAATTTATGTTGAATTTAATGTTTGAAATTATAATGAGATGTTAATGTGTTTAATCTATTTCAACGACTGATAAACTGATAGGTCAATTGAGACATGATCCCATGTAACCATGCTAATGTATTTAAATAATGCACCGAATATGGAATTCTAGGGTTGGGGAGTTACAGTTGGTAATAGATGAACTATAGAAAAAACATTGGAAATAGATTTAGATAAACCATGATTAGAAAACACTACCCGAATATTAAAATTGATGAATAATATAGAAGAACTTCCTATAATTTTGGCAATGCAAGAATTTTGGGTATTTTCTGAACATTACATCATTGTCTGGATACGAGAAGGTAGAGGCGGCTCAGGTGCAGATGTACTTAGGAGTGAAAACACTGAAAAGGTGTTTCGGGTTTGACCCGATGTATCCTGATACACAACAACGGGTCGGGCTTCACTTATGGTTATGAAACACCTGGGGGATTTTCATAGGATAATTAAATTTTTCATTACAAGACATTATAATGGATTTAGGAGTATATAATTTCTCAAATAAATGATTTTATGTCTATAGATTTTTTTAAGAATATTTTCAATTTATGTTAGGTATTTCACATGTTTGGAATTATGAGATTTGATTCATAAACTAACCTAGTGTATTCCATTGATTAGAAATGGTGCCCAGTAGATGGAATGAGAACTCAAACATTACTCATGATCCAAAGAGTAAGGATGATCATATATTTCATGGTATTAAGCCAACATTTAGAAAGAATATAATATCCCATGTATTATTATCATATAATGAAATATTATCATGTGTTAATAAGATAATTAAAGAATTATCTAAGTCACATGGAATCTATGGGAAGCCAGAGAAGAAAAGGATTGAAGAGATAATTATGGATAAAGGGAAGAGGGGAAAGAACGATTTTCCCATATGTCATAACTGCAGAAAGAATCGCCTTGGAAAATTCTTGAAGGGAATGATATTTTTCCATATGTGTGGAGAAAAAGGATACCAAGTACATGATTTCAAGGGTAAGAAAGAGGTTTCAAATGTACAATGCTTCATATATAAGGAGTTGCGACACTACACGAATCAATTTCCCAATCATCAGAGTATATCGAAATGATGTTGTTGGATAATAATCAAGTTATTATATAACCTTAGATGAAGAGTAATGACTAGTATTCTTATGTTGATATTAATTAATTATGTCATTTTATTGTTGTATCAATGATGCACTGGTTATTATAATTATGCAGTATATATGGATTGTACTGCCATACTATTTCATTAAATACATAAGATTGTGTGGAACCAATAAAAGTGACTCAATAGTGGGATAATTTTTTTGGAAAATATATTTTTGGGAGAAAGATAACCCATAATACGGTTATGATACTAAGTTAGTGATTTTGGAATAATATATTATTGATTTGGATAAAATAAATTTGATCTTCTTGACTACCTTGAAACAGATTAAGGATTTTTATATTTCATCATTATTGGAGTTTAAATTTTTTTTATAAGTGTAGTAAATCCAGTATTATAAATGGAATAAGGGAGAATGAATGTAAAAATTAATGTTTTTATTGTAATTTATGGTGTTACTGTGTTTTAAAAGAATACATGATGAAGGTTTTCACATGTTATTATATGGAAAAAAGGATCTTCATTGTGTTTACCTTCCTTATAAATCATTGACTATGAGTTTGGACATAAGTATTTTGGATAATTCTAAATGATGGAATCGATTAAGTTTGACATTGGATACTATTTTTATGGTTAAATAATTTCTTTATATTATTTTTGGACTGCCATAAAAATGAAAACCTGGAGGTTGGGCAAAAACTCGTCGCGCCCAACAAGGCCACGAGACTTGAACCCGCAATCGAAGGCAGACAAGGTTGAATCATCTACCACAAGCCTATGGGATATCCCGGTTTGTATAATGTAGTTTTTTTAAATGTTCAAAAACATTAATTATAAATTCATTTTATGGAATCCTTTACAATTAAGATTAATAGAATAATTTTGAATTCTATTATCCTTTGGTGTTAAAGATGATTTTGTGGTAGGAAATAGATAAAGGGTTAAACTCTACTTGTCAATTATATATATATATATATATCTAATTATATGAATTAGATTATTTTTAAACATTATGGATGTGACATTATAACCAAAAATGTGTTATCCTAATACATTATGTTTTGTTGAACCAATGATATTTTTCATCATCTTAGATTGATGGCATTGAGGCCCTCAATTATACAATAGTTTTTGATTTATGACCTCAATCAATCCCTATAAATATTTATGTTTTCCCTCCAATTATGTTTCTTTAATTTCTTCCAATGTTATCCTAATCGAGGTAACAATTTGGTGGTGACTTTTTTATTCTATTTCTTTCTTATTACGACTAAATTTTATTAACCCAATTTACGAATTGGGTTTTCCACAATGGTATTTTTCCAATTTTAAGATTTTATTTTTGAAAAAAATTTGAAATTGTTAGGAAGCAATTTATTGAAGGAGGGGTAAATGTAACACCCCAAGATTTCTTAGTACTTTATCCCATTAAAGTAATCAAATAGCTTGCACTACACGTAACAACACGTTCTAATGCACCAGAACATACCAAAAAATCCATTCAAAAAGTCGTTAATAATAATATTAACATCATTTTGAATCAAATATACTCTATATAATTTTAATACCCATATTATGTTTTTCATAGATATAATATATGAACAAATTCAAATTTGCAGATAAAGGAAGTGTTTTACAAAAATGAAATATTACCGCCCACTAATGGTGAAATTTTTTAAATGGAATTTCTTACACTTTTATATTATATTTGAAAAAATAAACTTATTATTTAGAATCTGGGAATAAAAATTTAGTTTGGACAAATTTTTTTACTTCTCTAATAAATTACATATTTTGATGAATAGTGAAAAATAATATGTTTTAATTGAAAATAACGTTTTAAATCCAAATAATTTATAGTGTTAAATTAGGAATTTCAATTATTTTGAAGTATAATTATATTATATTTTTATCATTTAATACAATTTTGGTCATTATATGTAATTTCACATTTATATTTCACAGAAACATAAGTCAATCATTGGGTAGTTTTTCCTTTTTTAAAATTCCCCATTTGGTTTTGACAACATGAATTAATATTAAATTAACAAATTCAACTTCAATATTTTGAATTTTCTAAAATGGGCTTCATTTATTAATTCAAAGTATCAAAATTAGCATAGGGTAAAATTTTGGTATTTTTCCGAAAACATTCAATTTTTGATAAATAGTGAAAAACACTGCATTATTTTTGAGAACCGACTTTTTATTTAAATAACTATTCAGTTTATTTAAATTTATTTTAAGTAAAAATATATTAATAATACCTATATAATTTAAATGTAATTCATTGAAGTCGTTTTATAATAAAATTAGATATATAAAATTTTGATGAACTTTTTAACGTTTTTACCCACCTTCTTAGAGAATTTGCAAATTTGCATAAAATCTAATTTTACTTCTTTTATGACTTTAATTTCAAAAATATGAGAGACATGGTTGACATCAGTAAGTAAAATTTGGTTTACTAATATGAAAATAATGTCTGGTGAATAGTAACTTTTGATTTTTTTACCGCTTTTAAAATTAAATATGGTAAATAAGGGAAAAATGATATTATAATTACCCTAACACATTTCCTAATTATATTGTATAAGTGTAATTGGACTAAAATAATAAAATAAATAAAATATGATCCTCTTTGGTCCACTTGTATTAGATTAGGAAATTTATTAATATTTTATTTAAAGAAGATGTAGAAGTGTTAAATTCAATGTTTATTAACTAATCCATTTTTAATATAGAGTTATACATGAGCTAAATTAAACTATTAATATTAATTATAAAGATAAAATGATTTCTAACACAAGGGTGTATTATTTATAATTTTTTGACATTAAATAATTTAATTTCTTTATGACACGCTGATGATATAATAATTACCTTATTAATGAAAGAATAAAATACATGGTATTATATATATTAAAATAAATATAATTTCAATGTTTTTATGACATCCAAGAATTTAATAGGTGAATATATAATGTTATAGTTGATTCATTTAATTTTTTTCCTATTAATAATGCTGTTATGACTTAAAAAAACAAAATTCCAAATAGTTCCAAAATTTACAAAAATGAGTTTTTAAAACAATTACAATATCATTAAATTATATATTATTCCTAAAAATATAAGGATTGGACATACGACTCTTAAAATGATATATATGTCATTAATGAACCACTTTGGGTTCTCTTAGCATTTTATTGTTTGATTATTAACAATATAATATAAAAATATATGAAGACACGGTAAAAGATAAACTATATAACTAAGAGTTAAATATAAAATATAAGGTTACAATTTTAACATAAAAATGTATAAACCCTATTGGATGAGAATAGTTCGAACATTAACATCCTAAGGCTCGAAATAAATTTATTTTGATCCATTATAGACTGAATATGATTGTATAATAAATTAATATTTTAATCATTTCTTAAAGTGACCCTCACCCCTGTTATAAAAGGGAACTTCATATTCTCTGAAAATCACACTCGAAAGCCATTTGGCTCATCTAAAACTGCCACAAATATCCTCTCAACATCCCTCAAATCATCATAGAGTCCTTACTTTGATTAGAAAACCATCTTACATATCCCTTTTGATCAACACAAAAGGAACCACTCGAAGAAGAGGTAATAATTTCACCACCCTCTTTCAAGTTCTTTTCTTCTTCAACTTCCTATTTAATTGTTGTTTCCAAACCAAAATATTAACTCCAGTACCTCCTATATACTGTGATGTTATTATAAATATGTTACAACCATATTTGTAATTCTATCCATCCTATAAATTACATAGTCACCATATGTACGCACGTACGGCTTACCGTCTCCATGTCATGGTGTATTTTTTTATTCAAACACTTCATTATTTTAATATGTGAAATAATGAGTATAACTGATGTAAATAATAAATAAAATATTTTAATTATTCTATATATGTGATATAACATCCAATTAAATATTATATTTCACTATCAATATGATGATATTGTCGCTCGTGCGTATGTACGGATTACCGTCTCTACGACGCGATGAGATTCATTACCACGTTCACCATTCAACGATGATTATAAAAATGCATATTATTAATAACTATATAATATATGAAGTAATAATTATACTGGAGATATATATATGTATGTATGTATGTACATACATATATCTTATTCACTTACATTCGTTCAATACTATATGAAAACAGAAACATCATTTATGCGTACATACAGCCTACCGTCTCCATAAATTGGGCCTTTCATTTCATATATCTATTTATTATAAATACTTATAATCTGAATATATTTTCTATATAAATCATTTTTTACATTCTGGATGTATTTAAATCATGATCTAAATGATATTATTGGTAATACAAAGTTAAAAAATGTACTATAAAGAAAGTGATTATTACCCAAATTGTTAATTTAACATTAATATCTTTACTGAATGGGTTGTATAAAATCATAAATGAATCATGTATGACATTGTAAATATGAATATGGTTCTATTATAATTTAATGACATACTATGTTCATTATATAAGAGGATAAATTAACCCTTTACCAAAGGAAAGAGCATGGTAAGAGTAAACTCCCCAATCTCATTATTATTTGAGGTTGTTTATTGGTATGTTTTTACAGGGACATATTTATTTTCCATGTCCATGTTTTAAAAAATAGTTTCCAAAGGGATTATTTTTATGGGACTATTTCATTAAAACATCCTTTTAAATGTTTTAAATATTCATTCTTCTAAATCATTCTCATTAAAGTCCATGTTTTCAAAATGTTTTTTTATTGATTAATATATATGTACATGAATGATTTTAAAATGTTAATTCTATTCAGAATATTTAAAGTGTTCTGGGACAAACTGATTAAAAAATTTCTTTAAATGTCTTCCATTCTACATAGTTTGACTTTTAAATGTTTTCATGAAAAGGGGATATTTATCTCAAAGAGTTTTACAATTAATTTTCAACAATGTCAACATTATTTTGATAGATTTAAATCTTATTTGATGTTGATTTATTATGATAAAAATCTTCCATATTGTATTGAAGGTTTTGTGATACTATTGACTATGGATGTGTTATTTTTATACCATTCATTGTTTATGGTTAAAGTATTGACATTTCATATGCTAGTTCTAATATGAATGTTTATTTTATGTTTCATCCTTTTCATATGCGGAATGTATTGGACATAATATGTGATGGGTGGAGACTGCTATAGCTCCTCAATGCATCGATATGTCTCATGAGACAATTAGACATGGAATTGTCCAAGGCCTTTCCCAATTTTCTATATGGTTTTATCCGAGGCCTTAATCAATTTTAGAAGTCTTTGCAGAGGCCTTGACAAAATGTTTCAGAATATATTTCATTATACATTTCATCATTAAGAAAATAATATTTATGGTTCATGTGTTTATTCTACTAGTAGAATACTGATGACTATGTTTTATTACGTAATTATTTACTCATCTCATATTTCTACCATTAAGGGTTCATGTTTATTGTTTTTAAAGGCATGTGTTTTCAGTTATTCACCATGTGCATTGTTTATATTATATTTCACTAAACTGTTTACCCTTATAGAGAATCTAATCTCACCTGTTTCATAGTTTTTATTTTACCTGGATTTCCAAGAAGAGTAATATGATTGATGTGTTAGTTAAACTAAAAGGGAATAATAGAATTCTCAAAGAACTATTTATGCCGTATTTTATGTTTGAAATTATAATGTGAAGATGATGTATGTAATCTATTTGAAACACTGCTAAACTAATCAGTCGTTCAAGATATTTTATTCCATGTAATCATGCCAATGTCTTAAAATAATGGACCAATGTTGGGCTTCTAGGGTCTTGCAATTACAATTTATGTTTTTTATGAGATGTATCTCAGAACAAGGGGCTTTTTATAATAAGATAATTGATCTTTTTTATGAACAATTTACCACCTAAAAATAAAGGTCATGAATTTTCATTCATTCATTATATTCTATATTCAGCTCATCCACCATAAAAAATCAAATTATTTAAATAAAATAATTTTGTTCCTTTTAGGAGCTCAAAAAATTGAGTGAGAACATTGATGAAATCATTATTTGTAGTCATTGCTCGACACATGTGAAATGTTGTAAAAAATGGTGGTTTTGTTTTTCATATGTTTACGATAGATTGAGAGACAAATTTCTGGTGTTTTACCATCAATTAATCATGCATTGTACTTATGAGTCAAACCTCCTATTTCTGGCCTGAAACATTTTCAATATTTTTTCCACCAAACGTTAGCTAAAAAACCATTTGAATCATTAATTAATTTCCTCATGATTGAATTAATTTTCATGTTTCATGCTTTGGGGAAATGATATGTTTTTCAAGCCTATGGTGAGACAAGCGATTTACAAGTATGGGCATAACTCTAGATTCAATTTCTCATCAGTGAAGAGTGACATAAAATTCAATGTGAGGTAGGATGTGAATGGGGCCTGGAAGGATTTATGAGAAAGAAATTTTTTGAATTATTTAAAAAAAATGAAATAGAATTGTTTTTCATTGATGATATATGCCAGAAATCTATTTTTGATAAGGTTCTTAATATTTTCTCATTTTGACTGTTTTGTGGATTTTGATTTGAATGTAAGATGATTGCCTAGGAGTGAAATGTATAAATTTGGGGGGAGATATGAAAGTCATATTTTGATATATTTAATACTATAAGTCATTATTTATAATCCATCGATAGTGTTATTGTATGGGTAATTTTCACTTTTTTAGGTTTTAGTGGTAATTTGATCATACATGCAAAAAGTGGTTAAATATGGAATTTTGATATATTTTTGTTGTACGAGTATTTTGGGAATACAATTTAATTTATTAATCAATATTGTGTAATTATATTTTGTTTAAGTACTGGATTTATTTATTAAAAATAGTATTTATGATTAAAGGCTGATTCGAGCATTTTAAAGCACGAAAATAATAATTAATCTTTGAATTTTGTCGGGCGGACAGTGTGGACCCCACTAATGTAACAGAATCATAACTCAGTGAATACACCTCCAAATAGATTTCTTTTATCTGGAAATGAACATATATTCATTTAAATAAAACCATGTTGAATGGAAATTCAAAATATTCTCCATAAGATATTATATTAATTCTCCATTCATGTGGAATATGAAGCATCTTAGTAGGATGAAAGAGTTTTATTGTGTAATTAATTCCTAACATCGTGACCATGCATATATTGTGGACAATATTTTCTCTAGGGACGTTAAATTAGGTTTTGAAAAAAAATTATTAAGGATGGAATTAGTGAATCGATAGTATCCAAATTCATAATGGCCATGGAAGTTGAAGAATTGGAATATATCCAGTTAAATGGGCAGATTAAATGTCTCATATAAAATCAGCAATAACACCTACATCTGAAGGAAACAAATGCTCCAATTTATGGGGTGCGTGGAGGATACATTATAGAACATCCTTTTTAATAAATCCATTACTAATTAGGATTTTTATGTGACATTAATGCAGAAACAGTTGGAGGATGACATTGGAGAAAATTCTTTCAACTCCTCTCCCTATAAATATGTATGACCACCCCTTCTCAATGAATTGAATCTTCTTTATGGCCATTTTATTTTTTTAGAGATTATTTACATTGTAATAGTATTATTAATTTTAAATAAATTTTTCTATTAATCGTAATTTCCTTATCATTGTTTTATCTTTTGTTCTCCACTATATTCTTATTCAATGAGATCTCTTGTACTCGTGATCATTAGTAACTAACTCGAAAATGTTCCCAGGGGATCAATCCATGGTTTAACCCAAGTCATTATACATTCATTTTTAAATGTTTATTATTTTCTTAGAGGTAGACCAAGGGGTATCATTTTGGGAAAGGAACTTTTGTGTCTTCATTTTCATCCTGAGGCTTATCTTTAAATTCTATAATATTCTCCCTTGATTGAGGAGGTGAATGTGTGGCCTCTCGGTGATTATTGAGTGTATCATATATCCACACCCATATATATTAAAGGATATTCATACATATTATGGATCATGCATATTAATTAGATTTGAAGCTAACAATGAGGTGATGAAGTTTTATTCTGGATAATCCACTGGGAGAATCTCCTTTATGTCTATCTTTTTTTTTCTACATTCATGTTGTCTATATTATTCATTTCATATTTACATATCATTATCTTCCATACTCATTTCAAAAACATCAATTTCTTCTCAATTTATTTCATTATTGAGAAATAAATAAAAATGTGAATTTTAAGTAGTGATTAAATGATCGCAAAACCTCCTAAAGGGAATGACCTAGGACTTACAATATAATACATTTAGTTATACATATTTTTGAGACTGCACATGACTACAATTCATCAAATTGGAATTGTTTCTAGGGATTCATGTGGTATTCGTTCATTATTTTTATTCTCATTGTGTAAATAATTTTCCATTTAATTAAAAATACAACCAAAAATCATAAATTTCAAAAAAAATTGTTCATGATGTATTTAAAATGTTATTATTATATATGGAATGAACAATCGAAATTGAAATATATTGTTTATAGTGAACATAATGATCAGTTTTATATAATTAGTAATAATTTTCAAATCATAGATAACCAAATATAATGGAATTCAAAATATGTACACCCATCCTAGGGGAAACCTAAACCTGATCTGGAACATGAACCATAATGACTGGTGGAAGAGATTTCAGCAGTCATTTTATATTTTAAAGAACCTATGGTTGGATAGAAACAACATCTAAAAGAAGTAATTCAATTATACAGCACTTGTCCAATGCTCTAGGAGGTCCCAAAAGTACACATTCAAGCTAATTCAATGATAGGAGATAAGTAAATTTTTTTGAGGAATCCTGGAATTGATTTGTGGAAGATAACTTGAAACATGATATTCCAATAGATGATAATGAAACATCAAACACTTTATAACTCTCTATTTCATTGGATGAAATGGAATATGATTTAGCAGTTGTGATTAGGATTCCAAAGGTAATTCCTGAAGAGATCAATTACCAATATGAATTACTTGAAAGGGAATATTTCTTTATTAATATTTCATGTTTTATATTATTTAATATAAATATTATTATGAATTATATTTATTTGAAATTCCTAATAGAACAAAAACGGATCACATCATTTATCTAAAAATCGAGACATCACAAGTAGAGATGATTTAAGTATAATAATTGTACGAATATATGGGGCTCCAACTACTTCCTCATAAACATTTATCAGACCATATGGAGGATGAAAACAAAAAAGTCAATAGGGAGCACTCGAATATTCTATTCCCTCCCACTTCTGATCTCAAATTTCTATATTATTATTTATTAGGGGTTGGGAACATTATAATCCTCTTTGGGGTTTTCCACGTTCAATGTTTACTCATGGATATTAGGAAATGTCACATGTAGTGGATCATCTCAATGAAACCACACCCACCATATGATTGGGGATAATCCATCACAACTGTTTGAGTAGGGGTGGTAAAATTATATCACCCATATGGGGGGTCTGTACCATGTTCTATCCTCCTTTAAACATTCTCTTTATTTATTTTTCTTATGATTTCTAGGTCTAATGGATGTAGCGAAGTGCCTAAATCAAGGAATCCACTTGGAAAGTAATATCATGTTATATCATTCATTCCATTGGATTTACAACCTTTATACTTATGATTTGATGAGTTGAAATGACGGGTTTTAATATTTAATTCTGGGGGAGTGTCAAAATGTTTAGTTCTTATTGGGTGATTTTTCTATTTTTATCATATTTTTATGATTTTGGAGCTTTAGTAAATATTATTTTCACATTTCACACATCAATTCATTTTGAATGAGTTGAAATGGTTTTTTAAAGAATGTATTTTAAATGATTATTTTTGTGAATTTTTTTCCTTGAATTATATTATCAATAATTTTTATGAGTTTGACTAATTTTTTAAATCCATTCATATGAAAAATTTAATGATTTTTTTTTAAATCCTGTGATGTATTATTATCTAATTTGACATATTCATTCTAATACCTTCATTTTAATGATAGAAACATGGATTTTGTGTGAGAACCAACCATTGTGAGTTTTCTCTTTAAAATATTGAGATTTCAAAAATTGATTTTGATATTATTGAGGCTTATATTTGGATAACATCATATTTACATGAGACCTACAAATACATATATCCTTTTTTCCTTTAGAAACCATGAATTTCCATATAGTTTTAAGCCATATTGAAAGCTGAATATTCATTACCTACCCGTGCTCTTAGTATCTTTTCTTGGATATTTATTATTAGAGTGTGGGGTAATAGAATTTAGTGTGTGTCAATTGGGTTGTGTATCATTTATTATTGGTGTGAGGATTGTCTCAATACATTTTCCATTGGATAATAAGAGAATCAGGCATGTTTTTTCATTTTATTGTGCTTTATTTTTTTCATCCATTTCTCCTTCAAAAAAAAAGAAAAAATAGAGATGATCATGAATTCCTCATTGTATTTTATTTTATAAAACATATTCCTCTCAATAATAAAGGTAATTAATTTTCATTCATTCTTTATATTCAATTTTCATCTCATCCTACATAAAAATTGAATAATAAAAAGAATATAAAGTTTTTCCATTATGGAGCTTAAAAAATGAGGGAGAACATAGATGATATTATTATTTATATTCCCTGCATGGCTCATGTACCATGTCATAAAATAGGGTGGTATTTATTTTCTCATTTTCAAAAGGGATTGAGAGAGTAATTTATTTTTTTCACTCAAATTAGTCATGCATTGTACTTAAGAGTCCACCTTCCTCTTTCAGTTATGAAACTTTTTTCAATGATTTTCCCACCATCCCTAAACTAGAGAATAATTTGAACCATTAATTAAAAATCTCATTATTGAATTCATTTTCATGTTTCATGCTATGGAGAAATGATAATTTTACACAAGACTATGGTGATACATGATATTACCTAGTATGTGAAAACCTCTAGATTCAATTTCTATTGAGTGAAGAGTGACATAAAATTCAATGTGAATTAGGCTATCATTGGGCCTTGAATTGATTTATTTGGTTGAAAAAACGTGAATGATTGAAATGAAAATGAGAGATAATTGTCATTAATAGATGATACATGATTTAATTCTATTTCTGTTTAGATCATTGATAATTTTTTAATTTTTCATTGTTGAGTGGATTTTGATATAAATGTATGATGATTGCCTATGAGTGCAATTAATAAGTGAGGGGGAGTGATGAAACTCATATTATCATATTTTTTATACTATAAATAATTTTTTTTAATACCAAAATAGTGTTATGTTATGGGTAATGGTCAAATTTATATTTTTTAGTGGTAATTTGAGCTTAAATTCATATGGTGGTTAAATCTGGAATTTTGAAATACTTTAATCGAAGGGGTACGTTGAGAATAAAATTTACATTATTATTCCAAATTGCTTGATTTTTGTTCTGAAATCATTTATTATTTTAATACAACATTTTATTCAAGATGAAGTGTTGGTTCAAGATTTTAGCGTCCTGAAGAAATCGATTAATTTGGGAAATTTTTAAGGCGAACAGCATGGAACCCACAGACATAATGAAATCACAACTCAGTACACACACCTCTAAATTCATTGATTCCATCTGTAAATGAAATAATAATCAATTTTGCACGTCTATGATTATTTTCATGTCAATATACGCTATTTAAGTAATTATTTCAATACTCAAAACATGTGGAAGATGAAACATTTCACAAGGATGAAATAGTTCCATTAAGTAATTAATTCATAACATCATGACCATGCATCCAAAAGGACTCATATTTTATGGAGGTATGAGAAATTTCATTTTTATCAACATATATTTAGTATATAAGTAGTGAATATACAATAATAAAAGTCATAATTTCCATATAATATGAAGAATTGGAATTTTTCCATTCAAATGGACAGATTAAATGTCACATCACATATCAGCCATAACCCCTACATCTGATGGAATATAATGCCCCAGTTATTAGGGTTCACATAGGAGACATTATGAAACATCTTTAATTATGAATCATGGTACAAATTCATCCTTTTAATGTTTCACCCATGTGGAAAAATTTCAAGGATGATTTTTGAGGGAATTCATTCACTTACTCTCCCAATAAATATTAATCATCACCCCTTCTCAATGCACTAGCACTTATGTGTGTCCACATTATTTTTATATGTAGGTTATTTCCATATTAGTAGTATTATTTATTTTAATGATATTTTTTATCTTCTTCTTAAAATAATTATCATTTTTTTCTTTTGTTTTCCACTATGTTCTTCTTCACTATGATATATTGTACTCATGATAATGAGTAACTATCCCAAGGATGTTCCTAGGGGATCAATCCAATTTTTAACCCAATACAATATAAATAAATTTTTTATGTTTCTTATTTGATTATAGTTAGACTAAGGGGGATCATAGAGGTAATGACACCTTTTTGTCTCCAATTTCCACTGGGGGCATAACTTTTTTTCTACAATATTCTCCCTCGATCGAGGAGGTGAATGTCCATTCTCTTGACGATAGTTGCATGTATCATATATCCACACCGACGGGTTGAAAAGGATGTTCATGCATATGACAGAGCATTCATATTATTTATATTTGAAGCTAACGAAGTGTTGATGAATGTTCATTCTGGATAATCTCCTAGGAGGATCTCCTTTCTGTCTAGAATCATTTTGTCTACATTAATTCAGTCTAAATTATGAATTGCATATTTACATATCATTATCTTGAATTATCATTTCACAAAAAAAATTTTCATTTCGTTTTATTTCATAAATGATAAATATTTTAAAAAATATAATTGTATCTACTGATTGATTGAATGCAAAATCTCATCAAGAGAACAACCATTGGTCAGTCCATATAGTACATTTAGTTATAAATATTTTTGAGAGTACACACGACAATGCTTCATCAAATTCGCTCCATTTCTGGGACTCCAAGTGGTTAAAATTCACTATTTTAATTCACATTGTGTAAATAATTTTCCATTAATTTAAAAATTAAAAAAAATCATAAATTTCAAACACTAAAAAAATCTTCTTCATTCATGATGTATTAAAATTGAGAATATTATGAATGCAGTGACCAATATCAAGTGCAGGAAAATGATGAAAATGAACATGATGATTAATTTAATAGGATTACTGATAAAGTTCAAACCCTAGATATCCAAATATAATTGATTGCGGAATTTGTAGGCACATCCCCGGGGAAATGACCCTTATCCAAAATCTGATCTAGCACGTGTTGTGGAAGAGGTGTCACCAATAAATTTTTATGTTCACAAACCCGAGGAAGGTGAGAAAAAACATCTAAATGAACATATTAAATCATCTCTCACTCAACCATTGCTCAAGGAGGTCCTAAAAGTACAGATTCTTGCTGATTCTCTAATGGTAGATTATCATTTTTTGGAAGAGTCCATGAATAGTTTTATTGAAGATAACTTGAAACATGATATTCCCATCCTTGATAAAGAAACATATAACACATTATTCCTCTCTCTTGGTGTGGAAGATAAGGATGAAAACACACCTGTTTAGATTGAGTTTCCATTGCATATGACTGAAGAGATCAATTACCAATATAAATTACAAGGATGGTAAGTTATCATTATTTATTAATCATGTTTTAATATTATTTGAGATAAATTTTTTTACTAACTTCTCTTTCATTGAAATTTTTGATACAACAGAAATGTACCACACTATGGATGATATAAATTAGACGACCAAATCAAATGGACTGATTAAATTCCTCTACATAAAACATCCATAACTCATATATCCTATAGAAAATAATTCTAAATTATTGAGGGTGCATTTTGGAGTCATTATGGAACAAATTTTATTAAGTTACTTGTTACCAATTTGGCCATTAAATGGGACATCCAAGAAGAAAAATTTGGGGGGTGATTTTGGTGAGAATTAAATCACTCCTCTCCTTATAAATATGTATCGTAAACCCTTCTCAAAGCATTGGATCTTTTGCATAGCCATTTTCTATAGTTTTTTAGATTCTTTAAATTTTAATAGTGTTATTCATCTTAAATATGATTTTATCTTCTTATAAATCTCATTATGAATTTTTTATCTTTTGTTTTCTACCCCATTCTTCTTTAATGTGATCTATTATACTCGTGATCTTGAGTAACTAACATGATGATATCACCAAGAGATCAATCTAGTGTTAAACCCAATTAATTATACATTCATTTTTTCGTTTCATATATTCTTATAGTTAGAAAGAGGAATATCATAGTGGTCAAGGAACCTTTGTGTCTCCACATGCCACCTGATGCTTACCTTTCTCTTCTACAATATTCTCCCCTGATCGAGGAGGTGAATGTTCTGTCTCTTAGTGATCATTTTGTGTATCATATATCCACACCCATAGGTAGAATGTGATGTTTATTAAGGTAATTTAGAGTGTTTATTAAGTTTATTTGAAGACAACAAAGAGGTGATGAAGGTTCATTTGGGATAATCTCTTAGGAGGATATCCTATATATCTAGCATCATTTGTTTTACATTCATTCTGTCTAAATTATGTGTTTAATATTTACATATCATTATCTTTTATACTCATTTAAAAATCATAAATTTATTTTATTTTTCTTTGTTAAATGTTAAATATTAAAAATGTTAATTATATGTTGTGAATGATGGACCAAAAAATGTTGTTAAGAGAATGACCTACATTAGCCCAGATGCTACATTTATTTATAAATATTTTTGAGACCGCACATGAAAACACTTCATAAAATTGGAGCTATTTTCTTGGGTTCCATGTGGTTTTCATTAAAAAAAATTATTTATATTGTGTAAATAATTTTACATTCATTAAAAATCAAAATGTTCAAAAACTAAAATCAATCATATTTGTTCACGATGAATTCAAATTGAGTTTGTTATACATGAAATGAAAATTATCAAGGGAAATAAAATGTTTACAATGAACTTGATTATAATTTACATATGATTTGTGATAAATCTCAAATCCTAGAGAGATAAATAGAATGCATTTCTGAATATGTACACACATCCCAAGAGAGACACGATCATGATCTGACACCAAAACAAGAACGGGTGGTGAAATAGATTTCACCAATCATTTTTTATGTTGAATAACCTGATGCGGGAGAGAAAGAACTTCTATATGAACAAATTAAATCATCTTTCACTAAACCTTTTCTTGAGGAGGTCGTAGAAGTACAAATTGTAGTTGATGCACTAATGGAAGATCTGAATTTTTGAGTGGAATCTTGGAATAACTTTGTTGAAGTTAAGTGGAAACATGATCTTCCCATCTAAGATAATGAAACAACAAACACATTAAACCTCTCTCTTTCTTGGGATGATAAGGAAGAAGACGCACCTACTGAGATGGAGTTTCCAATGGTCATGCAGGAATAAATCAATTACCATGCCAAATTAATTGAAACTGAAGATTTCATTAGTAAATATTCATGTTTTAATCTCATTGAAGATGAATTGTTTTCTAAATTAAATTTCATTTAAATTTCTGATATAGATTAAATGTATAAGACAATGAATGTTAAAAATGCATCTACCCAAGTAGAAATGATTGAATAAGAAGTGTTGGAAAAACATGTGGTGGTTTGACTACTTCCTCTAATATATTTTTAAAACAATATGAAGGAGGTACCCAAAAAGTCAATGGGGAGCGCCCATATTTTCTATTTCCACCTCCTTCAGACCTAAAATGTCATCATTGTTATTTATTATGGATTGTGAACTTTCTTATCCTCTTTGTGGTTTAGCACATTCAATTTTTTTATATACATCAAGAAGAGTCAAATATTTGGGTTCATATAAAAAATCCACATCCACTATATGATAGGGGATATTCAACTACAACTACCTAAATAGGGGAAGTGAAATTCTAGCACCCACATGAGGTTATAAACTGTGATCTACCTTCATTACTATTTATATTTTTTAATTTATTTATTTTTATTATGCTTTATTTAATTTCACGATTTTCTGGTCTAATGGAATTTTCTTACAGTATAACTCAATGTAGCCACATCAAAAATAATTTCAAGTTGTATTGTTCCTTCCCTTGTATTTTCTACCTTTATATTTATATTTTTTTAGTTAAAATAAGGTGAAGTAAAATATAAGTTTGGGATAGTGTCAACCGACTTAGTTCTTCTTCTGTGATTTTCATTTTTTTCATATTTTTTGGATTTTTGATCTTTAGTGAATATTCATATCACTTTTCACACATCAATTGATTTTTAATGAGTGGAAATGATTTTTGTAAGAATTGATTTTAAATAATTATTTATGTGATTTTTTTACTTAAATTAGATTATAATGTATTTGTATGAGTTTGATTGATTTTTAAAGCCCATTCCCATGAAATGTTGACTCAAATTTGTTTTCCATTCCTATTATGTATTCTAAACTATATTTACATATTCTTCGTAATAGCCACACTTTCATTGGAAAAACATGGAATTTGTTTGAGGACTAGAATTTGTGACTTTTCTCTTTCGAGGACTTGGATTTCATGAAATGATTTTGATATGATTAAGGAATCTCTTTGGCTATCCACATAATAACCTGAGACCTACCCTAACATATTTACATCATTGTCCCTTATAATCAATGAATTTCCTTATATGTACAAGCCACTTTACAAGCAGATTTTTTCTTATCTACGCACACTTTAGGAAATTTTCCATGGATATTTTATGTTTGAGTGTGGGGGTATGGACTTTCATGTGCTTTAATTTGTATGTGTAACATTTATTGGTGGTGAGAGGAGTGTTTCAATACATTGGTAAGTGTATAATTAGATAATTGGGTAGGTGTCGTCATATTAGTGTGTATTATTTGATTCATCTATTTATCCTTCAAAAAAAAATTAAAAAATGGAGATGATATTGAATTCCTCGTTTTATATTCTATTATGACTCATGTCCCACTCAAAAATCAATTTAATAAATTGTATTTCATTCATTATAATTAATTTTTATCTCATCCTCCATAAAAAATTAAACTAAAATAAAATAAAATAATGATGTGCCTTTATATAGTGTAAATATTGATGGAGAGAACATATGATATCATTCTATGTAATAACCTCTTGTCTAATGTAACATGTAATAATGGTGTGTGGTGATGTTTTCTTCATTTTCAAGAATGATTGAGAGGAGATTTTCAAATGTTTCAAATTGAATTAATCTTGCATTATACATAGGAGGCCGACTTCCTCTTTCTAGCCTGAAATTTTTTCAATCATTTTCCCACCTACCCTTAGCCGCAGAATCTTTTGAACCATTAACTAAATCCCTAATGATTGAATTTATTCTCATTTTTCATTCTGTAGACAAATAAGGATTTTTAGATTCCTATGTTGAAACATTCAATTTCTAAGAATGAGCATAGATATAGATTCAATTTCCTGTGAGTAAAGAGTGACATAAAATTCAATGTGAAGTAGGTTGTGATCTGGCAATGGATTGATTTATGAGATTGAAAAAATTTTGGATAATTGAAATGAATATGAGATATAATTTTTTTCATAGATGATACATGATATAATTTTATTTTTTATATGATCATTGATATTTTCACATTTTTGACTATTGTGTGGATTATGATTTTAATGTAAGATGATTATCCACAAGTGCAGTGATTTTGTATAAAGGTTTCATGAAACTTATATTTTCATACATTTTATACTATAAATAATTTTTAATAATCCCAACATAGTGTCATTTTATGGTTTATTGTCTTGTTTTTTGGTTTAGTGGCCATTTTAGTTTTAAAGGAAAAAGATGATAAATCTCTAATTTTGAATGATTTTTATCATAGGGGTATTTTGGAAATAAAATATACAATATTATTACAAATTGAGTGACTCGTTTTTTTAATACTTGATTTATTTACTACACATTTTTATTTAGGATAAAATGTTCATTCGAGCATTTATAGGCCTGAAAAAGACATTTAATTTTGGAAAGTTGATGGCCAGAAAGAATGGACCACAGAGAGGTAACAAAATAATAAATCAGTGCACACACCTCAGAATGCTTTATATCCATTTAGAAATGATATATGTTTTAACAAGACACTCCCATTATGAATTTCAAGTCAAAATACACTCAATAAAAGAACTATTTTAATGCTCCAAAAATCTGGAACATGAAACATCACAATATGCACAAGGAGTTCTATTGGATAATTAATTCATAACATCATGAACATGAACCCCTAATGGATCATATTTTGTGGAGAGAAGAAAAATTAAATTTGGAAATAAATTTATTACAAATTTAAGTAGTTACTAGACAGTATTAAATGTCAAAATGGCATGGGAAGTGGATGAATTGGAATTTTTTCAATCAGTTGGAATGATTAAATGTCTCTGATTAAATCAGCCATAACTCCTACATCAGATGAAAAAAGCTCAAATTTTTGTGGTTCATGGAGGAGCCATTATGGATCATCCTTTATGTGACAACTTATTCTAATTTGGATATTTAATGGGAAAACCACATAGAAAAATTTGGAGGATGATTTTGGAGAGAATTCATTCCCCTCTTCTAACTATATATATGTATCCTAACAACTTCTCCAGGATTTGGAACTTTTGTGCCAAAATTTTCTATTGTTTTGTATCTTATTACTTTTTAAGATTATTATTAATTTAAAATATAATTTTCTATTCTTCTAAATCCCATGATCATTTTTTTATATTTTGTTTTCTACCTTATTCTTCATCAATGTGATCTCTTGTACTTGTTATTTGGAGTAAATAACCAAAAGATGTTCCCAAGTTATCAAACTGGTGTTGAACCCAAGTAATTATACACTCTTTTTTTGTTTCTTATTTTCATATTGTTAGGTCATGGAGGATCATTTTTGGAAAATCTTATTTTTGTCTCCACTTCCCACCTAAGGCTTTTCTTTATCTTCTATAATATTATCACTCGAAATAGGAGGTGAATATGCAGTATATCAGAGATCGTTGAGTGTATCATATATCCAAACACATAGGTTGAATAGTATGTACATTCATATAATGTATCATGATAATTATGTAGTTTTGAAGCCAAAAAATTGGCGATGAAGGCTCATTCTGGATAATCTCTTTGGTGGATCTCTTTTCTATCTTGCATCATTTTCTTTACATTAAGTCATTAGAAATAATTAATTGCATATTTACATCACATTATCTATCAAAATGTTTCCAAAAACATAAATTAATTTTAGTTTTACTTCATAAATTTGAAATATATAAAAAAATTTGAATTATATGTCATGATTGATTGACTGCAAAATCACCTCATTAAAATGAACTTGGTCAGCCTATATGGTGCATTTATTTATAAATATTTTTTAGATCCCACAAGAAAACGCATCATTTTATACCACTCACAGTCGAATGTAAAAATAATAAAGCGATATATGTTTTATTGAAGATATTATATTTGCATGGGTAATCATATTTGGTGTGTCTTGAAATGATCATTTGTGGATATTTGAGTTTTATTATAACAACAGTTAGTATTAAGTGAACATAATGGGTCCTTTTGGGGCCTTTTATATTAGAAATTGTATATCTACATTATGGGTGTTATAGATTATTTAAAGTTACATTGATATACTATTTTTGGTTAAAGAGATGAGAAAAAATTATTAGTTGAATAATGAAATAATTTTGACGATAGAGAGCTGATATAAGTCATATGATGATCATAATTAGATAATGATGGAATTATCAGTTGGTGACAATGTGTTCTTGAATTTTTCACAATGTTTGGGTCATTGGAGACATATAAGGAATGAGAAACATTATTCTCATTTTGTGATTCTTTTGTGGTTTTTTATTAGGTGAGGAAAGTATATTACCATTTGGAACTACCACTACATATAATGTTGATACATAATGTCTTTCATGTATCTTTGATATAAAAGTATCAATCTGATCTATCTCAGGTTTTGACTAGATAGATCTTGATGTTACACCTAATATATTGTTGACTGAGCATATAGTAAGGATAGTTGATTCTAAAAGTAAGGAATCTTGTGGGAGGAAGACACCATTAGTACATGTTCTATTATAGTTTGGTGAATATATTCATGAGACATAGGAGAGGAAGGCTTTGATGTGAAAGTAGTTCCCTCGTCATTCGGACATGGAAGATTCTTAACATAATTTATGGGGACAAAAAGCTTTATTTCTAGGGATTTTCAATCTTCATATTACTATTTTTAGGTACTCCTTGACCAATATTTTGATCATTAATTGGTTTGGATTCATTTAGGGTTTATTCATGTAAATGTTTTTAAATTTTGAGGGGCATTCAGGATGTGCACGGTTTCCAGATAGATATCCCAAACCCTGTTACCTTCTAGTGATAACTATGAAAACCCTTGTATTGAGTCTTTTCATGGATACCATATAGTTTTAAAAAGTTCTTGTCTACAAAGGAAAACCCATATAACCCCCACAAGTAGGGGGATAACTAGGGTGTGTTGTTTTTATTATCATGCATCCCTTCCTATGAAACCATGTTCACGACTGTTAATTAATACTCAAATTCATTATAAATTCCCGATCACTGATTTTTACCATCCTCGGGCCTAACAATCCATAACTAATTTTCATAGATTTGTTTGTTTCCCAAGAACCAATTTTTTTTCTTCTAACATCATCTATGGCAGATTGACGATTTGAGATCTTCATTAAAACATTTCGTAATAAGTTTTCAATCCCTCTTCCTTCTCTCCCATAGTCCTACATCCTCCTCCATATTCTTTTTTAGATCTCTATGATGATGAATGGTCTAATATATGATTATTTATATATTTAGCCTAGGTTTAATTCATAGATCTTCATTTTTGACATTCTTGGATGGTATTTCCTCTTTTAGGCTATGTGATTCAAGATCCTGTGATCCTGAGATAGGTGGATCCATTTGAGATTTTTAATTTATCTGACCCTGAATATATTGACATAAAATAAATTTATTTATATAAATTTAATTTCCTTCAATTTATTTTTTAATAACCTAATTCTATCTAATTGTAGATTTTAATTGGATTTTAAACAAATTATTGGAAAACACACCCAATTCCTTTTAAAAAGGGTGTCTTATAAAATTTGATGTAAGTTGTTGAATTTTATATCGAGGAATTTATATTGTAAAATTTAATATGGAAATTAATTTTAGAAATTGATTTCAAATTGGTATTATGCGAAAAGAGTCAAAAAAGTGATTCAAAAATTCTAGGTTGTTTTTCCCTGAAAATTACATGATTTGATAAAAAATAATTTTGGTTTTTAAATTGAAATTAAAATATTGAAATGGAAAATTTGTGGAATTGTATTTTAAAGAGTTTTGAAAGAAATTTTTCATTGTTGAATATTGTATGATAACCTTAAATTCTAGTTAATTACATATTTATTTTGAACATCGCCCTATTGAGGCTTCACCGCACTAACAACTTATATGTAGATGGACATATCACTGATGGGATTGTAATGGGTTCCTCCTTGACCATTTTATCAAGGATGAGTGCACAAAAATTGTAGTAACGAATATTGGACTATGAGGGAGTTACATAGACATAATCTATCATACCTCTATGAAGATTACATTTTATCTCATCGAGTATTCTTTGAAATACATTTCATTGTTTATAAACTATTTTAAAAATTACATGGGAATTTATATAAACTTTTTTATATACAACTTTTATTAATCAACTTTTTGATATCATTTACATCAATTGAAATATAATTCATTATTTGTTTTTCATATGTGTTTGGGATACCATACATATTTATTTAAATTTGAAAGCTTTATAAGTCTAATTAAATGTGGAATATTATTATGGAATCCTATTTATGGCCCTATTGGGATTTTAGATCCCTAATAGAAATTCATTTATCTATTTATTTATTTCATCCATATAGGTTTGTGAATAGGTAAAGCACCACAACTAGTTGGGGGTCGTTATTGTTCTTTGATCATGAGTTACTATGTTCATTGGGACTTTTTTGGTTTATCCTATTTTCTAGTACATTATGGTTGTGTATGGGTTTGTTTATACTGATTTGATTTCTTCTACAATTATCCAAGTGTATTTTTCATTTGGTAATAATAACATTTATCTTTTTCATTTTTGTGTCTGTGGAGTATTCATTCCCACTCTCATATTTTCTGATTCAGGGTCCCAGTTATCACCACCTAGGGTTCAGAAATGCCTTTCATTATTTGTCAGGAGGAGTGTTTTTTTAGGATTACCAGGTATTTTGGCTGATTCATGACATGTGCATATAATTAATGATTGAAATAAATGTTCTCATAGATATATATCAACAATAAGAAATTTATTCTCCAATAATTAGTTATTTATTATGATAACTGAATATAATACCATATTGGGAAGAATAATGTTTTGTTGATATGTAGAGTAGTATTGATCATGGAGTATTGAAAGAAAAAATGTGGATTGAAAAACATATTATTCATAAATTTTTTAATATTTGACATGAGAATAATTATGTACCAGAAAAAATATATTATAAATTATATCAAATCAATAACTATTAAAGAAAATAAAATGATCCTAGATTTATGATAATAATTTGAATATAAATTAAGCAAACAGTTTGATGGGAAGATGACATAATTAATCTATAAATATGGTGTATTTAATGTTGGAAATAATTTATGTGTTCCAACCATTCATGATCTATAAAAATATATAATTATATGAAACTAATATCCCAAATTTCATTATACACCATGGTAGAAAAAAAGGTATCCATTTTTGAATGAATTTCTTTATTAAGATATAATAATAAAAGATATTTTAAACTAAGTATCAAGATTCATGGTGTTTTCAAATAAACACACTAAGTGAATAACACCTAAAATATTTATGAAACATGTTCCTATTACTATTTAGAAATGAGGTGGTATTACTAACAATGTTTTCACTATATTACCGATGAATTAATGAATGAAAAATTAATTATGTGTTAATTTTTATCACTATACGAGGTTTACAAATTTTTTTAATAATAAATGAATATATAAATCTTATGTTCTTCAACAAAATATATATTATTAATATTTTTAGAATACATAGTCAAAATATATCAATTTTATTTGATTAGGATATATGATTTACATCAAATTCACAGTGTATTTAGAAGTATCTCAATTCCAATATTCTTTTGTGAAATGTTTAACTTCTTCTAATAGATGGAATGTTTGAACAATAATATTATAATATTAAAAGTCAGGTTGGGGATGTTCTTACTAGTCATTATATCGATGTGAGGTTAAATGTTTTCATTGGTGAATTATTATATATTAATATCTTGAATTTAAACATTGAAATGAAAGTATATAAGGAATTTTATGGGAAAATATGTCATTTTCTAAAATAATTGGGATAATATTATGAAATAAATTTATTAGGCCCGAGTCTTTTTGAGAAAACAACTGTAAATGTGATAAATATTTATGGTCATATCAAGGAAACTAAATATAAAAAAGTTATATGTCATAATTGAAGGAATGACTTATAATTTCTTGAGGAAAATATATTTATCATGAAGGTATATAAGATGACGGTCTTATATGGATAAAAAATAATGTGAATAATGTTTTGTGGTATATTAAGCTTTTTTATAATCAAGATTGATTAAGAGGTCCGAGTTATTGTTTGGAAATTCTATTTATCATCTATAATCTTAAACATGTATTATATATCTATTTATTAAGAAATTACATTCAAAACCCAACACATATTCTCAAATATAATGAAATATAACTAGAACATGGTTTTTCACACTCTAAAGATCCTATCCAGATTTTAAACACTAGTGAACATGTTTTATTGAATTAGATGACTCAATAGGTTACAATACTTTAGAGAACCATAAAATAGAAAAGATAATATGAGAACCTAATTATTTTATGATGAATAAATCCCCATATATATTCATGAGGTGACATTATCTAAATTTGAAGGATGATATTTTTATATGATGGAAGAATGTAACACATCAGATTCAATTTTAGTAGGTAGGATTTTTTTCCGATAAAAAGTATAAAAATTCATAGAGAATTGATTAATAATGTAAATAATAGAAAAACACTAAAATATTATAAATATAATTTAATGAAATTAATTGTGATTAGTTGAATTATTCTAAAGATAAAATTTCATGAATTTTTTATATTTTCTAGAAATAGTATATTTTTATGTGATTATGAAAAATTAAAAAAATTATAAAAACATTTCAAATTTATGAAATTATAATTATATAAGAATAACATGAATATTTATGAGACAAATTTTATATAAAATATATCTTATTTAAGGATTAATTTGAATAACAAAAAAATATAACGTTGAAGTTAGAAATACATGATGAACATTTTGGAAATTTAAGTAATGTTTTTGTTCATGTAAAAATTATTTTTACTTTTATTTTAATCCTAATTTTATAAATATCCATTCAGTTTTAGTTATATTGAATGAAAAATAAGTATCTCTTTAATAATCCTAATCCAATTAATTCGTAAGAATGGTAATTTCAATATTTATTCTATAGTAATATTTTTATGATTAAATGTTGTTTTGGTGGGAAAATATTTTCATCATGTTTTTAAGGATTTATTTAAAATTAATTTATAAATTTTTTAGACGTTAAATATTATAAATTGATATATATTTTTTGAATCATCCAGTAGAAATTAGTTTATGGGACCACTATAATTTTTGGTCATTATAAATAAAATATTCAGTAAATATTTTTAGGAACCACATTAAGAGTTAAAATGTATTAAAATTGTTAAATGTAAAATTTTAAGGGTTAAAATGACATAAAAATAGTATAAATACTAATTTATGTTAATAGTTTTACCCTATATATTTTAATATTCAAATATTTTAATTTCAAGGATATTTTCAATTGTAGAACATTGATATATTTTAATCACATTAATAATTTCAAGTGGTTCTTGTCAGAAAATTATAATATTACATCCCAATTCCTATATTATCCACACTTAAAATAGCTAATTATCTAATTTAATACCCCACCAAATCATTTCCAAAAATTTTTAACCTATTATTGGAAGTCCTGAATTATATCAAACCCACTTGAGTCATCTAGAAAAGTCACATAAGAATAGACTCCAGAACTTGTGGTGAAATAAAGAAACCAAAACATGTCACATGTATAGCTAATAGTATTCACATAGTATAATACAATATTTTATAAAGTGAATACATATACAAAAAAATTAAATTTCATTAAAAAATGGATAATACAAAAGGTAAAACAATTCATGTCATACTTCAATACACCATGTGACCATACTCACCACCAAAATGTCCCACTACGTAGGTGAAAACAACAAAGTGAATTTGGTGAACTAAATAAATATCTTCCATTTACCTATGTATTGATAAACCTCTTATACAAAAACCCATTGTCAAAGGATGGGGACATGTAGAAATAATATTTATATTTAATGAAATAATTAATTAAAATTCATGTACAATGAAAAAATTAGATCTATATTTAGGAAGAATTCAATTTTCAAGGAGGTTCAAAAAGAATCATATTTAAAAATATCCTTTTGTTTTCTTAAGATAATTTCATAATCATGAGATCTAGTATTGTAAGAATTAAATATAATAATTTATTCCTACAAAACAAAACTATTTATCAATATAACATAATAAATACAGTTGAGAAACGAAGCATAAAATGTTCCATCATGTATAATTTATATCATAATTGAAAAATAAATATAATATGATCTGTTATATGGGAATACATACTCAGACACATAAAGTGACACGAATCATGGAATAATATCAATATAACTTTTATTGGGACCTTGCATAGTATATCGATATCAAAAATGTAAACCCTACTGGTGTGACACACAATAAAGTTACATTTTTATTTTTTTTAACACAACAGTGGATAAAAATGCTCTATTTTTCCAAAAATAAAATTGAAGAAATTTACCAATATTTACAAACAATTTAAACAATGAATCATTTCGACCAACACATAAGAAAAAATGATTTTTTTTCAAATGTACCTTTGATATATTTTGTCAAATACATAGTAAGAACAAGTATATTTTTATAGAAAAAATCCACTCACAATAACGAATATCTTATAAAATAACACTATTATTTAAATAAATGATATTCATAAAATACAAATGAAATTAAAAACAACATTATGTAATTATTGTTTTATAAAATTCATATAGTGTCACCTACCTCATGAATATAGGTAAAACCAATCACATTCTAGAACAGATATTGGGAACAAGTTGATCTAGTCCTCATGACAATTTATACCTTAGAAACAACATGAAATGTATATCAAAACCCATAGATTTGGATTTAAAAACCCAAGAAGGTTCCAATCAGGTCAGGAGGGAAGATATCAAGATAATATCTGAAAATAAAAGATATAATCCGATCAATATGAGAACAATAATTGAATAGATATGTCATTAATATTGAAAACCCATCAACATCCTAATGGAGGGAGCCTCAAGATAGTTGGGGAAGGATTAGTTTGTGACTATTGGGTATTTAGAGGTGATTATGTATAAAACATTACTTCTAAAATAATAAATCCATTAAAACATTACCTCTTTTATATGAAATAAAAAACATCATAAAAAATGAGTTCATATAAATATTAATTAATTTATATGTAATATTTTGAATATTTAAACAAGTACATAAATAACAATGTTAAAAATTAATATTATATGAGAATATAGATTTGGAATTATTAAATTGGGTCTTCACAAGCCTAGATCAATTAGAAATAAAATAAAATCTCTTTCAACCGCCTTATATATAGAATCCATATCCCAGTAAGTCTTAAATGAGACCAAGTGAAAATATATCAATAGAATATCATTGAAGTATGGAGAATAATAGATCATAAAATAGACCATACATTATAGAGATTCGACATTAATGATGGAAAAATATCAAGAACCCAACAGAATTAGAATCTAGATATATGGGTGTAGTTTTGTTAGATCATAATGGGGATTATGAGGTAACTCAATAAACAATTAACCAAGATAAATAATTAAATTTTAAAAAAATTAATTTTTAATATTTGAAAACATTGTTAGATAAACTGTATGACAACCATTCATTGATTTCATCCTTTGATAATTAATGGTGAATGAGTACCAAGATAGATCCACTTGATTTGGAAAACAAAGAAAAATCCCTAAAACACCTTATAAAAAACCCACATAAATTAGAATTGTTTCCTTATTGAGTCACCCATCTTTGAATAACATGAAGGAATAATTCAAAATACCATTAGATCCTTAGAGTTTCATAACACACATTTATTGCATGGTTAGTACTAATCATGTTACCAAATAATGTTCCTAACCTATTTTCACTAGAGAAAAAGGTTTATAACACCTAACTCATAAAAAAATCTACATGGTCCCCAAGGATATACTGATATCAATGTGAAGAATTCCTAATACATGAGGGGAATTAGAATGATTCATCATAATACCCACAAAACACGGATTATTATATAAACCAATATAGTTTTATCAAAGAGGAGGTAATTGTCTTTACCAAGCCATTCAGTGTTTTATAATTTTTATAGATCTTAAAAATATCTTTGACCAATACTAACATAATAAATCATATATCCCCTATATATTTATATTTTATTTTTGTTATGGTTCATCCATTTTATAATTTCTTATTATCATATTGAAAATTAAAACATTGCTTCTACATATATATGACCTACCGTATCCACATACTAAATTAATTTGTTTTCAATCAACACTTCACTTAGATTGTTATAAAGAATAATTTAATTAATAAATACAATTTTTTTATCATAAAAATTATTCTAGAACAAAAAATATCATTTACCTTCTTACCCATCCTAAAATTATTAAATGATAGCATCATTTATTCGTATGTGGAGACCACCAGTATATTGAATCAAAGTTATTCATTTTCATTTCCCTCCCTATATTATGATTATAAATAAGTATATAATTAATATATATTATATTTATTTCATTATTTTAAATATTTCTATGATTTAATAGTGATATCGATGCATGAACCATAAATATTAATTTGAAACATACATGAAAAAATGACATAGTTTACATAGAAAATTACGATGATAAAGAATGGTTTTTAATTAATAGGCTTTAAAATGTTATAAGTAGACCATATATGATTTTGTTAGTTTGTATATAGTTCATGAAATGATATATAGTAATTATAATTTATTATAAAAATGGATAAAATAATGTATGACACAAGTCAAACATGATGTGTGGGATTTCCATTCCAATCTCTTTTATATAGTGAATGTTAATATTTGGATATAATTATAGTAAATTTTATGATCCTAATATTTTAAATATCATATGTAGTCTTTTATGATATTTATGTTAGGTATTGTAGGTTCATATTCGATCCATATCTTTTTGTATCAACAATCATTTGTCAAGAAAAATGTATCATATATTCAATCAAAATCATGTTTTTATGTTTAATTTTAAATTAATTTATTCCATGTCCATATTTTCTATAAAAAAAATAATAATGATTTAAATATTATCCACTATTTTTTTAAAGAATATTTTAACTATGATTTTATAACTTTTAAATTTTTTAAGGAAAATACTTTTCGTTATCCAAAAGAGGTACTTGTTACAAAAAGATTGAATAGAAAAATTATTTTAACTTACACCACATGAATGATTTTAACCAGAGTCATGATAAAAATTTCTATTAAGCTAATTTTACATTTTCCAATGATATTTTTCAATGAATTTATTTATCTCAATATTTTTGACTTTTTATTTCAAATTATATTAGGAGAAAAGGTTATTATGTTATTAATGGAAATAAATGAATTATAAAAAATATTTTATAACTCTATTTAATCATGAAATTGTATAGTTGTTTAACGATTATATTATATTATTTTATTTTATAAACTTAAATATTTTCTAAAAACCCTTTATTTTTTATGAATCTGTGATCCACAATAATCCTTTACTAATAATGGATTATAACTTATTTTTAGACCATTTTCATTCTTGGGATAATTTTATCTCTCGGTCTAAATCATTAAATGGAAATAATTTTTCTCCTTCTTGTACATATTTTAAATATCATGATCGATTTTTTAATTTTCACATTTATTTTTGGATGATTCAACAATATTCAATTTCACTATTCTCTATCTATTAAATAATAATTATTATGAAATTTCGTTTACAATAGAAATGTTTATGTTTCATATTTTATATTCAATAATGATAATTATATATTTATATATAAGAATAATATTTATTATAAAATTGATGAGGAATGAGTTGGATCTATAAGTGATGGGAATGTTTACTTTATAGATATCCCAAGGATCGGTTAACTCATATCATGTGACAAAACAGTTGTTATTTAATATTATGTGGGTTTCATGTTTACAATTACCCATTTATTAAAAATTATGTGTTAGATGACAGGCCTAGTAATTAAGATTCATGATATCATAATTGCGAGTTCACTACCATGAATATGAATATTTATGCATTTATTTTATTAAGTATTCATTTTTCATTATCCAAGTCGTTGATATATAGATATTATCATTGGATTATTATTAAACTCATGTTATTTATTTTATGTAATAAGATTTTATTATTTAATATGTCATATTTTTATAGCTTATTTATTCATGAGATATTTAGCGGAATATTACCCTTAATGACTATATGAGCTCTCCATTGATGTTTATTCTTTTCATTGGGATGTGAAGATGGATATTATAAATGATTTAAAGGATCAAATAATTTTTAATATGAAATGTTACTATATTCCTAATATTGTATCAAAATCATATATAAATCATATTTTCTATGATGGAGAAATTATTCAACCGTATATAGTGATATCCAATATATATCTTGTACAAATGAAATAACATAATATTTTTTTCTTATTTTCCATAGTAAATCATTTAATATAGATATTTAAAAACCAAATGAAACCCATTTCGAACCATTCCCTATAAATACACAATAAATATTTAAAATATAATTTATGTATTTTTATTCTAAACCATTATCAATTTTTTAATTCCACATAAAAACCATTCATATTTTTGAATTTCAAATTTAATGTGAAATAATTTTTTCTCATTCAATGAAAAATTAATTCACTCAAATAAACCTCGAATACCCCAAAATAAAATACCTAAATTTGTTTAATAAAGGAGTAATCTAATGATACATTAGTCCTCAAAAGTACGTGTTTTAAGGATAATTAAAATAAAAGGATACCATGATATTTTATGTTTACATATTATAGCTAAAAATGATTTCTATCATCAAAAATATAATATATGAAAAAGATTATATAAAGACCACGAAATCCATTAGAAGTTATAAAAAAATACTCATAGCGAAGTGATTAACTATGTTATATGAAATTTAATTAATTTATATGGAAGACCATAAAATCTATAATAGATTGAAACTATTGTTGAAATCCTAAAAATATATAGAAATTGTTATGCTAAAGAACTAATAACAAATAAATTAATCTTTTAAATCTATAAAAGACTTACCCAATGCTAAAATTGTTCGAATAATCAAAGATAAAGGGTTTTGTTGACTTATAAAATAAATTTAAAACTAATTTATGAAAAATAATAAATTAAATATACCAAATTTTATATCAATATTATAATATATCATTAAAATTTCATGAATAACTCTCCATGTGGCTTACCTCCATCAAAATGACAATCAGTGATTTTCATTTATCTTTCTCATGTATCCTCTTATGTAACCAGAAATACTTAAAATTTACATAATATTTTCTTTAATCCAAAATCATGATTCATATATTCCAAAATTTATTTAAGGTATATTGTTCTAGGAAATTACGTCATATATATTACCTAACAAGCCCATACATACAAAATTCCTCAAATCCCCTCAGTATCCACTATTTCCATAATATAAAACATTCAAAATAAAAAATATTTTTATTTAATGAAAAATATGCATGAAATTTAAATTTACGTAATTGTTCTTACTAATCATCAAAACCTTGTAAAAATAATTAAAAATGATGGATGAGAAAAAAACACATTAAGGGATATTAAAGTATGAAATATGTTAGAATATTAAAAAACATGAAAACCAGTAATATTTAAACATTTATCACTAAAATATTTTAGTGTATCAAATAAATCATATCCAATTTGAAAACATTATTTTTCAAGAAGTAATAATTTTAGAATTTTTTAGAATGGAAATATAAACCCCAGTGGTCATATTAAAGATTTATATTCTTAAACCATGTAAACAATAACTACAACCTTGTTAAATCCAATTGGAGATACCTCTTGGGTATGTTCCCACCTTCATTACATTGAATATATTGAATATTACACAATTCATTGGAGCATGATATGAGGATTACCCATAATAATAACCATATCGAGATTATCAATCATATAAGTTGAATTAGTCTATCCCATCATATATATTGTGTCATGAACAACCATCATCATATATATTGTTATGTTAACATATCAAGGAGAAATTATTTTATTCTTTCTTCTTATAATAAAATCCCCCTTGAAAATTCTTTTCAAACCTTATGGATAAATATTTTCTGAATCGAAATACGCATTATTTTTAATAATATATTTTTCAAATAAAAATATCTTTATAAAATTGTAAATTTGTTTATAATTAATGAAAAAATGGAATAATAAAAAAAATCCAAAAAAAATTCAAATTATTGTGGTAGGAAAATATATTGCCACAATATATGTTAAAATAGAGAAGCATTTTTACTCTTTTAATGAAAGTGAAAATGTTTCCTATAATATATGTAAAAAGATTCCATTTGAAAAAATTGGTATGAAATTCAAAAGATACATAAACATGTTAATATATATAATTTATATATATATATATAAATAAATACTTAAAATAATTTTTTTAATATATATATAAATGAAAATTATTTATAATATAGAACATTATAAAATCTAAAATATGGTTTTACATTAAATTGTCTTATACCATAATTCCAATTGTCATGTACAATCATTATCTTCATAAATAATAAAAATATGGCAATTATTTTATTTATAAAGAAACTTTTTATTTATTAGTAAATTTTCATTATACAATTTTTTCATTTATTATGATGATGTAATTAGTTTTGTAATCAGTTATGTTTATGTCATTATTTTTGGAGTGTTTCTGTTTATAATTCCAAAACAACATCATTTTGGACTACGTGGTCAAAGATCATAATATCTCAATATCTATATAATTTAATAAATCACATAATAATTTTTTTTATTCATTATAAAAAATTCTATAACATTCCGTTAATTTTTTACAAGTGAAATGAATCGTAACAATTTGTGGATGTGGTAATCCATACGTATGCATGATTAAAATTATCATTTACAATGGATGAAAATGTCCGAAATTGGATGAAATTTTCTCTTTGTTAAATTTAATAATGAAATTAATATCATAAATATTCCCTAATTCCTTTATTATAAATATTATGGGCGGTGTGGATGAAAAATGAAAAGTATCACTTCATAGAGTTACTTATCCACGTAAATGTCTAAGTGATGTTTTGACATAACATTAGATGGAAAAAATCATGGATATGGGATTTTACATAAATATAATAAATTTAAAATATATTTAATATTAAGTGGTTACAATTTAATCATGGTTAAATTTTATTTGAAATATGTTGGTGGAGAAATATACCAGAAATAGGTCTATTAAAATTTATACAATCTTCTTAGATTAAATGTTTTGATGACACGTTATTCATCCTAGTTTTGGTCTTGTAGTGAGTCGATGACCTCTAAAACATGTGTCATGATTATAGGGAAATAGTTCTAGAGGGACTTTTTAAACAAGAGTAATCAAAATCTATAAAGAATATAAGATAGGATGTTCCCTTTTATATTTAATGGAATTGTTACTCATATAATTATATAAATAATGAAATTAGAATAATTTTTTCAATGAAAATTGTAAACAATTGATTTTATTAATATGAGATGATTTTCTGTCAAAATATTTTCACGAAATAATATTTGGATATTTTTTGGATTGATTTCACCATTATGTCTTTGTTTTGGCTATTTGTTAACCTTATTGACGATTATGATGATATCAAAAACATTTACATTATTGGAGTCGTGATAGAAAATATAAAAGGAATCTCTTCCCATAAATAGAACCATGATATTATTATAAAATATATAACATTCACCTATTATATGATAATATTATTATGAACATTAAATCCTAAAATAAAATATAATTTATCCTAAAATATCACTAATATTATTTAAAAAATATTCCTTAAATTCTCAATTAAAGATATACCTATTTTAATATAATTATAATATAAATCTTTAAAGGATAACGAATTTAGAATTGTAATTTATTAAATTATTAGGTGACTATAACTCATCTAAAAATATTACATTCAGTGTTTATAAATTCATTTACATTATTTTTATTATTCTTCGTCTAGTACCATGTTAATGTTTCCTAAGCATTTAAGGTAACCATTTCATCACTTAAAATTAAAAATAAATTACCATGATAAAAATAATAATTTTTCCAATACCCATTTTCACCATACTTAGACTCTTTCAATACCTATGAAAAAATTAACAATATTAAAATAATGATATGAAATTTTTTTCTATATTTTATATTATATTATGGTAATTATTTATGGAAGGTGGAAATAAATTGAAAATTTTCATACTAATTTATGTTCATGGTAGAAACATAGTTATTAAATAAAATTAATAAATAAGATATAATGATTTATTTGGCATTATGACATTATATATTTCCTTACTTTCTTGATTTTCCCTTAACGAGGAGAGAAATATTTTCTATGGTTATTACTCATAATTTAAAAACATAAAATGTACAGATTTATCATATTTGTACCTCCTAATTCAAAATAGTGAATCCCTATTTCATTGACCAATTTCAATAATTGATAGACATTTATTTTAGTTAAATTTAAAAACGTAAAGAAAATGTTCTAATAAAAAAAATTCATACAAAAAAAGGTTTTTATATCCAAAAAAAATTAATGATGATTCCTATTTCATATTATATATAATAATTGAATGAATATATTATTATATTTTAAAATTATATTTTAAAATTTATTCATATAATGAAAATATAATACATCTTTAAACAAATTGTTTTTTTACTGATTACTAAAAAAATCCATCTTTGCATAAAAATAAAAATACATAACCCTAACATAATTTTGATATAATGATTTCAAAAAAATATACATTTTAATATAAATATTAAAAAATTTATAAATTTGTGATTTAATTTGTCATTTTAATATAAGAAAACATGTTTAATAAGAATAAACTTATATCCCTTCTTATTTTAAAATTACATAATATTATTATGATTAATATAACTACATAAAAATAAATTAATGAATTATTCAATGGAAAGAAATTTATTTACTATTAAAATAAATTGTGTTGTAGCATTATTCCCCCCATAATAAAATTTCATCATTGTTTTTTTATTCTTAACATAAGCATGGAGTTCGTTTTCCTTTATTGACATTTATAATTCCCATTTTTTTCAACAAAATGGTATTCAAAAAAATTCGTAACATGATAAATTAGCTTATTTAAAAAAAAATTCTTAATTATGAATATTCATTTCTATTTTATCCACATAGTAAATATTTTTTTTGACTACATTAAATTAGTCTAAAAAACATGAGATATATATGAAACATATTTTTTTATAAGAAAACGTGAAATAATTTATCTACATAATATAAACTCTGAGGTATGGCCAATTAGTTTGAAAATGATCCATCTTTCACTATTATTTCATATGTTCTAAAGGATTTTACTATTAGTTTTTTATTAAAACACATTACAATTTAACATGGAGACACTATAAAAACACATGATCACCTATCTAAATTTAAATATTTTTCCACCAATTATCCACATACATTATACATACTCTATGCATGTCATGAACCAGATCCAGACACCATCAAAACCGGCAGACGACCTGGTCCATGGAAAGCCACGATGGCCATTCCCTAACCCCATGTGATGGAATATGGGCCATTTTACCATGTCTAATGGATTGGGAATGTTTTATAGAAGTTTAAAAACATTAATAAACCAAAAACAATAAATAAACTGAATATGAAAATTTAGTCCAAAATAGCGTTTAATAAAAATTCAGTACTGAAGTATATTTTTTCAAACCACAACCAGAAGGATAATAGAAAAAGGAGTTGTCATCCCAAAAAAATTAAACAAGAACATTTTTAAGGAGACATGACCCTTGATACTTCTCCTCATCATTGCTCAATGAATTGTGATAACAACTTGAACCACTACCTCCAAATACCATTCCATTACATGTATCCAACATAATCAAGAATACATACGCGAAATAGTTTTTGTAGAATGTGTGACTAATCCGAACAAGATAACACCCAAAAATATTCCATGTAATAAACATTTTATGAAATATAAATATTGGATGTATAAAAATCAAGAACAACTTGTAAAAATTTTAAAAGGAAGAATCTTTAAACTAAAATAGTTTTTAAGGAAGAACCATTAAAAAATGACCACTTTAAAAGAATATATCAATGATACAAAATTTTCTATCCAGTCACAATGTATTCCAATGTTATGTATAATATATTCAATAAGCACTAATCATGAGACCACCTTAAGGAACTAGATAATTGTTGGGCCCTAGGTATATCGTATCACGGAGGAAAAGAATCCATAATAAACATCCTACTCTTGCATGAGCTAGTAATATGTGGAATCCAAATGTCTTATTGGCCCCCAACATAAGAAATTTTTAGTTAGTGATTTCATCATCAAACCTTCTATGTCAAACAGGGATGATAACACTCAGGATCACAATCATTCTAGTCCAATTCTACCAACCTAGATAACTAGGATTCCCTCTTTGTTCTAAAAAATGTTCAACATGAATAATAATAACATGTGCATATAAAAACACCGTTTATGAATCATACACACAAAAAATTGTACCTAACCATCCTTTTCACCCCTTCAGTAACTCAATAAACCATTACAAACTTTTATAAAAAAAAATTATAAGTAGTAAAACATGGTTTTTTACAACAAAATCCCATTAAAACCCTAACTCAATGCAAAATTCAGATCAATACCATACCCAAAAAGATTATAAATACCTAAAAAAATTTAATAAAACCATTTATTGGATCATTAAACCACCCAAATGTTACATCATATAAAATACAAGAAAACCCACAAATTTAATGCCAAAATATAACATTGAAATTAATAACTCAATCAAAGATACCAAAAGTTATTTTTTCAGCCCATTCAATGGATGTATGACATTTTAATTAGGATAAAAAGGTATGAAAAATTCATATAATAATGGTTACCCCTGGAAACACTATCCTTATATGTAATAAACTCCAAATTACGGTGTTAAACCTCAACGAAACCACTATCACAAAAAAGGGGAGTGAAAGCAAACCTAAATCATAAAGATTGTATCAATAAACCCAAAATAAAAACCAATATACGAATCCCATTATTAGGGAAATTTTGAGGTTCATTAAATATGGAAAACCCCTAAATAAATTTATTAAATCAAATATAGACTCACTTTCATGAAAGAATCTTGATGTTCCACCACCAACCCCCCCCCCCATCAAAATTGGAGTTCATTGGATCTTGAGGGTGAGTAGGAGGATTATATGGCTCCCATGTATAAATGGGGAAAGAAATGGGAGACTTATGTTTAATTTTGGAAGGGAAAATATGGAATTACAGATCATTTTTAATGACATGGACCCCAATGCATGGTTTGGCGGAACAGTTTAATAAATCATGAGGTCATATCATGCGTCTTGTTCGAGCCACCACAAAACCCTCCAATTTCATCCAAAATATAGGGGGGCTAGGGGAATCCAAGGGGATGTTTTGAAAATAATATAATAGAAAAAATACCTTAAATGGATTTTGATGTGACAATTCTCAGAAACATGAAAAATGTTCCACCCTGGAAATTCAAACTCAAGCATGACATAAAAATAAGAATGGTTATAGTTTCCCCACCCAAGAAATACACTCCCAAATCTCATCCACATCAGTATAATACATCCAAAGGACATGGAATAGTGGAATATACATTCATTAATGAACCATATCATGGAAGTCCACTATTCACACCCGCCTTTCAAACGCTGATGAATCATGCTCTCTCTCCATCTCTTCCAAATCCATTACTTGAGATGGATCTAGATTGTTAGATTTCAACCAAGATACATGGAATAAGTCATGAATAGATGTTATCTTGGAGGTAATATCTAACCTATATTCCACCTTTCCAATGTGTTTGGTGATCTCAAAAAGGACAAACATGCCTTAGTGTTATTTTTCCCTAATTTCCCAAACGATGGGGACCCAGATGCGGGGCCACTTTCCTCAATACCAGATTAACCATAGAAAAATCTAGATATCAATTACATAGATTATAAAAAGATATGTGGTGACTCTGAGATGTAAATAACTTCTTCCTGATCAACTAGACCTTCTCAGATGTCTCTTGCTCAAGGATTGGCCCCAACAGCGAGGTCTCACCTAGTTCATCCCAACAACGGAGGGCCAACAAGACCGACCATATAGTGACTAAAAATTATCCAATAGAATTCTGTATTGGTAACTTTTATTATAATAAAACGTTTCCAATCCTATATTATTATCCCATGAAAAACCAATGTCCATGAAAAAATCACAGAGTATGTTTTCCCGAATCAAATTTTCCCGCTCTGTCTGACCATCTGTCTAAGGATGGTATGACGTGCTCATCTTAATTTTTTAAACTAACACCTTCTAAAGTCATTTCCAATATCAATCAGTGAATAATGGGTCAATTTTGGACCAAAATACTGATGGAACACCATGAAACCTGACTACATCCAAAATATATAATTGGACCAACTCATCCATATTTGTGTTATCTCTGACCGCAATTAAGTGGGATGATTTTTTCATATAATAAATCACCACCGAAATATAATTATCAGCATAAGGTTTATGAGGTATTTCAAAAATAATGTCTATGGTGACCTCGGAACACATCTAGGTATTAGCGGGTAACAATTGAAGAAATCCAGAGGGTCTCTGAAGATCTTCATTCACCTATAGACATGTATAAATCCTTGAAATGAAATCAACTATATCTAGACTGTTACCCTTCCACAAAAACTATCGACAATCATCTTAGTGCATTTTTTTGGTTCTGAGATTAACGGAACAGTCAGATTAGTGGCTATCCTCCATCACCATCTTCCTCCCAGACAGCGGTACCACTGACCAAAACTAGAAAAACTAGATTGCCTTTGGATTTGAATACCAATTAGATGTCGTATCCCCCCAATAAATAAATTACATTAACTACTGACGTATATCATCCAATGGATAATCCCAAATAATCATCTAAAAAATACAATGGGTCAAATGAGCACTCTCCAAAAACACACCTCCATTATACTCTGTGGATTCCATGTGCGTCTGGGAAATGTGTCCCATCAGAGTCTACTCATAACTGCACTTACTCAATGCCTTCACTTGTACTTTTCTCTTGAAGTAAAAAATCCACCACATTACCCTTTCCTAGGATATAGATGATGTCAATGTTTAACACCTACATGTACTCGACCCAACAGTGCTCCCTCGGGTTAAGATCATATTTTGAATTTTTTTTGGATAGGCTATTATTATCAATGTAAACCACGAACTTTTCCACAATGCTTTTGTGACACCATGTCTTAAAATATTTCATCACCACTACTAACTCCAAGTCATTGGCCTGTTAGTTTATTTTATGTGGTCGAGGTTAGTGAGATATAAACACCACCACATTATTAGCCTATATATGAACACACCCAAGACCCATACACACGACATTGATATACACCACATAGACCTTTTTAAATTTAGGTATGATCATAACATGGGAAGAATTAAACCACTACTTCAATATCTCAAAGTATGCCCGAAATTTTGGGTCCCATTTAAACGTCACCAATTTTCTAATGATTGTGGTCATGGGCGAAGAAAGACGGGATAAATCCAAAACAAACAATCTTTAGTATCCAACCAGGCTGTGGAATCTTTTAATATTGAACCCATTCATTGGATTCTCTCATGATATAACTCCAATGATCTTTTGGGGTCCACCAAAACCCTATGCTCCGAGATATCTTGGCCCAAAAATACCACATCCCTAAACTGAAAGGCGCACATGGACAACATTTCATAATGGCGATGATCCCACATAGTGACTAACCTAATCAAAAATTTATTCTCATGGTTTTACTTAGATTCAAAGTAAACCAATATGTCGTCCATTAATCCCATGAAGAAGAAGTAAATATATTGGTTTAAAACCATATTCATGAGTTCCATAAAGACTGTTACATTATTGATCAATCTGAAGGGCATGACCAAGTACTTAAAGTGGTCATACTTGATTTAGAAAGATGTCTTATATATACCCACCTCTCTCACCATGATGTAGTTGTAACCCATGGACATGTTTGTCATGGAAACCCATATTTTCCCCGTAAACTAATAAAAAAATCATATATTTGGGGTAGGGATATTTTTTGATAGTTACCTTATCCAGCTTATGGTTGTCAATGCACAACCAGAGGGATATGCCGACCATCATCACAAAAAGAACATGATAGACCCAATAAATGATGCTCTGGATAACGATTCATTTGGATTCCAAATCATGTAGTTGTATATTTAACTATAAAAACGTATTTGGGTATATATTATATGATGGAAATGATATTGACTATTTTCTCTGTGCCAGATCGATTGAGAACATCACTTCCTACTGTAGGGTTAATCCTGAAAAGTAATCAGGAAATAACTTATGTAACTCATCCAATACATGAGGTAAGACACCCTGAAGAGCATGAATGTCATCAACAAGAGTGAGCGATGATAACTAGACGAAACATTTTCCCATCTTTGGGAGTGGAGGTCATGCACTACCCGATCGAGGATCCAATTCCCCATGAAAAATCTATAGACTCGCATTAGGTGCCATGAAACCCACTCGTTGCCTATAACAATGGATATTTTCTTCTAAATATATTGAAAAATCAATTCCATGTATCACATCAGAATGATCGATATCCAAGACCAGGAGGTCCCACTCCATTTCAACATCTGACATGGTAAGACCACACGATGGGCATCTAAGACCTTGCTCCTTCTTATTACCCAATGGAGTCACCAACTCCATCGAAAAGGTCAAAAAATATGTTGTAAAATTTAGCAGGTTCACAACATAAGAATATATAAAATAAATAGTATCTCCAGTGTAAAAAAGAATAGTATCTAAATAATTTGAAATCCAAGTGGTACCTATAACTATAAAAGGCCCAACATCAGATGCTACTAATACCTGATCCACATCAGCGAGATGTATAATCTCTACCTAAGAACATATGCTCTCCTATAGATATATCCAAAACAGGCTCTACCAAGAAGATGATTTGTCCCAATCGCTATGGACACCAAACTGAGATCCCACTATCTTCGATTCCTCTTACTCAACAGGAACTCCCCTCGAATCCACAGATCATTCCCCACTCTGGAGGGGATTATCCACCTTGAAAAATTATTTCAAGTGTGCCATTACTCCACACTGATAAGAAGTATTTGTAGGATATGTACCTGAATGTCAGGTGTGACTTGATCCTCTCACTTCTGTTTCTTCTTAGACAAGCTACCACTACCCATAGTAGACACCACTCCAAAAACCCAAACATTCCATTCAGATCCAACTCGACCACAGAAGAATTTATACAAAATAAACATCATCAAATGTATATCAAAACCCATAGAGTGGGATTTCAAAACCCAATTTGGTTACAATCAGTGTAGGAGAATATATATCAATAGAACAAATAAAAATAATATATATAATCAGATCAAAATTAGAACACACCATGAATAGATCTATCAATAAGATGGAAAATCCATCATGATCCTAATGGAGGAAGCCTCTAGAGAGTTGGGGAAGGATTAGTTTGAGACTAATTGGTATTTAGAGGTGATTAAGTACAAAACAATCCTTATAAAATGCGTTAAAATATATCTTTTAATGTCCCTAATTGAGGAAAATAGTTAGTGTGTATGTTTATAATAACCATAAACCAGGAATTCATGACCTTTAACCCTTGAAATTTATAGGTGAATATCTTTAGGGGTAGATCTAAATATTTAATAAACCATGATCTTGTATATTGATACCCATGAAAAACCACTAAGTCACCACCTTAGTTTACATATAATGTTGTACAGTTTGACTATGAATGAAAAATTCCACTAGAGACTTATTATTCTATACCACAAAATAAAAACATCTTTTCTTCTAAAAATGGACCCAAACTAAAAACCTATAATTTTTTCTCAAAAAAAATGTTTCCATACCCTGAATATGAGAAATAAATTGAATGGATATACAATTAAACCATTCCAATACAAGAAGCATACGTATGAACATGATGGAATCAAAATTAAAAAAACTATAAAATATTATATCCCAATAATGTTCTCAATATTCTTTATTGTTAAAAGGAATGGTATCTCTTAACTCAACAATGATTACTACCCCCAAATCTTGTCAATATCCGTTTTATACTTCCACATTTCAAATAATTGCAGAAATATTTTATGACAGACTAAAAATTCTTTAAGATCAATTATATGAAATAGTTGATCAATAATGATTCTTTAGATATCATTATTACTATATTTCTATTTATTCATTTTGAAGGGTTTGTTTAATATCTCATCACCTATGAAAAATGACCCACATCATGTATTTATACCACAATGAATGAAATTTATATTAGATAATAAATATTTTTTAAATTTAACAATTTTAATAATGGGGCCAAAATACCTCAATGACTATTTACCATGCATAGGAAATAAATGGTGCCACAATCTTCGTGAAAAACTGAGAAATACCTAGTCCCCAACCTAAAATTAATGTGGGTGGTTGTAATGGACTACATTGGATTTTTGATGATTTTGAGTAGTCATTATACTCATATGAATTTGCTATACTTCTTATGTCGTCACCTGAACAAGGATAATTCCAATCAAGGGACACTTACTTATCTCTATCTAACTTAAGGGAGATCGACATAGCCCCCATCCATGCATCAATGGTTATAATATTAACATGTTATTGACAAATTATATTAATGGAAAATTCACCAGGAGGATGATTCATTCTCCATAATCAAATAAAATTAAGCACACATCCATGAAGCATCTCCACAGGGATTTTAATCATTCTCTCGGTCTTCCCATCTATCTGAGGAAGACATTCCACACTTAATTTCAACTGATAACCCATAGCCTATTTTAAAAGCATCCAGAACATCAATATACAACTTGTTCCCTTTCTAATGAAACAACAAAGGGAACCCCCGTAACTCTACAAACTCGTGGAACAACATGATCTTGATATTCTTAAATTATAAAATGACCTCATTAGGAGGTAAAATATATTTTTTCCTTAGTTAATCAATGATCAACCACATCACATCCTTCTAACTGTGAGTCCATGGAAGTCAAATTATTTTTCCCTTGGAAATCTCATCATACATCCATAATGGGATGGGAAATTTTTGAAAAATAGCATATGGTATTTAGTTCATTATATTAATTATATGAAAATTATGGCATAGTGACACAATGTCTATTAGCGGCTGCCTCATCCAAGACCAAAAAAATGATTTCTCAAATCATGATACATCCTGGTAGAACCATGGTTAATTTACTAATTAAATAGATTGCCCCTTTCAATTTATTATTATCTCATTGGAATTGGGACAACCATCATTCCCTTAAAATTTTGGGTGCTAGTGGGAGACAAATAAAAACCACATGATACCCCTCTATTTAGGGTTTTCATAAATAACTAATGATGGACATATAAAAATTAATATATTAAAACCTATTAATGAAATGATTTATCAACATTCACTAATGTCAATAACACATTCTGACCTCCAATGTTCACTCCCAATATCATTCCAGTATAGAAATCATTAGAGACCACTCATCCATCGATTCCTTTACGGATTGAGTAGATACTTTCTGTCTAAACACATCATAAACAATATTACCTTTCATGGTTGTATATGATAAACCAAAATGATAATACTAAGTAATGAATCTTAGTGTCTCGTTTTCCGGTTCATATCCTTGTGATTGAATATATACATCGGGATTATATGATAAGAATATACCATGAAACACTCCCCAATGTGATAATGACACCATGTATTATGTGAATTCACTATAGAAACAAAATCAAGATCATGGGTAAGCTAGATAATATCTTGAGTGGATAACTATAATTATCTATATAAATTTTTTTCCCCATGAATCAATGAATACCCAAACCCTATTCTTAAAATTCCATATAATTCATCCATACCCAATCAAAAATTATAAATAATCTGGGCTGGATCTAAAGAACACCAATTCTTTAGTTCCTTAAAAATCTCAATCATTTTTCATTCCACTGAAATATAAATGATTTACAAGTTAAAAGATTCATTAGATATGAAATTATATATGAGTCCTTAATAAACTACCTTTAAAAACCATCCATGAACAACAATATTTTAATCACATATACATTCTTGGGATGATCACATGACTGTACCATCTAATACATTTCGGTACCAACTATGATGAACCAATCATATACTATATTCCTCAACAACATCCCATACTAGGTCCATAAATCACCTTTTGATTGATTTCCATATAATCGATGTGTTCAAATAATATAAGGATGAAACGAAAATAAACTCATTTATCCTCTTTTAAAGTATATTAAAAAAGTATTCCACACATACAAATACAAATGATTCTGGTAAAAAATTAATTATTCATTTTATCATTACCATTAGTATCATTAGATCATTAGTGAAACAAAATATAATAACTTGAATCTCAAAATTCCAATACTATCTCCTAAAAAATTATTTATTAATATCCTCTTATCAAACACTCAACCGATGATATACCATCAAAAAATAAATCAAAGAAAACTATTCATTCCAACTAATTTGATCAATGAGATCATCTATTAATGGTATATGACATATTTTCTTAATGGTCACAACATCGTTAATTAAATAATAAATCAAAAGTATAGGGATCCCATCAATAATAATTACAATGTTGAAATGAATAAATATAGATAAAAGAAAAGGTTAAATAAATTATATTGACTCATGGCTTTCGAGATTGATTTTATGATCCAATAACAAAACAAATTTCATTCGATAAGGTGGAATAGAAATGGGAATCAAAACTTGGTGTATGTCAATACTAAACTCAACAAATCTCTATAATAGAAAACAAAAAAATCTCCACAAATACCTCGGTGTATTTATTCATTTTTGTGGAAATTGGTAATCATAAATGATAGCTAATGATATTATGTATCATCTCTAATAAATTATATGATAGAAATCTAGTATTAGGAATAAAATTCCGTGTTTTATGGTATCTAGAATCCCATTGATACTAAATGATATGAGAGAATCATATTGGATGTATGATTTAAAATGAATCGGGATAATTTATGAAGTTTTTCTGAACATTTATCATCTTATTCATTCCAATATATGTTATAATGTTTCTAAATTTATTGCCATGAAATCTAACACAACATCAATGTCATATATAATCAACCGAAACATGTAACATTTAAAACCATGTTTGGAGCTCTTTTTTAGTTGCATTGAATGGAACAACAATAATGAAATAAGATCTCAATATAAGCCAAAAATATTAATTATCATTGATGATATAAATTTATGATGATCACCTATATCTAATAAACAATGTACCATATAGGATTATGTGAATGGTGAAACTATGACAATAGTCATAACAACCTCAGATTCCATTGGTGCATAATATTCTACATAATGATGCCAAATATTATCTTCTCCCTGATCCATATTATCTATTCGATAAGGTGGAATAAAAATGAGAATCAAAACTGGGTGTATGTCAATACTAAACACATACTCTCTCTATGACAGAAAACCAAAAAATATCCACAAATACCTCAGTGTATTCATTAATTTCTGTCGATATTGTTAATGTTAAATGATAGTTAATGATATTAACTATCATCTCTATGAACTGATATGAGATATCTCTAGTATTAGGAATAACCTTCCCAGTTTTATGGGATCTAGAATCCCACTGATACTAAATTATATGCACGACTCCTCTTGGATGTAGGATTTAAAATAAATCAAGATAATTTATAAAGTTTTCCTTAACGTTTATCATATTATTCATTCTGGTATATGTTGTAATGTTTTTAGATTGATTGCCATGAAATCTAAGACAACGTCAAAGTCAGATATAATGAACCGAAACGTGTAACATTTAAAACCATGTTTGGAAATTTTTATTAATGGCATGTGGTGATACAACAATAATGGAAGGAGATTTTAATATAAGGAAAACATATAAATTATCATTGATGATATAAATTAATTATGATCACCTATAACAAATAAACAATGTTCCATATAGGATGATGTGAGCAATGAACCCATGCCAATAGTCATTACATCCTCATATTCCATTGGTGCATAATATTCTACATAATGATGAAAAATATTATATTCTACCTGATTCATATTATCCACATGAACGTCCCCCTTTGAATGAGGATAAGACCAACAACCCACAGAAGCATCAAACCAAACATTAAAACCCTTGGTGAGAGTAGACCTGGACTTTCTACAATGGGACATCCCTCCACAAAAATGCATAAGATATCTATATTGACCACATAATCTACATGTTATGGGTGTTTCAATAAAATTAGGATCTTTATGATTCGGAAAAAAAGTTATAGAAAAAAAGTATTATATATTCATAAAAATCCATTGTATTTGTTTATGATCAAAACATTCTACCCGTACATTTCCTTTTCCTGTCAAAAGAAACACCCTCGAAAATAGTTGCATCATCCAAAAAAACACCTGAACACTTTTTCCCATATATCTATACATATACCATATATGAATTATCAACTACCTATGAAAATGTGGGAATATATAATAGAATCAATATTAACTGAATACCAACCCTCATACCTATCTCAAATCTCTGACCATCAAGGTAATCATTAGTATGAATCGAAGGATCTAGGTTCACAAATGTTGTGAAATTGGAGTAGTATGAAATAGTATTCTTTCCATAATGTCTGATCAGAATTTCCTAGGGATTTTACGATCATATCTTTTTTGGATGAAACCTATATTTGAAAATTTTCTATAATGATGTCCGAATATGATCATTAAAAACCTTTCATTCATTATATATTCCCAGCATTTCTATCTTAGTGTTTCGAGAATATACAGAGAAAATTAAACCTTACTATACTATATAGTTTTGAAATAATATAAGATTCTTTGGATGCACTCAATATACATTTCAGACACCTTGGATCCCTAATCATCAATGTAATGGGTGGATTCTACAGTGTGAATTTTGATCCATGATCTTCCATTCTTCATGGGTTTCGAATGCCCATTTGACATAGAACCTGAATTGTGTTGATTATAGGTTACACAAAAGTAGGGTCTATTAGAGAATATTCAAATAAAAATTTCTTATATATTCCTCTCTTAATTTTATAATAACTTTTATAGGAGTAATTTTTCAATAAACAAAAAAATCATATCCAATCATCTTATGAGTATATCCAATATCAAAATCAAAATAATAGAATCCCTAATACTAAATTTATATAAAAAAATTTAGTGAAATATTAAATTATAAGAATGAAATAAAAACAATAAAAATGAATAGATTTATTTAAGTAAAACTATATCAATATAATTAAAATTTCCTCAAACTATAGGTCTCATACATCACAAAAATATTAGACCGCCAATTGAAACTTGAGTTCAGTCACCAAAGTGAGCTGGTTAGGAACCCCTCCAAAACTCATACCAAAATTACTATGGTCCATGATATGGTATAACATTGACCCTAAACTAAAACATAAGATTATTATAAAACTTGATGATAATTAATAGTTATGATACCATTTTTTAATGAACCAAATCATTTCAACCTATCATGTCACCCTAGTTATCACACCATATTATAATGATTAACAAAAACATGTGAACAATTAAATTTAGTTAACAAAATATATATAGTTTCGAAAAATATTACAAATCCATGATACATAAATTTTCAATCCCAAATAGATAATCATAAATGATAAAAATAATCTATAAATAGATACTTCATGTGGTCATCTATCTCAACAAAATAGTACGCCAATTAATGTGATGACAACCAAGATAATATATCAACGTGCATTCCACTTTTCCCATTACCTCATTATTTTAAAACCTCAAATAAAATTGTAAAAAGGTAAAAACAATTATTTTATGAAAAATCATATTTTTACATCATTGAATAATACCTACCAATTCTATTACCACGGAAAGATTAAATCCATCATTAAAAACCCAATTTAAAAATTAGTTAAAACAAAATTATTTTATAAAGAATAATTTGGTTTTCATATAATCATGTCATATTCACATAAACTATAAATATTAAAAGTACATACACTAAAAGAGGAAATTATTAAAAACCATCCATTGATATACTATATGAAATAAAATTGAGAAACCATGCATGAAATGTTCCATTATGTATAAAATAATGGATAAATGATAATGAAAATGATTGGGATCTAGCATATGATAATACATAATCATAAAAATAATAAAAAAATAAGCCTATAATAACTTTAATATATCTCATATAGTTTGATACAAAATTATATTGATACCAATAAGAGAAACCCTAGTGGTGAACCAAAAATATAGGTGACATGTCAATTTCTCGATCCACCCATGGTTCCCAATGATTTATGTCTTCATATAACCAATTTAAAACCATATTCATAATTTATTAAAAAATTATATATTTAAAAATTACCTCTTAGATACATGAAAATAATTTTTTTGAGTCAAATACAAAACTGATATATTTCATATAAAACATATTCCGCACAAATATGTTATTAGTTTAAAACTAGTTATAAGATATAAAAAATCATAATAATATGAATTCATATAAATATAAATTAATTTATATGTCATATTCTATATATTGAAACAAGTACATAAAGAAAATTGGTAAAAACAAATTAAATATGATAACCATGATTTGGAATGATTAAATTATGTCCTCACAAGCCTAGGTCAATTTCAAATAACATATATTCCCTTTCAAACCCCATAAATCAAGAATACACATCCCAAAGAGGATCAAATGTGACCAAGAGATAATATATCAAGAGAAGATCATAGAAGGATGGAGAAAACAAGATCAATAAATGGTACATACCTTGAGGAGATTCTACAATAATGATAAAAAAATATAAAGAACTCAAAGGGATAAGACTCTAGAGAAATGGGTAAGGTTTTGTTAGATCCTAATGGGAATTATGAGGCAAATCATTAAAAAATGAAACAGGGTAAATAAATAAATTTTCAAAAAATTAAAGGTTAATTTTTGGCCACATAGTAAGATAAACTATATGCCAACCATGAATAGATATTTTCCATTGATAGTTAAGAGTGAATGGGAACCTTGGTAGAACCACATTATTTTGAAAAGCCAAGAAAAATCCATGAAACACCTTATGAAAAACACCCATAAAATAGAATTGTTTCTACATTGAGTATCACCTTTTTGAATACCATGATCTGATCATTTAAAACACAATTTGATCCTAGAGTGTCATAAAACATAGTTAATTCATGGTTAGTACTAATCATGTTCCAAAATAGTGTTCCTAACCTGTTTTCACTAGAAAAAATTATTTACAACACTTCACTCAAAAACCACTAGATGTGCCCCAATGATGTACCATTATCAAAGTGAAGAATTCATGAGACCTGGGGGGAATTACACGGATTAATCATAATACCCTAAAAATATGGATTTTTATATAAACCAATAGAGTTTCATCAAAAAGTATGTAATCGCCTTTACCAACACTTTCAATGTATTTTTCTTATTACATATCCTAAAAATTTGTTCGACCCATCCTAACATAATAAATATATTATCCCCCAAATTTTTATATTTTATATTGGATATATTTTCTCATTTTATTATTTTTTATTATCCTATTGAAAATGAAAACATTTCTTCTCCACATGTATTACATACCATATTCATATAATAATGTAATTAGTTTTTAATCAATACTTCACATATATGGTTATAAAGATGAATTTAATGAATATATATAATCTTTTAACAGAAATATTTTTCATGATCTAAAAAATATCATTTATCTTCATACCCATCCTCTGATTATAATGTTATAGTATCACTCATCCGTACGTGGAGACCAGCAACACCATGAAGCAATGTGATTCATTTTCATGTCCCTCCTTAAATTAGGATTATAAATAAGTATATAATGAATATATATTATATTTTTTATGAGTATTTTATTTATTTTTATGATGTAATAATTATAATTATGCATGAACCATAATAATTAAATTTAAACATACTTGAAAAATGATGTAGTTAACACAAAAAATGACGATGATAACGAACGGTTGTTAGTTAATAGGTTTTAAAATGTTATTAGTAGATCATATATGATATTATAAGTATGTATATAGTTCTTGAAATAAAATATAGTAGGAATAATCTATTATAAATATGGATAAAATAACTTATGATACATGTCGAACATGGTGTGATGGATTTGTTTTCCAATATCTTTTTATTTATTGATTCTTTATGTTTGAATATACTTTTGGAAAAATTTATTATCTGTATATTTTAAATACCATATACAATATTTTACTATATTTACTTTAGGTATTATATGTTCATATTCCAGTACATATCTTATTGAATCTAAAATCAATTTTTTAATAACATATATCATATACTAATTCAAAAACGGTTTTTTGATGTCATTATTCCAAATAATTTATTCCATGCCCTTATTTTCTATATATAATTCAATAATGTTTTAAATATTATCAAAAAAAAATTTAAAGAAACTTTTAACAATGATTTTATATCTTATAATCTTTTTTAATGAAAATATTTTTCATTATCCATAATTGGTTCCTTTCACAAAAAGTTTTATTAGAATAATCATTTTAACATACTCCACATGAATGAATTTTACCACAAAATTTGACAACGATTTTCATTAAAGCTTCTATAACATTTTCTAATGGTAATTATCAATGAATATATTTATCTCAATATTGTAAATTATTTGATTTTAAATTATATTAGGAGAAAAGGTTATAATAATCTTAAAGGAAGTAAATGAATTATGAAAAATATTTTATAACTCTCTTTTATCTTGAAAGTAAAAAATATGTTATAAAATTATTTGATTTGATTTGATTTTATAAAGTCATATATTTACTAAAACGCCTTCCTTTTTATGAATCTATGACCGACTATCATCCTTTAGTGATAAATGGATTATAACTTATTTTTAGATCATTGTTATTCTTCAGATCAATTTATCTCTCAATCTCAATTATTAAATGTAAATAATATTTATCCTTCATGTACATATTTTAAATTTCATTATTGATTTTCAAATTATCTCAATTATTTTGAGGATGATTCCACAATATTCTATTCCAATATTCGTTATCTATTAAATATACTTATTATGTTATTTCATTTACACTGTAAATGTCGATGTTTCATATTTTCTATGAAATAATAACAATTTTATATTTATATATAAGAATAATATGGATTATAAAATTGATGAGGAATGAATTGGATGTGTAGGTGATAATAAAGTCCAATTTATATATATCACTAGGTTTTGATTACTAATATCTTGAGACAAAATAGTAATAATATAACATTATGTTGGATTCTTATTTACAATTACCCATTTCTTAAAAATTATGTCTTAGATGAAAGGCCATATAATTAATATTCATGATATCATAGTTGAGAGTTCATTACCATGAATATAAATACCTATGTATTTCTTTTCTTATGTACTCAGTTTAAATTAACCATGTGATTTATATGTTGATATTATCCATGGATTCTTATAATCTATTGTTATGTATTTTGTGTAATAAATTTGGATTATTCTATATGTAATATTTTTATGGAATATTTATTCATGAGATATTTATCCGAATGTGAGCCTTAATGACCATATGAGCTCCCTTTTTATGTTTATTCTTCTCAATGGGATGTCAAGATAGATATTATAAATGATTTAAAGGTTCTAATAAATTTTCATATGAAATATTTTTATATTTTCAATGTAAAATCATAATCATGTATGCATCATGTTTTCTATGATGGTGAAATTAGTAAACCATATATAGTGATATCCAATATATCCTGTACGTATGTAATAAAGTAACATTTTTTGCTTATTTTCCATAGTATATCATTTAATATGTATACATATTAAAATGAAACCCATTTCAAACCATTCCCCTAAAAGACACATTACATATTTAAAATATAATTTATTTATTTTATTTTCCAAACCATAATCATTTATTAAATTCCTCATAAAAACTATTTAAATTTTAAAATTATAAATTTTATTCTAAATATTATTTTCTCATATAAAGTATAATTAATTGACTCAAATAACCCATGAAAACCAGAAAATAATATACTGAGATTTATTTAATAAGGTAGTAAACAATTGATACATTAACCACAAAAATGATGTGTTTTGGGGATAATTAAAATGAAAGGATTCCATATTAGTTTTTGTAGTCATATTATATTAGACAAATATTTCTATCATAATAAAAATAATATATGATAAATAATATATACCTAAAATTAAATCTATTTAATGTTACAAAAAGAATACTCATAGTGAAATGATTTCCCTTGTCATATGAAATTTTATTTATTTATTTGGAAGGAAATGAATTCCATACTAGATGGAAACTATTGTTGAGATACTAAAAATTCATGGAAATTTTTATTCTAAACAACTTATAACAAATAAAATAATCTACATAAACTATAAAAGATATACTCAATGCTGTGACAATGTGAATAATATGAGATAAAGGGTTTTGATTTCTTATAAAAGACACTTAATACACATTTATAAATAATAATAAATAACTTATCCTAAATTTTATATCTATATTATACTATATGATTACAATTCCATGAATAACTCTCCAGGAGGATTACATCCATCAAAATGATAATCAATTATTTTCATTTATCTTTCTCAAGTATCCTATTATGTAATTGATAATATTTAATTTACATTATATTATATTTAGTCAAAAATCTTGTATCATATGTTCCCAAATTTATTTAAGGTATATTAATTTAGAAAATTAGTTCATAAATATTACATAACAATCCCATTAACATAAAATTTTACACATCCACTCATTATTCACTATTTTTGTAATATAAAACATTTAAAATAAAAAATATTTTTATTACATGAAAAATCTTCATGAAATTAAAATTTACTTAATTGTTCTTTATAGTCCTCAAATAGTTTTGAAAAAACAATTAAAAACATGGGATGAAAAAAACCTCATTAAGGGATATAACAGAATGAAATATGTTAGAATATAAAAAATCATGAAAACCAGAAATATTATACATTTATCAATAAATTATTTGAGTGTATAAAATAAATTATATCCAATTTTAAAATGAAATTTTTCAACAAGTAAATTTTTTTGAAATTTTTAGAATGGAAGTATAAACCTGTATGGCCATATTAAAGAATTATATTTTTCGACTATGTATACAATAACTACAACCTTGTAAAATCCTTGGGATAAACCTCTTGGGAATATTCCAACCACTATTACATTGAATATAGTGAAGATTACTCATTTAACTAGAGCACTATATGAGGATCACCTATAATAAGAATCGTATCGATATTATCAATCATATATGTTATATTGATCTAAAACATCATATATATTGTGTCCGAAACAACCATCATCATATATAATGATAAGGTATCACACCTAAGATAAAATAGTTTATTCATTCTTCTTTTATCATAAACCCCTTGAAAAATCATTTGAATCCACATTAGGGAATAGTTTTAGATATCGAAATACCCATTACTTTTAATAATATAATTTTTTTAAAAAAATTAACTAGGAGTAAATGGGATTACAATTAAAGAAAAAATGGAATAAAAAATTAATCAAAAAATAAAATTTGAGTTATAGTTGTTTAAACATATGTTTCCTGAATATATTTTAAAATAGAAAATCAATTTTCTTATTTTAATGAAAGTGAAAATGATTCATATAATATATCTAAAAAATTTATATTTGAAAAATTGTACTGAAATTCAAATGATACCTTAATATTTTAATATAAATAATTTGTATATATATAAATAAATACATAAAATAATTTTATTAATATATATATGGGTGATAAATATTTATAAAATAGAACCTTATAACATGTAAAATATTGTTTTACATTAAACTACCCCATAACTTAAGTCAAACTGTCATGTAAACTCATTATTGTTATAAATAATAAACTTATTAAAATTATTTTATTTATAATGAAATTTTTATTTATTATTAAATTATCATAATACAGTTTTTTTCATTTATTATGATGATGTAATTAGTTTTTGTAATCAGTTATTTTTTTATAGGTTGGGTTCGAAGCTTCAATTTATAATTTTAATGAAAATACCATTTTAATGTGGGTAATGGTAGACCCATTACATAGCCCAAAGGCCCATGGAAAAGTGTCCAGAATAGAAGGCTTGAAAGCCCATTTTATGGCCCATAGGACCCCTAATGGAAGAGTACAACTACAGTACCCATGCTGCTACAGTTCCAGCCACAGTTCCGCCACAACTACTGTACTACTGCAGTGCCTCCACCACTACAGTGTTTCCAATACAATAGTTCTAACACTACTACAGTGACCTAGATTAGATATTGGGTCTTTTGGATGCCATGAAGGAGCATGTACCACTTGGGTAATTTCTCAATGGTGGTTTTGTAATCAGTTATGTTTATGTCCTACGTTTTGGATATTTTCTATTCATAAATCCAAAATAGAATGATATTGGAGTTCATGATCAATGATCATAATAACTCATCATCGATATAATTTAATGATTCACTTAAAAATTATTTTTATTCATTATAAAAAAATCTATAACCATATTTTAATGTTTAATAAGAGAAATGAATAGTAACACTTTGTGGATGTCGTAATCCAGATATATGCATGATTAACATTAACATTTACAATGGACGAAAATGTCATAAATAGGATGATATTTTATCTTCATAAAATTTAATAATGAAATTATTATCATATATATATTCACTAATTCCTTTATTATAAATATTATGAGTGGTGTTGATGGAAAATGAAAATCATTACTTCGTATAGGTAATAATCCATATATATGTCAGAGTGATTTTTTTACTTAACATTGGATGGAAAAATGATGAATAAGGGATGGTGCATAAATATAATAAAATTAATATATATTTAATCTTATGTGGTTACAATTTAATCCTGTTTAAATTATATTTGAAATAGTTTGGTGGAGAAATATACCATAAATAAGTCAGTTAGATTCTATACAATATCATTTTATTAACTCTTTGGATCACACAATGATTATTCAATTTTTGTCCTTCTAGTGAGTCTAGGACCTCAAAAACATGTGTCATGAGGCTAGGGAGAGAAGTCTCTAGAGATTTTCTAAACTGGAGTACTCATAATATTTAATGAATATAGGAGAATATGTTCCCTTTTATATTTAATGGAATGGTTACTCATGTAATTACATAAATTATTAAACTGGAATAATGTTTTCAATGGATATTGGAATAAATTTATATTTTTTAATATAAGATGATTAAATTTCTAAATATATTCATGGAATAATATTAGGATATTTTTTGGATTATTTCACCATTACCTTTTTGTATTAGACCCTTGTCAACCATATTGTCGACTATGGAAATGTCATACTATTTTACATTATATAAGTCATGATATAAAATATAAATGGATTTTTTTCCATATATAGATCGTATATTTTATTACAAAATATATAACATTCACATATTATTTAATAATATATTTATGAATGTTAAATCCTTAAATAAAATAAAATTTTTCATAAAATATAACTAATTTCATTTTAGAAATATTCTTTAAATTCTCAATTAAAGATATACTAATAGTAATATAATTATAATATAAATCAATTAATGATAAATAATTTGATATATTGATTTATAAAACTCTTATGATACTATAACTGAACTAAAAATATTATTTTCAATGTTTTTAAATTCATTTACATTATTTTTCTTCTTCATGTACTAGTACCATGTCAATGTTTAATAAGAATTTGAGGTAAACATTTCATCACCAAAAATTGAAAATAAATTATCACGATTAAAAAATAATTAATTTTTCAAATATCCTTTTTTCACCATAAATAAACTCCTTCTATCCCTATGAAAAAAATTAAAGATATTAATATAATGATATAACATTTTTTATATATTTTAAATTATATTATTGTACTTATTTAGAGAAAGTGGAAATAAATTGGAAAATTTTATACCCATTTAATAACATTGTAGAAAGATAGTAATAAAATAAAATTAATAAAAATTTTATAATGATTGTTTTGGCCATATGACATTTTATTTTTACCTAATTTCATGATTTACCCTTAACGAGGTGACAAATATTTTCTAGGGTTATTACTAAAATTTTAAAAACATAAAATATACCTATTTTACATATTTGGATTTCCTAATACAAAATATTGAATCCATATTTCATTGAAAATTTTCAATAATTGGTAGACATTTATATTATTTAAATTGAAAAAAAAATAAAGAAAATGTTATAATAAAAATGTGTTTTCACACACAAAAGGACCTTATATCAAAAAAAATATAATAATGATTCTTATTTCATGTTTTTCAAATAAGAGAATAAATATATTATTTTATGGTAAAATGAATCCTTTTAATTTATTCATATAATGAAATTAAAATACATCATTAAGAAATTGGTTGTCTACTATTCACTGAAAACCCATCTTTGCATAAAAATATTAAAACAAAACATTAACATAATTTAGATATGATGAATTCTAAAAAGATGATACAATTTTAATATTAATATTCAATAATTTAACATTATTATATTTATTTATCATTATAATATAATAAAATGTGTTTAATAAGTATAAAATTATATCCCTTATTATTGTAAAATTAAATATGATTTTTTAATGAATATAAATACAAAAAATTAAATAAATTAATATTACTAAGGAATGAAATTGATTTACGATTTACATAAACTGGGTTGTAGAATAATTACTCCAATAATTAAATTTCATTGTTGTAATTTTATTCTTAACACAGACATGGAGTTCTTTTTCCTTTATATAATTTTCTAAATAAAATTTTTTCAACCATATAGTATACCAAAGAATTGATAACCTAATGAAATAAATTATTTAAAAAACCACTATATTATCAATATTCGTTACTATTTTATCCACATAATAAATATTTCGTCCATCTACATTACATTAGGACACAAAACATGAGATACATATGACAAATATTTTTTTATATGAAAATGTGAAATATGTTAGATAACTAATATAAACTCAGAGGTAAGGAAAATTAGTATTAAAATGATAAAACATTCACCAATAATTCCTATGTTATAATTAATTTCAGTGTTATTCAATTTTTTATTTAAAACAAATTAAAATTTTACATGGAGATACTATAAAAACACATGATCACCTATCTCAAATTAAATATTTTCCCACCAATTATCCACATACATTATAAATACTCCATGCATGGCACGAACTAGATCCAGACACCCTGAAAACTAGTACTTAAACCAGCCCATGGATATCCTCGAAGGGTGTTCCAAATCTCCAAGTGATATAATAATTCCCATGTATCTTTTCGAATTGTTTGGGAATGATTTATTGAAGATTATAAGAATTAAACAACCAAAAAAAATAAATAAACTGAATCTGAAAATCTATTCCAAACAAGCCTTTAATAAAAATTTCAAATTGAGGTACGTTGTATTAAACCACAACCATAAGGATAACAAAAAAGGAGTAACAATCCCTAAAAAATGAAACCAAAACATTTTATGAATACATGACCCCTAATCCTTCTCCTCAACACTGCACAATGAATGGAGATAACAACCTGAAACTCCATCTCCATAGAAATTTACCATACATATTTCAATCATAACCAAGTATATATACACTAAATAGTTATGTTGTGTGTCAAACTAATCCAAATAGGATACAACCCGAATGTATTCCTTGTAATAAACATTTTAAGACAATGAAAGCTTGAATGTTCTATAAACAAGAACTACTAGAAAAAATTTTAAAAGGAAGAAACATTAAATTAAAAACAATTAAGGAAGAAACATTAAGAAGTGAACACTTATAAAGAATATATAAATGATACAAAATATTCTATACATCCACACTATATTCCAATGCTATGTACAATATATTTGATAATCACTAATCATTGGAGCACTTTAAGAAACTAGATAGTTGTTCGGCCCAAGGTACATCGTATCTTAGAGGAAAAACATCCATAAAAATCATCCTACTCTTGTATGATCCAATAGGAGGGGAAACCAAATATACTTGTTGTCACAAACATTATCAATGTTTAGTATGTTTTTTCATCGTCAAACCATCTAAGTGAAATAAGGATGATACCACTCCGGATCACTAGCATACTAGTCCTAGTCCACCCACCAATATAACTGGGTTTCCCTCATTGTTCTCAAACATGTTCCACATTATAAATAATAACATGTACATATAAAAACACTCTTTATGAATCATAAACAAACCAAATAGTACCTAATATTCCTTTTCACCCTTGTGTAACGCAATAAACCATTCAAAACTTTTTTAAAACAATCCTATGTAGTAAAACAACGTTTTAGAGACCAAAACCCCCTCAAAAACTCTTTCAATGACAAATTCAAATCTATACCATACCCAACCAATTTATAAATCCCAGAGTAAATTTAATTAAACCACTTCCTGGAACATAAAACTAGAAAAATTATACATCATAGAAAATACATGAAAACACCCTAATTTAATGCCAAAATGCAACTTTAAAATTAAACACTCAACCAAAGATACCAAAGAAGATTTTATTAGTACACACAAAGGATGTAACTCATTATAAAAAGGTTTAAAAATTAAGATAAATCCATCCAATAAATTTTATCCCTTGAAACACCATCCTTATATGTCAAAAAACCCAAATCGTTGTGTTAAACATCAACCACACCACCATCTCACAAAAATCCAGTGAAAAGAAATCTAAATCCAAAATATCGTATCAATAAACCCAAAATAAAACCACATATACAATTACCTAAATTATGGAAATTTTGAGCTTCATGAAATGTGGATGAAACGCTAAAAAAATGAATGAAATCAAAGAGAGACTCTCTTACTTGAATGAATCATGATGTTGTACCACCAAAAACCCCTTAAAAATTGGGTTACATGAGAGCTTGAGGGAGATTGGAAGGATTATATGGATTCTAGGTACAAAAGGTGGAAAAATGGGTGACTTATATTTAATCTCAAAAAGGAAAATATGGAATTACAAAACATTTTTTAATGACCAGGACACCTATGAATGGTTTGGAGGCACAGTTTATTAAATCATGAGGCCAAACCATGCATCCTCTTCTAGAAACCCAAAAACCCACCATATTCATCCAACATCAATTTGGAATAGGATAAACCAAGGGGGATCTTTTGAAAATAATTTAAGAGAAAAAATTACCTTAAATGGATATTGATGTGATAATTCTCCCAACAATAAAAAATGATATGCCCTAGAAAGTCAACATGATGCATGATTAAAAAACCAGAGTGGGTATACTTGCTCCACCAATGAAATCCACTTCGAAGTCTCATTAACATAATTATCATAATTCTAAAGGCAATGGACCAGTGGAATAGACTTTAATTGAATAACCTTTTCATGGGAATCCACTATCTGCACCTGTCTTTCAACCACTGATGAATCAAGCTCTATCCCCAACTCTTCCAAATTCAGCACATGAGATGCATCTGGATTGTGTGTATTAGTCCAATATACATGGAATAAGTCATGAAAATATGTTATATGGGAGTTAAATTCAAACCTATATTCCACCTTTCCAATTTTATTGGTGATCTAAAAAAGGATCGACAAACCTCAGTGTTGGCTTTCCCTTCATTCACAAACGCTGGGGACCTAGATGCGGGGCCACTTTCCGGAATACTTGATCAAGCATAGAGAAATATAGATATCAATTATATTGATTAGCATATGACTTGTGGTGACTCTAATATTTCATTAACTACTGCCTAATCATCTTGACCATCTCAGATGTGTCTTACTCAAGGCTTGGCCCCAATAGTGAGGTCTCACCTACTTCATCCCAACACAAGGGGGGCCGACAAGACCAACCACAGTGTGACTCAAAATGAGCCATTTGAATTTTTTTTTTGGTTAATATTTTTATAATAAATCCTGAACAATCCCAAATTGTTATCCCATGAACAACTATCATCCATGAAAAATGCACAGAGCATTTCTTCCAAATTCTAATTTCCCTGCTCTGTCTGACCATCTTTCTATGGATGGAATGACATTCTCATCTTAATTTTTGACCTTAAATCCACTGAAGGCCTTCCCAATGATGAGAGGTGAATAATGGGTCTCTATCTGACACAAATACTGATGTAACACCATGAATCTTAACCACAACCTGAATATATAGTTCTCCCAACTCATCCATGTTAGTTGTATATTTGACCAAAATGAAGTGGGATGTTTTTTAGATACAATAAATCACCAAAAAAATATAATTTTCTTCTTATGGTGCATGAGGTATGCCAAAAATAATGTATACAGTGACCTCGGACAACATCTAGGTGTTAATGGGCAACAATTGAAGATAACCATAGGGCCTTTGAAGATCTGCTTTCAACAGTTGACATGTATAACACCTCAACATGAAATCAGCTATATCTCAACTTATAACCTACCACCAAAACAGTAAACAAACATCATAGTGCTTTTGTGTGGCTCTAGTATTAACAGACAACTTAGGTGGGTGGATATCCTACATCACCAACTTCCTCATAGATGGTGGTGTCACTGATAGGCCTGTGAAAAACGAGATGCCCTTTAGATTTGACGATCAATTAGATGTCATCTCCCTACAATAAATATATTACATTGACTACTAACATATTTCATCACATGGATACTCTTAATGAATAAAATCTAAAATACAATGGGTCAAATGAACGCTCTCAAAAAACACACCTCCACTGTACTACTAGGTTTCCATATGCATCTGATAAATGTGTCCCATCAGAGTCCATTCATAACTAGACTTACTCATTGCCTTCACTGGTACTTTTATATTGAATTCATAAGGCACGAAAATACCCATTCCTGGGATGTTGATGATGTTAGAGTTGAACCCCTGTCAGTACTCATTCCAATAGCACTAACTCAGGTTAATATCATAATTTGAATAAATTTAGGATCAGGTATTATGATCAAAGTAGACCATGAGCTTATCCCCAAAGAGGTTGTGATCCTGTGTCTTCAAATCATGCATCCCTCCTACTATATCCAAGTCATGAGTCTAGTAGTTCATTTAATGTGGTCGAATTTTGTGAGAACCATACACCACCATGTTATCACCTTGTATAAGATCACAATTTAGACCTATAACTGCAGTGTAGAAATACAACACATAGACCTTTCCAAAATTTGGTAAGATCATCACATGGGAATTATTCAACCACTACTTCAACACCTCAAAGGATTCCTGACATTTTGGGCCCCATTTAAGCATCTCCCATTTTTGGATGAGCATGGTCATGGGTGAAGAAATTAGATTGAAATCACAAAAAAAACTATATTAAGTAACCTACCAGGGTTGGGGAACATTTAATCGTAAACAAATTCCTTGGATTCTCCCTTTATATAACTCCAATGATCATCTTGGGGTCCACTAAAACCCCATGATTTGAGATATAATTTCCCAAAAACAACACATCCCTTATCTAGAGGGTGCAATAGGACAACTTTTCATTAAGGCGATGATCCCACAGAGTGCCCAACCTAATCAAAAAGTGATTATCATGATCTTACTTATATTTACAGTAAACCAGGATGTCGTCCGTTGATCCCATGAAGATGGAGTCGAGATATTGTTGTAACACCATATTAAAGAGTTCAATAAAGAATATGTGAGGATTGATCAATCCGAGGGGCATGACCAAGTAATCGAAGAGGTCATACTCGATTTAGAAATCATTATACAGGATATATGCTTCTCTCACCCGGACTCAATTGTAAGCAATACACAATTCTATCTTGGAAAACAACTATTTCACCCTTAAACTAATAAAAAAAGTAATATATTTGGGGAAACTGATATTTTTTTAGAGTTACCTTATTCCGCTTCTAGTAGTCAACACTCAACCTGAAGGATTCATCAGCCTTCATCATAAAAAGAACATGAGCGGCCCAATGACAGATGCTCAGGAGAATGAATCCTATGGATTCCAAATAATCTATTAATATCTTTAATTATAACAACTCGGTTGGGTCTATATGATACGAGGGAAGAGATATCAATTCTGTTATAAGTTCCAAATCGATTGAGAAAATAACTTCATACTCCAGGGTAAATCTTAAAATTTAATCATGAAATTCCTTCTGTAACTCAACCAATACATGAGTTAAGAAACCCTAAAGAGAATGACCATAGTCATCTAGAGTGAGCTATGAAAACTGGATGAAATGATTCCCCACCTCTAGGAGTAAAGGTCCCACACTACCAGGCTATGGATCCCATTCCCCAAGGAAAACCAATGGACTCACATCAGTTTCCTTAATACCCACTCACCGCCTATAACAATTGATATGCTCTGGGAAATACACTAACAAATCAATGCCACATTTTACATCAGAATGATAGATATCCAAGACCCGGATATCCCACTCCATCTCAACCCATGTCATGGTAAGTGCACTCTATGAGCACCTAAGACCCTTATCCTTCTCTATACCCAACATTGTCAACAACTCCATCAAAATGGAAAACAAATCTGTTGAAAAATTCAGAATTTTCAAAACATAGGAACTAATAAAATAAACAATATCACCAGTGTAAAAAAGTAATATTAGCTAAATAATATGCATTCAAAGTGGTACCTAGAAATATCAAAGGCCCTACATATAATCCAGATGTTACCTGATCCAAAGCTTTGAGATGTCTCATCTATACCTTAAAAATCCTCTCTCAAATAGATATACCCTAAACCGGCATTTCCAAGAAGAAGATCCAGCCATGTCTCAATGGACACCAAACTGAGATCCCCCTGTATTCGATTCCTCTGCCTAAACAGGAACTCCCCTAGAATCCACATATCTTTCCCAACAAGAGATGGGATTAGGCACCATGATAAATTGAATCATGTGTGAAATTACTCGAAAATGATAATAAGTATTTGGAGGATATGTACATGAATGTTGAGTGTTCCTTGATCCTCTTACGTCATTTTCTTCATAGATGAGCTATAAATTCCCACAGTAGACATCACTCATGAAAACCCAAACAATACATTCCAATCAATCTCGACCACACAAGGACAATCGACCACATCAGCATAAGTTACAACCTTGAACAAGAAAAACTGAGTGAAAATTTATGGTCACTTCCCCTTATCAATATTCCGAGCATATAGTGAGTAATTAGAAACAATCTTACGTGTGCACTAAACATTCTCAGAAAAATGTTTAGAATATTCTATCATTGACCGATCTCCTTGGGAATGATCGATGAAGTCCCAGGATCTTTCATAGTCTACGACCTCATGGCAATACAACTCATTGAATATGATCTTAAAATCCTTCCAACTCATCTACGAATTCTTCCATGATTGATGGACCAATTCCCCCCACCTATGACTAGGATCATATTGATGAAATGATGAAAATTTAACCATAATATCCTCATGTGTTTCCAAGAACTCAATCATATGATCTATCTACTCGATCTATTCCTCTATATCATGAGGTTATAAGATACCTCGTAATTAGGAGGGTTTATTCTAGATGAACTCATAGGAATAATCCCTCTTTATACTAGACTCATATTCTTTGGATGGCTTTAGAGAATGACCCTATCCCTTCCACTGATCCTAGACATCCTAGACCACATCTTATACCAACCTTTGATAGAGTGGTGAGGGAGAACTATCTCCAAGTACCTCCCATGGGTGCATGGGATCTTTTCAGGGAGCCATGTTGCTATAAAAGGCAACAGTCCCATGGGAAAACATTAGTAATTTTTTTTTAAAATTTAAGTAACAATATTAAATATAAATTACAAAAACAAGTCACTATAATGAAAAAACTACTTCACTCCCACCCAATGTACTTGTGAAGTCTGCAGCCAGCATGTCCCACAAGGAAGAGAAGTCAAATAAACAATCCTGAAATCTCTTGGAGACTCAACGTCAGTCACGATTTGTGTAGGCCCGAAAATCTACTCGGACCTCGATCTTTGATCCCCAAAAGTCCTAGCTCGTGTCTAACCGTACTCATCCCAAGCATAAAAATAACCTGAAGATCTTAACCTCGGTATGATACCATTGTGTCACGAACCAGATCTAGTCCCCATGAAAATTGGCACATGAATCAGTACATGGAAATATTTTAATAGAATTCCATAACCCCACGGGCTGTAATAAGTGGCCGAGTTTAGTGGATAATGGTTTGGGATTGATTTACAAGAGGTTAGAAGAATTAAACAACCAAAAATAATAAATTATTTAAAAATGAATATTAACTACAAATAAAGCATTAATAAATATTCAAAACTGAAGTATATAGGTTTAAACCATGACCACATGGGAAATAATAAATTAGAAAGTTTCACACATGAAGCCACCCCACAGATAGTGGACATGACTTCTGAGGCTTCTCTACAACACTACACCATGAAACGAGCTAACAACTCAATCCTCCGTCTATAAAGACCTTTCCATAACCTGTGTCGAATATATTGATGTCTAATTACCCCCAATAGTGTATGTAGGGTGTCAGCCTAATTCAAATTTGATCCTACCCAAAAATATTCTTTGTTATATAGATTTTAATACATTGAAATATTACATGATTTATAAACAAGAACCCATAGTAATAATTTTAAAATAATGCTACTTAAAATGAAAACATTTTTTAACGAAAAAATATTATGAAATGAACAATTATAATGAGATCATCCAGGATAACAATTTTCCAGACAATAACACCATTTTCCAATAGTATAAAAATATATTCGATGAATACTAGTCACAAGAATGCCCTATGGAACAAGCTAGTTGTGGGTCCCTAGGTACATCGTATCTCCATCGAATGGAATCCATAAACAAAATCCCTCTCGTGAATGAGCCAGTAGGTGGTGAAACCACAAAGTAAAATTGGTCCCAAACATAATCAATGATTTTTTTAGTTTTTTATTCATCAAACTATCTCAGTGAAACAAGACAATTCCACTCTGATTCACTAGCATACTTGTCCTAGTCCGCCAACCTAGATACCCAGGTTTTCTTCTTCATGTTGAAACTAGTTATACATGATAAAAAATACTATTTTCACATAAGGATACCATTTTTGAAACACACACACACCAAATAGTACCCACCATGCCATTTCAACCCTTGTGTGACTTTATAAACCAATAAAGTCTTTAATAAAACAATTCAATTTAGTAAAACATGGTATAAGAGACCAAAATCACTTCCAACCCCTCTTTTAATGAGAAATTCAAATCAATTCCATACAAAACAATATTTGGTATCCAAAAAAATATTTAATAAAACCATTTCAAGGATGATTAAAAAACAACAAATTATAAATCAATGAAAACACATGATAACCCCGAACATCATGCCAATGTGAAACATTATAATTAAACTCCTATTCAATGCTACCAAATATGATTCACGTAGAACAATTTAAGGATATATAAAATTATAATTGGTTAAAAAATAAAAATAAATTCTTCCAATAATTTTTATCTAAGGAAGCACTTACCTTATATGATATATAACTCTACTCCTTGTTCTAAACATCAACTGCACCACCACTGCACCACAAGGTGTGTGAAAATGAACCTAAATCCAAAATATTGGACCAATAAATCCATAATAAAATCCTAGGTATGATTCTCATACTATTATAAATTTGAAACATTAGTAATGGTGTATGAAGACCTATGTAAATGGAAAAAATTAAAGACATACTCACTTACATGTTTAAATCTAAAAGTTCTACCACCAAAAAACCCTTCAAAATTGGGTCCCATGGGAGATTGATGGAGCTTTAGAGGCTTATATGGAATCTTGTTTCGAATGAGGTAATAAATGGGTGAGTTAGGTTTCATCCCAAAAAACTGTAACCTTGTGATAAAAAATCAATATTTAAGGATTATACACCTATGCACGGTTTGGATGTAGAGTTAAGTAAACTGTGTGGCCTGTTCATGACAACCAAAAACTCTCCAAATTATTCCAAATTTAAGGGGGATTGGGAAACCTAGGGGATGTTTTTGTTAAAGAATAGAAGAGAAAGATGTACCTTAAAATAATGATATGGGGAATACAATGCTACTATCAGGTGAATATGAATCACCATTAACTAACATGCATTTCATTAACCATATTTTATATAAAAAAAAATCCATTTTCCTACTTCATCCAAAAAAGATTTCATCCAAAAATACCTTTAAAATAATCCCAAAAATTATTCTGTATATATAATGGAATCAAAACTATAATTATAATAATAAAAAAATTCAATGAAATATGATTATTCATTCTTCCTTGTAATATGTTGAACAAACATAGAGCATGTCTTTGAAGGCACAAATCATTTGCATAGATTGTACATTATATTGAGGATGAAAAAAAGTATTGAAATTTTATTTATTACCAAATTAATTCATAATAACTTTTAAAAAAATTATAACTAATCATTTGATCATGGTAATATTTATTGAAGATAGTAACTTCATGTAACCTGACTATCTATTTGAGGTATATTTAGGAAATATGATCTAATTAAATTACATATAGAATGGGAAAATATTTATATTTAGTTAGTTCATCGAAAATTTTTCAAATTGAATTGTTACCTCAAGATATATTTATTTTTACCACGCAGAAATGAATGGATATATTTTTCAATGTCCACTCCAACAATGGAAATAGTTAATGAATCAATTTTGATAATTGTACTGTATCTTTAAATTTATAAAAATTAAAACATTTCATTCTAAACTCTACAATATATTTCATTTTTTCATCCATCCATTATTAATATTAAACATATATATATATATATATTAATACTACTAATATGAGTTAGAAAGGGAGTGTTATGGGAAAATTTCAAGAATTCATTTCCAATTGAGTGATATCTTCCACACAATTGTTTTCTCCAAATGTCATAAACAATCCTTCTTAATTTTAAATTCATGTAAAATACATGTATTTTCCAATCCTACTTTATATTGTAAATCATGGCCTTAAATATGTGATTTTTAACTGTATATGATATTTTTGACATCCCTAAATCCTAAAATATAAAATATTGTGTTCAAATATTCACAATTTATCGGCCAACATTAATTAAAATCTTTACAAGTTATCTTTTTCTAAACAAAGAATGCTTAATGATTCATTATCTTTTGGACTCAAGAAATCATATATATTATTATTTTCAGGGATAGAAGTCAATCATGTAGTCAAAATCATTAATAAATTATATCCATATTCCTTTTCTATTTTTCAATAATTTTTAGTGAATATATATTTTTAAAAAATTTCTTATAACATTTTCTGTATTTTACTATATTGAAATTATGAGTTATTTTTTTTAACTAAAAACCCAAAATATCTCGTTATAGATAATTTTTAGTATAACTGAGATCATATGTTTTCAATTTACAAGAAGCATACGAAATTTACTTATCACTCTAAATTTGAAATAAATTATATCCATAGAAGTATTCATTTTTAAATATTATATATTACCCATTTCAGAATGGAAAGACTAAAATTGTGGAATTACCTAATCATTATGTTAGTTATTGGAACCAATTATTACACTCTTTTTTCTATATGATTTTAACTAAATATTGAAATAATCGTTTTTGTGTTAGAAAAATAAGAGATATTCTCAACAAACATGTTGTAGTGATTCATAATTTAAGAACACTAAGACTCTGAATGACATTTTTAGTTATTTTACAATTTTTAAAAAATTTGGATTTAGTAGTCTCAATTGGTAATAAATCATTACATAAAATATTCCCAAGTAAATAAATATGTTTCATAAAAAATTCAATCTTCTTAATTCTTCGATATAACATTTTTCATTCAATGTTATAAAAACAATCCTTTATATTTTCATGAACCTTTGGTCTAGTACAATATACAAATATATCATCAAAAAATATTACCAAAAATATATATAAATTTCAATGGAAAAGTTATATATAAGAACCAGGAAAACATAGTTGGATCATTTCACAACCCAATGCTAATAACTACATATCAAATTGTTTAAATCTATTTAGAAATAGAATAATTGAGTCAAAATCTTCTTTTAACATTAATAGATGGAAATAGAACATTATATAAATAATTTAACAAAATATGTTCGCCATGAATATATCTACACATCATTAGATGGATAACATTAACCATAGTAGTATCTAATGAATTTTCCACACGTTTTTGCTTCTATATTGATGTATTCTGCTATAAGATAATAAATTAACATAGATATTAGAATAAATACCTTACTCATTACAAACCAAAACAACTTACCATTGACTGTATATCTTTTTCCCCATTCTTTAATTTTTTGCGACTCCCTTATTTATAGTCACATGCCGTGTGAATAAACATACCAAACAAGTAAGACCTTTCAGATCCTATTAATAATTACATGAATTTTTTTTACCACACTTGAACGAAATTGTGGAATGACATATATATTTATTATTTTATATTTTCCCAATTTAAGGAAACCGTGACTACTATATGCTCTTGTCGTCTCAAGTAATGTAACTGTCTACAAATTCAATATCAATATTACCATCACAGTGAACAAGTTTAAAATAGCATTTAAATTATATTGTGGTTAATTATCATTATAAACTAAGTTTCAATAATTAATAAAAATTATTAATTTTAATATCATTATCTTGAATAAAATTTGGAGAAAAACTATCCAATCATTTTAAATTTTAATCATACAAGGTTATTTAATATCCCACATGCCTAAATTCCAATATGGTTTTCTCTATCCTTCTTATAGAAATCATATTAAAATACTTCTACCAAAAAATATTCTCAAATTTTTCAAATCCTTGGTATAATGATCATCCAACTCAGTGGAATTATTTACCAATGCCCACAATCATTATCTTTAACGTAAAAAATATAAATCGTATTTGTTTCATTTTTTTGTAATGACATCCCATGTATTTGATTTTTGATTCCATAGAATTAATCCATCATTCAACTAGTATTGGATATGATGTTCCACGAAACTCTCTAGGGTATTGTTTCATAAAATTATAAACTATCGACATATTCCACCGCGGTAAATATATTTTTTCTATAACATGGATTACACCACCTTTAATATCCTGGATCAACTAAAGAATTATTAAAAAAACACTTATTTTTAATTAAATACATTAGTGGATGTTAATTTAAAAATATATTTTCGTCTTGATAACCTCATACATAAGATTGTATGTTTTATATACGTAAAACTATTATAAAAAAACATAGATTAGCTGATTAAACATAGGAATCTAAAAATTATATATCATTTCATATCAGTCATAATGTAGAGTATTTTAGTGGTATTATCATTACATTATCGAGACCTATATTTTTCATAGACCATTTATATAATACAAATTATATGTAAAATAAAAAAACATTACCTAATTATGTGTCATTAGAATACAACTGACTTTCCAATATTCATATATATTTTTTGGATTATATTTTTAGATATTTATGTCATAAATCATTCTTTTAAACAGTTAAATTACAAATTGGACAGAACCACTCAATTTTAATTTTGACACAAACAAAAAATTTTAAAATACAACGCAATTTCATATCATGAGAAATATTCAAAATATTTAACATGACTTCATTTTTGTTCATAAACATCTTTAAACCATATGAACCCCATTTAAAAAATGGGATATGAACAAAAATCATTGTAAGGTATATAAAAGTACACTAATATTTATTCTATTTTTAAAATATGAATACTAATAAAACATTTCCCTCAACAAAAATATTTATGATAAGTATTTTTTAAATCATATGTACTTGAAGAATAAAACTAAATCTTTAAAAAAATATTAAAAACAATGTAATGATAATAGAAACCATTATAGGAAATAAAAAAAATTATATTCATAAACCTTGTTAGAAAAACAAATTCCTCCCAATGAAATACAGATAAGAAACCAAACCTAATTAACAACCACACTCTCTCCATTGATGAAAAATAATCTTTAGCTAATGCATTGCTGAGATGTATCAGGATCACCTATTGTATAAGTAGTATCAAGATCACTCATCATCTAATCATTATTGGGGTCACCAATCATATACAATCTATTTCAGTCACACATCTTGTAACATGTATATGGATCACCTGTCATCGCCTATCATACTCAATTACTAAATCATGAATAAATATCTTTTGGCTTTTATATGTTAATAATAAAGACCACAAAAATCTCTTTTTAAATCATACAGAAAATATTTTTCGATATCTAACTATAATGTAATTTTAAAAACCAATTCAAATAAACTAAATAACATGAAAAAGGGAAGGTGGGTTCTTTTTTATGAAAAAAGAGAATATTATAATAGAATAAAAACATTAAATAAACTTTTTTAGTGGGAAACACCATAGATTCTGTGTACATTAAATTATTACATTCCTTTTTTTATTTGTTATGAAATTGAAATTGTTTGGTGTATAATATGTAAAAAGGGTCCTTTATATTTTTTTAATAAAATCAATAGAAAAAAACATTACACTTATAATTCATTATATATAAAAATACATCAATTTTAAAAAATTTTAGAATATATATTTGAAGAAAAATACTAAGAAAATAAATTTATACAATAATTAAAATTAGGTTTAAATTTAATGATCATTTTACCTAGATTCTTATTCATCACGTATGTTTTTTATATCCCTAAATAAAAAACATATTGTAATTTTTACTTTATTAATAAACATATTTTGATTATTATATTATTCTTATCATTTTTATTTTATTTATTATCATGTTTTTATTATTTACATAATATATTATGTTTACATCACATGTTTTTGAGGTGTTTAGTTCATAAACCAAAAATACCTTCATTGGATGATCATGACAAAATTTTTCATTATTCAGAAATATCATGAATTATAATAATCACATGATCATTATTTTATTACATTAATTGAATTTTTTATAACCATATTTGAATGTTATATAAGAAAAACAAACCATATCGCTTCAAGGATGTGGTAATCCATATGTAAGCATAAATGACATTATAATAATCCAATGAATAGAAATGTATGTAATTAAATTATATATTATTTAAAAAAAGGTAATAATTTTTTAATATCATATATAAGGATTACAGTTTCTATTATAATCATCAACATGTATGCACGAATGAGGTTTTCATTTCCCAGATGATGGAAACGGAGATGAAAATCGCTTTTATAGTAGTAATAATTTAATTTTTTTATATAGATGATAATATTACTATTATTTAACAATTTTAATCAAACATTAAATGAAATATAATATTAAATAATGTTGAAATAAGTCAATTATTATTTCAACATTTTCCACAGGAAACCACTATTTCTATCATCAATATGATTATTGGTTTGGTTTATTTGTGAGAAAATTCATTATAACACACAGGGAGTGGTTTTTTGGAGAGAATTTATTAGGTCACAGATAATCTAGAAATCAAAAATAGTGAGTGTATGAGTGGATATGATGTTCCCTTTTAAATGTTAGGGAAGGTTAAATATTTGAAAAATATAATGTATTTATATAATATGAATTTAATTTTCCTTTAAAATTTGAAAAAGATTATATATTACAAATATAGGATGAATGTGATTTTAAATAATCTCATCCAATAATATTTTAAATTTTTTAGTGGATTTTACACCATAATATCATTTTTAACACATAATTACCATTTTTACAATTACAACATTATTAATGTTTTTTACACTATAGGCGTCATAAAATTTCAAATGAATGAAAAGTTGTCACATAAATATATCATTTTTAAAATTACAATGAGTATCCCATTAACATGTAGGAATATATGACATTTTTTACATTTAAAATAATTTAAATAAATATTGTTAACTATAATATATCAATAAAATCATTTAGGAACTGTTTATTCAATTTAACATTAAAGACAAAAATATAGTAATATAATTTGAATATAACACTCAATGAAACCCTTATATGTTACATTGATATATTAAATTCAATGGACACTATAAATCTCCCAAAAATATAAAATTTCTGTGTATTATAATTATTATATTTGTTTTGCATTCATCCAAATTTCCTAAGATAGTGTTGCATAAGGAATTAAGATAATTATGTCATCCAGAAATATTACAAAAAATAAATTTTTTTAAAAATAATAATTTACCTTTTATATTTATATTTATATTTATAAAATAATATAACATCTTATTATAACTATTTGAATAATTTACTATTATTAAAACAAAGACTGTGGCATTTTGTTTTTATTTATTATCAAAAGTTATATTTTTGTCATTATCAAAAGAAAGTGGTAATAAATTTCATAATAAATAATCCAATTATGTTAATGTCCATAAAACATTTATCACGAAGAATAAAAAATATTGTCAGGTGAGTACTAGGCCTTATTAAATTACTTTAAACTGTAATTACCTAATATACACTTACTAAGGTGACAATTATTTACTATGGATACTATTACTAATGTCTAAAAAAATTTACCTGTTGATACAAAATATACATCGATTTTTATAATTAATTTTATTGATGTTGTAGAAATTAATTTATGAAAGAAAAATTTAAGGAAACTTTTTTCATATAAATTTATTTTTATGTAAAAAATGAACTAAAATCATAATAAATTATAATAATGAATCCTTTATAATTTTATCACATATATATATTTAAATAAGAATTTTATTTATTATAAAATTAGATTTTAAGTAAAAATATATAATGAAAATAAATCAGTGTTCTTTAAAAATCAACATTTTCATTATTTATAGAAAAATCAATATTCTCATAGTAGTAATATAACATCACTATAAGCTAAATCTGTTATAAGGATTTAAAATAGGAAGATAATGTTTTAAAATTATAACTCAAAAATTGGTAAAATATGATTTTATATAAAATATAAAAACCCCTGAAAAATAATTAAATAAAAATAAATCATGATTCATTTCTCGTTGAAAACATTCTTAATATTTTAATATTCAGTATAAAAATATAAAATTTAAATTGAGATTTATAATAATGAATTTTATAGATTTATTATTCATATTATTTGGGTTGATATACCTAATTTTTTTACATGAATTCCATATGAATTTTTATTGTCTACACTATTTATTGTTTTAATCCAATACCAATTTCATTATGAGGAACACCAAATTAATATGAGAGGAATAGATAATAAAATTGATATATGATATGGGAATTATTAAATCTAAAAATGACCATTGTCCTTATAAACCACCATAGTTATAAATATTTTATAGGTGTTTAAAATTTGTTTGAGGGAGGGAAAAAAACTATAAATATCGTACCTTAATCAACTTATTCAAAATCTAAGGCGATCAATGTGAAAATTAAATTTATTTTCTAAGTTAAAAACTATCATTGTTTTCTCAAATTAATTGGTGGATACCAATGATATCCCTATATTTCATTAGGTACATAGTTAATTTTTAATAATGAGTTAGTGAAACGTCTAGTAGTGCAGTGAAAATATTATCCATTAACATGCTGATGAAACTATATAAATTCTATGTTATCAATTGGTAGAAACATTTTCATTTTTCATTTTATACAAGTAAAATACAGTTTCTATAACATCATATATCTATTTTATTAGGTACTCCCATAACCTTTCTGTTGTTTTTCCCTCCTTTGAGATTGGGAGGTTACAAATAATGGTGAAGTTAGAGAATTGTTTGATTTCACAATGAACTGGTTGTTTTTATATGAAAAATAATGACTTCATGCAGTATAACAGGGAAACAAATCATGTTACTAGGTTATAAACTATGTAAAAATTGTTGGGTACAAGTCATGAGAGGGATCGTTCTATTAAATTTTACATTTCATGAAAGGTAGTTTCATGTCGTGTCTTCATTAAATAAATTATTTTAATTCTTAGGTGATGGATTTTTCATCGTACTTATACACCATAGATTTCCAATTGTGTAACTATATTAAATGTTTTTAAATCGTCTGAGTCTATAATTTATAATGGATGAGTTGATGTTCTTTCATGGATAATTCTACAAACCTCTTAGATATCAAACTATAACTCATCCCTGGTAATTTTTGGGGACATCTCTACTCATAGATCAATCCATTCAGAATTGGATCTCATTTATAGTTATGATGAATCTCTCTAGGTAAGTAAACATCATGTTCCTTCATTTCCTTTGATCATGGTATTTCCATTTGACGGCTTCTTTGGATCCGTTGGACCATATTTTTTGTTTCTACTTGGGTTTTTCCAGGTTCCATAATGTGACCTCATTCATCAAGCCATTTTTTCTATTATCAATAGTACACTGATCGTTTTTCTTTGAAGTATGTATGTTTACTCTCTTCCACTGACCTTTTATCTGCTAAATTTAATTGATATTATGTATAATTGATTCAATGTCCTTAATTTATGTATTTGTTTTTACTTGATTTTTTATTGTGTTATGAGAATGTATGACCATTTTTGAGGTATATGTTTTGGACTCCAGCCTATGTCGATATGTTTTATTATTATTTTTTCTAAATTGATTTAAAAATGGAATTGGAATAATCATTTTATTTTTTGTGGAAAAATGTTTTCTAGGATAAATTGTTTTTCACATTTTATTTATAAATATAAAGAAAATGTGTATTTTCAAAGCCATGAAATAGAATTTGTGAAATTTTTTTTAAATGGGTTTCAAAGCATTTTATTTAATTGTTAAAAAGAGTGCATGGGTTACCTTAGGTACTTAGGTGGCTGTTTTATCATGAGGTCATCATCCATTGTATTGTGACTATTATAGTGTTTTGACTTGGGGATTTCCACAATTTTCATGGATCATTGTTCTTGGGGAATGATATTGACATTTGTGGGGTGTTTACTCATGGGGTATTCCCCTTATTCATAGGACTATAGTTATAGGTTCATAAATTTTGACATGACTATTGTGGTAAAAGTAGTATGTTTCATTGAACTATAATATTCCTTTGTGTTTTGATACGTGTGATTCTATTTTTAATCTATTGGATTTCAACGATTGAATTGATATGCATGTTTATACTAGTGTAAAATGATATATAAATTTTTTATTGAAAATTAATTTCCATAAATTGATTAGATCATTTTAAAAAGGGGAACATTTATAATTTTTTCAATAATACTCGTTCACTATTTATGAAGCCCGGTTTTATCATAAATTTAGCGTACAAGAATTGTAAAACAAAGGCTTGTTATGGAACACATGGTTGGGATCCAACATAGTTGTTTATCTCACACCATGAACATCTCATTAGTCGTTTTTATACCTCTTTTAATCATCCAATGAAGGTAATCGTGTGGCGCCACATTAATGTTGTGAGGTTCATGACAACTAGTTGGGTAACTCGGGAAGAGATGGTTGGAATTCGTCCATTACATCATCTAGAGTAGTTGTTTTGTTTGGGTCTTTTATAGTTGTAGTTGTCCTTTATAACATTATATACTCTTGAAATTTTGTATTTTTAATATTTTCATATAGTTAATACATATATATATTTATAATCATTCATTGTTAATTCATGTTTTACATATGTGTGCCATATGGTTGTTTAGGTTGGGAGAAATCATTTCCTATATTGTGTTTTTCGATGACCTGGGGATTTTTTCCAGACCATGGGGATCGGAAAAGCGCTTCAATTATGTAATGGATCGAGTCAGATGTTGGGTTTGAAGGTAACTCAAGATGGTTCTTTAGAATTTGGTATCAGAGCAGTTATTTCCTTAATATTCAATGTCCTGGGATTTCTATTAAAATAGATATTGGATTTTTTGGATTTGAGTGGTATTTTTGGATAAGACATTGGTGGGATATTTTATTAATGAGACTCGGGTTTCAACAGGACATTGGGTTGTGGGTATATAGTTTTGGTTTTCATTTAAAAGAATCATTTTTTTCTTATGGGTATTCAAGTTTTGAACTGAGATTTTTCATATTTTCTGATTAATCTTATGTTTCATTTTGTAGTATTATTCTTATGACATGACTTCCATAAGTTCATCGGGAAGGTGAAATTGATGCTCCTCCCGAGAACACACTTATAGATCGACATATCATTGAGACTGTCATGCAGTCCATACTATTTATCATAAATTACCATGAGTTTATAATGTCAGTTGTGGTACAACTAGGAGTGACAGGCAATAGATATCGAACACGAGAATCCTTGTCTGATAATACAGCATCATTTAAAGGGACAATTGAACCTCTATAGCTAGAAGAATGTGTGAACATGATTGATTGAATCATTGACATTCTAGAGATACATGTGAAAATCATGGTAACATGCATAGAGTTCAGGCTTGATGGATTTGGAAATAGACGGTGGTATTCTATGGACAAAGAGATAGACATGTGGACCTAGATATGAAGGGTTTTAAAACCATATTATTTCAAAAGTTGTTTTAGTGTCTAGGATGCAATGAAAGTCTCTGGTGTTCATTAATTTAAATTAGGGATAGCAATTGGTGTCATTATACACTAATATTAATGATGAGTTTGTATTTTTTCCCAAGACATTGCGAGGATTACAAAATGAAAGCACAAAAGTGTCTATAGGGTTTGCATCCCGATATCATATAGCATGTATATATGATAATTATTTCTAGAAATGAAGAGATGGAAAACAGATCTATGATGGAATAAATTAAAATGGTAGACATAGTTGGATTTCAAACCTCTTCTCTTCCGTTAGGTGGATCCTTCAATGGCCCACAAGGGAATGAGATGATGAGGAAAGATCATCATATGAGTAGTGGATGTGGGTCACAACAGTGAGCATCCTCTACACCATCTGTTACAGAGGGTGGTGTACCTCTAACATGCTATCAATGTGGAAATGTAGGGAACACCATAAATTATTTTCTTATTCCCAAAATTTTGTGGAATAAATTTGGACGTTTTGGTAACTTACAACACTTTAATTACTCTACGAATACACCTCATTATGGTAAAGGTTTGTTAGATCCAAAGGATTTTGTTGTGCAGTCAAAAAAATAAAAGAACGTATGGATCCAGCCACAGACCTCAATAGTGAATCATTATCATGAAATAGATTATTTTCTATTATATGGTTATCTAGGTCTGAAAACTGTTAGAGTTACAATCCTTATTGAGTCATGGAGTAGAAATTTCTACATTGGATACCTGTTTTTCCCACTAATTCATTTATGCACATTTTTTTATGTTATTAAACATTCAACGGAACCGATGTCCTTATCGATGGAGTTAGTGACGCCTATGGATAATATGAAAGAATAGTGTTTCATGTTTCCTTCTTGATCATTAAATACAACTGATATGGAGTTGGTCTATGATTTAATTGATCTTAATATAGATAGTTTTGACTTCAACATAGGTATAGATTAGACTATCAGTCATTGAGGTGATGTTAATTATTACCATCAGTGTGATTCATTTCTTTCTACTAATGGGTTCTCTCGTGTGTTTAATGGGGAGTGGGACATAAGGTCAGGTTGTGTATGACCTTCCCACTCAGAGATTAGTAATTTTACCATTACTATTGTGTTGTACCAAATGATATTTCATATTTTTATGATCTTCCCATTGTAGTTTGAAACATTCTTAATGCTTTCCTAGATTACTTCTCTGAAGATTTTCCAATGAAAGTGGTAGAGTTAAAAATTGATCTGGTTCTTGGTACGTATCCAATATCGATTCCTTTTTCTAATATGTCACCAATATAGGTGAAGGATCTCAATATTTAGTGGGACGACCTATTTGAAAAGGGTTTAGTTTGTCTAGTTTTTTTACCTTGGGTAGCCCCAGTTCTCTTTTCTAGGAAAACAGATGGAATAATTCATTTATTTATTCAATATTGGAAGTTGAACTGGGTAACATTTAATAAAAAATATAATCATCCTCATGTGAATGATTAGTTTAATAGATTAAAGTGGGAAATTTTGTTTTCAAATATCGATCTTCGGTAAGTTTATCATCATCTCATAATTAGAATGTTCAATATACATAAGATAGCTTGTATAAAAAGGTATGTCCATTATGAATATAGTGTGATTACATTTGGTTTGAATAATTGTCATATTTTTTTATGGATTAAATGAATCAGATGGTCCATAAATGTATTGACACTTTTGTGTTAGTGTTAGTGGATGATATTCTAGTTTATTCTAAATCCTAGAATGAGCGCAAGTACCATATGAGTTTGGTTCTTTAAATTTTGAGAAGTCGCCATTTTTATGGAAATATTTCAAAATATAGTTTTTGGATTATGTAATTTTTTTGGGAATATAATTTCTGATCATGGATTATAAGTTGATCCATAGAAGGTAAATATTGTTGTTCATAGAAGGAACCATGGAATGTCTTTGATATACGAAGCATGATTGGTTTTTTTGGATAGTACAAACTATTTTTCAAGGGATTATATAAGATTGAATCAAATCTTACTACTCATGCTATGAATGTAGCGAGATTCACCTAGGATGAAAAGTGTTAGACTTCCACTAATGAACTGAAAAGGAATCTGACATTGGCTCATATTCTAATCTAACTTGATCCCAGTAAGGGGTATGTGGTTTTTATAAATTCCTCAAGTGTTGGTTTGGGATTCTTACTTATGTGGGATGACCAAATGGTAGCTTATTTCTCTCTTATTATTTGAATGTATGAAAATAATTACCCAATCACGATTTAGATCTTGTTATAGACATGCATGCACTAAAGCATTTGTGGAATAGTATTTTTTTTGGAATGTTTCATGGTCTTATCTGATCATAAGAGTCTTGGTTAGATTTTTCTCGAATGGATTTAAATCTCAATTATTGGTGATTATTAGAATAAAATCACACATTTAAATTAGATATTTTATTCACCCTAGGAAAGGGTAATTTTCTTGAGAAAACTCGTAGTCAGAATATACCATCACATGCTATCCGAGAATCGATGATGGTGTGACACAATTTTGGTATTTTTTCTAAATTGCACCAAGATTCTTATGGGGATGTTCCAAGAGTGGTTTTTTCTAGTGTTTAGTTTTTACCATCTCTAATAGAGTCTATTTTGTAGATTGAATAGTAGGATGATGAGTTTCACAAAACTAGAGTAATCTTTTAGGGTGGGGATAATTTTCTAGTTGGTATATATCATCAGATGGTATGATTCACATCGGTAAAAGGATTTTCTTCCCGACATCTGTGAGGAGTTCAATCTTGTTTTATTTTTATATCTCTCTGTGGGTCATACATCTAGCCACTAATAAGATGTATTATAACATGTTGGGAAAATTATGAAGAATCATTATGAAGCACAACATCATGAAGTTTGTGTCTCATTGTTACACCTTCAAATTAAAAATTCACAGCACTTGAAACCATTTTGGTTTATTCAGACTCTTCTGGTGGTATTTTGGAAATGGGTTGTGGTATCTATATAAATTTTTGTTGGATTACTATGAACTCCCTGAGGGAGTAATGATATCTCGGAGGTTATTTATCGGTTAACTAACTCTTCTCATTTCATTTCGATCAAAGACACCACAAAAGATAAACATATAGGTAATATGTATGTTCATTAGATTATGAGGTTACATGGGATTCATTCTACAGTTGTTCTGGATATGGATCCTAGGTTTACCTTGAGGTTTAAGAGGATTCTATAAGAGGTGATCGGAACTCAGGTAATGTGAAGATCATCTTATAATACACATATAGATGGTTAATGGGAGAGTACGATTCAGATCTTGGAACATATTCTACACATGTGGGTCTTTTATTTCAGAGGATCGTGGAATATTTATCTGGGACCCATTCAGTTTTTTTATATCTATAGATTTCAGTCATCAATCAGAATGGATACTTTGGAGGTGTTGTATGATCACCCATGCAGATCAAACTTTTTTGGGATAAGGTGGGAAAAGATTCATTAGTTAGACCATTATTGGTTCTTGAAACATCCACGAATATATAGTATTTACATTTACTTCGGGTTACATCCAAGAGTTGATATAAATCGTATGTTCATTAGTGGCATAGACCTTTAGATATTTCCATATGTTACATTTATTTATTGAATGTTTCTCCTATGTTGGATCACAATTGACTTGGAATGCATGAAGATATGTCTTTGATATATGATGGACCATTTGAGGTCACTATGCAACTGGGACAAGTTTCTTATTAGGTAGATTTTCTAATTCAGTTGACATGTATTCATGTTGTTTTCCAAATACCTCATCTTTTGAAATATCACCTTCACCCCTATCGCATTCTGAGTTGGTAAGAATTTACATAGAGACACATTCTTATATTCACGAGAATCTCGTTCAGAATATTGACACTCAATAGAAAGAGTTGATGGGATGTCGATTCTGTTGGACATTGTTCTGTAGAAACAAGGATCTGATTCCCTGGACACATGGGAATGTGTATCATTGATGATGGAGTAGTGGAGTCATTTCCTTCATGAAATTACATCTTGCACATGGCTTCACACGGATGGAAAGTCATTATGGTGGGGGGGTTTTAACATCTCGTAACAATTTTATCAGGTATTCCCTTATATTTTTTTGGTTTTTCACTCAATTAATATTGGTAGTATACCTATAATGGTGAGTTTAGAGATTTTTTAGACATTCACTATAAACTAGTATTTTTTTCAGTCATTAAAATGATTTCACATTCCGCAACTGGGTTACATGCTTTGTAACTATTTCTTGGTATAATTAGTGAGAGGGATCATGTTGTGAAATAAGACATGTTTTGAATGGTGGTTTCACGTTTTGACATCATTAAATAAAATATTTTAAATCTGAGGTGATATATTTTTTGGTGTACTTATACACCATGGATTTAATGATGTGTAACTATATTACATGTCGTGAAATGTCCCACATCACGATTTTAAAATGGGAAAGAAACTATTTTGATTTGGATCATATTCCAACCCTCTTAGATCTTGAACGAATCTTATCACAAGTTATTTATGGATACATGAATCCTCTAAGATCAATCTGTACAACATTGGATCACTATTTCTATTTCAGTGCATCTATTCGGGGGAGTAACCTCTATGTTCCTTCCTTACCTTTGATCCCAGTATCATCATTGGGTGGAATATTTTTATTTGTTTAATTTTTTTGTGATTTTTCATTATATCCCCCTAAAACCATTTTTTGATCTTGTTTTGGAGGCCTTTTCTTCTATTGGATGTAGTACAACATGCATTCATCTTTGAGTTGTGTAGGTTTCCTATATTCCTCCAATTATTTTTCTTTAAAATTTTATTAATTTTTATGTGTATTTGATTCTAGGGCCTTCATTGAAATTGATGAGTTTCATTGATTTTGGATTCTATTATGGGAATGTGCGACCCATGATTTGATATAGGTGGTTCCATCTCTACACTTTGTCAATATTGATGATTATTCTTTCATTATAAATTGATTTGAAAATAGATATGGAATGACCTTTTTATGTGTGTTGATTATATTTTTCAAGGATAAATGGTTTTTTCTTGGTTATAGGTAAATGTAATGAAAATGGCTATTTTAAATGTATTGAAATGGAATTTTTGGAATGGTTTTGAAATGGTTCCCAAATCATTGAATTGAAATGTAAAAAAGTGTGCACAGGTTTCCTTTGGCACCTAGGTGGAAGGTATATCTTGAGGCCATCATCCATTAATTTTTCATTATTATAGATGTTTGTCTCAAGGAATTATACTATTTCCTTGGATTATTGTTCATATGGACCGATATTTACATTTTTGGGGTTTTACTCATGTGGTATTCCTCATATTCCTATTACTTTTGTTCTAGGATCATTATTTTTCACTTTGTTATTTTTGTTTGAGTATTCTGTGGCCTAGAACGGTAGTATTTCTTGGTGGTTTGATACTTCTGCTTCTATTTTGAATTGCATGTCCTTTTGAGTTGGCCATGATATGCGTGTTTGTTTTTATGGAAAATGAGATGAAAAATGTTATTTGAAATAGATATAAAATCTTTTGTTTAGAAATGTGGAAAATGGTAAATCATTAACATGTTTTCCACAAAATATAAATAATTATTTTCATGCCATATTTTCATATAAAATGAGAATAAATGTATTTTTATAGAGAGAATTGTTATGGAACACCTATGTGTAATCTTAATGATCCTTTTAGCTCAAACCCTGTGCACCTCTTTATTGGGGTGTAGACCCTTTTTTGACTTCTAGTGTACAAAAAGGAAAGTAACCACAGTGAGGTGAAATGGATCACATATTCTAGTTGGATAACTAGTGGTGAGATGGTTGGAGTTCATATATGACATCGTCTATAGTACATGATTGGTTTTGTTCTTTGGAATTTGGAATTGTCCATTTGAGCATTATCTACTCTGACAATTGTTTACTTTGGGTATTTTCTAATAGTTATGGAATATATATATTTCTTGTCTTTTACTATTTCATAATATTTTATAAATATATTCCATGTGGTTTTTCCTGTTGGGAAAAAATATTCCTTAGGTTGTGTTGTTTGATACTCGGTTTATTTTTTCTAACTCGTAGGGGCCTAGAATTCCAATCGGGTATGTGAAGGGTCAGGTCAATTTTAGGTTAGAGGGTAGCCTTTTTCATTTCAATAAAATAACCAAGGATTTATTAGAAACATTCATATCAAAAAACTGACATAATACTAATAAGAATAGTCAAAATATGTTTTCCATCTTCAGGTAGGTCCAAAATTTTTAAATTATTCCAAATTTGTAAGTAGAAATTTTAACTTTTAATTATTTAAATAATTATAGATAACAAAGGAAATTGTGGGCACCCTAATTACCATTATACATACATTATTTGGAAATATAAATTGGTATCTTTCACAAATATTTAATAAAAATTGGTTTCTAATTATTCAAAACCACCCTGGATTATATCCCAAATAGATCATTGAATTTATTTAACAAAAATACTAATTAGTGGAGCTTTGTTTAAAAATTAAAAATCAAAATACAATTATGGAATACGTGCACAATTTTCATTATTTATTATTGATGAGAGATGATATCATGGATTTATGAGTCCGTCCCCCATAGAAAACAAATATGTCTAACATAATCCAACAAATTTTACAATGAAAATATTATATTCCAATTAAAAACACAACACATTTAGTAATGATGGAATAATAATAAATATAACATGACATCAAGATTCATGGTCAGAAAATTTGATCACTAAGAATCAATGACACAGATCAATCAATTTTATACAAAAAATATATCATAAATGGACAACAATGAAAAGTTTTAAAAAGTTATTAATATATGTTAAAATATATTTATCTATAATCATATAACCTAGAAACATATCAAATTTAGTAACATTTGTTGAAAATTGGAAAAAAAAGTACACACCCTAAATTTATGATCCATTTTTTTATTAAACATTACACCCTTTTTAGTCCTGTGTTTTTCTATAATAACTCTCAAATCCAAAATATTTGGCTTTGATATTAATTTTATAAAAAAAATAAATCCCTTCGTAATTTTAAATAAATAAAATATATAAATTTAAATTTATAAACACTACTTTCACAATGTGTTCGCATAGTACAAATATTAATAAAATTTATAATCATTATACAATGTCAAAAATAATTTTATTTGAAAAATATGTATTTTATAAATTTCAAAACCCCTAATTAATTTTATTATCAATATATAATTTCAAATATCACATAATAAATCACATTAAAATATGTTATATTACTCAATTTATTTATGTCTCCATTAAAAATATAGATTAACAAATTTAAGATATTGTTAATTACACATAATTAAGGATTAATCCTATTTTGGTAGCATGATGACTGACACTACCATTATAAATGTGTGAAATATCTTAATAATTAATTATTCATGATATATGAAAAATATTTATAAATTTGATCCCCTTTAAACTCAATCACTCATACTGAGTTCCACCCATTTTGTAAAAGGAAATATAAAACGAAATGTCACTAATTCCTAGAGTGAATTTTCACATGATTTGATATCCATTATTAATAAATTGTTAATTATTTTCCATGGATACAAGGTAATTTTTTTATCATTATCCTTCTAAATGTAAACTAACCACTTATAAAAAAATCTTATTCCCAAAACCAAATGATTTGTCAAAATTTCTAACACTCAAAATTGGTAAATCAAGATGAAATGTCACAAAACCTAATACAAACCCTCCATGTATATTAACAATTATAAAATAATAAATTGTTTCAAAATATAATTTAGTAATTCAATGCTCTTGTAAAACCCACACGATTCATGTAATTCTATACTAAAATTATGTCATGCCCCTTCATTATGTAATATATACAAAACCCATTTAAAATGGAATTTGGAGGAAGCTGTGGAATATTTTATTAAAATAATTTATAGAATATGGTATAAATTATACCATTCTACACTAATAGTATAATAATTAAACAATAATTTTTTCATACATGGATAAATACATATTCTAGCCTCATGGACACTTCATAAGTCGTATATATACATAAACAAATGTCAATGACCTCTATTGTATCAATGAAACCATCATAAGAATAATTATTTTCCTTCACTACACTATTAATTTTCATATATAACTATATAAACATGTAGATACTTGAAAATATAAGGATTATAAAACAAAAACCGAGGTATATCAAAACACATTCCATGTAAAATTATAGAGGTAACTCCAACTACCCATCATAGTCTTCATACTCACCAAAGCTCAATGATTTCTTGTGATCTAGTGGATTTATATGTAAAGTATGAAGTCATAGAAGACACCCTACTCCAAAAAAACTATAAAATATTTAATTTAGTGTATTTTTACAATCATTACTTCATATTTTGTATGACACATAAACATTAATAGGTAGACATCAATGTCAAAATACTATTGTCTAGACAAAATTTATCTTACAATGAGTATATAACTATACACATTTAAATATTAGTTACCATGAAGAAGAATTTTTTTATTACAATAGATAAGACTATGATATGTCATCATTAAACTATAACAAATGGATCTAATACACACATTAAAATCGTATATAATGGTCCATACATCTCACCACCCCTCAAATAGAAAATAAATGCTTCATGGAAAATAATTACTATAGTTGTAAATTTGAACCATTAATAAAAATATTTACTAACTATCAATAGAGAATTGGTAAATTATAATGATTATAATAATTTTAGTAATGAAGGATTTGAAATAACAGTATTAAACTAAATTAAGAAACTATTATAGAACTGCGAAAAACAAAATGGTTCAAAACCATTTTACATATATAAGATCTAATATATATTTTTATTATTTATCATCAAAAACATGGACTTAATGGACTTATCTATCAGAACAAATATAGGCACTTATTATTTACCACATGTTTCTCATGTTATCAGTAGGATCTCTCTATTTATATAAAATTATAATCATGTATGGATATACATTAATATCTTAAATCGATCATCATGAACCAATGGTAATATATATTTTTTAAAGGACCAATTCTTATCATATTCTATATAAGGGATATATAAATATATTCTATGGAATGAATTTTCTAATACAATTCTTGTTTCACCCCTATATTCCAATATAAGAACACCCAATATCACTATATATAGTACTCAATTTGATCAGACAAATATGGAAGGTTCTAGTATTATCATTGTATAGAATAATTGATACATGTGACCTCTTATTGAAATTTAGTAACAAATTACTTTTGTTTTATCATGAAACCTATGGTAATAATAGGATATAATCCCCTATTGACGATGAATAATTTAAATAATATATTTGGTAGGATTCAAATTTGATTCTATAATCTTTTACATAAACATATCAAGAAAAAATTGTTTGCCCCTATAAAATATATTATATTATAGAATAAGTAATCTACAACAATGATATGATATTATACCATTAATTCCAAAGATAATAATTATAATAAAGTTTCAGTAAATATTAAATGTATGTAAATAAACCAGAACATATGCATCAATCAAAACCAAATTAGGTCTGACCCACAAGCATGATACAATACCACCTATGATAGTGGTGAAATATATTACCATCCCTCAATGAATATATTGAATATCACACTTTCTAAAGTTTAACCATATATATATATCACTAACCTTTTTGAATTGTCAAAATAATTATCAATTAAATCATGTCAAAAAATAGAATCCCATTTAAAAAATTAGTATTTAATTGAATTTTATATATCAATATATAATCCCAGAATATATAAAAGTAAATTAATATCCATGAAATGACACAATATTAGAGGAAACAAACATTACTCTAAATAAATTTTCTATATGGGAACAAATTAATTATCAAAATTTAATTTCATTACCTTAAATTGGGACATTAATATCCTTACATGAACCAATTAAATCTGTTTTAATTTTATTTTTGAAATTGAAATGAATATAGATAAATAATAATTAAATACAATTCATACAATTCTATTAAAATACCACTCTTCAAATTTGTATTGATATTTTAATGAAATAAATTTAAAATAAACATTTATTTTGAAATATTATTTTAAAACAATGTTAATCCTTAAAAATTTTAATTAAATGGGTAAAATAATATGTCAAATAAATTTTTTTGTACAAAACATTAGCTCACAATAGAAATCAAATTTATAAATATTGACTCTCATAATAATTTATTATCAGAGATAAAAATGTAATATTTAAAATGGAAAGTGTTCCTATAAGGTTGTAACACTCTGACACGATGCCCCTAGTCTATGATGGAGTGCTATGTGTCCTTACGTGATCCTTCTTGTATGGAAGAGGCTAATAACATATGATGAGGGTCTAATCTATATTGTGGGGATACTATAGCATCATTAACATTGTATAGACACTATAATCACAATATAGTGTAAATAAATATTATGGAACATAAAGAGGGAATTAAAATATATCACTATATGATAATAAATAGCATCCATGTCATAATTTATAAACCAAAATACTGCCAATGTGGTATGCCAACCAAAGTATTAAAACTAATGGAAATAAACCATAACACTAATATGATAGTCATGAGTCCATATCATCCTCAAATGTGTCCTCCATGGTTCACCTACATGGATCCATAATGAATGGACCTTCACATAATATAGATCCACTAAAATTAAATCCATACACACATCAAGATAAATATATAAATTTGGAGTATAAAAATATATAGAAATAAAAAATTTCTCTTTATACTAGAGTGAAAATCTATATTAAGATATATTTCATGATGGGAAGAAAATCACTAAGAAAAAAAGTTAATGATGTGTGCTATTTCAATTTCTAGACATCTAAGATAACTATTCATAACTACTTCTGATCCATGATGGAATGAATTCAATATTTTTTACAAATTAAATCTAGCCTCTAGGATAACACCTTTCTTAGATTAGGTCTCATAACCTATTAAGTCTCAGTTATAGACACAATGTAGTCATGACACATTCTCTATCTCACCATAGGTCATAAATAAATCATGACCATACCTATTATATGTTAGGCCAAAAGGTCTATCACAATCAAAAAAATTTCTTAGAACAAGATATAATGTCATTATTCCATTTCCCATGTAGCATTGATCCATAATTCATTCACATTCTTATCTCAACTATGGATTGGTAAATAAGTCCATCATTTCCATGAAATAATTTGGGTGGACAACTAGGTTTTCATATCCAATTCACTATCCTATTTTTGGATAAAAGGTTGTTACACCCCCACTTTATTTCTTGGTTACTTCTTCATCATCATGGAACATCACACAAAAACATTCAACTCCTAGAAGTATAAACAATTCGAATAAATCCAACCAATATCATTAATATTATAAATAATCCTTCTCAATCAAGGAATTAACACACAATATGAAATATAATATAATATCATAATTATTAAAAAAATTCATATGCTTCATTATCAGAAAATGCATGCCAAATGAATATCACAATATTTTCATATATCAAAATATATTACCTTATTATATAGACAATCTCACAATTGGTGATCATGTCAATAAGCATAATAAAAAGGACCCATTTGTTAATGGCATCCATCCTTATGTGAATTGATGTAAATTTTCAAGACCCATCAATGAATCATGATTACGTATCAATGATTCTTAGAACCAATACCTATTAAAAAAATTGGAATTATCATATCAATATTTAATAATGAGAATGTAATATTGTGTCATGGGTAGTTCAAACTACACATTACGATCTACCACCCATGGTAGAACAAGATCTATAAAAGGAAGGTGGAAATTCTCTTGATTTAATTTCGATCCAATATTAAAAAAATTTATTACTATATTAAGAATTTATCTATTGATCTTGAAAAAATAACATTTTTTCCAATCACTAGTAGGGGAGTAATTGAGTAAGAATAGATGAATCATATGGTTTGGGAGACAATAGATTTATACATATAAATATGATTAAGAAAGGGTCAGTAGAGAGAGGAAATTCATGTAAAATACAGTGTCAAGGGTTTTTTTATATAAAATGGGCAACAAACTCCAATTAGGGAAATCAAATATGTGCAACACTGAATGATTAAAATTTTACCCCTCCGAATGACCCACTTTGATAACAACTATTATTTGATGGGATTCACCAACAAGCTTATGGGACAGATTGAGAAAACTATATTTTATTGAACGGATGGCTGGTTTATCCATAAGGAATCATTGTCAATATCTCTAACCACTAGATATAATGTGTCTTTTTTTGGATTTGTGATATAAACAAGATTCGTCCTCAGTTACACCTATGACAACCCTGCTTTTATTACAAACTTAAACATGATTTATTACATAAAACATCACTTGATACAACAATGAAGATCTAGAGGTTTAATGTCTTTGGGTATTAGGAACATTACATAAAAACATAAAACATGAAATAAAACATTTGTATTGAAAACATCCTTTACATGACCACTACATTCCCTCGTACTAAGCATTGCATGGGATAACCTGAGGACATGCATAAGAAAAAGGTGAGATATAAAGCCCAGTAATGGATTAAAAATGGAATAACATGAGGAGTAAAATACATGTTATACAATAGGCATATCAATAGATCATATAAAAACCATGAACATAAAGGCATGATAAAGCATGATAATCATAACCTGGAAATGTGGCAACAACACTTAACATGGAATTAGCCTGAGGCAAGGCTCATTGCATATGGAGCATTAGTAAATCCTCATTGAGCATGAAGCACGAGTAAACACTCGTTTCACTTAAATTATCATGATTCAACACTCATTTCACATGACATATCATGATACTATACATTACCCAATGCATTGGAGCGCTATAAGGGCGCACCCTTCATAAACATTTCATTTCATTAATAATTTTGCCACAAGGATCATAAAACATGGATTCATAAAACATAATAATTTACTCCATGATAAAGGAATGTGGAATTCATACATGAAACATTATAATAATTATGTAAATGTTCATAATGGTGAATACCCTTGATGGAGAAATGGGAATGGTATTCACTACACATTGACATTGTCTTAGAAAATTGGTGCAATTTCGGCAGCGTAACTACATGACATAAGAATTCATAAAAATGGTTGATGAGAGAGAAAGTGGTTACTCACCATATTTACATGTAATGTACAGTAAGGAGGTTATATAGATACATTTTCCAACAATTGTAATGGAAAATAGATTCATGATACAAAAATATTGTTTGAATGAAAAAGAGGAGAGAGATGTTCTTTTCGGAATTTCGACATAGTAATGTGTGTACATGGGAGGCATTAAATGAGAGGGAAATGGGCCTCCCATCATTAAAACATAATGAGGGAAGTATGAGGGAGGTGTCAAACCATACCCCAACATTCATAAGTGGAATTAAAAGGGCAAAACAACTTAATGAAAATAGGAAAAAAATGAGAAAGGATGAAAAAAACCCTTACTTGGAAGTGTGCTTCCATAGGCTAGAGAGAGGCTTGTGAGAGGCTTATTGGGAGCTTGGGGAACCCTGGGAGGATTCTAGAGAGAGTAGGGCAGAAGATGGACGAACTAAAAAGGCTTTTAGTGAGGAGGATGGGGGAGCTATGGTGGGTTTATATAGGAAAGGTGAGGGAATTCATTATTATTTAGGTTTGGGACCCAATATATTAAATTAATGCAAACCACAAACCATCCAATGGTTTTTGGCCATGGTTTCTGGAAAATTTAAGAGGAAAAAAATACTTTATAAAGCCAAAGTCTTAACTTCTTAAAATATTACGGTTTCTTATGTGGAGGTGAGTCACACTCCAATGAAAAATAATTTAAAAATGCAAGGTGTTGAATAAGTATTGAGGGGTCCATTAATGATTTGAAAAGTAAGTTAAAGAAACAAAAAATTACATTATATTAATGTTAAAACATATATTGTCCGAACATAAAGATTATATTATTTTATTACATCACTATTGGGTCATTATGATGTCATAAAACACATTATATATTTAAACGGTATTTAATTTTTACTCAAAAATTTGACTATATCAGAAAATTATGAAAAATTCGCCGTTGGATAATTTAGACATCCTGATTCAAAAAAATAACATTTATTTTATCTAAATAATTTTCTAAATATGTTAATTTCCACTTTTAAAATAAAATCTGAATTTTATCAAAAATTCACTCGTTTGGACAGAAATGGCTTTCAAACCTTAATAAAAATTATAATTGCATTCATAAAATTATAAGATCATTTATATTTAATAAAAATTAATTTAAAAATAATATTAATATTTTATTAAAAAATTATTTAATTCAAAAATACCTTAATTTAATAAAATATAATTCTTAGTTAAATAATAACTAAAAACACTATTTTTACATTAAAAACTATTTTCAATGTATCAAAAATGACTAGAAATTATATTCATTATTTTATACGAAAAAATAATGTACATGAACATAGTACTACTTATTTGTTACATAACACCTTAAAACAGCTGCATAAGACCTAAGGGTAAGGTGTGCGATGGTGACAGACTCTTGGGGTTCCTCGGATAGCATCGCTCGAGTGGTAATTTCAATCAACTTCCACCTTTCCCGTAGATGGTCACGTTCGAGCTTGACAAGATGAAGATCAACTTGGTCTTGGTCAAGGGCGAAGCCTAAAGACGCCACCACATTTTCGAGCTCCGAAAAATGAGCTTCGTATGGAGAAATTCTACTGAAAGAGGCCATAGCTTCTTTTGTCTAAGTAAAATTGGATGTGTTAAAGCCCTATATTTATACTAATCACGTGATCACTGTTCAACGACTATATTAGCAACGGTCAGAATTCTTAACATAAAACCAATGAACTTTACATTTTATATAAACATAAAGATACATTTAATTAGATCAAGTGGGATTTCCATTAATTAAACTTTGGGTCTTTACAATATTGCCCCCTTAAGAAATTTCGCCCTCGAAATTTTCCTTTTCCCACACTAAAAAAAATGTGGGTAACTCAGCTTCATCATTTCATCGGACTCCCAAGACGCTTCTTCAAACTTGTGGTTTCTCCACAATACCTTGAGGAGGGGCATTGTCTTATTTCATAGAACGTTTTCTCTACGATCTAAGATCATCACGGGTTGCTCCTCATAAGAAAGATCATCTTCCAATTGTACCACCTCAGAAGAGAGTACATGTGAAGGGTCAGGTATGTACTTCCTTAAGAGGGATACATGAAATACATCATTTACTTTGGCCATAGTAGGTTGAAGTGCTAGTTGATAGGCCACAGCCCCGACACGATCAAGAATCTCAAAGGGGCCGATGTACCTTGGACTTAACTTCCATTTCTTTCCAAACCTCATGACCTTCTTCCACGGAGATTTGCGTAGAAACACCATGTCTCCATATTTAAACTCAATGTCTTGTCGATGATTATCTGGATTACTCTTCTATCGACTATGGGATGCCTTGATATGTTGCTGAATGGTTTTTACCTTCTCCACCATTTCCTCGACCATTTCCGGTCCAAGCAGCTTACGATCACCGACCTCATCCCAAAATGCTAGTGTTCGACACCTTTTCCCATACAAGGCATCATATAGTGCCATTTGGATGCTCAAGTGGAAACTGTTATTATAAGATAACTCAACTAGAGGAAGATGTTGATCCCATCCTCCTTTAAAGTCCATTGAGCAGGCTCTCAACAAATCTTCAAGTGTTTGGATAGTCCACTTGGATTGGCCATCAGTTTGAGGATGATATGCCGTACTGAAGTTCAGTTCAGTATTCAGAGCATGTTGAAGACTCTTCCAAAACATAGAGGTGAATCTTGGGTCTCGGTCAAACACAATAGATAGTGGTACTCCATGCAACGTTACCAATTCCCTGATATATATCTGTTCCAGTTGATCCAATGAGAAATCCCCCCGAATAGCAATGAAGTGTGCAGTCATTGTAAGACGATCCACAACAATCCAGATTGCATTGTTGCCTTTGGATGTCCTTGGATGTCCGGTGACAAAGTCCATGATGATGTTCTCTCATTTCCATTCTGGTATGGGCAATGGTTGCATCATCCCATTAAACTTCTGCATCTCTGGCTTCACATGTTGACACATCAGGCACATTGATGTATAATCAGCGATCTCCTTCTTCATATTATCCCACCAAATGTTTTCTCGGAGATCTCGATACAACTTTGTGCACCCTGGGTGAATAGAGAAATTTGAACTATCTGCATCATCGAAAAGTTCATTCTTCAGCTCCGGACTTGATGGAACACATATTGTTTTCTCAAACCGCACAATTCCTTCTTCATTAAAATTAAACATTGAGGATTTCCCCTTTTTGATAGCTTCCACTTTTTCTTGAATTCCCAGATCATCCTTTTGAGCATCCATTATCCTTTCCAAAAGAGATTGTTGAGCAATAATTTGTTAAAGGATTGATGATTTTCCCTTCTCTATGATTCCCATGTCCATCTTCATCAAGTCTAAGAATATTGGATCCTTCTCAATTCTCATCAAAGTTAGAATTGCTGGGTCCTTTCTCCTTAGGGAATCTTCCACCTTGTTCGCTTTCCCAGGGTGGTAATGTATTGAAAAATCATAATCCTTGATCATATCTATCCATCTTCTCTGGCACATATTAAGTTCTTTCTGTGTTAATATATATTTATGACTCCTGTGGTCAGTATATATCTCGCATTTCTCTCTATAGAGGTAATGCCACCATATTTTCACGGCAAAGATCACCACCGCCAACTCTAAATCATGCGTTGGATAGTTTTGCTCATGGATTTTCAACTGCCTTGAGGCATAGGATATCACTTTATCATTCTGCATCAGCACACAACCTAATCCCTTCTTTGAAGCATCATTTAATACCACATAAAGTTCCCCACTTGTGGGTAAAGTGAGCACGGGCGTAGTGATAAGCCTCCTTTTCAACTCCTTGAAGCTTTCTTCGCATTCATCACTCCAAGAAAACATTAAACCCTTTCGAGTTAGCTTGGTAAGAGGGTTGGATAATCACGAGAAATTCCTCACAAATCATCGATAATATCCAGCTAACCCCAAGAAATTACAGATATCCGTTACCGATGTTGTCCTCGGCCATCCCTCAATTGCATCTGTTTTGGAGGGGTCCACAGATATCCCATTGCTTGTGATGATATGGCCCAAGAATGAGTCCTCCTTCAACCAGAACTCACACTTGCTATACTTTTCATAGAGCTTCTCCTTGAAAAAAGTCTCTAGTACAGTTTTTAAATGCTCCTCATGATCCTCCTTGGTTTTGGAGTATATTAGAATATCATCTATAAAGACTACATCAAATTTGTCAAGGTAATCTATAAAGACTCTATTCATCAAGTCCATGAATATTTCTAGAGCATTGGTGAGTCCGAAATTCATTACTATCAATTCATAGTGCCCATATCTTGTACGAAAAGGAGTCTTGGGGACATCTTTCTTCTTCGCCCTTACTTGATAATATCCCGACCACAAGTCCACCTTGGAGATGTATTGTGCTCCACGCAGCTGATCAAACAAGTCATCAATTCTTGGGAGAGGATACTTGTTCTTTATCGTGATTTTGTTAAGTTCACGATAATCGATGCGAAGCTGCATTGACCCATCCTTCTTCTTGACGAAGTGGACTGGTGCACCCCATGGTGAAGCACTTGGGTGTATAAACCCTTTAACCAAATTCTCCTATATTAGTTTCATCAGCTCTTCAAGCTCAACAACAGCCATTCTATATGGATTATTGGATATCGGTAGCGCCCTAGGTATAATTTTAATTGAGAACTCAACATCTCTTCTTGGAGGAAGACCAGGTAGTTCCTCGGGAAACACTTCAGTGAATTCCCTCATAATACGCATTTCTTCAAGGATGGTTTCTTCTTTGGACTCAATCATCTGAGCGAGATACACATGATCATAAGGCATTATTATCTATGAATGAGATGATAGATCTAAAATAGATTCATCTTCCTCCTAACACTTGTAATGAATCAGGGGCGATTCTCCATATGGAGTGTTATTTCCCTCTCCCGACAATTTATATTGGCTCTATATAAGGAAAGAAAATCCATGCCAAGAATTACATCAAATTCCACCAGAGGGAGTATGAAGAGGTTCGCCAGGAAATTCAATCCACAGATTATAATAGGGGAGGACTTATATTCATGGGATTCAATGATTTCCCCATTTTCCATACTCACTGACATCTTTACTTCCATGATTTTTGGTGGTGCTGGGATTGTTCTACTAAACATTCGAGATATAAAAGAATGCATAGAACCTGAATCAAAAAGTATGTTCGCTATACTTGATTGAATAACTATCATACCTATCACAACTTAGTTGTCGGGGATCACTTCAGCAGAAGTGATGGAAAAATCTCTTCTTTGCTGCCTTGAAGGTTGTTGGTCGACTCAGAAAACCCTCGAATTAGGTCACTGATTTGAAAAATGACCTGGTTCATTGCATTTTTAGCAATGAACAACACGTTGGGGTTCAAACGGAGCATTCCTCTCCTATATCGCAACCTTGGGTCATTATTTCTAATAGTTAATAGCTAGGTTCCCTTCTCTTCCACACCTGAATCATTTTCTTGTCCCCTTAAGGAAATTTCTAGGGTTCTTCTTTCCGCACTTTTGGTAAGTGGGGTGCTGGATCTTCTTAGCACCATTGGATTTATCCATCGAACCACCTGCATTGAAGTCTGCCTTACGCTTCTTGTCCCCATGATACCCCTGTGATTCCCCGATCTCCATTTCGACCTTGAGGTCACATCAGAAAATTTCCTCATAGCTGTCGAAGTCAAGGATCGCTAATGTTTTCCGAAATCTAGGCTTTATCCCACCAAAGAAGCGGTCAACCTTGCATTCGGGGGAACAAAAAATCCGGAAGCGTATCGTGCAAGCCTTGTGAAGTTGTCCTCGTACGCTCCAACAAATTATTCATCTTTTTACTTTAGGGAAAGAAATTCCCTTTCCATCATAAGACGGAGGGGGCGTGGAAAATATTTATCGACAAACATCTTTCCGAAATCCTTCCATTCCAACGCTTTGATCTCTTCCTAAGGCTTCGTATTTTTTATCAACATCCACCACTGATCAGCTTCACCCACCATACGATAGGCAGCTAGGAGAACCTTCTCTTGTTCAGAACATTGAATGATGGAGAAGATAATTTCAATGGAGTTGATCCATTGTTCATCAATCGTGGGATCAGAAGATCCACTAAAAGTTTGAGGTCTTTGTCTCATTAAGCTCTTGATAGCGACTTGTTCTTTCTTAAGGGGGTTGAATGTTCCACTTAACCTGTGTTTCTATTAAATTCTTGAGTTAGCTGAGAGGAAAGCATGACAAATTTCGCAATTCCCACTCCCATTGTATTGGGAATATCATTAGTACAGTCATCACACTCATCTTCATATAAATTGTTAGCCCAAGTCCTCCTATTACTGGCCATTGGATTGAATAAAAGGATTGTTAGGGGTAACACATAAAGAGTAATCCAAAGACAAATGATGATGACTTATAAATAAACATTTATTTCCTTACTCATGAGTCTATAGGATTCAATCTAGGCTTTTCATGATCTACTTTCTAAAATATATTTTTAGGGGAATTTTTTTTAATTCCCTTAATAAGGGTTCATACTATGCTTTTGAATTTATCAAAATATATCCCACGGGTGTGTCGTAACCATGTGTGCAGCAAGGCCCGTTGTCATACTCCAGTTCTCGTTCGAGTCTAGCTCAAAGCGGTGTTTTCGGGTTTTACCCCTAGGATAATCTGTGCCATAGCCGCCTCTACCTGCTCGTATCCAGACAGGGATGTATTTTTTTGAAAAACCACTTACTCAGTACTTAACAAAACTTAGGGATGTTTTTATTATACTTAGTCTTGTATCTAAGGCATTACTAGGGTTTCCTAATCCAAAAAATAACTAAACCTATCCTCTGATACCAACTATGACAACCATGCTTTTATTACAAACATAAACATGATTTATTACATAAAAAATCACTTGATACAACAAAGAAGATCGAGAGGATTAGTGTCTTTGGGGATTAGGAACATTACATAAAATCATAAAACATGAAATAAAACATCATTATTGAAAACATCCTTTACATGACCACTACATTCCCTCGTACTTAGCATTGCATGGGATAACCTGAGGACATGCATAAGAAAAGGGTGAGCTATAATGCCCAGTAAGGGAGTACAAATGGAATAACAAGAGGAGTAAAATACATGTTAGATAGTAGTCATATCCATATATAATATAAGAAACATGAACATAAAGTCATGATAAATCATGATAATCATAACATGGAAATGTGGAAACAACACTTAACATGGAATTAGCATGAGCCAAGGCTCATTGCACATAGAACATGAGTAATTCCTCATTGCACATAAAGCACGAGTAAACCCTCGTTTCACTTGAATTAGCATTAGTCAACACTCATTTCACATGACGTGTCATGATACTATACTTTACCCAATGCATTGGAGCGCTATAAGGGTGCACCCTTCATAAACATTTAATTTCATGCATAAGTGTGCCACATGGATCTTAATACAAGGATTCATAAAACATAATCATTTATTCCATGATAAAGTAATGTGGAATTCATACATGATACTTTATAATCAATAAGTAAATGTGCATAAAGGTGAATACCTTTGATGGAGAAATGGGCATGGTATTCACTACACAATGACATTGGCTTAGAAAATCGGATTTCGTCAGCGTAACGATGTGACATAAGAATTCATAAAAATGGTTGATGGGAGATAAAGGGGTTCCTCATCATATTTACATGTAATGGACAATATGGAGGTCATATAGATAAATTTCCCAACAATTGTAATGGAAAATTAGATTAATGATACAAAAATATTGCTTGAATGTAAAAGAGGAGAGAGAAGTTCCATTCGGAATTTTGTAAAAGTAACAGGTGTACATGAGAGGCATTTAATGAGAACGGAATGGGTCTCCCATAATCAAAACATAAATAGGGCAGTATGAGGGATTTGAAAAACCATACCCCGAAATTCATAATTAAAATTAAAAGGGAAAAACAACTTAATGAAAATTGGGGAAAAATGAGAAAGGAAGAAAAAAACCCTTACTTGGAAGTGTGCTTACAAAGGCTAGAGAGAGGCTTGTGAGAGGCTTCTTGGGAGCTTGGGGGACCTTGGGATGATTCATGAGAAAGTAGGGCAGATTTTGGACGAACTCCAAAGGCTTTGAGTGAGAAGGAAGTGGGAGCTTGGGTGGGTTTATATAGGAAAATTGAGGGAATTCCTTATTATTTAGGTTTGGGACCCCTTATATTAAATTAATCCAAACCCAAACCATCTCATGGTTTTTGCCCATGGTTTTTGTCAAAGGGAAGAGAAAAAAAATATTTTATAAGGCCAAAGTCCGAACTTTTTAAAATATTAGGGTTGCTTATGTGGAGGTGAGTCACACTCCCATGGAAATTAATTTAAAAAGGAAAGGTGTTGAATAAGTCTTGAGGGGTCCATTAATTCTTTAAAAAGTATGTTAAACAAACCCAAAATCAAATTATTTTAATGTTAAAACTTATATTGTCCGAACATAAAGATTATAGAATTTTATTACATCACTATTGGGTCATTATGACGTCATAAAACCCATTATATATTTAAACTGTATTTAATTTTTACTCAAAATTTTGACTGTTTCTGAAAACTATGAAAAATTCACCATTGGATAATTTAGACGTCCTGATTCCAAAAATAAAATTCATTTTATCTAAATAAATTTCACGATATGTTAATTTTCACTTTTAAAATAAAAACTGGCATTTATCGAAAATTCACAGGTTTGGACAGAAATGGATTTCAAACCTTAATAAAAATTAAAATTTCATTCATAAAATTATGAGATAATTTATATTTAATAAAAATAAATTTAATAATAATAATAATATTTTATTAGAAGAATATTTAATTCAACAATCTCTTAATTTAATAAAATAAAATTCATAGTTATAATATAACTAAAAACAATATTTTTACTTTGAAAACTATTTACAATGTATCAAAAATGAATATTCATTATTATATAAAAAAATAATGTACATGAACATAGTACTACTTATTTCTTACATAACCCCTCAAAACAGCTACATAATACCTAAGGGTAAGGTGTGAAATGGTGATAGACTCTGGGGGTGGCTCGGATAGCATTGCTCGAGTTTTAATTTCAATCAACTTCCACTTTTCCCGTAGACGGTCACATTCGAGCTTGACAAGATGAAGCTCAGATTGGGCTTGGTCAAGGTCGAAGCCCAAAGACGCCACCTCTTTTCCATGCTCTGAAAATTGGGCTTCATACTGAGCAATTATATTGGACTAGGCCATCGCTTCTTTAGTCTAAGTAAAATTGGATGTGGTAATGCTATATATTTATACTAATCATGTGATCACTGTTCAACGACTATATTAGCAAAGGTCAAAATTCATAACATAAAACCAATTAATTTTAAATTTTATATAAACATAAAAAGATATTTAATTAGATCAAGAGTTATTTCCATTAATGAAACTTTGGGTCGTTACAATTCCCACATATACAATCTTCATGTTGGCACCCAATCGGCCTTCCAGTGGGAAACTAGTAGCACCTAACCACAAGTTAGTTCCCCTAAATCCATTTCATAATAATATTTGATTCTATATGACACTATAAGGAAATAAAATTCTAAAAAACACAAAATAATACCATTAAACCTAAACAAAACATAAGTCAAAATTTAATGGATGACACAAATGTCCCATTATGAGTACTTATCATCCCTGATAAGTGTAACCATTAGTCATTCATAATCAACTGAACCCATTGAACCTAGATATCTGACTCCCACTACCTATTTTTAGATTGTATTCATCCATGATTTTAAATTTTTTAATAAAATTGTTACCATGTTCAAGGTCAATGATTTCATGTTGTGGTCAATAATCTGTACTAGTTGCTCACAAAATGTTGCATCTGCTTATAACTAAATATCCTAACTATAAATATCATACAAATGATTAGGATCACGCCTATGAGGAAGATATATTTGGAAAATATTTTAAAAATCTTGACACCTCTAGGTAAGAGAAAATTATTTTACCCATATTCATGTAATACCGCACAATTTTATGAAATATTTTTCTCAAGTAAATTTAATTTTTTCATCAACATGTTTTGACACACGAATCAACATGTTTTATTAAACCAAAATATACAATTAATATTATTATCGAAAACCAAACGTTATAACCTATATGTAAAATTATATTTTATAAATATGACAATATAAAATATGAAATATATATAGATTATACACGATTAAAATAATTTCATTCATTATCAATTTAATAAAACAGATAATATAATTTAGTTTAATGTAAAACAAAATATTTTTAAAAAAACATTTACATTCCACAAGCTATGTTTTTATCTTTATAAATAAATTAATTTACTAATAATTAATGATTTTTATTAAATATAATTATTATATATCTAATAAAATGATTCCAACTTAATTTATTATTAATTCATAGAATATGATAAGAATAAATTGTGTTATATTTTAAAAATATGTATATTTTTTCAATAAATATTTACGTAGAATTATTCATTGTATTTTTAAATACAATTGACCAATTTTATAAAATTTATTTGAAAAAAATGAGTTATATTTTTTTAAATAAAAATTTCAAAATTTTAATTGTTTCTAATTTTGCGAATTAAAAAAAAGATAATTTTTTCAATTTATAGTAAAAAATACTCATTTTTATTGAAAAATTGTTTTTCATTTAAAATTTTAATTAACATAAATTTGTTAATATAGTTATAAAACTATCATTATTTCAATTATATTAGTATTAATACACTCATGTTCATAGGAATTAATCATATTCTCAATTTTTATATATTAATTTTTTATACTTTTGAAAACAAATACATTGGAAAATTTATTTTTAATGGAATCTGTGGGTTTAATTTTAAATTTAGTTATACCTATTATCAGAAGTAAATTAAATAAAATCATCTTAATATTTTTAATAAAAATAATTAAGACTAGTTATTATGGGAAACTTATTTTTTGGTCGTAATGAATACAAAATAAATAAACCTTATTTATCAGGGTTATGGCTAAAACATGCTTACTAGGGGTAAATCAAGTGAAAATATTATTATTTTAATAATAGTTTATTAAAAACTATTGGAAGGAAATATTTAATCCTTATTGTATCCGAAATTTTTTTATATATTCATTTACAAACATTTTTTATGAATTAATTTCACATTTTTGATTCATTTGGGAAATTTCTATGTGGTTTTAAAGTTGTATCTTTTCCCTATATATATAATGTCATATTCTCTCCTAAACTCATTACAAAAAATTACATTTTTTGTATTTAAAATAACTATTTAAATATATTAATTTATTCTATTTCACTTCCTATACTTCAAATGTTTATCGGGAAACCATCCAAATAATAATTTTGTTGAAACCTATGGTGTGTGTCCAGAGAAGAGTTATCATTCATAACATAGTGATTTTATTTCATTTCTTATTCCAACTCTTTAAAATATCCTTCAAAAATCATAATAGAATGTAATAATTATATTACATATAATTCGATGTAATTATTTAAATTTCATTATTGATATCCACCTCATCTTCAATAAATGGGAACCAAAATCATTCACTGTGTGTATGAAAGACTACCTCCTCGCAAGCTGATGTACTAGATTTTCCATCACCACCCATTATGTTTTGATATAATTGTGGATATAATGATTATATATATTATATTTATTACATATATGTACCTATATAATTATAACATCACATATAACTTCTTATATTCTAATTTAATGAAGAAAAATAACATCATACATGTGATTGTGTGGACTACCACCTTCATTAAGGGATTGAATCTTTTTTTATTTTATTTAAAATTGAATATATTAAGTGTATTTTTAATTATTATATAAAATATAAAAAAACATTCCTTAAATTTTAATAAACACAGACCTTTATCTTTTCCATACGTGTATGAAATGAAAACAACATCATGCGTATGAATATCCAAACATATCTATTAATCATGTAATTCATTATTCCATATCTTACATTTATTAAAGACATTAAATATATATGAAATGATCATATAAGATATTTCTCTAATCATTATCATTAATTATATTATTTAAAAAAGGAAAATATCAAACCAAGACATACATGAAGAATGAAAATGTTCTTACCTGAAATTTGATTATTAATAGAAAATAGGTAATAAACCTGTCATAATATGTCATAATTAAACAATATATCATATGATATATAATAATATGTTAATATAATAGTTTCTTAATAACACTAAATTTATTATATAGGTGGATTGAATGTGTATAATGAAATTTGAGACTAGATGTAAGTGATTTTTTCATTAAATTTATTTCTGTGGGACACATGCCTTATTCAACACTAGTTTCCTTTATGTCTTGTATTTAACTTAATTGAATATATATTAAAATTTATATCATAAAAATTAAGTTATATACACTCACATATATGGTTATTTAATTTATGGATATTATGATTGAATCAATCCAAAAGTTGAAGATGTTTTATGATAGAATCATATTGTTTTTAGGAATTTTTATAAATTTTATTTTGAAGATAAAATAGTATAATATATATCATAAAAAATTAATTTATTTTATTATCATATATTTTTTATAGAGAATATATTTTACCCTTATATTTTTCTATTTATAAGATTTATATATTCTAAATGAATGTTTTTATGAAAAATCGACATCATTTATCAGTTTAGTCGAAAATTATATTTCATCAATGTAAAAGTTTTATAAAAATGTTTTAAATAAATATTTTTAAAATATCAATGTATATATTGATGATTTTTATAATACTGTTTCTATTTTCAAAAAATAATTTAAAATGAATATTCATTATATTTTTTGATCAAGACTCTATTGACTTTCAATAGAAATATGATATTATTCTTTATTTTAACCTTAAATTAATGAATAATATATCCTATCATACTATCCTTTTAAGGATTTATATATTACATTAAATTTTTTCAAGGGTATTTTATAAGAAATATTTTTCCTTAAAATTTTACGAATTTCAATATTTTAATAAGTTAGATCCAATTTAAATAGATGTTTTCTTCAAGAAATGTCCCATGTGATCTGTCAAAAACATTTTCTTTATAGGATGAAATACTTTATTGTTATATAGGGTTTATTGGGGATATTATCAAATGATATGGTCTTTATTTATTCTCAGGATGGGTTATATTTAGGTTTAATGTTAATTTATGAAATATTTTTGTTTTCAACATTTCATTCTATGATAAAATACGGAACAGTTTATGTGACCTATTTCCTTCCCATTGGTCATGATATGATGAAATTTTTATAAATATGATTTATTTTCATGGTTTTTGATATGATTATATTTTTTCTCTTGGGGAACACAACAATATGATATTTGTAAAACCTCATGATTTCATAGTATGTTATCTCTTTAAATTGATTCAATTGGTTGGGCTACATGCAACACTGAGTTCAAGCACATCACGACCTATTAATATAGCCGTTTAAATAGATGTTATGAATCTTGTTGACCAAATTTTGAATTATATATATATATTATATTTTTAACATTCATCACTTTTTTTTCTTAGAAAAAATATATGGAAAAATTCAATTATTTAGATAAAAGAAGTATTTAAAAAAAGCATTTTCCACCGATTAATGGAAAAACATTTTTAAATAATATATTTGAAACGTTTATATGTTAAATTTGTTGAAATTATATTATTATTTAGTAGTTTTATATAAAAATTTAGTTTGGATAAATTTTTGGTACATTACTGATTACTTTCATATTTTGATAATAATAAAAAATTCTAAATTTTAATTGAATAAAAATTAATCAAAAAATTTTAGACTGTTAAATTATGAATTTTAGTGGTTATAATATATAATTAGATTATATATTTATAATTTAATATAATGTAGGTCATTGGATGTAATTTCATGTTTAAATTTTACATAATCACATGTAAATATTTTGATATTTCTTACATCCTAAAAACTAGCTTTATGGTTTTGACAATAGGAATTGATTTCAAAATAATTAATAAAACTCATAAGTTTTTAAATTGTTAAAATATTATTTATTTTTGGATTCAGAATATAACAATTATCTTATTCTTATTTTCAATCTAACAACATTTTTTGATGAATAGATAAAAACATTGCGGTATTCTTTAAAATTGACTTTTCGTTAAATAAATTTTTTATTTTAATTTATTTTAATGTAAAAATATATCCATAATACCTCTATTATATCAATTTAATTCGATGGAATAATTTTATAATAAGAATAAATGTATTAAATTTTATTGATTTTAACGTCTTTTACCCACCTTCTAGGCACATTAGAAAATTGCATAAAACGTAATTGTACTACTTTTGTAAATTGAATTTCAAAAATCCGAGATTCACGATTGACATTAGTTTGTAAAATTTGGTTTAATCGGATGATTTTTTTTTAATATTAACTTTCTAATTTATTTAACATTTTCAAAAGTAAATAGGGTTATTAAAGGTGACAATTTCATTATAGTTACACTAACACAAGTCCTGATGATATTGGATAAATATATTTAAACGAAAATAATATATAGAAATAAAATATGATCCTTCTGGTATATAAGGATTAGATTAGGATATTTATTATTATTTTAATTAAATAAGAGTTACAAGTGTTAAATTCAATGATTAATAGATAATAAAATTTTAATATAAGGATATAAATAAGATAAATTTGACTATAAAATATTAATTAAATAACTAAAATGATTTCCTATTTCATGTTATTTTATTTATAATTTTTATACATTAAAAAAAGTTTATTTATGACACATTAATGATGCAGTAATTACCAAATTAATGAATGATTAAAATAATTATAATTATAGATAACAAAATAAATGTAAATTGAGACTTTTTAAGCATTCCAAGAATTTTATTGGTTAATATGACATGTTAGGTTTGATTTAAGGTATTTGTTTTAAATTAATCATTTATTTTGACTTTCTCAAAAACCAAATACTAAATAGTGTCAAATTTGACATAAATATGTTTTTAACACAAATTCTATATTATTAAATGATTTAATATTCCAAAAAATATATGGTTTGGCCAAAGGACTTATATGATGACAGTTATGTAATTAATTAACCATTGGGTGTTCTCTTGGCATTTTATTGATTTTTTATTAACCATGTAATATAAAAATACCAGAATACATTTTATAAGATAAATAGCATAATAATGACCTAAATCTAGTAGATAAGGTTAATATGGTGACCTCAACATGTCTAAAACCTATTGGTTAACATTATGTCAAACCATAACCACCATAGACTCAAAATAAATCCATTTTGTGACATTATATACTGAGAATTATTTTATACTAAAAAATATTTCAAACTTTTCCTAAAGTGACCCTCACCACGCTTATAAAAAGGTACTTCCCATTCACTCAGAATCACACATCCAAAGCAATTTGGCTCAGCCAAAAACTACTCAAATGTCATTAAAAATACAATCAAATTATCATATAGTCCTTACTTGGATCATAATTCCAACCTACGGAGCCCTTTGATCAAATCAAATTGAAGAACACGAAGAAGAGGGAATTATTTCATCACCACTTTCAAAGTTCTTTTCTTCTTCGAATTCCTCTCTCTTTGTTGTTTCCATAAAAAAATAATAACTCCATCACCTTATACATAATATGATTCTATTTTAAATATTTTAAAACCATATTTATTATCTTATCCATCCTATGAATGACAAAGTCACTATACATGCGTATGTACAACTTATTGTCTCCACTTCATGGTGTAGTTTGTTAATTCACACTTCATTTTTTTGATGGGTATAATAATGAGTATAATTTCATTAAATAATAAATATTACATGTTAATGATTATTTATATATAATATTCCATCCAATTACATACTAGTTCACCATAAATAGATTTATATCATCACTTGTGTGTATGTACGACATACCAAATCCACGACGTGATGATATTCATTTACATGTTCAACATTTAATGAAGATTTTAAAAATATATAATATTAATAAATATTTAATATATGTATTATTAATGATACTTGTAATATTTATATATATACATATATATATATCTCCCATTCACTAACATCCATTCAATAAGATATAAAAATGAAAACATCATTTATTGGTATTTACAACATACCGTCTCCATAAACTGTGTTTTCAATTTCACATATCGATATATTATACATATATATATTATGAATATATATGATACATAAATAATATTTTATATTCTAGAATCAATTAAATCATTATATTAGTGATACTATCAAAAATAAAATATTAAAACATGTATGATAGAGACAAAAATTATTACATGAAATGTTATTTTAGCCTATAAATTATTATTAAATGGGTAGTATGAAGATATAAATGAATAAATAATTATATCATAAATATTAATATGGTTCAGGTATAATATAATTACATAATTTGGTCATTATACATGAGGTCAAACGTCCCCTCGACCAAAGGAATGTACAAGGTGAGGGTTAAATTTACAATCTCTTTATTACCTGAGGTCGTTTTTAAGAAAGTATCTACGGGGGCATATTTATCAAAAACACCCATGTTTCATAAAAAAATATTTCAAAACATTTTAATTATTTACTATAATATGGTTTATAGTCATTTATACCCTATTTTTATTTTATATAATCTTTTTGGTAAGAATATTTATGTAGTTTTCCAGACAAGTTATTTATATCTTTTCTGAAATATTAAGGTAATAATGTTTTTGTAACTTATACAGAGGGTGAAGCTATTTTCAACCATTATAAAACCATTCAAGATTCCCTTAAAACATTATAATAATATTTGAAAACAATGTTACCTTTTATAATTACGTGACTTTTAAATGACATCAAAATAGAAAAAAATATTTCTCTAAAATAGTTTCTATTTTTTCTATTTCATCATCCTTTGATGGATTTTACTCTTGTTGATGTTGAATATTAGGATACAATATTTCATATTGTGTTGAAGTTTTTTTGGTATGATTTAATTGGGTTGTTTTATTTTTATACCATTTATGGTTTATATTTAAAGATTTAATAGTTTGTATGCTAGTTTTAATATTAATGATTATGTAATGTTTCAATATTTTAATATGAGGAATGAAATGGAATTTGTAAGTGATGGATGGATCCCCCTATAGCTCTTCAATTCATCAGTTTTTCTCATGAGACAAACTAGTTTCTTGGAAAAATCCATTGAAAAAATCTTATTTGTAGTACTGGCATGAGTCCTTGACTATGTGGTTATGATGTCCGACATTATGCATTCCATCATTATAAAACTGGATATTGATATTACATGTGATTATTAGACTATTAGAATATCCATGTTAATAAGTAAATGTCTTTATTTGATTAATCATTTCAATATTATGCTAAATCTTACGTTTAAAAGTTTTCTGTTTTTTTATTTTACATTTCCATAAATGTTTATACTTATTTATAAAAGTTTCCTCTATATTGATATCCTTACTCTACATTGGAGCTCACCACGTTCTTATTATTTCCTTTTACTAGGATGTGAATAATTATATAATGATTAACCTGCAAGGATAGATCAAAGGATGTGAGTGTGTCAAATGGGGACACATTGTTGTTTTTTATTTCATTGTGTAATGTAAAACTTATGTATATATCTATTACTTCCTAGGATATTAAACTAATTGGTATTTCAAGACATGATCTCTTGTGATCATGATAATGTTATGTAATAATAATGCACCAATTCTGGGTAACTAGGTTTGAGATGTTATATTTGGTATTAGAGGAAGTTTAGTACCAATCGTGGAAACTAGATTTATAAAAAACTCTGATATGAGAAAATTACGCTAAGAATGACTTTGAGGATTTATATAGAATAATAATCTAGAATTTTCGTAATGTAGATATTTTTTGTATTTTACATGCAATTCATCCATTCCTAGATACGATCAGGTATAGGTGGCTCTGGCACAGATGTACATAGGATTGAAATGTCCAATCAGTAGTTTCGGTGTTGACCCGAGGTATCTTAATACACAATAACGGGCCTTTCTACACTATTGGTTACAAATATCCCAGGGGATAGTATTTGGATAATTATAATATTATTGAAAACCCATTATGAATGAGTTATGGGTAAATACATCATTAATGATTTTTTTTATAAATATAGATTAAATTCATAAACTGTTGAACAGATGTTAGGTATTTTACTTGTTTGGAATTATGCATTGTGATTCATAATATAATAGTCTATTCCATTGTTTAGAAATGGTGCCCCATAAAATGAATGATAACTCCAGCAATACACATGATCTAAAGAGTAATAATGATCAAATATTTGTTGGTCTTAATCAAAAATTTAGAATGAAAATAATCTCAAGCATATTCTCTTCATATAAAGAAATAATATTATGTGTTAATAAGACAAGTAAAGAATTATATGAGCCATATGGATATTTATGGATGACAGATATGAATAGGATAGTAGAGAAAGAGATGTATAAAGGGAATATGGGAATGAAATATTTTCCCATATGTGATAAATGTTGAAAAAATATCCTTGGAAAATGCTTTAAGGAAGTGGAAGTTTGTTATAAGTGCGCAAAAAAAGGACACCACATATGTGATTGTAAGGGTATGAAAAATGATTCAAATGTACAATGATACATCTGAAAGGTTATGGGACACTATGCGAATCAATATCCAAATCATCAAAGTATACCATAAAGTATGCTATTTGATAATAATCATGTTATGGTACTACTGCCGATGAAGAGTATTGACTAGTGTTCTTATATTGTTATTATATTATTATGTCATTTCAGTAAAGTATCATCGATGTAATGGTTATAAGAATTTTGGAGTATGTAAGGATTTTACTGTAGTACTATTTCATTAAGGATTTGAGACTGTGTGGTACCAAGAAAAGTGACCCAATAGAAAGTTAAAACTTATAGAAAAAATAGAGTCGAAGGAAATCTTAACTTAAGTATGGTCCTGATACTGAGGTATTGATTTTTGAATAAGATTCGATTGATTTGGATAAATTATAATTGACATTATTGACTACCTTGGAACTAATTAATGGGTTTTTTCATTCATCATTATTGGAGATTACAACATTATTTTATTTAAGGAGTATATCCAGTATTATATGTTTTACATAAGGATTAAGGAAATACATACCAATTCAAATATGGTTTTCTTTTAATTGAGTTTATTACCATATCTTAATAGAATACACGATGACGGTAATAACATGTATATTATTGTACCTTACTTACAAATATTGGACAGTTATTTTGGTAATAAGAATTTTGGCTAAGTCATAATTTGGAATAGATTATGTTTGACATTGGATACTATTTTCAAGGTTATATAATTTTTTTAATGATATTTTTTTTTGTTATAAAATGGAAATCCTGGAGGTCTAGCAACAACCCATCGCGCCTGGCAAGGCCGTGAGACTTGACCACGAAACAAAAGGGCGCCGAGGGTGCATCACCGACCACTCGCATATTAGATATCATGGTTTGTATAATTTAGTTTTTTTAAAATGGTATGAATGATAAATTATAAATTCATTCTTTTAAAACACTATACCATTATGTTAAATAGAGTATTTTTTAGTTGTGTTTTCTTTTTGGAGTGAAAGATGAGTTTGTGGTAGAAATTATTTAAAGTATGTAACTCTACTTTTCTAGTATCCTTTCTTGTTGGCGGAAGAAATTAATTCTTAAACAATAGGGAAAGGAACATAAAACCAAATTTTTTTTATCATAATAGCTTATGCTTTGTTGAACCGTTGATATTTTAAATCATCATATTTTTATGACATTAAGTCACTAAATGTTCCCATTATTGTTAACTTGTACCTTATTGATGACCTCAATCACTTCCTATATATATTTTTGTTTCTCTTCATATAATGTGTCTATAATTTCCACAAATTTTCTCTTATTTGAAACCCTAATTTTGTGGAGGCTTTTTCATTTCTTTTCCCTCTTATTAAGACTAAAATTTATTATCCCTGTTTCTGATGTGGGTTTTCCACAAAGGTATTTTCTATTTTCAACCATTTATTTTCAAAAGAAATTCAAATTTTGAGGCTGAAATTTATTAATGGATTGTAAAATGTATCATCCAGTAATTTCATAGTAAGGTATCTCATTAAAGTAATTACATATCTTGTGCTACATACAACACCGAGTTCAAGAGAATCAGAACCTATAAAACTAGCCATTTAAAAAGAGATTATGAATAATATTAACCACATTTTTAATTATATATATCATATATAATTTGTACATTCATATTTTTTGATTCATATAGCTAATATAAAGACAAATTCAATTTTTCAGATAAATGTAATATTTTAAAAAAAATGCACCTTTTCAACATTTTAATAGAAAACCCTTTGTAAATACAATAAATTACACTTTTATATATTAAATTTAGTGAAAATAAATTATTTATTAAAATTGGGACATAAAAATAATGTTTGGAGGAATTTTTGGTAATTTTTTGATAACTTTCATATTTTGTTGAATAGTGAATTTTAATAAATTTTAATTGAAATTAACTTTTGGAATAGAAATAATTTGTAGTGTTAAATTATTAATTTTAGTCATTTAAATGTATAAATATATTAATTTTTTTTAATTTAATTTAATTTATCTCATTGGATGTAATTTCACATTTATATTTTACATAAACACATGTCAAACTTTTGAAAGTTTTTACTTCTTAAAAACCCAGTATCTAGTTTGGACAACATGATTTTATTTTAAATTAATTAATGCATATCATATTTTTGGAATTTTTTAAAAGATACATCATATTTTGATTTCAAATATAAAAATTATCTTAGGGTGAATATTTGGTATTTTTCTGAAAACATTCAAATTTTTAGGAATAGTGAAAATCATTGTTTTATTGTTTAAAACTGAATATTGTTTAAATAATTATTATTATTATTTAAATTAATTCTAGTGTCAAAATAGATACATTCTCCCCATATTAGTTCAATCTAATTAATTTTAGTAATTTATAATATGATAAGATGTATAAAATTTTATTAAATTGTTTAACGTCTCATACTCACCATCGAGGAACATTTATAAATTTACATAAAACACAATTTTACCACTTCTGTGAATTGAATTTCTAAAATCAGAGGTACTCCATTAACATAATTACCAAAAATTTTATTCAATAGAACAAAAATACATTTTTCTGAATAATAACTTCTAAATTTTAATTAATAAACATATAAGTAAATAAGGTTATTAAAGGTGAAAATTATATTATAATTACCCTAAAACTAGTACTAATTATATTTTATAAGTTTATTTCACCAAATATAATCCATCGGAATAAAATATTATCCTTTTGATACACTTTTATTATATTTGGATATTTTATTATTATTTTATTCAAAAAAATGTTAAAACTGTTAAATTCACATTTAACTAACAAAACCATTTTTAATATAAGGTTATACATAAGAAAAATTCGACTAAAAATATTCATTATAAATTGATTAAGATTTTATATATCATGGTATTTTATTTATAATTTTTAATCATTAAATATGTAAATTAATTTATGAAAAATGATGATGCATTTATAAACCTAATAATGAAAGATTAAAGTAATTGATATTATATTTATCAAAATAAATTTAAATTGGAACTATTTATCCATTCCACGAATTTTATAGGATAATATGTAATTATAGGGATGATTAAATTTATTTTTTTCAATGTAATTATGCTTTATTAACATTCAAAAAAACAAATACTAAATAGTTACAAAATTGACATAAATTAGTTTTTAAAACAAATACTACATTATTAAATGATATAATATTCAAAAAATTATAAGGTTCATCCAAAGGGATAATATAATTATATATATGTCATTAATGAACTAATTTGGGTTCTAATATAATTTATAGTATGTTCATTAACCATGCAATATTAAAATAAAAGAAGACATTGTAAACGTTAAACTATGTAACTAAGAGTAAAATCTAAAAGATAAGATTAATATTGTGATCTAAACATGTCTAAAACCTATTGTTTTATATTATTTCTACCCATAAGCACCTTATACTCTAAATAAATCCATTAGGAGTCATTATAAACCAATAATTATTTTATAATAATATAATATTTCATGATTTTTCTTAAAGTGACCCCCACCTCTCTTATAGACGGGTACTTCGCCTTTTCTCAAACTCACACCTCCAATGTTATTTTCCTTAGCCAAAACATTCTTTATATCTTCTAAAATACACTCAATTCAACCCATATGCCTTCATTTGATCATAAATTCAACCTATGTAGCCCTTTTGTTCAAATGAAAAGGAAGAACCTGAAGAAGAGGTAATTATTTCATCACCGCTTTCAATGTTATGTTCTTCTTCCTCTTCCTCTATCATTGTGTATTCCATACCAAAATAATAACTATAGTTCCTTATACAAACATTTATTTTATTATAAATATGTTATAACCATTTAAATTATCTTATCCATCATATAAATGACAAAGTCACCATACGTGCATACATACGACTTACTGTCTCCACGTCATGGTGTAGTGTGTTATTCAACACTTAATTATTTTTATGGGTATAATGACAAGTATAATTGATGTAAATAATAAATATAACATGATAATTATTCATTATATATAATATATTATCCAATTACATAATATTTCTCCATCAATATAATGATATAGTCCCTCATGCGTACTTACGACTTACTGTCTCCACGACGCGATGAGATTCATTTCCACGTCCCCCATTCAAAGATGATCATAAAAATATATATTTTTAATAAGTATGTAATATATGAACTAATATATCTACTTTAAATATATGTTTTTATTTATATATATCTCATTCACTTACTGCTTTTCAATAAGATATAAAAACAGAAAAAATGATTATGCGTACGTACAACCAACCGTCTCCATAAACGGTGTTTTCCACTTCCAATATCTATCTATTATAAATATTTATATCCTGAAAATATTTGATTCATAAATAATTATTTCTGTTTTATATGTAATCAAATATTTATATAAGTGATATGATCAAGAATAACAAGTTAAAACATGTACGATAGAGAAAGCTATTGTTACACGAAATATTATTTTAACATATAAATTAATATTAAATGGGTATTATAATGCCATAAATGAATGATGTATACTATTATAAATATGAATAATTTTTTGGTATAATTTAATAACATACTATGGTTATTATATAAGATGGTAAACATACCCTCGACTAATGTAAAGCACAAGGATTGGGTTAATTTTACAATTTCATTATTTTCCGAGGTTTTTTTAAGAATATATCTATCGGGACTTCATTACCATCCACATCAATGTTTCCTAAAAAATTATTCAGAACTTTTCTAATATTTTCAATAATATGGGTTAATGATATTTAAACCCCCTTTTTAATTTTAATAAAATATTTTGAACGAAATATTTTCGTCATTTTCCTAACATGGTTCATTATGGCCTTTTCGACAAATTAAGGTAAGAGTTTTTTAACAAAAATACAACGAGTGGGGATATTTTTTAGTATTATATAATGATCAAGGATTTAATTACAATTTTATACTAATATTTTCAAAATGCCTAATTTATTATATAATTACATTACATTTAAATGATTTTAACATAGAATGTGACATTTCTCTCAAATAGTTCTGATTTCAAATATTTCAACATTCTTTGATGGATTTTAACCTTGTTAAAGATGAATATAATAATAAAATATTCTATATTGTATTGATGTTTTTGTGAAATTTTTGATTTTGGTTGTGTTATTTTTATACCATTCATGATTTACAGTTAAATATTATCATTTCGTATGCTATTTTTAATACTAATGTTTTTGTTATGTACCAAACTTTTCATATGAGGAATGCATTTGGATAGAAAGTGATGGGTGGAGCCTGTTATAGCTCCTCTAAGCATCGGTGTGTCTAATGAGAAAAACTAGTGTCTTGGCACAAGGCCTTGAAAAAATCTTATTTGCAGTCTTTGTCCTAGGACTTGACTATGTGGTTATGATTTCAGACATTATGCATTCCATAATTATGAAATTAGGTAATGATATTATATGATATTATTCAACTAGTAGAATATCCATGTTAATAAGTAAATAGAATTATTTGATTTATATTTTCCATATTATGAAGAAGTTTGTGTTTAAAAGGATTTTGTTTTAGTCTTATACATTACCTTAAATGTTCATTTTTATTTCTGAATGATTCCGCTATATTGTCATCATTACAGACAATCTGAGCTCATCCATTTAATATGTTTTATTTTTCCCAGGATGTGAATATGTATTTTGATTAACTTGTAGGGATTGGAAAAGGGATTTGAGTGTGTTTAAAGGGGACACAATGTTGTTTTTTTATTTCATGATGCAATTTAAAACTTATGTATATACATAGTACGTACAAGGCTTCTAAACTAATCAGTCTTTCGTGACTTGATATATTGTAATCATTCCAATGTTATGTAATAATTCCCTGACTTTGGTTAACTATTATTGCGACGTTACAATATTATGTATATTATGGGTGAACCTATAATTATATATATCACCCATGAATTGTGTGGTTATTAATGTACTATGAGATCAATGAATACATGTGAGGTTATCCCAATCCCAAAATAAGATCTACGGGAGGTCATCCCAATCCTAAAATAGGGTAAATGTGAGGATATCCCAAGCTTGAAGAAGGTGAATATATGGTTACTAAATTACTAACATGATTTGAATGTCTTGGTGGGTAGGATTTGCATAATATTTTTTACAATTATGTGTATTCCACAAATCTATGACATATTCTAATGTTTTTATTTAATGAAATATATTATTTGATTCAATGGATATTCATGTTATATGAATTTTCAATATTTACACCATGAATTATTTTTATGACCTATGATATTCTTGTTATGGTCATAAAATTTTATTCTCAATTTATCATACCATAGAGCTCAATTTATTTTTATTAGACAATTTTCATATCCTAATCAATGCTTACTACAAATATAATCTCACACATACTTATGTTTCCTTTTCCAATATTAGGAGGAATGTTATTATGTATTATATGTTTATGAACGGTGATTGTTTTAAAGAACATAGTTGGAGATTACATATCTCACATATGAACCTATTGTTTTTGTTTACATGTTTTTAAATATACTAATAATATATAATGATGGTTTTGATATATTTTTTATGTAATGTATATTCATCTAATAAGATGAAATATCTATAAATGAAACTTCCAGTTCATTATAGTAGGTATCACATCTAGGATTAATTGACCTTTGAAAACTAGGATATAGAACATTATTGGGAACCGTGAGTATGTTTCTACATACAGGTAAGTATCTTTGAATATTCGTAATGGACAAATAATGTTGTTTTTAAGAAATTATATCAATTTCTAGAATTTATAATTGGTTGTGGATATAAAATAGTTGTACGTAGGAGTAAAAACATCAAAAATGGTGTATTGGAATTCAAATAAATCATCTCCTAGTGCACAAAAATATGGCTTACTACACAAATATTTTTACAATCCTGGAGGATATGTATTGTTAATTCACTAAATATTAGAAAATATCCTAAAGGATTTGTATAATAAACATGAATTATATTTTTTAATCTATATGACCCATATATTTAAAACATGTGTCATTATTTAGATATATTATACAGTTCTTTAGGATTATATTGTTTCACACATTGTCTATTGTATCATAGACCATGATATTTGTGTTTATTTTATGGATGTAACCTAAATGAATCATGTCAATTATTAATGTGAAGTAATTGAAATCATTCTCCTCCTTTTCCATCAAATATTATGTGATTTGTAATGAATTTTTTTATTGTAATGGACATAAAATTTTCTCATTTTCTGAATTATCCTAAACATGAAAATGAAAAAAATTTAAACATTTTTTTTGAGTCCTTTGTGAGGAAACATAATCCTTCATTTAGTGGTTCGACTGATCCACTAATTTCAAATAAATTTATGAGTAACATCCAAAAGTTACATTCTTTTATAATATTTTTTGGATCATGGAGAATTCATTTTATAGTCTATCATTTGGAAGGAGAAATAGATCAATAGTAATAACTTATATAGAATTTGATTCCACAAAAAATAGTATCCATTGTTTGGGGTGAGTTTAACCAATTATTTTTCAATATGTATTATCCTTCTATTTATTATATGAATTGTCATTATGATTTCCAAAATGTATAAAAGGATTTGTAATATGGTGGAAACTATGATGAAAATTTTACAAGGCATGTGAGGGATTCTTGTGGTATTATCATCAAACATGAATGTAAGTTTGATAGATTCATCAAGGACATAAAACCATGTATAAAAAGGGAATTAGTAATAGGGTCCATAATTGCATATGAATAAATAATTTGATGTGGTATCAAGGAGGAATCAAGGATTGGCATCACCCATAAATATCACAGTTTCGATAAGAGAATAATAATGAAATTCAATATAGACTCTAAAGAATAGGGTGAGAAGAATATGATCTTTCAATAATTCTCAATATGCGGAATAAAACATGGAGAAAAATCTAATAAGGGTAATAGTAAATGTTTTATGTGTGGAAATTAAGGTAATCATGTTTCATAGTATTGAAGTGATTGGAAAAGAATAGATAATATTATAAATATAGGGAAATCTCAATATAAATAACCAACCATATATTTTTGTTTATAATGAATGGATTTTGGGTATTATACCAAAAAGTAATTAAATATTAATGTTAATTACAATGAATGATGTTATTAGGCTTTTTAGTTGAGAGATAATGGTAAATCTCATGCGATCATTATTTTTGATGAGGTTTTTTATGATGTCTTGGTGAATAGTACACATTCCATCCATTGTAAAACTATTAATATCTCATTTTATAATATATATACCCACACATTTATATATTAATAATATTATATGGGTGTACAAATTCAATCTAAATTATCAGAGATTTAATTATGAGTGAAAACTTCTAATGATAAAATGATCACATAATATGTTAATTATTATTCTCCAACTGATTTTTGTGGGAATATAGCCCCTACAAAACATATTATTCTCTATATAGCTGAATTTTATGTTATCATAGGCAATGAATTAGTTTCATTATATAAAATAATCATCAATATACCAGGAAGAGAAGTCGTTTTGGATTTTACAAACTAACATATGATCATATTCTATTGTGATGATAAATAAGAACATCGAATGGAAATAAAACCCAATATTTGTGTATTGATACACATTAAAATGTGTGATATTGTTTTATAGTTGGTGATAAATAAAAATTTAAGATATTCCTAATATTTGGGAGTTGTAATATTTCTTTATAGAATATTTCCACAGTTTTCCACTGAAATGTGAAGTTGAGTTCTCAATCAAACTCATAAATGGTTCAATATCTATTCAAAAGACACCATATATAATTTTACTAGTTTAGTATGACTAATTGAAAATGAAACATTCAAAGAATCTTTTAAATTGATTTATTTATAAACTTTTCATATTTTGGGATTTAAATTTATTTTCTTCATGAAGAAGGATGGATCAGTTTAAAATTTCATTGATGATTGTGAACTGAACAACATCCCAATCATGAAAATGTATCCCATAACCCATATTAATGAATTTTCTTATCATGTTATGGGATCTAAAAACATTAACAAGATTTAAAACCAATATAGAAACATAAATTTAGGTTTAATAAGGAGGATATACCAAAAATTACATTCCATTAAATATAGAATCAATCAGAATATATTGTGATTCTATTTTTATTATAAATTCAATGATATATTCATGAAGTTAATGAATAATGTATTGGAGGATAAATTGATCAGATTTTGGTAGCCTTTATTGAAAAAATATTATATATTAAAAGATAAATTTATAGAATGAAGTTCACTTGAGGATTTTAGTATTCAATTGAATATAGGATATGTGGTTGGAAAAATTCACACAGTGTGATTTTTTTCTCGAAAATTTTCTTTTTCAGGTAATATAATTACAACAGAGGGTTTATTACTAGATCCATAAAAGATATTGTATATTGAACATTGTCTTAGTATAACCACTCTAGATGGTATATAATGTTTTCTTGGATTTTATAAATATTATCAATGATTTTTGGAGAATTTCTAATGACCATTTAATCCACTCACAGAGTTAACGTTAATGTTATCCATGTTTCTTTTGATAGATGAATGTGAGGAAATTATCTAGGAAATAATGATAATTTTAATCAGTGAACCTGTGATCACATTACTGATTAGTGATTAAGGGTTCGTAATCAATCATGTTGGGTCAATGAAAGTATTTGGATGTATTCTTAAGAAAAAAATACATGTTTATAGATTATACATCATGGAAATTGAAATTTCATGAGTGAAATTTAACAAAAAATTATTTAGATTTAGATATGGTAATTTTTTCATTATATATATGGAGGAATTATCATTATAGTGAAATGTGTGATTTATAACTGGGGTAAAATATTTTAATGTATATTTTTACATAGAAATAGTTTAACATGTGATAGAGAATATGGGTTGAGAAAAATAACGATTTTGAATTCTCAATACATTACAACCTATGGAAGGATAAAAATGTGGATGATGGTTTGATTCAAAAGTATAATTAAATCTTATCTATGATGAGTATCACTAAATATCAAATTTTTATGAATTTTGTAGCTATATATATAGAAATATTGAAGGGGATGAATCCTATATTTTTAAAAGTAGTGTTTAACAATTTATCTAAATTTATATTTAAGAGACCTCAAAATATTATTTAATGAAATTTATTAAGGATATAAATTTTATTGGGTTAATCATTGATTATAATGAAATGAAATGATTTATGAACAATGTATGAGTACCTTCCATACATGATTTCATGTATGAGTTTTTAGAGGAAGAACACAGTTATTCATTATTTATTAATCATGTAAATAAAAGATTTATAACGACATGAATTAGTATTCAGAGTGGGGTGGATTGAAGAGTGATATTTTTGATTTTGTATCTTGGTGAATAATATATCAGTAATTTTTGTCAGTGAATGAAATTTAAAATGGTTTGTCCGTATCATTACCCAAAAAACGTAAATGACAAAACATTACAATATATATTATCATCCTACTCCCCAAAAAATCTAAAGTGAACTATGGTATATGGGTGTGAGTGATCAACATAAAAACTAATCACACATCATCACTATCCGTGAATATTTCAATCAGAGTGTTCTTTCTAGGGTATACATTTTGGAATTTGTTAGGTTGATAATATTTCCACAGCCTTTTGTAATTTTTTATGATATGAGGATTACCTAAAAGTTTTGGATATGTATTTAGCACAATAAGGATGAATTATTGATTTTATAGTAGTGTGTCATTCAAGGATATATTTTCATTCAATGAGGACCATTTAAAACATTGAGAATATTTTTTGATCATGTTTAATGGATTTCATTGTTTTTTGGGATCAACTGCATCCTGTAGTTGAGTTTTAATACAACAATAGCATTCACTTGATCATTAATATTTCTCAATATGAATCCCTCTATGAATATAAGTTTGAAAATATAATGAAATTGGAAGAAGTTGAAGATATAATGATAATATAACGTGATATGGAAGATGAAATGTTATATAAGGATATATCCATTCAACAACACAAATGAGAAACATGAATTAAATAGACATGTTATTTTGATAACGGTCAATGATATTTTTAGTTTTATTTTTGAGATAAGATGCTTCTGGGAGTTTCACCATGGAAAATTTAATGTGATTTAGAAATAAAAAAATATTTCAACCTGGGTATATTTCCTCATTTGTTATCATTGATCATTTAGTGATGGTTTATTATCACGTAGCGCTTCTATAAAATATATCTCAATTCAATGATGTATTCTATATATATCTAATGATGAATAAAATAAATGATTCATACCATGTACTAATCATAGAGGTCATACTACTTGAGTAGGATCATTAATATGAATTAAAAAATGTACAGGTTCTATATTTTAGAGAGAATGTTCTATAAAACAAGACCACTCTCATGGTCAAGGTTTTGGGGCCAAACCACCATTTTGAGGAAGTTAGTTTGAAACTATAACAAATTATAGGTAAGAAGTATCCTACTTTGATTGAATTACAGTGACATAATTTTGAAGGAGATATTCATTTTAAGTGTTTTTGATTGTAACATAATCTCATTTATTGAAATATTATAATTCAACAAACTTATTTTCTAGAGAAAACTAGTATTATGAACAATAACAGGTTTTAGAGGACCAAAATATACTATTAATATTAATTTATAAAATAACAATTTTAATAGAGAAATTAAATTCTTGGGTACTAATAAAACTAAATAAATGAAAAAAAATTTAAAGTTCACACATGAGTAAAATTAATTCAATTTATTTATTTTATTTGTAATGTAAATTTATATTTTTTAAATAGAAAAATCCTGCTTTTCTAGAGAACACATTTATGAACAAAAAGAGTTTCCCTAAAAATAAATAAAACTATTAAATTATACTAATGATTTTAATGAAATTCATATATTATATATTAAAAAAATTCATCATTATTTTTTTAAATGTAGGGGATAAGAATCATTCATGATTTATGTTTAAACAAATATTTTTTTCTATAAAGAGGTTTCTCCACATTATTCACAGTTGTATTAAAACTATTTTTTAAAAATTTATAAGATGTATTTCAAATTAATATAATAATTTTGAAATAAACATTTCAATATTATTTTAGGATTTATTTTGGATAATTTATTGAAAATTAAAATTTTCAATGAATAGTCCCAAATATAGGTCAAAATTGAATGCTACCTTTTTTATTTAAAGAATATATATAGTTGAATTTTTTTATAAGATGATTTGAAAATTAAATTTTTTTTAAATATATTACTATTTATAAAATCTAATTCGTTTAAATATATTCTATATTAAATTTATTTATTATTGTTATGATACTTATAAATAATGTTTTTTTAGAAAACTAGTTTTTTGTCACATCTATAGCTTAATTTTTTATTAACTTTCATCCAAATCAATTAATTTAATTTGGTTAAATGGATTACATATTTTTAATTATAATAAATAGTATTATATAATAATTACATCATACATTTAGGTCAAAATGAATAGTTAAAACCATGTAAATTAATTATCATGGTTAATGTTATGATGTGATTTAGTTGTTACGAAAAATGATAATGGTATGATTCAAAATAAAACATGTATAAAAAATATTTCCTGGCCATATGTCTACCTTATCTGATCCCATATTCTATTATAAGGTCATTTTTATTAATGTCTCTTGTTAATGACTATATCACTTTGGATTTTTTTATGAAATTTATATATAGTTTTGTCGTAGGTTTCCTTTCCAACATAAATATGAAAATATTCGGTCCTATATTATAAATAATATAGTTTTTTGTTCGTAAAATCTATGAAAAAAATACGTTTCTGAATGACCATTCCTTTATTTTTTATTTTTATTAGTAATCCTTCCTATGAATTCTTTTGGTGATATCGTATGAAGGTTTTCCAAATAACATGCATCATTCTTAACCAAATGTCTTTGTTTTATTTATTATTAAACCTCTATAAAATATTCTTACTATCCGGATATAGTGAAATTAATATATCATACATACATATATTTTATTATAATAATTTCCTCACCTATATTCATCACCTCTTCCAAAAAATGTGTAACGAAATGGTCGATCGTGTGTACAGTGGACTAATGCCTCATAATCTGACTTAATATGTTTTCCATAACAACATATCATGGATGGGTATAATTATATATTTAATTAATATATATTATATTTATGAAATAATTATACTAATTTAATTATTATATCACATATACCATCGTACAATCAAATCAATTTAAAAATGATAATGGTGTCCCTTCGTTCATGTGAAAAGTTGCTTCTACATAGTGAGGTGAAATATTTATATTTTAATTTTTATATGATAGGTTATAATCGTATTTGTAATTAATTTGTATAACATATATGGTATAAAAATTATTATATAATTATTTTTTCAATATTCCACTTTTTAACTTTTTTCTATTCTATCCATAAAAATAATGAAAACGATGTTTATTCATACATATGACTTTCCATCTTAATGAATGATGTAATTCATTAATAAAAATATATATATATATATATATATTATGAATGATTATAAATAGGTATATAATTAATATATATGATATTTTTTTATGACTAATATCCTCGATATTATGAATCCACATTAAAAGTACTAGGACTCGAAAAAAAAACAAAACAGACAGGAAAAATGAGAGAAATTATTACCCGAAATGTGATTTTAACAATGGAATTCTCAATAAATTGATAATAAAATTTCATAAATAAATCATATATGTATGATATATATTATAATGGTTTGATTTTTTTATTACGTATATATTTTTTTATGAAGGAGGTTCGAACATGTATGAATAATGTCCCGACATTATGTAAAGGGTTATAATATCACATTTATTTCAATGGGACATAATAAATATTCACCACATGATTATTTTTTGTGGTGTATATATACCAATGAATGTATTTTATGATTAATTTCATGAATATTATGAAATATAAATATTAACTAAATGATATTTCATTCTTGGGTATTATGACTCAATCATTACCAATGTGGTAGTGGTTTTATGTTAAAATCCCATTAGTTATTTGTATTTTCTATTATTATGATTATTATAATTAAATATTATTCTCTATAAAATAAGAAAACCTGTTAGTTTTTATGTGGTTATTTATTTAGAATACATTTTCCCTTTCATTTTGTACTCTTCGTGAACTTAGGATACCCGAAGCTTTTTAAAAGAAAAATCAACATTATTTCTCTCTTGGGTCGAAAATTTAGTTTCATCCATATCCTTTTCTTCTAAAAAAATTAATTTTTTTTTAAATTATACAATAATTTTTTAATGTAACTATTACCCATTTTATAATTTTTTAAAAACATTTCAAATATAACCTTCTCTTAATTTTCAGAACAATGACATTTTGAAAATATATAGAAATGTGAAAGGAATAATAATTTTAACACATATAGATTGAATGGATTTTTTTGAACATCATTACCACCTACTTATTTAAAAAAAATTTATATGTTTTAAACGTAAATTTAAAAGAAACATTTATCTTAAATAATAACTAAATTATTGGATTTTAAATAAGTTATTTAAAATTAAAAATATTTTTTTCTTCATGAAATGTTCCAAAGTGATCATTCACAATCATTTCCCATGTATGATTCGATTATATTCTTTAACATAAAATTTAATGGGGATTTGACACAATGATAACACACATATTATTTATATGTATGGTTTATATTCATAATGATAATATGTTTATAAAACCTGCTTTATCTTCATGGTTAGTACACTAATTAAATGGTAAAATGAGTAATGTACCCATTTATGTTCCACATGTTATGATAAGATGAAATATTTATACAAATTATTTTAAAAAATATTTTCGAATATGATAAATGTTTTAAGATCATTTAGAACACATCTATATGTTATTTATTATGTGATCGGGGGTCCTGTAATTTATTAACCCCCACCCCCAATGTATTGGGTAATGATTAATGTGGTATGATATCTAAGGGTGCATGTGAGGTTATCGCAATCCTATAATAGGTTACACAGAAGCATACCCAAATCCCAAAAGTGTGTAAATGAGAATTCATAATGTGTGGTTTTTCCAAGACTAGCATGTTATGAATTTCACGGTGTGTAGACTTGACCTATGATATTCTATTCACATAATTTTGAAAAAATATATAACATATTCTAATTATATGATCTCATTTAATATTTAAATTGATTACATTAAGATAAATGTATTATGATGTAAAATGATTTATTCAATGACTCGAGTGTATGATTTTTGATATGCATGGTGCATTTTGAAATATTATTCTCATTTTCTCTTGTCATTACGCTTAAGTTATTCTTATGTTATCATTCATTTCTCCATAATTTCCTTTAACAATGAATCTGGACTCACCATTTTTTATTTTTCATTTATATTAATTAGGAACAAAGTTATTTTGAATGATATGTATTATAAGGGTTTTTGTTATTATGAACATTGTGGGTGATAATGTATCACATTTACAAACTAGTAGTTTAGGTTTTCATGTTTCCAAATATATTATAACTATATGATTATTATGTTTATTATTATTTTATTTTATTCATATTCATATCAAATGATGTGATATATATGTTTTAAATGTATGGCCCATTATAGTTCCACTATTATTGATGATAAAAAAAATTTCCCACAATGTATGATGCAAACATCCCCTACATTTATATTCACAAATTCCCCAAACATAATATCACCCTTATAGAATCAGGGAATCCCATTAAGAACTCGAATAGTCATATACTTTATTTATTATGTGAAAGGATTTTATTCTTCATGGTTAAAAAATTATTCAAATTTAATTGGAACTAATTAAAGGTCTACTATAATAATCTATACCTAATGTCATCTTCCTTGCAAGCATCAGGAAAACACAACATTGAATGAACCAATGGTCCAGAATGATCAATTAACATTCCTGTATATAGTCATGTATGGTAAAAATTATAATACAAATACTATTCCATGTCCATATAATCATCCCATGATCCACCAAAATCTAGTAAATATATTTGGAGAATATTTTATAAAATCAAGATTCTCCCCCCTAAGAGATCATTGACCAACTAATGATATTCCATACATATAATTAACTATATTTCAATTTAATTATACAAGGCCTAAAAATTATATGATGTTAAACAGATATATCTTTCCAGAAATACTATTAGACAGACTGTGTGGACACACTATCTCCAAAACAGTGATATTTCCAATTCCATCTATGGATAGTGTCTCTATGTTTGACAAGAAAAGTGTTACATTATTCCACAAATCAACTCAAACCCAAAAAATATCTTGATAGCTTTGGGTGTTGGGAAACCATGTGACTATGTACTTCATCACTTCATCCTGCTTACACAATGAAATATGAGGATTAACTATTAAACCACATTGTTTCTCATCACCGACATTAATCCAATGATTGCTTTGTCAAAAATGTTCAAAACTACTGATTTCATACTTCATATGCAGACACTATAACCACCATCACATATGAAGACAAATTTTTTCATCCATGTTGAACCAGATACCATGATATATGAGAGAATATCATATTCTATTACCTCTTTTGAGCAGGATGTACAAATTTTTCATAAATGTTTATCTTACAATCTCAATCTAAAAAATATCCTAAGAAGTGGTCAATCCACACCAACCATTATTGTGTCAGTAATAAATCAGAATATGGTTCTTATAAACCATTAAAATGGTTCACCATGATTGATGTGATAACCATGGGCACACATTTCATCACCCCCTGATCCTCATATGTACCCATAAAAAAATCATCCAATAACATCATCAATAATAAACCCCCCCCGGATGGTCACATTCCATGCTAATGCATCTTCTTACTAATATTTTATACAAAATAATTACCCTTTCCTAGATTATAATACCTTTCAATCTTAATAATAAGAATATACTCATATAAAGCATCTTTTGTTAATTCAAGTTTCAGATATAGAAGATATATCAGATGGTCTTATCGTCCATACAGATGAAATGTATATCACTAATGAAAAAATCAATACAAAACATTAATTAATTAGTAATATTAGATAAATAAAAATATAAATATTGAAATTTTACACCTGGGGAAATAAATAATTAGATCAATAAGAAACAATATAATCTCTCTTTATCAAAATATCTCTTAATCTAACTCTTATGGAATCATAGTACACTTAATTTCCAATACCAATATTAGTGAAAATCATAATAAAAAATTAATATAATTCTATAATTAATATAAAGGAATTCCTAGATGAGATTTTCAATCCAATAAAATATTACCACATTCATTTTTATCATATTCATATACATTTACAAATAGAATAATCCATTAATTAACAATAAGAAGTATTCAACCAATCATACAAACCAATTGATCTCAAATATGTTCGTAGGGAATATCCAATACATCAATACATTTTCCACATTTATATATAATATAATTCCCTACAATAAAAATGTATACTTGGGGATTCCCACATTTGAGCACTAATAGTGAAAAATAAAATGTTTTACATAAATTTGATACCCTTGATGTGTACTTTACATTTTAACATGGTTTATAGAATTAATCTCCATGATCCTTGGTTATATATGGATATCATCAAAGAATATATCAAAATAGAGTCAATGTATGGATATAATATTCTATTTATTATATTTATTAACACATATATATATCATTCTTCAAATTGAAAATCATTAATATATATTCAAACAGTATATAACTACTCCTAAACATTGTCTTATGTATATCCTCCTCTATGAACATTATATGGTGGAATTATTATCACAAAACATTCTTGTAAATCCACTTGGATCCCCTCAACTGATCAAACAATTATTCAATCCCTGAAAACATATTTCAATTCTACATTTTCAACTTATTCAACATCATATATTCGACACAAAGTTGAAGGCTTACCTCATCCTTATTAGTGAAAAAAAAACATGAGTTCTCATTGATATTGTGCTTAGTGTAATTAATCTATTCACCATTGTTTCCTAAATAAAAAATTTATATTTTTCAACTCAATTAGGAAAATACTATATGAAGAAATTGATATAAGATGTACTCCTAAATTTAGTGTGATCTCAAATTAAATACCTTTTTCAAGGTGATGTCTTGAGAAATTATCTAGAAATATATCATGGTAATTGTACATCAGTTTTTAAAAAGAGGAAGTGGATACTAAATCTTCTTCTATATGAAGTTTTCCCAATACATATGTTGAAATAGATTCAATATTACATAGTTATATTATCATTCTTACTTCTCTAATATCTCATTCACTAGTCTAAATTAACTTCTACCCAATAGGGTTATTATTGGATAATCATCTCTTTTAGAAGAATATGTGTAGCCTATAATTGGAAAAAAATTACATTACATAATTCACATTAAATATAGTAATCAATTTGATCATTTAAAAAAATAGGTTTGTATAACCGGTTACATCAAATGTAAATGCTAAGCATCTTGCGAGATCGCCTAACATCTTATACACAGTTGTATGAAGTGAAATAAATTTCATGGATAAAAAAAATAAAATGTGTATAAATTAGATAACATGATATTATATTAAATAATTACATGATAATTTAGCAATAAATTTATAATGATAAAAAGTATACCATATCGTGAAATATTACTCTAGAATTTTCAATTAATGTATCAGTTGAAATCAGGTCAATGACATGCACTTTACATGTGTCATCCCAAAAAATCAATCACTAAGACCACTAGTTCAACTGAGTCAATTACCTAGTGGATTCTAATATTTATAATTATATCCCCTATTAGTTCAATGGCTTATATCCCACATCTTTTTAACACCACCAAATTATCCAAATAACACTGAATATGCAAAATATTTTCAAATTGATGAAACATGTTCAGATATTTAGGAAAAAGCATGAAATATTATTTCTATATCCATAGTTGAAGAATATGGTGACACATATGTCATTATAGTGTTTGAGAGAAATCTTAATCCACTATGAATGCCAAATTTCAATCTTCCATGAATACGCTTCCTTCATATTCCTACTATAATAATATCTGGTCAATATATATCTTGGAGTCCAACTCATATATGACCCAATTTATTTGATAATTGTTTTTAATCTATCCTCTTATACATCCTTCCTGATCATCAATGAATAAAAAAAATTCAAAATTTTTCGTCATGTGTGAGATCGAAACCTGGTTCCTCATCTCTAGAAGAATGATGGTCTCAATCTTCTTGGCATCTTGTTCCCCATTCCAATAGAAAATAAACACCACATAAAACATATATGCAGTATGGGAAAATATGAAGATACTAATATATACACCTACTAATGCTCTAAAAACTCGGGGGATTGACCTAGCAGCAATATACCTGGAATAAACTATCCATATATCTGATCCTTGAAGGCCTCCCATGTGAGATCATCACATCCCTCCACATGGATTGTCATTACCCACCATCTCCATGTGGGTCATTGGATCATGAAAAATGATTGCATAACCTACCGATAATCCAAAACATACGGAAGATAAAAAATTAACTCAATGATGTATATCCATCACATATTATACTAGGGACTTCTAGTAACCTAGAAGGATGAGAGATTTTAATGTTTTAAATGAAAATAAAAAATAACCATAATCTTATAACCTCAACCCCTATGAACAAATACTAGAAGAAATAAATTAGGACTATGATATTCTATATCCAAAAGAACTATAGAGGGTGTTGGATCTTATTAAGCTACATCCTCATCCACATATAGCGTTAGGATCAGAACATCCTCCATTTTATGGAAATTCTTTCATGATTCACTAGTTTATTACATAGGTAATATTCAAAGATTTTCTATCTAAATTGAAAAATTAAATTTTATAAATTTTTATAATAGATCAATTATGTTAAAACCTCCAGATTTTTATAGGCTCACATTAGTAAATTATACTAGAAGAACTACACTATCAGGGTACCTATATATATTAGTCATAACCACTAAGAACATTCTAGGGACTAACTGATGATTCTAGTACCTTTTTATTTTTCAATGTCATAAACATATAATAAAATATTGAATAATTAGTTCAATTAATTAAATCCTCATGAAAAATATATTATAAGATCAACGATAACATATTACCATTTAATGTTTATTTAAATGAATTTCTATATATATCTAGAAATCATATTCATGAAATGTGAACCTATATTCATAGTCATGATATATAAAGACACCAAAATTGAAAAAAACCTACAGAAATATATTACTTTGGATTTTTATGAAACATAGTAGAAAAATGTGTAATATAATCTTATCAAAGAAAATATGTAGGTCAATTATATATATGAGGGCCAGAAACTTACATGGATCTACTACCTATGTTTCATATATCTTATCTTATTTATTCTATGAAATAATTATATTATTGAAGAAATGAAATGGATTAGAATCCATTGATACCAAATTTTAATGCCTTTATATGAATCATCTTAATAGGTCTAATGTAGTTCATGTTTTTATTCATTCCTTCTCATATTCACGAGGCTGTCAACTATATGTGAGGTTTAGAATGGTGTTGTGGGGAGAAAATGTCATTGGATGTAATATCCATACATATTAATAAACAAAAGTATAAATAATAACCTTATAATAGTAAATTTTAATGTAAAATAATGTTATTATGATAAAATAAATGACAAAAAGGGAATAAAATACAATTCATAAAAGTAGAAATGAGGTTGAAAAAACATGTTATGATAACAAAAGAAAATTAATTAAAAAACATTATCAATTTTCCATAGTCCTTATTGCAATTTCCACCATCCTACAATCCCCAAATATCCATCTCCTCTACAAATGGTGATTAAGATTATCATAATCACAAGCCCTAAAATATATAGACATAATAAAAATGTTGTGAATGGAGTGATTATAAAACTAGTTGGATGACTCAAATGTTTCTTTAAAAAGAAATAAACACCAATATAATAACTTATTTCATGGGGGGATGTAAATTTTAACGAAACCAGAAAATCATATATTGGGATATTGTGTTCTAAATATACATCTAGGATCCTCAAGAAAAACTATATTTAAATAAATTAAATAAGGAATTCCTCATAAATAATCACATTCTTGAGTAGGATGTAATGCCAAAAGATGTCTCAAATAAAGGACAATTTTCAATAAATCCTTGAGTATTAACACAATTTCATCTCACCCCTAGCTCATTATCATGTTAGTTAGTAAATAAATCATTCCCCTTCCTCTATTTGGCCACTCTATAGTTTTTCTGACCTATTACATTGAATCTAGTTAGTCCAATATTTATTCCCAAATATCTACTAGGTAGGGACATAACACCATCACACACCTAGTTTATCCTCATTTTGGGCGATAAGTTAATTATTCCCTGACCTTTTCTAGGTCATGAAACATGGTTTTTATATCCTATTACCTATCTTGGGTCATCCAAGAAAACATTTTACACAATAAATTTTTCTATATCTCGTCATATTCATCCTTTAATGTCACACTAAAACATGATACCCTTTAGGTCCAAACAAGAAATGGTGATCCTTACCATAACTTTAATATCTAAGCAAATAATTCATAGTCTTGTAATTCATACATAAAATGGCATATCATAGTTAGTCATTTTTGTGACACAGAATTCATAAGGATCATTGGATTCACATTCACACCTAATGTAAATAACAAGAAAAAAACATCACACATTTTTTCTTCTAGATCTAAATTTTTTCACAAAAATTAAAATCATTCCAATCAAATTTATTCAATCATTATATGTTTTATTGTCTTCCCAACTCATGTGATCCATTACAAATTTCTATCTTCCATCTCCATATCATTTTGGTGAAGTAATCATCCCATGAACCAATCACAATAAATCACAAATCAGATTATATATTAAATATTCATTAACGGTAAGGTAACTTGTGCATAGATGGATATCAAAATACCCAATGACATTCGAAGTCAATGGATAAACATGATCATTTCTTATAAATGATGGAAATTGTCTAAATAAATTTTATTTCAAAAAAAATCCAGAAGTCTCCATTAATTTATGATTGATTTAATAAATCTATCGATCATAATATATATATGTTATTCATCTCTATAGAGGGATAAATTTTATTCTGTAATTGATATTACACATAATTTGGGTGCCAATGGATGATTCTTAACTTGAAAAGATAAATATAGTGGAAGGAGAGATCCAATTACATTAAAATACATCTCATATATGTGTTCTATATAAATGTGTTTTTAAAATATATATTGTGATATTAAATAATATTTTTAAAGAATAATAATTCATGTTTCCATAATGAAAAATCTATCTGTTAACCTCTATAACAATAGTTTCTCAATGGAAGAAACAGGGTATTCTTCTTAATCCCTCAGTTTTCCATTTTCCTAGTACCAATCAGTTAGTGGGAAATAGAATCCTTCTTGGATTTTCAAAACTGAACTAAATCTAGTGTGTAACTATAATGGTAAGATATTGGTAAACCATAAATTAAAACTAACTAGTTTCTTCCCTAGGCTCTTTCACATCAGATTATTGTCACGAGAAGTTAGCATCAAGTCTCAAAATAATAAAAACCATTAAAATTATCCTGATGCATTCCCTTGATGTACAATTTAATTTCAATGACCTTACAATGAAATATTAATCTATCATGATATTTCCCTATGTTATCGGGTTTTATTAGGTCACAAAATTATGGTTTCATAATATAAGACATGAAAGAACATAATATAAAAAAATAAAAATACATAATGACACGCACTAAAAACCTTATAATACCGACGTAAAGACCACTAAAAATACATTAGGATTCATTTACTTCCATCATTACATATTTTTTTCATCAGTGGAACTGATGAGTATATATATCAAGAAAAACATAATTAATTCAAAATGTTATCAATAAATAAAAAAGATATAATTTACATGAACCCAAAAACTGATAAAATTACATAGTGATTCCAATAAACTATATAATATATTTTTAATGTCTAAAAATAGATTCATATGATTCCATTTAATGTAAAATAGGCTTTTATCCATATTAAAAAAATTAAATTTACAAAAATAATACAGAACAACCAATAAAATAACTGGACATGTTGACTACGTATACTAAAATAGTTCTGAAAAACATGATTTTATTACTTTTTATCATCTTTTAGGAACTACAAATGAAATCATCATCATCATGGTCTGCTTTTAGAATGTTTTTATGAAATAAAAAATAACATTAGTAATAGAGTAATACAAATTTCTTAAATAAGGATGGAAATGAGTAATATTTTAAGAGGTGGATGTGAATACCACTTCAAACAAAAATTATTCCAAAAAACCATGGAATTGAGTGTATAAAAATTGGTTAAAATTTGGAAAGATGAACTAGAGTAATCAACCCCAATAGGGCTCCCACATCCCCCTTACCATTAAAAAAGTGTGATCTGAATGTGAAATGATTATCATTTAAAATTTGAAAAAAATAAATTTTAACTACTACTTACTCAATGGATAAAACTAATAATGTGGTGGTTCATTATTTATCTTAAGGAAATAAATTAGCAACATATTTGAATATCCAATGATTCACAACATCATTCATCACAAACCAATCTAATGAGGCCCACTTAGTTTGAGGAAGGCCGAGTGTGAAAATCCTAAGCTCACATCCAATAGTCTATGGGTTGAAGACAATAACTGAAAAGGAAAAATATCAATATAATTACTTTTATTAATGTTACTATATATATTCACACAACTATCAATACAAAAAAAATGTAGAGGAATAAAAAAATAAAACATATTGAGTATAATGATAAATGTAATAACCTATTGGAAAAAACTAATGTATTAAATAATAAATTAAATTTTTAGAACATTAAATATACAATTCAAAATATAAATGAAGTCCAAACCAAAAAATAATTGGAATAGAGGAAAACATAGAGAGCCTAGCAGATGATCATCATATCTGACCACTGTACTTAGTTAATTAATCCAAGTATCACTAATCTCTGCATATGTCATCCAAACTGTTTTATATCTTTATAAGAAATTACATGTGTAAAAAAATCCCATGAAATGGTGAGTATATATATGAAAAGCAGGACACTCGAAATACAAAAATAAATAAATAGATAGATAAAATAGATGTAATCTCAACCCAAAATTTCTTATCAATAATATTTTTTCAAAAACCCATAATGAACTATATATTATCAACACGAGTACCATATTAGAGAGAAATGGTAACTCCACCTCCAAATACAAAAATAACCTTGAAGATTCCTCGCGATGCTCGAATATCCCATCTTTGATTGACAACATCAAGTGAGTGTGTAAAAAATTACCCATGTAGAAAAACCACACAATGACATTGTTCCAGATAATGAGGGATAAAATATATAATGATATATCTCATGTAACCACATTAGAGGATATTTTAAGGAACCAAATTCTTCCACTTCATTCCACAGTTTTGTTGTCGCATTCACTAGAATAGGACTTATGACCTATGGAATTAAGGGGTGACACTCGGTAGAAAGATGATATGAACAATATTTTTCTATTGGTGTGTCACTCATTAGATTGAATAATCACACCATAGTATCACAATGAAGATAAATATCAGTAGATGGGGGACCTATTCTCTAGAAAGATAGGGGGAACCACTCATTAGAAGGAAACCCTACACCTTATAATTATATAGGGGTTCCACATAGTATAGTGTGAAATCCTTTCAACTATGGAGGTCCATGACAAAAAATATTTTTTGATTTTATGGGAACCCATGAACATATTTTATGGAGAGACATTCAACCCCTATATCTATCTAATGAGCCTATAATTCCACTACTATGAGTGAAATTTAGTGTAAAGAATAATAATACTCGCAACATCTCATGTTGTGTCTTGGAATGTCCCATGAAGGCTATCATTCCATTATACATGAAAAATTGATCATGACATACTACTGATGAACTAAATATTGAGATCAAAAGAAATATATATGCTAGGTGGAAGTGCATGATAAATGTAATGATTTTTAATTCTCAATACATTACCACCAATGGAATGATACAGATGTGGATGATGGTTCGATTCAAAAGTATAATTCAATCTTATCTATAATGAGTAACACCAAATATCCAAAGTTTTTTGATTTTTAAGTGATTGATATTGTAATCTTGAAGGAGATAAATACTTTATTTCTAAATGAGTGTTTAACTATTTATCTATGTAAATATTTAAGAGACCTAGAAAGATGGTGTAATGAAATAGATGATGGATATAAATATTCTTGGGTTTAAGCTTGATTATAATTAAATGGAATGATTTACGAACCACGTATGAGTTCCTTCCATACTTGATTTCATTTATGAGTTTTTAGAGGAACCTCACAGTTCTTCATTCTTTTTTCATCATTGAAATAATATATGTATAGAGATTTGAGTTATTATTTATAGTGGGATGGAATGAAGAGAGATATTTTGGATTTATTATCTTGCTGTATAGTATTTCAATAATTTATGTATGTGAATGAAATTTAAAATGGGTTGTTAGTAACAATAGCCACAAAAATGTAAATGACATAATATCACCTTAGATTTCTTCATTATACTCCCCAAAAAACCTAAAGGGCACAATGATATATAGATGTAGGTGATAAACATAAATATTAATGACACATTATCACTGTTAGTGAATATTTCTATCAGAGTATTATTTCTAGGATATACATTTCGGTAGTGGTTTGGTTTATAATACTTCCATAGCATATTGTATTTTACTGTGATATGAGGATTACCTTAATATTTGGGATATGTCTTTATCATAATAATGATACAATGTTTATTTAATTGTTGTGTATCATTCAAGGATATACGGTCATTAAATGAGGGCCATTCAAAACATTGAGAATATTTTGTGAACATGTTTAATGGATTTCAATGTTTTTTGGGATCAAAAAAATCCTATAGTTGTGTTTTCATACAAAAATACCTTTCACTTTGTCATTACATTTTTTCAATATGAACCCCTCTATGAAAATAAGTTCGAAAATATAATGACATTAAACGAAGTTGAGGAAAAAATGATAATAGAACATGATCTGGATGATTAAATTTTATATAATGATAGATCCATTAAACAAAACATATGGGAAACTAAAATTAAATACACATGTTATTTTGATAACTGTTAGTGATATTTTTAGTTTTTTGTTTGAGATAAGATGTTTCTATTTGTTTCACCATGGAAAAATGAAATGTGATTTAGATATAAAGGAATATTTCGACCAATGTATATTTTCACACTTGTTATTATTAATCATTTATTGATGGTTTCTAATCACATGGCGCTTCCACCAAAAACCACTCAATTAGTTGGTGTATTCCATATATATATAATGAGGAAGAAACTAAATTATTATTAACATGTACTAAACATAGAGGTCAAACCACTTGGGTAGGATCATTAATATGAATAAAAAATGAGCATGTTCTAAATTGTAGAGAGAATGTGCTATAACACAAGACCACTCTCATGGTCAATGTATGGTGGCTAAACAATCATTTAGAGAAATATACATTGGAAAAAGAGGAAATTATAGGGAATAAGTATCCTGCATTGATTGAATTAGAGTGACAAAATTTTGAGGTGGAAATTTCATTCTAAGTGTGTTTGAATGTAACACGATCTCATATAATGAAATATTATAATTCAAAAACATTTTTTCATAGATAACTTTTATTACGAATAATAACATGTTTTTGAGGACCTAAATATACTATTTATATTATTTTAAAAAATAAACAAATGAACAATGAAATTAAATTTTTTTGTTAATAATAAGTGTATATAAATGATAAAAATTTTATTATTCATCCATGAATAAAATTTATTCAATTTTTTTAATTTATTTGTAATCAAATTAAATATTTGTTAAATTGAAAATTCATGCTTTTCTAAAAAACCCATTTATGAACCAAATGTATTTCCATAAAAATAAATAAAACCTTTTAATTTTATTAACGATTTTAATGAAATTCATATATTATATAATATAACAACTGTTTCATCATTATTTGTTTTCTATGTAAGGGATAAGAATCATTCATGATTTATGTTTAAATAAATATATTTTTCTATAAAGTCGTTTATCCTCATTATACACAATTATATGAAAACTAATTATTAATAAATTATAATATGTATATAAAAATGTTTATAATAATTTTGAAATAAAAATTTCAATATTATCTTATGAATTTTTCAGATAATATTTTGAAAAGTTAAATTTTCAATGAATAGTCCAAAATATAGGTCTAATTTGAAAGATACCTTTTTTATTTAAGGAATTTATAGAGTTAAATTTTGTTATAAGATGTTTCAAAAAGTAATTTTTTTTTCAAATATATTACTATTAGTAAAATTTAGTTCGTTTAAATATATTCAATATTCATTTTTATATAATTTTCATTATACTTATAAATAATGCTTCTTTGAAAAACTTGTTTTTAGATGGGTATGTAGGTGAAATTTTTGTTTACCTTGATCTAAATCAATTAATTTAATTTGGTAAAATGGATTACATATTTTTAATTATAATAAATAATATTATCTAATAAGTCCATCTTACATTTATGTAAAAAATAAATAGTTAAAACCATATTAATTATTTATCATAGTTAAGGTTAAAATGAGTTTTAGGGGTCAAACTAAACGATAATGGTATGTTTCAATATAAAACATGTAAAAATAATATTTCATGGCCATATGTCAACTTTATCTGATCCCATGTTCTTTTATAAGGTCATTTTTATTAATTTCTCTTGTTAATTACTATATAATTTTGGATGTTTTTATGAAATTTCTATATTGCTTGGATGTAGTATCACTTTCCCACTTAAATATGGAAATATATGGTCTTATATTATAGAAAAAATATTATTTTAGTTCATAAAATCCATGAAAAATACATCTTTTAATTACCTTTCATTATTTTTTATTTTTATTAGTAATCCTTCTTTTGAATGCTTTTGGTGATATCCTACGAAGGTTGTCCAAATAACATGCATCATTCTTTACCAAATGTTTTGGTTTTATTTATTATTAAACCTCTATAAAATATTCTTAAACTATTAAGATATAATGAAATAAATATATCCCACATACGTATATTTTATTATAGTAATTTCATAACCTTTATCCATCCCCTCTTCTATAAAATGTGTTACAAAATGGTTGATTGTGTGTACAGTGGACTAATGCCTCGTAATCCGATGCAATATGTTTTCCATAACCACATATCATAGATGGGTATAATTATATATTTAATTAATATATATGATTTTTGAGAAATAATTATACTTATTTGGTTATTATATCACATATACCATTGTACCATCATATCTGTTTAAAAATGATAATGTTGTTCGTGCCTTCATGTGAAATGTTGCTTCTACGAAGCAAGTTAAAATATTTTTATTTCAATTTTTAAATTCCAGGTAATAATGGTATATCTAATTACTTTTTATAAAATATATGGTATAGTAATTATTATATAAATTTTATTTAATATTCTACTTTTTTTTCTTTTTTCTTTTCTATCAATAAAAAAAATTAAAACAATGTTCATTCATACATATGACATTCCTTCCTAATGAATGATGTAATTCATCATTCAATATATATATATATATTGAATGAGTATAAATAGGTGTATAATTAAGATATATTATATTTTTTTTATTATTAATATCCTTGATATTATGTATCCACATTTAAAGTATTATGACTCGAAATATAAAAACCAAACAGACATGAAAAATGGCAGTGATTATTACCCAGAAAATTATTTTATAAAGATAATTTTCAATAAACTCATAATAAAATTTCAAAAATAAATTATATATTATATTATTTATATGATAATGGTTTAAATTTTTTATTTCATCTATATTTTTTAGGAAGGTGGTTTGAACATGTAGGAAAAATGTCAAGAATTGATGTAAGGGATTAAAATATCAAATTTATTTTCATGGGAGAGAATACATATTCACCACTTGATTATTTTTTGTTCCGTATATACAACAAATGATTGTATATTATGATTAATTTCATGAATATTATGATATACAAATATAAATTAAATGTTATTTCATTCTGGGGTCTTATGACTCAGTCATTACCAATATGGTACTGGTTATATGTTACAATCTCGTCAATTATTTCGATTTTTTATGATTATGATTATGATAACTATATAATATGATCTATAAAATAAGAAACTGTTATGTGGTTATTTATTTAGAATAAATTTTACCATTCATTTTCCACTCTTCACGTACATATGATACCATAAATAGTTTTAAAGAAAAATAGACATTATTTCTCTCTTGAGTCAAATTTTTTTTTTCATTCAAGTCCTTGTCTTCTAAGAGATTTTGATAAATTTTTTAAAATTAAAAAAGTATTTTTTAAAGTAATTATTACACTATTTTTTAATTTTGAAAAACCATTTTAATTGGATCCTACTTGTCATTTTTAGAACAAATTGTTTTTGAATATTTATTGAAATGTTAAAGGAATCATCATTTTAACATGTATAGATTGAATTGAATTATCAAACACCATTACCACCCCTTTATTTAAAGCATAATTTATGTTTTTTCAATGTAATTTTAAAATAAAAATTTATCTTAAATAATTAGAAAATTTTAAGATTTTAAATAAGTTATTTTAAAGTAAAAAGTTTATTTTATTCAATATATGTTCCAAGTGATCTTTCAAAATCATTTCCAATGTATGATTATAATTTTTTTAACATATGATTTTATGGGGATTTTATACAATGATACCACACATATTATTTATATGTATGGTTTATATTTATTATGAGAATATGTTTATATAACCTGCTATTTTTTCATGGTTAGTACACTAATTAAATGGTAAAATGAGTAATGAACCCATTTACATTCCACATGTTATGCTAAGATAAAATTTATATGAAATTTATTTTTAAACCTATTTTCTAATATGATAAATGTTTTAAGATCATTTGAACACATCTATATGTTTTTTATTATGTGATATGGGGTCTTGGTATTTTATAACCCCCAATGTATTGGGTAATGATTTATGTAATATAAGATCTAATGGTACATGTGAGGTTATCCCAATCCTATAATAGGGTTCACATGAGCTTACCCAAATCCCAAAAGTGGGTAAATGAATATTTATCATATTGATGATGTAGGTAAAATGGTTGTTTTCCTAGTACTAGCATGTTATAAATGTCTTGGTGTGTATACTTGACCTATAATATTCTTTTCACTTGATTATGAACAAATATATATCATAATATAATTATATGATCTCATTTCATATGTTAATTTATTATAAATATTAATTTATTATGAAATAAAAATATTTAGTCCATGACTCAAGTTTATTATCCTTGATATGGATGGTACATTTTCAAATTTTATTCTCATTTTCTCATGTCATTATGCTCAGGTTATTCTTATGATAACACTCATTTATACTTGGTTTCCCCTTAAAATGCATCTGAACTCACCATTTTGTATGTTTCATTTATCTTGTTTATGAAGAAAGATTTTTTGAATTATGTGTATTATAAGGGTTTGTGTTACTAAGAAGATTTTGGGTGATGACGTAGCTCATTTATAAACTAATAGTTTAGGTGTTCATTTTTTGAAATATATTAGAACTATATGATTATTATGTTTATTATTATTTTATTTTACTCATATTCATATAAATTGATGTGATATATATGTTTTAAATTTATGGGCCATTATAGTTCTAATATTATTGATGATAACAAAATTCCCCACAATGTATGATGAAAACTTCCCCTACATTTATAGTCATCAATTCCCCAAATATAATATCACCCTTATAGAATCATGTAAACCCATGAAGAACTAGAAAAGTCATATTATTTTTTTAAGATGTGAAATACTCCTATTCTTAGTTGTAACAAAATTTTAAAAATTTAATTGGAATTATTAAAAGGACTACTATAATAATTTATGCCCAATATCATCATCCTCACCACCTTTAGGCTAACACATCATTGAATGACCCAATAGTCCAAATTGATCAATTAATATTCCCATATAATGTCTTGTATGGTAATAAATTTTATACAAAAAACTATTCCATGTCCAGATAATCATACCATTCTCCCAAAAAATGTAGGAAAAATGATTGGAGAATGTTTTATAAAATCTTGATTCTCCCTCCTAAGATATCACTGATCTACTGATGATATTCCAAACTAATATTTAACAACATTTCATTTGAATTATACAAGACCGTAAAATTATATAATGTTAAACAGATAAATCTTTCAAAAAATACTATTAGACGCACTATATAGACACACTATCTCCCAAACCAAGATATTTCAAAATCCAAAAATGGATAATGTCTCTCATCATCATCATCATTAAATTTATTCTAAGAAAATTACATGGAACTTGAGGAAACAACGAATCCCCAAGACCAAAAAACAAAGAAAACATGCTCCACTCTAGGGAGGCCTAAAATAGTGAAGGCCAATGGCATCCCCTCGGATCAAATTGACTCCCTCAGGAGTAAGTAATGTAATGTTAGGGAGACAAGTGACACTGGACCCATGAACTGCCAGATAAGGGAGGGGGTATGCAACATTATTGCCTTCCCTCCTTGTGTGAGTGATATGAATGCTCTTGGAGAGGAGGGACTTAAATATTTTGATGAGGTAAGTAATGGACCAAGGTATTGTCCCTCTAATGAGAAGGGAGTCATGGTGAATTTTAAAGTCAGTTTCCTATTGATTCAGAACCATATTCGTCTGGTTGCGAAGCTCGCGCCCCGTAAGAGCTACATTCACCACCACCAGAAGCACAGTGCCACTGCCATAACCCATAGTGAATGAAAATAGTACAATCCCTATGGTATCCCGCACCACCCCTCCTCCCCGCATAACACCCAAAATATAGGATCTTTCAGTATTTGGTTTCAGGTCGTTTGTCAGGGGAAGGCAAGAAAACAAAACAACATCTTGTCATCTTTGGGTCTTGGTAAAACCACTGACTATTTTCTTTATCAATAGATCCCACTTACATAATTTAATATGAGGAATAACTATTAAACCAGTTTTTTTCTCATCCCTGACGTTAATCCAATTATTTCTTTGACAAATATGTTCAAAAATAGTGATTTCAAACCTCATATATAGACACAGTAACTGCCATCACATATAAAGAGACATTTTTTCATCCATGGTGAACCACATACAATGATATATGAGAGAATCTCAAAATCTATTCCCCCTTTTTAGTAGGAACTACAAATTTTTCATTAATGTTCATCTTATAATATCAATCTAAAAAATATCCTAAAATGTGGTCAATCATTACCAACCAATTTTGTATCAGTAAGAACTCATAATATTGATCTTATAATCCTATAAAATGGTTCACCATGTTTGATGTGATAACTATGGGGACACATTTAATCACCCTCTGATACTCAGATGTACCCACAAACAATTCATCCAATAACATCATCAATCAACATATCCCCCTAATGGCCACATTCCATGCTACTGCATCATCTTACTAATATTTTATACAAAATAATTTCTATTTCATGGATTATAAGACCTCTCAATGTTAATAATAAGAATTTAGTAATACAAAAACATCTTTTGTTAATTTAACTAGCTGCTAGAGAAGATATTCCAGATGGTATTATCATCCATAGAGATGAAATTTCTCTCACTCATGATAAAATCAAAACAAAACATCAAGTAATTAATAAAAAAATATAAATAAACATATGAATATTACAATTTAACACCTGAGGTCAAAAATAATTAGATCAATATGAAACTATCTAATCTCTCTACATCAAAATATATCTCAATATAACACTTGAGGAATAACAGTACAGTTAATTTACAATACCATGATCATTGAAAATCAAAATAAAAATTAATATCATTCGATAATTCATATCTAGGAATGACTAGGTGAAATGTTCAATCCACTAAAATATCACCACATTCTTTTTTATTCTATTCATATACATTTACAAATAGAATAATACATTAATTTACAATCAGAAATATTCAATAACTCATAGAATACTATTGATCTCAAACATGTTCGTAGAGAATATCCAATACATCAATACATTTTCCTCATTTTTATACAATATAATTCCCTACACTAAAAACATATACTTGAGGAAGCCCTCTTCTAAGAACTAATAGTGAGAAATATAATTTCTTACAAAAATTGGATACCCTTGATGTGTATTATATATGATCCCATGGTATATAGAATGAATCACCAAGAACCATGATTATATATGGATATAATCATAGAATATAACAAAAAAGAGTCAATATATGGATATAATATTCTATTTAGGAGATTTATTCACACATATATATCATTCAAAAAATTGAAAGGCATTCAAATATAGTGATACATTATATAACTACTCCTAAATGTTGTGTTATCTATATACGCTACTGTGAACATAATATGGGGGAATTATTATTAGAAAAAATTCTTGTAAATCCACTAGGATCCCTTCAACTGATCAAACAATTATTCAGTCCATGAAAACACATTCCACTTCTATATTTTAGCATGTTCCAAATCATATATTCCAAACATAATAGAAGGCTTACCTCATCCTTATCAGTGAAAAAAACATTAGTGCTCATTGATATTTTCTCAGTCTAATTAATTTATTCACCACTAATTCCTAAATATTATGTAACACCCGAGACTTTTATAAGAAATATTTTTTTTTAATATAAATCATCAAAGGAATATTTCACTACACACAACACTAGCTTGGCTTTCTTTAAACGCAATTGTGACCTTCCTTGATAGCTTACATCATACGCAATACCGAGTTTCACTAAACAATGGTATTCTATTAAAATATTATTAAAACTAGCCGTAATGAATAGTAATAATCACCTTTTGAAATTTTGTAAATTTTATTTTTAAAAATGGACTTCATTTTTTGGATTCGGAATATCGGAATTAGACTTGGGTGATATTTTGGTATTTTTCTGGAAACATTCAAATTTTGATGAATAGTGAAAACACTAGGTTACTATTTAAAAACCGAATTTTTATTTAAATAATAATTTATTTTATTTAAATTTATTTTAGGTCAAAATTGATACATAATTCCTATATAAGTTCAATGTAATTCATTGGAATAATTTTATAATAATTTTAGATATATAAAAATTTTATTGATCTTTTCCCCGTCTTTTACCCACCTCCTAGGAGAATTTTCAAATTTACATAAAACTTAATTTTACCACTTCTGTAAGTGAAATTTCAAAAATCCACGAGACACGGTTGATGTCAGTAAGTAAAATGTTGTTCAATGAGATGAAAATAATTTTTCGTGAATAGTCACTTTTTACTTTTATTTACCACGGTTAAAAGTAAATACGATAATTAAGGGTAAAAATGATATTATTATTTCCCTAACACATGTCCTAATTCTATTGGATAAATTTAATTCGACCAAAAACAACCTTAGGAATAAAATATAACCATTTAGGCCCACATGGATTAGATTAGGACATTTATTATTAATTTATTTAAATAAGGGTTAAAATAGTTAAAATCAAAGTTTAATAAGTAAATAATTTTTAATATAGGGTTATACATAAGATATATTCGACTATAAATATTCATTAGAAATCTAAAAATATTTCATACATAATTGTATTTTATTTGTAATTTTTATAAATTAAATAATTTAATTTATTATTACACATATATGATGCAGTAATTATCTTATTAATGAAATATTGACATAATTGATGTTATAAATACCCAAATAAATGAAATTTTAGACTTTTTATGAATTCCACTAATTTTATAGGTTAATATGACATTTTATTATTGATTTAAGTAACTTTCTTAGATCTAATATTTCTTTTATGATTTTCACAAAAATAAATTACCAAATAGTGTCAAAATTGACATAAAATAGTTTTTAAAACAAATATTATATTATTAATTGTTATTTTATTCCTCAAAATATAAGGTTTGGCCAAATGACTTATATAAGGCTATATATATTAATAATAAACAACTTGGGGTTCTTTTGACTTGTTGTAGTAAGTTTCATAACCATATAGTGTAAGAAAACAAAAAGACACATTATAGTGAAATTATCTAACTTAAAGTTAAATCTAAATGATAAGGTTAAAAAAGTAAAATAAACTTGTCCAAGTTCTATTGGATGAGAGGATTTCGACCCATCCCCACCTTATATTCGAAATAAATCAATTTGGAGCTATTTAAAACCTAATATGGCTTTATAATTAAATAAATTTTTTAGTTTTTCCAATGGTGCCCCTCTCCTCCCTTATAAAAGGGAACCTCCTCCCTCTCTTCCTCACACCACATTGAAACTTCATGCACGTCCAACCCCTGCCAATTTCTCCTCTCCACATCCCTAGAAACATCATATAGGTCCTGGTCTTCTTCAAAGACCACTTTTATTTCTAAAAAAATAGGTCTCAAAGGGGCGCTTCAAAGAAGAGGTAATGTCCGTTACCGATTCTTTCAACATTATTTCTTCTTCCACTTCTTCTTCTTCTTTAGTTGTTTCATTATGAATTAATAACATCAGTATCACTCATATACTGATATGTTATTATAAGTATTAAACCACCCTATTTCACCATCTATCCATCCTACGGAAAACGAAATCACCGCGCACGCGTACGTACGGAATACCGTCTCCACGCTGTGGTGTAATCTATTTTCCACCACCACCTTACTTGGATGGGTATAATGGTGAAAATAATGAATATATATTATTATTGTAAATTTATATTGATTCCGAAATAGTATACATACACTCCAATACAATTCGACGATCATGGGAACGATATCATCCCTTGTGCATACATACGGAATACCGTCTCCACGATGTGATGCGACTCGTTCTACATGATTTTCACTGAATAATGATTACATTAATTAATTGAGTGAATAAATATGATATATATTACACTATTACCATTCTAGAAATGAGGAATCTATAACCTAAAATGAATATTAATAATTTATTTGACAAAACACGCATAAGAACAAAAAGTAATAAACACCCGAATAACAAGTAGCAATGAAATATTACTAATAATAAGCTAAGAATGTGACCATATATGATATCATAACAATGATTATGATACTGTAATAAGTCAATGACATTATTTAAATCATTATACAGGAGGTTTGGACACTTATGAAGCAAATATGACCTAAGGTAAGGGAAAATATCACAATATCATTTTTATCCGAGATTGTTTATACTTTGTAATTTACTGGGGTGTATTTTATCATCCACATCCATGTTTCCTCAATGTTTAATATTATTTTCCATCCACCTAAAATTGTTTAAATCCAATTTTACCCTTCGGTGAGTTTTTAGTAAATGATATGAAAGGAATCTTTTGTCTTTTTTCTTACGAGGTACTTTTTGACTTTTCCGAAAAAAGTACGAGAAGAATGTTTTTTTAACTTATATGGCATGAATGGATTTTTAAAACATTATTTCCAAGAAGCTTCCTTCACAAGTTTTCATGTTTATATTTAATCAACTTCTTTTAGTTTAGAATTGTAAAACATGTTAAGAAAGGGAAAGTGTTTTTGAAGTATAAAGGATATTTTCCTCAAGAATGGATTTCATGTGTTTTATCAAAGTTATTTTACATATTAGATTATATAGGGTTCTGTTTATATCCCTATTATTACATTGATTTGATTATGTTGTGATGGAATTATTTTTATGAATTCCTTTATCTTATATGAATTGTTTTATGAAGTCACGATGTTTAAGAATCCCATTTTTATTACATGGGTTATGCAATGATGTATGATTTTATGATTTTGTGGCACACATAAGAATGGAATCATTATGAGATGGGTGGGACCTATATATACCTCCAATGTATTGGGTAAAGATTTTATATCTCATGAGATAGACATGGATGGACCGGTAGGTTAAACGGGTTCAGTGAAACAGGACTGAAACGAGGAATGAACACAGATCAGAAATGGAATTTTTCCACTAAGATAGTCTTGGCCATGAGTCTTGACTAATAAGAAATGATTCTATATGATTATGTGTGTATTCCACAAAGATTCATATTTTACGCTATGATTGTTGTGATTACATTTCACTACCATGATTTATCCCATGTTATGAAATTATGATCTCTTTTACAGGGTAAGATTTCCAAAATGTTATGTTCTTATGAATATGAGGTGATTGATATTTTTTTTGTTTACCCTTACTGAGAATTTGAGCTCACCCTTTTTGATGTTTTTCTTTCCCCAGGTCAGGAAGAAAGTTATTAAGTAATATATTCCAAAAGGGAGTATAGATATTATGAAATGAATGAGAGACAGTGTATATGCTTTATGAACCAGTTGTTTATGTTTCCTAGTTTCTAAAGAAACTATACCTATACTGTCCTTTCCTGGTTTTGTTATATGCTGTAATAAGTGTGCTTAAATTCTTAAGTAATAACAATGTATTTAAATTATGGGTCGTTATAGTTGGTATCAGAGGAAAGGTATAGTCAACCTTTGGAAACTAGGATGTGAAATCCTTAGTAAGAATCCTAAGGATAAGTTTAAGCATAGAACACAATCTTAGTGTTTGGGAAATGGCCATGAATAACCTAGGATAAGACCTTATGTAAGAAATTTTATTCTTTATTATGTGGTTTTAATATTATAATTAGTGTTGCTCACACTATTCTTCTTGGTTTTAGTCAATGGATGGAACCCGAAGGAACCGTGTTAATGCGGAATGTGATGGGCAATGCAATGATTGTACCTCTAATAAACCAATCCTTATGGGAGCTGGAATTCAAAATCTTGTAGCCATGCTCACACAACATTTTCAAGATATAAATCATGCATAAATTCCAAACGAGAAAAGGAATGAGCAACATTCTGTTGAATCCTTCATGAGACAGCGTCCACCTTCATTCAGTGGGTCTACTAATCCATTATTTGCAGAACAATGGATCAGTACTACTGAAATGATATTTTCAGTTCTTCAATATTCTGAACATGATAAAGTCATCTTAGCAGTGTATCGTTTGGAAGTTGATGTTGATCAATGGTGGAATCTTATCAAGAATACTAGGCCAAGAGATGAAATTGAGTCTATGGAATGGGACGAGTTCAGTAACTTATTTTTCAATAAGTACATCCCTTGTATTCTCCGGACAAAGATGGAGAAGTAGTTTCTTGAACTAAAGAAAAAGGATGATGAATATGATTGTACCTATGAGGAAAAATTTACATGACTTTCAAGGTACACCTCTGGTATTATTATTCAACCAGAGAGTAAGAACGATTGATACTGTAGTGGCTTGAAACCAAGTCTTCGAAGGGCGTTAGCCATAAGGAACTTCAATAGCTACGAGGAAATCGTTTGATGTGCTCTCAAGGTTGATATAGAGACTGGAGTAACCCATCAGTCATATGGTTTTTATAATTAGAGGAAAATTGAATTCAAAGGAAAATCTAAAGATCACACTGAAAAAAAAGATGATTTTTCCCTTCTTCTCAAAGTGTGGAAAGAATCATGGAGGTAGTTGACTTAATGGGACAAGTAAATGATTCAATTGTGGAAAGGAAGGTCATCAGGCATTTGAATGTCACAATAATGGGAAGAAGATTTCTAATGATGCAAACAAAGGAAGGGATACTCAGAATGAACCAACTGCACTTCAATGTTTCAAGTGCAAGGAAATGGGGCATTATTCCAATCAATTCCGTAATACAAGGGTTGTTGATGATGATCGATGTCAAAAAACTCTTAAGGCTAAAGAAAAAGTAATGTCACGTGCAATTTATATCAGTGATGTGGAGTATAATAAAGAAGTGTTGAAAGGTACACTTACCATACACTATAAAGTAGAAAATGTTTTATTTGATTTTGGATCCAACCACTACTTTATTTCTGAAGACGTTTCTAAGGGTATCACCATATTACCTCATCAATTAGATGTTGAGTTAGGTGTGACAACCCCTAATGGCATAATAGTCACATCAAAAGTTTATAATTATTCTCCGATTGAAGATTGTGAGAAAGTGCTTCCAAGAAATCTAGTGATCCTCCCTATAGTGGCATTTGATGTGATTCTTGGCATGTATTGTCTTTCTCTATATGGAGATCATATCAATTTCCAATGAAGGAAAGTCACATTTCATATTCAATATCAATATTTGATACTATATCGATGCAAGGATAAACATAACCTTCCAATGGAAATTTCTTCCATCTTATGGGTCTTGATTCCACTAAATGAAGGTTATTTATCTCAAATGGTTGGTGAGAAACTCAAGATTAAGAATATGCCCATCGTATGGGAGTTTTATGACATCATTTCTGAGTAATTGCAGTGTCTTCCACCAAATCTTGATGTTGTGTTTTCAATAGAACTCGTACCGGGTTCTTTACCTATTTCAAAGACACCTTATAGAATGGCCCAAATTGAGTTGCAGGAATTGAAGAAGCAACTCCAAGAGAATCTTGATAAGGGGTTCATCTGCCCTAGTGCGTCATCTTGGGGAGAACCTATTCTATTTGTTAAGAAGAATGACAGATCAATGAGACTCTTCATTGATTATCGAGAACTTAACAAGATCACTATCAAGAACAAATATCCTCCCCCGCGCATTGATGAGTTATTTGACCAACTACACGGAGCTCAATACTTTTCCAAGATTGATCGTCATTCAGGGTATCATAAATTAAGGGTCAAAAGGGAGGATATACCAAATATGGATTTCCATACAAGGTATGGACACTATGAATTTATAGTGATGCCATTTGGTCTTACTAATTCCCCTTCTATCTTCATTGATCTGATGAATAGATTCTTTAGAGACTATCTTGATCAGATTGTGGTAGTCTTTATAGATGATATTCTTGTATATTAAATAAGCAAGGAAGAACAATAAGATCACTTGAGAACTATATTGAAGACGCTGAGAAAGGAGTAGATTTATGCCAAATTTACCAAGTGTGAATTTTGGCTTAAAAAAAATTCATTTTTTTGGGTCACATAATCTCAAAAGAGGGGATATTTGTGGATCCAGCAAAAACAGAGGTTATCAAAAGATGTTCGAGACCAACAATATTAACTGAGATCCGATGTTTTCTTGGTTTGGCTTGATATTATCGACGCTTTTTGAATTATTTTCCACGATTAACTATTCCACTCAACAGTTTGACTCGGAACGGAGTTAAGTTTGTTTGGATGGAGGAATGTGAAGAGAATTTCAAGCAGTTGAAAAGAAGGTTATCCAGTGCATCTGTGCTCACACTGCCTCGTAGTGGAGAAAGGTTTGTGATCTACAGTTATGCATCCAAGAAGGGATTGGGGAGTTTTCTTATGAAAAATTATTTGGTGATAGCTTATGCCTCACGACAGTTGAAAATCCATGAGCAAAATTACCCAACTCATTATTTGGAGTTAGCTGCGGTAATCATTGCATTAATGATTTGGAGGTATTATATTTATGGAGAAAGGTGTGACATTTGTACTTATCATAAAAGTTTAAAGTATATTTTCACACAAAAGGAGCTGAATATTCGCCATAGAAGATGGTTGGAGCTGATTAAGGATTACAACTGCTCAATTCATTACCACACTAGGAAAGCAAACAAGGTGGCAGATGCATTAAGTCGGCAAGACAATACTAGTTTATCCATGATGAGAATCACAAAAGATCCAATATTTATGGATTAACAAAGGATGGATCTCGGAATTATAATGAAAGGGGAAAAATCATATCTTTTTTCAAATGAATGTTCAACCATCTATACATGTTAAGATTAAAGAGGCACATAAAGAAGATGTAGAGTTACAAAAGAAGGTGAAAAATGTTCCAGAATTCAACCTTAATTGTGGTGGGATAATAATGTTCAGGAATCGGGTTTGTGTTCCTCCCATCCCCGAATTAAAGAATGATCTTCTAGATGAGTCTCATAGTTCTTCATTATCTATTCATCCAGGAAGCATGAAAATGAATAGGGACCTGAAAGAGTACTTCTGGTGGGATGGCATGAAAAGAGACGTTGCTTAATATGTCTCTCGATACTTTGTTTGTCAGAAAGTTAAAGCTGAGAGACAGAAGTCTAAGGGGATGTTACAACCATTACCCATACACGAAAAGAAATGGGAAAACATCACTATGGACTTTTTCATAGGACATCCTAAAACATCCAAAGGAAATACTGCTATTTGAGTCATAGTTGAACATCTTACAAATTCTGCAAACTTAATTTCTATTAGAGAGGATTTCTATCTGGATCAGCTTGCCAGGATATATGTAAGAGAAGTGGTAAGATTTAACGCAGTACCACTTTCTATTATATCTGATCGGGATCCGATGATTACCTCAATGTTTTGGAGAATTCTTCAGTATACTCTAGATACAGAGTTGAGTTTCAGCACAGCTTATCATCCTCATACAGACAGTCCGTCTGAAAGGACAATTCAAACTCTAGAAGATATGTTGAGAATTTTCTCTATGAATTTCAAATGTGGATGGGATCAACACCTACCTTTGGTGGAATTTTCTTATAATAATAGATTTCACTCCAGTATTTAGATGCCTCCATATGAATCTCTCTATGGAAAGAAATGCAGGACTCCAACTTGCTGGGATGAAGTTGGGGAAAGAAAGCTATTAGAACCTGATCATGTTGATGGCATGGGAGAAAAGGTCCGATCTAATCAACAACACATAAGAGCAGCTCAGAGTCGAAAAAAAAGTTATCCCTACAACCGAAGAAAATACATAGATTTTGAAGTGTGTGATAAAGTTTTCTTAAGAATATCTCATTGGAAGAGAGTAATGAGATTTGGAAGGAAGGGAATGTTGAGCCCTAGGTATATCGGTCCTTTCGAAATACTGGATCGTGTTGGGAAGGTAGCTTACCGATTGGCGCTTCCACCGAATCTCTCTCAAGTTCATAATGTGTTCCATGTATCTCTACTAAGAATGTACATACCTGATCCTTCACATGTACTCAGCTCAGAAGTTGTATCGCTGGAACATGATCTTTCTTATGAATAACAGCTGATAGAGATTCTCGATCGTAGTGAAAAAGTCCTACGAAACAAGACCACTCGCTTGGTGAAACATTTTTGGAGGAACCACCAATTAGAATAAGCTACATGGGATCTCAAGGATATGATGAGGGAGAGTTATCGTCATCTGTTTGTTAAAAGTGACGAATTTAGAGGGCGAAATTCATTTTATGGGGGGTAGAATGTAACACCCGAGACTTTTATAAGAAATATTTTGTTTTTATTTTATATAAATCATAAAATTAATCTTTCACTACACACAAAACTAGCTTGGCTTTCCTTACACGCAATTGCGACCTTCCTTGATAGCTCACGTCGTACGCAATACCGAGTTTCACTAAACAATGATATGCTATTAAAATATTATTAAAACTAGCCATTATGAATATTAATAAACACTTTTTTAAATTTTGTAAATTTTATTTTTCAAAATGGTCTTCATTTCTGGATTCGGAATATCGTAATTAGGTTTGGGTGAAATTTTGGAATTTTCCTGGAAACATTCAAGTTTTGATGAATAGTGAAAACACTGGGTTACTATTTAAAAACCGAATTTTTATTTAAATAATTATAATAATTATTTATATTTATTTTAGGTCAAAATTTATACGTAATACCTATATATGTTATATGTAATTCAACGGAGTAATTTTATAATAATTTTAGATATATAAATATTTTATTTACTTTTCACCGTCTTTTACCCTCCTCCTAGAAAAATTTGAAAATTCACATAAAACTTAATTTTACCACTTCTGTGAGTGGAATTTAAAACATCCGAGAGACACGGATGTTGTCAATAAGTAAAATGTGGTTCAATGAGATTAAAATCATTTTTGATGAATTGAAACTTTTTACTTTTATTTACCAGAGTTAAAAGTAAATAGGGTAATTAAGGGTAAAAATGATATTATTATTACCCTAAAACATGTCCTAATTCTTTTGGATAAGTTTAATTAGACCAAAAAAATCTTTAGGAATAAAATATGACCGTTTAGGCCCACTTGGATTAGATTAGGACATTTATTATTAATTTATTTAAAGAAGGGTTAAAATAGTTAAAATCAAAGTTTAATAAGTAAATAATTTTTAATATAGGGTTATACATAAGATAAATTCAACTATAAATATTCATTAGAAATCTAAAAAGAGTTCATATATAATTTTATTTTATTTGTAATTTTTAGACATTACATAATTTAATTTATTTATGACACAAAGATGATGCAGTAATTATCTTATTAATGAAATGTTGACATAATTGATGTTATAAATACCCAAATAAATGTAATTTGAGACATTTTATGAATTACACTAATTTTCAAGGATAATATGACATGTTATTATTGATTTAAGTAACTCTTTTCGAACTAATATTTCTGTTATGATTTTCAAAAAAATAAATTCCCAAATATTGTCAAAATTGACATAAAATATTTTTTAAAACATATATTATATTTTTAATTGTTATATTATCTGAAATATCTATGGTTCGGAAAAATGACATAGATAAGGTTATATATATTAATAATAAACAACATGGGGTTCTTTTGTCTTGTTATAGTAAGTTTATTAACCTTATAGTGTAAGAACACAAAAAGTCATGGTAAAAGTAAAATTATCTGACTTAAAGTTTAATATATATGAAAAGGTTAAAATAGTAAACTAAACTTGTCCAAATTATATTTTATGAGGTGATTTCTACCCATAACTTCCTTAGCTTCGAAATAAATCAATTTATTGCAATTTATAACTGAATATGGCTTTATAATAAAATAATATTTTTAGTTTTTTTAAAGGTGCCCCTCTCCTCCCTTATAAAGGGAACCTCCTCCCTCTCTTCCTCACACAACTTTGAGCCTTCATGCTCGGCCAAACCCTGCCAATTTCTCCTCTACACTTCCCTAGAAACATCCTAGAGGTCCTGGTATTCTTCAAAGACCAATTTTAGTTCCCTAAAAGGAGGTCTCAAAGAGGCGCTTCAGAGAAGAGGTAATGTCAGTTACCGATTCTTTCAACTTTATTTCTTCTTCCACTTCTTCTTCATTAGTTGTTTCATTATGAATTACTAACATCAGTATCAATAATATACTTATATGTTATTATATGTATGAAACAACCCTATTTCACCATCTATCCATCCTACGGAAAACAAAATCACCGCGCGTGCGTACGTACGAAATACCATCTCCACACCGTGGTGTAATCTATTTTCCACCACCACCTTACTTGGATGGGTATAATGGGGTAAAGAATGAATATATATGATTATTTTAAAGTGATATTGATTCTAAAATAGTATAAATACACTCCAATACAATTCCACGATCATGGAAACGATATCATCGCTCGTGCGTACGTACGGAATACCGTATCCAAGATGTGATGTGACTTGTTCTACAAGATTTTTCTTTCATAATGATTACATAAATTAACTGTGTGAATAAATATGATATATATTACACTAATACCATTCTATAAATGAGTTATCTATAACCTAAAAATAATAATAAGAATTTATTTGACAAAACACGCATAAGAACAAAAAGTAATAAACACCCAAATAACAAGTAGCAATGAAATATTACTAATAATAAGATATGAATATGACAATATATGATATCGTAACAATGATTATGATTCTTTAATAAGTCAATGACATTATATAAATAATTATAATGAAGGATCGGGCACTTACGAAGCAAATCAGTCCTAACGTAAGGGAAAATATCACAATCTCATTTTTATCCGAAATTGTTTATACATTGGAATTTACTGGGGTGTATCTTATCATCCACATACATGATTAATCAATATGTAATATTATTTTCCATCCACATACAATTTTTTAAATCCAATTTTACCCTTCGGTGAGTTTTTAATAAAAGATATTAAAGGAATATTTTGTCGTTTTTCGTACGAGGCACTTTTTGACTTTTCTGAAAAAAGTACAAGAAGAATATTTTTTTTAACTTATACGTAATGAATGGATTTTTAAAAAATTATTTCTGAGAATATTCATTTACATGTTTAAAGTCTATTTTTAACCAACATCTTTTAGTTTGTAATTTTAAGACATGTTGAGAAAGGAAAAGTGTTTTTGAAGTTGAAAGGATATTTTCCTCAAGAATGGAGTTCAAGTGTTTTATCAAAGTTATTTTACATATAAGATAAAATAGGGTTATGTTTATATCCCTATTATTACATTGATTTGATTATGTTGTGATGGAATTATTTTTATCAATTCCTTTATCTTATATGAATTGTTTTATGAAGTCATGATGTTTAAGAATCCCATTTTTATTACATGGGTTATGAAATGATGTATGATTTTATGATTTTGTGGCACACATAAGAATGGTAACATTATGAGATGGGGGGACCTATATATCCCTCCAACACATTGGGTAAAGATTTTATATCTCATGAGATAGACATGGCTGGAACGGCAGGTTAAACTTGTTCAGTGAAACAGGACTGAAATGAGGAATGAACTCGATTCAGAAATGGACTTTGTCCACTAAGATAGTATTGGAAATGAGTCATGACTAATAAGAATTGATTCTCTATGATTATGTGTGTATGCCTCAAAGAATCATGATTGAAGTTATGATTATTGTGATTACATTTCACTACCATGATTTATCCCATGATATGAAATTATTATCTCTTTTGCTGGGTAATATTTCCAAAATGTTATGTTCTTATGAATATGATATGATTGATATTTCTTTTGTTTACCCTTACTGAGAATTTGAGCTCACCCTTTTGTATGTTTTCTTTCCCCAGGTCAGGAAGAAGGTTATAAAGTAAGATATGCCAAAAGGGACTATAGATATGATGAAATAAATTGGAGACAATGTAGATGCTTTATGAACCAGTTGTTTATGTTTCCCAGTTTCTAAAGATACTATACCTATACGGTCCTTTCCTAGTTTTGTTATATGTTGTAATAAGTGTGCTTCAATTCTGAAGTAATAACAATGTATGTAATGTATGGGTCATTATAGTTTGTATCAAAGGAATGGTATAGTCAACCTTTGGAAACTAGGATGTGAAAGCCTTAGTATGAATCCTAAGGATAAGTCTAAACATAGAACACAATCTTAGTGTTTTAGAAATGGCCATGAATAACCTAGGATAAGACCTCAAGTGTGAAATTTTATTCTTGATTATGTGGTTTTCATATTATAATTAGTGTTTCTCACACTATTCTTATTGGTTTTATTCAGTGGTTGGAACCCGAAGGAACCGTGTTAATGCGGAATTCGACGGTCAATGCAATGATTGTCCCCGTGAGAAACCAAACGTTATGGGAGCTGGAATGAAAAATCTTGTACCCATGCTCACCCAACATTCTCAAGTTATGAATCATGCATGACTTCCAAACGAGAAAACGATGGAGCAACATTATGTTGATTCCTTCATGAGACAGCGTCCACCTTCATTCAGCGGGTCTACTGATCCATTAGTTTCTGAACAATGGATCAGTAATACTGAAAAGATATTTTCAGTTATTCAATGTTCTGAACAAGATAAAGTCATCTTAGCAGTGTATCATTTGGAAGGTGATGCTGATCAATGGTGGAATTTTATCAAGAATACGAGGCCAGAAGATGAAATTGAGTCCATGGAATGGGAAGAGTTCAAGAACTTATTTATCAATAAGTACATCCCTCATATTCTCCGATCAAAGATGGAGAAGGAGTTTCTTGAACTAAAGCAAAATGATGATGAATCTGTTGGTACCTATGAAGCAAATTTTACAAGACTTTCAAGGTACGCTTCTGCTATTATTATCCAAAATGGGAGTAAGATAGATCGATTCTTTAGGGGATTAAAACCAAGTCATTGAAGGGTGTTAGCCATAATGGACTTCAATTGCTACAAGGAAATCGTTCGATGTCCTCTCAAGGTTGAGATGTAGATTGGAGTAACCCATCAGTCATATGGGTTTGATAAGAAGAGGAAAATGGAATTTATAGGAAAATCTAAAGAGCACACTGTAATGAAGACGAGTTTTCCCTTATGATCAATGTGTTGAAAGAAACATGGAGGGAGTTGTCTTAAAGGGACATGTAAATGTTACAAATATGGAAGGGAAGTTCATCGGGAATTTGAATGCCTCAATAATGGTAAGAATATGTCTAATGAATCAAACAAAGAAGGGATACATAGAATGAACCTACTACGCTTCAATGTTTCATGTGCAAGGAAATGGGGCATTATTCCAATCAATGCCCTAATCCAAAGGTTGTTGATTATGATCGACATCAACATACTCCTAAGGCTAAAGACACATGAATGTCACATGCAATTTCTATCAGTGATGTGGAGTACGATAACAAAGTGGTGAAAGGTACACTTACCATCCACTCTAAAGTAGAAAATGTTTTATTTTATTATGGATCCACCCACTCCTTTATTTCTGAAGAATTTTCTAAGGGTATCACCTTATTACCTCAATAGTTAGATGTTGAGTTAGTTGTGACAACCCCTAATGGCACAACAGTCGCATCAAATGTTTATAAATCCTTTCCGATTAAAGTTTGTGGGAAAGTGCTTCCTGCAAATCTTTTGATCCTCCCTATAGTGGAATTTGATGTGATTCATGGAATGGATTGTCTTTCTCTATATGGAGCTCATATCAATTTCCAAAGAAGGGAAGTCACATTTCATATTCGAGATCAATATTTTATCGTCTATCGATGCAAGGATGAAAATAACCTTCCAGTGGAAATTTCTTCCCTCTTATGGGTCTTGATTCCACTAAATTAATGTTATTTATCTCAAATGGTTGGGGAGAAACTCAATATTAAGAATATACACATCGTACGGGAGTTTGATGATGGCTTTCCGGAGTAATTGTTGGGTCTTTCACCAAATCGTGAAGTTGAGTTCTCAATAGAACTCGTACATGGTGCTTTACCTATTTAAAATACACCATATAGAATGGCCCCAATTGATTTCTAGGAATTGAAGAAGCAACTCCAAGAGAATCTTGATAAGGGGTTCATATTCCCTAGTGCGTCACCTTGGGGAGCCCCTCTTCTGTTTTTTATGAATAAAGATGGATCAATGAGACTCTGTATTGATTATCGTGAACATAACAAGATCACTAGAAAGAACAAATATCCTCTCCCGTGCATTGATGACTTATTTGACCAACTACGTGAAGCTCAATACTTTTCCAAGATTGATCATCGTTCAGGGTATCATCAATTAAGGGTAAAAAGGGAGGATATACAAAAGACGGATTTCCGTACAAGGAATGGACACTATGAATTTATAGTGATTCCATTTGGTCTTACTAATGCCCCTTCTATCTTCATGAATCTGATGAATAGAGTCTTTAGAGTCTATCTTGATCAGTTTTTGGTAATCTTTATAGACGATATTCTTGTATATTAAAAAATCAAGGAAGAACATGAATATCAATTTAGAACTATATTTAAGACCCTGAGAAAGGAGAATCTATATGAAAAATTTTCCAGGTGTGAGTTTTGGCTTCAAAAAGTTTCATTTTTGGGTCACATAATCTCAAAATAGGGGATATCTGTGGATCCAGCAAAAACAGAGGTTATCGAAAGATGGTCGAGACCAACAACTGTAACTAAGATCCGAAGTTTTCTTGGTTTGGCTAGATATTATCGACGTTTTTTGAATGATTTTTCAGGATTATCTAATCCACTCACCAGGTTGACTCGTAAATGAGTTAAGTTTGTTTGGATGGATGAATGTGAAGAGATATTCAAGCAGTGGAAAAGAAGGTTATCCAGTGCACCTGTGCTCACACTTCATTGTAGTGGAGAACAATTTTTGATCTAAAGTGAGGCATCCAAGAAGGGATTGGGGTGTGATCTTATGAAAAATGGTCTGGTGATAGCTTATGCCTCACGACAGTTGAAAATCCCTGAGAAAAATTACCCAACTCATGATTTGGAGTTAGCTGCCGTAATCTTTGCATTAATGATTTGGAGGCATTATCTTTATGGAGAAAGGTGTGACATTTCTACTGATCATAAAATATTATAGTATATTTTCAGACAAAAGGAGATGAATATGCACCAAAGTAGATGGTTGGATCTGATTAATGATTACGACTGTTCAATTCATTACCACCCTTGGAAAGCAAACAAGGTGGAAGATGCATTAAGTCAACAAGACCATGCCAGTTTATCCAGGATGATAATCACAAAAGATCCAATATTTTTGGATTTACAAAGGATGTATCTTTGAATTATAATTAAAGGGGAAAAATCGTATCTTTCTCAAATGAATGTTCAACCATATATACATGTTATGATTAAAGAGGAACAGAAAGAAAATGTAGAGTTACAAAAAAAAAGGTGAGAAATGTTCCTGAATTCAACATTGATTGTGATGGCATAATAAAGTTCTGGAATCAGGATTGTGTTCCTCCCAGCCCCTAATTAAAGAAGGAGATGCAGGATGAGGCTCATAGTTCATCATTCTCTATTAATCCTGGAAGCACGAAGACGTATAGGGACCTGAAAGAGTACATCTGGTGGGATGGCATGAAAAGAGATGTTGTTGAATATGTCTCTCAATGCTTTGTTTGTCAGCAAGTTAAGGCTGAGAGATTGAAGTCTAAAGTAATGTTACAACCATTACCCATACACGAATGGAAATGGGAAAACATCACTATGTGCATTGTCATAGGACTTCCTAAAACATCTAAAGGCAATAATGTTATCTGTGTCATAGTTGATCGCCTTACAATGTCTGCACACTTCATTTCAATTAGAGATGACTTCTCTCTGGATCAGCTTGTCAGGATATACATAAAGGAAGTGGTAATATTGCATGGAGTACCACTTTCTATTATATCTGATTGGGATCCGAGGTTTACCTCAATGTTCTAGTGAAGTCTTCTGCATACTCTAGACACAGAGTTGAGTCTCAGCACTACTTATCATCCTCAGAAAGATGGTTATTCTGAGAGGACAATTCAAACTCTAGAAGATATGTTGAGAGCTTTCTCTATGGATTTCAATGGCGTTTGGGATCAACACCTACCTTTGGTGGAATTTTCTTATAATAATATCTTTCACGCCAGTATTCTGATTGCTCCTTATGAATCTCTCTATGGAAATAAATGCAGGACTCCAACTTGCTGGGGTAAAGTTGGGGAAAGAAAGCTATTAGGACCTGATCTTGTTGATGAGATGGAAGAAAATGTATGATCTCTTCAACAACACATAAGAGCAGCTAAGAGTCGACAAAAAAGTTATGCTGACAACCGAAGAAAAGACATAGAGTTTGAAGTGTGTGATAAAGGGTTCTTACAAATATCTCCTTGGAAGTGAGTAATGAGATTTGGAAAGAAGGGAATGTTGAGCCCTATGTTTATCAGTCCTTTCGAAATACTGGACCATGATGGGAAGGTATCATACTGATTGGCGCTTCCACCGAATCACTCTCATGTTCACGATTTCTTCCATGCATCTCTCCTGAGAAAGTACATACCTGATCCTTCATATGTACTCAGGCTAGAAGTTGTACCACTGGAACAAGATCTTTCTTATGAAGAATAGTTGATAGAGATTCTCGATCGTAGTGAAAAAGACCTATGGAACAAGACCAATCGCTTGCTGAATGTTTTCTGGAGGAACCATCAATTAGAATAAGCTACATGGGAGCTTGAGGATATGATGAGGGAGAGGTATCCTCATCTGTTTGTTACAAGTGACGAATTTCGAGGGCGAAATTCATTTTAAGGGGGTTAGAATGTAACACCCGAGACTTTTATAAGAAATATTTTGTTTTTATTTTACATAAATCATCAAAGGAATCTTTCACTACACAAAACACTAGCTTGGATTGCTTTACACGAAATTGCGACCTTCCTTGATAGCTTGCGTCGTACGCAATAACGAGTTTCACTAAACAACGATATGCTATTAAAATATTTTTAAAACTAGCCGTTATGAATATTAATAACCAATTTTTGATATTTTTTAAATTTTATTTTTCAAAATGGACTTCTTTTTTGGATTCGGAATATCAAAATTAGCCTAGGGTGAAATTTTGGTATTTTTCTGGAAACATTCAAATTTTGATGAATAGTGAAAACACTAGGTTACTATTTAAAAACCGACTTTTTATTTAAAAAATTATTTATATTATTTAAATTTATTTTAGGTCAAAATTGATAAATAATACCTATATATGTTCAATGTAATTAATTGGAGTAATTTTATAATAATTTTACATATATAAAAATTTTAGTTAACTTTTCACAGTCTCTTACCCACCTGCTAGGAGAATTTGCAAATTTATATAAAACATAATTTTACTGCTTCTGTGAGTGGAATTTCAAAAATCTGAGAGACATTGTTGATGTCAGTATGTAAAATGTGGTTCAATGAGGTGAAAATAATTTTTGGTGAATAGAAACATTTTACTTTTATTTACCACGGTTAAAAGTAAATAGGGTAATTAAGGGTATAAATGATATTATTATTAGCTTAAAACATGTCCTAATTCTATTGGATAAGTGTAATTCGACCCAAAACAACCTTAGGAATAAAATATGACCATTTAGGCCCACATGGATTAGATTAGGACATTTATTATCAATTTATTTAAAGAAGGGTTAAAATAGTTAAAATCAATGTTTAATAAGTAAATAATTTTTAATATAGGGTTATACAAAAGATAAATTCGACAATAAATATTCATTAGAAATATAAAAAGACATCCTAAAGAATGGTATTTTATTTGTAATTTTTAGATGTTAAATAATTTAATTTATTTATGACAAAAAGATGATGCAGTAATTATCTTATTAATGAAATATTGACATAATTGATGTCATAAATACCCATATAAATGTAATTTGAGACTTTTTATGAATACCACTTATTTTCTAGGTTAATATGACATTCTATTATTGATTTTAGTTACATTTTTAGAACTAATATATCGGTAATTATTTTCACAAAAATCAATTACCAAATAGTGTCAAAATTGACATAAAATATTATTTAAAACAAATATTATATTATTAATTGTTATTGTATTCCTAAAAATCGACTGTTCAGTCAAGTGACCTAGATAAGGTTATATATATTAATAATAAACATCTTGGGATTCGTTTGGCTTGTTATTTTATGTTTATTAACCATATAGTGTAAGAACACAAAAAGACACAGTAAAAGTAAAATTATCTAACTTAATGTTAAATCAACATTATAAGGTTAAAATAGTAAACTAAATATGTCCAAATTATATTGGATGAGAGGATTTCTACCCATACCCACCTTATATTCTAAATAAATCAATTTTGATCTATTTTACAGGGAATATGCCTTTATAATAAAATAATATTTTTTCATTTTTCCAATGGTGCCCCTCTCCTCCCTTATTAAAGGGAACCTTCTCCCTCTCTTCCTCCCACCACATTGAGCCTTCAAGCTCGTCCAAACCCTTCAAATTTCTTCTCTCCGCTTCCCTAGAAACATCCTATAGGTCCTGGTCTTCTTCAAAGACCAATTTTAGTTCCCTAAAAGGAGGTCTCAAAGAGGCGCTTCAAAGAAGAGGCAATGTCTGTTACCGATTCTTTCAACATTATTTCTTCTTCCACTTATTTTTCTTTAGTTGTTTCATTATGAATTAATAACATAAGTATCAATAATATACTGATATGTAATTATAAGTATGAAACAATGCTATTTCACCATCTATCCATCCTACGGAAAATGAAATCACCGCGCGTGCGTACGTACGGAATACCGTCTCCACACCGTGGTGTAATCTATTTTCCACCACCTCCTTACATGGATGGGTATAATGGTGTAAAGAATGAATATATATGATTATTTTGAACTAATATTGATTCTTAAATAGTATACATACACTCCAATACAATTCCACGATCATGGGAACGATATCATCGCTTCTGCGTACGTACGGAATACCGTCTCCACGATGTGATGCGACTCGTTCTACATGATTTTCATTGCATAATGATTACATAAAGGAATTGAGTGAATAAATATGATATATATTACAATAATTCCATTATGTAATTGAGGTATCTATAACCTAAAATGAATAATAAGAATTTATTTGACAAAACACGCATAAGAACAAAAAATAATAAACACCCAAATAACAAGTAGCAATGAAATATTACTAATAATAAGCTTACAATATGACCATATATGATATCATAACAATGTTTATGATTCTGGAATAAGTCAATTACATTATTTAAATCATTATATAGGAGGTTCAGACACTTTTGAAGCAAATCGGACCTAAGGTAAGGGAACATATCACAATCTCATTTTTATCCGAGATTGTTTATACATTGGAATTTTTTGGGGTGTATTTTATCATCCACATCCATGTTTCATCAATATGTAATATTATATTCCATCCACATACAATTTTTTAAATCCAATTTTACCCTTCGGTGAGTTTTTAGTAAAAGATATGAAAGGAATCTTTTGTCATTTTGCTTATGAGGTACATTATGACATTTCTGACTAATGTACGAGAAGAATGTTTTTTTAACTTATACGGCATGGAAGGATTTTCAAAACATTATTTCCAAGAATCATACTTTACAGGTTTTCAAGTTTATTTTCAATAAAATTCTTTTAGTTTAGAAATGTATGACATGTTAAGAAAGGGAAAGTTTTTTTGAAGTAGAAATGATATTTTCCTCAAGAATGGAGTTCAAGTGTTATATCGAAGTTATTTTCCATATAAGATAATATAGGGTTCTGTTTATATCCCTATTATTACATTGATTTTATTATGTTGTGATGGAATTATTTTTATGAATTCATTTATCATGTACTAATTGTTTTATGAAGTCACGATTTTTATGAATCCCATTTTTATTACATGGGTTATGAAATGATGTATGATTTGATGATTTTGTGGAACACATAAGAATGTCATTATTATGAGATGGGTGGGAACTATATCTCCCTCCAATTTATTGGGTAATGATTTTATATCTCATGAGATATACATGGATGGAACGGCCGGTTAAACCGGTTCAGTGAAACAGGACTGAAACGAGGAATGAATTCGGTTCAGAAATGGACTTTGTCCACTAAGATAGTCTTGGAAATGGGTTTTGACTAATAAGAAATGATTATCTAGGATTATGTGTGTATTCCACAAAGATTCATTTTTTATGTTATGATTATTGTGATTACATTTCACTACCATGATTTATCCCATGTTATGAAATTATGATCTCTTTTGCAGGATAAGATTTCCAAAATGTTATGTTCTTAGGAATATGATGTGATTGATATTTCTTTTCGTTACCCTTACTGGGCCTTTGAGATCACCCTTTTGTACGTTTTTTCCAGGTTAGGAAGAAGGTTATTAAGTATGATATGCTAAAAGGGACTATAGATATGATGAAATAAATAGGAGACAGTGTAGATGCTTTATGAACCAGTTGTTTATGTTTCCTAGTTCTAAAGACACTATACCTATACGGTCCTTTCCTAGTTTTGTTATATGATGTAATAAGTGTGATTCAATTCTGAAGTGATAACAATGTATGTAAAGTATGGGTCGTTATATAATATGTTTATATTTTTCTACTAAATTGATGAAATAATTTATGAAGAGATTGATATTGGATATACTACTAAAATAAGTTTGATCTCAAATTTAATTAATTTTTCTAGGGGATGTCTGAAGAATTTATCTAGAAATACATCATGGTAATTGTACATCACTTGCGGAATAGAGGAGGGAGATACTACATCTTCTTCTATAATAATGTTTCTCAGTACCGATGCTGAAATATCGCAAATATTACTTAGTTCTATTATCATTATAACTTCACCAATATCTCATTCACTAGTCCAAACTAACTTTTTACCCATAGGGTTATTAAGGGATAAGAATCTATTTTAGCAGTACAGGGGTATCGTATAACTGTACAATAATTCCATTTCATAATTCACATTAAATATAGTAATCTATACCATAATAAAATATAATAGGTTTATATAACCAGTACCCACTGATGTAAATTCTCGATATCATGGGAGACCGTCTAACATCTTCCCCAAGGGTGTATCTAGTGAACTAATTTTGGTAGATAACAAAACATCATGTATAAATGATAATACATCAGTTTATATTAAATAATTACATGATCATTTAACAAACAATAAAATATAGAAAAAATATGTTATTCATAATTTGGAATATTACTCTAGAATTTCCACTTAATGTATCCGTTTAATTCAGGTCAACAATATGCACTGTACCTATGCCAGCCCAACAAATCGATCACTGAGACCACTAGTTCAACTTAGTCAATTACCCCGGTGGAATATAATATTTATAGTTATATCCCCTATTAGTTCCATGGATCATATCCCAAGTCTTTATAACAAAACCAAATTATCCTAATAACACATTAGATGCCAACTATTTTCAAATTAATGAAACTAGTTCAGATATCTAGGGGAAAACATGAAATATTGTCTGTATTAATAATTGATGAATTGGGTGACACTTATGTCCTTATAGGGTTCAGTAGAAACCCTAATCGACTCTGAATTCCTATTTTCATCCTTCCATGAATACTCTTCATTCATCTTCCTACTATTGGATGATCTGGTCACTATATCTCTTGGAGTCACACTCATCAGTTACCCAATGTATTTGATAAGTTGTTCTGATCTATCCTCTTATACAACCATCCTGATCATCAATGAATAAAAAATAATTTCAATTTTTTTTTCATGTGTGAGATCCAATCCTGGTTCCTCAACTCTAGATGAATGATGGTCTCAATCATCCTGGCATTTTATTCCCTATTACAATAGTAAATAGAATCCATGTAAAAAATAACATCAGTATGGGAAAATAAGATGATACAAATATATACACCTACTAAATCTCTAAAAACTCTCGGTATTGATCTAGCATCAATGAACCCAGAATAAAAATTCCATATACGAGATCCTTTAAGGCCTCTCATGTTATATCATCACATATGTCCACATGGTTTATCATTCCCCATCATCTCCTTATGGTACATTGAAGCATGGAAAAGGATTGCATAACCATTCGATATTCCAAAATATACAGAAGATAAAAAATTAACTAGTTGATGTATATCCAACCCATATTATATTGTGGACTTCTAATAACCTATAAGTATGTGAGATTTTAATGTTTTAAATGAAAATAAAAATTATCCATAATCTTATAATCTCTTCCCCTATGAACAAAAACAGTCTGAAATAATTTAGGATTATGTATTCCTATATCCAAAAACACAATAGAGGGTGTTGTATATTATTAGGCTACATCCTCATTCGCATATAGGGTTAGAATAATAAAATCCTCAATTTTATGAGAATTATATCATATTTCACCAGTCTATTACATGGGAAATATTCACGGAGTCTCTATCTAAATTGAAAAATAAAATTCTATAAATTCCTATAATTGATCAATTATGTTAAAACCTCATGATTTATTTAGGCACACCCAAGTAATTTATACTAGAATACCTACCTTATCAGTGTACCTACATATATAAGTCATATCCGCTAAGAACATCCCAGGGGATAACCCATGTTTCTATTTCCTTTATGTTAGTCAAAATCACAAACATATAACAAAATATAGAATAATCAGTTGAATTAATTAAACCCTCATTAAAAATATATTATAAGATCAAAGATCACATATTAGCAATTATGTTTATTTAAATTAATTACTATATATATCCGGAAAGTATATGCATGGAATATTAACCAGTATTCGTTTTCAAGATATATAAAGACACCAAAATTAAAAACACTATAGAAATATAGTACTTTGGACTATTATGAAACTTAGTTATACAATGGTTAATGTAATCCTATCAATGAAAATATGGAGGTAAATTATATAAGTGATGCACATGATCTTACATGACCCAACTACCTATGTTTCACATATCATATCTTCTTTTTTCCATGCCCTAAATATATTAAAGAAGAAATTTTAAGTATTGGAATCCATTGATACAACATTTTATTTCCTATATATGAGTCAACCTAATAGTTCTATAGTACGAAATGATGTTATTCACGACTTCTCATATGCACAAGGTTGTGAACTATATGTGATGTTTATAATGGTGTTGTGGGGAGATTCAAACATTGGAATAAATATCTCATACATTAACAGAAAAAAAGTATAAATAAGAACCTTATAATAGTAATATTTAATTTAAAATAATGTCATTATGATAAAATAAATTGAATAAAGGACATAAAATATAATTCTAAAAACCTGTAATGATGTAGGGAAACCATGTTATGATAATAAAAGGAAACAAAATAAAATAAAATTTTTATTTTCCATAGTCCTTATTAGCATTTCCACCATCCTACAATCCCCAACTATCCATCTCCTCTACAAATGGTCATTATGCTTATCTGAATCTCAAGCCATGAATTCTATAGAAACAATAAATTTATTGTGGAAGGGTTGATTATAAAACTAGTTTGATGACTCTAATTCTTCATTACCATGAAATGAACACATATATAATAAATTATTTGATGAGGGGAAGTAAATGTACAAGAAAAAAATATTGGCAAATTGAGTTCTAATTATACATATAGGATCCTCAACAATACTCTCTTTAGCTCAATTCCATATAAAATTCCTCAAACATCATCACATTATATAATAGGATACAATGCCAAATCATGTCTCAAATCAAGGCCCATGTCCAATAAATCATTGAGTATGACCACAATTTCATCACACCCCTAGCTCATTATTAGGTTAGTCAGTAAGGAAATCATTCCACTTCATCTACTACATCATTATATATGTTTTTCTAAATAATTATATTTCTTCTAGTTAGTTCATTTTTTATTCCCAAATATCTACTAGGTAGAGATGTAACACCATCACAACCCTATTTTATCCTCATTTTGGTTGAGAAGGTAATTATTCCTTGACCTCTTCTATGACTTGTCACATGGTCATTATACCCCATTCCCTATCTTGGGTCAGCAAGGAAACCATTTTACACATTATAGTTTTCTAGATCTCATCATTTTCATCTTCTCATGTCACACTAAAACTTGATACCCTTTAGGTCCAAATAAGAAATGGTGATCCTAACAATCATGTTAATATAGAACCTAATAATTCATAGTCTAGGAATTCATACATAAAATGACATATCATCATAAGTCATAATTGTGAAACATAATTAATAAGGATCATTGGATTCACATTCACGCCTAATGTGAATAACAAGAAAAAACATCACACAATTGTTCTTCAAGATTTAAAAATTTTCACACAAATTACAATCATTCCAATCTAATTTATAAAATCATCATATGTTTTATTTTCCTCCCAACTCTTGTGATCCACTACAAATTTTCATGCTCCAACTCCAAATCATTCGTTGAGATAATGATCCCATGAACCAATTCCCATTAATAATGACTTAGATTATATGTTCAATATTCATTAATGACAATGTTACTTGTGACTAGTGGGAGATCAATATACCCAACGACATCAGATGTCGATGGTAGAACATGATCTTTTCTATGAAATAATAGAAATTATCTATATCTAATTTCATTCCAAAAAAATATTGAATTCTCTAATAATTCATGATTGATTTAAGAAATATATTGATAATATTATATATCTTTTATTCATCTCCATAGAGGGGCACAATTTATTCATTAATTGATATTACATATAATTTGGGAGCCAATGGATTAATCATTACTTGAAAAGATAAATTTAGTGGAATGAGAGATCCAATTTCCTGAAACTACATCTCATATAGGTGTTCTACATAAATGAGTTTTTAATATATATAGTGGGATATCAAATAAGAATTTTAAAGAATAAAAATTCATTTTTCCATAATTAAAAATATATCAATAAACCCCTAACACAGTAGTAGCTCAATGGAAGAAACATGGGCTTCTTCTTAATCCAACAGTTTCCCATTTTCATAGTATAAATCATTTAGTTGAAACTCGATTCTTCCTATTATATTCTTACCTCAAAAAAATATATTGTGTAACTATAATGTTAATATATTGGTAATACATCAATTCAATGTATCTTGTTGCTTCACCAGGCTATTTTACATCAGATTATTGTCATCGAGATGTCAACATCAAGTCTTAAAACAATTAAAACCAAAAAAAATATCCTGAAGCACTCCCTTGGTGTAAAAATTAATATCAATGACTTTACATAGTAATATTAATCTATCATGGTTTATCCACATGTTATCGGGTTTTATTATGTCAAAACATTGTGATTTTGTAATAATAAATATGAAAGAACCCAATATAACCAAATAATAATATATAATAACACACAAAAAAACCTTATAATACAAGAGTAAATACCACTACACTTGCATTAGGATTCTTTTATTTCCATCTTTCACTATTTTTTCCATCAGTGGAACTGATGAGTACATATATCCTAAAAACCCTAATTAATTGAAAATGTTATCAATAAATAAATATAATAATTTATATGAACCCAAAATCTTATAATATTACATAATTATTCTTATAATCTATATAACATGGTGTCAATGTATCAAAATAGATTCCTATGATACCATTTAAAGTAAAACAAGCTTTTATCCATAGTAAAATGTTAACTTAACAAAACATCTTCAAAACAACTCAAGAAATATCTCATCAAGTTGATTACATATAATAAAATTTTTATGATGAAAAGTAATTCATTACATTTTATCATCTTTTCACCACTAAAAATAAAATAATCATCATCATGGACTTTTTATAGAATGTTTTTATGAATTAAAAAATTACATTAGTAATAGTAAAATACTATTTTATTAAATAAGGATAAAAATGAGTAAACTTTTAAGAGATGGATGTGAATACCACTTCAATCAAAAATTATTTCAAACAACCATGGAATAATGTGTATCAAAATGGGTTAAAATGTGGAAAGATGAAAAAGATTAATCAACAATAATAGGGCTCCGACAACCCCCCTTACATGGAAAACATTTTGAGCTGAAAGTGAAATGATTATTATGTTCCAGTTGAACAAAAATAAATTGTAACTAATAGATAATAAATTGATAAAACAACTAAATTGGATGTTTATTATTTATCTTATGGAAATAAATTAGCATCCAATTTTTATATCTAATGATTCAAAACATCTTTTATCAAAACCCAATCGAATGAGTCCCACCTTGTTGGAAGAAGGCCGAGTGAGAAAATACTATGTTCATATTCAATTGGATATGGGTTAAAGACATGAACTAAGAAGGAAAAAATCAATATAATTCCTTATATTAATGTTACAATATATATGCACACAACTATCACTATGAAAAAATGAAGAGTAATAATAAAAAAAATACAGCATATTGAGCTTAACAATAAATGTAATAACCTATTAGAAATAAATTAAAGTATGACATAATAAAGGAAATTTTTAGATCATTAAAATACAATCCTAAATATAAATTAATTCCTAACATAAAAATAATGTGAATAGATTAAAACTAAGAGAGCCTGGTTGATGATCATCATATCTGAAAACTATACTTAGTTAATGAGTAAAAGTATTCATAATCTACACTTATGTCACCCAAATCGTTTTTTATCATTACAATAAATTACCTGTGTTTGAAAATCCTATTCAATGGTGAGTATATATATGAAAAACAAGTTCCAAGAAATCCAAAAATAGATAAATATATAGATAAAACAGATATCATCTCAACCCAAAATTTCATGTCATATTATTTTGTGGGATACCCATAATGAACTAGATATTATCAACTCGAGTACCATATAAGAGATAAATGGTAACTCTATCTCCAAATACAAAAATAACCATGATGATTCTGCATGATTCTCATATATCCCATATTTGGTAAACAAGATCAAGTGTGTCTGTACAAAAAAAAAACCCAATGTAAAGAAACCAGTTCATGACATTGTTCTTAATATTGAGGGGTTTAATATTCACTGACATATCTCATGTAACCAAATTAGAGACTATTTTACAAAACCAAATTAATCCACTTAAATCCACAGTTTTTGTGTCACATTCCCTATAATAGGACTTATGACCTAGGGATTTAAGGGGGTGCCACCATGTAGAAATATTATGTGAAAAATGTTTTCCTAGTGTGGTGTCACTCAGTAGATTAAATAATCACACCCTAGTATGACAATGGAGGTAAATATTAGTAGATGTAAGACTTATTCCCTAGAAAGACAGTGGTTATAACTCATTTGAATGACTACTTGCACCCTATTATGCTAAAGGGGTTCCACATAGTACATTGAGGAATCATTTCTACTATGTAGGTACATGACACAAAAAATTTATAGATTTTATGGGAACCCATGAACATATTTTTTAGAGATGCTTCCAACCCCTATATCTATCTAATGATCCTAAAATGCCACTATATTGAGTGAAATTCAGCGTAAATAAGAATCATACTCCCAACATCATATGTTGTGTCTTGGAATCTCCCATGAAAGCTATCATTCTATTATACATGAAAAAATGATCATGATATACTACTAATGATCTAAATATTGAGTTCAAAAGAAGGATATATGCTAGGTGGAATTTCATGAGATATGTATATGATATGTACAAAGGGTTACATGGTTTTTTAACTCACTTATACTTAGGGATGTGTCCTCATATTTAAATAAATATTTTTCCATGAAGTTATAAATATTATTTATGTTTAATAAATGATATTTATCATCACCCATGTTAATTTGAAAAAATTATCCTAGCCTTGCTCGTGTACATCTAGCCATGATCATGTACGTTGTGTTAGCTAATTGTCAAGTCGTTCCCATGCACTCTTTTCTCAACATATTTTTCTTGTCATTCCTATTCATGTGGTCTCCCAAAGTACATTCAAAACCACTATTATGTGGTCACATGGTGTTTATTGGGTCATTAATGTCTTGTGATCTTCATCTCTACCCAAAACCTATCTGTGGCTGCTGGGGAACAATATATTGTGTGTTCACTGTACAAGCTATATATTCATGTTCTTTTTAGAAACCACAGTTCCTACACATTAATAATAGATATTCCACTACTAGCATAAAATCATCTATTTGACCCCCCAAAATATATGGGAATTATCTTTGGTCATCAATATTCGACCCCCAATGCCCAACAATTTGAAATATATTCTCCCAGATATGATCCACCGCACCTCCTACTATAGATATGTATCCAAAATACAATGAGAAATCACCTTCTACTCAAATTCCAATTTAATTCATCAAAAATTACCCATCCCATATTTTATCCAAAAAATCATTCTGAATTTTGGTGCTTGATTACTCTTGAACCCACCCCGCAAATGTCAAACTGCAACCTCAATGTAAAATGATGACGAACACGATGAATGGTCGGTAAACATTCCTGTAATCAAATGTGAAGAAAATAAATGACAAATGATGTTAAAAAATTTATCATAAAGTGTGGTATTGGGGTTGTTATTAAGGAATAATAAATAAAAATTTATATAAACAATTCTATTTATGTAGACATGATCAAGTGATGAATAAATAAAATCATATTAAATAACTGATAACAAGAAAATTAAAAAAATTTGGAAGAAAATAAATAAATATCCATACCATGATTATGGATTTATAATTATGGATGGGTGAATTATCCAATAATATATAGGATCTATTCAATTCTCTTCCTAACTCTCGATCCACCCAGATATGACTATCATCATTATCTAATCCAGATGTCCGAATGAATAATGCTCTTCCCCTCTCAAATCATACTAGGGTTATACATCTAAAACTAGTGGATTTATATAATGAGGTATTTAATCATTTAATTATGATTTTCATTTAAAATAATTTAAGTAAAATAAAATATTTATTTTTAAAATGAACAATCCAAAGGCTTCATCCCTTAGAATGTCTAAAGCTAAACAACCATAGGACAAACCTATAATAATACCCTAATTTTGAAATAATAATTTTTATCAAGTTTCCCATCAGATGTCCTGAAAATAGAAAAGCCTTATAAACCAAAAATATGATAACATATTAAAATATTTTTAATATTTTTTATAAATTGTTAAAAGGCCACTGTGAGGCTCATAATTTCAAAATTACTCAACATATGTCTCCAAAAATAAGCATCCAACTGTTCCAAAGCCTTGTAGGGGAAAAATAATCAATCAATTCTCCAAACGATCAATTATTTTTATCCTTGAAAGTGAAATCCTACTCATAAGTGAGTATACTAAGCACCATTTATAGTTTCTGACTCCCAAGAGTTCTTCATATGGTTCTTGTGTTTCAATAAAACCTAATCCCTAGTAAATTAATTTCTTATAAAAGTTTTACATCAGAAATCAACATTAAACTAACAATTCTATACATAAGTTGATGAGTGGTTAAAATGTGTCCAAATTTTTTACCCTAGGAAAACTCAATGCAGCATTCCTAACTGAGGACATATGGACAAGTAGTACACCACCATACTATTCCAAAGTAGTAACTAGAAATAAAAGGGTTTACAAACCCATGAGATAGCCTTCTATATTGGAGGAAACTCTATAACCCCTGATGAGGTGAGATCTCCAAAATCCATCATCATTTCCCCCAAAGGGAACATGATATTTTTTAGTTTTCCCCATCAAACCCTAGATGAAAATCACATTTCACTACCATTATCAACACCAACTATATATCCACAAGTGTATTTTCTCACTAACTCTTGTAGGACAACATCGACCTATTGGGTCTTCCCAACCGTACCTAAAATGTTTCTACACTGATGGGGAACTGGTAACCACTGTGATATTCTAACTACACTAATTTTTGATGATCCTGCCATTAATGTCTAAAAAAACACATGGAAACTCAATGAAAGTTCACTAATACATGAATGGTACTCTATAAATAGATATCTATCTAGGGATGAAACATTATGCTGATCTGACATATATACCTAATTATCTACATAATCCTCTCCCAATGTGTGACATGAACTGAGTATCATTATCGGAAATTATATTCATGTGAATTCCATGAATCCATACTACCTCCTTATAAAAACTACATCCCTTACAATCAAATAGGATCGCCTATTAGATGGTTAGAATGGGGGTCAACATAGTGATTTTTTCTATGATCACCATCATAGAATTTTGACATCCCAATGATCAGGGAATCTCACTCATAAACTCGAAAAATACACCTTACCATTTATAATTCAATCTAATAACATATTTCTACATCAATAGATATGTAATTCACCATGAGATAATCAATATCGTATACTAAAACATCCATGGTCACACAATCTGATTCCAAGGATCCTAGTATATCATTACATATCTTGGATGCAGTATGTTGTGAAAATAACCTCCACATATCCTCTTCTAAATGTATGGGTAGTAATATCTTTTGTCCTCAAAGAAGGATTACATGATTCCAAAATTTATAAAATTCTATCAAGATCATTTCTAGTAGATATATAGCCATGAAAAATCCTACATTCAGAATATCCAATATGAGCATACCTAACAAGTGGATGATGTTGTGGGATTATAACCCTCAACTATAGGTACGTATCACTATTACCACCCTCAAGGGAAATCTATAATTATTTCAAATGTATCATTTCTTCACTCAAAATAGTGAGAGGAATAATTTTCTATGACCATTATGCAGAAAGGACTAGAAATTGGGAGACTCTCAATCTTTCAATACTTCGACCTTCACTAGTACACTATCATAAATATTTCCTACAATACATTTCATTAAAATAAAACATCCTAAATCTCCATATTTCAATATGATATCTCCCTAGAATATTGATACTCTTATGAAATGTCCCAACCCATCCTCAAGTGGGTTGTGTGGGCCACCACTAATTCCATGTATACTATGATTCCATTGAAGTAATATACCACGAACTGATCCAAGAAGGATGAAGGATATTGCTCATAAGTTCCACAGAGACGTCTCATGAAACTTGATAAAGCATATCACCATGAACTCTATGAAATCATTACACCACTAGGATGATACTCTAAGTACATCCTCATCTCACACCAAGAGCTGGTGATTATCAATTTAATGGTAAAACTATAATAACCACTTCGACCATAACAACTAAATGATGAAGACAATAGTTATCAGTGAGTGTATAATACCTTCAAAATATCACTTGATTTGGGAGGGGTCAATCCAAAACTAAACTCATGCTCCCATCATCCTCTATGGTGAACAACAATGGGTTACCTAGGGTAGCACATTAGGTAAAATGATCCCCAACTATGTAGACGCCTCCAAACAGACCTCTACATTCCACAAATATATGATGTCATATGATATTCCAATATAGATACTGGGATATCCCTAGTTCATGTTAATAAAAAATAAATCTATAAATGGGAGTTTAACATGGAAAATCCTAAAGAAGGATTTTCTTATACACCCCCACAATGGAATGAAATGTAATTCCCATATAATCCTGCTTTATAATTTTTATATAATTGAAATGATAAAAAATATAGTCTATCCTCCTTCATAAATACTTATCCTACTCATCCAGTGATTTATTCTATCTAATAATGTAAAATTCAATCCAAAACACATGAGAACACTTCAATGATCACTGATAGTAGTCATCATGTAATGAATTGTTGGAAATCAGTCTATACCATGAAAATAATATTGGACATCACCACCAACTATGAAAATATTAAACAAGTGGAACTCCCTCCTATAACATTCAAGTAACACTATATAAATTTTACAATCATTGAAAAAATCAAAAAGAACCTCTGAATGAGTGGTCTAAGAAAAATGGGACCATTAGTATCACTAGTCTTTGAGTATGGTCTATTTACATTATAATTTTATTGCGACTACATTTTAAAACTAAATAGAGAGAATATAAGACCAAATCTATACCTCGATCACACCCATATCTTTATTCTCACACACATATACTTCATGAATCCATATTTCCCCATTACCACATTTCTCCATAACCGGATACCACACTGACACATTAACAAATCCAATGTGTGTACAAACAAGATGAAGGAACTTGTCCATCAAACCTCAAAACTATCCACATTAGAATGAACTAAATCCATCTCTTGGTTTCAAATAATTCAACAATATTCTGTCTCATTGGGGGAAGTTTATATCTTCCATGAATACTCGATATTGAATAAAACATGAAAATCACATGGCATTGTTGATGACCAAAATCATCGTAGTGATGTCCGGACATGATTACCACAATCAAGAGGGTCATATACAATAACTACTCTCACACCATAGGTTCATTTACGTCCTATACTACCCATGTGGAGAGTTTGGACGTGAAAAAAAAAACAAGGTGATCTCTACAACTACAAATGTTACCATCATAGGTGTGACATCCTATTGTACCAAAATTTCCAATTACTTCTCCTTGATAAATTCATGTTTCCTCCAATGACCAGTAGTATGTCAGGGTCTGTACTAGATGAAAACCCTAAACACTACATAAAACAAATCCTACCACTAGATGAGGGTATTTATAGATTAAAAAAACTCAATGGTATATATAATTGAAACTATTATAACATGATAATAATTCACATACAATAATCATTCCCTATTAGAGGAATACACTAAAAAATTGGCTTGTTGGCCTCTTCCTAGACCACTATAGGTGGGTCATCTAACTTCTCCATTGTTCATAAAACATCAAGGATATCACATGGGGGACAAATTTAATCTATGGGTCCATGAACCGATAACTCGTCGCTCATCTTGTCATCATCATGACACCTCTTCATCCTAGACAGATTTTATCATGGAGGTCTCTTGAAAATTATCCATACTAACCACAGGAAAACAAAATATTTTGAGAGTTGAATCAATAAGTACAATCCAATAACTCACTCAAATATGAGGCATGTACCAATGGTTCATAGAAACTAAAGTGCATGTAATATTATTAATCAAACGGGTATTCTAATTCATGGTGAATAGATACACTAGCTGCCAAACTAACATTGGGTTGAAAATCTTGAAATATGCACCCAATACACTCCATCACCATTTCCCAAAGTTCCCATCCAATTTTCACCATGGGTCCCACTAAAACACTGAATTAATGAGGAATTGATATGATACCAAAATTTCATAACCCAACCTATAGAGGCAATCCCAGTGAGTGGTATTCTATGTGTAAAAACTCTATTCCCACCTCAAATAAGGTTGGGTTTGGAGACATGTTCTGAAAAAAACTAAAATGGGATGCCTTTAATAATTTACTTATATGAACAAAAAAATCACCTATATAGTAATTTGAATTGGAACAAAAAAATTATAGGAATATAGATTATTAACCAGAATGCATTAACATCTAATAATAAAGTAGATATGAATGTATAATGCTAAAGCATAAAATGGGGAAAATATATTCCCAATATGAAAATTAGTAACAATATAAAATACATAAGAAATGAAGAAAACTCAAATATCCTTTCTCATAATCCTTATGCCCAAATTTAATATGTGGTCAGTGCACTCATGTATCACTATGCTCCAGCATTGTTATTTTTCTTTTATCTGAATTCTATATAACATATGACATGGGTGGGAAAAGGCCACTCATTGTTGAATATATATATAGATACACCATGTAGGATTCCCTAAAAACCCCAAAGTTAGGAATATATTGATACATAATATGTCTTGTTAACATATATTTTACTTTCAATCAGAACATTATACAAAAAACCAAAATGCACATATATGCCCAAAAACACAACCTAAATAGAGACAAATGAGATATCTATATCCCTACCCTAACAAAAATGAGGAGTTTATCTGTAGCAATAATATTCCATCTCCAATTCCGAAAATCTTGTGTGTATTTAAATCAAATCAATTTAAGGGTATCACACCCCTCCATCGCTCACTAGAAATTGGGGGAAAATATCTATTTTCATATCTAGTGTATGGTCATGATAATATATCTAGAGGACCCCACCACACCACAATGCTCCGAAGCTAAGGGAGAATAATCTATAGAAGGGTTTCTTGTCTCTAGATTATCAATATGGGTTAAATTTTATATATAGTGGACCTAAAATTATTGGTATAGAATATTTACTAAGTAGAATTATGTCTTGATCCAAGGATTGGTAGGGGTATCAGGCAGAAGATGTAGGACCCTTTACCCGATATGATATGGTCGAACCACTTAATTGATGGAGGAATCATGCCCTAGAATGATACAAGGGTTTCAAATAGTATATTGGGGACTGATTATATAATTAGACATTAGGGTTTCTCTTATTCTGTATAGAGAGTATAGGGGACCCAAACCCTTGTGTGACAAGTGTTTTCCAACCCAGACATCTCTCAAACGATCCCAACCGATCATTGTTAAGAATCATGAATTTTCTAAAAAAAATCATGCTTTTAAAACCTCACTACATATATCAAAATCCCATATGAAGTCTACCAATATGTTCAATGTATAAATCCTCTTAGAATGTGGTAATCATAGGCAAAAATCCTAGTCTATAAGAAGGATATATGCTAGGTGGAAGTGCCTAGTTAATTTGAAAGGCCTCTACATGGCGTAACACAGTTTATAAACTCATACGGTCACCTAGATGTGTCCTTAATAAAAACTATCTGGTATATACAAACAGTACTATAGAAAATGGACCTTTACAAAAAATCTTCTCTTAGAAATGTTGGTCCCATGAATTTTCCCCTGTCCATGCTCATGTATATCTAATTATAAATGTGCACATCTTCTAATTCTCTTGTACCCGACTATGTTTGATTTCCTTGTAGTTCAAGATTAATCCTAAAAATTAAAATGTTCATATAAATTTCAAATAATTTTTACCTTCCGATTATACGACAAGGAACTGGAATGGGGTTACATGATGTGTGTGGGTTCACATATAATGAAGGAATAATCATGTAAAAGTGAATATTTTTTTATCATGTTATTTATTCGAAACATATAATGAATCAATAGATATATAGATGAATTATTTCATAAATATTGTTGGTGAATCTGATTTTTTTCTTTTCTATGAATCATATTATTTGGTAAATATATGAGGGTCTTGGTAAAAAGTATGACAAGGGTCAAGACATTATTATCCTGTATGACATAATTAGAATGAATCTTTGGAAGGTTATTAAAGAGAATAAATGATTTACTATTGATTTATTTTTTTTAACTCATACCTATATAATAAAAAAATTAATATATAAAAAATTAATTAAACATAAGGTAATAATAGAATGATATAATAAGGACATAAAAATGTCAATGGAATGGGAATGTAATAAAAATTTAATATCCCCATAAATAATGACTCGTGGTATATGTGGTCAGTTCGTGTGACCAGTGCCACACACATCAATGTGGAGGGTATTACATTCGAAATGGTTCTGGTGAGCTGTGTCCCTCCACCACGGCCTTCCTGGCCATGGAACTCCTGCACCGCCTATATTCATGCCACTGCGAGCCCTTCCTCCATCGACTATCACGTTAGTGGACACCTATGCCACCACCTGCGACCCCCCATCCAGGGTTGCTCCACTGTTGTGTTCACATTGGACCATGATGCGCCACCACTGACAGATCCCATGTTGGAGCCCGTTCACCTGGACTGGACTGGTCAACAGGCTGGTTCCACTTCCACTATTGGCTACTCCATTTGATGCCTCGCCTCACGCTATGCCTAATGTCTCTCCTCCATGGGTACACTATTGTGTAAGATTCACAACCTCGTGATTTTTGCGCCATATATCAAATGCACAACAACATATTTGTTCAAATCCTCATGATGAATTGAGAGAATGAAAAAGACGAGGGGGGCTGGAGAAAAACTGGAACACCTGAAGAAAGGATCCATTCTACTATTCGTTTTGGCCCAAATTCATTCTTATTAGTAAGATCAGAATGAAATAAATTATAATCACAATTATTTAATTCTGAACTTATTCCAACAATAACATACCCATCCCACAAGAAAGATCTTCTCACATATCATCCTATTCAAGGGTGGATCCATGTTCACTATTTTAAATATGAATAGTAAGATGGACATCATATATAAATAAAAACCATACCTCAGTGATTGGATTGGCCATTGGTGAATAATAGGTTTGCACCACCATCAGTCATCGATAACCAATCCTTGGTCCTTGATCCATGATTTGTGATCCATGATCTTTTGGCATGAATCGTTTCTTGTAATTCACCACCAAGAGGTGTTTCTGATTCCTTTTCATTTGTAGATCATCCAGGTAATTTCTCCAGGATTGTCAATTAGATCATGTATCCTTGTAATGTTGTTAAATAAACAAATGAGAATTAGCATCCATGTTTAACTATGTTGCAACATCTCCGCACTAATTCATTTATGAATGTAAATAAATTCCTTTTCACAGCCTCTCATTTTATTTTCATCATTGAAATACATTAACAGAAATAAAATTTTCATTTTACAAAGGTTATTTTATTATATTTTAATATTTTTAAAAAATTTCCTTAACCCCCGACCAGTGGAGGCTGTGGTTAGGCCCTGCCTAATGAATGAATACCATCACAATCTCAATGGTATTCTATAAATTAAAATCCTAGTAACCATTATGAGTTATTGGACTTAAAAATAATATAATTTCTATTTAATTAATTTATTTACGGTAATATCCCAAAAATGACTTCGATTGTTCACGTGTACGGAAAAATGTTAGGATCCAACTAAGGAAAAAACCCCATTATGATCTCAATTTTTGTATCATACATTCTATCAGAGTCACCATTAAAGAGTTATAATTAAATGAAAAATAAAATAATTTTACTGAATTATATCGTTTACTGGTATTCCATTTTTGGGTTTCTCATTGGAGACCTGTGCAGACTAAAGTTATGTTAGGCCTAGTGTAAACCCGCCATTTTGAATGTAATGGTGACATCATATTTCTGATCTATGATCCCATTTAATAATTACATCAACTATTTCATGATACCCCCTCACGCAAATGATTAAAAACAAAACATTTTTCATTAAACCATTCTGGGAACACTGGTCCTTGGAATCGCCGACTGTCTCAACATTTTGTCTAGGAATTTTCATTTAAATTATTGAAAAATAAAACCAAGAAAATTATAGTCATTAAAATCACAATATATAATAATTTAAACAATTCATTGGATGGATATATCACACCCAATAATCATATTAAAATAAATCATATATATGTTTGACATTGGAATGTAATCATACATATCATCATGGAAATCCCATAGAAGGGATATGTGTTAATTTTTTTCTTGATAGTATAACATAAAATGATATAAATAATTTAATCAATTGACACCATAAATTCAATCACCTAAATATATACCATATGATAATTTAATTGGTGATCATGAAAAAAGTCCATATGAGTGAAATATTTACAATAATGAGAAGAACATGATGGTGATTTCTTATGAATATTTCACAATCAAAATATTTATATGGTTTTACAAAGTCAAATAACATGTAACACTGAAAAATTATTATCACGTAGATGATATTTTATATATTTTAAAACCAAATATGTTTTGATAATTATCCTTAAAGGCATCTTATTTTTATAAAGAATATAAATGATAAATCAAAATTATTATGACATGAAAAAGTAATTTACCTAGAGAGAATGATAAAATATTAAATAACGTACATAAACTGAATATTATGTCTAACATATATGAATATAGTCAAATTTTACAGTATTAAACTCAAGGAAAATAGAATTAGTTAAAAAATTGTAAATTTTTAAAGCATCTATTGTGAAATAGAAATAATTTTTAAAAAATTGCGACTACTTTAGAAGAAAGAGAATACATTGAATGAAATTGTCAAAACATAAACTGAATATTATAGTAGGAAAGTGAAAATATGTGTAAAATGTTAAAAATATATATTGATTTCATAATTATTTATAAAGAAAAATATAATTGAAAATAAATGGGTTCGAAAAAAATAATACTTTACTCCATTAATTATTTTGTAATGAAACAAATTATTAATAGAAAATATCATCAAGAAATTATATTAGTATATATAAGTATGTACCCAAATCAAAATAATGAAAATGATAACATATGGGAAATATTCCAGACTGAAAATATGATTTTAATATAGCACCATTAATAATGAATATATTGGTATAATTCTTATATATATGGAGGGTAAATGATAAGATAAAACCTATAACCATGAAAAAAAACCATAATATATAATGTTAAATGTGGTTTTGTTGAAAAAACACAATGTTTTACCTCAATGGATATTTATTAATAAAAAATGTAGGATTTAATGTGAAATTAGAAATGAACTCATATATATTCAATGATATTTGAATCAAAACCCCTTGAAAGAGAGATCCTTTTAGCGATTTTTAAATAAAATATATTTTATAATAATAGATGTAAAATGAAATAATGTGTATTATATAAACCAAAAAGAGTAACAATATATATATATATATATTAAGAATATATCAATAGAAATAAATTAACATGGGAAATACTTACCATGATTCCAACTTGTCAAGAAACAGACAAAAAAACTATGTATTCATTTTTTATTTATTAATATTATATGAAATATAAATATTTTTATTTATTATATATTATTCCATACATATATAAATTCACATTAACATATTTTTGATCATTTTTTGTTAAAATGAATGTTCTTGTGTAATTTATCTAGTTTGTCTAGCGTAAGATACGTTATCATGGTTCTAGTCTTTGTTCAATGATCAAATGTTCATCACATCATACTTTTTCATCAAGGATATATAGGATCATTTTAATAGTAAAGAATCATAATAGAAATTTTATGAAATCTACTGAAAATATTTATTGAGATCTATTAAAACCCATTAATTGGAAATTTTCATTTAGTAAAATGAATTAATTTTATTAATGAATATACACAAATATTACCTTCTAAAATTATGAAAAAAATATTAGATTCATAATAACTATATCATAATACAATTAAATATGTTCTCTTAGTCATTCATAGTATTTTAATTATAACATTCTTAATAGTGGTGGTAGAAATACCATGAGAAGAATGTGATTCAACATATGAATTACAATGAAAATGTTATTGCATATTAACTATGTAACATTTACTATAGATTAATTAATTAAATTATATGATATTAATATATAAAAATAACTATATGATGAAATATATGAAAATTATAAAGGAGACTAATTATATAGGGTATAACAATTACACTAAAGACATGAATCACCCCATAAAGAGCCTATTTGAAATTAAGGATTGGTGACTCCTTTATATTACTATAAGATTCTAATCCTAAGTGTAAAATGTTGGGGAGTATTGTTTTATAGGCATTGAAAATTAAATTGAATGAAATGTATTGAATTAAGGAATACTAGAGGGAACATTTTTTAGGTATGTTTCAGTAGAACATTCATAATAACCATGTACATAGCGGGTATGAAATTTTATATTAAAATTTTATGTGGGATAATTTTAAAAACTAATGGATATATTGTTTATGGGGGTCAAATAATCCTATATTCAACCAATAATATATATTGTTAAATGATATTTTATGTCATTTCATCATTTTAAACCATTTTAAATCATTTTAGCAATTACAGTGATAACTAATTTTTAAGTTGTTAATTGCTTTTATAAATTAAAAATGACAAGAACATTTTAAACAATATGTTCATGATTATTAAAAACATTATGCCATTATATTCATATTTAAATTATAAAATTTATTAAAATTTATTTTTCAATATGATATCATTCCACGGAAAATTATTTTATTGAATGAATGTATTTATAACATTAAAAATTCATTGTTAAATATATAATATCGAGTAATAATAATAACAAGATTGAGAATTTATTTGAATATATATATATATATATATAATTAATATTATTATTCCTTATCAGATCATTTAATTTATTAAAATTGTTAACACCTAGAAAAGGAAATAATTGAAAATTATCATATTACAATTTAGTGATTTCTTATTTATTAATCTCCTTTTGTCAATAAATTTATATGTGAATAATAATTTTTATATATCTGTAAAAATGAAATCCCCAAAAAAATCTTTTTTAATGTGAGAATTTTTTCTTTTAAATAACGAAAGCCAATATAAAATAAATATATTGTTTTAAACAATTTTTTAGTAATGATATATAAATTAGTATTCAATATAATTCATTATATATTTCATTCATTTTATTATTTTAAAACAAATATAAATAATTTTTATCAACATTCGATTTTTGAAACAATTTTTGAAAAGAAATAAAATTTTCAAAATTATGTGATTCATAAAAATGTTGAGAAGATTTTGTTAAGTATTCATAAATGATCAGTTAATACATGCTATTGTTAGATCACTCAATACCGCTATATAAAGACATATACCACTAGATATATCTACAAATACATCACTTCTCATACCATAAAGTTGTGGTAAAACCATGATAAGATACCATTGAGTTAAAACTATAGTCAACGATACTATTATTAGTGAAAAATAGAATTATAACCACATCGATCTATAATATTGTATTTATACAACTAGTCTTTTATAACATCAAGCATTGATACATTCTTCTTATGATACCATCATATTAATGGTGCATCCACCCTTATACTACCATAAATTTTAGATGGAGGATCTTCCCAAATAAATATACACTTCAGAATATATTCTATTTGATAGATCTGACTCTTATGATGCTACCTCTAGTGAGACTGTTATTGTTATTCTTCCATAACTAATTTCAAAATAATTCTTGTATGGAAGTTTAAAATTTTAATTATATAAAAAACAACATGTATTTAAAAATTATTATTCTTTAAAAAATAATTACATCCATAAATGAAATTCCATTCTTTTCTAGATTTATTGATTAATATGAGGATCTAGGTTATTCAAATATTACCATTCTATTAACAATTATATTGAAAGAACTATAAATTCCAAAAAACAATACTCATTCATGAAGATACATTTATATGATGGAAACAAACATGCATGAACACTAATCAATGACACCAATATAGTTAAAAAAATAAGAATAAGATAAATATTTGTGTGGGTCCTCCCTGGATAATCTCCATTTTTTATTTGATGATTTTCCATATTTCCTTGACACATTTTCATACTAAAAATTAGTTGATTATTGGTCGATAACATTCCAAAGATGAATTTAAGGACTAAAAAAATTAAACCCATTAGGATTGAATATAATACACATTAAAAACTATAAAATAATTATCATTATATATAGGATTTAAATTTTAGCCTTTCTATCACTTTATATTTGTAAACATAATCTGTAGTGAAAAATTGTATAGTTGTTTATACTCTTTTGAATCTATGAATTTTTATTCCAGATAAAAACAATGGAATAAGGCACGTGTGACATGGAATTGTATTTTAATCCAAAATTTATAATGTAATTGTCTTTTTTCCTAGATATCCACGATGGGAGATGTTTGTTAAATTGGACCGTGGTTGTGGATAAATTTAATTAATAATAATACTAATAGATGTACGTGATTCCTAAATAGAATGTATTGTGTATTATCTAGATACTGATACCATTTTAAATTAATCTATGTTATATTTGACATCACTTATTTAAATAATAAACTATTTTATTTTATAGTTTTAATTAAAAATAGTTTAATATGATATAGACATATAAACAATACATTAATTTGGTACATAACATAATCTAGTATGTTGCAAAATATTTTTATTGAAGTTCATGGGTTTTATAAGATACTGTATTTTGAAAAGTATTTTAACTGATTTATTATCAAGCTATTAATATTTTTTTCAAAATATAAAATGTTATATTTCTCTATTTTTTAATTGGGTGTTTTTACCATATTTGAATATTTTTAATATAATTTTTTTTAAAATACATTTATATAGTAACACAATTTATCCCCCTATATGAGTATTCCACACCAAAGAAAAATTAGTAATAGAAAACACTCTAGATATATTTTTACCAATATCTAGTATTATATAATAATCTTTAATTTATATATTACCTAAATGTAGTTTTCATGGATATTCAAAGGCTAAAAGTCACTACCAATAATCACAATGTATATGTTGTTAAATAAATTCTCCTAAACACCAATACAATTAATTTTAACACTCTTAAATATGTTCTATGATGAATATATTTATGATATACATCATAGGTTCAATGATATTTTTAACATGATGAATTATCTTTGAAATATAATTAATGAAAAGGATCAATTCATGTTAAATATTATTGTCATAACTGATAGATAGAGAGTAGCATCAGTTTCCATAAGATATTATTTTGCAATTATCACACTACCAATAAAAGTATTAATTAGAATACTCTTGATGTACGAATTGGAACCAAAAGTAAAAAATTCGTTTGTTGAAGAAAACAAAAGGATATATATTGATTTTAATACTTATGAATACAAAAAAATGAGAAGAACAAAGGGGATAATTCGAGTGATGATGAATCACCATCTAAATTTTATGATGAAATAAAAAATCTGGCTCTTTGTTTTATGAATTTCTAAAGAAATAAAAATTCATACATGAATTATAATTACATGGAGATATACTAAATTGAATAGAATTTATGAAAAGATTTAAAAAATGATGATTCAACAAATGAATTAATCTTATATGAGCATAGAAGGAAAGGACCCATTAAAGCTGATTGTCCCAAGCTCATGTATAAGAAGTATGAGGATAGATGAAACATATAAAAAATACTATGTAGGACTCCTAGATCAATTCATAAGAAGGGTGTGTGTGAATCATAATTTTATATTGAATACATTAATGATAGTTGAAATATGTGATTTATGGAAGTAAAAATCTAGTATTATGTTATTTTGAATAATCTAATGTAATTATTTCATTTTCCTATGAAATTTAAAATAATGATGAAAATGTTTCCAGTGATGAATTATTTGAATATTGTAATGTGATGTAAAATTTAAAATAAATAAAATTTAAATTTAAATTCTTAAATAATCACAATTCAATGAATGGTCACATTAAAAGTGATATTGTGGCACAAAATGATAAAAATTATCAACCACCTAAAAAATAATTAGAATAAAATATATATTATGAATTTAATGAAATATATGGTGTCATTTACAAATGGATGAAACACCAACCTAGATTATTTGTATATTTAATACACCTAATTATAATACAAGATTTGGATACCATCCAGGATAATGGATGGTATATGAAAACAAATTTTTCCAATGTAGTAATATTTATTATTATTACTATATTTATTATTCTTCTAGAACAAATATTGTGTTTTATTAAAATGATTAAATTGTTCTAATTAAAAACTAATTAATTTGTTATTCATTCATAAGTCACTCACTAATTACATTTGTGAACCAAATATAATATGGGATCCAAAATGTTTATTTATTATATATATTCTATCAAAAACAGATTATATATTTCAAGTAATCAATTATTTTATTAGGTTAATAGATTTACCAAACGTATGAATAGAAAATAGTCATGTTTCAAGAACCTATTAAAATTTAATGGTGTACATGTCATTTTTGTGGATAGTTGTAAACAGAAGATAATTGGACTCTTCCAAATTGTTTACTCTAGTAAAAAATTTATTTGTATTATTTTATAAATAGATGGATTAAAATATATTTTTATTATAACTTCAAAACTACAAGATGATTTTTTTCATGATAGGGTTAAAAATAATTCTATTATGGTTTTGATGAATATCATGCATTATTGTGTACTTCTATGTGAAATGGAATGATTATTATAATGGTTTAAATTAATTTTTTTTAAATGTTTCTTTTTTGATTGATATTGAGAAAGAATATAGGATTTGTAATAGCAGTTAGGTAAATTTAAATATTCACAGACATAAAATGATTTATAGAAAAGGATTAATTAAGGACACACCCAAGAGAGAAATAACATTAGACAATGTATATAGTCCATATTTATGTTAAATCAACATAAATTATCCATCATAGAAATGAAATAAGTCTCAAAATCTAATCCTTTAGAGTTGGTTGACATTGATTTTTTTGGACCTACAAGAGTTTCGTATTTAGAAGGAAAATATTATTCATATATTATAGTGGGTAATTATTCATGATATTAAATGGTTTATTTCCTTCTTGATAATAGTGAATTTGTTTTCCTTATTTTCTAAATATGCTTCATCTATAGAAAATAATAGCTGAATTATAATTAAAACAAAGAGAAATTTTCGTGTCCATTGGTTTGAATATCATGTTATATAAAATTTATGCTAAAAGTATGGCTATTGTCACAACTATTCACCATTTAAAAGCCCATAATTGATGGTTATTATAAGAAGAATAAATAGAATCCTTCAATAATGTTCATTTCCCATAGTTAATGATTATTATTTAACTTCATATTTAGGGGAACCTATTTTGAAAATCCAATGTTACAAAATTCATAGATTTTTATTTAAAACTCTCTTAAAGATGAATCATATTAATTTAGGAATTGTTAAAATATAAATGACTATTAATTTATATATTTTCATTGTAAAAAATTTAAATAGAACAAAGAACTAAATTTTGAAAAATTCATCCTAGGGGTATGAATGAATTATTATAAGATATTATACATATCGTAAATCGTACTTCCTGTTGCATGAAAAGCCTAATAATTTGTGTGAGTTTTTACCTATAATATTTTATAAAAAAGATCCACTTGAGCATATAGAATCCATAAAAAATTTGTAGGATGACATTTCCAATATGGAGATAAATTCTTCAAGAACACTTATAATGAATATTAAAATTTATAATGACCAGTATAAAACCATACATGTAGATGGAAATAAGGATTAAAAATTTCTTATTACATTATATATATATAATAATATATACCAGACCATAGAATTAGTTGTGGGTTACATATAAAAAGAATCTCATACCAGAGATTCTATATAAAACCAAGTTGATCATAAATATTTCTTATAAAAAATAGAACCAATGAACATAAATAATGAAATTGATGATAAATTATTTGTAGTTTTAAAAGAAATAATAGTTAAATAAATTTGAATGTATTTAATTGGGTGAACTAGTTGAAAATCCCAATTAATACCTAACTATTGGCACTGAATTGGTGATTAAAATTAAGGATGATGGGTAAGGAATAATATTTAGAAGTAAACAAAGATTGGATTCCCAAGGATATTGTAAAGAATATAGAATTTACTATGAATAACTCTTTTAAAATAGTTTATATACTAGAATCCACAAAATGGGTCATTCTTATAAAGCCCATTTGAATATAAAATTATAACAAATGGATGTCAAAATTGAATTCTTAAATGGTCATATTGGTGATGAATTTTTTAGATGATCCCTCATATTTCAAAAAACTCACTCTACAAATGGTGTTTTAAAATTATAAAAATTATTATATATTTTAAAAATATATATAAGATCATGGCGTGATTGGATTAGTTAATTTTGGATTTCAAAGTGTATTACTAAATGGATAACATACCAAAATTTATTTATTAAAATAATTTCCCCATATATATTATTTTTTCAATTTTATATTGACTATATGATTTTTTGGATATTAATTATATTATTTGGGTACTGAGAATTAATAAATGATGAAAAATAAATTTGAAATGTTTCGGATGGGTGAAAATATATTTTTATTAGTTTTCATATTTTTTCAAAATAAATATCGAATTATCTATAATCAATGTAAGTACACTAAATTTCATTAAAAAAATTTGTAATGTTTAATAATAAATGTCGTGATATACCCAGAAGTAGTAGTTATAACCATAACATTGATGAAATGTGTAAACAAGCATATCAAACCACATATAGATGTTTGATTTGAATCATACTATACATATCTATTCTATGGGCTAATATTTTATGTATGATGTGTTTGTTTGTTTGTTTTCTAGAAAAACCTAAATTTCCATAATCTATGTCCAGAAAATAAATATTCAAATACCTTTAAGGTATAAAAAATTATAATGAATTTTATTGTAGTGAAAATTTATTTAACATAGTGAGTAATTTAAATTCTTATTTTTTTGCTAAAAATTAGATAGAAAAATTACCACTAGAACATGTCACATTTCGGGATTGTCTCTTGTCTCTTGTTTTTTTTTTGAAATATAATTTTTTTTTCCATATCCATATCTAAAGTAGAGTATATAACTATAGGATGTTTATTTGTATAAATTATATATACGAAACACACATTACTAAACAATGATTATTAATTTAAGAATATCCCTACAAAATATGATAATAAATCCTAAATTATGATTTGTAAAATTCTTCATTCACCATTATGAACCATACATTTCGATATAAGAGATCAATTTTTGAAATATCATTTTAAAATGGGTGATATTACTATTCAGTTTATAGTTACTAAACATCAGCTAGATGACATATTCATAATGTCATTGAATAGTGAATGATTAAAATATATAATAAGTAAATGTAGAATTATACTTTTTAGATAGTATCTTATCCAGGATTAATTATTGATCAGGTATAAAAAAAATGTTACAGATCTACCATTGGTGGTTAACCATTAGAAATCATCCATTGGTGATCTACTATTGGGGATCTACTATTGGTGGTCTTCCATTGGTGATCGTCCAATAGTGATCTACCATGTGTGATCTACCATCTGTGATTAATCATTCATGGTATACTATGCTTGGTCAACCATTGGTTATTTACCATTGGAAATAAATCATTGGTGATTGAATATTGACGATCTACCATTGATGATATAACATTGTTTATTGAACATTGGCGATCTACGATTTTTGATTCACTGTTAGTGATCTACAAGTAGAGATATATCAATGGTGATTGATCCATTGTGATCTACCATTATTATTCAACCATTAGTAATCCATCATTTATAGTCTACTACCTCATTCAACTATTTAGTTCAATCATTATGGTATATATGTTTGACTTCTTCTATTTTTATACTACCATACATGTTTTCAATATGAGATTATTGTTTTTGTTTTCAGGTTTATTTATTTATTATTATTGTTAATAATGATTTCAATCCCCAAAGATATATTATTCCACAAAAATTCATTATTTTAGAAAATCATTCATTAACATGCCTCTAATGAATGTTCCCATATCCTTTAACTATTGAATGTTGATCATCTGACTACATTCATTATTAACTTATTCTGGTATGGAAATGCTGATAGTTAAGCATCTTTATGAGTCATTTATTATGGAATCACATCCCTTGAAGAAGTCAGCATGGTAATCTATTAGGCCATTAATTAAAATAATAAACCCCAAACTCTCATCATGATCTCTTATCATTGAGAAAGAGAATGATTTTTAGTGGTATGTTTCAATCAATTCACTCATGTGTAATGTTATCCATTAATTGGGAGGAGACGAATGATTACATGGAATGATCAATCATTCAACCCTAGGTTGGGGTACACAATTTATTGATTTTCTTTTAAAATTATTTGAGTAATTTGAATGATGTTATTATTAATATGATTGATGGGAAATTTCTATCATTCACAAGGAAGAAGTTGGGAATGTGCATTAGGACTCCTCATATTTGTATGTAGAATGATTTCAAAGGAACTATACCGACTAATAATGATATTTTGTGTGTGGGAATGCTATGTTGGGGTCAACTAGGAATGATTTTATTCGGAGTCAAATATATTCAGAGCTTCATGGTGATTGGTGTTTTCTATTTATATTTATTATGAAAATTATTTATACTTGAAAGGGAGACATTATTATCATGAGGTATCATTATGAATTTTTTTTATTTCAAATGAAAATATGAGATAAGATAAATACGTGTATATATTTGATAGCCCATATAATAAATTTGAAAAATCCCTATACTAGTAAAAACACTTTGGACTAACCCATATTGATTAAATCTATGATAGAAGATCTATTTTTAATACCACCAGTTGAAGAGAAATGGAAAAATTTAGTGGTTTCTATCAATGTTTCCTGACTTTTACAAAGATTATGGTTAATTAGAAACCATTAGAGAAAAAGTGGGTTGTTGAAAATGATTAAATATATGACATGATTAAACTAGATAATTTCTATACAAAAACAAGATATATTTTGTCCCTAGGATGGATCTAGATGATATTGTGTTATATTAAAATTATAGGAAGATGTTGATAAATATAAATATGAATAATAAGAGGCTATATCATAGGATGAATGATTAAAATATATTTTAATTGAAGTGGGATGTGACCCATATGTGGATAAGGGCCCTATATTTTTTTTTGTAGCTAGTCCTCCCCATTATATTTCTACCAAAGTGTACATATTAAGCAATTTTGATGAGTAAGAAGAGACCTAGTATCTAATGGTGGTTTGATTTAATGTTCTTTCTCTGAGACATTTGAGGATGTTGTAGTGCTATTAGATAACTCCTTGTATGATAAAGATGCAAGATATGAGGATGTGTGGAATCATATTTATTATTATATTACTAACAATATTATATATTTTTTGGTGACTAGTAGGATAGAGAACATTCTAAATTTGATAGTCAGGCCTCCAATGATATAGATGATCTATAATTGCAGGCTTCCCTCTAACATGTTAAGATAGAAAACTATTAATAAGATGATGATAAAGAGCCTTCTATGTCTGAGAAATCTCAAAAATCTTCTCATCTGGGTTGGGAATACTCAATCTTATTGGATTAAGATAATGATGATGATGGGGTTGATGATGATGATGAAAGTGATGATGTTGATCATAGTAGACTATCATATTATTTTGGACCTTATATTTTTATTATGTGTAGGGATCATACGGGATCATTAGTTGGGGGGTTAATTAGTATTTTTAGTTAGTATAAATTCATATTTTAGATCATGCTATAGAGACTGGAGTTATTGATACTTCTATTCATATCATCGGGAGGAATATGATTCCACTAAGTGCTTATCCTCATTCCATGAATACCATCATTTATCCCTGATATATTTTGTTGATCGCATTCCAAACATGTGAATACCTTTATCATGTATTCTCTTGAAACATAAACTACAATAGAACCTCAGTGAAAACATGAATTCTTTTAAAAGGTAACTCTTTCCACATACCAAAATCCCAAATATTCTATATACTCAAACCATAATATAAATTTGTCCTTATATCAGTCATGAGATCATGAATAATGTCAAACATATTATTTTAGCTTAATCCCTTCATTATGTGCATATCATCTACTTTCCAAAAATATTTCAATCACTTTTCATGGTTACCGATGCCATATTCTTATGGAAAACCGCAATGGACCAATACATAGATATTCCAATATACCATAAAAGTACCTCAACAACATTATTCTTGAATACCTATACATAAACACTTCAATCTATCCTCTTCAATGATTTTCATGGAATAAGTCCATCATTGATTTAGAAGTAACCTCTTTGGTCAGAGCATTGAGTTGGGTCAAGTCCATGTTCTCCATAGATAATACATTGATCTTCATAACAGTCTATCACTCTATGACCCTTCTCTCCACACAGATAACATATTCCCCTCCATTTGATGTCTTAATCAAGGATCTTCTTACCTTGTTTAAAAATATCAATCTTCCTTCATCTATGCTCCTCAACATGCGAACATGAATAAAATTCCATCTTCCTCTTATTTGATGAATTAGGAATACCACTAATGTTCACCTTGTTAATCATATATCATGATGAATGATTCAGCATAATCACAAAATCATTCTTTCTAGGCATTATGCAATTTCATTGCTCATAGTCACCAATTTGTCCATTTGATTCAATGTTGACCCAATTCCTTCTGGTTCCCACCATGGACTAAAACGAAAATCTATGGTGTAAAAAACCGTTAAAATAATGGGGAAACACATAATCATAAAAAGTCACTTATGGGATGTCTAACATATCACACATTATTTTATCCATGTCCTCTTAGTTTTTCCCTAGGTTGTCAACATAATTCTAGGACTATAAACTATAGTTATACTAAACCTTAGGGACATCCTTAAACATACCATAGAAATATATCTAGGGATATCACTAAAGTTTTCGCATCCTAGATTCCAATGGTTAACTAAACCTTTCCTCTCATACCAACTATAGAGAACCCAAACTTGACGTACATGGACATTTCATTTCTTTTTCTGAATACTTAATACATAACAAAAATCAACACTCAAGGACCGTAATTGTTTAGTTTCTTTGGAAACTCGAAACATAATATTCTAATCATGGTGAAAGATCTTCATCGTATCCCATAAGGATCTTCCCATTTTGTTTTCATACCAAAAACCTTTCCTTATATACTGTGGAAAAGAAAATATATAAAGGGTGAGATCAAATGCTCAGTAAGGGTATGAATAGAGAAAATAAAACCAATCATATACATTTGAACATAATAACACAAACATAATGTTTAAACTTCAAAATCTTGAGCAATGAAATAAAACATGGTAGTACTTAAGGCATAGATCATAATGGAAAATCAATCATGATAAAGTAGAATGGAAATAAAACATCTAATTGTGTAAAAACAGCAATCACATGATATGATTTCCATAGTATCCAAGGCATTGCTGCCAAGACCATTTTAGTTGACAAAGTCCCTTACTGAACCGAGTTCAGTCCTCATTCCAGTCCTGTATCAATGAACCGGATTAACTTTCCCTTCCATCCATGTTTATCTAATGAGATATAAATTGTTACGAAATGCATCGGAGGGAGATATTGGTCCCAGCCATCACATAATGAAATGATTCTTTCGTGTTCCACAGAATAAATATACATCATTCATAATAACCCAACGAATAAAATGGGTTTCATAAACATCATCCCATAATAACATAATCCATTTAAAATAAATGGATATCATTTCATCATAAGAAAAATAAAACCATGTAAATAATAGATACATTATACTTGAATGATAAACATACTAAATAATGTCATCTTAGATGGAAAATAGTTTTGATAAAACCCTTGAAATGAAATCTTGAGGAAAATATCATTTCTTCTTCAAAATCATTTTCATTTCCCAAAATTCCATGAAATATTAAAATAAAAGGATTTTTTTGGAAATAATAATGAAATTTTTTATATGAAGGTTCATTGAAATAATTCTTTATGAAACCGTAAAAATCCATTCACACAGTATATGTTAAAAAACATTCTTCTCGTAGTTTTTCCAGAAAAGTCAAAAAGTACCTCGTATGGTAAAAATAGAAAAAAGACTGATTCCTTACATAACATGTAGTAAAACTAAAAAATGGGTAAAAATGAATTTAAACATACATGAATCCATTTTTAGAAAATAGTGAAATGGATGATAAATATTACCCTAGTAAATACTTATGAATAAACAATCTCGGATAAAAACAAGATTGAAAAAGTTATCCCTTACCTTTGGTCCAATTTCTTCTATATGTGTCCGAGACTAGTGTATAGTGGGTTTAAAAATATTATTAACTTGTAACACAACCATAATATTATATATGATATCATATATGATTCACTTATGACTCTATATTATTTGTTCATTTGTCAATTACATGTTAAAGTAGTGTTTTTGGTAAAATCATTTCATTTCTCGTCCGTGCATTAAATTGTAATTATTCATATGATTACATAGATCATGTTTACATAATTAAAGAATATAAAACATGATTTATATATATATTCAGAATATACATATATATAATATATTGATAAATGGAAAGAAATACACTGTTTATGGAGAGAGTAGGCCGTACGTATGCATGAACATTGTTTTCATTTCCTTATTAAATTTAATAGATGTAAGTAAATAAAATATACATAAATAAAGTATCATTAATATTTCATATATTTCATAATTAAATATTATATATACTTTATAATCATTCATAAATTGTTGTCATGGAAAATGAATCTCATCGCATCGTGGAGACGGTAATCCGTACGTACGCACGAGCGATAATATCGTTCCCCTATTTATTGAATGTAATTGTAGTGGAAGATATAATATCTTAGAATCAGTATGATTTTATAATAAAAATATATACTTATTCTTTAAACCATTACACCCATTTATGGAGATGATCTTGAAAACCAAAAAAGATGTCCTAGTTCCCTTATAACCGATGAATCAGATGGTACCTTAGATCATCACAAATCAATTGCTTTGTGATTGTTGTCTTTTTCATAGCCATGTTCTCTACCACTCTCCATCAGAACTTGATGGTTAGATTTTTCTTCCATATCCATATTTTCACCTATTTCCTCCTACGTGGAAACCCAGTGATGAGTTAATTTGGGTAACCGTTACATTTCATACTTTAGTTTTTAAAGGCATGTTTTGGTATTCCTTTTTATGATGTGGGTTTCTATTAAAGAAACTTTTGAGTAGTAAACCATTTATAACCCTGACGAATTTTGAGAGCGAAATTCATTTTAAGGGGGGTAGAATGTAACACCCAGAGATTTTATGAAAAATATTCTTTTTATTTCATTAAATGTCTTGTGTTGTATGCTACACCAAGATTACCTTGCGCTATACGCAACACCGTATTAGCTTGCAGTATACGGAACACTATTCTTGGATCGTGTTACACACAATTTTGATAATAGTTATTCTACGCAACATTGAGTACATATATATATATTCAATGTATAAATGAAATATGGATGGATTCTGTTATACGAAACAACGAAGGATTCTTTCACAACACGCAACCCTGACTTGTCTTGCATTACACGCAATCGCGACCTTCCTCGATAGCGTGTGTTGTACGCAATACCGGGTTTTACTAAACAACGATATATTATTATAATATTATTATGAACGAGCCATTATGAATAGTATTAAATAAATTTTGAATTTTATAACATTATTATTCATCTTACACATTTTCAAGAACATGGTATAAGAACAAAATAAATTTTTCGGGTAAATTAAGTATTTTTCAAAAAATGCAGTTTTGCCGCCTTTTGATGGCGCACACACATTAAATAAAGTTTTTGACATGTTCATAAGTTACATTTGACAAAATAAAATTATTCTTTGGAATCACGAAATAAAAATTTACTTTGGATAAATTTTTCATTTTATTCTGATGACTTTCATATTTTAATGAATAGTAAAAACACGCTATATTTTAATTAAAAACAACTTTTTCATCGTAATATATTATGTGGTTAAATTATAATATTTAATGGTTCTAAAGTACAAATATAATATATTTTTACCATTTAATATAATGTATGTCATTAGCATTGATTTTAAATTGAATTCGTAGGTTAAATCAATTCAATCTTTTGCAATGTTTTAAAGAAAAACCCATTTTCATTAGACAACGGGATTAATTTTAATTTAATTTCTAAAACTATTTTGTATTGAATTTGGAAAAAATGGATTCCATATTTGGAATCAGTGGGTCCAAATTATGTTAATAAGCTACTTTTTATTTTTGGGCATTGTGAATAGTTAGTACGATAAATTTTATTTACTATAGTTAAAGGTAAATCGGGTAATTAAGGGTAAATATAAGATTATAAAATTACTCTAACACATGTAAAAATCCTATTGGATGACTAAAGGTCGGCCCATATCACCTAAGGGTTGGATTAGATTAATTTAATGAATTTTTTCAATGAAAATAATTTAATTATTATTAAAACCAAAGAAAGTGACAACATGTCACTCTCTTAAGTACTATAAGTATAATAATTTTAAGGTTGTGATAAACTTCATGAAACTTATAACATTAATAGTCTAAATAAAGCTAAAAAAATTATATACATCATGAGAATTTATTTATAATTTTTTGGGATTAAATAATAATCATTAATAGTGAAACAATAGTGACGCAGAAATTATTTATCTAGTAAAAAATCAATAATATAGTTTTTATTAAACTAATTGTGACCATAAAAGGCACAAAACCCCGACCAAAACTTATTGGTCATGTATATTTAAACTCTAATCATCCGATGGTCGAATATTTGACCATTTGGAGTCTTATACAAGCAATTATGACACTTATATTATTTTATTTTAAATGATGCCAAAGTTGTCACCTTCATAATTTAATAAATATATCAATTTAAATATTTTGATTTTAAGATGATAAATTCGAGTAAAAGTATTATTGTGAAAGTTAATATATTTATATTCATAATAGGATTTTATTTAAAATTTTTATGCAACAATTCAGTATATAAAATAATTATACAAAAATGTTGTAGTAATTATTTTATTAAGAGATAAACCAAATAAATGGTATTAAAAATAATAAAATAAATATTATATGAACTATTTAATGTGATAAACTAATTTTATAGACACATATGAAATTTTATTAATCTATTAATGCTTTTATTTCGTACATATCTTCAGTATATATTTTATTTAAATTCAAATAAATGAATAGTGTCAAAATTGACAGTGTTGTTATTTTATAAAAATAACATATTATAATTTTTTTTAAATGACAAAAAATATTTAAAAATTATAAATTTAAATTTATATGGTCTATAATGTTATAAATTTAACAATTATGGGAAATTCACAACAAATAAGTTATTATTTGTTATAATTTAAAATTTAGAATTTTATTACCACAAATAAATTTAAATAGATTAAATAAGGATGAAGCAAAATGATAAGGTTTAAAATAAGATCCAAACATGTATAAATTTTCTTGTATGATGATATTACAACCCTATATCATATTATATTCGAATATGAGTCATTGTTGGAGGTTTTAAGTGAGGTTAAAATTATTTTAAATTAATATTTTTAAGAATTCCAAAGGTGCCCCTCTCCTCCCTTATAAAAGGGAACCTCCTCCCTCTCCTCCTCACACCAATTTGAGCATTCAATCTCAGCCAACCCCTGACACATTATCTTCTACACTTCCCTAGAAACATCCTAGAGGTTCTGGTCTACTTTAAAGACCAATCTTAGTGCCCTAAGAGGAGGATTCAAAGAGGCGTATCGAAGAAGAGGAAATTTCTTCTCCCGATTCTTTCAAGATTCATTCTTCTTAAACATCTTCTTCTTTAGTTGTTTCATTATATAGTAATAACATCAGTATCACTAATATACTTATTTGTTAGTATAAATATGAAACAACCCCATTTAACCTTCTATCCATCCTACGGAAAACAAAAATCACCGTGCGTGCGTATGTACGGAATACCGTCTCCACGCCGTGGTGTAATCTGTTTTTCCACCAACACCTTACATGGATGGGTATAATGGTGTAAAGAATAACTATACATATTTATTATAACATATTACTGATTATGAAATATTTTATCATCCACTCCAATTCAATTCAATAATTATGGAAACGATATCATCGCTCGTGCGTACGTACGGACTACCATCTCCACGACGCGATGAGATTCATTCTCCATGTTAACCATTTAAGAATGATTATAAAGTATATATAAGCAATAATAATGAAATATATGGCATTATAAAGATACTGGATTTATGTATATATGTATTTCATCTACTTAATTCCATTCAACTCAATAAGGAAACGAAAACAACGATCATGCGTACGTACGACCAACCGTCTCCATGAACGGTGTATTTCATTCCATTTATCGATCTATTATATATATGTATATTATGAATATATATTATATATAAATCATGTTTTATATTATGGAATTATGTAATCTTGATCTATGTAATCATATGAATAATTTCAATTCAAAACACGGACGACAAATGAAACGATTTTACCCAAAACACTCTTTATCATGGAATTTACAAAATAAGGGGTAATATAAAGTCATAAGTGAACCATATATGATATCATAACAATTAATATGAATTTTTAATAAGTCAATAACATTATTCATATCATTATACAGGAGGTTCGGATACGTACGAATCATATCGGACCTAAGGTAAGGGATAATTTTCCAAATCTCATTTTTATCCAAGATTGCTTATTCGTAAGTATTTACTAGTGTTATTGCTATCATTCATGTCCATGTTTTATAAAAGTGTATTCATGTATGTCTAATGTCGTTTTTACCAATTCCTGACTCTTACTACGTGGTATGTAAGGAATATTTTTTCTCGTTATGATGTACTTTTTGACATTTCCAGCAAAAGTATGATAAGAATGTTTTTTTATTCAACTGCATACACCTAACAAGAATGGGTAAAAACGGATTTAGACCACCTACCATGTAGTAAGAGTCAAGAATGTATGCATGTATGTCAAAAATCAATATCTTTTGTACGAATAATATGGAAGTTATCCCAGTGAAAAACCCCAACATACGAGCGGCACAAAGTCATCGATAAAGTTCTGGATCAAAATCCTTAAAACCAAAATAAGATCAAAGGAATCATCATATTTCAAAATTAGATCTAGATATACAACCCTAGATCTGTACCTTAACTCATAGGTTTAGATCCATGGAAATGATGGAAATAACTCATGAAAATATCAATGAATGTTTATGGTAATGAATGGAAGAACAACAGGATGAAATCCACTTACTGAAGGAGAGCAGATCTTCAATCCGAGCCTTCAATCTTGATAAAAGGAGTTCGGGTCACCTTGGAATCTCTCAAAGAGGCTTTGGAAACACCCTTAAATTTCCAATCCTGATCCAATGTCTGAAAATAAGTAAATCTGTAACGCCCCGACCCCAGTTACCCAGAGTCGGTGCATTAATTACATAACATTGGAATGATCACAAGAAGATCAAATCCCGAAAGACCGATTAGTTTAGTAGCCTTGGAAACACTAGATATATTCATAAGTTTTACATTACATCATAAAATGAAAAACTACTACAAAAACAAAGTATTCATATCCACACTATTAACCCCTCATAATATCCCTGCAAGTCATTCATAATTTACTTCTTCACTACCTGGGAAAAATAAAACATACAAAAGGGGTGAGCTCAAATGCCCAGTAAGGATAACAATATAGCGGAACATTCAAAATAAGCATAAACATTTAAGGCAATGAATTACTAAAACAAAAGCCTTTTAAAATTGAACTTCAACATAGTATGGCAAAAGTAAAATGAAATAATTCCATTTACTTGTTCACATGGATATTCTACTAATCGAATAATCACATGCAATATCAATAACCACTTTCATAATGTTGGAATGCATAATGCCAGACTATCATAACCACATAGCCAAGGCCTCGTGCCAAGACTAAAAATAAGATTTTGTCAAGGCCTTGTGCCAAGACACTAGTTTGTCTCATGAGACCTACCGATGCATCGAGGAGCTATAGCGGGCTCCACCCGTCACTTATTAAGTCCAATGCATTCCCATATGAAAAGGTTTAAACATAACATAAACATTCGTATTAAAACTAGCATACGAAATGTCAATACTTTCACAATAAACTATGAATGGTATAAAAATAGCACATCCACAGTCAAACATATCACAAAACCATCAATACAATATAGATGTTTTGTATCATAATAAATCAACTTCAAATAATCTTAAAATCCATCAAAGGATGTTGACATAGATGAAATCAAAATTCTTTTTAAAGAAATATCTCCTTTTATTTTGAAATCATTTAAGATCCATATAAAATAAAACATTTTCATTGAAAATATTCTTATAAGCTTGTAAGGAAAGCTTTGAAGATTTTATAACGGCGTAAAATAACCGCACCCGCCGTATAAGTTAAAAAAACATTCTTACCTCAATTCTGTCGAAAAGGTTAAAAAGGACCTTGTTTTGAAAACGACGGAAAGATTCCTTTATAAACCTCTTATAAAAAGTCAAACAAGGGTATAAATGACTTTAACCCATATTCTTTTAAATAGTAAAAATGTTTTGAAATACATTTTTAGGAAACATGGATGTGGATGATAATGAGGTCCCAGTAGATAATTATGTATAAACAACCTTGGATAATGAAGAGGTTGTGAAGTAAACCCTTACCTTGTACTTTTCCTTGGTTGGGGTAGGTTAACCTCCTGTATAATGGTGAAATAATTGTTATTAAATTATACAAGAATCATATATATTAATATGATATCATATATGATCTTTTAACATTGATTTGTTAATAATATCTTAGTATTATCGTTGTTTCGGGTGTTAACTTACTTGTTTTCTTTCATATGTTTTGTTACGTAAGACATGTTTGTAAAGGATAGGTTGTATATTAATCATATCCAGAATGATATAAAGTCCTTAAACATCATTTTTAAATCATCAAATGATAATTATACTTTAATGGTTACGATGGAGAATGAATCTCATCGCGTTTGTGGAGACGGTAGTCCGTACGTACGCACGAACGCTACTTCCATTTAATTTTTATTTTAAAAGAATCGAATCCAAATGATACATAGGTATATTACTATTCCAGTATAATATAATATTTTATATATGTTACTTACGTTCATTAACACCATCCTTTATACGTTCCATGTGTGGTATGAACGAGTCATATCATTTTAAGGGGCGGTAGTCCGCACTTCCTCAAATGAAATTATCGTATGTATATACAACATGAAACGAATAATGGTATGAAATAAAATGGAATTACAAAAGCTTATATATAAAATATATATCATTAATATCATATTTAATTATAGTTCCATCATAATGGCCACCATGAGAGGCGGTAAGATGTTTTTGAACAATCATCGTTTCGTGAGGCGTTAGTTTGCCATCCACAGAAACATTATGTTCATCATCCATTAGATGGAGTTGTGTGTATGTGTAGTTTGAATACATCTTATAACAACATCATAGTATATTGAGGATACTGGTGTTGTTACAAAAGAAGGGAAATAAAAAGAGTTTGGGGGTTGAAGAAGCAAAATAAATGAAAATAATTTAAGAGAAATCGTTACCTTTAATTTAGGTAATTCACTTTGGTTGGAACCAAAGGACTTCTTGAAATGCTTTATTCCTAACGGGAAGCTTCAAGGAGGAGGAGAGGGATGTGGGTGCTTAGTTGGGCAGAGTTTGGACGAGCCAAGTGGCTTGAGAGGTGTGAGGAAAAGAGAAGGAGGAGTGCCCTTTTATAAGAGGGGTGAGGGGCACTTTTGGAAAATCTAGAAATATTAATTTATAATAAATTCATATTCAGTTTCCAAAGGCTCCAAAGTTGACTATTCAAAGGATGAGGTGGGGATAGGTCGAAAACAACTCATCCAATAGAATTTAGACAGATTTGGGTACTTATATTAACCTTATCTTTAAGTATTAACTCTAAGTTAATTAGTTTCACTTTTACAATGTCTCTTTGTATTTTTATATAATATGGTTAATAAACTTACTATATACATCCAAGCGACCCCCAAGTGGTCCATTAATGATTAACCTATCATAATATAAGTCTCTTGGCCGAACCTTAGATTTTTTAGGAATTTAATATCAATTAATAATATAATATTTGTTTTATGAACTCTTTTATGTCAATTTTGACACTATTCAATAGTTGATTTTTTCGAAACTCATAACAGATTGATTACTTCAAACAAAGTCAATTACATCAATCCTAATATATCATATTATCCTAGAAAATTAGTTTAATTCATTAAAAGTTTCATATTATATTTATTTGGGTATTTATAATATCAATTATGTTAATTTTTTACTATTTTAGTAATTACTGCATCATCATTGTGTCATAAATAAAATAAATTATTTAATGTATAAAAATTATAAATAAAACATCATTATGTAGGAAATCGTTTTAGCTTTCTAATGAATATTTATAATCGAAAATCCAACATGTATAACCCTATGTAAAAATCGTTCTTATAAAAGATGTAAGCTTATGCCATTTTTATTTTTATTTTAACTTTATTAATATAATGTGTCCCTACCACATACAAGTGGCTCCAAGGGGTCCCCAAATTGACCCAAGGATGACCATGGTCGGGTATGTGTCCACCAATAAGGTTAGGACACGTTTTAGGGTAATTTTGTATTATTATAATATTATTTTTTAACCCTTATTTACCGGATTTACCCTTTAACCATGGTAAATAAAATATTTACCGCAGTAATTATTCAAAATGTATAAAAATAAAAGTTACCTATTTACACAATTTGAACATCCTGATTCCAAATATGGAATCCATTTTTCTAAATTCAAAACACAGAAGTGGCAGAAATTAATTTAAAATTAATTCCCGCTGTCAAAACAAAAAGCGTGTTTTTAAGAGATAATAACTATCAAAAGATTGACACTTGTTTATGTTCGGTTTAATTGTAAAATTATGTCTAATGACCAACATTATATTAAATTGTAAAAATATATTCTAAATATACTTTAAAACCACTAAAATTCATAATTTATCACTATTAATTATTTTGATTAAAAAAGTTGTTTTTAATTAAAATTTAGTAATTTTCACTATTCATCAAAATATGAAAGTTATCCGAAAAGTACCAAAATTTCACCTTAGGCTAAATTCGATATTCCGAATCCAAAAATGAAATCCATTTTGAAATATAAAATATATATATTTTCAAAAAGTAGGTATTACTATTTATAACGGCTAGTTTGATTGGTTATGGTGTGTTAGAACTCGGTGTTGCGTATAACACACGCTATCACATTATTCAAAGGGAAACGTACCGTGGAAGCTTGGGGTGTTTCATTTTAAATTTTTGATGTCCCCATTTAGTCAAAAAGTTTAAAATATTGTATTTAAAAAGGTTTCACTATTAGAAGTTGATAAAAGTGAAATACTGAAAATGAATCTGTTCTTGCATTATGACTAAGAAACTCATAATAGGGATTCTAAAATTATAAGGATTATATAAACATTAAAATTTATCTAATACTATTCATAACCTCTTTTGAATGGCTTGTTTGGTAAGTCATGGTGTGCTTGAACTTGGTGTTGCATGTAGTGAAAGTTATTGAATTATTTTGAAGAACTAACACACTATGAAATCTTGGGGTGTTACATTCTCCCCTCCTTCAATAAATTGCGTCCTCGCAATTTGAAATTGTTCTTAGAAAATAAAAGGTGGAAAATAGATAATATATTTGTGGGAAACCCCACATCAGAAATTGGGTTACTAAAATTTAGTCTTAATATGAGGAAAAGAGAAATTAAAGGGTCACCACCAAATTATGATCTCGATTAGGAGAACATTGGTGGCATTTAGAGACATATAATTGGAGGAAAAACGTAAATATTTATAGGTAGTGATTGAGGTCATCAATCACAAACAAGTATAAAATTGAGGTACTTAAATTCATCAATCTATGATGATTTGAAATACCATCGGTTCAACAAAACATAGGGTATTAGGATAACACATTTTTGATGTTTCAAAATATCCTAGTTGAAATCCCACATCGAAAAATGAATTAATGAGGCCTCTATTTAAAATAAATAGTCGAAAGTATGAAGATTACCGAATATAACACATACTAGGGTTCCATGTAGGAAAATATGGATATGGAAGAAAAATCTAACCATCAATTATCTGATGGAGAGTGGTAGAGAACATGGCTATGAAAAGGCCAACAATCCCAAAGCCATAAATTAGTGATGATTTAAGGTACCATCTAGGACAACATTTTTGTTCTAAGTTCCTTTTATTAATGTTGAGGAATTTACTTATGAGATTGGCTAAGATCATAAGGAGATATACTTACTTTATAATTAGAGTTTTATCCATTAATAAATTTCTACCACATACTCATCTTTCACTCTAAAAGATAATAGAATGTAAAAAAATTCTATTTACACTATTCGTATAGGGTTCCAAAATAAACGAATTTATAATTCATCTAAAATATCTTTTAATAAAAACTACATTATTTAATCCAGGACATCTCGTGGGCCAGTGGTAGGTGATACACCCTTGTCGCCCTTCGGTTGCGGGTTCAAGTCTCGCGGCCTTGCCGGACGCGACGGGTTGCCGCCCGACCTCCGGGTTGTCCTTTTATGGCAATCCAAAATAATACAAACTAGAACTATCCAAAATACTTCTGTCCAAACTCATAGTCCAACATTTATAAGGAAGGTAAGCATAATGTAGATTCTCTTTACCCCGTAATAGCATATGAATACCTTCATCATGTATTCTTTTAATACACTGAAACATCCTGAATTACCATATTCCTTATTGATTACATTCATGCTCCCTTATTCCATATAGAATGCTGGATATACTTCATTAATCCAAAAATGTTTTAAACCCCAACAATGATGGAATATACAAATCATTAATCAGTTCCAAGGTAGTCAAGAATATCCAATATAATTTATCCAAAACAATCATGTATTATTCCAAAATCACTACCTCGGTATCAGAACTATATTATGGTTTATCATTCTCTCAACCATATATTTTCCAAAAAATTATCCTGCTATTGAGTCACTTTTCTTTGTTCCACAAAATCTCAAGTCCTTAATGAAATAGTACTGCAGTACAATCCTTACATACTCCATAATTATTATAACAAGTAAATTGTTGATACACACTCAATTGACATAATCAACATAAGAAATCTAATCATTCCTCTTCATCTGTGGTAGTATCATAACTTGATTATTATCCAATAACATCATTTGCGGCATAGTTTGATGACTGGGACATAGGTTCGCGTAGTGTCCAAACTCCTTGCAAATGAAGCATTGTACATTTGAAACCATTTTCTTACCCTTGTAGTCACGTACTTTGTGCCCTTTTTCTCCACACTTATAACAAACTCCCATTCCTTTCATGCAAGTTCCAGGGTGTTTCTTTCCACAGTTACCACATATGGGAAAATTCTTCTTTTCCCTCTTCCCTTTATCCATATTTCTCTCTTCCATCCTTTTCTTCTCTTGCTTCCCTTCAAATCCATAGGACTCAGTAAAATCTTTACTTATCTTATCAACACATGATATTATTTCATCATATAATGATAATACATGGGAGACTATTTCTCTTATAAATTCTTGCTTAAGACCATGAAAGATATGATCCTTCTTTCTCTTTGGATCATGTGCATTGCTGGAGTTCTCATTCCTTCTACTGGGCGCCATTTCTAAACAATGGCATACACTAGATCAGTTTATGAATCAAAATACATAATCCCATACTTATAAAACACTTAACATAAATTGAACTATTTATGGATATAATCCATAATCATAAAAATGTTTTCTTTGAGGAAGTATATACTCATAAACCCTTCATAATGATTTGTAAAGAAAATGAGAGTTATCCTAAGCATATCCCCCGGGAGTGTCGTAACCAAGAGTGCAGCAAGGCCCGTTGTCGTGCACCAGTTCCCGTTCGAGTCTAGCTCAAAGCGGTGTTTTCGGGTTTTACCCCTAGGTACATCTGTGCCAGAGCCGCCTCTACCTGCTCGTATCCAGACAGGGATGTATTGCTCGGAAAACTCACAAAATCTCTACAATACCAAAATTCTAGGAAGTTCTTCTATACTAAACCTCAAAGTTCATCTTAGGTCTACGTGCTCTAATCAGAGTTTATCTAAATCTAGCTTCCAAGGTTTGTACTAAACTTCCTCTGATACCAACTGTAACGCCCCGACCCCAGTTACCCAGAGTCGGTGCATTAATTACATAACATTGGAATGATCACAAGAAGATCAAATCCCGAAAGACCGATTAGTTTAGTATCCTTGGAAACACTAGATATATTCATAAGTTTTACATTACATCATAAAATGAAAAACTACTACAACAACAAAGTATTCATATCCACACTATTAACCCCTCATAATATCCCTGCAAGTCATTCATAATTTACTTCTTCACTACCTGGGAAAAATAAAACATAGAAAAGGGGTGAGCTCAAATGCCCAGTAAGGATAACAATATAGCGGAACATTCAAAATAAGCATAAACATTTAAGGCAATGAATTACTAAAACAAAAGCCTTTTAAAATTGAACTTCAACATAGTATGGCAAAAGTAAAATGAAATAATTCCATTTACTTGTTCACATGGATATTCTACTAATCGAATAATCACATGCAATATCAATAACCACTTTCATAATGTTGGAATGCATAATGCCAGACTATCATAACCACATAGCCAAGGCCTCGTGCCAAGACTAAAAATAAGATTTTGTCAAGGCCTTGTGCCAAGACACTAGTTTGTCTCATGAGACCTACCGATGCATCGAGGAGCTATAGCGGGCTCCACCCGTCACTTATTAAGTCCAATGCATTCCCATATGAAAAGGTTTAAACATAACATAAACATTCGTATTAAAACTAGCATACGAAATGTCAATACTTTCACAATAAACTATGAATGGTATAAAAATAGCACATCCACAGTCAAACATATCACAAAACCTTCAATACAATATAGAAGTTTTGTATCATAATAAATCAACTTCAAATAATCTTAAAATCCATCAAAGGATGTTGACATAGATGAAATCAAAATTCTTTTTAAAGAAATATCTCCTTTTATTTTGAAATCATTTAAGATCCATATAAAATAAAACATTTTCATTGAAAATATTCTTATAAGCTTGTAAGGAAAGCTTTGAAGATTTTATAACGGCGTAAAATAACCGCACCCGCCGTATAAGTTAAAAAAACATTCTTACCTCAATTCTGTCGAAATGGTTAAAAAGGACCTTGTTTTGAAAACGACGGAATGATTCCTTTATAAACCTCTTATAAAAAGTCAAACAAGGGTATAAATGACTTTAACCCATATTCTTTTAAATAGTAAAAATGTTTTGAAATACATTTTTAGGAAACATGGATGTGGATGATAACGAGGTCCCAGTAGATAATTATGTATAAACAACCTTGGATAATGAAGAGGTTGTGAAGTAAACCCTTACCTTGTACTTTTCCTTGGTTGGGGTAGGTTAACCTCCTGTATAATGGTGAAATAATTGTTATTAAATTATACAAGAATCATATATATTAATATGATATCATATATGATCTTTTAACATTGATTTGTTAATAATATCTTAGTATTATCGTTGTTTCGGGTGTTAACTTACTTGTTTTCTTTCATATGTTTTGTTACGTAAGACATGTTTGTAAAGGATAGGTTGTATATTATTCATATCCAGAATGATATAAAGTCCTTAAAAATCATTTTTAAATCATCAAATGATAATTATACTTTAATGGTTACGATGGAGAATGAATCTCATCGCGTTTGTGGAGACGGTAGTCCGTACGTACGCACGAACGCTACTTCCATTTAATTTTTATTTTAAAAGAATCGAATCCAAATGATACATAGGTATATTACTATTCCAGTATAATATAATATTTTATATATGTTACTTAAGTTCATTAACACCATCCTTTATACGTTCCATGTGTGGTATGAACGAGTCATATCATTTTAAGGGGCGGTAGTCCGCACTTCCTCAAATGAAATTATCGTATGTATATACAACATGAAACGAATAATGGTATGAAATAAAATGGAATTACAGAAGCTTATATATAAAATATATATCATTAATATCATATTTAATTATAGTTCCATCATAATGGCCACCATGAGAGGCGGTAAGATGTTTTTGAACAATCATCGTTTCGTGAGGCGTTAGTTTGCCATCCACAGAAACATTATGTTCATCATCCATTAGATGGAGTTGTGTGTATGTGTAGTTTGAATACATCTTATAACAACATCCTAGTATATTGAGGATACTGGTGTTGTTACAAAAGAAGGGAAATAAAAAGAGTTTGGGGGTTGAAGAAGCAAAATAAATGAAAATAATTTAAGAGAAATCGTTACCTTTAATTTAGGTAATTCAATTTGGTTGGAACCAAAGGACTTCTTGAAATGATTTATTCCTAAGGGGAAGATTCAAGGAGGAGGAGAGGGATGTGGGGAGCTTAGTTGGGCAGAGTTTGGACGAGCCAAGTGGCTTGAGAGGTGTGAGGAAAAGAGAAGGAGGAGTGCCCTTTTATAAGAGGGGTGAGGGGCACTTTTGGAAAAGCTAGAAATATTAATTTATAATAAATTCATATTCGGTTTCCAAAGGCTTAAAAGTTGACTATTCAAAGGATGAGGTGGGGATAGGTCGAAAACAACTCATCCAATAGAATTTAGACAGGTTTGGGTACTTATATTAACCTTATCTTTAAGTATTAACTCTAAGTTAATTAGTTTCACTTTTACAATGTCTCTTTGTATTTTTATATAATATGGTTAATAAACTTACTATATACATCCAAGCGACCCCCAAGTGGTCCATTAATGATTAAACTATCATAATATAAGTCTCTTGGCCGAACCTTAGATTTTTTAAGAATTTAATATCAATTAATAATATAATATTTGTTTTAAGAACTCTTTTATGTCAATTTTGACACTATTCAATAGTTGATTTTTGTGAAACTCATAACAGATTGATTACTTCGAACAAAGTCAATTAAATCAATCCTAATATATCATATTATCCTAGAAAATTAGTTTAATTCATTAAAAGTTTCATATTATATTTATTTGGGTATTTATAATATCAATTATGTTAATTTTTTACTATTTTAGTAATTACTGCATCATCATTGTGTCATAAATAAAATAAATTATTTAATGTCTAAAAATTATAAATAAAACATCATTATGTAGGAAATCGTTTTATCTTTCTAATGAATATTTATAATCGAAAATCCAACATGTATAACCCTATGTAAAATTTGTTCTTATAAAAGATGTAAGCTTATGCCATTTTTATTTTTATTTTAACTTTATTAATATAATGTGTCCCTACCACATACAAGTGGCTCCAAGGGGTCCCCAAATTGACCCAAGGATGCCCATGGTCGGGTATGTGTCCACCAATAAGGTTAGGACACGTTTTAGGGTAATTTTGTATTATTATAATATTATTTTTTAACCCTTATTTACCGGATTTACCCTTTAACCATGGTAAATAAAATATTTACCGCAGTAATTATTCAAAATGTCTAAAAATAAAAGTTACCTATTTACACAATTTGAACATCCTGATTCCAAATATGGAATCCATTTTTCTAAATTCAAAACACAGAAGTGGCAGAAATTAATTTAAAATTAATTCCCGCTGTCAAAACAAAAAGCGTGTTTTTAAGAGATAATAACTATCAAAAGATTGACACTTGTTTATGTTCGGTTTAATTGTAAAAGTATGTCTAATGACCAACATTATATTAAATTGTAAAAATATATTCTAAATATACTTTAAAACCACTCAAATTCATAATTTATCACTATTAATTATTTTGATTAAAAAAGTAGTTTTTAATTAAAATTTAGTAATTTTCACTATTCATCAAAATATGAAAGTTATCCGAAAAGTACCAAAATTTCACCTTAGGCTAAATTCGATATTCCGAATCCAAAAATGAAGTCCATTTTGAAATATAAAATATATATATTTTCAAAAAGTAGGTATTACTATTTATAACGGCTAGTTTGATTGGTTATGGTGTGTTAGAACTCGGTGTTGCGTACAACACACGCTATCACATTATTCAAAGGGAAACGTACCGTGGAAACTTGGGGTGTTTCATTTTAAATTTTTGATGTCCCCATTTAGTCAAAAAGTTTAAAATATTGTATTTAAAAAGGTTTCACTATTAGAAGTTGATAAAAGTGAAATACTGAAAATGAATCTGTTCTTGCATTATGACTAAGAAACTCATAATAGGGATTCTAAAATTATAAGGATTATATAAACATTAAAATTTATCTAATACTATTCATAACCTCTTTTGAATGGCTTGTTTGGTAAGTCATGGTGTGCTTGAACTTGGTGTTGCATGTAGTGAAAGTTATTGAATTATTTTGAAGAACTAACACACTATGAAATCTTGGGGTGTTACAAAATCGCAGGGTTAGGGTTGATTTTAATAAAGATTTTTGAAATTAAAAACCACGCGCATGGTTTCCTAGACAGGGGCGCATGTTTCGTCAAACTGTGCGCAAACCGTGCTGACCTCACTATCCAGATTTTCACGGTCCGCATAGTTTGGTCGCACTGTTCATCAAGCCGTGCGTAACCCATGTGTACCTCCCTGTCTGGATCTGCTTGGTTGGCACGGTTTGGTCGAAAAGTTTGTCATACCATGCGAGAACCGTGTACAACCCATTGCCCTTTTGTTTTACTTATAAGTTCACCCAAACACACCACAGGTAACTACTCTAATAAAAAGAGGAGTACTTAAAAATATAAAACTTACCTGAAAACATACCCGATATTGACTCCAAAAAAGGCTGGGATCTTACAATATTTCATAAGAAACTCATTTCACCCCGTATTATGTGGTCCACTCCATCAAACAATTTAGAATTTGTAAGATGATTACATATATCATACCAAAAAATATATTTCACTAATCGATGTACTATGATGAATATAATATGTTTATTACCATGAATAATATCATTATATTTTAAAATATCAATGTAAAAGTATTATTATTATGGTTATTATTGTGATTTGATAAGAATATTTATCAATTCATAATGTTTTTTATCATTATAAGTGTAGTTCTACTAATGGTGAACCTTGTAGAACCACCTGATTTATTTTAAGTGAACAATATTTTATGTATTTAATGTATATAGTTTTTGGGTGAATGGGGTAGGGTTTAGAAGATATTTCTTCATTTTTTTGGGAATTTCTAAGGGTTCATAGTCGTCAAATTGTTTTGTAAAATCATGTAGCACCTACAAGAATCAATGGAGATTGAGAGATATGCTAAGGGTAAGGCGCACGAGAAGGTGGACATGTTTTGTAAACCATGATGACTCCTGAGAAAATCATTAAATGTGGTACAATGGTCTTTTTCATGAATAGTAAATGGTTTTTTTGAACCGTGTAGGAAAACCATGTGAGATCGCCACTTGTGGAAGACACTTACACATGGTAAGGGAAATAGTTTCCTAACTGTGTGACTAACCGTTGAGGGTTTAAAATATATATCAAAAAATTTTGAATCTGGGTTATGATTAAGAAATGACTACATTATTTTTCCCAAATTAGTTCTTACTATATATTTTTTCACCCAAAGGAAGTATAGAATTATCGAATTTACCTGAGGATGATCTGAATAATACTCTTTGTGTGTTGATTGATGATTCTTGTGGTAATTCATCTTTCTTGGTAGTTTTTCATTCGTTTCACTAGATCAAATTAACATTTTTAATTTTTTTAAATATAATTATTTTATGTATATTATAATTTTATTTTATTTCAAATATAACTATATTTGGAATTTATTATGTTACGGGGAGTGAACTAATCAGGTTTTAGAGTTTCTTCCATGTTTTTTGGACTTTTTTCTGGTCATTTGTGGTTTTGAAAAAAATTACATGGTTAACATATTAAATCAAGACTCATATATTTAGAACATTAATGAATAGTTTAAAATTGGTAATTTTTAATTATTTTGATTGTGATATTTCTGTGGAAAACTTGGCGGAAACAATCTTTAGTGATAAATTGTTGATTTAGTGGTTTTGTGAAAATTTGGCTGTGAAAAGTGCTTTGGATTCATGATGTTAAAATGTTGATTTGATGGAAATTTGGAATTTTTTTAATCAACTTTTTTTCCATAAATGAACTGTTTTATTGAAATGAATTGGAATTTTGTATTTTAAACTATTTGATTGAATTTTTTTAATTACATGAAAAGTTTTAATGAAGTAGTTGATGTGGTTATTTATGGATTGGTTTTTTGAATAATAGTTGTGTGTGTTCATGTGAATTCGAGATGGGTATGGGTATGTAGTCTCCCCCATAATCAGTGTGATGGATTTGGGTCAAGGATTTCTTCAGTCAAATGGTTTATCAAGTGATAAGATAATGAAATGATGACTCACCACTCGTGAGTTTAGGGTGGTCCAGGTTACATGTATAATTGGATATGTGGTTATGTCGAATGGAATGGATTATAATAGAATAGAACTTGTGAAATGGATTTAAATTATGTTTGGTTTCTTTCCATGGAAAAATTGATTTTGTTGGAAAACTATTTTATATGGAAATTATTTATATTAATAATTAAATTGTATCATAGATTTCTTATAATGTATTTTATATAATTTTAATAACATGTAATATCAATTTAGAGTTAGTAGGGAATTAATTTTTGGAAATCCTAGTAGGTTTTATTACTCACCCATACATTGTATCTTTGGTGGTTTTTCATTTGTTTTTTTTCATGGGAATTTGTAAAATATCACACATCTCTATTGGTTCCTAGTGATACGCGGACTATTTCTCGAGTTCCATCATGGAACATGAGGGATCTTTGGATATTGTCATTGGAGTACTTGGTTTTTTATTATGATGTGTACCATGTTATCAAAACCTTCCACTATAGTACAAGGTTTTATTTTTATTTTTTTATAAATGGTATTTCATGAGTTTCCATTAATTGATATCACACATCATGTTGTTGTTTATTTGGATATGACTGGTTTTTTTGGTTTATTTAATTTCAATGGAAAAATCAACCAACAAATGTTAATGAATACCCTGGAATTTATTTGTGTCCATTGGCATATTGGGGATGCCACTTAAGATGTAAAGAGCCGGAAATTTCAAGAGAAATTTTTTCTAAATTTTCTTTGGGATTTTAGAAGAATGCAGTTTCTGACGGCTCCTGATTCCGAGGCACGGTGCGCCCTAAATCATTTTCCGACGTTTATCTCAGGTAAGTTCAGTGATCGAATGAGAGGGTTTTTCTAACATTTGAACAGGTGCTCAGAATCGAATTTTGAGGGCGCCGATGGAATCGCATCGCCGGTATTTTCTAAGAAACGCCTTTTCCGGAGTTGCGTTTGCTCGGGTGTGGTTTTTAATTTTTGGGGTTAAGTTAAAAAATAAAATAAAGTTGTGCGACAACTTTATTTTATTTCACTTAAAGCCACTTGGCCACTTAAGCTATGTTAAGCAGATAGGGTGGAACCCAAAAATATCCTACCCACTTGGTAGGATTATTGTGAGGTGGGGCCCGCATGAGCCCCACCGTTTCTTTTCCTCTAAGTAACGCACCCACAACCCCCCTCTTTAATGAAAGTCAACTGTGCATTTTTCTGGTTAAGAAATGCCTCATTAATTGGTCAGTTAGATCGTTACAATTAATTCATTGAATTAGCTATTCGTTTCTTTTTTTTTGAAATTCAAACGTGTCATGTGCTTTAATAAAATAAGATAACTCTTATTTTATTTCTGTTGGAAGTTGTGGCATGGAGAGGATTTGGAGGAAAGCGTTCTTCTTCAAAGAAGAACGCGAAGAACGCGAAGAACACTCCGACCTCCGACGAAGAACGCCAAACCCTCGGAGATCGACGACGCGACGCCGTGTACCGTGACGTCAACGACGCTTTTTCCGTGATGTTTCTTCTGCGATGAACCTTCTCTTCCGCGGCGATCCACTTCTTCCGCGATGGTTAATTCCACGACGAACTCATGTTCGACAACAATGCTTGAGGTAGGGAATCATGTTTTAAGAATGATTTTATTCCCTTGTTTCTTTCTTTCTAAAGAAAACAAAGAACACGGATCAACTTTTTACATAGTTGATCCACGAACATTTTCCGTGTGGGTTGGGAATAGTCTGTTGTGAGGAAAAACTGTTTGGGTTGTTTCTCTTTTGCTCGTGAATTTTCCTTTTTGTTCTTCGTCTGTTGGTCCGCTTGTTACCAACTTAATGGGTGGAGGTCGGACCGCATGAACACTGCCGACTCTCCTCCCTCTTGGTTGTTTAATTCGTTTCGGCACGAACAAATGCGGCACAGTGCAACGGCATCGTGCGGACATGAGAAAGAACGTGGCGAGGAAGCGCGGTGCCGTCGCGCCGCACCGTTGAGGCCGAATGAAAACTCCGGTGGAGTCGGGGTCGCTGAGGCGATTTGAAGAAACCGCGTTTTGTTGTCGAAGTGCGGATCGACGGACGATGGTGAGGCAGGCCGCGAAGGCGTTTTGAAGGCTTTGCGGAGAAGGTCGGGTCCGGGGATGATCCCTGGCGAAGACCACAGGCGAATCGGACCACCAGAGCGCATCCAATGGTCAGCGGAAGCCCCCGTCGGCGCGACGGCAACGGCGGTCGTGGGCGACGGCGCCCGGAGCGCCGCCGGAAAAATCCGCTGCGGCTGAACCCACGGCAGCGGAGCGTGGTCCCGCCACCGCGCGGGACTGGAGGGGGGAGGCGGGACGCAGTCGGCTGCCGTGTCCACGAGCACGGGAGGCCCCACATGGGGCTGCGGTTCTTCACGCGGGGGCAGCGCCCCGCTCCGCTCCGCTCAGCCGTAACCGGCCGAGTCGACCCACCGGCCGGGCCAGGACGCGCCCAAGCCGGGTCGGGCCACCCCAGCCAGGTCGGTTCGCGCCACCCGGGTCGGACCCGTACCCGGGTCTTTTCGACCTGGTTCGGGCCGACCCGGGGGGGGGGGGGGGGGGTTGGGCGGGGTCGGTCCGGGCCCAAACCCCCCTTTTTCGGATCAATTTCGGTCAAATACCCATATCATGGGCTACGGACCTCCGATCGACGCACCGTCAGTGGCAATGCGATCCATGGACCGAGTCGGTCGTTTGGACATATTACACTCCAGGTTTCGGAATACTTTGGGTTTGGCTGGGTTGGTTCGTGCACGGAACCAACCGGGCCCTCGGAGCGGAAATGCTCATAACTTGAACTCTGGACGTCTAATTGACGTGCCGTCGACTTTGATGGATTCCTCTATGTGAGACAGATCTTTTGGCTGACTCCGCTCGAGATTTGGATGTCGTCGGAGTGCGGTCGGGTTGGTTCTCGCTTATGAAACCAACCGGGCCCGTGGAAAGAAAAAGCCAATAACTCACAGACCGGTCGTCTGATAGACGTGCCATCTGTCTCGTTGAATTTCTCTTGATGAGACGGAACTTTTGGCATACTTCTCCGAGTTTTGGTTGCTGTTGGATACTGGCCGGGTTAGATTGTACTCGAAATCCAACCGGGCCCCTAGAACGGAAAAATTTGATATCATTCAGACCAGACGTCCATTTGCGAACTGTCAGCGGCGTTGGTGATCACGTTGAGAAACGGTCCCTTTGAGTATAACCTATGAGTGTTCGGGGTACAGTTGAGATATGGCTAGGTTGGTTCGCACACGAAACCAACCGGGCCCCGGGAACAAAAATGCTAGTAACTCACAGACCGGGCGTTCGATTGACGCACCGTCTGTTGCGTTGAGACCCCTATGACGAGGGGTTCCTTTGAGATAATTCTTCGTGGGGCTTTGAGATACTTGGAGTATCGACCTGTAGCTCATGGAGTGGACCCTCCCAGAGACGAGCGTGCGGAGTACGGAGACCGTGTAGCCGACTGAGACCTGACGACTGCGTGACTGACTTGACTTGGAGTGAGTCGACTAGCCCAGTGGACGGAGAGCCCGGTATTGGGCGGCAGACCCATGGTGGACGGAGCGCCTGGTAGTTGGCAGCAAACCCGCGTACTCGACCGGAGGAGTACCTCTGTAGGCTATTAGGGGGAGAGCCAGGTATTTGGCGGCAGACCCACAGCGGACGGAGTGCCCATTATTTGGCAGCAGACCCGCAATACTCGACAGGAGGAGTACCTAAGAGACTTGGATTAGTGAGCAGTACCTCGGAGTCATGACAGGACCACTGTACACTCTAGAGACGGGGCTCTTCAGTAGTTACGTTTTGGATAATGAAAATCCTGGTTTGAGCTGAGTCTATGATCCTTGTGTTTCCTCATGATTGAGATGGGTTACTTGATAACTTTGGTATATGTATGGGCATATACCTAATTAGAGGTTATCTATTGAGATATTCTTTGTGGTTATCCTTGTTGGTTTTAGTGAGACCTTGAGGGTCTCGGGGTCCCAAATGAGTATCGTTATACTCACCCATGCACGGGCTATGCCCGAACCTCGTTGTGTTGGTTGCAGAGGACGGGTAGTGCTGACGGAGGATGAGTGTTTGAGGACTGGACGGTACCCGGAGGTGGAATACACGACGAGTCAGTATCCGGAGGTGGACACCACGGAGATACGACACTCTAAGGTGGTTGGAGGGTGAGAGCATTGTGGATGCTATCTGTACCTACCCTTCAGGTAGGATCCATGGTGGACAACCCAGGAGCTGCGCCATCTATACCTACCCTTCAGGTAGGATCCGAGAAGGACGACCCATGATCCACTTTCGTTCTTCCAGCTGTTGCCTTTTTCTGTTGTACTTTGTTCAGTTATAGTTGTACATTCATGCGGGTTTGTATTTTGGCCCATTTACCTTTAATCACTTCTCTTTTTACTTAGTGTTTTACTTCCGCTTGTACTCTGTGGTGTTTTGTTTACGTTTATAAGGCAATTCCTTCCCAGTTATCGGGATTTACGCCATTGGTGCTTGTCTCCATCCCCTGACCTATTGAAGGCGGGCTTGGGGTAGTCACGACACCGGCCCCGAGGACGGGTCGTGACAAATTGGTATCAGAGGAGTCGGTTCTACTGCAGAACTTATAACTCTGATATTTTCTTTCTTTGAATCAATAGTGTTAAGAGTACTGAGTGTGGTTTTCTGTTCAGGGAGTCCAGTGTTGGTGCGGGCGGCCGACGTATCCATACACCAGGACCCTGACAACTGATTTCCGACTTTGTTCACGAAAACACTGATTGCGTGTGTGTTTCCAGATGTTTATAAATGTCAGATCAAATGAGGTCAGCTCACCAGGTATAATCATTTGAGAGTGTCACGTTGTTTTTTTCAAGATGCCTTTTCACGGACGACCAGCTAGATCCCAGAGGGATGTACGTACTGACAGCCTGCCGAGCGACGAGGCTTTGGTACAGGGCTCTCTTGCAGTTGAGGCACCAGCGGAGGCACCAGCGGTACTACCATACGTTGTGCCACCGATGCCACCAGCCTCGGCAGTAGGCGATGCACGCCACTTGAGTGTGCTTCACGAGTTCCAGCGCCAGAGGCCACCTAGGTTCCGGGGAGATACGGACCCGCATGCAGCTGAGGATTGGATGGAGGCTGTGGTGAGAGTCTTCAGGCTAGTGAGGACGCCAGCAGACTTCATGGTGATCTTTGATGCCCACCTTATTCAGGAAGCAGCAGTCAGGTGGTGGAGCCAGTTGTTCCAGTTTTGCAATGAGATGACCTTCACATGGGAATACATCTAGGACTTCTTAAGGGTGGAGTTTTTTCCAGTAGCTCTGCACCCCCAGCGTGTTCAGGAGCTGTTGCCTTTGCCGAAGGATTTTCGATCAGTAGCCGGGTCATCTGTGGGAAGTAGACAAATGATGCAGACTTCCAAGAGGACCAAATCCATCCGTACAAGAAGCAGGAAGTGTTATGAATGCGACAGGAAGGGTCACCTGGCACGTGACTGTCCGACTCTCTGCACTGTCGATCCGCAGGCGTTGGAGGATCCACCGAGGAAGAAGCAGCGACGAGTGCTTGAGCAACAGCCGTGCAGTGGACAAGGCAGTAGAGCTCCGGGAGTAGGTGGAAAAGAGAGGAACTAGTGGATATGTCCCTTGTACTTCTAGTTCCATGTTGTTGTTGTATTCGTGCCTTTTTACTATGAGCTTCAATAATAAAATGAAGCTTATATTTGTGATGTTTTCATTCCTGTTCTTTTGTTTGGTTGATACTGAGAGGTCCCTGTTAAAACTGTTGACTTGACCCTCACATTCGAGATTTCTACTGGAGGAGACCTAGTGACCTCACACTGATGCCGACAGCGTGACTCGACCCTTTGAGGCGAGAGTGATGGTTGGATATCTTGGTTGTTACGTCGAGGCCTTACGAATTCATCCATGGCATGAATAAATAATTCATGTCAGGTTTGACTTTATTAGGAAATGGGTGTGGATCATCCAGGGGATGAAACCGAGTTTCTACTTTCGGCAAAGGAGAAATTTTAGCAGCTCTTTCAGATTATATGCAATGAAGGTGTAGATCATCCAGGAGCGGATGAAGACTCCAAAATGCAGTATGAAACAAGAAACTGGCTCCAGTATTAGAGACTCGAGTGTGTTAAATGTTTCAAGAACAGGAAGCTTTAAGGAGATATGAGTCTGCGGAGCAGTAGACGTGGTGGCACAGCTAGGAGAGCAGCATGAGGTGGTGTACATCTTAACATGCAACAACCACCCGCCTAAGTTCTTCCCACCAGGCTCAGGGAGCAGGAGGGCGGAGGAAGAGTGCGACTGCATGCGGTCAAGGAGTGTGACCTAATGGATCTAAAAATGATTCAAGGGACAATCTGTGCCCACTACTAGATGTTGTAGTAACAGACGTCGATATGAATCATTCCCTGCTTTCACAAATCCTGTTCCAGACCTAGAGTTTCCGGTAAGCCGTGGACTTGACCCTCACGTCCAGAGATACCTTGGGAGGAGACTCGATAATCACACTTACGCCGACGGTGTGGTCAGACCCTCGAGGCGAGAGTTTCGGTTGGAATCTCTTGGTGGCAGCGTCTAGGCCATATGACGTTAGTTTGAGTATGGAATTGGCAATAACTATTCATACTCAAATTGACGGTTTTAGGCGAACGTCGGGACAAGTTTTCCTTGGTCGGCGAAAAGGAAACCCTAGGCAGCACATGATAAACTCTTTAATAGGAGGGTACGACCGATCACTCTTGATCCAGTCATCCTTACCCTCGTGGCAGCAGTCGTTTGAGTTTCAGTTCTATTAGGAATTGGAGACCTATAGAGTTCGAGGATGACGATCACGTCCTTATATGGGTCTCACCTCAATGAGGTTTACGGAGATGTGGCCAATGCGGCAAGTTATCTTCGAGGTTCAACAGACCTTTCTAGGTCCTCAACTAGGTAGGCGAGGTGGTTTACCGCATGACCCATCCACCTCAGTCGCACCAGGTGCATGATGTTTTCCATGTATCTCAACTGAGGAGATACGTGCTCGACCCTTCGCATATCATCGAACATGAGGAGTAGGACGATAGCGATAGGGTTACTTCCACGGAGGTTCTAGTGGGGATCGAGGATCGACAGTGGTGGATCCTACGAGAACGGTCTATTCATCGGGTGTGCTTTCAATGGCAGTACGGGACGCTCCAGGTGAGCATATGAGAGAGGGACGAACATCTGCATGCTCTGTACCGCTTTTGTGACCCTAGTTTGTGTTAAAGCATTACGAGGACGTAAATCCCTGAGGTGGGAGTAATGTAAATACACAGAAAGTTCAAGGGAAATTTTCTATAAATTTTCTTTGGGATTTTACAAGAACGCAGTTTCTGACGGCGCCTGATTCCGAGGCCCGGTGCGCCCGGAATCATTTTCTGAATTATAGTTCAGGTACGTTCAGTGAACAAATGAGCGGGTTTTTATAACTTTTGATTCGGTGCTCAGAATCGAATTCTGAGGGCACCGATGGAATATCAGTGCCGGTATTTGCATAGAAACGCCTTTTCCGGAGTTGCATTTGCTCGAGTGTGGTTTTAAATTTATGGGGTTAAGTTAAGAAATAAAATAAAGTGGTGCGACAATATTATTTTATTTCACTTAAAGCCACTTAAAAGCCACTTAAGCTATGTTAAGAGGATAGGGTGGAACCCAAAATTATCCTACCCACATGGTAGGATATTTGTGAGGTGGGGCCCGCACGAGCCCCACCGTTTCATTTCCTCTAAGTAACGCACCCACAACCCCCCTCTTTAATGAAAGTCAACCGTGTGTTTTTCTGGTTAAGAAACGCCTCATTAATTGGGCAGTTAGATCATTACAATTAATTCATTGATTTAATTGTTCGTTTCGTTTCTTTTGAAATTCAAACGTGTCATGTGCATTAATAAAATAAGATAACTCTTATTTTATTTCTGTTGGATCTTGTGGCATGGAGAGGATTTGGAGGAAAGCGTTCTTCTTCGACGAAGAACGCGAAGAACGCGAAGAACGCTACGAACTCCGACGAAGAACGCCAAACCCTCGGAGATCGACGACGTGACACTGTGTATCGTGACCTCAACGACGCTTCTTCTGCGACGTTTCTTCCGCGACGATCCTTCTCTTCTGTGACGATCCTCTTATTCTGTGACAGTTAATTCCGCGACGAACTCGAGTTCGACGACAATGCTTGAGGTAGGGAATCGTGTTTTTAGAATGATTTAATTCCCTTGTTTCTTTCATTCTAAAGAAAACAAAGAACATGGATCAACTTATTACCTAGTTGATCCGCGAACGTTTTCCTTGAGGGTTGGGAATAATCTGTTGTAGGGAAAAACTTTTTGGGTTGTTTCTCTTTTGTTCTTGAATTTTCTTTGTTGTTCTTCATCTGTTGGGCCGCTTCCTACCAACTTAATGGGAGGAGGTCGGACAGCACAATCACGGCTGACACTCCTCCTTCTTTCTTGTTTGATTCGTTGCGGCACGAACAAAGGTGTCACAGTGCAACGACACCGTGCGGACATGAGAAAGAACACGGCGAGGAAGCGCGGCGCCGTCGCGCTGCGCCGTTGAGGCCGAAGGAAACCGCGGGCGGAGTCGGGGCCGCAGAGGCGATTTGAAGACCCTGTGTTTTGTTGTCGAAGTGTGGATCGACAGACAATGGTGAGGCGGGCCGCGAAGGCGTTTTGAATGCTTTGCAGTGAAGTTCGGGTCCCGGGATGATCACTGGTGAAGACTGCAGGCGAATCGGACCTCAAGAGCGCGTTTGGTGGTCCGCGGAAGCCCCCACCGGCGCGCCAAGCCGGCCCGGCGGCGCCGGCGGTCGGGGGCGGTGGCGCCCAGAGCGCCGCTGGAAAAATCTGTCGCGGCTGCAGCCGTGACGGCGGAGCGCGGTCCCGTGACCACGTGGGACCGGAGGGGGGCGGCAGGACATGGACGGCTGCCGCGTCCGCTAGCATGGGCGGCCCCACGTGGGGTCGCGGTTCTTCACGCGGGGGCAGCGCCCCGCTCCGCTCCACTCGGCCGTAACCGGCCGAGCCGACACACCGGTCGGGCCGGGTCGCGCCCAGGCCGGGCCGGGTCACGCCAACCGGGATGGACCCGGACTAGGGACGGGTCGACCCGGTTCGGGCCGTCCCAGGGGGGGTTGGGCCGGGTCATTCCGGGCCTAGACCCCCCGTTTTCGGATCACTTTTGGTCAAATGCCCATATAATGGGCTACGGATCTCTGATCGACGCACCGTCACCAGCGATGCGTTCCTTGGACCGAGGCAGTCGTTTTGACATATTACACTCAAGGTTTTGGAATACTTTGGGTTCGGCCGGGTTGGTTCGTGCATGGAACCAACCGGGCTGTCAGAGCGGAAATGCTCATAACATGATCTTCGGATGTCCGATTGACGTGCCGTCGACTTTGATGGATTCCTCTAAGTGAGACGGTTCTTTTGGCTTACTCCACTTGTGGTTTGGATGTAGTCGGAGTGTGGTCGGGTTGGTTTGCTCACGAAACCAACCGGGCCCCTAGAAAGAAAAAGCCAATAACTCACAGACCGCGCGTCCGATAGACGTGCCGTCTGTCTCGTTGAATTCCTCTTGATGAGACGGAACATTTGGCATACTGCGCCCGAGTTTTGGTTGCTGTTGGATACTGTCCGGGTTGGATTGTACCCGAAATCTAACCAGGCCCCTGGAACAGAAAAGATGATATCTTTCAGACCAGACGTCTGTTTGACGAACCGCCAGCGGCGTTGTTGATGACGTTGAGAAACGTTCCCTTTGAGTATACCCTATGAGTGTTCGAGGTACTGTTGAGATATGGACGGGTTGGTTAGTACACGAAACCAACCGGGCCCCGTGGATGAAAAGGCTAGTAACTCACAGATCGGGCGTCCGATTGATGCGCCGTCTGTTGCGTTGAGACCCCTATGACGAGGAGGTACATTGAGATAATTCTTCTTGGGACATTGAGTAACATGGAGTATCGACCTGTAGCTCATGGAGCGGTCCCTCCCAGAGATGAGCGTGCGGAGTACGGAGACCGTGTAGCCGACTGAGACCTGACGATTTCTTGACTGACTCGACTTGGAGTGAGTCGACTAGCCCAGTGGACGGAGTTCCCAGTATTTGGCGACAGACCCACGGCGGACGGAGCGCCTGGTAGTTGGCAGCAGACCCGCGGTACTCGACCAGAGGAGTACCTCTGTAGGCTATGAGGGGGAGCGCCTGATATTTGGCAGTAGACCCACAGCGGACGGAGCGCCCAGTATTTGGCAGTAGTCCCGCGATACTCGACAAGAGGAGTACCTCAGAGACTTGGATTAGTGAGCAGTACCTCAAAGTTGTGACAGGACCACGTTACACTCCAGATACGGGGCTCTCCAGCAGTTACAGTTTCGATAACGAAAATCCTGGTTTGAGCTGAGTCTATGATCCTTGTGCTTCCTCATGATTGAGATGGGTTACATGATAACGTTGAATATGTATGGGCATATACCTATGTAGAGGTTATCTATTGAGATCTTCTTTGTGGTTATCCTTGTTGGTTTTAGTGATACCTTGAGGGTCTCGGGGTCCCTACTGAGTATCGTTATACCCACACCTGCACGGGCTATGCCCGCACCTCGTTGTGTTAGTTGCAGACGATGGGCAATGCTGACGGAGGCCGAGTGTTCGAGGACTGGACGGTACCCGGAGGTGGACTACACGACGAGTTAGTATCCGGAGGTGGACTTCACGGTGAGACGACACTCAGAGGAGGTTGGCTGGAGAGACCATTGTGGAGGCTATCTGTACCTACCATTCAGGTTGGATCCATGGTGGACGACCCAGGAGCTGCACCATCTATACCTACCCTTCAAGTAGGATCCGAGAAGGACGACCCAGGAGCCGCTTCTGTTCTTCCAGCTGTTGTCTATTTCTGTTGTACTTTGTTCAGTTGTAGATGTACTTTCATGTGGGTTTGTATTCTGGCCCATTTACCTTTCAACACTTCTCTTTGTACTGAGTGTTTTACTTCCGCTTGTACTCTGTGGTGTTTTGTTTACTTTTACTAGGCAATGTCTTCCCAGTTATCAGGATTTACACCTCTGGTGCTATTCGCCAGCCCCTGACCTATGGAAGGTGGGCTTGGGGTAGTCACGGCACGGTCCCTGAGGACGGGTCGTGACATATGTCTAGGTAATGTCCCCCATTATTATCATGAAAACTAGGATGGGAAGGTTGTTTCATGTTTTATCATCTTGATCAATTCAATTATCTTTGACAAATAAGTGGTAATAAATAGTTTACAATTCTTTTGGTTTTTGAGATTAAATTCATTCTGTAATATTCCTTATATCAGGTTGGTATAAAGGAGTTGTATTTTCAGGACATGAAGGGTATTGTATAAAATACATACATAACCTTTATATATAAAACATAGTTTTACCAGAAGTTGTGTACATAAGTGATTTTGAATATTTTTATAATATTTTTATTCACATTATTATGGATTTAGGAAATTATATGAGCATGAATAGAATTTTATAATTAATTTAAATTATGTGTTTATATATCATTTTGATTAATGATTTATTCTTCTGTAAAAATGTATCTATTTTGGATTTTTTTTTTAAAAATTTCAAATGTGAAATTCTGAAAAGAGAATGGTTTTAATTTTTTAAAATGGATTTATTTTCAACAGAATGGTGGTATTTTCACCCAAATGGTTTATCATGGAAAATGATGATTTTGGAAAGCAATGTTCTGATAATATTTATACAGTGGAATTTAAAATGATAATACTTCCTTTTATAGAGAGTGAGAGATAACATTGGTGTTGTGTCAATATGTAGTGAAACCCAGTAAGCGTTAGAAAAACCTACCAATGAAGAAATAGAAAATGTGGTTGCTCATGAGCCATAGGTAAACCAAAAGATAGTTCAGAATATTATCCCCAATTTTTAGGTTATGGACAAAGGGAACATGAGTGAGGGTCCAAGGAAAGTGGATCACTCTAACTAGTTCTAGAATAATAATCCACTCGTCTTATGGGATGATTTGGATATATAAAATTCATAGGTGTGGCTATAGAGTATTAATCATTTCATGCATTTCCCTATCACACCAACTGAGCTGAATATCATGGTGGAGACATGTTTGCTGGAGGATATAACATGCAAATGGTTTGATTTAGTTTTTAAAAACAAATTAGAATAAGGCCTTGAATTAGAGGAGTTTGAATAGTTTTTCAATTGAAAATATATACTTGCACATTAAAAATTAAACTAAGGATGTAATTCATAAAATAAATGTAGTAAAATATTTCTGTCATGGAGGGAACTACTAAAATTATGAATTTAGGGTGTTTATCACTAGGTGGTACCGCTACTGCATTCATGATGGCACAAATCATTGATACAATGTCGAGGAAGGCGATTCAATCAAATATATTGTTTCATTATATAATGGATTGAATAGAGATGGTATTAGTACAATATTTATAGAAAAGTACATCCTAAGAGATATGGGAGTACAAATAATTTGGATACATATAAGAGATGATGAGAGCTCTAATTCTTGGAGCAAGCGGAAGAGGGACACCAATTTCCTAGGTGGGAGCATGGAATATAATCAAATGGATGGATTAAAGAACCTTCATCCAAACCTATAGAGCCATCAAAAAGGTTTTAAATGTCTTCTGTTCGACCACATGATGCGATAGTGTACCACCCAACCTAGAGTAATCTATAATTACAATAATATGTGCAATATTCCATTCTAATATCGTAGCAATCCAAGGAAGAGTATTCATGATACTTCATAGGTTTCATATGTATTATACACTTAGAGGAGATGAGGAAAAAATGAGTCTCATTAGTAAAATGGAATTATCCATTATTATTATAGGAATAACATAACTAGCTATTAATGGAAATCAATCTAATCAATCAAATAAAAAAGTGGTTCAATTAAGGAATTATATATAGGGGCTTAAGTTTTTGTGGATGATTATTCTAGACCACCTTTGGGGAGAGGTTTGACTATTTTTACTTCCACCCTTTTGGAATAATTTTTTGATACATGAGATTCCTATTCAATTAATGTTTCTGTTTTTATTGATTTTCTTATTTTAAAATATTCAATGATTCTATCTATTTTAAAACATCAAAATTGTATTTGTGATAGGGAATATTGAGCCATTGGGTGTCAATGTTGTACTATATATTTTTATGGTGATGAGATAATATGTCATTTCTCAATTATAAAAATGGATTTATGTGACATATTCCAAGTTGTGGATTAGTTGAGGATAATTAAGTCTCACAACAACCGGTATATATGAATGGTCAATTTTATGAGTGAAGAAAAAATTGTGAATCTATTTCAAGGATACCAGAATGTAACGGAACATGCAGTGAGATTGTTGGAACCATAAATTAGAATGATCTCATAGTAGTTCTAAACATTGACATTGGAATTGATTAATGTGATAAATAAAAACAGTTTCTAATAAGCTGTGAATTACATTCTAGATGTCTTACACAATAATTTCGTAGTTTTTCCACAAATGATAGAAGTGGAGATTACAATTTATCTCTTTTTAGACAAGTCCTATTTCACTCCCTTTTTATGACATGCCACAAATTCAATTAAGGTAGATGAACTTTTAGTTTGAAGAGATTGAAATTAAATTGTTCATTAAACTGAGAACATCTCTTTGGGAATCATTGCTCTTTTTTTCAAAATGGTTGATGGAAATATTCTGTTCTGTGTAGATTATCATATTCTTAAATAATTTGTGATAATGAAAAGTTATCAACTACCAATCATTGATGATATATATAATAAATTGTGGGGATATTATGTGTTCTATTGCAATAAATAGTGATGAGTATATCACAAATTGAGGGTTCAGAAGGATGATATTCCAAATACATCATTTACGAGTAGATTTGGACAATTCAAATATGATGTAATTTCATTCGGTCTTAAAAATGCACCTGTGGTATTTATGAAATTTTTAATCAGATATTTTAGAGATATCTAGATTATTTTGTGGTGGGTTTTTTGGATAACATATTAGTGTGTTAAATGAAAACGCATAACCATGATAAAAAAGATGGTGATAGTGTTGGGAATCATAAGGGATAAATTATCTGTATGAAAAAATATAAAAATATTATTTTGGGAAAAAATAGGTAAATATTACTAACCATATAATCTTTTAAATAATTGTATATCTAGATTTATAAATGATTAATGTTGTTATCTATATAAACAAAAAAGGAATGTTTTTGAGATACACTATTTTCTTAGTCTAGATTGTTATTACAAATTCTTCATTTGGGATTAAACATGATTTTACTATCCTATGACATCATTGAAAATGATGAATGGTCCCTTCCAACAGAAACATGAATGTATGAAGTATTTCCATGTGTGTAAAGTTCACCTTACGTCAACACCAATCATTATTTTTCTAGAACCTTGACAATGATAAGACGTGTACTGCGTTGCATTAAGATCAGGGGTGGGATGTTTTCTGATGTAGGAGGGATAATTTTATTGCCTATGTCTTAATACAGTTATGGTTTCATGGGGAGAACTACAGAAACCATTATTTGGACTTATTAATCAATTTCAATGCATTGAATACTTAGTGTCACTAACTTTTTGGTGAAAAACTCATTTTGTTTTGAGATCATGAGATCTTGAAATAAATTTTATGAAAATGTGATTTTATCCTACGAATGGAAATATGGATGAAATATCTCCAAATGTAGGATATTGACTAGATGTATTCATTGAGAAAGGGATATTCAGTAGTAGATGCATTAATAAAGAAGTCATACACCCAGTTAGAAAAAGAGGATTCAGATGAGAGGCATTTAATGTCGGTGATTTCCTACATGTACTTAGAATGTAATGACCATGGTAATTTTGTTGTTATCTTTTCTATTTAATTCATTCCTAATGTGGTTAAAATATTTAAAGAGTAACAAACATTCAAAAGGGAATTTATGTCTATGAGGCTAAAACCCAATGGTGGGGAGACCATTAGGGGATGGATTCCAAATAAGAGTTTAGTGTTGTGATTTAGAAATCATATGGTGATTACTTTTGCATGTCATTAACATCGTCATCATTATTACAACCATTTTAGATGGGTTGTTCATCATAAAATAAAAAATATGTTTGAGTCCTTGAATGATAATATTTGTGGGATTGGTACCAAAAGGATATTGGTTGAGTTCATTTTATGATTCTTAACTTTTCATCAGGATAATGAAGAGTATTGTTGAGAATCTAATATGTTATTTTCATTAAATAATTATGTTTTGAAATGGGAGGAAATTGCTATGGATTTTATAATAGGTTTCCCTTGAATGTTTTTTAATTACAATTCTATATGAGTGATAATGGATCATCTTAAAATGTTGGCTAATTTCATCCATATTTATGAATCTCATTTGGTGGAAAAATTATGAAAAAATCTATATCACAGAAGTGGTAAAGAGGCATGGTGTAACGATGAAGATAGTGTTCAAAAAAGATCCATGGTTTACAACACATTTATTTAAATTAATAATAAAATCCCTTGGTACTCAGTTGGCTACGATCACAATGCATCATCCATAGATAGATTGGAAATCCAAATAGATGATTCAAAAGTTTGAAGACATGTTCTGTGATTATGTAAAGGATTATCAATGCTTATGGGAAGAATAAATTCTCATAGTGGAGTTCTCATAAAACAACAACTACCATGCCTCCAGGCATACATATCATTTTGAATCTTTTAGTGGGCTTCCTTTTCATTTTACAATTTTATGGGAGGAAACCAGGGATACACCACTAGTTTGGATGATCCATGTCCAAGACACAACTAAAAATATTAAGTTGGTTTGAAAACAAAAGGAGATGGCTCAAATTAATCAAAAATCATTTATACATCATTATAGATTCCAATATCAATTTGATGTGTGTGATCATGCATTTAGAATTATCTATCTAATTTATGTACAGAAACGTTTTTGGGAAGATGGGAAAGTTATATTGTAGATACATATGCCCTTTTGAGATACTATAACTTTTTGGAGAAGAATCATATCAGTTTTCATTTCACCCACAGTTCAGTGTGGTTCATAATGTGTTTTGGGTATCTATGTTGAAAAAATATATTCATGATGCTGACCATGTGGATTTGATTAGAACATGGTGACATAGAGTCATATTCGTCGTTGATGGTAATTCTACATTAGATTTTGGATATGAAAGATAATGTCTTGTCTGGTAAAAACATACGTATAATATTTTATTGGGGGAATCATTATCATATTCAAGAAGAGATTTGACAAGATGAGATGGAATAATAATAGAAATGGACATAACTCTTTAAGTGTAGTGATTGGATTCTATATTCCCTGTATGGAAAGTAAAATTTTTAGGAGAATGTGGCACCACCAGTTTCAAGTATGTAATAGTTATTTTATTTATTTTGAGATTATAATGTGTTTGGGTGTTGGTTTGGAGATTTATTCAATTTTATAGGTATTTTCTAAGGGTGTATAGTTGGTGCATAGTTTGTGGAAAACATGCCACATCTAATGGAATCCATGCACAATAAGACATGGGATAAGGGGAAGACACACATGTAGGTGCACAGTTTTCCCAATATATATGGTAACATATGAGAAACCATGAAAATTGGTTCAATGGGATTTTCCAATGATAAATCATAGTTATTCTAACTATGTGTCCCAACTATGTGAGACCCCCATAAGGAAATATCTGATGCATGACTTGTATAACCATGTGACTAACAATTCACTGTTCCCAACAAGATCCAAATATAATGGATCATAAATGGGATTAAGACATAACGCTTTATTTTCCCTCAAGATGACCCTAAAGTGTTATTTTATCCTCCAAATGGTATAAGAGGCCTCATCAAACTATATATAGGAGATCATAAGGCATCCTTTTGTGCATTGAAACCATGTTATAACTTTAATTAATCGTTTTGGGTAGTTTTTTATGGTTTTCCCTAGATCTACCTCTGCCTACCTCTCTCTTAGTTTCATAGATCTACATCTGGTTATGATTTATAAAATAAATTTTATGCCAAGAATGATTATATTTATCTTTAATAGTGTTTGGGGACAAGATCTATGGTGTAGTATTTGGAGTATCGACATAGTTTCGTTAATGTTTTTCATGTCATTTATCAAATTCTATAATATCTGAGGTAGGTGGTTTCACTCTTGACTCCTATATGTATAAATTGAAGGATTAAATTAAAATTTGTTAATTTTGTTAAATTTGGTTGTATGATTTGTCTAAATTTAATTTTATTTAACCCTCTTTAGTGATGGTTTGTTGATTTGGTGGTTTTTTGGAAATTGATTGTGTGAAGTGCCGTGTTTACATGATTTTAGAATATAGATTTGGTTGAATAATTGTAAATGGATTAATTATATTGATTAAAAAATTTATTGTTTTATTGAAATTAATTTTAATGGTTTATTAGAAATGTTAGGTTTTAAATGATTTCAATAAAAAATGATTCATAGAAATGTTAGAAATGGTTGTCTTTTTGCATTGGTTTTTGGTATATTGGTTATGTGTTAATGTTCCATTAAGATTGATAAGGTATTGAAATATCCCCCACAATTATTAGGATGTATAAGGGTTAGGGATGTCCCATATAAAACATTACATTAAGTGCTAGTATGGGGATGTCCAGGTAACATGCATGATTCGATGTGTTGATTTGTGGAAATTAATGGATTATTCTAAAATCGACTTAAAGAATGTTTAGTTTCATTCCTTAGAGAAATTACATTAATTGGAGAACTATTTGATGTGAATTGTTTTTTATATTTTGACATAATGTTTTTTACATGTTTTATATATATTTATTTATATAAATTTTATAATAAGTTCTATTCTAGTGGGATGAGTGCATAAGATATTTTGGGAAATCCTAAAAAAATTTCATTACTCACCTCTAATTTTCCACATTTTGTTTTCATGAAATTGGTATTAATCAAGATATGAGATATGTTAATGTCTCACTCTTCTCTATTGGTTCTTGCTGATACATGGGCAATTTTTTGATAGGGAGTAGGGAGAATGATGGATCATTGGAGTTTGTTGTTGGATTATTGAGTTCAATTTCCCAATATATATCTTGTTATCATACTCCTCTATTTTAGTAATTTATTTTATATTTATTTTTATAGAAATGGTATTTCATTTGTTTCCATTCATTTATATCATGCAAAATGTAGTGGTTTATTTGGTTATAAAATTTATTTTTGGTTTTATTCTTTTCAAAGGTAAATCATTCCCAACTATTAATGAATACCTTGTAATTTATTCACATCCATTGGTATCTTGGGGATGTTTCTTAGGGGCATGTAATGTCATGCCACCTTCTAAATACAATAAAGATGGTGAGATATTATAATTCACTTGGTTAAAGGTGAACTATGTGATTTACATGTCCTAAAAACCCAATATTATATATTTTCTTATCATATTTCTATTTAACACACTTCGAATGCTTGTTATTATACATGGTATGAAAAAATCCATGATATATAATACATTGTTTGATTTATATTTTTATTAAAATTCCTGAATGAGTGAATAAAATGTTTTTAGTTTGATTCATATCATCAATGACTAAAATTGTAGTAAGGATCAAATAATATAAAATTTTACAAAAATATAATTATGAATGTTAAAAATATATTTTTATGATGTGAAATTATATTTAAAAAATAGGGAATCATAATAAGGTTCTGTCGGGTGTCATATATTACTCATATATAAAAATAAAAAATCTATGAATAGATAATAACAAGTAAAAGATAAATTTAGTTTTATGATTTATATATAAAAATGATTTCACCCGAGGATACGTGCTTAAATAGGTAATCACTAAATGATTGATTTGAGTGGGAGAAGTTAATCATTTCATTATTATTGTCATATTTTGACACGTAAGGGAAAACACTATACTAATGTGATGAAGACATTATAGATAATATTTATCTATTATATCCATTTAAATATAAGTACAAGGAAATTGGATATTGGGTTTCTAGATTAAAATATGGAAATACACATTTTTGATGAATGGTGAAACATATAAAATTATTATTCATTTTAGGATATCAATGCTGAGTGTTATAATAAGGCGATAAATTGTTTTAACATTAAATGATTATTCATATCAATATATGATTTTAAAAAATATATGTATGCAATGAGGTGGAGAATATGAACATGTGTGCACCCAAAATTGCTTCCAATCCATGTCCATATTTTCTTATAATGATTTCAATGGGTTTATTGAATATTGGTTGAACCATATTTTCTTTTATTAATTTAATATCCGTAATAGATAAAATTTGTTCATGGAATAGAAAAGTTATTCAACTAATTAATGAAAAAGGAATCACATATGGAATTATTAGATGATATCATACACGTAATATATCCAATTAGATGTAGTGAATTTGACTAACAATTGGTATAATCCTCGGGATTATGGTTCAATGATAACACTTTGTGATAGAAAAAATGTTTAAAACAATTATTTTACAAGAGACATGATATATCTATCTATTTTAATGAAGTAAATTGTTATTTGAATTTTACAGATATAGTTAATGGAATTTTGGAATTTTTTGGGATAAAATATATATTCAAAATGAAAAACTCTAAACCACATCCAGATTTGATATCTACATTGGACAAAAAAAATATAAAAAATCCCATAAAAGGCCCATGATTGTACGGACTTGTAACCACAATCATGATGATTAAAATTTCCATTATCTTTAATTCGACGAAACCTATATCAGGATTTTCCCAAATTTTTGGTTGAAAAAGGACCAATTCATCAGAATTTAATCTATAGAATTAGGACTAAAATAAGGTATCATGGAAATAGATTGATTCAACCTCATCATACCAAAATTTATTCATTTCCAATTAATGATTGTGGATCAATATAAGATAGGTCATGAATTCATATAATCAAACAACGATATATTAATCCTAATTGATTTATCTATAAAATATAGGTAGATATTCGTTGTGTTTTACAGTGATGAATGGATTTATGATGAACTATTTATATTTTTGTATGATTAATCTTATAAAATAAATATATTACATTAACTAGTTAAATTAGATTGATCTGGACATCATGTTCCCTTGACAAGAGTATGATAAAGACATCGACAGTAAGGGTGAGATCTGTAGGAGGATTTAGTAATAAATAGGTTAGATTAGGGTGAATGTTTGGGTAAAAAATGATTATATATTGTTAACCAAAACATAATTAACAAAAATTTATTCTAGGTGCCACTAAAATATTATACTATATGGAATAAAGGCATTCTACCTTGTACAAAAACAGGTTTGGGGATCTATAGAATTGAATGCACCATTTAAAAAACCACTACCTGGTGTATCTAGAGTTCTAGATAGAATAATTATGGCTAAATATCTTGAACAAAAAACTCACTATCATATGTCTCCTCTTGAATATAACCTTACTGTTACAAGACACTGATAATTTGATGTTACCATCAACCCAAAATTTTCTCTCTTATTTATATGATATATACAAATAACTCTACATATTATGAATCAATGTCCAGTTAAAGTTCATCCTATTTGATCATATTCTCAGTATCATGTGTGTACCCCCAATACTGAGTCATATAGAACACATCATGTATACCTTGATATCATGGAGGAAGACACAATCTATATTCCAAAACAATAATGCACTATATAATCTAAAATGGTCTAGAAAACCTAAACGATAGATTTCTATGATTTTAAATCCGTTTATACCCTTATCAGGTAGTTACATGCAAGAAAAATCATTCAAATACAATGAACTTATATGGTTTACTCATAGGGATTGCAAAGATCACCATCATATTTGAGTGGTAATTCATAATATTTATAATATATATACACTTCATAGGTCTCTTGTACCATACATATCCCCAAAACTACTACCACACTAGACAAATTACAATATAGTGGTGGGAATTATAGCTTACCATTAGGAACCTCCTTATGACACCACTAAATTAAAGCCTTGATTTTTTTGTCGTTCATGAAAAACCCAAATCTAGGTGATCATAAAAATCCATATTTAATTCCATATTTTATGATCGTAATATATCAACTACTATCAAGAACATTCTATATAAAATTTGATCAGTTTTTATTATACTATATATGACTTTTTAGGTGGGTACCCAAGGCCTTCTATAAGAACTTCCAAAACCATGACACAACAAGTGTCTCGATATGGAATGTTTTTCAAAGGAACACCATGTCAAAAATATGCTCCCATAGATAGATATTTCCTAACACAACCACCTAATGTGTCTCTCTAATTGGAACGTAATAGTCGATATCATTAACTTATCAATTATCATCCCATAAATTTCATGACTACTAGGGTTCCTGGGTAACCCCATCATGAAATCCAACCTAATTTCACCATGAATCCACAGACGAACCAAAAGTGATTGAAGAAAACCACCAAGACATTGATTCGTGGAAATTAAAATATGGTATGTATGGAATCATGAAATAGAACAAGTGAAATCCCTTATCATCCTTGGATACCAATACTGATGTCAGATATATTTTTACAAATTTATCAACCCAAAGGAAAAATCCATTTAGAATCCTAGGAGTTCCCCATTTTCTCCACACACAAGGAATATAGAATCAAAATTAAACTATAAATAAAAATATTATTGTTATTATATACGAATCACCCTACAATGGAATAATCATCCACATAGTGATCCATCGTCACTATGCTCTAATGATTCCACTCATAGATAACCATTACCTGATCAACTAATGAATAAGTCATAAAAATTTGAACATGTCATTACTCTAGGTTCCTCATATGCATTTACAATCTACATATCAATAAATAAAATATATTCAATTTCACATATAAAGGATACTTTATTATCATATACATCCCAGATGTTTTCATACTTATAGTTTATGAAAAAAAATTACCTTTCTTTAGTGAATTGGAAATAAAAAAGGACGAGTGATTATAAATATTCCACTGATTGAATAAAATATTGATTTATATACCATTGGGAGAATAATAACCAAAATTAATAATGATCCATGATGAAAATAAAAAACCCATAGAAGAGATAATGTCTCTAACAGTTTAGAGAATGGTGTACAACTACTAAGTCCATGTTCTTCATCATGTACTTGTTTCACGGGATCATAGTTGACCTGACACATAAGAATCCTACTGATCCATATTCATCAACAAGTCTCTCATTAAAAAAAATAATTCATCAATGTATATTTTATATCAAACTAAATCATTTGGATGATTCAAAATTAGAGCTCTCCTTAATCTCGACTTTATCTCAAGAAATGACTCTTCACACTTATTAGAGAACTAAAATTTCACTTATTTTTTGTCATAAACGACATTTTTGAATCTAAATATGATATTTTATGAATGAAATATTGATATTACCACATAAACCATGGAAATTCCTATTATGAAACACATTCTATGGTTATGTATAGGGAATTACAACATCTACCACATATGTGTCCACTGTAACGACCCAAAATTTCATTAATGGAAAATCCCTCTTGATCCAGTTAAATGTTTCTTTATGTTTTTATAAGATGTCAACTTCTTTAGTTTTACGTTAAGATTTGTGACCGTTACTTTTATAGCCGTTGAACATTGATCATCTGGGTAGTTTAAATATAAGGCTTTAACGAAACCATTTTTACTCAGACAAAGGAAGCGATGGCCTCATCCAGTAGAATTGCCCCTTACGAAGCCCATTTGTCGGAGCTCGGAAAGGAGGTGGCGTCTTTGGGCTTTGCCCTTGACCAAGCCCAAGCTGAGCTTCATCAAGTCAAGCTCGAACGTGATCGTCTACGGGAAAAATGGAAGTTGATAGAGATCACCACTCGAGCGATGTTATCCGAGCAACCCCAAGAGTCGGTCACCATCGCACACCTTACCCTTAGGTCTTATGCGGCTATTTTAAGGGGTTATGTAACAAATAAGTAGAACCATGTTCATGTACATTATTTTTTTTGTATATAATAATGAATATAATTTCTAGTCATTTTTGATGCATTGTAATTAGTTTTTAAAGTACAAATGATGTTTTTAGTTATTATTTAATTAAGAACTATATTTTATTAAATTAAAGGATTTTTGAATTAAATAATATTTTAATAAAATATTATTATTAATATTAAATTAATTTTTTATTAAATATAAATGATCTTATAATTTTATGAATGCAATTAAAATTTTTATTAAGGTTTGAAAGCCATTTCTGTCAAAACTCGTGAATTTTTTATAAATGTCGGTTTTTATTTTAAAAGTGAAAATTCACATATTTAGAAAATTATTTAGATAAAATAAATATTATTTTTGGAATCAGGACGTCGAAATTATCCAACGGTGAATTTTTCATAATTTTCTGAGACAGTCAAATTTTTGGGTAAAAATTAAATACCATTTAAATATATAATGTGTTTTATGACATCATAATGACCCAATGGTGATGTAATAAAATACCATAATCCTTATGTTCGGCCAATATGTGTTTTATCATTAAAATAATGAGGTTTTGGGTTTGTTTGAATCACTTTTCAAAGCATTTATGGAGCCCTCAAGACTTATTCAACACTTTGCCTTTTTAAATTAATTTCCATGGGAGTGTGACTCACCTCCACATAAGCAACCCTAATTTTTTAATAAGTTCGGACCTTGGACTTGTAAAATATTGTTTTCCTCTTCCCTTTTCCAGAAACCATGGGCAAATACCATGGGATGGCTTGTGGTTTGGATTATTTTAATATAAGGGGTCCCAAACCTAAATAATAAAGAATTCTCTCACCTTTCCTATATAAACCCACCCAAGCTCCCACTTCCTCCTCACCCAAAGCCCTTGAAGTTCGTCCAACCTCTGCCCTACTCTCTCTAGAATCCTCTCAAGGTGCCCCAAGCTCCCAAGAAGCCTCTCACAAGCCTCTCTCTAGCCTTTGAAAGAACACTTCCAAGTAAGGGGTTTTCTTCCTTTCTCATTTTTTGTCAATTTTCTTTAAGTTGTTATTGCCCTTTTTATTTCATTTATGAATGTTGGGGTATGGTTTCACACCTCCCCCATACTTCCCTCTTATAGTTTGAATGATGGGAGAACCCTTTCTCTCTCATTAAATGCCTCCCATGTACACCCGTTACTATGCCAAAATTCCGAAAGGAACTTCTCTCTCTTCTTTTACATTCAAGCAATACTTTTGTATCATGAATCTAAATTCCATTTCTATTGTTGGTACATGTATATATATGATCTCCTTACTGTCCATTACATGTAAATATGATGAGGAACCCCTTTCTATCTCATCAACCTTTTTTATGAATTCTTATGTCACGCCGTTACGCTGCCGAAATCGCACCGATTTTCTAAGCCAATGTCTTTGTGTAGTGAATACCATGCCCATTTCTCCATCAAAGGTATTCACCTTTATGCACGATTACTTATTGATTGTAAAGTTTCATGTATGAATTCCACATTCCTTTATCGTGGAATAAATGATTATGTTTTATGAATCCATGTTTTATGATCCATGTGGCACACTTATGCATGAAATGAAATTTTTAAGAAGGGTGCGACCTGATAGCGCTCCAATGCATTGGGTAAAGTATAGTATCATGATACGTCATGTGCAATGAGTGTTGACTCATGCTAATTCAAGTGCAACGAGGGTTTACTCGTGCTTCAAGTGCAATGAGGGTTTACTCATGCTCCATGTGCAATGAGCCTTGGCTCATGCTAATTCAATGTTAAGTGTTGTTGCCACATTTCCATGTTATGATTATCATGCTTTATCATGACTTTATGTTCATGTCTCTCTTATGCTCTATTGATATGCCTATTGCCTAACATGTATTGTACTCCTCATGTTATTCATTATGTACTCCCTTACTGGGCTTTATAGCTCACCCTTTTCTTATGCATGTCCTCAGGTTATCCCATGCAATGCTAAGTACGAAGGAATGTAGTGGTCATGTAAAGGAAGATTTCAATAAGGATGTTGTGTTTCATGTTTAAAGTTTTTATGTAATGATCCTAAGCCCCAAAGACACTAAACCTCTCTATCTCCTTTGTTGTATCAAGTGAAGTTTTATGTAATAAAGCATGTTTAAGTTGTAATAAAAAGCAGGGTTGTCATAGTTGGTATCAGAGGATAGGTTTAGTTATTTTTGGGATTAGGAAACCCTAGTAAAGCCTTAGATACAAGACTAAGCATAATAAAAACATCCCTAAGTTTTGGTAAATACTAAGTAAGTGTTTTATCAAACAAATACATCCTTGTCTGGATACGAGCAGGTAGAGGCGGCTCTGGCACAGATGTATCGTAGGGGTAAAACCCGAAAACACCGCTTTGAGCTAGACTCGAACGGGAACTGGTGCACGACAACGGGCCTTGCTGCACTCTTGGTTAAGACACTCCCGGGGGATATGTTTTGATAAATTTACAATCTTAGTATGAACCCTTATTAAGGGAAAAATGCCTCTAAGAATATATGTTAGAAGGAAGATCATGAAAAGCCTGGATTGAATCCTATAGACTCATGAGTTGAAGAGATTAAAGTTTATTTATAAGTCATCAACTTTTGTCTTTGGATTACCCTTTATGTGTTACCCCTAACTTTTCTTTTATTCCAGCCAATGGCCGGTAATAGGAGAACTCGGGCTAACAACCGTTGTGAAGATCAGTGTGATGATTGTACCAATGAGATGCCCAATCCAATGGGAGCGGGAATCGCGAACTTTGTCACGCTTCTCTCTCAGTTAACTCAAGTTTTGAATAGAAACACTGGTCAAGAGGAACGTTCAACCCCCCCTATGAAAGAACAAGTCGCTATTGAAAGCTTCATGAGACAAAGGCCTCCTACTTTTAGTGGATCATCCGATCCCACGATTGCTGAACAATGGATCAACTCCATTGAAAAGATATTCTCCATCCTCCAATGCTCTGAAAAAGAGAAGGTTCTCCTGGCGGCTTATCGTATGGAGGGTGAAGCTGATCAATGGTGGACGTTGATCAAAAATACGAAGCCTGAGGAGGAGATCGAGGCTTTGGAATGGAAGGTATTCCGGAAGATGTTTTTCGATAAATATTTTCCACGCACCCTCCGTCTTAAGATGGAAAGGGACTTCCTTTCCCTCAAGCAGAAAGATGAGGAATCTGTGGGAGCGTACGAGGCAAACTTCACAAGGCTCGCACGATACGCTTCCGGCTTTGTCGTTACCCCCGAATGCAAGGTTGACCGCTTCTTTGGTGGGCTGAAGCCTAGCTTGCGGAAAGCATTAGCGATCCGTGACTTCGACAGCTATGAGGAAATTCTCCGATGTGCCCTCAAGGTTGAAATGGAGATCGGAGAATCACAGGGGTATCATGGGGACAAGAAGCGGAAGGTGGACTTCAATGCTGGTGGTCCGATGGATAAATCCAACGGCGCTAAGAAATTCCAGCACCCCACTTGCCAAAAGTGTGGAAAGAAGCACCCTGGAAATTGCCTTAGGGGGACAAGAAAATGCTTCAAGTGTGGAAGAGAAGGGCACCTAGCTATTAACTGTCAGCAAGAAGGACCCGCGGCTGCGACGGAGGGGAGGAACGCTCCGTTCGAACCTCAACGCGTTGTTCAATGCTTCAAATGCAAAGAACCGGGTCATTTTGCGAATCAGTGCCCTAATCCAAGGGTTATCGGAGGCAATCAACAACCTCCAAGACAGCAAGGAAGAGCTTTTGCCATCACTTCTGCCGAAGTGAACCCCGACAACGAAGTGGTGACAGGTACGCTAGTTATTCATTCAAGAATAGCGAACGTACTTTTTGATTCAGGTTCTACGCATTCTTTTATATCTCAAAAGTTTAGTAGAATAACCCCTACACCACCACAAATCATGGAAGTAAAGATGTCGGTGAGTACGGCAAATGGGGCAATCATTGCATCCCATGAGTATAAGTCCTCCCCTGTTATAATATGTGGATTGAATTTCCCGGCGAACCTTTTCATACTCCCTTTGGTGGAATTTGATGCAATTCTTGGCATGGATTGGCTTTCCTTATATAGAGCCAACATAAATTGTCGGGAGAGGGAAATCACACTCCATATGGAGAATCGACCCCCGATTCTTTACAAGTGTCAGGAGGAAGATGAATCTCCTTTAACTCCATCATCTCAAGCATGGATATTACTACCTTATGAGCACGCATATCTGGCTCAGATGATTGAGTCCAAGGAAGAAACCACCCTTGAAGAAATGCCTATTGTGAGGGAATTCGCTGAAGTATTTCCCAAGGAACTTCCTGGTCTTCCTCCAAGAAGAGATGTTGAGTTCTCAATTGAACTTATACCTGGTGCGCTACCAATATCCAAGACTCCATATAGAATGGTTGTGGTTGATCTTGAAGAACTGAAGAAACAACTACAGGAGAATCTGGATAAAGGGTTTATACGCCCAAGTGCATCACCATGGGGTGCACCAGTCCTCTTCGTCAAGAAGAAGGATGGGTCAATGCGGCTTTGCATCGATTATCGTGAACTTAACAAAATCACGATAAAGAACAAGTATCCTCTCCCAAGAATCGATGACTTGTTTGATCAGCTGCGTGGAGCACAATACATCTCCAAGGTCGACTTGCGGTCGGGATATTATCAAGTAAGGGTGAAGAAGGAAGATATCCCCAAGACTGCTTTTCGTACAAGGTACGGGCACTATGAATTCATAGTAATGCCTTTTGGACTCACCAATGCTCCAGCAATATTCATGGACTTGATGAATAGAGTCTTTAGAGATTACCTAGATAAATTTGTGGTAGTCTTTATAGATGATATTCTAATATACTCCAAAACCAAGGAGGACCATGAGGAGCATTTAAGAACTGTACTGGAGACTTTGCGCAAGGAGAAGCTCTATGCCAAGTACAGCAAGTGTGAGTTCTGGTTGAAGGAGGTCTCATTCTTGGGCCATATCATCACAAGCAATGGGATATCTGTGGACCCCTCCAAAACAGATGCAATTGAGGGATGGCCGAGGCCAACATCGGTAACTGATATCCGTAGCTTCTTGGGGTTAGCTGGATATTATCGACGATTTGTGAGAAACTTCTCACGATTGTCCAACCCTCTTACCAAGCTAACTCGAAAGGGAGTAAAGTTTTCTTGGAGTGATGAATGCGAAGAAAGCTTCAAGGAGTTGAAAAGGAGGCTTATCACTGCACCTGTGCTCACTTTACCCACAAGTGGGGAGCTTTTTGTGGTATTCAGTGATGCTTCAAAGAAGGTCTTAGGATGTGTGCTGATGCAGAATGATAAAGTGATATCCTATGCCTCAAGACAGTTGAAAATCCATGAGCGAAACTATCCAACGCATGATCTGGAGTTGGCGGCGGTGATCTTTGCCTTGAAAATCTGGCGGCATTATCTCTATGGAGAGAAATGTGAGATATATACGGACCACAAGAGTCTTAAATATATATTCACACAGAAAGAGCTTAATATGCGCCAGAGAAGATGGATAGAGCTCATAAAGGATTATGACTGTTCAATACATTACCACCCTGGGAAGGCGAACAAGGTGGCGGATGCCCTAAGTAGAAAGGATCCAGCAATTCTATCAATGATGAGAATTGAGAAGGATCCAATCTTCTTAGACTTGATGAAGATGGAAGTGGGAATCATAAAGAAGGGAACATCATCAATCCTTTCACAAATGATTGCTCAACCATCTCTTTTGGAAAGGTTAAAGGATGCTCAAAAGGATGATGTGAGAATCCAAGAAAAAGTGGAAGCTATCAAAAAGGGAAAATCCTCAGAGTTTAATGTTAATGAAGAAGGAATTGTGCGGTTTGGGAAAAGACTATGTGTCCCATCAAGTTCGGAGCTGAAGAAGGAACTTTTGGATGATGCACATAGTTCAAATTTCTCTATTCACCCAAGGAGCACAAAGATGTATCGAGATCTCTGAGAAAACTTTTGGTGGGATAATATGAAGAAGGAGATCGCCGAATATACATCAAAGTGCCTGGTGTGTCAGCAAGTGAAGGCAGAGAGGCAGAAGTCTAAGGGGATGATGCAACCATTGCCCATACCAGAATGGAAATGGGAGAACATCACCATGGACTTCGTCACTGGACTTCCAAGGACATCCAAAAGCAACAATGCAATCTGGGTTATTGTGGATCGTCTTACAAAGACTGCACACTTCATTGCTATTCGAGAGGATTTCTCTTTGGATCAACTGGCACAGATATATATCAGGGAAGTGGTACGGTTGCATGGAGTACCACTATCTATTGTGTCGGACCGAGATCCAAGATTTACCTCTAAGTTTTGGAAGAGTCTTCAACATGCTCTGAATACTGAACTGAACTTCAGTACGGCCTATCATCCTCAAACTGATGGCCAATCCGAGCGGACTATCCAAACACTTTAGGATATGTTGAGAGCGTGCTCAATGGACTTTAAAGGAGGATGGGATCAACATCTTCCCCTAGTTGAGTTCTCTTATAATAATAGTTTCCACTCGAGCATCCAAATGGCACCATATGAAGCCCTGTATGGGAAAAGGTGTAGAACACCGGCATGTTGGGATGAGGTCGGTGAACGTAAGCTGCTTGGACCAGAAATGGACGAAGAAATGGTGGAGAAGGTGAAAACCATTCAGCAGCATATCAAGGCAGCCCAAAGTCGACAGAAGAGTTATGCAGATAATCGTCGACGAGACCTTGAATTTAAAGTCGGAGACATGGTGTTTTTACGCATATCTCCGTGGAAGAAGGTCATGAGGTTTGGAAAGAAAGGGAAGTTAAGTCCAAGGTACATCGGCCCCTTCGAGATTCTTGATCGTGTTGGGGCTGTGGCCTATCGACTAGCACTTCCACCTACTATGGCCAAGGTGCATGATGTCTTCCATGTATCCCTCTTAAGGAAGTACATACCAGACCCTTCACATGTACTCTCTTCTGAGGTGGTACAATTAGAAGACGATCTTTCTTATGAGGAGCAACCAGTGAAGATCTTAGATCGTAGAGAAAAAGTTCTACGAAATAAGACAATGCCCCTCGTCAAGGTGTTGTGGAGAAACCACAAGTTTGAAGAAGCAACTTGGGAGTCGGAAGATATGATGAAGCTAAGTTACCCACATTTGTTTTAGTGTGGGAAAAGGAAAATTTCGAGGGCAAAATTTCTTAAGGGGGGAATGTTGTAACGACCCAAAATTTCATTAATGGAAAATCCCTCTTGATCCAGTTAAATGTTTCTTTATGTTTTTATAAGATGTCAACTTCTTTAGTTTTACGTTAAGATTTGTGACCGTTACTTTTATAGCCATTGAACATTGATCATCTGGGTAGTTTAAATATAAGGCTTTAACGAAACCATTTTTACTCAGACAAAGGAAGCGATGGCCTCATCCAGTAGAATTGCCCCTTACGAAGCCCATTTGTTGGAGCTCGGAAAGGAGGTGGCGTCTTTGGGCTTTGCCCTTGACCAAGCCCAAGCTGAGCTTCATCAAGTCAAGCTCGAACGTGATCGTCTACGGGAAAAATGGAAGTTGATAGAGATCACCACTCGAGCGATGTTATCCGAGCAACCCCAAGAGTCGGTCACCATCGCACACCTTACCCTTAGGTCTTATGCGGCTATTTTAAGGGGTTATGTAACATATAAGTAGAACCATGTTCATGTACATTATTTTTTTGTATATAATAATGAATATAATTTCTAGTCATTTTTGATGCATTGTAATTAGTTTTTAAAGTACAAATGATGTTTTTAGTTATTATTTAATTAAGAACTATATTTTATTAAATTAAAGGATTTTTGAATTAAATAATATTTTAACAAAATATTATTATTAATATTAAATTAATTTTTATTAAATATAAATGATCTTATAATTTTATGAATGCAATTAAAATTTTTATTAAGGTTTGAAAGCCATTTCTGTCAAAACTCGTGAATTTTTTTTAAATGTCGGTTTTTATTTTCAAAGTGAAAATTCACATATTTAGAAAATTATTTAGATAAAATAAATATTATTTTTGGAATCAGGACGTCGAAATTATCCAACGGTGAATTTTTCATAATTTTCTGAGACAGTCAAATTTTTGGGTAAAAATTAAATACCATTTAAATATATAATGTGTTTTATGACATCATAATGACCCAATGGTGATGTAATAAAATACCATAATCCTTATGTTCGGCCAATATGTGTTTTATCATTAAAATAATGAGGTTTTGGGTTTGTTTGAATCACTTTTCAAAGCATTAATGGAGCCCTCAAGACTTATTCAACACTTTGCCTTTTTAAATTAATTTCATGGGAGTGTGACTCACCTCCACATAAGCAACCCTAATTTTTTAATAAGTTCGGACCTTGGACTTGTAAAATATTGTATTCCTCTTCCCTTTTCCAGAAACCATGGGCAAATACCATGGGATGGCTTGTGGTTTGGATTATTTTAATATAAGGGGTCCCAAACCTAAATAATAAAGAATTCTCTCACCTTTCCTATATAAACCCACCCAAGCTCCCACTTCCTCCTCACCCAAAGCCCTTGAAGTTCGTCCAACCTCTGCCCTACTCTCTCTAGAATCCTCTCAAGGTGCCCCAAGCTCCCAAGAAGCCTCTCACAAGCCTCTCTCTAGCCTTTGAAAGCACACTTCCAAGTAAGGGGTTTTCTTCCTTTCTCATTTTTTGTCAATTTTCTTTAAGTTGTTATTGCCCTTTTTATTTCATTTATGAATGTTGGGGTATGGTTTAGCACCTCCCCCATACTTCCCTCTTATTGTTTGAATGATGGGAGAACCCTTTCTCTCTCATTAAATGCCTCCCATGTACACCCGTTACTATGCCGAAATTCCGAAAGGAACTTCTCTCTCTTCTTTTACATTCAAGCAATACTTTTGTATCATGAATCTAAATTCCATTTCTATTGTTGGGACATGTATATATATGATCTCCTTACTGTCCATTACATTTAAATATGATGAGGAACCCCTTTCTATCTCATCAACCTTTTTTATGAATTCTTATGTCACGCCGTTACGCTGCCGAAATCGCACCGATTTTCTAAGCCAATGTCTTTGTGTAGTGAATACCATGCCCATTTCTCCATCAAGGGTATTAACCTTTATGCACGATTACTTATTGATTGTAAAGTTTCATGTATGAATTCCACATTCCTTTATCGTGGAATAAATGATTATGTTTTATGAATACATGTTTTATGATCCATGTGGCACACTTATGCATGAAATGAAATTTTTAAGAAGGGTGCGCCCTGATAGCGCTCCAATGCATTGGGTAAAGTATAGTATCATGATACGTCATGTGCAATGAGTGTTGACTCATGCTAATTCAAGTGCAACGAGGGTTTACTCGTGCTTCAAGTGCAATGAGGGTTTACTCATGCTCCATGTGCAATGAGCCTTGGCTCATGCTAATTCAATGTTAAGTGTTGTTGCCACATTTCCATGTTATGATTATCATGCTTTATCATGCCTTTATGTTCATGTCTCTCTTATGCTCTATTGATATGCCTATTGCCTAACATGTATTGTACTCCTCATGTTATTCATTATGTACTCCCTTACTGGGCTTTATAGCTCACCCTTTTCTTATGCATGTCCTCAGGTTATCCCATGCAATGCTAAGTACGAAGGAATGTAGTGGTCATGTAAAGGAAGTTTTCAATAAGGATGTTGTGTTTCATGTTTAAAGTTTTTATGTAATGATCCTAAGCCCCAAATACACTAAACCTCTCGATCTCCTTTGTTGTATCATGTGAAGTTTTATGTAATAAAGCATGTTTAAGTTGTAATAAAAAGCAGGGTTGTCATATCCACTGAAATTAAGAATTCAAAAATTACATTCCCAAGGAATAGAAACACCAAAATCCATAAGTGAAACATCGATAGATTTTCATAAATTCCATTTATTATAAGTGAAATCAATATAATATCATTGTTACTAGATTGTATATATGATTTCATCAATGTATCATTTTTTCATTAATAAATAAAATTTAAAAGGTGACATGATATGTATGTAAAATACTATTGTTATGTTCCAAGAAATACTTTGGATAAATTTTCAATCAAATTTTTTATGATAATATACTCATATACAATATATATACTCATAAGAATTGTATTTGGAATGTCCATTGGTCTGTCCTGTAGCAGATTGTATCCTGAATGAAAACAATCTTTGAAAAAACTAGTAACCCTATAACCAATCAATCATATTCGAAATTGTAGGTAATTGGTAGATATCCCAAATAATTTCATAGTTCGATATTATATATTCTAAATAGATGAGAATAACACCATTCTATTTCCTAAAAATATCATTGAGTCACCCCAATGAGATGTTCTTGTTATGAAAAATCCCTTCACCTCCATATCCTCTTACTACACCTTCAACTATCTCTAATCAGCATATTTCATGTGATATGGTGGAATCAATAATTGTTGTTACCCATTAAGAATTCAAATTTCAATATCAATTCACATATATTGAGAAAGACATGTGAATTAATATATAAATACATCCAAAATATGATTGACCACAACATGCATGATATAATAAGATACGATTGAAACTATTGTAATATCCACATAAGCTACATGCACTGTGATAGATATAATTTGGATAAACTCCTATCTAATCCCACTATATCTGATATCCCACCCATCATTCAATATTAACATCTCTTATCAATGTGTGGTAAAAGATACACATATCCAATGGAAATCAATTTAATATTTATAGATGATCAAATAGTAAATTCCAAATATAACATTGAAGCTGGTCTTCAATATGTTCATGATGTACAATAAATGTATATAGGAATCCATAACTACAATACATTTTGAACATCATTAGAGAGGTTATGAGTTCTTTCCAATGGGTGTGTCGAGAAAGAGAGAGAAACTCATAAACTAACATAACTAGTAAATATTGTCTATAAATGACTTTAGATGATGTACAATAATATGAATATAAAATATTAATCAATGAATTAGGATTAAAAGACAAAATAGAAAAATATAAATATCTATATAGGGTCCCTAACCAATAATGGTGTGGACCTATTATATAACATAAATACAAACGGAATCATGAAAACATACCTTACATTATTGCTTATATCTATCCATGGACACCATGGTCTATGCTTCAAGGGTCTATTAATGAGTAAACCTTCCTGTATACTAAATAGTAAATTTGAATTTATTCAGGACTCATTAAAAGTAATAAGTGGAGTAGACCCACCTTATTACATCAATGATATTCATTTTCTAGACTCATCAACATTGTATTAAAATTTCTCATCATTACATGGATGTGTCCCCGATAGATCCTCCTCTAATAGAGGGAGTAAAAAATCCCTATTATAATCTACAAATACCCCACCATATAGTACAACCCCACCCAAATACATATTATTATTGGTAGATGACTTCATTATAGTATAAGGAAATTTAGCTTTGAAGGATCTATAAGTATTTTCGAAAAAATTCATTCATTTCCTCCAATATCTTATTCTAATTGTCAAATTATTGAAATATAATTTCACATATATTGCTAGGTCCATGTATCTAACATCAACTATAGGATATGGATGAACATAAATTTCAAGGTTCCTAATATTTTATGACCCATTTCAGGGTATGTGAGAGAGAAATCGTAGTTACTATTTAATATGTGATGATTATGAATAATCCCACATTTCCCCAAGAAACTATCCTTAAAATGAGGATCTTTGTATAACATTAACATGTTGATAAATAAATCCACCATGAAAAAACAATGAAGGATTTCCATATAAGACACTAACACCTACCTATTGTCCCTATAATTCCCTCCAAATCATGGCGAGCCCTTAAAAAAAAAAGAATAAAACATCACTCTTATATCCTTAGGATTCTTTATTATGTCATAGTTGCAAAAGATAATGTCAACCAATTCATAAAAATATGATATTCTAGTAGTTACTGATAAGGATTGTGGATAATGGATATATGATTTCTAGACATTGTCGACTGTAATCCACTACTCCCCACCTCCCTAGGAAGACATAATTTAGATATCTGTAGTTTTAGGACGTTTTGGACCCTTTTACCACATGATTGTGTGTGGGAGAGTGCTTAGTTTCACACACAGACACACACACACACACACACATATATATATATATATATATATATATATATGCTATTGTGGATCTGAAATTCCTTCCACAAAGAGAGAATTCTAGATTTCATTTATAGGAAACCTATTTAGTTTTCTCTAAGGTAGTATTTTTTATGTATTTCCAAAATAATATATATATTTCACCTGATAACATTGTTTTGAGTACGACATGTGATGTTTTAAAGATCACATAATGGAATTTTTAGGAGGGCCTATCATAGGATATACCCACAAACAAGGTATAATACACCTAATTATTACCAAGGATTAATCATAGGCATTCATACCTGGACATTAGTGAAAACAAAAATGCACATCACCATTGAATTCCCATGATCAAAAATAAAAATTAAATAAAAAATACATCACAAAAGTAAATAATATTTATATACAACTGACTAATTATAACCAACATTTTTTAATTAATCAACTACTATTAAGTAAATAATAGTTATTTACACGAAATATGATCATATTTTTCAATTCATGATACCTAAACACAACTATATCGTATTAACTATGTCTAAAATCCTATTATTTTTATCTTAGTGGTCTGTTACCGATGAATGGAACATGAACTTGGTTATTCACCTACTCGAGTTCCATAAATCCAATATACATCCTACAATTCCCTGAAATATCGAAAAGAAGAGAAATATAACTCCTGATTTAATACCATTTTATAACTCCCATTCAATACAAACTATGATGGAGCTAAGGTGAAACAAGACATCATGTTCTTCTCTATGTACATTAGAGGATACAAACTAGTGATGAGGATCAATATATTCACTAGAGATAATGATATCTTGTTAATCATCTCTATACAAATATATATAAAGAATACATATAAGACATCAAAATAATATTCAGTATAACCTAACATATACATTATGCTATTATATAAGTAATATGAGTTCATACATTATTAAACTAAATGGGCCCCAATGTGTCAGGAAACAATTATAATAAGTAAAACTAGGAAAAATAATAATAAATAATGATGTAAAAAATATTAAATATTCCACCTAGTACTATATAATTGTTTTAAATCCACGATCATCAATATCCTTCCTCTGGGCCCTTTCCATTCCCTGGATCATTGACCATGAAGTCTGAATGTGATCCCTGATTCCCATAATGAGTGTGAGCGTAAATCAAGAATGACAACAACAATTCATCACTAACACATGTTGACATTTATATAGAGGTATATGTCATTAATTAATTGTTAATATTAATATTATATCATAACTAATAACATATTGAGCGATCATTTACTAACCACAATACCATGAACATCATCTATACGTTTTTCAGTGCAATTCTACAAGAATGACATATAATTTCATTACATGATTGAGATAATATAATTTAAATCTATCCACCTTTAAGGAAAACACAATTTAATCGGTAGGGTAATGAGTTAAGTATATCATTTAACATAATTTCGCACCCATAACCCATGGATATCAACTCTCATATGATGAATCACATTCATGTAATTCCCAAATTAAAGGATTACTACACACACATTAGGATGTTCCCCACTAGTAATTCATAAAAGCATATGTACTATATGATAGTTAAATATTGTTTTATCCCCCATGTGAAAATTAAATTCCAATTTCTTGTGATATACACTCTAAATCTCAATTCTTTATTTATAGGTAATGTCGTTGATTCTCCCCCACTATAGTGATGGATAATTCTATAGTGGTCACCAGTCAACCTAAACATTGAAACATACATTCCACGAGCAATGCAAAATTACTCATATAAGGGATTACTAATGAAAGGAAAATATAGCCCAATAAAAATTAAATAGATTATGAAAAATACACGTGAATAAAAAAATATTGTAATAAAGAAGCATGTAATATCAAATATTCCATGAGATGTGATGTTACAAAATATAATGTGGAAAAAATAATGGAATAAAAATTATATATAAAACTATGGTCTCATGGGATACCCACCCATGAATACATAACATATCAGGAAAGGGTCCCTATATTAGGTAGAAAAACAACCATGTATGAAAAATAACTCTTTAAATTTTCCATAGATTGTACGGACATCAAACCACTAGCATGTTGATGACAATTTTATTGATTAATCAATGGATGACATTCAAATCATGTCCATGAAATTATTTTATCTGTAATAATTCCCAATCCAAAATAATATAACCTATGTAATTTGGATAAATATAAAATATCAAGACACAATATAGAATATACAATGACATGTTCTATTTAAAAATAACATTACAATATTTTACCAAGAACAATCATTTAAATAGAAACATGGGATCATAATTTCTAATATCCTTGGATGATTAGGTAAATAAAACAAAAAACATGGAACCAATGAAACAAATCATTTATTTAATCTTAATAATGATATAATAACTTCCTTTGAGCCATTTCATATGAATAAGATAACCTGGGGAATACATGAACATATGTATAAGCTGAAAAGCCCAGTATGAGAAGAACCATATGAATAAATCATAGAACATGGGTTAGCAGGCACAACATGATGACATAATTATAAATTGATCATGAATAAATATATGAAATCCTAACATATAGATCATGGGACCATTTAATCATGGAATCACATAAATGATGAAACAACAAAAAACACAACATAAGTATGTGTCAAGGTTTTCCACTAAGACCATTACACCTGGAGGATCACTATTGAAGTATGACAACAAAGACCATTGCATATAGATAATCAAGAGTCTAGTATATCCACCAAGACAAATTCACATCATTTTCATGAAAATAAAACATAACCAATGGATCCAAGGGATATCTGGGGGAACCAATCATAACCTGTTCATGAATATGTGATCCCCATGTTGAATCAATCATAATCATAAGGGTTACCCATGTAAATAAATGGTTATCATAATCATTTCATTAGGAATACACTAATCACGTATCATGGTGGTGTCCATGAATGAATTGTTTTGAAAAATGCATGTAAATAAATATGGGAAAATATGAATAGATCATGACAAGTGACAATAAATTGTTGTTAAAATTGATTTTAAATAAACATTATAAATGAAATTTTTTATCATGGATTAATGAAAATATTAATTATATTTTAAAGAAGATAGGAATAATAATAAATACAATTCTAGAAATGAACCATGTAAGTGTTTGATGATAACATTCTTGATGATAGAATAATAATGGTGTCTTAAAATAGATAATGGATGGTACTTGAAAATGGGAATGAAATTTTGATGCTTTCTTTACTCGGGCTTTCTTATCAGGAATTATTGAGAATGGAACATATTTAAAAATTGTATTTCCTCATAAAAAGATGAATAATTGGGCTAGGTAAATCTATTTAATAAACTAAAAATATAATTGTTGGGGAATATATATGAATAATTAGTAATTAAATTGGGGTAAATAGAGAGAAAGCACAACCCAAGGGATAAAATAGAGGATTGGTAATAATCCATTACCGTGTTCCTAAATGATTGTTTCTCTTAAACATAATTGCATGGATAATGAAATGTAATTCAATACTAATTTAATTCACAACCTATAGAATATGTATTTGATAGAGTATTTTTTTATTTATTTTGTTTATGTGATTTTTATAAGATATAATATTCAATATCATCATTCAAGGATCGATTTCCATGGATTTAATGGTTGGATGACCTGTATAAATTTATGGAATATAATTTGAAATGAGAATAGTATTACGGAATTTAAATTATATTTTATTAATTAACATAAAGAATAATAATTCATCGTATTTATCATTTTCCCAAATTTTAGGTTGATTAATTACATAAAATGTTAATGATAACTACTCATATTAATTTTTCATTTTTTGGATTATAACGAACTACTTTTGCATTATTAATTAATATTATGTTTACATTATATTTAAATAACATTGAAAAATAGGTATTAATATATTATAAACTTTTTTTTAAATAAAAATGGGTTTATGGCCATTATTTAATGTGGTAATCGAAAGTGAAACATAATCTTCCATGAATGAGATAAATTAACAGATAAAAAATGATGTTTCACTTTTTATAACACATGGGGAGTGGAAGAAAAATAATGATTGGTTTTTCCATAATAAAAATATAGTTTACAAAATATAATCTATTTATGAATTCCCTTTTCTAAAGTTAGGATTGGAATGTATAATAATATAAAATAATTGAAATCCAAAATAAATTAGAATGAAACGAAATAGGTTTTTAACTCTTGAAGTATTTTCCATGAGAACCTCTTTTAGACACTAGAGTATGGTGTATTTTTTAGGAAAAGGATCCTGGATATGGGGGAGACACATGGGATGGGGATTGCATATAATTTTGATAGGATTCAAGGATTTTGATGTGTGAGTACAAGAGGTGGTGAGGGGTGGTTTTTATAATTGTGGGGAGGGGTGTTTTGTGATTATTTTATTCCCTTGTTTATTATTTTGGCTCAAAGACTATGAACAGTTGAAATTCTTGTGTCAAAATATAGTAAATAGTGAATTGGTGTTCCATATTATGGTTCTTTCAATGGTAACAATTCATGAAATTGTTAATTTAGATTAGAATGTCATATTCCTTAAATTACCATATTTCACTATTAAAAAAATCACCTATTTTATTAAAATTACCAAAATTAACCCTTACTAATATTCGAAATATTGAATTATAAAAAGGAATCCATTTTATGGAAATAATTTTATAAATATGATATATTTAATTACTAAATTAAATCCTCATTTTTGCGAAATATCGATTTAAAAATTATAACTTATTTTATGAGACTTTGAAAAATTAATTAAGGGCTTATAAAAGAACATTATTATCATAAGAGGAAAAATAATAATTTATTAACATATTTTTTGAAAATAATTTCTCTTTTAAATTCATATATTTATTATAAAATTATAAATTAATCATTGTGTTCCACAAAAAATACCAATACAAAATTTATCATTCTGTAATCATTTGTTTACTTATTCCATGATATAATAATATCATATAGTCATTTATAATATAATTAAATTTTATTTATACATTCATAGGTGATGTTATTATCCTATAATATGATTTAATATTCACGATGGGCACATTACAATTCTGAAGATCACATTACTATTTCATTGGATTAGGTCCCATAATTTCAGTTAAAATTCCAATTTATTTCATTCTTCTTTTATAGTGTTTTAATTGTGTGATTTTATTTAACATATACTGTATGAAAAAATCGTAATTAGGTAATTTCCATTTATAACATTTTTGGTCTTTACATTCTTCATCCTAATGAAATTTCACCCTCGAAATATTGTTTTACAATCTAAAGGGAATAAAGGTGTGGGCACTTCTCCAAGAATAACATTCTATGGTTCCCATGACACTAATTTTTATTGTTGGGTATACATTATACTTTAACCAGGTGTGTGTTTATGTTGTGTAGAACATTATCTCTACAATATAATATCTGCAGTGGATTCTCTATATAAGGGAGAACATATTCCAACAATACCACCTATGAATACAATACATTTGAGTGATATAGTATATAATTCTTCAAGTGGGATTCATGGAATATATCATGCAATTTAGACATTTTAATTGGATGTTCAAGTTGATAGGCCACACCTTTTAAAAGGTCATGAATCTCGAAGTTTCCCATGTACTTGGTTCCCATCTTTCCATTCATCCAAAATTTCACGATCCAATTCCATAGATATATGTTGAAGAATACAATATCTCCATCCTTTTACTCAATGTATCATCAATGATCAGTAGTGGAAAAAACGTTCAACACGTCGGCATTTTTCACAACGGTTCTATATAACATACATGCAGAGCTTTAATAATCGATATATCACATCAGTTATTTTATAACTGACGTGATATAACGATTAGGATCAATTTTTTAAATCGGTTATTTTATAACCGACGAAAAATATGTGGAGATTAAAATTTTTATGTCATTTTTTTCAAAACCAATGTGAAAATAGAATCTGGCGTTCTTTTTCACGTCGGTTATAAAATAACTGATGTGATAATGGAATGATCGGTGCTTTATCACATCAGTTATAAAAAACCGACGTGATAAGGCTAATCTCATAAATTTATCACATCAGTTATCAAAAGAACTAACAGGAATAATTTTTTTCTATGTCAGTTATTAAATTTCTGACGTTATAAACTTGGAAAAAATAGTTTACAATGTTGCTTATTAAATAACTGACATGATAAATATTTTAAATGATTTATCACACCATGTATTCAGTGATTATTTTTTCTTCGATCGGGTAACCTGCGACTCGTCTCTCTCGTGTGAAAAAACTAGATATTTCAGGTCGACTCACAACACTCATGTAAGCCTCACGCGACTCCTGTTCAGTTTTTATTTTCCACGATGCCCTAAAAAAATTTTGACATGTTATTTTTCATTTTTTGTTCTGTCATGGTATGTTTCATAATGTTCATCTATACCATGCTAAATTCATTTCTGGTTAAACAAACCTATGTAAGTGAGATCATGAAATTTTAAGATTTTTTTACGTTCTATCATGTCTGTGTGTGCATACAGGGTGTTTGAAAGGGGGTAGGGGGTTGTGCATGTGGGTGGGGGTGTCCAGGGGGGTTAGGTGGGCTGCCTATTGGGGTGGGGTGTGCAGGGGGTGTCAAAGGTTGTGGAGGGTGGTGTTCAGGGGGGTGTGGGGGTTGTCCAAGGGGGGTGTAGGGGATGTCAAAGGGGTTGGGATTGTGTCTAGGGGGTGTGGGGTATGTCCAAGGGGGTTGGGGTGTCCAAGGGAGTGGGGGGGGGGGGTGTTGTCCAGAGGGTGAGGGGTTGTCCAAGGGGATTGGGGTGTCCAGGGGTGTGGGGGTGGGGGTGGTGTCCTGGGAGGTGAGTGGTATGTCCAAGAGGGTAGGTGTGTCCATAGGTTGGTGGCTATCTAGAGGGTTGGGGGCTGTCCAGGGGGGGGTGGGGGGATGTCCAGAGGGGTGGGGGCTATCCACAGGGTTCGTGGGGTCTATCTATAATGTTGGGGTGTCATGGGTGTCCTGGGAGATGGGGGCTGTCTAGGGGTGTGTGTCTTGGGGGGGGGGGGCTGTCAGAGGGGGTGGGGGTGTCCAAGGGGTGGGGGTGTACAAGGGGTGGGGGTGTACAAGGGGTGGTGCCTATCCAGAGGGTTTGGGGGTTTTCTGGGGGGGGGGGGCTATCCAGATGGTTTGAGGTGTCCAGGGGGGTGTCCAAGGAGGTAGGGCTTTGGGGTGGCGTCCAGGGGGTGATGGGGTTGTCCAAGGGGGTTAAGGGTGTCCAAGGGGGTATGGGGAATGTCAAATGGTGTGGGGGTGGTGTCCAGGGGGTGCAGGAGCTATCCAAGGTGGTTGGGTTGTCCAATGGGGTGGGTGGGGGGAGGGTGTCCATGGGGTGGGGGATGAGGGGGTTTTTCAAGGGGATAGGGGTGGCCAGAGGGGTGGTGGGTGGTGTCAAGGGAGGTGAGTGGGATATCCAAGGGGTTGGAGTGTCCAGGGGGTGGGGGGTTGTCCAGAGGTGTGGAGGGTTGTCCAGAGGGTTCGTGGGATTTTCGATAGGGTAGGGGTGTCCAGCATGTCCATGGTGGTGGGGAGAGTCAAGGGGTGTGTTTATTGGTGTGTGTGTGTGGGGGGGGTCCAAGGTCATGGGGGTGTCCAAGGGGGGCGTTTCCAAGGGGGTGGGTGGGGGTTTCCAAGGGGTGGGGGCCTGTCCAGAGGGTTTGGGGGGTTGTCCAGGGGGATTTCCATAGGGTTGGGGGTGTCTAGGTGGTTGTCCAAGGGGGTTGGGGTTGGGGGTGGTGTCCAGGAGGGGTGGGATATCCAAGAAAAGGTTGGGGGCTATCTAGAGGGGTGGGGGCTGTCCAGGGGGTGGGGGTTTTCTAATGTGGGGGGGGGGGGATATCCAAGGGGGTGGTGGTGTCCATAGGTTGTCTAAGGGTGTGGGGGTGGTGTCATGGGGGGGGTGTCCAATGGGGTAGGGGTGGCGGTGGTGTCTCGGAGGGGTGGGGGTGTCGAAGGGGGTGGGGTGGGGTGGGGGGATGTCTAGAGGGGTGGAGGAAGTCCAGAGGGGTGGGGGGGCTTTCCAAGGGGGTTGTGGTGTCCATGGGGATGGGGGTGTTGTCCAGGGGGTGGGGGTTGTCCAAGAGGGTGGTGGTGTCCTGGGGTGTCCAAGGGGGTGCGGGTGGTGTCCAGGGGGTGCGGGTGTCCAAGGGGGTGGGGGTGTTGTCCAAGGGGGTAGGGGTGTCCAGGGGGTGGGGGTGTGTCCTAGGGGTTGGGGTGGTGTTCAGGGGGGTGGGGGCTGTCCAGAGGGGAGGAGAGGCTCTTCATAAGATTCAAATCATTAGGATCTGTGTAATTTTCAGTAGTGAATGTATACATATTTTAATATTTATACTTCATATTTCCTTATTACGAAAGGGTGAATCTGGTATCCAGTTCCCCCAGGATGTATTCATTGTGATCCTTATGAAGAAAGGATCCAATATGAATTAAAAACTGTTATATCTAACTATATTTTCTTTTTAGAATCATTTTCAAGAATATTTTTTTAAATACGCCTATATTTGATATATATTTCAAAAAAAAATTACATTCAAACTATGATATTTTTCATATAAACAAATATTTTCCTTATATTAAAAAGAGTTATAATTTTGATATTTTTTATAGGTAATAATTATTTGAAGTTAGATTATGGAAAATATAATGAGTAATGAATGTGAGGAAGGTGTTGAGTCCTTTTTTGAATTTTCTAAAGGAAATGTTCCAAGCAGTGACATTTTTTTCTTTCCGTGCATGAAATGTTGGAATATGAATAAGTTGAAAAGTAAAGAGATAAAAGATCATTTTATTTTTCATGGTTTTAATCTGAGTTAGATCCCTTGGATTTGGCATGGTGAAACTAAATGGAATGTCAGATCGAATGATGATGATGATTCGTAAGATGGTAACTCTGATGGAATAGAAGAAATGGTTCACAATATTGCAGTAGAAAAAATTGAGATAGAACCGAGAGTTGTGCGTCTATATTTTGATGTTGAAAAACCATTGTATCCTTGTTATACAGATTTTATGGTTTTTCAACGGTGTTAAGATTGATTAACCTAAAGGTGAAACCTTGATGGAGTGACTGATGTTTTATAGAGCTGCTAAAATTGATGAAAGACATTCCGCTAAAAGATAGTGATATCTTAGATTCACATTATAAGGCCCATAAAATATTATACCCAATGGTATTAGAATACACAAAAATTTATGGCTATCTGAATGACTGTATGATATATAGGAAGGAATATGAATTTCTATCAGTGTGTCCTAAATGCGGGACATCACGATATAAGGTGAAAGAAAACTCACAGGTTGATGTAGAGATAACAAATATCCCTTCTAGGGTATTTTGGTATCTTCCTATAATTCATCATTTCTAATGTTTATTTTCTAATTAACATTATGAAAAAAGGTTAATATTTTATGCTGATGAGTGGATATGTGATGGAAAAATATTTCATCAAGCTGATGGTCCACAATGGAAGAAAATTGAGGAGCAGTATCCTATATTTGGAAATGAAATTAGAAATCCCATACTAGGGTTGTGCATAGATATAATGAATCCATATCGAACCCTTAGTATAATACATAGTTCATGGCCTGTTTTATTGGTAATTCACATTCTCTCTCCTTACATTTGTACGAAGCGCAAATATGAAATTTTGAGTATAATGATCTATGGTCCGAAGCAACCCGGTAATGATATTGATGTTTTCTTATGACCATTTCTTGTTGATTTGAAACTTTTATGGGAGGATGGTATTAAGGTGTATGATTATTTTAAAATGGAATATTTTAAACTCCATTTAGTGCTTATGTTCACTATAAATGACTTCCCATCATATGAAAATTTGTCTGGATACAGTGTTAAAGGGCATAAAGCATGTTAAATATGCAAACAACAGACTTCAATTTGTCAATTTCATCATGGGATGAAAATAGTGTACATGGGTCATCAAAAGTTTTTGCCTGTGGATCACACTTATAGAAGACTAAAAAAGGCATTCAATGGCACACAAGAATGTTATATTGCTACAAAACCATTTTCCCTTGATCTGTATTTTGAAATGGTGGAAAACCTTGATCTGACATTGGGAAATACACAAAAATCTATTAATTATAGACATATTTGGAAGAAATGGTCAACATTTTTTGAGCTACCATATTGTTTATATCATGAAGATAAACATTATATTGATTTCATGCACTTGGAGAAGAATATATGTGTCAGTTTGATTGGAAATTTGATAGATATTAATGGAATGACCAAATATGGTTTGAATGCAATATTAGACTTTCTATCAAAAGTAATACGTTTGGAGTTAGCTCCCACTCCTAGTGGAAGATGAACATTTTTCCCTCGACTATTCATACATTATCCAAGAGGGAGGAAATTATATTTCGTCAGTGTCCTCATTATATCAATGTGCCTCAAGGTTATTCTTCAAATGTAAAATTTTTTGTCTAATTGAAAGAATTGGAGTTGATAGATATGCAATCTCATGATTGTCACATCATGATGCAACAACTTATACCTGTTGCATTATGTGGAATATTTCCCATCCAGGTTTGAAAGACTATAATGAATCCGTGTTATATTTTCAATTAAATTTCAAATAAGGTTATTGATGTTAACTCTATGAACATTTTGTAAAAGGATGCCATTTATATACTTTTTCAATTGGAAATGTATTCTCCTCCAACATTTTTTTGATATAATGATGCATTTAATGATTCATTTGGTTCGAGAAATAATGCTTTGTGGACCTGTATATCTTCATTGGATGTATCCTTTTGAAAGGTATATGAAAATATTGAGGGGTTATGTTAATATTCCATATCGACCTGAAGCCTCCATTTTTGATATGTATATTTCTGAGGATACAGAGTTTTGTACGAGATACTTGGCTGCAACACAACACATAGGTTTTCCTCCATATTTCCCTGAATTAGTTAATAATGAGGGAAAGGGTATTTGTTGATTGATAGTTAAATCATTGTGAGATGAATAGATGAAGAAGTTATAATTATACATCTTGAATAAAATAGTCGATGCTTAACTATATATCACATTTCATATTAATAAGTTGAAACAATGTCATCCAAAGAATAATGAAATGTGGATTTTGAATGATTACAACCAAACATTTGGTGAAGGTTTAAAAATAACTTTCTTGGTACATCATTTGTATCAGAAACATTAAAGTGGGTAGTGGGTGGTCTATGATTAAATGTGATAACATGGTCCAGTTACGACATTAATTACTATAAATTTCATACAAAAGCTCAGGACAACAGAAGTGCAGTTTAGAATAGTGGTGTATTGGTGTTTTAAGAAGAAATGCATTTTTCGAGTGCCAAAGATAGAAACCCAATTTGGGAATCAATTTCATATTATAGAGATATTGAAGATATATGGAAGGTTTATTACATTAAAATTAATGTTCATGGTTTTAACTGTAAATTGTTTATTGGTAACAATAGTGTCAGACACAATGAATTTTGAATGACAGTTGTTAATCTGAATAAATTAAAAGACACATCATATTTTTTTATAATGGAAACACATTAAAAACAAATTTTCTATGTAGTAGTTCAATCAGATATGTAGTGGGTTGTTATTTTACAAGGGAAAAACAATATATTGGTGAGGATAAACATGATGGAGATTCTAATTTATGTGAGATCCACACTTCCATCGATAGGTTAATAGAACATAATGATGTGCATGTTGAATACATGGTCTGTGCCTTACAGAATGATCACGGTGAAGGAATTTGGGAAAACAATCCATTTGTACATTCCTAAAAATATAGGTAACATTTGTTTATTTCTTGTTTACATTTATTATTTTTCATAAAATGTAAGATATTGTAAGTTTTTTATTTATTAAAACATGTATTAAATCAAAAAATTATATGTTTTTGTTTGTTTTAATTTTGTTTAGTTTACTTTATCATGTTTACCATTACATAAATTATATATCTATTATTTTTGTTCAATGAAAATTAGTTTACCATGTTTACCATGTTTACCAGGTTTACCATGTTTACCATCTTTACCATCTTTACAATAATTTCTATCTTTAACATTGTTTAACAAGTTTACCATATTAACCATGTATACTATTACGTAACTTAGAACAATTTTTTCTTTTTTGTTTACATTAGTATTGTAATATATGAATTTTTATATTTGTGAAATATTGTTTGTTTTTTTGATTTGAAGGATAATGAAAGTTCAATTAGTTGATCAAAAATATGATTCTAGAGATGAGCATATTGGTCATACCTTTGGGGAGGAACATTCACATGCTTCTCTTGATGTTCCCCAATCTTCCTAATGAGCTCCAATTATGGTAAAGAGTTCAAGAGTTGGTAAACATGGGTGCACATATTTATGAAAATTATCACTTTCTCATATGTAGGATCTGAAGATACACGTTGATTTTGATGAGGATGATATTCCTAGAGGTCCAAATGAAAATGATTTTAAGATTTTTCTATCATCTTAGGATAAGATCAAAGTAATCATTTATAATGGTGACAGGAGATTTGTGGACATAGAGATAATCTCTATGTTGTGGGAGATGATTTTGGTAATATATTTTTCTATTTTTTCCTATTCATTAAATTTTTATAGGATATATAATATGTTTAGCCTCTTCATTATCATATGAAATTTGATATTCCTGACACTGGAGGAGTCAGGATGAAATTTTTATCGATGTCTAGTAGGAGATGGAGGGATTTCAAATCAACCCTCTCATTTGAATTCATTTTTGGTCATAGGTGTCATGACAATCGATTTCGTATATATCCTATCATATATGGAGACACATGGATACATATTGATTAAAGTAAAAGAAAATATTAATTTTTGGTAAGGACAATGTAAAATTTTATATTTTTTCTTAACTAAATGATCTTATTAATTTTTTGTTAATTATTTCTTATTATGAATTTGTAGCAATCAAGGAAATATCATCAAAAGAACCAATCTAAAAATGTATATCCTCATAGTTTATCTTGGAGAGGGTATACATTTTTGGAAGAACAAATAATGGCAGAAAATTTACTAAAACTATGAGTTGAGTCTTCATGCTCTGGAGAGGTGGCCCCTCCATCCCCTAAATTTAGACATAAAAAATGGAAGAGAGATTGGGTGGGAAAAAAGGGCAATATCTTTCAAAATATTCAAGAATATTAGTTGATGGGATTATAAGATATATATTTTATTTATTTAAGTTATCTATTTTCTTCATATAATATCAATCACTACAGAAATGTTCAATTAATTAATACAGGATACTCTTGAGGAGAAGAGCTCAAATAGGGTATTTACAGATACTGGGAGTCAAGATAATTTATCTATATCATTTGGAAATCCCAAACATCCTGATAATGTACGAGGATATCCAGAAGGTGTATCAGTAAGAAAAGTGTTTCCACGTTCTTAAACTTCTTACATTGAGGTTGTTTATAAAAAAAATATTTTCCATGAATGTTGAAGTTCATAATATTAATGTGACGACAGAGGGAAAGATTACAGTGTCGGTACAGTCTATGTTTGCATACATGCAAAGAAAATTTCAGACTACAGCTCCCACTCCTCCACCTCCCCCTAAAGACCCCATTATTTATCCTCCACCTCTACCAATAGCTCCCACTCTCCCACCTCAGCCTGCGGAACCCATTTTTTTCCTACTCCTCCGCCACAACTTCCATCTTATTGTGAGTTGTATGTTGAGGATCCTAAACATCATATAGTTTCATATGAGATGGTATATTATATAAGAGATACAGTTCATCATAAAAAATTAGAGGTAGAGAATCATAGGGTCACTGTACAGGATATTATAGATTGATCATCTCAATTACCATTACCTATAGATGATGTGATGACAGTTGGATGAAGTATCGACCATTTTATAATTTTTCCATCCAGACTTATGTGACTCATTACCATAGAGGTATGTGTGTTATATCATCTATTTTTTTTATTAAAGTTGATTTATCATATGAAAACTACTATATCTTTCTATTTATTTTTACAGGAATACTTCAAAGGTAAAGAAATATTGTACAGAAAACAATGATGACAAATGTCTATGATATCAGATACAGATTATAGTAGTCCTGAAAAATAGTCAAGATATTAAAATTTTTTGGTGGGTCATTATGAGTTTCCAATGGACACTCATGATTCGGGACATGCAATAACAATGGGTATTGTGAAAACTAATATCATGGAGTTTGTTACCGGTGATAAGTTGGCCATCGACATGGTGAAATTTATTCCATGTATGTCTTAACACGTTTTCCCAACATTATATTTATTAAAAATGTGTACTTATCTCTATTTTTTATTACATATCATTATACAATTTGTGAGAAGAATGAGTAGATAGATGTATATGGATTCATGGACCTGCATTTGATTTCCTGTAAATCACTTGAATTCGATGAGGAACAATGAATACATTATATTGCTAAATGACTTGAATAGAATATTGTCACACAATATTGGATGATGCCTTTTTGTGAGAGGTATGAAACACATCTCTCTCAATGAGTACATTATCTTTTAACATAAAAAACCACTGACCTTAAATTTTCTTTTATCAGTGTTCATTGGATGTTAGGTGATTTTTTCCCCAGGGAGAAAAAACATTATTGTATATGTTTTTTCCATTGCGATATGGGGGAATGTTTTAAGAAAATGTTGGAAAAGTATGTTTCAATTTATAATTAGTTTTATATATTATAATTAATTTTAAATTTACCAATTCATATTATTTTCTAATAGGTGATGGGTTTACATTCGACAAAACACAAAGAAAAGGAGTGTGAAGATCCAATATGTAAATGTAAAGGAAAGTATCCATATATAATATGTACTTTTTGATTTATTACATAATAATAATATATTGAGTTTACACACATTCAAATAGAATATTTATGAACAACAAGGTTTCATCGAATGAGGATATTATATGTTAATTTTAATGTATGAAATAATAACAACTGGAACAGTTGTGAACAATGACCTGGTAAGATATCCTTTTAAACATTGTCATAATATTTCATTTGATTTATTCATTATAAAACTTAACTACCATCCATTTAATTTGTATCTATTTGATGACCCTCAACCCTATAGTGCTCAAGACGTTAAACACATACAAGTGGAATGGCCAAATAATTTTACAGGATTGATTGAATTTTAGTTGTTTGTAGTGTAAAATATAATTTTGAATATTGTCATTGTAATTGTGCATTTGGAAGTCATTTAGTTTGGATTTAGTTTTATTAAGATGACATTGTATTTTTTGAATGTTATGTATATGAATGTGTAATTTTTCTCTACTTATTGTTTTGGTCTACTTATGATGGTTTTTAAGGCCTGGATTCTAGAATGGGGGTGGGGTTACAAGGATGTGGGGGTGTCCAGTGGGGTGGGGGTATCCAGGGGTGTGGGAGGGATGTCTAGTGGGGTGGGGGTGTCCTAGGTTTCCAAGAGAGTGGGGGGTAGTCAATGGTGTGGGAGAATTTCCGGGAGGGTTGGAGGGCTTTCTAGGAGAGTGGGGTCTATCTAGGGGATGTCCATGGGTGTGGGGGTGTCATGTGGGGTGAGGTGGTTCTGGTCTGGTTTTGGAAGGGTTTTGGTCTGTTTTTGGTTTGGGGGTGTCGAGTGAGGTGGGGGGTCCAGGGGTGTGGTGGGGAATGTCCAGTGGGGTGGGAGGGTGTCCAAGAGGGTTGGAGGGATATCTAGGTGAGTGGGGGGGATGTCCAGGGGTGTCCAGGTCTGTTTGGGGGGGGGGGCAGTCCAGTGAGGTGGGGGTGGGGGGGGGGGGGTTCTAGGGGTGGGGGAGGGTTGTCTAGGGGACTGTTTTCCAGTAGTGTGTGTGGGGGGGGGAGGGTGTTCAGGAGGTTGGGGTGAGGGTTTCTAGGGGTGTGGGAGGGTTGTCTAGGGGTGTGGGAGTGCTATTAAGGGGTTTTGGTGTGCAGGAGGGTGGGGTTTGTGCAGATATGTGGATGCTTTCGAGGGGGTGGGGGCAGTCCAGGGGTGTGGGGGTGTCCAGGGATGTGGTGGGGGCTATCCGGGGGGGGGGGTTATGGTCTGGTTTTGGTTGGGTTTTGGTCTATTTTTTGTCTAGCTTTTTTGGTCTAGGGGTGTCCAGTGATGAGGGGGTGTCTAGGGGTGTGGTGGGGTGTCTCTAGTGCGGTGGTAGGGTGGGAGGGTGTCCATAAGGGTGGGAGGGATGTCCAGGCGAGTGGGGGGTTGTCCAGGGGGCGTCCAATGGTGTGGGGGGGCTGTCCAGTGGGGTGTGGGGGGTTTTTCTAAGGGTGTGGGAGGGCTTCCCAGTGTTGCGTTGTCTAGTGCGGTGAGGGTACAGAAGGTTGGGGGTTATAGGGATGTGGGAGGGTTGTCCAAGGGTGTGGGAGTGTTGTCCCGGGGGGTGGGGGTGTCCATGTTAGTGGGGGGGGGGGGGGTGGGGGGGGGATGTCCAGGGGTGGGGGGGGATGTCCAGGGGTGTGGGGGATGTCCCGATGGTGGGTGAGTCCAGAAGTGTGGGGTGTCCATGGGTGTGGTGGGGTCTGTCTAGTGGGGTTGGAGGGTGGGTTCTAGGGTTGTGGGAGGTCTCTCCAGTGGTCTGGGAGTGTTGTCCTGGGGGTACGGGGTGTCCAAGAGGGTGGGGGGGGGGGGGGGGTTGTCCAGGGGTGTGGGGGCTGTCCAGGGGGTGGGGTAGTCTGGGGTTGTTGGGGGTATCCAAGGGTGTGGTTTGGTCTGTCCAGTGGGGTGGGTGTGGGGGAGGGGTGGGGGTTTTCTGGCCTGCTTTTGGTAGGGTTTTGGTCTATTTTTGGTCTGGTGGTGTCTAGTGGGGTGGGGGGTCCAGGGGTGTGGTGGGGGTTGTCCAGTGGGGAGGGAGGGTGGGATGGTGTCCAGGAGGGTGGGGGATGTCCAGGAGATTGGGGAGATATACAGGGGTGGGGCAGTCTAGTCGGGGTGGGGGTTCTAGGGGTGTGGGAGGGCTGTCCAGGGGAGTGTTGTCCAGTAGGGTCAGGGTTCTAGGGGTATGAGAGGATGTACAGCTGTGTGGGGGTGCTGTCCAGGGGGTGGGGGTGTCTATGTGGGTGGGGGTTGTCCATGGGTGTGGGGGGTTGTCCGGGGGTGGGGGTGATAGTGGAGGGGTTTGGGGAGTGTCTAGGGGTGTGGTGGGGCTTTCAATTGGGGTGGCGGGGTTTCTAGAGGGTGTGGGAGTGTTGTCCATGGGTGTGGGAGGGTTTTCCAGGGGGTGCTGGTGTCCCATGAGGGTGGGGTTGTCCAAGGGATGGGGGTATAGTCCAGGGGTGTGGGGGTGTCCATGGGGTGTGGTGGGGGATTTTCAGTGCAGTGGGGTGGTTCTGGTCTGTTTTTGGTCAGTTTTTGGTCTGCAGGTGTCTAGTGGGGTGGTTGTCTAGGGGTGTGGTGGGGGATGTACAGTGTGGTGGGGGGTTCTGGTCTATTTTTGTTCTGGTTTTGGTCTATTTTTGGTTTTTTGGGTATGTTTCTTGTGTTTGGGTAGGGAATAGCAGTGGTTGATCGGTGGTGGGGGCTATCTAGTGGGGTGTGGGGTTCTGGTCCGTTTTTGGTATGTTTTTGGTAACAATTTGGTATATTTCAGGTATTTTGGCACGGCATAGCAGTGGTTGAATGGTTTTATTTAAAAAAATTGTTTTTTAGGCCGGCTATTTCATAACAGACGTAAAAAATGCATTGAGATTAGTTTTAATGTCAGTTATTTGGAAAACGACGGAATAAATGCATGGGAAATATTTTTTAAGTCGTTTATTTCATAGCCAACGTAATAAATGTAAATGAATAGTTTTTTACGTCGGTTATAAAATAACCGACATAGTATATATGTTCTCACATTGGTTATTATATAACCGACATTGGAAAATGCTTAGCGGACAGGTTTATCACGTCAGTTATAAAATTAACTGACGTGATAAATGCTTTAGAGGAGTGATTTATGATGTCAGTTATATTATAACCGATTTCAAATGAGAATATACCACGTCTGTTATTAAATATCCAATGTAATAAACCATGACCCCGAAGCGTTTTCCACGTCGATTTTTTTATTAACTGACATGAAAAACGCTTCAGATTTTAATTTTTATGGCTTTTCTAAAATAACCAATGAAAAAAAATCTTTATAACGTTTCTTCTAATAACATTGGCCAAAAGCCGACATAAAAAAATTGACCCACCGTAAAAAAAATTTCTGCAATAGTGGATTATCCACATAGATCTTCTATCAATTTTTGGCTTCCTTAATGTTGATGCTAATTTTTTTTTCATATTTTCCACTATTTCATCAACCATCGTGGAACCAAAAAACATGCTTATAGAAACTAAATCCATGTATTATGATGTTCCACATCTTTTCCCATAAAGGGATTCATCTTGAGTCATTTAGATGCTCGAATGGAAACTGTTGTCATTGGAGAACTCAGTGAGATGTAGATGTTGGTCCCATCCTCCCTTGAAGTCCATTGACCATGTTTTCAATATTTTTTCCATTTTTTATATAGTATTCTTATATTCTACATCACTTTGAGGATCATAAGAAGTATTGATGTTCATTTTAGTGTTTATATGATTTTGTGAGACTTTTCGAAACATGGAGTTAAATAATGGGTCTCGATAAAATACAATAAATAGTTACACCCAATGAATCCTTATAACATCTATATTGTATATCCATTCACGCTGTTCTAGAGTGTTGTCCATTATAATATTCGTAAACATAGATGTCTTTCTATGATAATAAACATCTCCCATACAAAATTCATTCTTGTAGATTTATTTTGAATTCCGCTAACAAATTCCATGGTGATTATTTCACATTTCCTTGTTAGTAATTGTAGTTATTTCATCATTAACTTTTATTTTTTATTTTTCCCATCACTTCCAAATAAACCAAGAAAATTTATGTGTGTTTATAATTCTCACTAGTTGAAAAAACGTTTAACACGCTGGAATTTTTCACATTGGTTCTATATAAGTGACGTGTAAAGATTTAATAATCAATATGTCACGTCGGTTATTTGATAATCGACGTGATATATCGATCAAGATACATTTTTTACATCAGTTGTTTTAGAACTGATGTAATATATATGGATAATAGCTTTTTAATTTTGATTATTGTATAACCGACGTGAAAATTGAATCTTGAGCGCTTTATCACGTCAGTTAAAAAAAACTGACGTGATAAAGCTATTCTCAGCAATTTATCAAGTCGGTTATTTTATAAACAACGTGATAAATTGTTTTCTATATACGTTATTAAATAACTGACATTATAAACTTTAAAACAAAATTTACCATGTCGTTTATTAAATAACCAATGTGATTAATCTTTTAACTGATTTCTCGCACCACATATTCAGTCATTCTGTATTCTTCGATCAGGCGACCTGCGACCCATCTCTCTCGCACGAAAAACCTAGAAACGATTCATCGAAGTCATTCCCTCCAACCTCATATTTTCATCATCATTCCTTATATTTATTATCATTAGATCTATTAGGTTGACTCACAACACTCAAGTAAGCCTCACATGACTCCTATTCGGATTTTATTTTAATCGATGCCCTAAACTAATTTTTTTGATGATATTTTTCATTATTCTTAATATCATGGTTTGTTTCATAGTGTTCATCTATACCCTGCTAAAATATTTTCTGGTAAAATAAACATATGTAAGTGATATCATGCAAGATTATAATTTTTGTGTGTTCTACCATGTATGTGTGCATGTACAGGGAGTTTCCAAGGAGGTGGGAGCTATGAAATTTGGTGGTGGTTTCCAGGGGGTGTAAAAGGGGTAGGGGTGGTTTACATGTGGTGTGGGGTTGTCCAAGGGGGTTGGGGTGTCCAATGGGGTGTCAAGGGTGTTAAAGGGGGTTGGGGTGGTTTCTAGAGGGTGTGGGGATGTCTAAGGGGGTTGGGGTGTCCAAGTAGGTGGGGGTGTTGTCCAGGGGTGGGGGAGGGGGGGGGGGGGGTAGTCCAAGGGTATAGAGGTGTCCAAGGGGGTGGTGTCTTGGGAGTTGACTGGGTTGTCCAAGGGGGTAAGAGTATCCAGGGGTGGGGGAATTGTAGAGGGGTGTGGGCTGTCCAGGGGGTGGGGACTGTCCAGAGGGATGGGGATGTCCAGAGGGTTCGGGGGCCTGCCAAGAGGGTTGAGGGAGTCCATGTAGGTGGGGGGAGTCGAGGGGTGTGTGAGTGTCTGTGTGTGTGGGGGGGAGGGGGTTCAAGGGGGTGGGATGTCGACGGGGGTGGGGGGGTTGTCCACGGGGGTGGTGGTGTCCAGGGGGTGGGGGTGGTGTCCAGGTGGTGGGGGGTTGTCCAAGGGGGTGGGGTGTGGTCCAAGGGGTTAGGGGTGTCCAGGGGGTGGGGGTGGTATCCATGGGGGTGGGGGTGGTGTCTAGGGGGTGGGGGCTGTCCAAAGTGGTTGGGGGGGGGATGTCCAGAGGTTTCAAATTGTTAGGATCTGTGTAATTTTCATTAGTGAATGTATACATTTTTTAATATTTATACTTCATATTTCTTTTTTACGGAAGGGTGAATTTGGTATCTAGTTGAACCAGGATCTATTTTTTGTGAACCATAATAAGAAAGGATCCAAGATTAATTTTAAACTGTTATATCTAACTATAATTTCTTTTAAAATAATTTTTAAGCATATTTTTTTAAATAAGCATAGATTTGTTTTATATTTCAATGTTTTTTACATTCAAATTATGATATATTTCATATAAACATATATTTGTCTTAGCTAAAAAGGATGTATAATTTTGGTATTTTTATAGGTAATAATGAGTCGATGATTGATTATGGCACATTGAATGAGTAATGAATATGAGGAAGGTGTTGATGCGTTTTTAGAATTTTCTAAATGAAATGTTCCAAGCAGTGAAATTTTTTATGTCCATGCCTGAAATGTTTGAATATGAAGAAGTTGAAAAGTAGAGAGATAAAAGATCATCTTATTTGTCAAGGTTCTTATCTGAGTTATAGCCATTGGATTTGGTATGGTGAAACTGGATGGAATTTCAGATCTACTTATGATGATGATTCACAAGATGGTAACTCTTATAGAATTGAATAAATGATTTACGATATTGCAATAGAACAAATTGAGATATAACTGACAGTTGCGCATCTATATGGTGATGCTGAAAACCCCTTATATCATGGTTTTACATACTTTACAGTATTGTCAGTGGTGTTAAGATTGATTAACTTTGAGGAGAATCATGGATATAGTGACAAAAGATTTACAGAGCACCTATAATTGATGAAATAAATTCATCCAAAAGATAACGATCTCCCAAATTCACATTATAAGGACAAGAAAATATTGTGCCCGATGGGATTGGGATACATGAAAATACATGCCCGTCTGAATGACTATATGATATATAGGAAGGAATATGAATTTCTCTCAGAGTGTCCTAAATGTGGTACATCGTGGTATAAGGTGAATGAAGAATCACATGCTGATGTAGAGATTACAAAGATCCATTCTAGGGTATTTTGGTATCTTCATATAATTCATCATTTCAAATGTTTATTTGCGAATTCAAATGATTCAAAAAGAATAAGATGGAATGCTGATGAGCGGATATTTGATGGAAAAATACATCATCCAGATGATTTTCCACAATGGAAGAATATTTATGTGCAGTATCCTACATTTGGAAATGAAATTAGAAATCTATGACTAGGGTTGTGCACGTATAGAATGAATCCATACTGAATCCTCAGTAGCACACATAGTTCATGGCTTGTTTATTGGTAGTTTACTATAACGACCCATACTTTAAATACATTGTTAATACATAAAAGTTGAAGCATACTTATAAAAACATATAAAAAACCATGAAAGGACCATATAGGTATAGTGTCTTTAGAAACTAGGAAACATAAACAACTTGTTCATAAAGCGTCTACATTGTCTCCCATATATTTCATCATATATATAGTCCCTTTTGGCATATCTTACATAATAACCTTCTTCTTGACCTGGGGAAAGAAAACATACAAAAGGGTGAGCTCAAATGCTCAGTAAGGTTAAACAAAAGAAATATCAATCACATCATATACATAAGCACATAACTTTTGGAAATCTTAACCTGCAAAAGAGTTCACAATTTCATAACATGGGATAAACCATAGTAGTGAAATGTAATCCCAATAATCATAACATAAAACATGAAACTTTGTGTCATACACACATAATCATAGAAAATCATTTCTTATTAGTCAAGACTCATTGCCAAGACTATCTTAGTGGACAAAGTCCCTTTCTGAACCGAGTTCACTCCTCATTTCAGTCCTGTTTCACTGAACCGGTATAACCTACCGTTCCAGCCATGTCTATCTCATGAGATATAAAATCTTTACCCAATTCATTGGAGGGAGATATAGGTCCCACCTATCTCATAATGATACCATTGTTATGTGTTCCATAAAATCATAAATCATACATCATTGCATAACCCATGTAATAAAAATGGGATTCTTAAACAACATGACATCATAAAACAATTCATATATGATAAAGGAATTCATAAAAATAATTCCATCACAAAATAATCAAATCAATGTAATAATAGGGATAGAAACAGAACCCTAGATTATCTTATATGGAAAATAATTTTGATAAAACACTTGAACTCCATTCTTGAGGAAAATATCCTTTCTACTTCAAAATCATTTTCCTTTCTTAACATGTCTTACAATTTTAAACTAAAAGAAGTTGATTAAAAATAAACATGAAAACATGTAAAGGAAGCTTCTTGTAAATACTTTTTTAAAAATCCATTCATGCCATATAAGTTATAAAAAACATTCTTCATGTACTTTTGTCAGAAAAGTCAAAAAGAACCTCGTACGAAAAACAACAAATGATTCCTTTCATATCTTTTACTAAATAATCACCGAAGGGCAAAATTGGATTTAAACTATTGTAAGTGCATGGAAAAAATATTACATATTTAGGGAACATGGATGTGGATGATAAAATACACCCCAGTAAATACAAAAGTATAAACAATCCCGGATAAAAACGAGATTGTGATATTTTCCCTTACCTTAGGTCTGATATGCATTGTACGTGTCCGAAACTCATGTATAATGATTTAAATAATGTTATTGACTTATTACAGAATCATGCTTATCTTTATGATATCATATATGGTCATATTCTTAGTTGTAATATTTCATTGCTACTTGTTATTCGGCTGTTTATAACTTTTTGTTCTTTTGCGTGTGTTGTCGAATAAATTCTTATTATTCTCTTTAGGATATAGATACCTCATTTACATAATGGTATTATTGTAATATATATCATATTAATTCATTCAATTCATTTATATAATCATTATGAAATGAAGATCATGTAGAACGAGTCGCATCACATCGTGGAGACGGTATTCCGTACGTACACACGAGTGATGATATCATTTCTATGATCGTGGAATTGTATTGGAGTGTATGTATACTATTTCAGAATCATTATCACTTTATAATAGTCATATATAGTCATTATATACACCATTATACCCATCAAAGCATGGTGGTGGTGGAAAATAGATTACACCACGGCATTGAGACGGTATTCCGTACGTACGCACGCGCAGTGATTTATTTTTCCGTAGGATGGATAGATGGTAAAATAGGGTTTATTCATACTTATAATAACATATCAATATATGAGTGATACTGATTTTATTACTTCATAATGAAAAAACTAAATAAGAAGAAGTGGAAGAAGAAATAAAGATGAAAGAATCGGTAACAGACATTACCTCTTCTTTGAAGTGCTTCTTTGAGACCTCCTTTTATGGCATTAAATAGGTCATTGAAGAAGAACATAACCTATAGGATGTTTCTAGGGAACTGGAGAGGAGAAATTGGCAGGGTTTGGCCGAGCTTGAAGGCTCAAAGTGGTGTGATGAAGAGGGGGGGGGGGAGGTGCCCTTTTATAAGGGAGAAGAGGGGCACCTTTGGATAACTAAAACTATTATTTTATTACTAAGTCAAATTCGGTTTTTAAATGCTCCATATTGATATATTTAGAAGATAAGGTGGGTAGGGGTCTAAATAATCTCATCCATAGAATTTAGACAAGTTTAGGTATCAATTTTATCCCTATCATTTAGATATAACTTTAAGTTAGATAATTTAACTTTTACCGTGTCTTCTTGTTTTCTTACACTATAATGTTAATAAACTTACTATTTCAAGCAAAAAGAACCCCAAGTTGTTTATTATTAATATATATAACCTTATCTAAGTCATTTGGCCAAACGTTAGATTTTTAGGAATAAAATAACAATTAATAATATAATATGTTTTTAAAAACTATTTTTTGTCAATTTTGTCACTATTTAGTAATTGATTTTTGTGAAAATCATATAAGAATGATTATTTCGAAAACTTAATTAAATAAATACTAAAATGTCATATTAACCTATAAAATTAGTTTAATTCATAAAAAGTTTCAAATTACATTTATTTGGGTATTTATAACATCAATTATGTCAATATTTCATTAATAAGATAATTACTGCATCATTGTTGTGTCAAAAATAAATTAAATTATTTAATGTCTAAAAATTACAAATAAAATAGAATTATGTATGAAATATTTTTAGCTTTCTAATTAATATTTATAGTCGAATTTATCTTATGTATAACCTCAAATTAAAAATTATTCACTTATTAAACTTTGATTTTAACTATTTTAACCCTTCTTTAAATAAATTAATAATAAATGTCCTAATCTAATCCATGTGGGCCTAAATGGTCATATTTTATTCCTAAGGATGTTTTTGGTCGAATTAAACTAATCCAATAGAATTAGTACATGTGTTAAGGTAATAATAATATCATTTTTACCCTTTATTACACTATTTACTTTTAACCGTGGTAAAAAAAAGTAAAAAGTTACTATTCACCAAAAATTATTTTCATCTCATTGAACAAAATTTTAGTCCTTGATATTAACCGTGTCTCTCGGATTTTTGAAATTCCACTCACAGAAACGGTAAAATTAAGTTTTATGATGAATTCATTTTTTAAACTACCACTTAGTGGTTTCACTATTCATAAAAAATTGAATGTTTTCAGAAAAATAAAAAAATTTCACCCTAGGATAATTTCGATATTCCGAATCCAAAAATGAAGTCCATTTTGGAAAATAAAATTTATAAATTTTCAATAAGTGGTTATTACTATTCATAATGACTAGATTGAATAATATTTTAATAGCATATCATTGTTTAGTGAATCTCGGTATTGTGTACGACGCAAGCTATCGAGGAAGGCCGTTGTTGCGTGTAAAGAAAGATAAGCTAGTGTTTTGTGTAGTGAAAGATTCCTTTGATGATTTATATAACATAAAAACAAAAATATTTCTCAGAAAAGTCTCGGGTGTTACATTCTACCCCCCTTAAAATGAATTTCGCCCTCGAAATTCGTCACATTGTAACAAACAGATGAGGTTACCTCTCCCTCATCATATCCTCAAGCTCTTATGTAGCTTCATCTAATTGGTGGTTCCTCCATAAAACGTTTCACCAATCGAGTCGTCTTCTTTCGTAGGACTTTTTTGCTACGATCCGGAATCTCTATCGGTTGTTCTTCATAAGAAAGATCTTGATCCTGCGGTACAACTTTTGAGCTGAGTACATGTGAAGGATCAGGTATGTACTTTCTCAAGAGAGATACATGGAACAAATCGTGAACTTGAGAGAGATTCGGTGGAAGCGCCAATTGGTAAGCTACCTTCCCAACACGATCCAGTATTTCGAAAGGAATGATATATTTAGGGCTCAACTTCCCCTTTCTTTCCAAATCTCATAACCCTCTTCCAGAGAGATATTCATAAGAACACTTTATCACCCACTTCAAACTCTAGGTCTTTTCTTCGGTTGTCGGCATAACTTTTCTATCGACTCTGAGCTGTTCTTATGTGTTGTTGAATAGATCTGACCTTTTCTGCCATTTCATCAATGAGATCGGGTCCTAATAGCTTTCATTCCCCAACATCATCCCAACAAGTTGGAGTCCTACATTTCTTTCCATAGAGAGCTTCATAAAAAGCCATATGAATACTACATTGAAAGCTATTATTATAAGAAAATTCCACCAAAGGTAGGTGTTGATCACAACCACCTTTGAAATCCATAGATAAATCTCTCAACATATCTTCTAGAGTTTGAATTTTTCTCTCAGACTGACCATCTGTCTGAGGATGATAAGCAGTGCTGAAACTCAACTCTGTATCCAGAGTATGCTGAAGAATTCGCTAGAACTTCGAGGTAAATCTCGGATCCCGATCAGATATAATAGAAAGTGGTACTACATGCAATCCTACAACTTCCTTTACATATATCCTGGCAAGATGATCCATAGAGAAATCCTCTCTAATAGAAATGAAGTGTGAAGACTTGGTAAGATGATCAACTATGACCCAGATAGCATTATTGCCTTTGGATGTTTTAGGAAGTCCTGTGACAAAGTCCATAGTGATGTTTTCCCATTTCCATTCAGGTATGGGTAATGGTTGTAACAACCCCTTAGACTTCTGTCTCTCAGCATTAACTTGTTGGCAAACCAAGCATCGATAGACATATTCAGCAACATCTCTTTTCATGCTATCCCACCAGAAGTTCTCTTTCAGGTCCCTATACATCTTCGTGCTTCCAGCATGAATAGAGAATGAAGAACTATGAGCCTCATCCAGCAGCTCCTTCTTTAATTCTGGGATGGGAGGAACACAAACCCGATTCCTAATCTTTATTATCCCATCACAATGAAGGTTGAATTCAGGAACATTTCTCACCTTCTTTTTTAACTCGACATCTGCTTTCTGTGCCTCTTTAATATTCACATATATAGATGGTTGAACACTCATTTGAGAAAGATAAGATATTTCCCCTTTCCTTATAATTCCAAGATCCATCCTTTGTAAATCCATAAATATTCGATCTTTTGTGATCCTCATCATGGATAAACTGGCATGGTCTTGTCGACTTAATGCATCTGCCACCTTGTTTACTTTCCCAGGGTGGTAATGGATTGAGTAGTCATCATCCTTAATCAGCTCCAACCATCTTCTTTGACGCATATTCAGCTCCTTTTGTGTGAAAATATACTTTAAACTTTTATGATCAGTATAAACGTCACACCTTTCTCCATAAAGATAATGTCTCCAAATATTTAATGCAAATATTACCACAGCTAACTCCAAATCATGTGTTGGGTAATTTTTCTCTTGTATTTTCAACTGTCCTGAGGAATAATCTATCACCATATCATTTTTCATAAGAACACACCCCAATCACTTCATGGATGCATCCCTATAGATCACAATCCTTTCTCCACTACAAGGCATTGTGAGCACAGGTGCACTGGATAACCTTCTTTTCAACTCCTTGAAATTCTCATCACATTCCTCCGTCCAAACAAACTTAACTCATTTCCAAGTCAATTTGGTGAGTGGATTAGATAATCGTGAAAAATCATTCACAAAACGTCGATAATATCCAGACAAACCAAGAAAACTTCGGATCTCGGTTACTGTTGTTGGTCTCGACCATCTTTCGATAACCTCTGTTTTTGCAGGATCCACAGATATCCCCTCTTTTGATATTATGTGACCAAAAAATGCAACTTTTTGAAGCCAAAATTCACACATGGTAAATATGGAATAAAGTTTCTCCTTTCTCAGGGTCTTCAATATAATTCTCAAGTTGTCTTAATGTTCTTCTTTGCTCTTTGAATAAACAAGAATATTGTCTATAAAGACTACCACAAACTGATCAAGATAGTCTCTAAAGACTCTATTCATCAGATCCATGAAGATAGCAGGGGCATTAGTAAGACCAAATGGCATCACTATAAATTCATAGTTTCCATACCATGTACGGAAAGTCGTCTTTGTAATATCCTCCCTTTTGACCCTTAATTGATGATACCCTGAACTAAGATCAATCTTGGAAAAGTATTGAGCTCCGCATAGTTGGTCAAATAGGTCATCAATGCGTGGGAGAGGATATTTGTTCTTCATATTGATCTTGTTAAGTTCTCGATAATCAATGCAGAGTCTCATTGATCCATCTTTCTTCTTAACAAATAGAACAGGTGCTCCCCAAGGTGACGCACTAGGGCATATGAGTCCCTTATCAAGATTCACTTGGAGTTGCTTCTTCAATTTATGCAACTCGATTGGGGCCATTCTATAAGGTGTCCGTGAAATAGGCAAAGCACCCGGTATGAGTTCTATTGAAAACTCAACTTCACGATTTGGTGGAAGACCCGGTAATTCCTCCAGAAAGACATCATCAAACTCCTGTACAATGGGCATATTCATAATCATGAGTTTCTAACCAACCATTTGAGATAAATAACCTTAATTTAGTGGAATCAATACCCATAAAATGGAAGAAATTTCCACTGTAAGGTTATGTTCATCCTTGCATCAATAGACGATCATAGATTGAACTGGAATATGAAATGTGACTTCCCTTCATTGGCAATTGATATGAGATCCATGTAGTGAAAGCCAATCCATGCTAAGAATCACATCAAATTCCACTATTGGAAGGATCACAAGATTTTCAGGAAGCACATTCCCACAAACTTCAATCGGAGAAGAATTATAAACTTTTGATGTGACGGTTGTGCCATTAGGTGTTGTCACAGCTAACTCAACCTCTAACTGTTGAGGTAATACTGTGATACCATTAAAAAATTCTTCAGAAATAAAATAGTGGGTGGATCCAGAATCAAATAAAACATTTTCTACTTTAGAGTGGATGGTATGTGTACCTTTCACCACATCGTTATCGTACTCCACATCGCTGATAGAAAATGCATGTGACATTCCTTTTTCATTAGCCTTAAGAGTTTGTTGACGTCGACCATCATCATCAACCCTTGGATTAGGGCATTTATTGGCATAATGTCTCATCTCCATGCACTTGAAACATTGAAGTGTAGTAGGTTCATTCGGTGTATCCCTTCCTTTGTTTGCATCATTAGACATCTTCTCCCCATCATCACGGCATTCAAATGCCTGATGACCTTCCTTTCCACACTTGAAACATTTACATGTCCCTTTAAGACAACTACCTTTATATTTCTTTCCACACTTTGAGCATAAGGGAAAGCTCATCTTCTTTTCAGTGTGCTCTTTATATTTTCCTTTGAATTCCATTTTCCTCTTCGTATCAAACCCATATGACTGATGGGTTACTCCAATCTCCATCTCAACTTCGAGAGCACATCGAACGATTTCCTCGTAGCTATTGAAGTCCCTTATGGATAAGGCCCTTCGAAGACTTGGTTTTAAGCCACTAAAGAATCGTTCTATTGTACTCTCAGGTTGGATAATAATACCAGAAGCATACCTTGCAAGTCTTGTAAAATTTGCTTCATAGGTACCAACAGATTCATCATCCTTTTTCTTCAGTTCAAGAAACTCTTTCTCCATCTTTGTTCGGAGAATACGAGGGATGAACTTATTGAAAAATAAGTTCTTGAACTCGTCCCATTCCATGGAATCAATTTAATCCCCTTGCCTCGTATTCTTAATAAGATACCACCATTGATCAGCATCACCTTCCAAACAATACACTGGTAAGATGAGTTTATCATGCTCAGAACATTGAAGAACTAAAAATATCTTTTCAGAAGTACTAATCCATTGTTCAGCGACTAATGGATCTGTAGACCCGCTGAAAGAAGGTGGGCACTGCCTCATGAAGGATTCAACAGAATGTTGCTCCTTCCTTTGCTTGTTTAGAAGTCATGCATGATTCATAGCTTGAGAAAGTTGTGTGAGCATGGATACAAGATTTTTCATTCCAGCTCCCACAACATTTCGTTGCTCAGGGGGAAAATCATTGCATTGCCCGTCACATTCCGCATTAACACGGTTCCTTCGGTTTCCAGCCATTGACTAAAACCAAGAATAATAGTGTGAGCAACACTAATTATAATAGGAAAAACACATAATCATGAATAAAATTTCACACTTAACATCTTATCCTAAGTTATTCATGGTCATTTCTAAAACACTAAGATTGTGTTCTATTCTTAGACTTATCCATAGAGTTCTTACTAAGGCTTTCACATCCTAGTTTCCAAAGGTTGACTATACCTTTCCTCTGATACAAACTATAACGACCCATACTTTACATACATTGTTAATAATTCAAAGTTGAATCATACTTATTACAACATATAACAAAACCATGATATGACCGTATAGGTATAGTGTCTTTAGAAACTGGGAAACATAAACAATTGGTTCAAAAAGCGTCTACACTGTCTCCCATTTATTTCATCATATCTATAGTCCCTTTTGGCATATCTTACATAATAACCTTCTTCCTGACCTGGGGAAAGAAAACAAACAAAAGGGTGAGCTCAAATGCTCATTAAGGGTAAACAAAAGAAATATCAATCACATTATATACATAAGCACATAACTTTTGGAAATCTTAACCTGAAAAAGAGATCATAATTTCATAACATGGGATAAATCATATTAGTGAAATGTAATCCCAATAATCATAACATAAAACATGAAACTTTTTGGCATACACACATAATCATAGAGAATCAGTTCTTATTAGTCAAGACTCATTGCCAAGACTATCTTAGTGGACAATGTCCATTTCTGAACCGAGTTCACTCCTCGTTTCAGTCCTGTTTCACTGAACCGGTATAACCTACCGTTCCAGCCATATATATCTCATGAGATATAAATTCATTACCCAATTCATTGGAGGGAGATATAGGTCCCACCCATCTCATAATGATACCGTTGTTGTGTTTTCCACAAAATCATAAATCATACATCATTGCATAACCCATGTAATAAAGATACGATTCATAAAGAACATGAAATCATAAAACAATTCATATAAGATAAAGGAATTCATAAAAATAATTCCATCACAACATAATCAAATCAATGTAATAACAGGGATAGAAACAAAACCCTATATTATCTTATATGGAAAATAATTTTGATAAAACACTTGAACTCCATTCTTGAGGAAAATATCCTTTATTCTTCAAAAACATTTTCCTTTTTAACATGTCTTACAATTTTAAACTAAAAGAAGTTGATTAAAAATAAACTTGAAAACATGTAAAGGAATCTTCTTGTAAATAATGTTATAAAAATCCATTCATGCCGTATAAGTTAAAAAAACATTCTTCTCGTACTTTTTTCAGAAAAGTCAAAAAGTACCTCATACGAAAAACGTCAAAAGATTCATTTCATATCTTTTACTAAAAACTCATCGAAGGGTAAAATTGGATTTAAACTATTTTAAGTGCATGGAAAAAATATTACATATTGAGTAAACATGGATGTGGATGAAAAAATACACCCTAGTAAATACCAAAGTATAAACAATCTCGGATAAAAATGAGATTGTGATATTTTCCCTTACCTTAAGTCTGATATGCTTTGTACGTGTCTGAACCTCCTGTATAATGATTTAAATAATGTTACTGACTTATTACATAATCATAATTATTTTTATGATATCATATATGGTCATATTCTTAGATTCTTAGTAGTAATATTTCATTGCTACTTGTTATTCGGGTGTTTATAACTTTTTGTTCTTATGCGTGTGTTGTCGAATAAATTATTATTATTCTCTTTAGGATATAGATACCTCATTTCGAGAATGGTATTAGTGTAATATATATCATATTCATTCAATAAATTCATTTATATAATCATTATGAAAGGATGATCATATAGAATGAGTCGCATCACATCGTGGAGACGGTATTCCGTACGTACGCACGAGTGATGATATCATTCCTATGATCGTGGAATTGTATTGGAGTGTATCTGTACTATTTCAGAACCAATATCACTTTATAATAGTCATATATAGTAATTATTTACACCATTATACCCATCCAAGTAAGGTGGTGGTGGAAAATAGATTACACCATGGCATTGAGACGGTATTCCGTACGTACGCACGCGCGGTGATTTCTTTTTCCGTAAGATGGATAGATGGTGAAATAGGGTTGATTCATACATATAATAAAATTTCATTATATGAGTGATACTGATGTTATTACTTCATAATGAAACAAATAAATAAGAAGAAGTGGAAGAAGAAATAAAGATGAAAGAATCAGTAACAGACATTACCTCTTCTTTGAAGTGCTTCTTTGAGACCTTCTTTTAGGGCATTAAATAGGTAATTGAAGAATACCATAACCTCTAGTATGTTTCTAGGGAAGTGGAGAGGAGAACTTGGCAGGGGTTTTCCGAGCTTGAAGGCTCAAAGTGGTGTGACGAAGAGGGGGGGGGGGGGAGGGGGAGGTTCCCTTTTATAAGGGAGAAGAGGGGCACCTTTGGAATAACTAAAAATATTATTTTATTACAAAGTCAAATTCTGTTTTTAATTGCTCTAAATTGATTTATTTATAATATAAGGTGGGTAGGGGTCTAAATCCTCTCATCCAATAGAATTTAGACAAGTTTAGGTATCAACTTTAACATTATCATTTTGATTTAACTTTAAGTTAGATAATTTAACTTTTACTTTGTCTTCTTGTTTTCATACACTATAAGGTTAATAAACTTACTATATCAAGCAAAAAGAACCCAAAGTTGTTTATTATTAATATATATAACCTTATCTAAGTCATTGGGCCAAACGATAGATTTTTAGGAATAAAATAACAATTAATAATATAATATTTCTTTAAAAACAATTTTATGTTGATTTTGACACTATTTAGTAATTGATTTTTGTGAAAATCATAACAGAATGATTATTTAGAACCAAGTTAATTAAATCAATACTAACATGTCTTATTAACCTATGAAATTATTTTAATTCATAAAAAGTTTCAAATTACATTTATTTGGGTATTTATGACATCAATTATGTCAATATTTCATTAATAAGATAATTACTGCATCATTGTTGTGTCAAACATAAATTACATTATTTAATGTCTAAAAATAAAAAATAAAAAATAATTATGTAGGAAATCTTTTTAGATTTCTAATTAATATTTATAGTCGAATTTATCATATGTACAACGTCATATTAAAAATTATTTACTTATTAAACATTGATTTTAACTATTTTAACCCTTCTTTAAATAAAATAATAATAAATGTCCTAATCTAATCCAAGTGGGCCTAAATGGTCATATTTTATTCCTAAGGTTGTTTTTGGTAGAATTACACTTATTCAATAGAATTAGGACATGTGTTAAGGTAATAATAATATCATTTTTACCCTTAATTACCCTATTAACTTTTAACCGTGGTAAAAAAAAGTAAAAAGTTACTATTCACCAAAAAATATTTTCATCTCATTGAACCACATTTTAGTCCTTGATATTAACCGTGTCTCTCGTATTTTTTAAATTCCACTCACAGAAGCTGTAAAATTAAGTTTTATGAAGAATTCATTTTTTTTAACTACACTTAGTGGTTTCACTATTCAACAAAAATTGAAAGTTTTCAGAAAAATACCAAAATTTCACCCTAGGATAATTTCGATATTCTGAATCCAAAAATGAAGTACATTTTGGAAAATAAAATTTATAAATTTTCAAAAACTGGTTAGAACTATTCATAATGACTAGATTTAATAATATTTTAATAGCATATCATTGTTTAATGAAACTCGGTATTGCGTACGACACAAGCTATCGAGGAAGGCCGCGATTGCGTGTAAAGCAAGACAAGCTAGTGTTGTGTCTAGTGAAAGATTCCTTTGATGATTTATATAACATAAAAACAAAAATATTTCTCAAAAAAGTCTCGGGTGTTACATTCTACCCCCCTTAAAATAAATTTCTCCCTCGAAATTCGTCACTTTGAAACAAACATATGAGGTTACCTCTCCCTCATCATATCCTCAAGCTCCCTTGTAGCTTCATCTAATTGGTGGTTCCTCCATAAAACTTTCACCAATCGAGTGGTCTTCTTTCGTAGGACTTTTTCTCTACGATCCAGAATCTCTAACGGTTGTTCTTCATAAGAAAGATCTTGCTCCAGCGGTACAACTTCTGAGCTGAGTACATGTGAAGGATCAGGTATGTACTTTCTCAGGTGAGATAAATGGAACACAACGTGAACTTGAGAGAGATTCGGTGGAAGCACCAATCAGTAAGCTACCTTCCCAACACGATCCAGTATTTCGAAAGGAATGATATATCTAGGGCTCAACTTCCCCTTTCCTTCCAAATCTCATAACCCTCTTCCAGGGAGACATTCGTAAGAACACTTTATCACCCACTTCAAACTCTAGGTCTTTTCTTCGGTTGTCGGCATAAATTTTCTGTCGACTCTGAGCTGCTCTTATGTGTTGTTGAATAGATCTGACCTTTTCTGCCATTTTATCAACGAGATTGGGTCCTAATAGCTTTCATTCCCCAACTTCATCCCAACAAGTTGGAGTCCTGCATTTCTTTCCATAGAGAGCTTCATAAGGAGCCATCTGAATACTGGAGTGAAAGCTATTATTATAAGAATATTCCACCAAAGGTAGGTGTTGATCCCAACCACCTTTGAAATCCATAGAGAAAGCTCTCAACATATCTTCTAGAGTTTGAATTGTTCTCTCAGACTGACCGTCTGTCTGAGGATGATAAGCAGTGCTGAAACTCAACTCTGTATCCAGAGTATGCTGAAGAATTCTCTAGAACTTCGAGGTAAATCTCGGATCCCGATCAGATATAATAGAAAGTGGTACTCCATGCAATCTTACCACTTCCTTTACATATATCCTGGAAAGCTGATCCAGAATGAAATCCTCTCTAATAGCAATGAAGTGTGCAGACTTGGTAAGACGATCAACTATGACCCAGATAGCATTATTGCCTTAGGATGTTTTAGGAAGTCCTGTGACAAAGTCCATAGTGATGTTTTCCCATTTCCATTCGGGTATGGGTAATAGTTGTAACATCCCCTTAGACTTCTGTCTCTCAGCATTAACTTGTTGGAAAACCAAGCATCGAGAGACATATTCAGCAACATCTCTTTTCATGCTATCCCACCAGAAGTACTCTTTCAGGTCCCTATACATCTTCGTGCTTCCAGGATGAATAGAGAATGAAGAACTATGAGTCTTATCTAGTAGATCCTTCTTTAATTCTGGGATGGGAGGAACACAAACCCGATTCTTAAACTTTATTATCCCATCACAATCAAGGTTGAATTCAGGAACATTTCTCACCTTCTTTTGTAACTCTGCATCTTCTTTCTGTGCCTCTTTAATCTTCACATGTATAGATGGTTGAACATTAATTTTAGAAAGATAAGATTTTTCCCCTTTCGTTATAATTCCAAGATCCATCCTTTGTAAATCCATAAATATTGGATCTTTTTTTATCCTCATCTTGGATAAACTGGCATGGTCCTGTCGACATAATGCATCTGCCACCTTGTTTTCCTTCCCAGGGTGGTAATGGATTGAGCAGTCATAATCCTTAATCATCTCCAACCATCTTCTTTGACGCATATTCAGCTCCTTTTGTGTGAAAATATACTTTAAACTTTTATGATCAGTATAAACGTCACACCATTCTCCATAAATGTAATGCCTCCAAATATTTAATGCAATGATTACCGCAACTTACTCCAAATCTTGTGTTGGGTAATTTTTCTCTTGTATTTTCAACTGTCGTGAGGCATAAGCTATCACCATATCATTTTGAATAAGAACAAACCGCAATCCCTTCATGGATGTATCACTGTAGATCACAAACTTTTCTCCACTACAAGGCAGTGTGAGTACAGGTGCACTGGATAACCTTCTTTTCAACTCCTTGAAATTCTCTTCACATTCCTCCATCCAAACAAAATTAACTCAATTCCATGTCAACTTTGTGACTGGATTAGATAATCGTGAAAAATCATTCACAAAACGTCGATAATATCAAGCCAAACCAAAAAAACTTCGGATCTCGGTTACTATTTTTGGTCTCGACCATCTTTCGATAACCTCTATTTTTGCTGGATCCACAGATATACCCTCTTTTGATATTATGTTACCCAAAAATGCAACTTTTTGAAGCCAAAATTCACACTTGGTAAATATGGAATAATGTTTCTCCTTTCTCAGGGTCTTCAATATAATTCTCAAGTTGTCTTCATGTTCTTCCTTTCTCTTTGAATAAACAAGAATATCGTCTATAGAGACTACCACAAACTGATCAAGATAGTCTCTAAAGACTCTATTAATCAGATCTATGAAGATAGAAGGGGCATTAGTAAGACCAAATGGCATCACTATAAATTCATAGTGTCCATACCATGTACGGAAAGCCGTCTTTGGTATATCCTCCCTTTTGACCCTTAATTGATGTTACCCTGAACGAAGATCAATATTGGAAAAGTATTGAGCTCCGCATAGTTGGTCAAATATGTCATTAATGCATGGGAGAGGATATTTGTTCTTGATATTGATCTTGCTAAGTTCTCAATAATCAATGCAGAGTCTCATTGATCCATTTTTCTTCTTAACAAATAGAATAGGTGCTCCCCAAGGTGACGCACTAGGGCGTATGAATCCCTTATCAAGATTCTCTTGGAGTTGCTTCTTCAATTCCTGCAACTCAATTGGGGCCATTCTATAAGGTGTCCTTGAAATAGGAAAAGCACCCAGTATGAGTTCTATTGAAAACTCAACTTCACGATTTGGTGGAAGACACGGTAATTCCTCCGGAAAGACATCATCAAACTCCTATACAATGGGCATATTCTTAATCGTGAGTTTCTCACCAACCATTTGAGATAAATAACTTTCATTTAGTGGAATCAATACCCATAAAATGGATGAAATTTCAACTGGAAGGTTATGTTCATTCTTGTATCGATAGACGATCATAGATTGAACTAGAATATGAAATGTGACTTCCCTTCTTTGGAAATTGATATGAGATACATGTAGTGAAAGCCCATCCATGCTAAGAATCACATCAAATTCCACTATAGGAAGGATCACAAGATTTGCAGGAAGCACTTTCCCACAATCTTCAATCGGAGAAGAATTATAAACTTTTGATGTGTCTATTGTACCATTAGGTGTTGTCACAGCTAAGTCAACCTCTAATTGTTGAGGTAATACTATGATACCATTAGAAAATTCTTTAGAAATAAAAGAGTGGGTGGATCCAGAATCAAATAAAACATTTGCTACTTTAGAGTGGATGGTATGTGTACCTTTCACCACATCGTTATCGTACTCCACATCGCTGATAGAAAATGCATGTGACTTTCCTTTGTCTTTAGCCTTAAGAGTTTGTTGACATCGACCATCATCATCAACCCTTGGATTAGGGAATTTATTGGCATAATGTCTCATCTCTATGCACTTGAAACATTGAAGTGTAGTAGGTTCATTCTGTGTATCCCTTCCTTTGTTTGCATCATCAGACATCTTCTTGCCATCATCGAGGCATTCAAATGCCCGATGACCTTCCTTTACACACTTGAAACATTTACTTGTCCCTTTAAGACAACTCCCTCCATGTTTCTTTCCACACTTTGAGCATAAGGGAAAGCTCATATTCTTTTCAGTGTGCTCTTTAGATTTTCCTTTGAATTCCATTTTCCTCTTCTTGTCAAACCCATATGACTGATGGGTTACTCCAATCTCCATCTCAACTTCGAGAGCCATCGAACGATTTCTTCTTAGCTATTGAAGTGCCTTATGGATAAGGCCCTTCGAAGACTTGGTTTTAAGCCACAAAAGAATCGTTCGATCTTACTCTCAGGTTGGATAATAATACCAGAAGCATACCTTGCAAGTCTTGTAAAATTTGCTTCATAGGTACCAACATATTCATCATCCTTTTGCTTCAGTTCAAGAAACTCTTTCTCCATCTTTGATCGGAGAATACGAGGGATGTACTTATTGAAAAATAAGTTCTTGAACTCGTCCCATTCCATGGAATCAATTTCATCCCTTTTCCTCGTTTTCTTAATAATATTCCACCATTGTTCAGTATCACCTTCTAAACGATACACTACTAATATGAGTTTATAATGCTCAGAACATTGATGAACTGAAAATATCTTTTCAGAATTACTAATCCATTGTTCAGCAACTAATGGATCAGTAGACCCGCTGAAAGAAGGTGGACGCTGCCTCATGAAGGACTCAACAGAATGTTGCTCCTTCCTTTGCTTGATTAGAAGTCCTTCATGATTCATATCTTGAGAATGTTGTGTGAGCATGGCTACAAGATTTTACATTCCAGCTCCCATAATGTTTGGTTTCTAAGGGGGAAAATCATTGCATTGCCCGTCGCATTCCGCATTAACACGGTTCCTTCGGGTTCCAGCCATTGACTAAAACCAAGAAGAATAGTGTGAGAAACACTAATTATAATAGGAAAAACACATAATCAAGAATAAAATGTCACACTTAAGGTATTATCCTAAGTTATTCATGGTCATTTCTAAAACACTAAGATTGTGTTCTATGCTTAGACTTATCCATAGGGTTCTTACTAAGGCTTTCACATCCTAGTTTCCAAAGGTTGACTATACCTTTCCTCTGATACCAACTATAATGACCCATACTTTACATACATTGTTAATACTTCAAAGTTGAAGCATAATTATTACAACATATAACAAAACCAAGATATGACCGTATAGGTATATTGTTTTTAGAAACTAGGAAACATAAACAATTGGTTCATAAAGCGTCTACACTGTCACCCATTTATTTCATCATATCTATAGTCCCTTTTGGCATTTCTTACTTAATAACCTTTTTCCTGACCTGGGGAAAGAAAACATACAAAAGGTTGAGTTCAAATTCTCAGTAAGGGTAATCAAAAGAAATATCAATCACATCATATACATAAGCCCATAACTTTTGGAAATCATAATCTGTAAAAGAGATCATAATTTCATAACATGGGATAAATCATAGTAGTGAAATGTAATCCCAATAATCATAACATAAAACATGAAACTTTGTGGCATACACACATAATCATAGAGAATCATTTCTTATTAGTCAAGACTCATTTCCAAGACTATCTTAGTTGACAATGTCAATTTCTAAACCGAGTTCACTCCTCGTTTCAGTCCTGTTTCACTGAACCGGTATAACCTAAAGTTCCAGCCATATCTATCTCATGAGATATAAAATCTTTACCCAATGCATTGGAGGGAGATATAGGTCCCACCCATCTCATAATGATACCATTGTTATGTGTTCCACAAAATCATAAATCATACATCATTGCATAACCCATGTAATAAAGATGGGATTCTTAACCAACATGACATCATAAAAGAATTCATATAAGATAAAGGAATTCATAAAAATAATTCCATCACAACACAATAAAATCAATGTAATAATAGGGATAGAATCAAAACCCTATATTATCTTAGATGGAAAATAATTTTGATAAAAAACATGAACTCCATTCTTGAGGAAAATATCCTTTATACTTCAAAAACATTTTCCTTTCTTAACATGTCTTACAATTTTAAACTAAAAGAAGTTGATAAAAAATAAACTTGAAAACTTGTAAAATAATCTTCTTGTAAATAATGTTTTAAAAATCCATTCATGCCGTATAAGTTAAAAAAACATTCTTCTCGTACTTTTTTCGGAAAAGTCAAAAATACCTCGTACGAAAAACGATAAAAGATTCCTTTCATATCTTTTACTAAAAACTCACCGAAGGGTAAAATTGGATTTAAACTACTTTAAGTGCATGTAAACAATATTACATATTGAGGGAACATGGATGTGGATGACAAAATACACCCCAGTAAATACCAAAGTATAAACAATCTCGGATAAAAATGAGATTGTGATATTTTCCCTTACCTTAGGTCCGATATGCTTTGTACGTGTCCGAACCTCCTGTATAATGATTTAAATAATGTTATTGACTTATTACAGAATCATAATTATTTTTATGATATCATATATGGTTATATTCTTAGCTTCTTAGTAGTAATATTTCATTGCTACTTGTTATTCAGGTGTTTGTAACTTTTTGTTCTTATGCATGTGTTGTCGAATAAATTCTTATTATTCTCTTTAGGTTATAGATACCTCATTTCGAGAATGGTATTAGTGTAATATATATCATATTCATTCATTCAATTCATTTATATAATCATTATGAAATGAAGATCATGTAGAATGAGTCACATCACATTGTGTAGATGGTATTCCGTACGTACGCACGAGTGATGATTTCGTTCCTATGATCGTGGAATTGTATTGGAGTGTATGTATACTATTTCAGAATCAGTATCAATTTATAATAGTCATATATAGTCATTATTTACAGCATTATACCCATCCATGTATGGTGGTGGTGGAAAATAGATTACACCACGGCATGGAGACGGTATTCCATACGTATGCATGCGCGGTGATTTCTTTTTCCGTAGGATGGATAGATGGTGAAATAGGGTTGTTTCATACTTATAATAACATATCAGTATATGAGTGATACTGATGTTATTACTTCATAATGAAAAAACTAAAGAAGAAGAAGTTGAAGAATAAATAAAGATGAAATAATTGGTAACAAACATTACCTCTTCTTTGAAGTGCTTCTTTGAGACCTCCTTTTAGGGCACTAAAATATGTATTTGATGAAAACAAAAACCTCTAGGATGTTTCTAGGGAAGTGTAGAGGATAAATTGGCAGGGGTTGGCCTAGCTTGAAGGCTCAAAGTGATGTGAGGAAGAAGGGGAAGAGGTTCCCTTTTATAAGGGAGGGGAGGGGCACCTTTGGAATAACCAAAAATATTATTTTATTACAAAGTCAAATTCGGATTTTAATAGCTCCAAATTGATATATTTCTATGATAAGGTGGGTAGGGGTCGATATCCTCTCATCCAATAGAATTTATACAAGTTTAGGTATCAATTTTAACCTTATCATTTAGATTTAACTTTAAGTTAGATAATTTAACTTTTACCGTGTCTTCTTGTATTCTTACACTATAAGGTTAATAAACTTACTATATCAAGAAAAACGAACCCCAAGTTGTTTATTATTAATATATATAACCTTATATAAGTCATTTTTCCGAACCTTAGATTTTTAGGAATAAAATAACAATTAATAATATAATATTTGTTTTAAAAACTATTATATGTCAATTTTGACACTATTTAGTAATTGATTTTTGTGAAAATCATTACAGAATGATTAGTTAGAACCAAGTTAGTTAAATCAATACTAAAATGTGATATTAACCAAGAAAATTAGTGTAATTCATAAAAATTCTCAAATTAAATTTATTTGGGTATTTATAACATCAATTATGTCAATATTTTATTAATAAGATAATTACTACATCATCGTTGTGTCAAAAATAAATTAAATTATTTAATGTATAAAAATTACAAATAAAATATAATTATGTAGGAAATATTTGTATCTTTATAATGAATATTTATAGTCGAATTTATCTTATGTATATCCACATATTCAAAATGATTTACTTATTAAACATTGATTTTAACTATTTTAACCCTTCTTTAAATAAATTAATAATAAATGTCCTAATCTAATCGAAGTGGGCCTAAATGGTCATATTTTATTATTAAGGTTGTTTTTGGTCTAATTAAACTTATACAATAGAATTAGGAAGTGGGTTAAGGTAATAATAAAATCATTTTTACCCTTAATTACCCTATTTACTTTTAACCGTGGTAAAACAAAGTAAAAAGTTACTATTCACCAAAAATTATTTTCATCTCATTGAACCACATTTTAGTCCTTGATATTAACCGTGTCTCCCGAATTATCAAAATTCTACTCACAGAAGCGGTAAAATTATGTTTTATGAAGAATTCGTTTTTTTTAACTACCACTTAGTGGTTTCACTATTCATCAAAAATTGAATGTTTTCAGAAAAATACCAAAATTTTACCATAGGATAATTTCGATATTCCAAATCCAAAAATGAAGTCCATTTTGAAAAATAAAATTTATAAATTTTCAAAAGAGGTTATTACTATTCATAACGGCTAGTTTTAATAATATTTTAATATCATATCATTATTTAGTGAAACTCGGTATTGCGTACGACGCAAGCTATCGAGGAAGGTCATGGTTGCGTGTAAAGCAAGCCAAGATAGTGTTGTGTGTAGTGAAATATTCCATTGATGATTTATATAACATAAAAAAAATATTTCTCATAAAATTCTCGGGTGTTACATTTACAACCTCTCACCTGAAGATTGTATGAAGCGCAAATATGTCATGTTGAGTATAATGATCTCTGGTCCAAAGCAACCCGACAATGATATTGGTGTTTACATTTCACTGTTGATTGATTATTTGAATCTTTTATGGTAGAATGGTTTTAGGTTGTATAATTATTATAAAATGGAATATTTTCAATTGCATGCAGTTCTTATGTTCACTATAAATGACTTCCCTGCATATGGAAATTTCTCTGGATATAGTGTTTATGGGCATAAAGCGTGTACAATTTGTGAACAACAGACTTCATATTGTCAATTGCATCATGGGGGGAAAACTGTGTACATGGGGCATCAAATGTTTTTGCCTATGGATCACTCTTATTGAAGACTAGAAAAGGCATTCAATGGTTCACAAGAATTTTATATTGCTCCAAAACCTTTTTACCCTGATCTGTATTTTGAGAGGGTAGAAAACCTTGGTTTGACATTGGTAAAGACATAGAAATATTGTAACGATAGACATATTTGGGTAAAAATGTAATTATTTTTTGATCTACGCTATTGGAGATATCATGAAGTTAAACAGAATATTGATGCCATGCACGTGGAGAAGAATATATGTGATTGTTTGATTGGAACATTATTAGATATTAATGGAATGACAAAAGATGGGTTTAATGCATGATTAGACTTACTATCAATGGGAATATGTTTGGAGTTAGCTCCCACTCTTAATGGAAGACAAACATTTCTTCCCTTGGCATTTCATACATTATTCAAGTTGGAGAAAATTAGATTTTTTCTGCGTCTTCATTATATGAATGTTCCTCAAGAATATTCTTCAAATGTAAAACAATTGTCTCATTGAAGGACTTGAAGTTTATTGGTATGAAATCTCATAATTATCACGTCATGATGCAACAAATTTTTCCAGTTTCATTGCATTGAATATAGCCCATCTGATTCAGAAAGACTCTAATGAAGTTGTGTTATTTTTTCAATTCAATTTGTAATAAGGCGATTGATGTCAATACTTTGAACATTTTGGAAAAGGATTCAATTTTTATACTTTTTCAATTGGAAATGTATTTTCCTCTTAATTTTTTTGATATAATGGTGAATTTAATGATTCATCTGGTTCAAGAAATATAGCTTTGTGGACCCGTATTTCTTTGTTGGATGTATCCATTAGAAAGGTATATGAAAATATTTATGGGGTATGTTAAGAATACATATCGACCTGAAGCCTCTATTATTTAAAAGTATATTTTTGAGGAGGTTTCAGAGTTTTGTACGAGCTACATGGTTGTGGCACATCACATAGGTTTTACTCTATATCTCCATGAACGAGTTAATAATGAGTGAAAGGGGATTCATGGCTTGATAGTCAAATCATTTTCTTCTGAATAGATGAAGAAGTTATAATTATACATCTTGAATAACATAGATGATGGTCAACCATATATCCCATTTCATATTAATGTGTTGAAACAATGTCATCCAAAGAAGAATGAAATGTGTATTTTTAATGAGCACAACAGATCATTTTTTCTTGGTTTAAAAAGACAGTTTTGGTAGATCATATGTATGAGAGTCAGTAAAATTGTTTATGGGTGGTCCATGTTTAAATGTGATAACATGGTCCGGTTATTACATTAATGGATATACATTTCATATGAAACCTCAAGAAAAAAGAAGTGTAGTTCATAATATTGGTGTATCGGTGTTTTCATAAGAAATGAATTTTCCAAGTGCTAAAGACAAAACCCCAATTTCTACATCAAGTCCATATTATGTTGTTATTGAAGAAATATGAGAGGTTGATTACATTAAAATTAATGTTTATATTTTTAACTATAAATGTATTATCGGTAAAAACAGTGTCAGACATGATGAATTTGGAATGATAGTTGTTAATCTGAATAGATTAGAAGACACAACTGATTCATTTATAATGAAAACACAGTAAAAACAAATTTTCTATGTAGTGGATCAATCAAAATATACAGTGAGTTGTTATTTTACAAGGGAAAAAACAATATGTTGGTGAGGATGAACTTGATGAAGATGCTGATTTATGTGAGATCCCTACTTCCATGGAAAGATTAACAGAACATAATGATGAACATGTTGATGACATGGTTTGATCCACAAGGAATGATCACGATGAATGAATTTGGGAAAAAATCCATTTATACATTCCTAAAATATTAGGTAACATTTTATTATTTCTTCTTTAAATTTATTATTTTCATAAAATGTTATATATTATAATATTTTTCATTATTGAAACATGTATTAAAACAAATAAGTATAATTTTTTTTGTTTTAATTTGGTTTAGTTTACTTTATCATGTTTACAATTACATAAATTATATATATATTATTTTTGTTCAATGTAAATTACATTACCATGTTTTCCATGTTTTCCAGGTTTACCTTGTTTACCATATTTACCATTTTACCATCATTACCATCTTTAACCTTGTTTATCATGCTTACCATATTAACCATGTTTACTATTATGTAACTTAGTAAAATTTTCTATTTTCTGTTTACATTAGTATTGAATATTTTAATTTGTATACTTGTGAAGTAATTTTTGATTTTTTTGATTTGAAGGATAAGAACAAATCAATCAGTTGATCAATAACATGATTATGGAGATGATCATATTGGTCATACCTTTGGGGAGGAACATTCACATGCTCCTCTTGATGTTCCCCAATAATCCTAATGTGCTCCCTTTATGACAATGATTTCCAAAATTGTTAATGGTGTGTGCACACATTTACCAAAATTATCACCTGACCATATGCAGGATCAAAGGATAATACTTGAGTTTGATGAGGATGATATTCCTAGAGGACCAAATGTAAGAGATTTTAAGAGTTTTGTATCAACTCAGGTTAATAGAAAAGTAATAATTTTGTATTATGACTAGAGAAGTATTGACAAAGAGATAATCTCTCAGTTGTGGGAGACGATTTTGGTAAGATCTTTTTCTATTGTTTTCCAATTCATTAAGTTTAACTAGTAAATAAAATAAGTTTCAACTCTTCATTATCAGATGGAATTTGATATTCTTGACACTGGAGGAGTCAATAAGAAATGATTATTGATGGATGGTAGGGAATAAAGGGATTTCAAATCAACCCTCCCATATGATTTCATTTTTGGTTATAGGAGTCATGACAATCCATGTTGTATATATCCTTTCATATATGAAGACACATGGAGATATTTTGTTGAAAGTAGAATAAAAGATTCATTTTTGGAAAGGGAAATGTAACATTTTATAAGATTTCTTATATAAACGGTTGTATTAATGTTTAGTTAATGATTTCATATTCTAAATTTACAGAAAACAAGGAAATCCTATTAGGAGATCCAATCTAAAAATTTATACCCTCATAGTTTATCTCTAGGAGTGTATACATTATTCGAAGAACAATGGGTTGTAGAAAAATTATAAAAACTAAGAGCTGAGTCTTCATGCTCTGGAGAGGTGGCCCCTCTATCCCCTAAAACTAGACATGAAAAGGAGAAGAGAAATTGGATGGGAAAAAAGGAAAGATCTTTCAGAATATTTAACAATCATAGTTGAGAGGATTGTAAGATATTTATTTTATTTATTTAAATTAACTATTTTCTTAATATAATTTAAATCATTACAATTGTGTTCAATTAATAAATATAGGATTATCTTGAGGAGAAAATCTCACAGGGGGTAATTACAGCTGCTGGGAGGCAAGATGTTTTATCTACAGAATTGTGAAATCCCTAACATCCTGGTCATGTACGAGGATATCCGTCAGGTGTATCAGTAAGAAATGTGTTTCCACGTTATTCAACTTCATACTTGGAAGATGTTTAGAAAAAAATATAATCCGTGGAGGCTGAAGTTCATAATATTAATGTGATGATAGAGGAAAATATTAGAGCCTTGGTATAGTCTATGTTTCCAGACATGCAAAGACAATTTAAGACTGCAGCTCCCACTCCTCAACCTCCCCCTACAGACCCAGTTTTTTATCCTCCACCTCTTCCATTAGCTACCACTCCCCCACCTTAGCCTATGGACCCCATTTTTTTAACCAACTCTTCAGCCGCATATTCCTACTTATTTTGATTTGTATATTGATGATCCCCAACATCATATAGTTTCATATGGGCTATTATATTATATAGGAGATATAGTTCATCGTCAACAATTAGAGGTAGAGAATCATAGGGTCACTCTACAATATATTATAGATAGATTAGCTCGAGTACCATTACCAATAGATGAGGTGATGATATTTGGATATTGTATCATCCATTTTTTAATTTTTCCATCCATACTTCTGCAACTCATTACCATAGAGGTATGTATGTTATATCCTATATTTTTTTTATTAAAGTTGTTTTATCATTTAAAAACTAATATATTTTTCTATTTATTTTTATAGGAATACATCAAAGGTAATTAAATACTATATAGACAACAAAAAAGACAAATGGAAATGACATCATATACCTATTATAGTAGTCTTGACAGATTGTAAAGATATTACAATTTTTTGGGTGATCATTATGAGTTTTCAATGAAAGATCATGTTTGTGGATGTACAATAGATATGGGGATAGTGAAAACTAATACCATGGATCTTGTTAATACAGATAAGTTGGGCATCAACGTAGTGAAAAGATTCTCCATCTAAGTCTTAATACCTTTTCCCTGCATTATATTTATGGAAAATGTATACTTATGTATATTTTTTATTAGGAATCTTTATAAAATATGTGATTAGATTGTCCAGACTGATGTATATGGATTCATGGACACACATTTGATTTCCCCTGATGCACCTGAATTGGATGAGGAACAATGAATGCTTCATATTGATGAAATACTTGAACAAAATATAGTCACACAATGTTGGATAATGCCTTTTTGTGAGGGGTATAAAACACATCTCTCTCAAATATTTCATTATCTTTTATCATAAAAAACCATTAACAGTATCATTATCTTTTATCATAAAAAACCATTAACAGTAAATTTTCATTTATCAGTGATCATTTAATGTTAGGTGTTTTTTCCCATGAGAGAAAACACTTTATTGGATAATCTCTGTCTATAGCGATGTTCAGGAAATTTTTAAGTAAATGTTTGAAAAGTAGGTTTCATTTTCTCAATAGCTTTATATATTATAATTAATTTTAGATTTTTCCCATTCGTATTATTTTCTAACAAGGGATTGTTCTACTTTTGAAAAAACAAAAAAATTTACTTTTTGATTTATTACAAAAATATAATATATTTAATTTACAATCATTCAAACAGAATTGTCATGAACAACAACGTGTCATTGAATGAAGATATTATATGTTATGATTTATGTAGAAAAATAATAACTGGAACAGTTGTGAACTTTGACATTGTATGATTTCCTTTTAAACATTTCCATAATATATCATTTGATTTATTCATTATACACATTGACAAATATCCTTTTAATTGGTAGGTATTTGATGACTCTCAACCCTATAGTGCTCACGACGTCAAACACTTCAAATTAGAATCGACAAATTATTTTACAGGTTTGATTGAATTTTAGTTGTCTGTATTGTAAAATGTAATATTAAATATTGTCATCATAATTGTGTATTATATAGTCGTTTGAGTTGGATTATGTTTTCTTATGTCAACATTGTATGTTTTTAATATTATATATGTGAATGTATAATTTTTCTCTACTTATTGTTTTGGTATACTTATTTTGGTTTTTCTGGTATGGATTCTGGTTTGGGGGGAAGGGTTCCAAGGGTGTGGGGGGTGTCCAGAGTGGTGTGGGTATCAGGGTGTGTGGGAGGGCTGTCGGGTGGGGTGGGGGGTGTCCTGGGTTTCCAGGAGAGTGGGGGAAGTCCAGGGTGGGCGCATGTCCATGAGAGTGGGAGGGTTGTCCAGGGGAGTGGTGGGGGGGGGGGGGGCTGTCTAGGGGTGTCCTGTGGGGTGAGGGGGGTTTTCGTCTGGTTTTGGTCGGGTTTTGGTCTGTTTTTGGTCTAGGGGTGTCCATTGAGGTGTGGGGTGGGGGATTTCCAATGGGGTGGGAGGGTGGGAGGGTGTCCAGGAGGGTGGGAGGGATGTACATGCGATGTCTGGGGGGGGGGGGTAGTCTAGTTGGTTGGGGGGGTCTCGGGGTGTGGGAGGGATGACCAGGGGAGTATTGTCCAGTGGGGTGGGGGTATCGTGGAGGGTGGGTGTGGGTGGGGGTCTAGGGGTGTGGGAGGGTTGACCAGGGGTGTGGGAAGTACCGTCCAGGGGTGGGGGGTGTTCAGGAGGGTGGGGGGTTGTCCAGGGGTGTGGGGGGTTGTCCAAGGGGTGGGGGCAGTCCACGGGTGGGGGGGGGGGGTCCAATATTGTGGTGGGGGATGTCCAGTGGGGTGGGGGGGGGGGGGTTCGTGTCTGGTTTGGGTCTATTTTTTGTCTGTTTATGGTCTGTTTTTTGTCTGGGGTATCTAGTGAGGTGGGGGTGTACATGGGTGTGGTGGGCGCTCTCTATTGAGGTGGGAGGGTGGGAGGGTGTCCATGAGGGTGGGTGGGATATCCAGGCAAGTGGGGGGATGTACATGGGTGTCCAGGGGTGTCGGGGAAGTCTAGTGGGGGGGGGGGGGGTTTCTAGAGGCGTGGGAGGGATATCTAGGAGATTTTTGTCTAGTGGGATGGGGTTTTCCAGGAGGGTGGGGGTTTCATGGGCTATGGGAGGGCTGTCTAGGGTGTAGGAGTGTGATCCAAGGGGTGGGGGAGTCCAGGAGGGTGGGGTGTTGTCCAAGGGTGTGGGGGCTATCCCGAGGGTGGGGAGCAGTGCAATTGTGTGGGGGTGTCCAGGAGTGTGTTGGGGGTTGTCCGGTGGGGTGGGGGGGGGGTTCTAGGTGTGTGGGAGGGCTGTGTAGTGTTGTGGGAGTGTTGTCTAGGGGGTGGGGGTGTCCAGGAGGGGGGGGGGGTTTCCTGGGGTGTGGGGGCTATCCAAGGGGCGGGGGTTGTCCATGGTGTGGGAGAGGGATGTATAGGGGTGTGGTGGGGGCTACCCAGTGGGGGTATTGTGGTCGGGTTTTGGTCATGTTTTGGGCTGTTTTTGGTCTGGGGTGTCCAGGGGTGTGGTGGGGGCTGTCCAGTGGGGTGGGCAGGTGTCCACGAGGGTGGGAGAGATGCCCAAGCAAGTGGAGGATGTACAAAGGTGTGGGGGCAATCCATTGGGGTTGGGGTGGGGTTCTAGGGGTGTGGAAGGGTTGTCGTGGGGAATGATGTCTAGTAGGGTGTGGGTGTCTAGGAGGGTGGTGGGTTCTAGGGGTGTGGGAGACATGTCTAGGGGTGGGGGTGTCCAGGATGGTGGGGGTTGTCCAGGAGTGTGGGGGCATGTCCCGGGGTGGGGGAAGTCCAGGGGTGTTGTGGGTTTCTAGGGGTGTGGTGGGGTTTGTCTAGTGGGTTGATGGTGGGTTTCCAGGGTTGTGGGAGGGCTATATAATGGTGTGGGAGTGTTGTCCAGGTGGTGGGGGTGTCCAGGAGGGTGGGGGTTGTTCAGGGGTGTGGGGGATGTCAGGGGGTGGGGGCAGTCCAGGGGTGTGCGGGTGTCCAGGGGTGTGGTGGGGGCTATCCGGGGGGGGGGTTCTGGTCGGGTTTTGGTCTATTTTTTTGTCTGGGGGTGTCTAGTGGGGTGGGTGTTCAGTGGTGTTATGGGGGTTGTACAATGCGGTGGGGGTTCTGGTTTATTTTTGGTCAGGTTTTGGTCCATTTTTTGTTTGTTTTTGGTCTGTTTCAGGTAATTTGGAAAGGCATAACTGTTGTTGATCGGTGGTGCGGGCTGTCTAGTGGGATGGGGGGGTTCTGGTCTATTTTTGATCTATTTTTTGTATCTTATTAGTCTGTTTTAGGTATTTTGGCAGGGCAGAGCGGTGGTTGATCAATTTTATTTTAAAAAAAATTTGTTTTTTACGTTGGTTTTGTGGAAACCGATGTAATAAATGCATCAGAAAATGTTTTTAGGTCTGTTATTTAATAACTGACATAATAAATGGAAATGAATAGTATTTTATGTCTGTTATTTTATAACTGACATAGTAGATATTGTTTCATTTCAGTTATTATATAAATTATGTTGGAAACCACTTGGCAGACATGCTTATCACGTCGGTTAAAAAATAACCGACCTGATAAATGCTTTGAAGGAGTGATTTATGACGTCAGTTATATAATAACCGATGTGAAAGGGTATATACTACGTCAGTTATTAAATAATCGATGTAACAAAACACAACTCCAAAGCATTTTCCATATTGGGTTTTTATCAACTGAGGTGAAAACGCTTTGGATTTGTGTTTTTTACATAGGTTGTAAAATAACGAACATAAAAAACAATGTTTATAACATCTCCTATATTAACGTCGTCCAAAATCCAATGTAAAAAATACAAAATAACTAACGTAAAAAATATTTTCTGGACTAGTGTCTCCTTCTTCCAATTGTTCAACCAATCGAACATTTTCATATCTTGATACATTTTTGTTCTCCATGGGAGAATCGAGAAGGATGACCTATGTGTGTTATTAAAAATCACATTCTTTATCTCTGGATTGCATTGAATACATAGTCATGGCCAAAATAACCGAAATACATTGTTATCTATTTTGAACACTGATGATTTCCCATTTTTTATTAGCTCCCACCTTTTTTGAATTTAAACATCATTTTGTTGAGCATCTTTTATTGTCACTATATGGGATTGTTGAGAGATAATTTTATAATGAATTGACGATGTTCCCTAATTAATGATTTCCATGTTCATTCTTTGTAGATCTACGATTATTGGATCCTTCTCAATTATCATCATTTATAATGATGCATGAACCTTTATATTTAGAGGATATAGAAAAATAAATTCATAACTAGTATGGTATGGGATTGAGTAGTCTTAAACCATGATGATTTCACACCATATTCAATGGTTAATTTTAAGATCATTCTATGTGAATATATACTTTTTCTTTTATGATCAGTATATATCCCACACTTCTCCCATAGAAAGTATTCCACCATATTTTGAAAGCAAAAAATCATAGATTCCAACTTCATAACATATGTGGGATAGTTTGGATCATTAATTTTATTCTTACATGATGTAGTGGATATTTAATTATAATTTTTCATCAGTAGATAGCCAATTCCCTTCATTCATGCATCTATTGACACAATAATGAGTTCCCCCATGTTAGTAGTGTAAGAACTGGTGTAGTGATCAGAATCATTTTCAACTCTTTGATGCAGTATTCAGATTTATTGGTCCATTCAATCATTATTCCATTTCTATCTAGACTTTTTATTGGGTTTGATAATCATGATATGTTCTTTATAAATTGATGGTAATACCCTTCCTAACCAAGGAAACTACAAATCTACATTACAAATATTGTAAATGGCCACTCTTCGATTTCTATTGTCTTGAAAGGGTCCACATATATTAATTTTTGAGTGATAAGAAGCCCCAATAATAATACCACTTCCATATAGAACACTAATTTATTATAATTGACTTCTTTTTTCTCCATTCACATTGTCTTCATCATAGTATTCAAATTCTCTTCATGTTCATCCAAGATTGTAGTGTATATTAGAATATCCATAATAATGACTACAAAAAATTTCACAAGGAAATCTAAAATGTCTATATTCATTAAATCCATAAAAATTATTGGATCATTAGTGTGTCCAAATGGTATCATTTTTATCTCATAGTGTCTACAACTCAGTTGAAAGAGTCATATGAGTATCTTCCTTCCATACATTTTTTTAGAAAATATGAGGGGAAGTCACCCTTAATTGAATTAAAAAGATAGGACCACTTTTATTTTTGGGAAAGAGGGATCCCATTACAATAAGGGAAAACTTCCATAAATAAAAAAGTCAAAAAAATTCTGACTCATATAAAAAAAAAAGAAAATGTCCAAACAGGCACTGGAAATACTCATCGCCCCCCTCACCAGACATTACCATAGTGAGATCAGTCAAGAAAATGCACCACCGCCTCCACCAAGAGTTTCACCCTGCTAGCAGTACAACAAGGCAAAGAACCTCTCCAACCAACAAATAATGTGGAGGAGAGTCGGATGAAGGATTGCAGTACACACTTCTCTATTTCGAGCCACCCACCCTACAAAGAATGAAATGAACTTCTAGCAATGTCAAACTAATGCAACGTAGAAAAAAGATAGAAACCACTGAGAAAATTTCATAGCGAGGAGCACATACGTCCATCAATGTGATGACGCATGGATGGATGATGGGTGTCGACACACCCATCCCTCTTTCGAGGCCACCCACCAAGCGGCACCAATGAGTTTCGGACCAAATACAACAAGAAAATCCAGTATCCATAAAGAGGTATGTTCCTCATGAAGACACAGACCTGGAAACACTTGTAAATGCAGCACCGCTTCCAAATGCGACAAGGAAGACCAATGATCGCAATGAAATTGTCTCTCCATGAGCATGTAAAAATAGTAAGACCAGTGAAAAACCAAAGTCATCTATCACAACGCAACAAGCTTCTCACTTCCCTCAGTCTTCACCCAAAAACTCAACACCAAACTCCACCTTTCAATCATCCTCATTAGGAAAACCCTGCCAAAACCATTCTTGAAACTCCCTTCATTCCCTCAATAGGTTCTTTGAAACAATCAAAGAATCTTAAAACTGCCTGCAAAAATCATTTACATTTCATGTGCACAAACAAAAGCACTTGGAGTTGATCCTTGCATCCCTTAACACCACAAGAAGTCAAAAGAGAGGATGAACCACTGCCGCATGCAATTTCATGACATGAGTAGGATAAAAATCATCAATTTTTGCCTTAAACTCTTCAAATCACTGAAATTGAACTGGAAAAAAGAAATATTGTCACTTCGAAAACTATCATACAGGTGAGGCACCAGGAAGAGGACATCCAACACTGGACACCATCACCAGAGAGACATCGAGGTGTGCCATGGAGGCTGTGATCTGCAACCAGATCGAGCCATGCCATGATCAAACCAGAGGGTAGAACGAAGTAATTTCTAGAAATTCTTGACACTGGCTAAAGACAAATTCATGCTCTACGCAAAGACAGCTCCTCCATCATCTTCAGGGAATCCAACACACTACCTCTCGAATGACCCCCAACTGTTGCATGAGAGGAACCTGGATCAAGTACGAAGAACTGCTGCCGAAGAAACACGCACTCGCAGAACATAAAAAGTCATCGATCAGGAGATGTCTGGCCACCACCATTTGATAAATGGATCTCTGTCGTAGATACGAATACCAATCATCGTAGGGGCAGCTGAGATCTGAGAACAGATCCAAGAAGAGGAGATAGAGAAGGGTGAGAGTACTGGAAACAAGGATGAGGAGGAGTGTCAGATGGCAGAGACAAGGAAGAAACCACACCCGACGAGATCGAGGGGGATAAAAGAAGATAGAGAAGGGTGAGAGTACTGGAAACAAGGATGATGAGGAGTGTCATCTGGCAGAGACAAGGAAGAAACCATACCCGACGAGATCGAGGGGGATCAACTCCATTGTGAAAATCCCAACATCGTCCAACCGAAAAACCAACATCACCATCAACCCTCCAGACACCACCGCACGATCCCAAAAGGAAAGAACATGCTGTCAAATTCTGAGCCAGCTCCCCAAAATACTCACACGAATCGCCTCCAAAGATGTTGAGGTCGTCGAAGTCGCACACAACTGTCACCACTCGAATGAACAGAAACCGCGCAGGGAAACCCGGTCTGGATTGATCTGATGAGGGGATCGCACAGTGGAAAATGGGGTCGTCGGGTATGACAGGACCTCAAGTCAAGGGAAGGAGACACCAACAGAAGTGTGATGCCCACAAGGGGAAGAGGCACCAGTCAGAGATACTGAGGTCGGAGAGGATCGACACCCCGATTGAGGTCACCACAGTTCACAAAACCCTAAGGCCTGACACTCGAGGGGTGTGTGGCACCATCTCCCCAGTAGTCTTTGCCGCTTCCTTCCATACATTTAATCGGTGATAACTTGACCAAAGTCCCACCATAGAGAAATAATTGCCCCAAAAAAATTGATCGAAGAAGGAATCCATATATGAAATGTGATACTTTTTCTTTGCTGTGAAATTATTGAGCTAAGGATAATCAATACAAAGGATCATTGATCCATCGTTCATTTTGATGAATAGGATTGGAACAACCCAAGGTCAAGTACTCGGGCATATAAAACCTTTGTCCAAATTCTCATGTAACTCCCTCATTATTTATTATAGCTCAATAGTGGCCATTATATATGGCGACTTTTATATAAGAAATGATATATGAGTAATTTAAATTGATTACTCAACCTCTTCAATAAGAGGAAGATAGTAAAATTCTATAGAGAACACATTATCATCGTCAATAAAAAATGTTCATTTCCTAGAGCATGATCATATACTTTGTCTCAATCATCTTAGATAAATATTCCTGGTAATAGGGAAATAATATCCACAATTGAGATAATGATTCATATAGATAATCATCCATCTCCTTGCCCTTGTACATGATTAGTGAATACATCGGGGTGTGAAGAGTAATTTCCCTGTCCCAAAAGTATATTTTGGATTTTTATAATGACATATAATCCATTACTAATATATCATCAAAATCCATTAATGGATGTAAGACCAGAATTTTTGGAGGTTCAGTCCACAATAATTAACTTAGATGGTGTTATATAAATTTTATTCAACAATTTCTCCATTTTCATTTCTCACAGATAACTCAACCTCCATATTTCAACATGGTGTTAGAATTATGCTACTAAACATGAAAGATATGAATGATTTGTTAGAAATAGAATCATATATAACATTCAAAATTCTTGAATCAATAACTAGGGTATCTCCATATCACAGTATGGATCCACCTATGTAGTAGTGATAATATATTTCCTTATTTTCGGCATTAAATGTTTTTGAATTTGATTTCCCAACAAGACCCTTGGATTATGGAAATAGTAAATATAATTACCATATTAAAATCAATTGAAAAAATCCCTACAGGGTTTTTTTGATCTAAAACATACTTTATACTTCCACATTACTGGGATTCCTCATATCCCTTCTGAAACTATTAGTAATATTCACCCTTTCGTCCAAACTTGAATAATTTCATTATTCCGTTTATACAGATCCCGGGATGAATCTTCCAACAACCCTTACACATTTTATGTTAGGTTATCATTCAATCATGGGATTTATGTTCTGATCCACCTGTATTAAACTAAGTCATCCTATATCTATTTCTGAGAGCTTGAGAATATTGAAGGTTCATAATCTCCATTTCAACTATAGTGTAAATTGACTAATCTAATCAGAGCTATCAACAACTGGAAATAGAAAATATTTTTGTAGACACAATTTTGTTCCTATAAGTATGTGATCCAACATGATTTCACAGGTCATAAGAAATACAGAGGTGTATCGTGTATATTTTTTGAAACAGTCCTCATTCTCCTTGATAAAATCGTCATACTTTTTCTTCAGTTTGAGGAACAAAAATTATATATTCAGAGGGAAGGAATGGGGAAATATTTATAGAAAAATATTTTAATGTAATATTACCATTACATGGAATGATATTCCTCCATGGAATATGTGTTGTTGATTAGTGTCCGCCACTGATCTGCTTCTGAATCAAAATGACAGACTGCCAAAAATAAATGTCTCTTCTTCTAAGCACTTCAAGATAGGGAATGTACTCTAAATTTTTTTTATCTAGTATTATGTGATGAGGGGATCAATATATATACAAAAAATTGGAGGTATTTTATTCCAAAAGTATTTGATCACAACATTCTCATTCTTAGGAGAAAGAGGGAGTTCCACAAGATTCAGGTTATTATTAATAACTCGATCCAGTTGAGCTAGTATTGTCATAAGGTTTTTAACACATGTTCCCATCATGTTTTTCATTTCATTAGGCAATTTATCTCATTTTCTATCACATTTATTGTTGTCATTTGTTTTTATTCTTCAATCCATTAAATAAGATAAATAATGCACAATTATAGGGGATTGAATACCTATCTAATAGGCATGTAAAAAAATAAACATTGAATATAAATGAAAAAACATGTAAATAAAAATTATATACTAGCTTGTGATTACCATTATTTTAATCTGGTTTATCCATGGTTGTAGAACATACCGTAGATTTAATTATAAATTAATCCTTCCCTAATCTCCAAAAAGAACTACAGTATCATCTAATAAAAACTATAATGACATAACCTTTTACACATATTATAATATGATATTAAGCATAATTATCATTAATACAAATCATGGGTATTAAATTCTAGTTTCATTGGAATATTAGGTACACAAAACATAAAACACAAAATAAAAGTAAAAAAATATCTTCTATTTTAATCTTCAAAAAAGATCTTAACTTACTTTGAGCCCTTATATCACCGTAGGGTGACCTAGAGAATACATGAAATATGGTATGTGATATGAATCTCTATAAGGCAATAATTATGAAAATAACGCATAACACATGTTTTAGAAGACCTAACATGATGACATAAAATGTAAAGAAAAAAAATAAACACATGGAAGAAAAAAATAACACATGGGACCATGTAATCCGAGAATCATCTAAATATGGATGAAATATATAGCATGGAATAATAATTTGTCAATGATAACATCCAAGACCATTTCACATGGAGTAGCGTGATTCTAGGATAACAACCCCTACCCTTGCACATAGTGGAGCATGAGTAATGGTTAATAACCAAGACCATTTCACATGATGTATCAAGAGTCTAAACATTAACCAATTTATTATTGTGATATATATTGAAAACCATCATAACATGTTCCTGAATATGTGTTCCTCGTGAATAATAAAATATAAACATATGGATTACTCATCAAAAGAAATGGGTATCATAATCATATTATAAATAATACTCAATGAATGTGTCGTGTTGGCGTATATAATATAATGGATTTAAAGCATAAATTAAATTTAAAAGGGTAATGTAATGGCCCGGGATTTAGGGGTCCATTACATTGTGAAAATATCGTGTTTTGTTTTTCTAGTCTGGGAATCTTGGTGAAGTTTGGCGTAATGGTAGGCTACTGGTAGCCTTAGCCTACCAGTAGTAGGCCTACTGGTAGCTCGGTCTACCGGTAGCCGCAACCTACAAGTAGCTCTGTCTACCGGTAGCTCGGTCTACTGGTAGCTGCAGCCAACCGGTAGCTTGGTCAACCGATGGATACCGCCTACCGGTAGCTCGGTCTACCAGTGGCTGCAGCCTACCAGAATTTGTCAGCCACAGGTGGTTCTCGACCACCGGTAGCTCTCACCTGCCCCCACGGGTTCTTTCCTGCAGCGCTCCTTTTTGAGAAAATTGGGGTTTAAACCCTATTTTGACACCTTAAGATTATTTTAAAGCATGTTAACGCCCATAAATGTTTTAATTAAATATTTAATGAATTAACCTGGGGTGTGCAACAGTTTAAACCACCCGACCATTTAATGACGTGTGGGGCAACGTGGTCAACCCACAACCCCGATCCTTACGCGGTATTGTGTTCTAATCTCAACCTTCCTCGCCCTTATAAACAAAAGGGTTGGCCATAGGGTTCTTTTCTCGTTCACCCTACGCTAGAGTACCCTTCGTTCAGACGAACCACTTTTCGTTCATGGGAGCCGCATCGCTATATGTGAAGTTTTGTGCCCTTCCATACCATCGATCGTTGATCAACAGGTAGGGAATTTCTCCTTCGCCTCTCTCTTTTGTGTATCATGTAGGGTGGGCTTGCATTTGATTCTGTATAATTGGATAAACCAGACCTAAATTAAGATAATGAAAGGATTCTATAAATAAAGAAGGGGGGTTGTGATGGTTGTTGCTATTTTATATTACGATCTTCATACTAAATTATTAGGGGTTACGCCTACTGAAAATCAAGGCCGTTGGTGGTTGTTGTCTGTACACTAACGAACCCTTACCTCTGGTGTTGTTTAAATGGATTGTGTTTGTGGTGGATAACCCTTACTATGTAATGAAATTTTGATTAATCATGTATATCCGGATAAATAAATTGAAAGCACAAGGAACACTCCCTTTTGTGATAACTTCAGTTAAGACACGGAAACTAAAATCATGGAGTGTGTTAAATCTTATAAATATGAAAATACCGGCATGGCCATGCCTTGTGTTGGTCGTAGTGGTTTGGATGTTTTATTTTAAGGGATGATTTCTGGAGATGTGGGAGGGGATGGGATCCCCTTTTTTTTACTCTCAATGGATCTGAAATTGGGAAGGGGATCCCCTATTGTTATGGGTTCAGTGGTTGTTAGTTTTATAACCGGGTGGTTACCTTGTTTAAATCATGAATTGGGGTGGGATCCTCTATTGTTGAGAAACCCTTTTTTCTCCTTGATATTGGGCATGCGACTGTATCTTAGGGTTATCTTCAGTTGACGTGTCTTTACGAGAGAACATGGTGTTGGTGTTATGGTTGATTCTTGATTGTTTGCTTTCCTAAACTTGTGCCTATGCTTACTAGTTACCCAAGTAGGTGCAGAACTTAATTAAACATCATTACTGAACACGAAAACAAGAATGGTACAATGGGTTTTCGTTTGATGTGAGTCATGACTCGGACTTTATTGCTGTTTCCGTTCCTTAGGCTGGCTGAAAAACCTAAACATGGGGAGTGCTTGTTACCTATATATATAATTGTAGTTTTGTGTTTCTTATTCGCACCCCACCCAAGTGGAGCACTTACTGCCGAACACCCCCATTTCACGTGGGAGGGTGTTTTTACCAACACTATTATTAGTGGCTAGTTATTAGCTCCTTTTTTGCTCCCTTTCCCGGATATCCCAAGTATCTTCGGGCATGCTGTTATGGCCTGAGGTCCATTATTATCCCAATATCCTTCGGGCGGGGTTGTGTGGTAGTTATGGCCCAGGTGTGTGTGGGCAGGTAGTTTCCCAAGTATCTTCGGGATGAGGCCCAGGTGTCTTTGGGCATGACAGTGGATCTTCTAGCCCAAGTGTCTTCGGGAATGGTGGTGGTTGTTCTGGCCTAGGTGTTTGCATGTGTGGTTACGTGTGACAGATGTGGCCCAGGTGTTTTCGGGTGGGATTTGGCAGTGGGACTGTATGTAGTTGTGGCCCAGGTGTGTGCGGGCGGGTGTGGCAGTGGGACTATGGTGAGAATGACAGGATTGGATCGATCTATAGGATTCCTTAATAAGTAGTGGGAAAGTGGAATGGGGTACCCAAACTTCGATGTGCTCTTATTATATATACTACATGACTTGGGTTATTTGTGGAGTGTGCCTTGGTGAGGCTTGGGTGGATAATTTACCGTGTTAGGTGTTTGGTTTACTCCTTTTTCTCACGGGACTTTAGTACATTCCTCCACTTGTGCATGAGAGTATTTGGTTTTCCCTACTGAGTGTACTTGTATTATCACCCTATGTATATAAAACTGCTTTCAGGATTTCAGGAGGACTTCGGGGATCGCGAAGGACCTTACTAGCTCGGACCTTTGGGGAAGTTGCAGTTGCTAATTTTTTAATTATTTTGTACTTACCATTGTAGTCACTTTTTTAAATTGTGGCTTTAACTTTTGGAACATGCATGTGGGAATGGTTTAATTTTGAGTTTACTTTTATTTTAGTTTTGGTGTTGTCGGATTTCATCATCTTATCTCCCAATACTATAAAATAGAAAAAGGGTAATGCCATCCATTTTGTGTGTGAATCTATACCTTTGGTGCTATTATCCACTCCGGGACCTATTGAAGGCGGGTTTCAGGGGTCAATATCTCTCCTTAAACTTAAAGAGGGAAGGGCCTGGCAGTCTTCTGACCCTTCCCTCCTTTTGGTGAAGGCAGGTCATGACAGAATGGTATTAGAGGTGATGGTTGAGAGATAGGAGGGATTCTGGAGTTAGGAACATTGAGGAATGCATGGGACGGTAGGGAAACAGTGTTGGGTGACTTTATGCGTGAATTAGTCTAGGGAATACCGGCAAGGACACTAGATTTTAGGGCCCCCCCGTGATTCGATGCATGGACTCTGGACCTACCAAAACACCAAGTATGGCCACACTGATTGCATGGAAGAGAGACCCTATGAAAGGTACATGAATCATAATGACTTGTGTTCTCGTGTTTCTAGGGTGTTTTGGGAATTAAGAATACACGAAATGTTTATGAACTTTTAAAGACAATATTCTGCACTACTTGGGCTTAGGCATTCCCTGTTTAACATGCAGCTATGGCCCTTGGAAGGTGACCATGTGTGGTCTAGGCGATCGAGGCCCCATATACTACATTGCCCGATCGGCAGAGATCTGATTAGGATGAGGAGGAAAACCAGTGGTAGAAGACACTTCTGGCCTTCCAGCGACAGACCCTCGAGAAGTATGAGGGTAGCACCTCTGACATGAAGACGAAAGGCTGGCTATAGGATCTAGTGATAACTTTCGGCCTGATTATGGCCTCGAATGAGTACTGGGTTCCTCTAGCCATCATCCAGATGCGGGGAGCGGTGCGTTAGTGGTGGATGCTTTACATGGGGGAGAGGAGAGAGGCTGAGGTGGCATGGGCTGAATTTGAGAGGGAGTTCCGGGCGGAATTCCTCTCCTCGATGATGAAGGCGGAAAAGAGACAGGAGCTAATCTCCCTCCAACAGGAGAGTATTTAAGTGAGGGATCTAGGAATCATGTGCAAGGGCCTCCTACATTTTTCTCCGAACCTATTTCCCAACAAGGAGTCTCGGGCAAGATGATTAGAGGAGGCGCTCCGAAACTCCCTCCAGTATGATGTTACCCCCTTTACCCTACCGACGTACGTGTAGCTCCAGAAGAAGACTGCAGTGGTGGAGAGGATGCACACTCTAGGAGGAGTGTCACGGGAGGGGATCCAGTTTGGACCATCAAAGGGGAAGGCCATCAGCACCAGGCCTCCTGCGTCAGGGCCCTCCAGGTTCCGACCAGCAGGGTGCATGCCGCATCAGTTTCAGTCCCGATCCCCAGGTCCTCGCCCTTTTTCTTCAGGCCCAAGGCCGCGGTGATTTGTAAGTGGGATACCTGGACAACTTTGGAGTCAGTTTCCAGACCAAGTATAGTATGGAGGTGGTAGACAACCCCACCACCCGCCCCAACAACAACTTCCGGCAAGGCATTTTCAGCAGCAGCTGCAGGGACAGCGAGCTCCCGCTCCTCTGAGGGTAGACGTCAGAGGAGGAGGCCGACCACAGGGCGCTCCTCAGGGACCTCGATCTGGGTGTGGTCGGGGAGGTGGCCGACATCTGAGGGGCAGAGGAGCTGGGCATGGACAGCTACACGCCGTGGAAGAAGCAGTTCTAGAAGGGTCAGAGGTTGTTTGAGGTGCGATTAGTTTGTTCAGTACCCTTTCTTTTTCCTTGTTCGATACCAGAGCTTCACACTCCTTTGTTGCACCCAGTATAGCCCGTGCCTTGAGTGTAGATGTCTAGAGTCTTCCTGTGCCCCTGGTGTTAAGCACACCAGTCAGAGGTCAGACCGACTTGTTGTTTGTTTGTCGGGGTTGCAGACTGATGATAGGGCAACATCAGTCGGTTAGGGATCTTCTTCTGCTACAGATACACCCATACGATGTTATCCTAGGCATCGACTGGCTATTATCTGTGTGTGTCATCATCGACTGTTTCTGAAGAAGGGTTGTGTTTTCGGACTTGGGCGGCCAGCGTGTTACCTTCACCAGCGAGCAGAGTAGTCAGAAGGGCAGCAGGCGAGAGGAACCCCTCCTCTCCTTGTTAGCTGAGCTGTCAGTAGAGTCAGTAGATGCTGAAATGGTGGAGGTTCCAGAGATCATCCCTGAGTTTATGCACGTCTTCCCTGAGGAGGTGACGACTCTACCGCCTCGACGTGATATCGAGTTCAGGATAGACCAACATCCCGACGCTCGTACGATCTCAATGGCTCCTTACCGGATGGCACCATCAGAGCTACAGGAGTGGAGGATCCAAATAAATGATCTAATGAAGAGGGGTTATGTTCGGCCGAGTGCGTCACCATGGAGTGCTCCTGTCTTGTTCACAAAGAAAGCAGATGGTGGACTCAGGTTGTTCATAGACTAGAGGAGGATGAATTAGGTGACGATCAATAATCGCTACCCTCTTCCGAGGATAGACGATCTTTTAGACCAACTGAAAGGGGCAGGATGGTTCTCGAAGATTGACCTGCGGTCCGGGTATCACCAGACGAGAGTGAAGGAATTTGATATCCCGAAGATGGCGTTCAGGTGCAAATATAGACACATTGAGTTTGTGGTATTACCCCTCGGTGTTACGAATTCCCCAGCTATGTTTATGGGGCTTATGAACTCCATATTCCAGGAGTACATGGATCGGTTCGTGGTTTTGTTCATCGACGATATCCTAATCTATTCGAGATCAGAGGAGGACCATGCAGAGCACCTGAGGATGGTTTTGGCGGTCCTCCGGCATCATCATCTCTATGGTAAGTTGTCAAAATGCATGTTCTGGACACGAGAAGTGCACTTCCTCGGGCACATGGTGTCCGATCAGGGGGTAGTGGTGGACCCATACAAGGTTGAGGCAATTGTTTCATGGGAAACACCCAAGAATGTGGTAGAGGTCTATAGTTTCCTTGGGATGGCAGGTTACTATCGGAGGTTCTTACCCATCATCTCTTGAGTTGCAGCCCCATTGACAACCCTGGCCATGAAAGACCAGGTTTTCGTGTGGAGTGAGCGGTGCGAGTCAGCCTTTAGCTATCTAAAAGAGAAGTTGGTCAGTGCCCCAGTTCTGAGATTGCTAGAAGAAGGGGCGGCGTTTGAGGTGTTTTGTGATGCTTCAGGACATGGGCTGGGATGTGTGTTTGTGAAACAACACGGGGTGATCTCTTATGGGTCCAAGAAGCTACGCCATCATGAGCATAATTACGCTACCCATGACCTGGAGCTTTCAACAGTCGTTTTTGCACTAAAATTATGGCGGTACTGCCTCATCGGAGAATGCTTTGTGGTCTTCAAAGATCAAAAAAGAATGAGGTATATCTTCTCCAAGCGGGACCTAAACTTGCGATAGTAGAGATGGGTGGAGTTCCTCCAGGATTACAACTTCGAGATCTCTTATACGAAGGGAAAGGGAAATGTAGTGGTTGATGCCTTATGAAGGAGGATGCATATGGATGTGGTCCGAGAGTCGGCGGACGCCTGGAAGGCGATGGAGGAGTTGGATGCCTTACACCTGGATGCGAGGATGGATAGCAATAGAGGTTTCCTGTATTAGATGATAGTGCAGTCATATCTGTTTCAGCAAGTGGAGGAGTCTCAGTGGAGAGACCCAGAGTGTGAAGTGATGTAAGACCGAGTTGACCTGGGCAATGCCCTGGAACGATGGATGGAGGATGGAAAAAACCGGATGCTTTTCTAGGGAAAACTGTTTGTTCCGGAGGTGATGTATGGAAAGGTTCTCAGTGAGTTACACAACTCACCCCTGGCGGTTCACCCAGGAATTTCCAAGTTGTACCAGGGACTACAAAGACAGTTTTGGTGGCATGGAGTCAAGCGAGCAGCAGCAGAGTTTGTGGCCAAGTGCTTAGTGTGTCATCAAGTGAAGGCTAAACACCGAGTTCCAGGCGGCCTACTGCAGTCTCTAGATGTCCCCGAGTGGAAGTGGGATGACATCTCGATGGATTTCGTCACGGGACTTCCCAAGGTTCAAGGGGGATATGATGCCATCTAAGTGGGAGTGGACCTGTTTTAAAAAGAGGCTCACTTTCTGGTGATTAGGAAGTCGAGTGTAGTGGATGATTTGATGCGAAGGTACGTGGATGCGGTGGTGCGGTTTCATGGAGTTTCGTGGACTATAGTCTCGGATAGGGATGCATGGTTTACCTCACGAGTCCGGAGAGGATTGAAGCATTATTTTGGCACCCAGCTACACCTTAACACTGCTTTCCATCTGTAGATATATGGACAGACATAGCACACCATCCAGACCTTGGAGGATATGCTGCGTGCATGTGTTCTGGACTCAGGAGGATCATGGGTATGATATATGCCCTTAGTAGAGTTTTCCTACAATAATATCCACCACTCTACCATTGGTATGGCCCCGTTTGATTCCTTGTATGGGAGTCCATGCCGGTCACCTATGTGTTGGACCGAGGTCGGAGAGGCGGGCATCCTTGGCCTGGAGGTGGTGCAGGGCATGATGGAGAAGGTTCAGCTCATAAGGGAAAGGATGAAGGTGGTCCAGGACCAACATAAGTCGTATGCTGATACCAGGAGAAGGTCCTTGGAGTTTGAGGTTGGAGACCACGTATTCTTGAAGGTCTCCCCTTGGCGTGAACAATAGAGGTTCGGCAAGGGGAGTAAGCTTTCTCCCAGGTTCATCGGGCCCTTCGATGTGTTGCGGCGGGTCGGCGAAGTGGCTTATCAGCTAGCATTACCACCGCCGCTACTAAGGATTCATGATGTCATCCATGTGTCCCAGCTCCGTCAGTACCTTCACGATGATTCACACATCCTTGATTGGGGTGAGCTAGGCATCGAGGACGATTTGACTTTTGTGGAGAGACCAGTGCTGATCAAGGATCGCAAGGAGAAGTTGCTTCGTGGGAGAACCATTCCCTTGGTTCGTATGTTGTGGAGACATCGTGGTCTTGAGGAGAGTATGTGGGAGAGGGAATAACAAATTCATACCCAGTACCCAGAGTTGTTTTGAGTTTTGTTCTTTATTGTACATATTGTGATAGAACGTTTTGTCCTTTTGGCTATGAAATGTACTGGTTTTCATTCCTCTGAATGTGTGTGAAAATCCCTGGATATGGGGGAGGAGAGAACTCGACCCCTAATCAAGATGCATTAAGGTGGATGCAATTAAACTTGTGTGAGCGAGTCAGTGCCACCTAAAGCGGATAATATCTTGACATGGGGAAGGAGGCTCCCCAACCCTCACATGCATGGGTAGTTTGACATGATATGTTTCTTGGTTCTTGACAGAAGGGTGTTTTTAGTTAACATGAGGTTCACTCCTAAGAGGTATCTTTCAAGGTGGTTGTTCGGACCCTCTCTTTCCTTCTGGGTTGTTTTGATTCTCGGGGACAAGAATCATTTATGAGGTATCTGATGTAATGGCCTGGGTTTTAGGGGTCCATTACTTTGTGAAAATATCATGTTGGGTTTTTATGGTCTTGGAATCTCGGTGAAGATTGGCGTAACGGTAGAACTACCGGTAGCCTTAGCCTACCAGTATCAGGCCTACCGGTAGCCTTAGCCTACTGGTATCAGGCCTACCAGTAGCTCGGTCTACCGGTAGCTCTGTCTACTGGTAGCTCAATCTACCGGTAGTTGCAGCTACCGGTAGCTCTGTCTACCTATAGCTCGGTCTACCAGTAGCACTCAGCTACCGGTAGCTATCAGCCACCGGTGGTTCTCGGCTACCAGTGGCTCTGGCCTGCCCCCACGGGTTCATTCCAGTAGCTCTTCTTTTTGCGCAAATTGGGTTTTAAACCCTATTTTGACACCTTTAAGCTTGTTTTAAAGCCCTGTAATGCCCATAAAAGTTTTAATGAAATACTTAATGAATTAACCTCATGTGTGCATCAGTTTAAACCTTCCGACCCTTTAATGACGCGTGGGGCTGCATGGTCAACCCACAACCCCGCTCCTTACGCGGTTTCGCATTCTAATCACAACCGTCCCTGGTCTTATAAACAAAAGGGTTGACCATAGGGTTCTTTTCTCGTTCACCCTGCGCTAGATTACCCGTCGTTTAGATGAGCCACTTTTAGTTCAGAAGAGTCGCATCGCTATACTTGACGTTCCGTGCTCAGACATAGCATCGATCATTGATCAGCAGTTAGGGAATTTCTCCTTGTCCTCTCTCTTTTGTGTATCATGCGGGGTGGGAGTGCTTTAATTCTGTAGAATTGGATAAAACAGACTTAAATAATGATAATGAACGGATTCTATAATGAAGGAAGGGGGGGTTGTGATCATTGATGTTGTTTTATAGTATGATCTTTTACTGAATTGTGCGGGCTTACGCCTACTAAAAATCGAGGTCGTTGGTGGTCGTTGTCTGTGCACTAACGAACCCTTACCTCTGGTGATGTTTAAATGGATATTGTTTATGGTGGATAACCCTTACTGTGTAACGAAATTTTGATTATGCACGTATATCTGGATAAATAAATTCAAACCACCAGGATCAATCCCTTTTGTGATAACCTCGGTTAAGATACGAAAACTGATATCATGGAGTGTGTTAAATCTTATAAATCTGAAAATACCAGCATGGCCCTGACTTGTGTGGGTGGTAGTTGTTTGGTTGTTTTATTTTACGGGCCGATTGCTAGAGATGTGGGAGGGGATGGAATCCCCTATTTTTATACTATCGGTGGCTGTGAAATTGTGGATGGGATCCCCTATTGTTATGGGTTCGGTGGTTGTGTGTTTTAAGACCATGTGGTTACCATGTTTATATCACGAATTGGGGTGGGATCCTCTATTGTTGAGAAACCCTTTTTCTCCTGGAAATTGGGCATGGGGATGTAATGTAGGGTTCTCTTTAGTTGATGTGGCTTTACAAGAGAACAGGGTGTGGGTGTTATGGTTGATGCTTGAATGTTTGCTTTCCTGGACTTGTTCCTATGATTACTAGTTTCCCACGTAGGTGTAGAACTTAATTAAACATCATTACTGAACACAAAAACAAGGATGGGAAAATGGGTTTTCATTTGGTATGAGTTGTGACTCGGACTTGAGTGTTGTATGCATTCCATAGGCTGGATGAAAAACCTAAACATGGGGGAGTGCTTGTTACCTATATAAATACTTGTAGTTTTTTGTTTCTTATTTTTGCCCCACCCAAGTTGAGCACTTAGTGCTGAACACCCACATTTCATGGGGGAGGGTGTTTTTCCAAACACTATTATTAGTGGCTAGTTATTAGCTCCTTTTCTAATCCCTTTCCCGTATATCCCGAGTATCTTCGGGCATGATGTGATGGACTGAGGTCCATTATTATCCCAAGAGCCTTCGGGCGAGGTTGTGTGGTAGTTATGGCCCATGTTCGTGTGGGCAGGTAGTTTCCCTAGTATCTTCGGGATGAGGCCCAGGTGTCTTCGTGCGTGGAGGTGGATCTTATAGCCCAGGTGTCATCGGGCGTGGTAGTGGTTGTTCTGGCCTAGGATTTTTCAGGTGTGGTTAGGTGTGAAAGTTGTGGCCCAGGTGTTTGTGGGCGTGATTCGGCAGTGGGATTGCATGTAGTTGTGGCCCAGGTGTGTGCAGGTGGGTGTGGCAGTGGGACTGTAGTGAGAATGATGGGATTGGTTCGATGCGTAAGATTTCTCAATAAGTAGTGGGGAAAGTGGTGCGGGGTACCCAAACATCGTTGTGATCGTATTATATATATTACTTAAATTGAGTTATTTCGGGAGTGTGCCTTGGTGAGGCTTGGGTGGATAATTTACCTTGTTAGGTGTTTTGTTTACTCCTTTTTCTCGTTGAAATTTTGTACATTCCTCCACTTGTGCACGAGAGTCTTTGGTTTTACCTACTGAGTGTACTTGTATCCTCACCATACGTATATAAAACTTCTTTCAGGATTCCAGGAGGACTTCAGGGATCGCACATGACCTTACTAGCTCGGACCTTTTGGGAAATTAAAGTTGCTGTTTTTTTTCTTTCATTGGTACATACCCTTGTAGTCACTTTTGTAATTTGTGGCTTCTACTTTTGGAACATTCATGTTGCAATTGTTTACTTTTGACTTGAATTTTCTTTTAGTTTTGGTGTTGTCAGATTTCATCACCTTATCTCCCGATCCTATAAAACAGAAAAAGGGTAATGCCTTAAATTTAGTGTGTGATTCTATACCCTTGGTGCAAATCTCCACTCCGGGACCTATTAAAGGCGGGTTTCGAGTGTCATTATCTCTACTCCAACATAAATAAGGGAGGGCCTGGCAGTCTGATGACCCTTCCCTCCTTTTGGTGAAGGTGGGTCGTGACAGGAAAAATAGTCATTAATTAAGGGTTTTCAAGAAAACCTGATGTGAGAATAAATGTTTTTCAAAACATTTAAATGAAATAATTTTTTGTTGTTGAATGAAAATATTAAACTACATTTATGGAGGAAGTGGTATAATATTTTATATAAAAAGAGAAATGAACCAAGATATATTTTAATTCAAAATTATTTTTTTCTGATAAATAATGGTGTGTTCAATCAAATTATGGATGGTATATGAAAATTGGTATGAATTTGGGAAGTTCAATTTACTTTTTCTTGCTTATCGAAATGATTTAAGAAGGGAGAATTTTAAAAAATTAATTTCTACATATAATGAAGAAGAGTTGGGATAGGTAAAAATGCATGGAAGGTTAAAATTTATTTTTTATGATTACATAAGAATAATTTGGAATAACATTTTTGAAAATAGTGGTAAATCATATCCCAAAAAAATGGAGTTTCAGATAGAATCCTTCACATTATGTTCGAAATTGTTCTTCACATGAAAATAATTTCCTAGATAATGAAATTAGATTTCCATATAATTTAATGAAGAACCTATTTTTCATTTTTTTATTTAGTAAAAATTTATAATGTTCATTTATGGCATTTTTTAGATGTTAGAATATATAATTGCATTATTCCAGGAGAGTTCGTCTCATTAATTTTCAAGATGAGTTAACTTGTATACATGTATGGAATATCATGTTAAATGAAAATAGATATGAAGAATTGAAATTATGTTTTATATTATTAAATTTTATTATATATAATTATTTTTTATATTTTATGACGATTCATTAGATAAAATTTCAATGATAACCATTTAAATTATTTTGGGATTTTTTGATAATCACGAAGTAGTTCTGTTTTATTAATTAAAATAATGTAAATTTATTAGTTGTTGAACATTTATTAACATGTATTGATTATAATATAATATTTTTTTAACATTAAAATAGTTTTTTAATATGTATTTAAGGTTATAATGAAAATTTAAAAATTGTCCACATTGAATGCGATAAATTAAAACACAACGGATGATGTTTTCATTTTTAAGAAAAAGGGGTGGGGAAGAGAAATACGGATGGGTTATTCAATTAAAAAATAATACAAAAATATATAAAATATAATAGGGTGATAATGTCACATGGATTTGGGGATGTGTTGATAGAAAAAAAAATTCAAAAGAAAATATGTAGAAAAAAATTAAAATTAAAAATTGGTATTTACCAAATGAATTATTATATGGGAGATCCTCCTTGAGTCAAAAGATTTGGGATGTTTTTTGTGACCAAAGGATCATAGAAGTTTTGTAGTAAAATGGTAATAGTAATGGGTAAAATGTGGATAATAATTAGGGATTTTTAGAAAAAATTAAAAGATGTGGGGAGGGATGGTATTTCTAAGGGAGGAGAGGGGTAATTTTATATTATTTTATTCACTTGTTCATTATTTTATCCCATGATTATTAATACTGTATTATTCTTCATAATTATGGTAAGTAGAGTATCAATGATTGAGATCATTTTTCTTACATCTGCAATGACTTATGAAATAGTGTATTTAACTTATAATTCTATATACCTTAAATATCCAAATTTCATTATTCAAAAAAAATGAACTATCATAGAAAAATCCAAAAAAAAAAATATTTACCCTACAAAATTTAAAATGTGTATAGTTTTAAAATAACTCCATTTCTGTGAAACAAATTTTATAAATAAGAAAATTTTAATTTTTAAATTAATTTATCATTTATTGAAAACATACCGATTTTAATAATTTTATTGATTTTATAAAATATTGAATATTTAATTCAAGTCTCATAAATTTTCAAATAATCACAAGAAAAAAAAATAATTTATTAAATTAATGTAGGAAAATAAATTTTCTTTTAATTATTTATATTAATAATAAAATTTAAATAAATTCAATGTTTCATAAAAATGATATTTTTATGTTATTTTTAATATTTATTTTCATAACCAATAAGAAAATATACCATATTTTCTATTATAAGATAAATATGCTTTATTTAAACTATCATCGATGAGGTTACCATTCTGTTGGATTTTTTACTATTTATAATAGTCATAATACTATTCAAAAGGAATTTTTATAATTTTATTTGTTTATATTCCTTAATTATTATAAATACATATTCTTTATCTGATTCATCATTTATAAATTCAATATTGTATTATTTTACGTGATTTAAACTATATGACACAATTATAATAAGAGAATAGAAATTAAAAAACTTTTGTTCGTTTTAGAATATAAATCATGTTACAAAAAGTTATTATTCGGTAATGGGTGATCTATGACCGATCATAGATCATTCTACAATTATGATAATATAATACCAATATATCATCGAATCATGAATTATCTATAATATCATGGTAAATATTCAATAATAAACCAAATTTGGAATTGACCAATGATTAATTCTAAAGAGAAAGAGTTTTAGGCTTGAAATATATTGTCCATACATCGATTGGTTACAAAAAATAGTTATAGACAACAATTAACTAATATGAGATAAATATGAACCATAGAGAAACATGGAAGATATATCTAAGAGATTCAAGTCAAAATGATGTCTAATTAGGTCTTCATTTGGTAAAAATCTATATTATTTGAAAATTTTAAAAACAACATTATGGACATTATCATATAGGAGACATAAGCTAACTAGTGACTATCCACTAACCATATGCTTTTCTTTGGAAGATTTAATGAATTAGTCACTGTCCACTAATAGGTTAGTGGATTACTACTGGTGGGATAAGGGGGTTTCAAAAATTACATCCCACGCTTCCAATACCACCAGCATTGTAGTACCCTCCGCTTTCTAGTCGATGGACTTGTCTGAGACAACATGTTGTTCACTAAAACCTCTAACATATAAAACTCAACTATATGTCCTTATTACCCGTAATAAACTCCTAAAATAGATATAATGAGACATAATTAATCATAACATAATTATAAAAGTACCATGAATTCCATGGGAATTAAAAATATTTATTGTTAAAGAATAAAATGTGTATATGACTTATAAAATGTTGTAATACATACAAATTCTTGAATATGAATATATTTTTGGATTATTTAAAAGATTTAATGATGTATTTAGAATCATTTCAGGATTTATATGTATAATATATGATTTTTTTATATTCATATAGAAATTACATATATTCCTCAAATCATAGTCCATGCCTTTATATCAGTTTTGAGCATTGAAAAATGAATAATTTCCCTTATATGACATGGATTGTAATTTAATTTATTATGAGATAAGAAAATCTGGAAATTTATTGAAAAATAGTTGGGATATAAATAATATTTTAATAATTTCCTTAAATATGAAAATAATTGAATTTAAATTAATAAACATGATTAATATTTAGACGATGATAGAGATGTTAACATAAAATTTGATGGATTATGTTTATTTATCTCAGGAGTTTGTTCTTGTTTAGATTATTATATTCATCAATTAATTCATTATTAATATTTTTATGACGCGATATTGAATATTCCACATCTTATTTTATATCACATAATGATCAATAATGTTAATATAAATATGGTTATGAAAAAGATTAACTATGAATAAAAATTATGGGTTTATTAAATATAAGTTTCCATCAAAGAGAAGGGGTTATTATTGTGTTAAAATATTATTACTAATGTTGTCTTATAAATAAAATGGAAATAATGAGACTATATTTGATACATTATGTCAAATTTTAGTGAATTTTCTAATTTTCAATATGAATTGTAATGATTTCATTAGTGTTCAATATGAGGGTGAAAAAATTGTAAATGAAAAAAAATGTATTTTATCTTATTCAACAATTATGGGGGATAATTTTAATTGTTAGATTCGTGGGAAATAAATATTAAATGTGTTAAGATAGACTAGGTATCATGGAAAATTAAAAAACGCAATTTTAAAAGTATTACTATTTGAAAATAGTACATAAAAATTTAAATATATATCTTACTAAGTAGAAAACATTTAGTGATTCCTCAAAGAAAAATATTAATAAAACATTAAAAGAACATAAATATTTTTATCCAAGGTTTTTTATATTTAATATCAATTGAATTAAATTATGTCTAATTTTGAAAATCCCTTATATAATGGTGGTGAAAACTTATAAAGACGTGTGAATAATTATATGAAATTTGTATAAGTTTTAATCATTAGAATCATTAAAAATATCATTACATGGAATAAAAATAAATATGTTTATATTGAATAATGGATATGTTGTAATTTTTTTAAAATAATTACTAATATTTCTATAAAAATATAATTCTATATGTCTATAAAATATGTAAATGTTGACTTGTGAAAGAAATATTCTAAAATTAAAAATCATTCATTGAATAGGTCTGTGAAATTGAAGAAAATTATATTAAAGGAATAATTTTTTTATTTAAAACAAATTAAAAGTTATTTAATAAAAATATGATGAAAGGGAGATGAATAATTATATATTCTATTGGTCCTCACCCAAAGATTTTCAATTTTTACTTATTATTTTTATTATAGTTAAAATTTGAGTATAAATTGTTTTTGGCAACTATAATATTTTATCGTGGTTATATAATTTTAGAATGCTTGTTTCTAAAGGGGATACATCATAGAAAAAAATTGTGATAAGTAACCAATTTTGGATTTTATTAGATGATTCTATTTTAATATTTCATTTATTCTTGTGGAGGATTATGTTTTTTCAGAAACATGGATTTGAAATGAAAAAAAAACTAGTATAGTTGAGTATAAAAATATTAAATGTTTCAAAAATTCTGGTAATAATGGACAAATCCCATAGTATAGAAATATAAATAAAATATTCATAAAAAATGATTCATGTATTCTATATAGTTTATGTTTATATAATCTGATTGGATATAGAAATCAACTTAATAAATTTAATTTGTAATTTGAGGGATCTATCACTTTCAATGTATATTACTCATTATCCAAGGTGTTCTATGAATGGTGATTTCAGATAAAAATTTAATTTCCATAAGTATAATATTTATTAATGTTTTGGAAATCAATTGTTTTGGTATTTTGAAACAATGATACATCATAATTGAGATATTAATTTAGAAATATAATTTTTTGGATAAATTGTTATTCTGTTGATTTTAATAAATCATTGATGGTTTATTAAAGATAACTGTTTCATATATAAGAAGATATTAAAGAAACCTAAACATGAAAGAAGATATTACTTGATGTCTTTTAACTATTAAAAAAACTAGTCAAATATAATCCAAGAATTGAATGAATGTGATATTTCAATTAAAAGGAAAAAAATGAATTCCTTTTTCCAACATACCTAAAGTGTGCTAATATTAATTCACTACACAGAAAAATATGGATTCAAACATGTTACCTTAAATTTATTATTCATAAAGATATTTATTAGTTGATGAATGTTTATTTCAATTAATGTGGATTAATAGTTTGTAATATATTCAGGAATATATATAGATTATATTAATTCCATTTAAAAAACAAAAATAAAAGGCTATGGAAAAGTTTATTAATTATATGGGATGTGAAGTGTACTAAAAATGTATCATAGTAGACATTTTAATTATTAGAATAATTTTAAGGGAATAAAATTATTTATTATGGAAATAATGTAGTATATACGCCATTAAAAAAAATATCATTGTTTAAAAAAATTCAAAATTATTGGAGATGTATAGAGTTATGTAAGAGAAAATCGGTGATTTTATTCATTTATTGGTAAATGGTTGGGAACATAGTTCAGATTTCAAAAAATTGTTTTAAATCTAAAAAATACTAACATGTTTATATATTAAAAATAAATATCTAGAATGTTAGATTCAAATAATTATTAATATTTGGTTTCCCATTTGTTGTCATAGATAAGGGTAACATCTTATGAATTTTTGAACAACAAGGTGGAGAATATATAATAATAGTTATCATTGTAGAAGTTTAGGATACATATATTAAGAACATAAAATAAGAAATACTATTAAATTTATAATGTTATGGTGTTCAAATAATTATATAAACACTATAGATTCTATGAGTTTTCTAACAAGGTAGAATAATAATTTTGTAACATTAATAATATATAGCCTTGGAAATTAGGAAAATGAAAAGGGGATGAGTTATGTATATAAAAGAATATATAATTAAACCATTACTAATTATATATAATTTATAAATTTTGATTATCTATGGTCTATATGTAACTGGAGGTCCATAACATCATAAATTATCATAGAAAACCAAATCAAAGTATCATATATTTTAATATTTTATATTATACGTAATTTATTAATATATTTGAAATAAAGAGTGTAATATAATCATTTAGTAATAGTGAGATCATTCATTTCATTAATGTGTATTAGATCTGATAAAGGATGAAATAAATTCTTCTGTTTTCATAAAAAACAATAATATATTTTGATAATAAATATGTTATTTAGTAATAGAGATTGTGAAAAAAGATTACTGACAATGATCTAGGAAATTTTTGTTTGAAATTTATACACATATGTTGAAATAATTAATCTAAATGAAATATTTTCACTTGTTTTTATGTTTAAAATCATGATAGTATAACTTTGCTTTATTCTCAAATACATTGTAATTTATTCTTAGTTGATATTAATTTAGCATCCATGATTTTTATATTTAAGGGTATGTGTATATAGGGAGACCATAATTCAATTTTTTAGAAATGAGGGGTTGTCTGCATATACATAAATTAAGTATTATATTCATTGAACAAACAAAAACGTTCTAGTATTCAAGTCTAATCATATTATTATACTATTGATAATTATAAAAAATGATAGTGTATAATAACATTTAATTAAATTAATATTTAAACAACTCAATCATTATAACTAGATATATCCAAAAAAAATTAATATATATATATAAGTGAAGAATAATTTTCATCATGTTTTATTTAAAACAACATATTTTATAATTATATTGATGAAATAATAGTTTAAATACTTATTATATTTTCATTTTTCCCCAGTGGAGGATCAAATATTTCATTCCCATGTGGATTATACCCAGGATAATTTAATGATATTTAGAAAATAAAATTAATAGTTTAATTTTTTTAATATTTTAATGGGAAACTTTTGTCCAAATGTAGGTTACAATGGTAATTCAAAATGATTCCATAAAACTATTTGAAGGTTTACTCGATTTGACTACTTCAAGACCAGATATCATTTATGCTGTCACATTTCTAGATAATTATCAATTTGAAACAAAGTAATCTCAAATAAATTCAGTGAAAAAAATTCTATGTTAAATTTTATTTTTATATAATATATCATATAAAGTTAAATATAAATCATAATTTATTACAAATATATACTTGGTTGGGATTGTAAATAATAGGGATTAAAAATGTGGCTGAGTTTTCTTCTCATAGGAGAAGTGATTAATCTACTATATAATGATAGAAAAATTTATTATCTTCTGAAATATAGTATGAAAATATGTTTCTACATCTCAAGAAATAATAATTTGAAGATAGAATTGAACATAAAACGATATTATCATTATAGATGCGATGTTTCCATTTTTAGTGGAATGTGATAATAAAAAGAATAAAATATTTTTAGAAATCTATATTAACATTCTATAAAAAGGATGTAATATATTAAGTATCAATAGATAATAAAAAATATTCTATGGGATTTTAAATAGATTTTTATAACCCTTATGGTGATAATGTTGAGATATTTTTTTAAATTCATTATTGAATAATATTTATTAAAATCAATGTTTATGATGTGATTATATATTCATATCCATCAAGGAATATTTATAGTGTTATATTTCATTTCTCAATAGTTTTTCTATATTTTTGTTAATGTCAATTAGTATATAATAAATCAAAATTAATTATATATCCTATCAAAGGTTGTTTCTAAGTGGGGTACGAAATTTTGGGTTTTATTTTCAATTTGTAAAGATGTTTGTTTGGTGTGAACATGTGATTGTTTTTCTGAAGACAAAATATTTATCTTTGTTGTATTATTTACGTATATGAAATATTATAATACATTTTTTCATATGTCTGTATTCTTTTTTTATTCATCATATATATAAAATTTTCTTTATATAATGTGTCAAATAATAATTGCATGGAAGAAAAAAATGATATAGAACATAATTAGAGTTTATTATAGTTGGGTTTTATTTTAATTAATAACAATTAATATTTTAAAGATAGAATATGTTTTAATAGGAATTGAACTGATATAATAACAACTAAATGTAATGAATGAGGGGATGTTCCTTGATTAAAATTTATAGTTAATGGATGAAAGTAAAAAAACAATGGGATACATTTTTGTTTGTGTTGATTAATCAAGGAATGGTGGGGGATAATTTAACCTCAAATAAGAAATTATATTAAAAACTAACTAAAATAAATATCAACGAATTTATAAAACACCTAGGTAACTGATATAGAAGATAGAAATAAATTTATGTATTGTAAAAACCTCCCACATTTTTGTTCAAGACATGAGTAGATTTAATTGAAATTATACAAAATTAAAATTTCATTCTACTAAAAATGGGGTGATGCATAGTAATTTTAATGACATGAAATTTTTAGATTATTGGGAATTATGGGTAGAAGTAAGAGTCCCCAAATGATCACATATTAATTTAGATTCCTCTTAATAAATTCATTTTCAAAATCAATGTCTACGGTACTACCTCAAGAATTCAACGATCGCTAGGTTGTGGAGGTTCCTTCTGAACCCACTGTGGGGTTTTTAAAAGATTATTTTATCATTTAATTTTAATTTTTTTTCTTTTAAATATAAATTATGGGCCATCATTTTTTATATTAATTATTTTTTCTATCACAACTAGAATTATATATAGTCATAATCCGATTTTAACAATATAATGAGGGAATTAAAAATTAGTACACGGTATGACCCATGGATGATCATTCCGTATTGGATTTAATGTATGAAGTATGTGAAGAATCTCAACCTAATTGTTTTACTAGTATGTAGAGAATAAAACTAGTTTTCATATGCCTTGTAAAAGAATGGTCTCACATCTATGAGTAACATGTTGTCTTTTAACAATTGATAGTTCCATAAAAAATTAATCGAAACTGATATGCGGGAGTTACTCACTCATATATTTTTAAAATCCCTTCTATCTCCTGATGAACATTCATATTTTATTTAATAATTTTGAGGCTTGGTTTAGGTCAGCTCCTATTGTTTTTGGGTAATATATATAATTATATAAATAGTTAAATTTCAATATAATTTTGAAAATATATTTTTAAATGAAAATCTATGGACAATAAATTATTTTTTTATATGAAAATATATATTAGATGGTGTATGGATATATTAATCAAAACAATTTAGAATAGAAAACCAGAGTTTCAGTCTCAAATTGAGACTTATTCCTCTCCAATAGTAGTAACCCACTATCAAGAATTATTATTCATTTATTAGGATAATCCAACACATTAATTAGGAATTCATAGTACAAAAATACATTATGTTACTTAGGTTGTCAAGAATCCTCTTTGAATGTTTTACATGAGGATTTAATCAACATATATATATATATTAAACAATGCATGAGAAAATAATTTTTTAAAAAAATTAGGACAGATATAGGGTTTGATTCATCTGTGACACTAATCGGGATTTAGTTGATCAACAATTTTCTCCTCTTTTTCCAACTTTCCTCAATTGTTTATAAAAGATGGATAATTTACTATATTTTACCACAAACCATTTCAGTGGAGTGAAACATATAAAAAATATTCATTTAATTTTTAATAATATTAATAGAATATGATTCTTATTTGATATTTAACCCTTTCAATGCTCAGACATGTATGATGATTTGATTATAGAAACATTTATTTTAAAAATCTATTGAATACTAAAAATTATTAAAATCATATCCTATTCATGATGAAATTAGGATGCCTTATATTAAAATACACCTCATATAAATATCAAATATTACCCATTGGAATTTATTAATAAAATATTATCCTAGTTATAAATGGTTGATCAATGACTTCAATGTTATCTTGATACATCACACCTAATCCAATACATATGAGAAAACTCATTTTTTATGTCATCTAGGAAAATTGATCTATTTGATAATGTGGTTGTTAAAAATGGTCATTTGATCGATCATTATCACATGACATCACATCATTTATGCATGTTGTCACATCATTTCAACAAGTTGTTAGATGATTTTTTCTAATGAATTATTTAATACTATGATATTTTTTTAACACTTTCATTCTGTAACTCGTTTTTGTTTTATGATCAATATGAAATAATACATGGTTAATTAGATAAATTATTTTCTCATCTATATGGTTGATTGGATATACTATGCATTCACATAATTTGATATAGGCTTATCATGCTATAATATTGGGGTCTCCTAAGTAGTTTTCGAGGGTTTCACTATGGTTGATCGATCTACAAATCAATAGATCTATTTAGTTATTCAATCAATTCTATAAATTGAGAATATTTTTTTGTTTCGAAACTACATCATGTAGTTGAATGGAATTATTGATGAAGTTGATTTTCGGATTTATGGTTGGTTAGACACTTATATAATTTTTCATATATATAATGCAAACAATTATTTCTAAAATATATCACATAGGTCATTAATAATTAATCATATATTATATGAGATTATCAAAATAAATATTTTCTATTTTAATTCCATAATACCACTTTCCTCATAATAAACCATTTCTTCGAGGGAATACTTACATTATTAGTATAATTACCATAATTGAAATCTAAATAAAAGTTTCATAAAATAATATTATATGTTATAGGTGTAACACGTAATATTTCATAGTAAATAATTTTCATTAATGTAATTCAATAGCTTGCACTACATGCAACACCGAGATCGAGTGCACCACAACTTACCCAACTAATCGTTCAAAAGCAGTTAGGAATAGTATTAACTAAATTTTGAATTTCATATACTCCATATAAATTTACAATCCATATTTTGTGTTTTTTAGACATAATATAAGAACAAATTTATTTTTTATATAAAATAAGTATCTTTCAAAAAATATAATTTTACCGGATTTTAATGGAAAAATCGTTCTAAACCAAATATTTGGCACTTTTATATATTAAATTTAATGAAATTAAATTCATTATTATAATTGGGACATAAAATTTTATTTTGGATAAATTTTTAGTACATTTCTGTTAACTTTTATATTTTGATGAATACTGAAAAATACAAAATTTTAATTGAAAACAATATTTTAATCGAAATAATTTATAGTGTTAAATTTTGTATTTTAATGGTTTGGAAGTATAATTATATTATATTTTTATCATTTAATACAATGTAGGTCATTATAAGTAATTTCATATTTAAATCTGACATAAACACAAGTCAATCTTTTGATAGTTTTTACTTTTTAAAAACCTGCTTATTAGTTTTGACAGCGGGAATTAATTTTAAATTAATTAATGAAAATTATATAATTTGAATTTGGTAAAATATAATTCATTGTTAAATTCAGAATATCAAAATTATCTCAGGGAAAAGTTTTGGTATTTTTCTGAAATATTCAATTTTGATGAATAATGAAAACACTACATTATAGTTTAAAACAGACATTTTATTAAAATAATTATTTACATTAGTTAAATTTAATTTAAGTAAAAATAGATATATAATACCTTTTTCTGTTCAATGTAATTCATTGGAGTAATTTGATAACAAATTTACATGTATAAAATTTTATTAAACTTTTTATCATTTTTTACCCACCTCCTAGAAGCATTTAAAAGTTCTCATAAAACATAATTTCACCTCATATGTAGTTTGAGTTTAAATAAAATGAGAGACATGGTTAATATCGGTAAGTGAAATGTGGTTCAATAGGAAGAAAATAATTTTTGGTGAATAGTAACTTTTGACTTTTATTTGACACGGTTAAAATTAAATAAGGCAATTAAAGGTAAAAATGATATCATAATTACCCTAACACATTTCATAATTCTATTGGATAAGTATAATTCGACCAAAAACAATATTAGGTGTAAAATATGAACCTCATTGTTCCTCTTGTTTTAGATTAGGACATTTATTATTATTTTATTTAAATAAGAGTTAAAAGAGTTATATTCAATGTTAAATAACTAAAACATTTTTAATATAGGGTTACAAAAAATATAAATTAGACAATAAATATTCATTAGAAAGATAAAAAAGCATCCCTACATAATGTTATTTTATTTATAATTTTTATATATTAAATAACATAATTTATTTATGACCCAATGATGATACGGGTATTTATTTATTAATAAAAACTAAAGTAATTGATATAATAAATATCCAAATAAATGTAAATTGAGACTTCTGATGAATTACAATAAATGTATAGGTTAATATGACATTTTAGGGTTGGTTATATAAATTTTATTCTATGTTATAATGTTCTTATGGCTTTAAAAAAATACTAAATAGTGTCAAAATTGACATAATTGAGTTTTTAAAACCAATATTATATTATTAATTGATATAATATCCCTAAAAATATGAGTAGAGGAAAAAATCATTAGATAAGGTTATATATAAAAATAATTAACTACATGATGTTCTCATTTCCTGTTATAGAATGTTTATTAACCATAAAATATAAAAATATTAAGAGATGTGGTAAATGTTAACCTATTTAACTAAGAGATAAATATTAAAGACAAGTTTAATATGTTGAGCTAAAACTATCTAAAACATATTTTTTGGGAGGGTTTCGAACCATCCCCACCATAGCCTTTAAATAATTCATTTTTGAGCCATTAGAAACAAAAAATTATTTTATTATAAAATATTATTTCAAGCTTTTCCTAAAGTGACCCTCACCTCTCTTATAAAATTTCACTTCCCCATATCTTAATTTCACACCTCAATAGCCTATTGGCATGTCAAAACCCTGGAAAAATATCCCCCCAAATTTCCAACCATCATTCTAGAGTCCTTCGTTTTGTCGGAAATCCAACATTTGGATCCCTTTTTATCCAATCAAAACGAAGAACCTGAAGAAAATTTAAATATTTCATAACATCTTTCAAGTTCTTTTCTTCATCCACTTCCTCTTTCTTTTTTGTTTCAACTATAAAATAATATATTTTGAATATTATATTTACTGTGATGTTATTATAAACATGGTACAACCATATTCTTTATTCTATCCACCCTATAAATGACAATGTCACCATACATGCGTACGTACGAATTACCTTCTCCACGTCGTGGTGTAGTTTGTTATTAAAACACAACATTATTTGGATTGGTATAATAATTAGTATAAATGATTTAATTAAGAAATATAACATGTTAAGGATTCTGTATATGTGATACATGATCTAATTACATACGATTTCACCGTCAATATAATGTTAATGTGGCTCGTGCATACGTACGGATTACCGTCTCCACGAACGCGATGAGATTCATTCCACATCGTTATCATACAAGTCTAATTTTTATTTTATGATTAATAATAATGTTTATGAACTTAATATAATTCTGGATATGAATAACATACATCATATCCATAACAAATAAGGCTTTCATAACAGAGTACGTAATGGAAAAAAGATCAGTTAACAACCAAAACAATTATACTAACAAAATATTATTAACAAATCAATATTAAATGATCATATATGATATCATATTTATTTATATACTTCTTATATAATTTAATAATAATACATAACTATTATATAGGAGGTTAACGTACCCTCGACCAAGGAAATGTACATGGTAAGGGGTTTTCATGTCACTTTTATACCAGTGATATTCATGCTATATTTTCCACTACTAACTTTTGGGTGGGGTATGTACTGCCAATGATTGTATTTTTTTGCGTAATATTTGTTAATTTTTTGGTATTTAAAACATCATTGGATGATCTTTCTTTCAAGGGGTTTATGTTTCGTATGTTACCAAATTGGTAATGGAATTTCAAATTTCTATTTCCACTCAATCGGTTTTACGCAAACATCATTGATTAAATTACTCCAAGATTTTGTGGGAAATCACTATTTCTTTTTTTATTTAGTAATTTCCAATCCCCATTATGTTGATGAACTTTTTATACACATAATCACTCCATTTATAAATTCTCAAGTCATCTATATAAACTTTATAAGAGTAATGTTAACACAATTTCAATTCATTGAGATAAACATCCAAGTCATTGGGGTTGTTTTTACAAGAATATGTGTGAATACTATATGATTTATTTAAACTACAAATACAATCATATTTAGTGTATTTATAATTGTGACACATAATTATTTCATTTATTTATTTTTAACCTAAGGATACAGTCATTATAAATGAATTTGTCTCAACATACATTCCATTAAGACTTGGTGGTGGTTATTCTTGCATTAACTTTTATTTGGTGTATATATAGTACTTTTACATATTATATCATGAATTAAATTATTCTCATGGTATAATAATGTTTTTATTGCCTATGTTATATTTATTGATGAATCTCTCATTTGTTTAAGAACTCTAACTAAAATATCATTTTAAATTTTTTAAAAATTTATTCTTCTAAATCATTATAAATAATGTCCATGTTCTAAAAATGATTTTAAGGTTTTATTTATAATGAAATTAATGTTTTTAAATTTAAATTACTTTTAAATGTTTAAAAGTGGTATGAGAAAATTTGATTCAAAAAAATATTTTCAACAGCTTCTTGATAAATAGTGAGACTTTTAAATTTATTCATGAAAAATGAATATTTATCTCAATGATTTTTACTAATAATTTTCAACTATGCCGCATCCATTACAGGATATTATTATTTATTGAGGTTGATTTATAATGATACAAATCTTCCATACTATATTGATGGTTTTGTGATATGTTTGACTTTGGATGTGTTATTTTTATACCATTCATGGTTTTTGGACAATGTATTGACATTTTCTATGCCAGTTTTAATTCGAATGTTTATGTTATGTTTAAACCTTTTCATATGAGGAAGGAATTGGGCTTAGTAAGATATGGATTGATCCCCCTATATCTCCTAGATACTTCATTAGGTCTCATGAGACAAAATAGTGTCTTCACGCAAGGCCTTCACAAAAATTTTTTTGTAGTCTTTATATAAGGCCTTGACTTGGTGGTTATGAAGTTTGGTATTATGAATTCCATCATTATGAATGTAGATATGGATATTGAATGTGAATATTCAACTAGTAGAATATCCTTGTGACTATGTAAATGGTATTATTTGATTTTAACATTGCATATTATGATATTGTTTAAGATTAGAATGCTTTTGTTTTTGTCTTATACATTTACTTAAATGGTTATGCTTATTTATGAATGTTTCAGCTATATTGTTATCCATACTGAGAATCAGAGCTCACCCACTTCTATGTTTTGTTTTTCCTAAGATGTGAAGAATTATTTTATTGTTGAACTGCATGGATAGGCTAAGGATATAAGTGTGTTTTAAAAGGGGAAAAATGTTGTTGATTTTTTTATTTCATGATGTAACGTAAATGTTATGAATGTATCAAGTTCTTTTAAGGATACTAAACTAATCGGTCATTTGAGACATGATTCTGTGTATCATTCCAATGTTATGTAATAATGAATCGACACTGGGTAACTGGGGATGGGGAATTATTGTTGGTATTAGAAGAAGTTTTGTACAAACCATGGAAGTTAGATGTAGAAAAACTCTGATAAGAAAACACTACCATATGATAGACATTGAGGAATAGTATAGAAGAACATTAAATAATTTTCCTAATGTAAATATTATGAGGGTTTTTGATGAAATACATCATAGTCTGTATACGAGTAGGTAGAGGTGGCTCTGGAACAGATGTACCTAGGATTGAAAACCTTGACAAAGAGTTTCGGGCTTGATCCATGGTCTCTTGGTACACGAAAACGGGCCTTACAACCTTCTTTGTTATGACACTCCTGGGGGAAATGCTTTGGATAATTCACATTTTCTTTACAATCTGATTTTATATATTTTAATATAATATGAGAATAAATATCCTTGGTTAATCCTATGGTTTTTTAGTCTGAAAATATGGTGTTATTATATTTTATAACTAATTTTATGACTCACACTATGCTCTCTTGGGTTAGAAAAGGGTTGGATTCCAAGGAAGTCATAGTAACATTGCACAAGATGTACATGGTGGGAATGACAGTGGAAATGAGCAATGAAATGGAATATTGATAGGAGTAAAAGATATAGGGGTCATGCCAAATTAGTTTTCCAAAAACATTATCTAAAACATATATATTAAAAAACACTCGTACACAACAATGAAGATAAAGGTGGTGAATGATAAGATATCCAGCAATGGAGACCATGGGGAAAAGAAATCTCAATTTCCATCATGAATGAAATGTTGATGGGGAAACCTTGGGAAGTGTCTGAATGGATCATTTAATTGATTTATCTGTGGGAAAGAAGGACATAATGTAAAGAATTACAGGGGAAAATTAAGAGTATTATGGAACAAAATAAAAATGATCCCAACAATACATCTACATTTATTTTCCATAAATGTAGGGGACCTGGGAATTACCTGAGTGAATGCCCTATTCTATAGGATAACCTCTTGTTCATGGAAGAATATATGTGGAAATAATTGGATGGTTAAATGTTTAAAATTATTAGGGCTCTTTGTTGATGGGATTACATTGGAAGATATTTCAATTGTATGTGTAACCCAGTAGATTGTTATGTGAAAAATGCTATTTTAGGAAGAATTTCCTTTTCTATTGTTGATATAGTTATAATTAAACAATTTGGATTGTATGATCCATGAATTTGAGGTAATTAAATGTTATTAAATTTTGGGATGAAAATGTGAGGTATGAGATAACATTTGTGGTGAAATTATGTTATATTTATTTAGAGGAATTTATCTCATTTTAGGTACATAATAAAATATTGGTTTTGAAAAAGTACTACACGTAGACCGTGTGACAACCCGTCAAATCAGACAAATCTACCGGAATAGAACACAGAACTAGAGAGTGATTGGGATTTATCACCTACCATTATAATACATGAAGCCCCTTGTTAGTATGACTAATTTTTTTTAAATGATTTATTAAAAAATAATATGTTTATATTGGAGTATATGAATTATCTTATAGATATTCATAGTATAAGAAAATGATTTGTTAATTAAGTGATAATTGTTATTTTGGAATATGTTTTCTCTGTTGGAAACACTACATGCCTTGGGAAAATAAGAATACTATGGGATTTAATTTGTGGAGTAAAGGTGGATTATTATCTATGTTTTTATTGTGTATTTATATCAATTTGGGTTATTTATGAAAATGATTAACCTATCATAGAGAATATATGAATAAGTTAATTACTTTTATCTATGCGACTTAATGAGTAGTCGATGTTATTTGGGAATACAATTTAACACGTAAGACTGCGTAATAAATTTTCTTCTTTGTTTTGGGTTACAATATTCGTTTGGATTATATTGAATGATTTAAAGGACAATTGATTATTGAATGGTATTTATTTAACTTTGGGTACTGTGGGTTTAATTTAAGAAATTATGATTATTATTTATTTTTATAAAGGGTTTTTGTGGGGAACATCTGTTCTTGTACTAACCATTTCAGTTTTGGTTAATCTCTAAAGACAAGGTAAATATATATAGTTTATCCGTTTTGGATTATAGGATTCTCTAGTAGTTGAATCTAGAGCTTCAGGTGTGACCAAGACATCTTCAACACTCATCTTTTGAAAAAAAGATGAGTTAGTGGTGGAAATTTATTAAAGGATGAAACTCTACTTAAAAAGTAAGTATATCTCTTTAGGTTCTTAGTCAATCTCATAAATAAATTCATCAACTTTATGAAATAGAATGTAAAACAGAAAACATTATCCATTTACTTTTCCTACTAGGAAACTAATGTCCGTTTATCACATCAAAAGTTTGTGGTTTTCTTGTAATTAACATTCTCCTAATCATGTATTCTATCACTAACCACCAGAACATGACACTTAGTTTATCTTCCAAATCCATTTTTTCTTAAATGGAATCCTAGTATGGGTTATCTCGGGGAACAATTGTAAATCTCTTTATTTGTTTTAAAGAGATATTTTTATAACACTTTTTCTGATGTGGGATATTCAGAGAAGTTCCCTAGCCCAAATTTAAAATTGGGAGGAAAACATTTCCAAAAGGGGGGAAGAAGGTAACACCCCATGATTTCATAGTAAGTTATTTTTCTTTAATTTAATTAAATAGATTGTGTTACACACAATAACGAGTTCATGCGCACCACGACTTACCATACTAGCCGTTCAAAAGCAGTTATGAATAATATTAACTGAATTTTGATTTTTATATACTCCATATAATTTGAAAATCCATATTATGTGTTTCATAGACATAATATAAGAACAAATTCATTTTTTCATATAAAATAAGTATTTATCAAAAAATGAAATTTTAACACCTTTTAATGGAAAACCCTTTTTAAAACCAATATTTGACACTTTTATATATTCAGTTAAATGATATTAAATTCTTCTTTATAATTGGGACATAAAAATTTATTTTGGATAAAAGTTTTGTACTTTTCTGATAACTTTCATATTTTGATGAATACTGAAAAATACTAAATTTTAATTGAAAACAAATTTTTAATCGAAATTACTTATATTATTAAATAATATATTATAATGGTTTGGAAGTATAATTAAAATAAATTTTTATCTTTTAATGAAATTTATTTAATTATAATTAATTTCACATTTAAATTTGTCATAAACACGTGTCAATCTTATGCTAGTTTTCAATTTTTAAAAACCTGCTTTTCGGTTTTGAAAACGAAAATTAATTTTAATTTAATTTATTCAACTTCTATGTTTTAAATTTGGTAAAATAGAATTATCTTTTTAATTTAAAATATCAAAATTTTCTTAGGGTAATTTTTTTTTAATTTTCTGAAAACATTCAATTATTGATGAATAGTGAAAAACACTATGTAATAGTTTTAAACAGACATTTAATTTAAATAATTATTTATTTTCTTTAAATTTATTTTAAGTCAAAATAGATATATAATACCTATACAAGTTCAATTTAATTAATTAGAGTCATTTTATAACAAATTATATGTATAAAATTGTATTGAACTTTTTACTGTAGTTTACCCATATTTTAAGAGCATTTGCAAATTTTCATAAAACATAATTTTACCGCTTCTGTGAGTTGAATTTCAAAAATCTGAGAGACATGTTTAATATCGGTATGTGAAACGTTTTTCAATAAGATGAAAATAATTTTTGGTGAATATTAACTTTTGACTGTTGTTTACAAGAGTTAAAAGTAAATAGGGTAATTAAGGGTTAAAGTGATATCATAATTTTCCTAACACATGTCCTAATTCAATGAGATAAGTATAATTCAATAAATAACAACCTGAGGAATAAAATATGAACCTTTTTGGTCCACATGTATTATATTAGTACATTTATTATTATTTTATTTAAAAAGGAGTTAAAAGAGTTAAATTCAATGTTTAATAATTAAACCATTTTTAAAATAGGGTTACACATAATATATATTCACGTATAAATATTTATCATAAATCTAAAATTATTTAAAACATAGTCTTATTTTATTTATAATTTTTAGAAATTAAATAATTTAATTTATTTATGACCCAATGATGGTGCCGTAATTTCATAATTAATGAAACACTAAAATAATTGATATTATAAATATTAAAATAAATGTAAAATGAGTTTTTTGAAGAATTATAATTAATTTATAAGTTAATATGACATGTTAGGGTTGGTTAAATAAATTTTATTCGAAGTGATAAAGATTTTATTGCTTTAATAAAATCAAATACTAAATAGTGTCAAAATTGACATAATTGAGTTTTTAAAACAAATATTATATTATTAATTTATATAATACTCAAAAAAATCTATTATTCGTGAAAAGGTCGTAGATAAGGTTTTATTAAATAATAATGAACATCATCGGATTCTATTGGCTTGTTATAGTATGTCTATTACCCTTATAATATAAAAATACAAAGAGATATGGTAAATGTCAAACTATTTAACATAGTTAAATCTAAATGATATGTTTAATAGGATGACCTAAACTGGTCTAAAACATATTGGTCGAGTGTTTTTAGACCCATACCCACCATAGACTTTAATTATTTAATTTTTGAACCATTAGAAACCGAAAATGCGTTTATTATAAAATAATATTTCCAGCTTTTCCTAAAGTGACCCTCACCTCTCTAATAAAAGTGCACATCCCCTTATCATAATTTCACACCTCAAAATCCATTTGGCTCGGCCAAACCCCGCTAAAATATCCTTCAAAATATCCTCCCCTCACCCGAGAGGCATTCCTTTGGTTAAACATCCTTCCTAAGGATCCCTTTTGATCAAATCAAAAGGATGGACCAGAAGAAGAGGTAAATCTTTCATCACCTCTTTCATGTTATTTTCTTGTTCCACATTCACATTATTTTTTGTTTAAATTATAAAATAATAACACCAGTATCTTCTATATATTGTGATTTAATTATAAAAATGGTACAACCATATTCATTATTCTATCCATCCAATAAATGACTAAGTCGACATACGTGCGTAGGTATAGACTACCGTGTCCACATCATGGTGTAGTTAGTTATTCAAACACATCATTACTTGGATTGGTATCATAATGAATATAAATGATGTAAATAAGAAATATAACATGTTTAAAATTCTGTTTATGTGATATACCATCCAATTACATACGATTTCTCCATCTGTATAATGATATTGTCGCTCATGCGTACGTAATGATTACTGTATCCAAGAACGCAATGAGATTAATTCCCCATCGTAAAAATTCAAGAATAATTTTCATTTTATGATTAAAAATAATGTTTATGAACATACAATAATTCTGGATATAACTAAAATACATCCTATCTATATCAAACATAGCTTACATAACCAAGTATATAAAGTAAAATGGACCCGTTAACACCTAAAGTGATGTGACTTCATAAATATTATTAACAAATAAATATTAGAGGATAATATATGATATCATATTTATGTATATAGTTCTTGTATAATTTAATGACAAAAACATAACTATTATACAGGATCTTAATGTACCCTCAACCAAAGAAAAGTACAAGGTCGGGGGATTTCATCTTACTTTAATTTCTGTGAGATTTATACAATATTTGCCACTACTAACAATGCTGTGGTGTATGTACTGATCATGATTGTATTTTATGATTAATATACATTAATTTATGGGTATTTACATCATCGTTGTATGATCCTTCTTTCATGGGGGTTATGTTTCGTATGTTACCAAATTTGTAAGGGAATTTCAAATTTCAATTTCCACACATTCAGTTTTACGCAAACTTCATTTATTAGAATACTAATAGATAATGACTAAAATCACTATTTATTAACTTATGTAGTAATTCACACTCCCCTTTGTGTGGATATAATTTTGATACACATAATCACTCCATTGATAAATCTCAAGTAATCGATATAAACATGATAATATTAATTTTAACACAATTTTTATTCACTGAGTTAAACATACAAGTCATTGGTGTTGTTTTTACATGAATATGTGTGAATGTCCTCTGATTTATTTACACTGAATATCCAATAATATTGAGTGTATTTATATTTTTAAAACATAATTATGTCATTGATTTATCCTTAAAACATGGATACAGTCTTTATAAAAGAATTCATCTCAACTTACATTCCTCTGAGACTTCTTTGTTTCTATGCCAAAATTAATTTTTATTTAGTGTATATAATATACATTATCATAGTATATAATGAATGCCTTTATTTTCTTGATATTATTATTTTTTTATTACATCAATTATTTTTATTCAAGAATCTCCCATTTGGTAAGGAACTCTAACTAAAATATCATTTTAAATTTTTTGAAAATTTACTCTTCTAAATCATTCTCATTAATGTCCATGATTTAAAAATGGATTTAAGGTTTTATTTATATGGAAATTAATGTTTTAAAACATAAATTACTTTTAAATGGTTCAATTTGGTATGGGAAACTTTGATTCAAAAATCTATTTTAAACAGCTTCTTGATAAATAGTGAGACTTTTATATGTTTTCATGAAATGGGGATATTTATGTGAAAAATGTTTATTGATAATTTTCAACTATGTCAACATCGTTTACATGATACTATTATTTATTGAGTTTGATTTATTGTGATACAATTATTCCATACTGTATTGAAGGATTAATGATATGTTTGACTGTGGATGTGTTATTTTTATACCATTCATGGTTTATGGATAAAGTATTGACATTCTGTATGATAGTTTTACTATTAATTTATATGTTATGTTTAATCCTTTTCAAAATAGGAATGCATTGGACATAGTAAGTGAAGGGTGGAGCCCACTATATCTCCTTAATGCATCAAGAGGTATCATAAGACAATCTAGTGTCTTGGCACAAGGCCTTTATAAAATCTTATTTGTAGTCGTGGCACAAGGCCTTGAATCTGTGGTTATGAAGTCTATAATTATGCATTCCGTCATTATGAAAGAAGATATTGATATTTCTTGTGATTTTTAGACTATTAGAATATCCATGTTAATATGTAAATGTAATTATTTGATTTTATATTTTCTATATTGTGCTGAAGTTTATGTTTATAAGGCTTTTTTTTATTCTTATAAATTACCTTAAATGTTTATGATTATTTATGAATTTTTTCACTATATTGTTATCCATACTGAGAATTTGAGAACACCCCTTTCTATGTTTTATTATATATAGGATTTTAAGAAGTATTATATGGTTGACCTGTAGGGATAGGCTAAGGATATATGTTTGTTTAAAAAGGGGACAAAAGGTTGTTGATGTTTTTATTTCATGATATAATGTAAAATGTATGAAATAATCTTGTACATCCAAGGATACTAAACTAATCTGTCTATCGGGGCATGATTCCTTTTATAATGCCAATATTTCTTAATAATGCACCGACTCTAGGTAACTAGGGTTGGGGCATTACAATTGGGGACTCCTTATCTATAAAAGGTGTTGATTAAATGTTTCTATTTTCCTTTATCCAATAACTTATAAGAATTAGTTTTACTATATTCAAATGATCATAAATACCAAAATCCGGGAGATTGATTTTAAATTGTTATGATCCAATAATATCCTCCCACATAATATCTTTCAATCATTCAATGGGTCTTTTATGTTTTTCAATTTATAGAAAATTGGGTAGATTCTTTATTTCTCAAATGATATCATTTATACCCATTAGTATTTACTACCACGTATTCTCAAGATTCTTCATTTTAAAGAATCATGTAAATGATAACATTCTAAATCCATACCCACTATATCCTTTGTATAGTAATAATTTTCAAAGGATTGTGTTGATCAAATATTTACATTCATCCTTATCCAAAATATTCATTCTAGGATTTCATATGATCATAATCCTCAGGAATTTTGTTTGATTTAATAAACTCTACTATAAATTGAATTCACCCCTAGAGAATAATTCCCTTCATATGAAACTATGTTGAGATAAATTTAGGAAAGATTGAAAATTAAACATGAATGATATCTTTAGTAACACTTCCTTATGTCTCATAATAAATCTTTGAATGATTATGGTCACTCTATGTATAATAATATAGATAAAATAGTTATTTATATATTACATGGATAAATTATCCATTCCTAGAAAAAGATTCACGTGGACTAAATTTATGTAATAATATAAACTCATCATTGAATTCAACAGTAGTTGAATTTTTAGGATTATTAGTATAAATTATATATTCCAAATATATTTCAAACAAGAAATTTGGATTGTTGATTGTGTGATAACATTAATAGTCCTATTATTCCACATTATGTGTTACACCTAAACATATATCAACTGGATTTTTATATATAACAGGTTAATAAGAATCAATAATCATTCTATTGTTATCCTATTTTTCATGATCTCCAAAACGAAAATTCCAAATAACTATTTTACAAATCATTTATAGAGGTGTGGATTTTTTCCAAAAAATGATAATTTATACATTTTTGCATAAAAGTATCTGTACAAAGGATATAAATGATATAGACCATTTTAAATATACATCCTTTTTGAAGAATACTTCTCAATAAAATAATGGTTTGTTCACGGATTTCACGATTCCATTAGAAATTTATTTCAATATATTCGATATACCTAAAGCGTAAAAATGTAAATATTGAAGTTAAAACATAATTTTAAGCCCCATATATTGAAATATTATGTTTGAAGTTTTATGATTAGTTAATAAAGTGTGTTTGAGATAAGCCCTAACAGAATGAGGCTAGGATTACGTTTTGAGATATGAGAGTCAATAAAAATTCTTTTCTGGATTAGATAAGAATAAATTAATGATTTATAAATAGTAAAGTTATGAAAAGTAATAATCCAATATTAAAATAATAATACAGACATGGTATGTAAAAATGATGAATGTTATTATATTATTTCTTGTTATAAAAAATTTAGATCCGTGTAATTTAATTCAACAAACATTTAGATTGATTAACTGTACAGTAAACATGATCAGTCATCTGTTAAAAAAACGATGTACAACATGAAATAATTTTACAATGTATCTAACACATATGAAATAAGAAATATTAATAAAACAATATAATATAAAAATTAATAAATTATGTTTTATTATTAATATGAATGAGAAGTCATATAATATTTCTTTAATTAAGACATGAAAAATAGAATTAAACATATGGGAATTAGAAATATATAATCTTTCCCAATTCATTTATGATATCAATCAATATCAATACATTCAAATGACTTATATTAATGTCAGAAAGCTGATGTTTAGTTCCAATAAATTCAAAGGTGATATCCCCTTGTCGAAAATTATCTCTTAAAAAATGATTTGTTATATGAAGATCCATTTTATTGTAATGAAATTCATGATCCTAAGGAATATTAATATAACATTTAATATAAAATTAATTAAGGTACATATAAATCGACTTAAACGGTTATGAAATTATTGGTTCAACCATGAACATTTGTTAAAATTACTACCAATAAATATATATTCATCCTTAGTAGTGGAAACATCAGTAGAACTATACTTTTTACTACATAGAGATGCTATAGACTTTACTAAAAATTTATATGTTCCAAATTTGATCATTCCATCTAGTATACATCTAACAAAATCAGTATCAAAATTAGTATCTATTTCCAAATCATGTAATCTAGTGCAAAAATATTCAAAAACATTAATTTTATTCTTGAGGTATTGAAAATATGTTTAACTGTATTTTGTGGATTTCTATTTGGTATTTAATGAAAATGGGAACACACACATATAGAAAACATACACATAATATAATTAAGACTAGTAGTTATGTTTAGTACTCTCTCAATCACACCTATATAATTTTTATAATAGGTTATCCAATTTCAATAAATAAAATTTGTATTTCCTAATCATTTGACTGTCACAATGTTTTTTGTTTTCCATTTAGAATCAATTTTAAAAAACACCATCATAAATGATATGATTTAAAATATCTCCTTTAAATTTCTGGAAAATATTAAAACCATTGAATAAAATTTACTCACAAATTATGTTCAGTTAAAAATAATTTTTATCATATTAGAAAATTTCCTACATAATGTGTTTTTAGATACACAATAAATAATGTAGTCAAAAAATATTTAAAACACTAAAATATAATTTGAAATTATTTATACAAATGGGATAGTATGATATATACATTTTAAAAACCATTAGAATTTATAAATATTTAATCATATCATTCCAATATCTATGATCTTGTTTTAAACTGTAAAAATATTTTGAATGTTTAAAACTATAATTTTTAAATTAATTTCTTTAAAATCAAATGTGTTGTTAAAAAATTACTAATTCAATAATATAATAATTATGTAAATAAATCATGAAATAAATTTTACATATTTTTAAATTTATATAACAAGTATAATAATGATGTATTTTAACATCTTCATATCTAACTATTGGTGAAAAGGTTTCTTTATATAAAAATCATCCTTGTTGATTATAATGTTGTTCAAGAAATAATTCATTATTTCTAAATATAGTTCTATATTCAATAAAAAATATTCTATACAGTAATTTAGAGTACATAGATATGCAGTATTATTTTCTATTAACTAGCTTCAATAATTTACTCCATTCAAAATTATTCAACTATTCCATCACTGTCACGAACCAAAATTCTGGATTTCTGGCAGTAGTAATGTCTTTACGTTCCAAATATGAAAAGAAATACTGATGTTAAACCTGAATTAAAATAAATAATCATGTCTAAGTACATTTAACAAGGTAGGAACCAAATTCTTCTAAATGATTGTGTATATGGGTTCTAATGGTTCAAAAAAGGTATTTGGCTCTTTCATGTTGTAATCAGGATCATGATGTTCAGATTGGCATAAAACTGGTGATTGTTTATGAAAATTATTTTAATAATCATTGATTTTAAATGTATTAATGATTTTAAAATCATGAATATCATATTAAATTTTTTATAAAATTGTTTTGTGTCCTTTTAGATTTTTTTCTTCATAGGCTACAGTTCAAAATCAGCCACATCATTGGATTTTTATACATATTATATGTGATTTTTTAGGTTTAATAACTAAGGAATAGTAATTCATAACTCTTTACATGAAAATATGATAGATCCTTTTTTATTATGAATAAATACATTATATACAAATAATATAAAGAAACATACACTATGTTTTCTACCATTCTATAATTAATAAATTCTGTTATTTAAATTTTGTATAATATTAACCCTATAATTGATATATAAATTTTTATTGATAGCTCCAATAAAAAGGAAACAATTTAATATATACTCATTAATCATGGTCTATGAAATTTCATTCTTAAATATATTTGTTCATTCAACCACTCCATTTTTTGTGGAGTTCTAATAGAATATCTGTAATGATTATACACATGCTTAGAGAATAATGCATTAAAAATTTCATTTTCTTACTCATAACCATAATAAAATCATGAGGCAAATAGGTGGGACAAATAATATTCTTAACAGACATAGAATATTTTGAAAATAATTTCCATGATTCCCATTTGTGATCATAAAAAAGAACCCGTTGGAATCTAGAATAATAAAAATTAATAACATAAGTATAATGATTTCCTTTTTTAACTGGAAACTATAGATAGAACAAATAATCATAGGTGAAAAAAATTTAGTGATTGAATGGTACAAAAATATATTTTTAGTTTGATAGAAAATTCATATCTTTAACTTTTTATAGTGATTTGACACATTATCTTTTAGAAATTTTAATATCGGTAGATTTCTAAAAAACATTTTTTATATGATTTCAATGATAATTTATATATATGTACCAAAGTATCCTATTCCATAACCAATAATCTTTACGAAGGGACTATAAATAAGAAATATTTTGTGAAATTAAATATCATGATCATCAACATACACATTATCATTCCATCATTCATTAATTACTAAACAAATCTTGGTTTCATAAATAATATAATCATTAATTTCAAGTGAAAAAAAATAATTATAAAATAATTTATAGATTATACATATAATATATTATAAACCATCCACATACAATGCTCTAGAAACTTTAGTAGGTTAATGGATACAAATTTATATAAGTCCAACTATTTATACATTATAATTCCCTCTAAAAGTTATGTTTCCCCCATCCACAATCATAATATTATTGAAACATGATTATTATCCACTTTTATTTGTATAACATACACTATATGGATACCATAAGTTCTATATTATTATTTTTAGGTAGTTTCCCATCACATAATTAATCATGGAATGTTTTTTATACACATGTGTTCTTGTTTCATGAAATGATATCTCATAAAGTGTTAAAAATCCAAGTATTATTTATATACTTTTCAATATAAAAATTATGAGTTAAAAAAATATATTACTTGGTACATGATTATGAGATCTATTTATATAACGTGATGATCAAAAAACATGATTCATGACTTTTTTTTCAATATTCCATTAACTAGGATGGTAACTATTTCTTATATTATGTCTAGTTGTGGTATATTTACCTATAATAATTTTCGATGTTTCAATTCCCTTGGTAAAAATTAAAATTATCTTCATATTATATTCATTTTCGAAATCATCTTCTCTCTTTCCATTCAATAGTGATGCATTCTTTTCTTCATCAATTGTATGTGTTTTTTATCACTTGCGCACAAACAAATCAAACTATTTAGCTTATAATAATTATATTTATGTTCATTATTTATGAAATAAAATATATTGAATGAATAAAATATTTTTTTATTGGAAAATGTTGAATATTTATTTCATTAATATTTAAAAAATATAGAGTCATTATTTTTTACCGCAAATGTAAAATCCATAACCATGAGATTGGATATCCTAGTATAATATCCTAATAACAATATGAATAACTGAAACACTCTTTATAATTCTCTCTATGAACCCTTAATATTTTTCCTATATTTCATTCAATTATATTTGAACTTTTTTTTAATTTTTAATTAGGATAGTATAATTTAAAATGGAATTTTATTTTTCACTCATAGTAGTTTATGTCACAAAAATAGAAATCATTTTAATTAGTACTCATAAATCATTATTTTTCTAATCAATTACATTAATATCATTTTTTTTATGTCACATTATTCTCTAATGGATATAGTTGTGCCTCCCAAAAAATTAGGTAAGAATCTAAATGTAATTATTTTTTAGGATTTTTCATCCTCCATTTCCCAAGGTGAAACCATGGTATTAACGATTTCATAGAATCTGATATACAAATTTTCAATTGATTCATGTGATTTTCTCTTAAAGACATCATAATTAACATAATTATTATTCAATATTATTTCTTTAAAATTCATATCTCTTTCATGCGATATAGAAAGAGTTTTTAAATATTTAATTGAAGTACAAGAAATAGATATTCTAATGATCTCATCTTCTCTAAATGTATATAATAATGCAATAAAATTTATTATATTTGTCATAATATGAAAATGTACATACATTACATTAATCATGTATTTGATATTATTTCTACATTTATCTTCTATAATTTTTATAACACAAAAAACTATTCTCTGAATATTTTTATTCATTTTAATTTTATTATATTATTCATTTTATACATCAATGTAAGTTGGTATATTTTTTCCCGGAACATTTGATCAAAATGTAACCCATTGTAAAACATTTTATTAAGAAATACAGATACATTGATATTGATAAGATGACATAACAAACTACTAATATAAAAGGAAAAGAATAATATAGTGAAAATCCAACCTTGATATTAAATATTGGATAAAATTTAATGCTAAAGGGGCTGATAATTATGTATCCCATAAAAATTTATATTTAAAATATCTTGAATCAAAATATTCTAATTTATAATTTTTTGGTTATCTTATATAATAGGTATATCTAAATTGGTTTTTTTGGAATAACCATCATTTTCGTGATTAGAACTCAGTTAGAATAAATTGATTTCATCCAATCATTAAATACTACTATACTCACATTTAATATCATAGATCTAATTAGTAACAATTTACTATAAATGTGATTTTTCTTACAACAATTATTAAATTATAATTATAAAAGTAGAAATCTATAAATAACTTTTAAAAAAATCCATTTTATATTGGTTACTAAAAAAATGAATTAATGCATACTTGAAACAGAAACAGGACGATTAGAGTATATTTTAGACATAGAAATCTAAAAATAATATTTTCAAATTACTAATCATTTTTATTAATATTAATAGTAGGATCCAAAATTAAATCAGGTACATAGACTAAAATTGCAAACCAAGATATCAAAGATATCTCCAAGTCTCATTGACAATTTTCGTTGGAATAAAAAAGTGATTGGAATTAAATAATGTGTATCTCAATACACATATATATTATAAATATGTACTTTGTATATATTTTTATTTATAATAAATTAATAACTACTCAAAATTTATGTAAAATTTGGATATAGGGTGTTGGGGAGAGAGGTTATGGTCAATGGAACGTTGACATTGATTGATTTATTGTTGATTAACAAGGTTATCTTCACTATCTAAATGTATTTAATTGGTTATGGGAGATGAAAAATAATCATATGTCTTCCATTAGACATTATAGTGATTGGTAATATAAATTAGAGTCTCATTGATGCTTTAATAAGGTTAATAACACTCAACCAACCCTCAAAATTTCACCCTTGTATCTATTCATCTATTTTTTGATTTATATAGTCAAACAATATTTTCCAAAATCCAATGAACAATAATCATTTAAATACCCCCGTATTAATACTGAAATTTGGATCTATCAAATAAATTTAATTGACATATACTTATTAAAAAATATCCATTGGAATGTATTAAACAAATATAACCACATTTAGACACAGTTGAAACATGTCTTCCACATTAGTATGATACTTCAAGGGAGATCCAATAATTTGGTATAAATTAATATTTCAGTGAAATCAACCATGGGGAATTTATTTATCATGTTATCAATTCAAATTATAATGTAGTCAATCATTGTCACATGTTGTTGCCTTATTTCATAATGTTGTCATATCACTTCAACATGATGTCACTTAATATTATAATATGGTTTCTTTAATACATTACCATTTTTCATAATCCATCACGTGGTTTATTATTTTTTCCTTCTGGTTGATCAGTCGTAATATGTCATCAATCCAAATGGATTCAATTTAATTCATACAAATTATTGTATATACCATGCCGAAATATCATTTCTTATTTTTGTCACATTTTTTACTCGTACTATGACATGAGTTATTTAATATTTTGTAAACATGGTTAATAAATATATCATATAGTCAATCCATGTATTCATACAAACATTTCCAAAAATAAAAAGAATAATTATTTTTCAAGATAATTAATAATGTCAAATTGATTACTTTTTTCAATAGATTTATTGCATTATAATAACTCTGACAATTGGGAAAATTTATATATTAATATATAAATCATTTTCTATGCAATTTTAACAGAAAATAAATATATATTTAACTAATAATTATTTGAGATTGAAGATTTATAATTTTTCTTAACTAACTATATATAAATTTTTAAATTTATTTTCTTGAAATTTATGAATTTTTTTAATGATGGTATTTAAGTTTCATATTGATTATTCAAAATAATAAATTATAATTAGTTGTGATGTTTTAATTACTAAAAGAACATGTGGGAATTAAAAATATTTTTTTTTGAAGAGTAATTAAATATTTTAAAGAAGATATTAGTGAATAGTTTAAACTACATATGAAATCATGAAATAAAAAATTTGGTTACACCATAATGGTTTCATATAATTCTATTGAAATTTTATTATAAAATAATAATTTTGTATTACCTCATGATTTCAACTACTATTTGAGGGGTCTTGTTCACGTTTTCAATTTATATGTTTCCTACAAGAATATAATTTTCCTTATATATTTATTCATTCATCCCTGCTAGTATTTTTATGTATACTAATATTACATGAATGATGAGGTTCTATAATTATGGGGTATCATTATTTAATTATATTTAGGAATTTAATTTTTGTATAATATTTGTTTTAGAATTGTAATATTATTTAATGATGTAATGAAATGGGGTAACCAAATTTTAATTTTTCATGTTGTTTCATGGAAAATGAAACTCCATTTTTTTAAGGAATTATATTGATAAAATTGGTATAACACTAAAATATTTCTAGTTATTGAACAAATAACTTATGTAAAATATGGTTTTACAATTCATTTGAATACAACTATATGAAAACTGGACTTTGAGGATATAACTCAATTTATTTCATTATTTGTATTGATATTCCATATAAAATATCATAATTTATCATCATGGAGGGGATATATTAGAGGGAAAACATTAACGTATGTTTTAATGAAAAATATGAGTTCCATAAAAAGTATTAGTGGATATAAGAAAAATAATAATATAAGTAAGAAAATATGGATAAGAGATAATGAAGGGTATATCGATGTATATTCATATGAAGATGAAATAATAATTTTATTTATATTTTTTGAAAAATGTAATAAAATCCTAAAAAATTATTGGTTTTTTAGATGTATTAAATCATTTTATATTGTTAGAATACATTTTCAAAAGAGAAGAAGTATAAACTATAATTTTTATATCGATCTTATTATTTATGGTGGCTCATATAATCATAGTATTTCCAAACAATGAAATTAGTGTATTCGTCTTTATGGGATAGTAAAATTCACCAATTATACATCTTATTTTATGTTTTATCTTTTTAATTTTGTGTGTGTGTGTTGAATAAATATTAAAATTTACAATAAAGAAATTATAATTGATTATTTTTAAATAAATAATAAAATTAATAATGGATGCTTTTTTACTGATAAATACCATCTCTAGTTATCTAATAACGTTTCAGGCCCTCAAAAGGGGAGTTTATGAATTATCTATTGAATATTTTATCCTTCAAATATATTTTCATTACATGTCTGATACATTTAAAAATCAGTGTAAATAAATTTCCTTCTATGAAGTGGATGATGGAAATAAGATAATAATAAATTGATAATTTATATGGGAAAAGATATAAAAAATTAAATATTATTATTATTATCTACAATCAATTAGTATAGATTTTCTAAATTAATATAAAATTTATTATTAAAAATATATATATTATATTATTTAATCTATTCAATATATAGATACAGTTCCACTTACTAAAAAAATGGAAAAATATTGGATTGGTCTTAAGGAATCTTTTATAAATGACTTTTACTCAATCCCACTTAATAAATGAAATATGAAGGTTCGAAAATCCTATAATTTTATTAATTATTAATGATGTGTATAAGAGGCACCAGACATTAAAAATATGGATAAAAAATTGTCTTAATAGTTTGAAAAAAATTTATATAATTAGAATGTGATTTATCTAGTAAAATACATTATGTTGCCTATTTACATTACCTACTGAGGATAGGTTTTAAATTTAATGACTCTTGGATTCAAATCAAGAGTATTCGTTGTAGGTTGAAACCTATAAAAAATTATATGAAAAATTAATATTCCATATATATAGAATGTGTTTTAAATTCCAATTTCATGAATGGTATAGGATACGTTTCTTAAAAGGATTCCCATATGGTATGGTATAATGAAAGAATTTTCATATAAAAAATGAGTGAAGGAATCCCTAGAGGATATAATGGGTAATTGATGATGATATTTTTTATTATAGGTTTATACATACTCGATATTATATATAACTCATGGGATTATATGATCCATGTTTGGATTATGATTTTCTAATTAGAGATAAGTGTGATTTTTTAGAGATAAATTTTTATGTATTTTACTTATATATAGATATTAATTAATAATCGATTCATCTTGGATAATTTGAGTAACCTAATAAGGATGCACTATTTGTTTAAAATTAATTTTTTATTAAATATTTGTTATAGTCAAATGGTTATAGATATGAAACCCTTATGGTATAAATATATAATTTAGGTTTGGGATATTCACCATAGTAGATCAAATCGTTGGATATGATTATTAAATAAAATTTAATTTCAATTATTTGAATTGAAACATAAGGATGTTTATTAAAATAGAGTAAACTTTTATTGATAAATGAATGTGTAAAACCCAAATATAACAAAACAATTTATGATCACATATTGAATGTATAATACTTATAATAATTAACTTGAAATAAATAAGTGATACATCTATAGAAATAGATTTACATACTATTTTAGATCAAGAAAATTTTATTACAATTACATTATTTGAATTCCTAATGTCTATAGTAGTAAATAATGATCAAGTATAATGGGAGTTTAAATTTATGTAAATATGGTTGTTTATAGAGGAATATAGATGGGGATGCTCTATTAGTTTATAAAGTTATATTTTTGGTTGACCAGTTTTTTTGACCCACCAGGTTTTTTTATATATAAAAACAATAAAGAATTAATTAATTATGAATAATATTATGTAAGAACATGTGAAAGGTGTTATTCAATGTGGATTAATTTTTTAGATGAACATCTAATAATCATCAATCAAACTGTTTTAAGATTCCATTGTAAAGGAATAATTTTTTGTTTTCTAATGTTTATATCATTGGAAGTAGAATAATCTAAATCAAATCATGGTATAATGGATATGATAAACACAATACATATTTTTGAAATACTCCATGATATTTTTTAAATATACGTTGTAAATGAATACATGATTAGTTGTTATATTTTTTTTATTTATTAAAAAATTATGAATATAATTGTATTCATATTTAGGTAAATAAAATTAATTATAAATTTAATTTTTTTTTGTTGGGATAGGGAATGTTATTATAATCATGATTATAATTTGATTTTTATGTGTTAAAATGTCACACCTGTTTTTTTCATGTTTAGGTTTTGATCCAGTTTGGTTGGAAATCAGTGTACTTTTATTTTTTCTGGGTGAGACGAGTTTTATGTTTTTTATCTTCTATCGATTTATAATCATTATATAGTTGGTGAGCTATAGATTGTTTGGGAGTTTGGGGGAAATGGGTGGTTACTTCATGATTTGGTCCAACTATGAGCTCATTTCCAGATTTAAAAACAAAACATGATTCCATTATAACTCCTTCAAATTTCAACGTTATTAACCAATTCCACTTCCCACTTTTCCTCCAATGACCTAGAAAAACGACTATATCCATTTGTACACCTTAGTAACTCATAATAATGGTATATATGGGAGATTTACTTAGGCATTGGGAAATTCCATGAACCCATTTCAATATTTATAGGAATTGGTTTATTTATTTCATATATCATTCATTTGTTAGCCTGTTTCTGCAATTCCACCTCTCAATCGATCCAAAAAACCATAGTCAAACCCCCCATGTTCCATTTTCAATATTTGGAACTCATCTTCATTGTTTATTAGTGATAATGTGTTCAAGATTTCTCAAATCGTCTGGATTTGTAAAGGAGAATTGTTTTATTCATAAATAATTAATTTTTTAATATTTTTCCCCCATATTTGTTTCCATTGGCTCTTCATAAAGTAAATATTACATCTATTGAGTTTCAATCTATTCCCTCACCGCTATGTCTGTGGATATAAGGGAAGACCAAGAGTTCTCTAGTTTCCTAGGTGATATAATTTCTCATTTCTCCTCCATATTACCCCTCTTTCCCTTATTTCATGGTTATTTATTCACCCCAAGTTATTCATGAATAGTTGTTATATTTTTTTCAAGATTTTTTATGTGTTATATGTTTGTTTTGGTTTAGTATACATACGTTTAGTGTTTATAAACCTCTGGAGGGTGATTTCAGTTGTGGTTTTCCATTATTCCATTTTTTTAGGTATGTTATCCCAATAACATGAAATTATTATTTAGGATTCATATTTTTCAGGGTTTTATAACCTTTTATACCTTATTTTTATTTTTTTAGAACATTTTTATGTTCTATTTGTGGTAAAAATGATTATTTAGGCCATGTTTAGTGTGTAATAGAGTTGTTTCCTTATAAAAGTGCACATTGTATTTTTAAATAAATGTTCAGATAGTTTTTAAATATGTGTAGGGATGTTTATAGTATAATTTAATAACTATAATAAATTTTTGTATTGAATTTTTTTTTACACTTTAGGGGTGTTAAATAGAAGTTGTTTTGCAAAATGTTGCACGCCAACTTTTCAGAAAACTGCACGGTTGGCTTTTGTGACCTAATTGTGATATAAAATGACTTTTTTGAATTTTTTAAAGTATGGTTACCAAATAAAGTTATATTTTGGGGTCCTTTTATAGTTTTAGAAAGGGTTTTTCATTTATAAATAGATGGATATTGGATTTTAACATGTTTTTGAAACTATTTCTGGTAAGTGCCCGGTTCAGCATTTTTAAGAAAATGGTCGAACATTGAATGTGTAACCTATTTTTTTATATGTATTATTTAACTTTTTTCTTATAATAATGTTTTCTATACACCAATTTATATAGGTTTTAATTTTTACCTATGATGCATGTGGTTCTGGTAAAATTATTAAAGAATATTTTGTAATTTTTCATAAAAAAGGTTTTTAGGTGTGTTCAATGATGCCCCATGTGGGGAAAATGTACGATCCATGAAATCTATTTGTTAAATGGGTATTGTTAGGATTGTATGTCTGAGTATGACGTACTCTATATTACGAAATGTAGGATTGAATATATAAGTATGAGATTCTCAGATACAAGAGGGTGGTTAATTGTATATTTTAAAAATTCCCTAAGGAAATTGTGTATAACCAATATTCACAACACCTCTGAGTTCTGTAGACTTGCTTGATTCCAGAAAAGTGATTCCGGAAATGAATCTTAACAAAAGTTTACAACTACTAAGATTTTATCATAAAGCGTATAGAATCTAACTAAATTATAGTTAAGTAAGGAAGTATAAAAAGTTATACTTTCCTTAACAATACAAAATGCACAGTGGAAAACAATGTTGTAACACTAAAAGTAACAAAAAATAACTCTTTTAACACAAAGAGGAGGGTATCCAACAATACTGTATTAGAGGTCCCTTGATTTAAACTTTCAAGAAAGTCTGTCTTACCCACACAAGGGTAAGCCCTTGATATGATGATCGGAGTCTGTCTTGCTATCCCTGCAAGCCCTCAAATATCAGGTAGTCTTCACTTATGTATTCCTATCCCTGGAAGCCCTCAATTGTATACAGAAACAATCAGAGTTGCACAAAGCAAATCTGCATGAATCAAAGTTTGAACAAGGATTCCAAACATTCTTCATGAAGCTATAGATTTGATAAGGGCATCCCTTTCTTGAAATCACTTCAACAGCATGTAAGCACCAATGTCAAATATGTTGTCTACGGTTATTGCCTCTTTTCAAATGATCTCCTACTTATTGGTGAAGCTCCAATGGTCGACTCCCTCCTACAATGGTAATTTTTCTCCTTGAATTTCGGAGGGACCTGTATACATGTCACTCAATCAATGGTTAATTGATAACTGAATGCATGACATTGTATTATATTAGAACAAGTGTAAGGATACGTAAAACGGCAGCTTGGAATGAAAGTAAATAAATGTTCAGAATGTAATAAAAGTATGAAAGTTCGTAGTCCAACTAAAAAATATAATTCAGATTTTATAATAATGATATATTTTGATTATATTTTTAAAAATTTGGAACATGATTTTTATAGAATTCAGGAGTCCGAATATCATGGAAATTCGGATTCTGGATTCATAGGAATTCAGAACTTGTACTTAAAGAGTTCGGAGATGAACTCATAGAAGTTCAGAGTCAAAGTAGTATAAGTGCATAGTCAAATTAGTAAAATTTTGAATTCAAACTCATAGATGTTTGGTGTCGTACTAGTAGAAGTTCAGAGTCGAACTTGTACATGTTCGAAGTCAAACTCATAGAATTTTGGAGTAAAACTAGTAGAAGTCTGGAGTCAGAATTCAAAGTCTTAAATAGAATTCTTCATATCTAAGTATTATACGATCATGAGCTTTTTAGTTACAATCCGAATTTTACACATAGAAATGAAATGTGATTGAATGATGAAAACAATGTAAGGATAAATTTCCATGAGGAAGGAAATTTTCCTTAAGAAAATGAAACAAGGGGTAAAAAGTGATATGCCTTGTGATATGGTGTTTGTTATTTTCAAAACATGAATGAATGGAAAATTCAAAAGGAAATACTTATTGACTCAACAATCTCCCATTTTTGGAATGCACAAACATCCATATGAAAAAGAATAAAAGGACTTAAATAAATTATAACTTATCTCACTTTTCATATGGACAAAGATAAATATGACTAAAACCTCATTAGGATCTGGAACTCCAAGTATCGTATTCTGGATTTTCCGTAATGGGATTTTTCTTGAGTACATAAATTTCATGTAATGAAAAAAACTTCTTTATATTAACTCATCCTTACATAGATATAACTCTTTTACATATGAATATTTTTCCTTATCTCTTTTAGACTTTTCATTCTTCCTTTTTGAGTTATTTTTACATCTCCCCCTTTGTGATTTTCAAAAAGAGTTAGAGGGAATGGAAAATAAATATGGTACATGAGATATTAGCAAATACAGCCAAACAAAACAAGCAACCGTAATTCTATTATAATTGGAATAATTTTTACAGGTAAAATCAAATGCAATAAAAGATAGTATTGAGTCTATTTTGTTTCATTTTCCATGGGTAGGAGCTTATTCATAATTGTATTTAGCATTTTGAGCTCTTTATGATCCTCCTCGGCTTGCTTTTCTAAGACTGTGATTCTATCTTCTTAAGTCTTCATGACTTCTTCCTAAGAAGCAACTCCTCGTGGTTCACTATCATCTCTTCCATCTCAGTCTGGAGATTTATTTCTGATTTCAAACATTGAGAAACATAATTCAGCTTTCCATTTAGATATTTGACATATTGCATCTGAGTATTATTCTCAATGTTCATCTTATCCTGAAAACTGTCTGAAAGATTTTTGATTTTGAAATCCTCAGTACCAAATTCCTCCTTAAAATCTAGTTGTAACTGATCAAGCTCTTCTATATCATCAACAATTTTCTTACACCAAAGTTTTATTTTTCTACACGACCTTCTATGAAGCTTGTAGTTGATAATAAAATTTTTATGATCTGGTTCAATCACCACACATTTATCCATTACCATGGATAATGATTCTGACTTCCGATTCAAGCTATGCTGAAGCATCTGGCATCTAGAGTCTATTGTAGGAAAGATCGAAAAGGTGTCTACCAATTTATTCAAGGACTCAACCACAAAATCATGTCCTAATGCAGATGAATCTGAATCAGAAAACATTCTAAGAGATTTTTCTTCTTATATTCCAAGCAGCTTCTATTTAGAAGATCCTCCAACAATCTTCTTTCTTATGATATCTTCTGTTGAGGTATCAATAAGCACTTTCTTACCCTTACATGTCCTCAGAATGACCTCTTCTTTTGGAGGTTCATGCTCACTGTCAGATAATTTCACAATCTTATCTTCATCAACATTTTCTTTCATAGCCCCATCCTCAATATATTCTGGATGGATAAAGTCATGATTATGTCTTTCTTCTTCAGATGGCTTGTTCACATCCTCTTCACACTTCTCTTCATTTGCAGGTGTATCCAATTTTGAGTATCCATATTGAGAAGTCTGGAGTGAAAAATTCTCGGAATCACTTAACTTTTCTTGATACTATTCATATATATTTAACAAATCTGCAGTCTCTTCAGAGCTTTGAACTTCCTAAACATCTTCCACAGCTTCCTTTTCAACATCTTTATCTTTGAGTTTTTCCGGAACGAAGAAGTTTTTCCCCAGGGTTTCAGGTAAAGGTTCCACTAAAAAATACTTCGTCACCAGAATCATTTTAGATGCAATATAAATATCCCATAGAAGGGATTATATGATTTCTACCTCAGATAGCTTCTTCATCAGCTTCTTCTCCTTGGCTTTCATTTCTAGCACTTCAGAGGTTTTCTCTTTCAATGCCTTCTCCTCTGCAGGGTCTAAGCCAAACTGTGGCTCCCATTCTTTCCTATTTTCCTTATATTCCCTCATTTTGAAACAAACTCATCAGGATAAGATGTTTGTTTCTTGGGTTTAGGAGGTGCAGATTCGACATCATTGGACTTAGGAGTTTTACCTTCAGCTTCCACTTCTTTCAACTTCCTTTTCTTAATGGACTTCTTGGATTTTTCATCTTTCTCTACATTTTCCAGAACAGCTTCTACCTCCTCCTCTGACAGATCATAGAACTCACCTGTCTATTTTGAAAAAAACAACTTTCATCCTATTTAATGTGTCATCACTAATCATAATCACATGGAAATTTCTGGGCTTTGAGATTCATGGAATTTTGAAGGATTCTAAGCATCGAATATTAGCTAAGAAAGCAATGCCTGATACATAATGATCTGAGCTCTAAGATTACCATTCTTGACATTCTCAATCATGATTAGGATATGCTTTATTAATTCCACCTTCCATAGATTTACCAAAAAAATCTAAGATGTACATATCAATCATCTTAAGGGTATCCTTATAACCCTTTCTTAGAACAATGAGACCTTTTACCCATAATTGTAGAATCTGGTTTGATGGTAGATAGATGTGGCAATCTATGCTATTTTGTTATCTTTGAGCCCAAGGAATTCCATAGCCATCACATTGTTGAAACTTCCCTGAACATCAGGCAAATTGTGTGAACAAAATTCGGCTTCACCTTCGTATGATAAGCCCACCAAGAATACAACTTTGGTGTAAGAGAGTTTGTATGTTTTTCTATAGGCTTTTAAAGAAAACCTCCCACCTTCAACTTCCATAAAGAAGCACACTGACTCATATAATTCTATAAGAAGATCCGAATAAACTGCAACTTGAGTTGTTGTCTTTGAAATAGCTATACACTCCCATCCATTGAGATTTATGTTCTAGGAAATTATAGAATCATACTTATTGAAAAAAATTTGATGCACCAACCTTACCCTATAGATTAAGCACTCCGAAATAGGATTAGTAGACATTTATTTGGATTCTGCAGACATTAGGATCAGAGTACATCGGAAGAATTTGGAATGGGTTTTTATAGAGAGGCAGAGCTTCGAGATGCAAGAGCATGACAACCGATGTGGTACAACCATCGGAGGTCCTTTAATAGGTTATGGAAGTGACCTTTCGTCTTCTAAAACAAATCTAATGGTTGATAATTCTTCAAATCTGACATCACGATTGTAAAATTAGACGCATGGAAAAATTTGGATGAATCCGATCTTTTGAGGTTTTTAAAAGAAAACATTCGGATTTAGGGAAACTTGAATTCGAGAAAATTATCAAAACAAAAGAAACTAACAGCAGGAAAAAAATTACGAAAACTCGAGAAAGAATCATACCGTTCGGATTATCAGGAGAATTATTCGTATTGTATAAAATTCTTCTTGAAGGACTTTAAATTAGAAAAAACTTGATTACGAAAAGGAAAAGAAAATTCTCATTACGAAAATTTCTACCAAGATAATTTTCATTCAGAAAATTCTCTTTAAGAAAATATCCATTCCGAAAATATCCATTATAAAAATTTCCATTCCAAAAATTTCCATTACAGAAATTTCTATTCCAAAATTTTTGAAAAACTTCATTAAAAAATCATGAAAAACTCCATTATGAAAGACTAAAAAAATATTCATTACAAAAAATTTGAAAAACATCAAAACAGATGCTCTCCCCCTATGAAAAAGGGTTTATTACTGTAAGGAGATTTGTTCAAAATGTAGTTAATTAAGGATGATTACCCTATATTTATCATTCCTAAAAACTGTTTAATGTAATTAAATATATCAGAGGGTAAATATTTTTTGAATATGTTAGCAAGTTGATCTTATGTTTCGATAAAATGAAGATTGATATCTCCTTTTAATGTGTGATCCCAAAGGAAGTGATGCCTAATATCTATGTTCTTTGCACGAGAGTGATGTGAAGGGTTTTTGCTAAGGGAAATGAAACTTCTGTTATCAAACAAAATTTGTGTCTTATTAAAACTCAAGCCATAGTCTATGAGTGTGTGTTTCATCCACAACACTTGAGCACAACAACATCCAGCTACTACATATTCAGCTTCAACAGTGGATAGTGCTACTGATTATTGCTTCAATCAGGACCATGAAACTAATGAATCTCCTAAGCAATGACTCGTTCTGGATGTACTTTTTCTATCTATTGTATATCATCCAAAGTCATCATATGAAAAACGTTTTAGAATAAAATCATTTCCAGAATTATAAAAGAGTCCAAGATCCATGGTTCACTTTAAGTATCGGAAAATTCTCTTCACTAACTTTAAATGAGATTCCTTAGTATTGGATTGATATCTAGCACATAAGCATACTGAAAACATCAAGTTTGGACAACTAGCTATCCAGTATAGTAAGCTTCCTATCACACCTCTAAAAGATGTTTGATCTACTGGTTTCCCAACTTCATCAAGATCAACTGTGTTTGAGGTACCAGTGGGAGTACTAATTCTTTTAGTGTTTTCATATCCATACATTTTAACAATATATTTAATATAAATATGTTGATATGTATAAGTTCCATCTATTTTTTGAGAAATTTGAAAACCAAGGAAAAATGTTAACTCACCCATCATACTAATTTCAATCTCATATTTCATTATATCTACAAAGGAATCAGTTAAATATTGTTGATTTGAACAAAATATAATTTCATCAACATAAATTTGAACAATCAAAACATTTTTCTTATCTTTCTCTATAAAAAGGTTTTGATCTTCATTTCCCTTAACATAGTTATTTTGAAGCAAAAATCTTATATGTTAATCATACCAAACTCGTGGGGCTTGTTTAAGGCCATAAAATTATTTGGTAAGCCTAGAAATAAGATCAGGATGTTTTTTGTCTTCAAATACAGGAGGTTGTTCAACAAAAACTACCTATTGAACGTAACCATTAAGGAAAACACATTTCACATCCATTTTAAAAAGCATAAAATGGAAAAATGTTGCATAAGAAAGTAAAATGATAATAGATTCAAGTCTAGCTACTCGAGCATAAGTTTCGTCATAGTCTATTCTTTCTTGTTGATTATAGCCTTCAGCAACCAATATATCTTTATTTCATACTGTGACTCCATTTTCATCAAACTTATTTCTGAAGACCCATTTTACTCCAATTACAGAATTTTCCTGAGGTCTTTCAACAAAGGTCTAGACATTATTCCTTTCGAATTCATTTAGTTTAACTTTCATGGATTTCATCCAATCATCATCACATAAATATTTATCAGTTCTTTTTGGTTCTAATTGGGAAAGGAATGCTAGATGTTCTGTTTCCTTTCATAAGGAAATTTTAGTTCTTACAAGTAGATTCACATCACCAATTATACTATCAATGGGATGATTCTTTAGAAACAACTGATTTATGTTTTTTAATACTTGTTCATCAACATAGGGTAAGAAAACATCTAGGGTAAATGTTATAGAAAAATCTTTTTGAACATTTTTCTTAACAAAAATATTTTCTATTATAGGTTGATAATCAGTTTTTGAAAACACATCCGAGGATGGAGGTTGGGGTTGTTTGAAACAAAGGGATCAATTTAATCAAATTTGACATGTACTGTCTCTTCAACAGTGCAAGTGTTTTTGTTAAAAACTCTATAAGCCTTAGAAGTTATGGTGTAGCCTATGAAAATTCCTTCATCTAATTTTGGTGAGAATAATTTTAAATTATCTTTAGTATTCAGAATTAATACTTTGCAACCAAAAACCGTAAAGTAGGAATATCTAGGTTTTATACCATTCCATAACTTATAAAGAGTTTTATTTAGAAAAGGTCTAATGAAAATTCGATTTATAGTATAAAAAGAATTACTTACATCTTCAACCCAAATATTTTTGGCTATAGAATACTCAGTAAATATGGTTCTAGTTATTTCATGAAGAATTTTATTTCTTCTTTCAACAACACCATTTTGTTAAGGTGTTCTGGGTGATGAGAAGTTTTGAGTAATACCTTTTCTACTATAAGAAGTTTCAAAATCAGAATTTTGAAATTCTCCTCCATGATCACTATGAATAGTTTTCAATGGATGGTTTTTCTCATTTTTGACTTGGGCTCTCACACTTTTGAAATAAGAAAAATCTTCAGACATCTTTTATAAGAAATAGACCCATGTAAATCTAGTGTAATCATTAAATAAGAAAAAATACATAATACATTCCCCCAAGGCTTCCAGTTTGTGTTAGTCCAAAAAGATCCATGTGCACCAACCGTAGTGCATCAGTTGTTGAGACTTTACCGATTGATTTAAAACATGATTTATGTTGCTTCCCATATTTACAAGGGTCACAAACTTTTGAAGAATCAAATCTAGGCTCCGGAAGATCCTTAACAAAACCTTTCATAGAGAGTTTACATATGTTCCTATGATTACAGTGTCCTAACATTCTATGCCATAACCAAGAATGATCTTCCATTGCACTAAGGCGAGGTATGTTTGGGATCCTAAGGTCTTCTAAGTAAAAATTGTATAAATTCTCTTTCCTATTGGTAGAGAGAAAAAAATTCTTCCTTGGAATTGTGTACTAGGCATTTATCATACCTAAAATTCACAAGGTAACCTTCATTACATAACTGACATATGCTAATGAGGTTGTGCTTAATACCTTTTACAAATAAAACATTTCAAATCAATGTTTTTCCAATAAGAACTGTGTTACCTATACCAATAATTTCTCCCAAAGCATTATCTCCAAAAGTTACTTTTCCTCCTTTCGTCATGATTATATTTTAAAAATAGTTTATGTTATCAGTCATATGGCAGGAGAATCCACTATCTATGTACCACGTAATGTTGTTGGTACATTCTCTATTTTCCTAAAAATAAGGAAAAGTTAGGTTTTTGGAATCCAGAATTTCTTGGATCCGGATATTTCAGAATGAAAAATTTTGGGTAACCACTTCTTCTTAGAAAAATAAGCCTTATGAAATCCTGAAGATTGAGTTTTGTTTACGGAACAATTATTTTCCCAGTGACCACCACACTAACATTTAGAATAGAATAGGGCACATTGTGGAACAAAGTAGTTGTTACTAAAAATTGGTTTAAACTAGTGTAACCAATACTAGAAGTATTCCTTCGAGGTCGGATTTGTGAATACATTTTATCATGTTTTTCCATACCTTGGGTAATGTTTGACAAACAAATAATCAAGGAGAATATTTCGGATTTGAGTTTAATAACAAAGTTGTTGTCTTAAAAAACATTTAAACTAGATCTCGTCTCAAAAACAACATTCTTAGAAATTACGTTTTCTAGATATTTTGAAGGTTTATTCTTATCAAAACTTACTTCCTCATGTTTTTTTGAAATACTTTCAAAATATGAATGTTTCTTTTCAAGATCTTTATAAATATATGATATTTCCTTAGTAATATTAATATTCCTAGAATTTTCCTTATCAGGATTCTTCATGTGTTTATAATTCTCATTCTCAAGAAGTTTGGAAAACCTAGAAACTTCTTCATCAGTAGGTACAATATTATCTTCATCAGAAGAGGATTCTTCATCCAAAGAGTTATAATATTTACTATCATTAGGATTCAATGAAAAATTGGTCATTGATTCTGCATTGTGTACCTTATCCATCATGCAATGATTATCAATAGGTAGCCTAGCTAAAAGACCAACATTATTCTATCCAGAAAATTCATAATATGATGATTCATCTAAAGATCCTCCACCACTTGGACTCCATGTGTCATTGGATTTCAACACCTTCTTAGCATTTTACTTGTAATACTTCTTTCTGTTTTTCTCAACACTCATTTCCTTTATTTATTTACTCTTAAGCATAGGGAATCCATGTCTTATGTGTCCATCTCTCTTACATTCATAGAATGTAACATCAAAATCTTTCTTGTATTTTCGTTCCTTCTTCTTGTATTTAGATTGAATGTTCCTCTGTCCAGCTATCTTGTTCATCCTTCAAGCAATAATTGCTAATTCATTTTCTAAGGATTCACATTCACTTGATTCAGAATGGATAAAAACATTATTAGATCTGGATATAGTAATTCTCTCAAGAGTGTTAGCTTTAATGTGATTTGATGTTGTAGTAAAAGAAACACTACCATTCCCATTTTTCTTTATTATGTTGTCATAATCTCTCTTCATTCAAGTATCATGTTGAAGAAGAGTTCCAAAATGTTCATCAAGAGAAATATTAGTAAACATTCAATTTTCATCGATAATAGTTCACATTGATTCCCCCCCATTGGGCATAATATCTATGATTTTTTCAACAAGGGCTTCATCATCTAGTTAATTTTCTCTAATTGACTCTAAACTATTCACAATATTCATGAATCTCTGTTTCACCATACAATATGGTTCTCTATAAGGAAAATTAAAACCATGATACTCAGCTCTGATCATGGATCTCCTAGTCTAAATAAATTTAGATGTGCCAAAATGTGTAACTTATTGTTTCTTCCATATATAATTAACTGTTTCACATGAAGAAATTTGGCTATATATGTTTGTATTCATTGAACAAAGAAAAGTATTGTGTACCTTATAGTTGAGTTGATAAACATGTTTTTCTTGATTAGTAATGGTACTAAATTCCTTCTTAGAAATTTTATATCCTCCGGTAAGCATGAAAAAGTTATCTTCTCCAGTATTGATAATGAATGTCTTCATTCGATCTCTCCAATACTCATAATCATTACCATAAAAAATTGGTGGTCTAGTAGGATTTAGTTTGTCGATAGAACCAACATTTAATCCTTCCATCCTTAAGAAAAACATCGGCACACAAACTTGTTAAAAGTATAAGTTTGTAAACAAGAGAATATATTTTAAGCAATAAAAAATATACATCTCTAAGAAAAAAGTGAATCTGAACTATGATTAAAAATAATAGAGTCTAAAAAGTATGAATATGGAAACATGAATCCAAAAGTTCAATTATCGAGAAATATGAGAAAAAAAATTCTAAATCTAATCATGAGATTGATTCAGATGGAACCAATTCCTCTGATACCAATTGTTAGGAAGGTATGTATGAGTATGATCTACTCTATTATACCAAACTCATGATCAAATATATAAGTATGAGATTCTCAGATACAAGTGGGGGTGAATTGTATCTTTTAAAACTTCCCTACGGAAATTTTGCAGAACTAAAATTCAAAACACCTATGGGATCTAAAGACTTGCTTGATTCCAGAAAAGTGATTCTGGAAATGAAACATAAAAAATGTTTGCAACTACTAAGATTCTACCTTAAAGCACATAGAATCTAACAAAATCAGTGTATAAGTAAGGAAGTATAAGAAATTTATACTTTCCTTAACAATACAAAATGCACAGCGGAAAACAAAGTATTAACACTACAATTAAAAAACAATAACTCTTTTAACCCAAAAGGAAAGGTATCCAACATCCCTGGATAAGAGTTCCCTTGATTTATACATTCAAGAAAGTCTGGCTTAGCCACACTTGGGTAAGATGTCGATACGATGATTGGAGTCTTTCTTGCTATCCCAGAAAGCCCTCATCTATCAAGTAGTCCGCACCTTTGTCTTCCTATCCCTGGAAGCCCTTGATTACATACAGCAACAATCAGAGTTTCACAAAGCAATTGTGCACAAAGTAAAGTTTGAACAAGCCGTTCAAACTTTCTGCATGAAGCTTGAGAGTTTATAAGAGCCTCTCTGTCTAGAAATCAATTCAACAACATGTAATCCCCAATGTAAAATATATTGTCTAGTTTTATTGATTATTTTAAAATGATATCCTATTTATAAGTAAAGCTCCAACGGTTGGCACCATCCTCCAATGGTCATATTTATCCATGAATTTCGAAGGGACCTATATACGTGTCACTCAATCAATGGGTTGTTTATAACTGAAGGCACGACATTGTTTTATATTCGAAAAAGTGTAAGCATAAGTAAAACTGAAGTTCCAAATGAAAGTAAACAAAAGTTTGGAATGTAAGCAAAGTATGAAAGTTCATAGTCTAACTAAAAAATACGATTCGGAGTTTATAATAAATAGATATTTGGATTTTTTGTTGTAGGAATTTGGAACATTAATTCTATAGAATTCCGGAGTCTGAATTTCATGGAAATTTGGAGTCTGGATTCACAGGAATTCAGAACCTGAACATAAAGTGTTCGGAGTTGAACTCATAGAAGTTCAGAGTAGAAATAGTAGAAGTTTGGAGTCAAACTAGTAAAACTTTGAAGTCGAACTCATAGAAGTTTGGATTCCAACTAGTTGAATTTTGGAGTCGAACTAGTAAATGTTTGGAGTTTAACCCATAGAAGTTCGGAGTCGAACTAATAGAAGTTCGCAGTAAGAAATCAGAGTCCTAAACAGAATGCATCATATCTAAGTATTATACGATTATGAGGTTTTTACTTACAATCTGAATTTTACACTTAGAAAATAAATGTGATTGAACAATGAAAACAATGTAAGTATAAATTTCCTTGAGGAAGGAAAATTTCCTTAAGAAAATGAAACAATGGTTAAAATGAGATTTTCCTTAAGATAAGCTGTTTGTGATTTTCAAAACATGAAGGAATGGAAAATTCATAATGAAAACCTTATTGACACAATAGTTTTAGGGATGAAATTTTGTTTACATATGGTATTGGTCAGGATTTTTCCTTAATATTTTATTTTTAAATGGATTTCATTGAGCAATTCATCATTATAGTTTTTCAAATTATTTTATGAAATTTTTAAGTTGTTTATTGATCTGTGAAAGAACATTAAGGAATGTAAAAGGGATATTTTTTGTATATATGAATGTATAATTGATTTGAAAAGTTTATTTGATAACATGTGGATCTTTATTGATCACAGAATGGAAAATCAGTTATCTAGGTGTGAAGACATGTACTAGTATGCTTGAGATATAGAGGGGTACCATCCATGTTTCTCATAGCATGTTTTTCGATGAAAACACTAACGAAACTATGATGATGATGTTGTGGGGGACCACTCGATTAGGCATTATTATCCTACTACTAGATCTTGTTCAACATAATGGATATTTATTATGGTTACCTTCACAAATATATGAAGTACTTGGGGCTCACAACTAAATAGTTCCTAGTGGGGTTCCCCTGACGTGTGCTCATTGGCTATATGGAAGTCACCATCAGCATAAGGTGTGATTGGTTGGTAAAATCATCATCATATGTGTTTCATTTTATGTTGTACATTAATTAATGAATCCCTCTTGAAAACTATTTTCATTTTTATGTTTCTCCTCTTGAAAATAATTTCTAGCATTCTTATTTATAAAACTTTAATGTTTTTGTCTGGTAATTTTTATATCATGGAAAAAAATTTGTAAAACATACTTTTATGTAATTGTTTTAAAACATGAAATTTACGTTTATTTTATTTTAATGGAACTTCATGGGGAATATAATATCAGGATAACATACTGAGTTTTTAAACTCTTTCCTATAGTCTATATCTTCTTGTATCCATTTTTTAGGATTCATCATGAGTTCTATTACCTTTGAAGACGTTTGATCATTGTGTTAGGAAGTGACCAGACGGGTCACATTGAGTTATTTGGTTGTCATGTTTTGTCTTTTTAGTTGTTAGTTTAGTTGTAATTTTGGTTTCTTGTACCATTGTTGATCTCTTAAATTTTTATGTAAATGTATTTTGGAATGTCTATTACTTATTTCTAATATTTAGATAGATTATATTTGGGAGAAAATTTTCTCTTATGTACTCTATTGATTTCCAACATGCTTGTCTCTATCCCAGGGGGATCAGGAACACCTCACGGGGCTGGTCGTAGGCTGGCATGGGTGATCAGTTTATGGTCGACTAGGGATGGTGTGAAAACAAATGGTATCAAATGGAGGTTGTCTCTTAGGAAACCTTTCATTTTTGAGCACCCTAGTTATGGGGTGGATTTCAAGGTATAAGGAGTAGTATTTTTGGGACATTATGGTATGTGTTCGATGAACGTTTCAAACTCATGCTCATTCAGAACCTTGGTTTCCCACGGGAGTTCCGGTTTTATTAGTGTCATTTGATCATGAAGATTTTTTGGTGTAGGGATATGACACGAGAAGTCTGACTAATGGCCTTTGTGAGATCAGAAGGCATGGAAAGCCATGTGGATCTAAGGAATGGTTCTAATAAGAATCTTTGTGATGGTGTAGTGTCTGACATATGGAGACCTACCATATGGTCAAGTCACCCACTAACTCAATTCCCCTTTCGTGGACCTAATAGACCTTTCATGAATTCTGAATTTTTGTTTTGAAATTACTTGTGGGAGAATTGTGGAAATGTGTTTTAAAGGAAGGATTTTAATTTGAAAAGTGTAAAAGGGGGTTTTAAAAAATTATAAATAAGAATGGTTTATGAATGTTGGTTTTTATAAAGAAATTTTCTGGAGGAAGTAGAAATGATTTAATAGGATTGGATTTTCCCTAATCAAAACTTGTGGTTTGTTGATATAAAATGTATTCAAAGTGGTAATAGTTTAATATTTATTCATAATCATTGTTTTAAATGGGATGATTTGAGATGTTGAAAAGTGTTTGAATATAATTAATTGGTTTTGGAAATTGGTTTTGAGTAGTAGGTGTTTTCCTAGAAAGTGTATTGGTCCCAATTTCAATTACATTGTGAAAATATACCTTACATAAATATCAAAAATGGGAAGGGTTTTTTTTGAGTTTCTTGGTTGTTTTGAATGATAAAAAAATGTAAAGGGTTAGGTTTTTAGGAAAATGGGTTTTTATGAGGTGTGGTTTGTTTTGTGAAATATGAAAAGGTTTTTTGACTTGGTGGTTAGAGTTCCTTTATAAGATACAACATTTTTGGAATGATGTTGTTTTGTTTTACCCTTTAGTGTTTTCATGGGTGCTCACTTGTATGATTTTATTGATATCTGGATGGATGGCCTATATGAAATGGTGGCTGGGCTCCAGGGGAGGATTGGAATTGTTCATGTGAGTGAGATGTGATGAAACACTATTGGAGAATGTGTAAATCCACAAAGTCTGTTTGTTTTTCCAATGTGTATTGTGCTAAAATATTGTGGAATTTGTTTATAAACTAGTGGTTATGTGTCTATTTTTTTCTAATTATTAGTAGATTTTATTATTCTGGTATCTTCCATGTGATTAAGAGGTCATAATCTTATTATTTCATGAGATGGGATCTTGTTGGTGGCATAATTTTGGAGTAATTTTCAATGGGTTTCTAAATATGTGTTGGATGTACTGATGTGGCCATGGGTAGTTCTCATATGGAAATCATTATGATTGATCAACCAAAGGATTCATTTCAAATGTTAAATACACCTATTCAGATGATTCATCAACCCATTTTTTTAATAGAGAGTGTTTTGGGATTTATTTAAAGTGCTTACAAGTTGTGATAATTATTTGGGACATAGATGTTGTGTTTGCTAATGTTGAGGTATTTCGATGTATTCCATGTCCATTCGACTCTGCCTTCAGAGTGGGTGATAATGTTGCTATGTATCTATGAGTTTCTATTTAGATAAGGTGTTTTTTTTGTTAATGTGTGTTTTGCGGGATATTTTGATCATTAACAACTGACTCTTGTGTAGAAGATGCTTCATGAATTAAGGCTCCAGCCAAAGGCCTCCGAGTGATGATTTTCACGCATTTCAGAAATCTACAGAGGTTTGTGGAGCTCATCTAGGATCCTGCCTCCGCTGATGTGGTAAGGTAGTTTGGATGTCTCTATTGTAGTTCCCCATCATTATGAATTTCCTCTTATGGTAATGATCATGGTGGAAATACCCCTCACATATTTTTTATGGTTATGTCTTCATGGATTGGTGTTTCCGGTCAATGTCCATGTGTCGACCACCTGTGTAAAACAGGCGCAGTCTTGGTTTTACCTATAGTTAGGTGAAGAGAGTTGGGTAATTACTTTTTATCTATTTATTTATTAGTGTATTAATGACTGGGTCCCCTTCCCTTCCCTCCATGAGTGGTTGGGGTCTGGATCCATGAAGAAATTTTTGACCCAGTTCTTTTCCAATCCATTTCGGAGTGACGGGTTTAAATGTTCGTGTTTTATTACTCTTAACATGGGTTGGTATGTTTTGTGGGAGATTTTTTCTGGGAATGTGTGGTAGAGAGATGTTCCTAGTTCGTGTTGAAATATTTTTTGGTCATTGATTGTTGGTTCTTAATGGTGGGGGGAACCACCACATGTCTCATAGTGTTTCTTCCAAAGAATTTGTCGAGTGATAGTTGTTTCTTAATGTTGGGTAGTCCAATATAGACTCTCCTTTAATTTTTTGATTTCTTGAGTTCTATTTTGGTTGGGTGATCATAGGGTTTGTTACGAGAAGGACCAACAATCGGGATGTTGGTTTCGTTGTGGAGGAAGTGACTCGATCTTTCAGTTGATTCCCGAGAAGTAGTTGGGAGTTGGTTTATTGGTTGAGGTAAGAGGCTTATGATCCCATAATGGTGGATGATGATTCATTGGATTTTTATTTTGGACCATATTTATAATGAATACTTATTTTTTGATGAATCATCTGGAAGGTGTTGTGGTTTTAAAGTGGCAGAAATCATTAATGGCAGGGACAGTTGTCACACCCATTTTATTCATATCTTTGTTTTGATCTGGTTCATTTGAAATCCTAATAAACTTATTGTGTTTTTTGTGAGATTAATGTCTATTTTTTTAACTTCCATCTATTTCAAATCATCTTACCATTGGTTTAAAAAATCATGTTTGGTTTTTTTGTAGAAAAGTGTGGTTACATCATGATTTGGGCCAACCGTGAGGCCATTTCTATATTTAAAAACCAAATTTATTTCTATTATAAACACTTATTTTTCCAAATATTTTAACACATTATTCTCCCTATATCTCCTATACTGAACTATTCAAACACCCATATCCATTGGGACTCCATAGGATCTCATAATCATGGTGGATTTGGGTGACTTATTCATTCATTGGGCCAAACTATGAGCCAATTTCTAGATTTATATATTTTATATTATTTCATTCACACATTAGTCATTTTTAACCTTTTTAGTTCATTCATCTTCTTAATCAATCCCAGAAACCCTACTCACACCCCCACATTTCATTTTTTCCTCTTTGGAAATCATATTAATTATGGATTTGGGAGAATTTATTCCTGATTTCTCAAATATTCCAAACTAGTAAAGGCTATTTGGTTCATTCATAAATCATTTAATTTTTAATATTTTATTCAAAATTTGATTCCCCGGTTTTATTAGGACCTAAGGATCCCTTACATTTAGTTTCACTACATTCCCTATCCTCTATGTGTGTGTGGATATAAGGTAAGACAAATCATTCACTAGTTTCTAAGGGGAGTTTACATCTCATTCCTCCACCCTCTTCATACTCATTACATTATTTAATTATTATTTATTCACCCCTAGTTATTAAGGAATTATATTTATCTTTTTGAGTTACGCTTTATGGGTGTAATGTTGTTTTAGGTTAGGGCGTTATATGTTTAGTGATTATAATACTGTGACAGATGATTTCAGTTGTGTGTTTCCATTCTACCATGTTTTTTAGCTAGGTTGCCACAAGAAGATAAAATTATTATTTAATTATAATATTTTTCATTCATTTATTACCTTTTATACAGGATTAGTGTTTCTTTACAACCTTTTTATGTTTTATTTGGTCTGAAAAATGGATATTTATGCCTTGTTTTTTGTAAAATTGATTTGTTTCGTTATAAAAGTTTTCACCACATATTTAAATAAATGTTACACTAGTTTTAAAATATATATTATGATGTTTCTGACATGGTTTAACAACTAAAATAAATTTTTATCAGGAAAAAATGTGCTCTTACTCCTTTGTGTTTTAAATATACTTTTTTTCTATATTCCACATGCCTAGTTTTCAGAAAACATCATGGATGGCTTTTGTGACCTAAATTTGATATAATTTTTTTTAATTTATTAATGTATGAACATATTGTGAAGTGGTATTTTGGGGTACTTTAATGGATCTAAAAATGTATTAAGGTTATATTAAAAAATTGGTAGTGGTTTTTGACATATTTTGGCAATAGTTTTTGATATGTGGCATGTTTGACATTTTTTAGAAAATTGTTGAATATTGAATGTGTAACATAAATATTTTTAAAGGATTATGAAATATTTTTCTTATTATAATATTTTTTTGGCCTCCCAATTATGAAAGGTGTAATTTTTACCTATTATTCATTCTTTTATTCGTAAAATGATTAAAGACCCATTTGGAATTTTTCATAAAAATCATTTTCAAGTGTGTTCAATGTTGCTCATTGTGGTTACATTTTAAGATACAAGAAATTTATTTATTTAATGGTGTGGGGGATAAAATATTTTGTTTGATATGTTATTTGTGGGTTTTTGGCCTTAAAATGTAATTTTTAAATGTGTTTTTTCTACAGAGCCTCATCACAACTGTTCAAATTGTTTTCAGAAAATTTTATGTGGTTTATTATTTTCTTAATGTGCTGGGAGGAATGTGTTTGGGATATTTTGTGTGGGTATGATCTAGGAATGTATTTTTTCATGTGAAATTTGTATTTGATAAAATGTCGAACTTTATTGAGCTCTAAAGGGAAACCCAGGTATGTTGGTGGGTGGATATGTACTAGTAGGCTAGTGATCTATAGCGTGTTTTTCCCGGTTTCATAGATAATGTTTTACACTGATAGAAATAACTAATCTATGATGATTATGATGTTAGTAAAACTATGTTAGTTCTTAATATAATATTATTGGCTCGTGTGCAAGCGAATGGATATTTATTATTGTTTCCTTCACTGAGAAATTATGTAATTGCGGATCACAACTAACTAGTGCCTAGGGGTGTTAACTTGACTTGTGATCATTGGATATTTTGTACACACCATTGGAATAAAATTTGTTTTGGTGGTAAATTCAACATAGTGACTGTTTTATTTAAATTTTTTCATTCATTGAATAATCCCTCTTGAAAACAGTTTTCATTTTGAAGTTTCACATATTTGAAAATTTTTACTAGCATTCTAATTTATAAAACTCGCATGTTTTTGTCTATTAATTTTTATAGAATGGGAACACATTTGGAAAAAATATATTTATATCATCTATTTAAAACATTAAATTAATTTTCTTTTATTTTAACATATGTTCATTAAGAAGATTATTTCAGGCTGTTCTATTGTGTTTTAATTCTCACGCCTATAGTCTTCTTATGTTTTTAGCCCTTGTGGAGGTTTCATCATGAGTTCAATTGCTATGGGAAATGTTTCATCACTGTGTTTATAAGGACACGACCGTAAAAATTACATAATCTTGAATTAAATGAATAATTCATATTGATGATCATTTTAGGATTAGTGTTTTAGAGAATTAAAAAATAACTATTACATCTCAATGATTAAAAAGTATACCCATCTACCTAGTTCCCATTATTCACAAAATAAAAACTCTTGAACAATAGATTCATGTATAATTCCATGTTTTAGACAGAATGGCACTTTTTTGATCCCATCATTGACCCTATTCCACTTTATGTCCTGTGAAAAACATTTCAAAAACATTATATTAGCATAAAAAGAACAGTAAGGGATATAAAAATATGGAACGAAAACAGTATCCCATGTATACATATGAATCAATGAAATCATACATTACTCATAAAACATAAGCACTTTAACATACCTCCTAAAATCATAAGATTTATGAATAACTCATATAAATCATAAGACATAAAGGTAACTTTAGGCATTCATAACATTCTTACGTAGGGAGTAACCCTCATGGTTACTTTTGGAATACCCATCATAGTATATTCCCTAAATCTCTTCGGAGAAACCTTAGCGTTTAACTCCTTCGAATTAGCTGATGAATTGAAGAGATATCATGTGATCACCAGCCCTAGGTTTATCATGGAACCACCCGTATACGTAACAATGGACCAGAACCAAAACATAATCATAACACGTAACTTAAGCATAAAGGAAAGATAACATTATTATATTTCAATAACAATATAATATTTTAAGATATTGAAATAATAAAACCTTTGGAAGAACCATTTTCAATACCAAAATACATAAAAAGAGTATATGATATTTATTTTTACTATGAAAACATTACAGCTTGTTAAGGAAGCCATAGATCAAATAATACTCACGGTGGTGGAAAAGGTCATTGTCACCGCCTACATTAAAAAAAGAAACATTCCTTTTTGTCATTTAGTAAAATTCTTCGTAGAGAAAATATTCCCATTGAATGAAATGAAAATTAAAAAGCTTTTTATACACCGTATGAAATAAAGTCGGGTAGAAATCAAAAGATGCCTCAATGAAAGGAGATTGAGACGAAGTCCCGTACAAAGACAGTATCCTTAGATTAAGGGTAATCAATTACATAATTATGTGTGACAAATAAAATTACACCCAATATAAGTGTATATTAAGTTTAATATAATCAAAGGTCATCCACACATATTCATATCATGACATAATCAAGAAGTAGTGGTTTAACCGAAAGAATTTAAATTCGGTTAAGAAGTTCCCTTAGAAATATTTGACAGCCTAACTGCGTCACTTTAAAATTCAGAAAATTAGTTGATGAGAGATAAAAAGGGTATCTCGTCACTTCGATATAAAATTTAGAGCTATAAGGATATATAAGAACATATCCCAACTTTAGAAGATGTAAATTAAAAGGCCTAACAAAAACAGTCTTTTAAAAAGTGGAGGGTGAAAGGTTTCTTTATTGATTTGGGAAACTTTTGAAACATACACCCCATGAAAGAAGGATCATAAAATGAAGATTTAAATACCCATAAATTAAATTATATTACACAAATAATACAATCATGGTCAGTACATACACCACCCAAAATGAAATAGTTTCAAACATAGCATGAATCTCACGGGAATAAAAAGTGAGATAAAACCCCTTACCTTGTTGTAATCAATCGATTCGTATGACCATAACATAATAAACGCCAGATGAATCACATAATAAAATAAATATAAATAGAATCGTGATAATATAAATGAAATGGAAGTACCCAATTCACCACATGCAACAAATATGTGGAGAACAATGGAAATCTCAAGGAATTAAAAGAGTGATAAGAAATCCCTTACCTCAAGTTTGACTTGTCTTGTTCGGTTCATTATATTCATGAATAATAAAATTATGTCAATTTATAATTTCTTAAGGACTTCCTTTGAATTTTATTATTCAATTAATATCATGTTATAACAATTAGTTAATTATGTGAATTCATATCATACGTTTTGTCGATGTTCGGTACTTGAGTCAAAAATGAACTTGTTTGAAATGAATTTCCCATGTAGTTATAAGTATATCATCTCTAAAATTGTATTAATGATTTAAATATCATATATATCCATTATATATTCATTTTATACTATTCCATAACATTTGGTTATAAAATATGAAATGCACTATTCATGGAGACGGTAGGTCGTACGTACGCATGAACACTACTTTCATTTCATTGTCTTAATAAAGAAAATAAAAATAAATGAGACATATATATTATAATTCCAGTATAATATATATGTTATATAGGAAAGATAAGTTCATTAATTAAATTATTTATAAATTCCATGTTTCTCATGAACGAGTCACATCACTTGAGGGGGCGGTAGTCCACACTTCATCATATGACATTATCGCATTTGCACAACATGAAAAGCATAAAGGTATGTTTTAAATACAAAATAAAGAATCATATAGAATAAATATATATAATATATATCATATATAAATATATTTACATCATAATGTCCACCATGAATGGTGTTAAAATAATATTGAACAATCATAGTTTCACGAGGTTGTAATTCGCCACCTACAAAAACAGTATGTCCTTTAACCATTCGACGGAGGTGTGTGTGATTGTAGGTAGAATCCTTATCATAAAAACATCCCAGTATATTTAGGAAACTAGTGTTATTATGGGGTAAAATAATAAGAAGATAAAGGTGAGTGAAAATGAAAATAAAAGAATGAAACTTGAGATAATACATTACCTCTAAATCATGTAACTATTTTTTATTTGAGCCAAAGGCTTCATCGGAAAGAATTCTTCCCAATGTAAGGCTTCTAGGAGTAAGCGAGGGATGTAGAGAGATAATATGTCGAGAGTTTGGATGATCCAAGGTCTTGAGAGGTGTTGATAAGGGGGTAGAGGTGGGGGCCTTTTATAAGAGGGAGGAGGGTCACATTTGGAAAGTCTTGAAATGATATTTTATTATAAAATGGTTTTTGAATTTTAAAGGTCCCACAATTAAATATTTAGAGCATAGAGTGATATTTTCTAGAAATATACCCATAAAATATGTTTTCTAAAAGGGTAAGTCTTATATTTTACCTTATCTTTTCATATTATTTAAATAGTTCATTAATGAGGTAATCAATTCATCAGCATGGTGTCATAAATAAATTTATTTATTTAATGACTAAAAATTATAAAACAAATACCATGATATAGGAAATATTTTTAGATTTAAAATGACTATTTATATTCTAAGAGATAATGCATGTAATCAAAATTAAAATTGTTTACTTAGGATATACAAACCTTTGTTATATTTCTCTCCTTTTTAAAAATAATTTCATAAATGTCACTATTACACCCATGTGACTCCATGGGCCCTAATGTTGGGTAAAAATCGTCCCATGGTCGACGATGACTCAAGCTAGTGGATTTGGACACATGTTGGGGTCATTTTATATTATTATGATATTATTATATTACCCTTAACTACCCGATTACTAATAAATCACGATAATTAAAGATAATTACCGTAGTTACTATTCATAATGTCTAAGAACAAAAGAGTCTTATTTACATAATTTGGACCTTCTGATTCCAAATATGAAATCCATTTTACCAAATTCCAAACATATAAATTCCATTAAATAATTTAAAAATAATTCTAGTTGTCACGACCAAAGACGTGTTTTTAAGAAGTTAAATTTATTAAAAGATTGACTTATTTTTTCATCCAATTGAAAAGTGAAATTACATCCAATGAAAAAAATTGTATTAAGTGATAAAAAATAATTAAATAAAACATTAAAACCAATTAAAAGGACCTTATAAATATATAATTAAATGAGATGAAAAATCAGTTTTGAAGTAAAATGCTGTATTTTTCACTATTCATTAAAAACGAACATTTGTCAGAAAAAAAATTCCAAATTAAATTTGATATTAAAAATTGAAATTTTTTGTCCATTTTACCAAATAAAATAAAAGTTTAATTAATTAATTTTATAATTAATTCCCGCTGTAAAAAAATAGCATGTATTTATGAAATAATATCTAAAAAAAGTATGACACTTGTTTATGTCCAATTTTAAAGTGAAATTAATTCCAATGAAAATGATTAGATTTAATGATAAAAAAATATTTCAAATAAACATTAAAACCAATTAAAAATATAATCTATCCATATAAATAAATTAGATTAAAAGGAGGTTTTGAATTAAAATACATCATTTTCACTCTTCATTAAAAAAATGAACATTATCAGAAAAATAACAAAAATATACACAAAGTAAATTTTGATGCCCCAATTATAAAGAAGGATTTTATTTTGTCAAATATAAATTATAAAATTAACAAAGTAGTTTTAAAAAGGGTTCTCCATCAAACTGCGGTTAATCGACCTTTTAAAGAACATTAGAATATTTATTCTTAAAATGGAATTCCTTCCTAATTTTAAGCCTCTAACATTTATTGAATAAATGTAAAAATATTTAACAAAGATATATATATTCATTTTGTAGTTAGTTTTGTTCATTCCTTCCATTACAACGACTAGGAATTAACTACCATTTATAATATTATTATTTTATTATTAGTGTTGAACGTAAAATTTCAAAGAAACTCGTTCTTGGGTACTGGGTACGCCATTGAACATAGAATTCCCTTTAAAGTAATATTAACATTTTATTCAAAAAATATTAATAAATATGAAGATATGATATTCTTTATTTACCCAGAATGTTACATCCTTCTTCCCTTTTGGGAATTGTGTCCTCAAAATTTTAAAATTGGTCTCCGAAACTTCATTGAAAGCCCCATATCGGAAAAAGAGTCAATTAAACTATCACTTTAAGAGAAAGAAAGAAAAGTAAAAAGGTCACCAGAGACAAAAGATACTAGGATTCCATGAATACATGGATATGGAGGAGAAAAGAAACCATCATGTTCTGATGGAGAGTGATAGAAAACTTGTTAAGAGAAAGTTAAACACTAGAAAATCACAAACTTGTGATGGGTTAAACAGTATTTGATTCCCCAGTAGGAAAAGTTAACATACCACATTTTTGTTTTATGTTACTCTTCATAGAGGAAATTTTTTATGAGCTTAACTAAATCATCAGGAAACATACTATTTGTCATGTATACTTTCATCTCTTACTATATTTCTTACACAAACTCATATTTTCTCCAAAAGATGAGTATTTAGGATGAATTTTTCACATTAAGAGTACTATAATCAACTTCTTGAGAGTCACCTAATACACAAAAGATGAACTACATATTTCCCATGTCTTTAGAGCTTAACCAAATTCAAAATTGTTAGTACAAGATTAGATAATCCACAAAAGGATAATCTTTCACAAAAAGAATAACTACCCTTAATATCAAAATTTTGTCAAACAAAACCCAAAGGTTATAAAAGACCACTCAATAAACAAATATCCATAAAATTATTCAAAGTAATCCAATCTATGATTGAAACCCAGATATCTGAAGAATTTAATCACATAGTCTTCCAAGGTAAATCATAACATTTATCTCCAAATAACATCAGTTACTCTTAAATTATCATATTGAAAAGTAATTAACCTAATCACATATCCTCTATGATAGGTTAATCATTTCCATAGAGAACCTGAAATAAACTTTTTCCTGATTCATAATTTCAACTAACTAAAAATAATTAGTCATACTAACCAAGGACGTCACGTAGTCCAGTGGTAGGCGATAAATACCAGTCACAATTTGGTTGTGGGTTCGATTCTCACAGCTTCATCCGACGTGACGGGTTGCCACATGGTATGCGTGTTGTCCCTTTTCAAAAACTACATAACTTTATAACATTCCCAAAAAGAGATAAATTCATCAAAAATAACCATAAAATATTTTAACCACAAAGGTTATCTAATAATTTTATTTTTTCATCCCAAAATTTATTAACCATTAATTGCCTCAAATTCAAGGATCATATTAACCCAAATATATCTTTATAACAATATCCACATAAGAGAAGATAATTATTCCTTGAGTAAAATTTTCATATATCAAACATCAGGGGAAAACATACTATAAAAATTGTTCTAATGTAATCCCATCATCAAAAGAGCCTTAATACTTTTAAGAATATCACCATCCTAAAATCTACCATAACTCCTGAATCCCTTATATGTTTAATTCTTACTCATTAAAAATTATTCATGTTCCATTAAACATTCCTTTTGAAATTATTCTGAAACACTTCTTTCCTAAAAACAAAATCACGAATCATATCTTAAGATTTCAATAATAGGAAAACAAATGTTAATAAATAATCCATACATTTCATTTGTCATTGTCAGTTTCTTCATCCTCAATCATAAAGGAATTAGGTATTGGTAAACAAATATTTGTACAATCATGGTCATCCCATTCCAAAAACATCTTCGTAGGACATGTGTTTCCATAATGACAATGCACGCCACATTTAAAACATTCAATTGATCCTTCAGAAAGTTATTCTTTCCCTTTCCTAGAGTCAACTAGATGCTTCCTTTTTCCATGGCAGGTTCTTGCTTTGTGACATACATTTCCACATCTATAGAATCTTTTTGTCCCTTTGAAACATTTTAATATGTGTTTCTTTCCACATTTTTGACACATAGGTTTTTTAACATACTTACCATTATGATTATTACCTGAACTTCTGTAGGGATTTTTTTCTCACATATATGATCACTTATAAAAATCACTAAAGTTCAGGTGGTCAATGATGACTCCAGATAGTTTGTTTAGAATAACCACAAGAGTTCTAATTGAAGCTCCCATATCATTCAGTTTCTTTCTCAAAAAATCATCATAGGTTTCTTCAAATACACTATTACTTTCATGCCGGCTAGATCTATCCATTTTCTAAAACCAAAAAGTTCAGTGTGATTATATCAGTAAAATAATTATATAATACTAAGATATATTTATTCATGTTATCTTAAACTCATTTACATTATCTAAAAAAACTACGACTATTTACGAAATCCAAGCCATTAATGTAATGTCACTTATGCTTAATGAATTACCTAAGCTCTAAAGTTATCTAAACTAACCTTTGATACCAACTATAAGGACCCATCCTTAAAACATTACATAATCTTGAATTAAATGAATAATTCACATTGAAGATCTTTTCAGGTTTAGAGTATTATAGAATTAGGACATAACTATTACATCTCAATGATTACAATGTGGACACATCTACTCAGTTTCCATTTTTTCACAAAATAAGAACTTTTGAACAAAAGATTCATGTCTAGTTCCATGTTTTAGATAGCATGAAACTTCCCTGATCCCATACTTGACCCTATTCCACTTTATGTCCTGCGAATAACATATCAAAACATGGGATGAGCATAAATAGCTCAGTAAGGGATATAAAAATACGGAAAGAAAATATTAGTCCATGTATACATAAGAATCAATGAAATAATACATTACTCATAAAACATAAGCACTTTAACATACCTCATGAAATAATAAGATTTTTGAATAAGTCATATAAATCATAAAACATAAAGGTAAATTGAGGCATTCATAATATTTTTACATAGGTAGTAACCCTCATGGTTACGTTTGGATTACCCATCACAGTATATTCCATAAATCTCTTCGGAGATACCTCATCATTTAACTCCCCCACATTACCCAATGCATTGACGAGCTATATCGGGCTCACCCGCCCTAGTTTTATCATGGAACCATCCGTATAGGTAAAAATAGAAAGAACCATAACATAATCATAACACATATCATAAGCATAAAGGAAATATAACATTCCCATATTGCAATAATAATATAATATTTTATGATATTGAAATAATAAATCCATTCTAAAAACCATTTTCAATTCCAAAATATGTAAAAAGTGTATATGGTATTAATTTTTCTTTTGAAAACATTAAAACTTGTTATGGAATCCATAGATCAAATAATACTCGCAGCGATGGAAAAGGTCGTTGTCAATACTTATGTTAAAAAAATAAACATTCCTTTTTGTCTTTTAGTAAAATGCTTCATAGATAAAAAGATTCCCATTGAATGAAATGAAATTTCAAAAGGGTCTTATGCACGGTATAAAATAAAGTCATGTATAATTCAAAATATGACTCAATGAAAGGATATTGAGATGACGTCCCGTACAAAGACGATATCCATAGATTAAGGGTAATAAATTACATAATTATGTGTGAAAATTATAAATACACCCAATATATGTGAATATTAAGTGTAAAAAAATCATATTTCATCATCACATATTCATTTCATGACATAATAATGATGTAGAGGTTTAACACAATGAATTTAAATTTGGTTAAGAAGTTCCCTTCGATAAATTTCACAGCCTAACGGTGTCACTTTAAAATTCAGAAAATGATTTGATGAGATATAAAAGGGTATCTCATCACATGGATATAAAATTTACAGAAATAAGGATATATAATAACATATCCCAACAAAAGAATATGTAAATTTAAAGACCTAACAAGAATAAGTCTTTTGAAAATATGAGGGTGAAAGGTTCCTTTAATGATTTGGGTAACATTCGAAACGTACACCCCATGAAAGAAGGATCATACAATGAAGATTTAAATACCCATAAATTAATGTATATTATATAATCAATACAATAATCGTAAGTACACACACCACACAAAAGGAAATAGTGTCAAATGTAGAATGAATCTCACGGGAAAAAAAGTGAGACAAAAACCCCTTACCTCGTTGTAATCAATCGATTCATATGACAAAAATATAATAAACACCAAATGAATCACATAATACCATGAATATAAATAGAATCATGATAATAAATATGAAATGGCATTACACAATACAACACATGGAACAAATAAGTGGCGAACAAGTTAAATCTCATGGAATTAAAAGCGAGATAAGAAATATCTTAACTCAAGTCGACTTGTCTTGTTCGTTTCATTTTATTCTTGATTAATAAAATTAGGTAAATATATAATTTCTTAAGGTACTCCATAAATTTTTATTATTCAATTCGTATCATGTTATAAAAATTAGTTAATTATGTGAGTTCATATCATATTTTTTGTCAATGTTCGGTACATGGGTCAAAACTGAACTTGTTTGAAAAGAATTTACCATGTATTTATAAGTACATCATATCAAGAATGGTATTAATTATTTTAATATCATATATTTCCAGTATATATCAATTTTTTACTATTCTATAACATTTGGTGATAAAAAATTAAATGCACCATTCATGGAGACGGTAGGCTACACGTACGCATGGACGCTACTTTCATTTAATTGTCATAATAAAGGAGTTAAGACTAAATGAGACATATATATATTATAATTAAAGTATAATATATATGTTATATAGGTAATATAAGTAAATTAGTTATATTGATTATAAATTCCATGTTTGGCATGAACGAGTCACATAATATGAGGGGGCGGTAGTCCACACATTCTCATATGACATTATCGCATTTGCACAACATGCAAAGCATAATGATATTCTTTAATTATAAAATAAAAGAATAATATAGTGGAAATAAATATAATAAATATAATATATAAATATAGATACATCATAATGGCCCGCATGAATGGTGTTAATAGAATATTGAACAATCATCATTTCGTGAGGCAGTAATTCGCCACCCACAGAAACAATATGTTCATTAACCATTAGATGGAGTTGTGTGTGAGTGTAGGTAGAATACATATCATAAAAAAATCCAAGTATATTGAGGATACTGGTTTTATTATGGGTTCATTTAATAAGAAGATATTGGTGAGTGAAAAAAGAAAATAAAAGAAAAGAAACGTGAGAGAAGACATTACCTCTAAATCGGGTAACTCTTTTTCATTGGAGCCAAAGGCTTCCTTGGAAAGACATCTACCCAATGTGTGTCTTCTAGGAGTATGAGAGGGATGTGGAGAGATAATATGAGTAGAGGTTGGATGATCCAATTGTTCGAGAGGTGTGGGTAAGGGGGTTGAGGTGGGGGCCTTTTATAAGAGGGAGGAGGTCACTTATGGAAAGTCTTCAAATGTTACTATATTATAAAATGGATTTCAGATTTTAAAGGTCCCAAAATGATATATTTAGAGGATAAGTTGATAAGGGTTAGAAATCAACCCATCCAATAGGTTTTCTACAAGTTTAAGTCTTAGATTTTACCTTATTATTTCATATTATTTAAATCGTTCATTAATGAGGCAATCACTGTATCATCATGGTGTCAAAAATAAATTTATTTATTTAATGATAAAAAAAATTATAAAAAAATATTATGATGTAGGAAATTTTCTTAGAATTACAATGAATATTTATATTCTAAGATATAATTTATGTATACAAATTATTATTTGTTTACTTAGGATATACAAACTGTTGTTATATTTCTCTTTTTTTAGAAATATAATGTCATAAATGTCACTATTACACCCATGTGACTCCATGGGCCCTAAAGTTCGGTAAAAAGCTTCTCATGGTTGGAAATGACTCAAAAAATAGGATTTTGACCCATTATGGGGTCATTTTATATTATCATGATATTATTTTATTGCCCTTAACTACGTGATTACTAATTAATGATGATAATTGAAGATAATTACCATAGTTACTATTCATAATGTCCAAAAACAAGAGTCTTAATTACATAATTTCAAACCATCTGATTCCAAATATGGAATCATTTTTACCAAATTCGAAGCACATAAATTTCAGTAATTAATTTAAAAATAATTCACGTTGGCATAACCAAAGATGGGTTTTTAAGAAGAAAAATTTATCAAAACATTGACTTGTTTTACATCTAATTGAAAAGTGAAATTATTTCAAATGAACAAAATTGTATTAAGTGATAAAAATATAATTCAATTAAAATTTAATACCAATTAACAGGACCATATAAATATATAATTAAGTTAGATGAAAAATCAGTTTTGAAGTAAAATGCATTAATTTTCAAGTTTCATAAAAAATGGACATTTGTCAGAAAAATACCAATAATTAATCCAATGTAAATTTGATATTAAATATTAAATAATTATGTACACTTTACCCAATTTAATACATATAAGTTTCATTAATTAATTTTATAATTAATTTCCGCTGTCAAAACAAATAGCGTGTTTTTATGAAACAATATCTATCAAAATATTGACATTTTTTTATGTCCAATTTCAAAGTGAAATTAATTCCAATGACCAAAATTGGATTAAATTGTAAAAATATATTTCAACTAAACATTAAACCCAATTTTACATACAACCTATCTATATAAATAAATTATATTAAAAGGAGGCTTTGAATTAAAATACAACATTTTCACTATTCATTAAAAATGAACTTTATCAGAAAAATAACAAAAATTTACACAATATAAATTTTGAAGCCCCGATTCTAAAGAAGGATTTTATTTTGTCAAATATAAAATATAAAACTGAAAAATTAGTTTTAAAAAGGTTTCACCATCAAAAGGCGGTAAATCGACTTTTTAATGAACATTAGAAGATTTATGCATAAAATCGAATTATTTCCTTATATTAAGCATCTAAATTTTATTTGATAAATGTAAAAATATTAAACAAAAATATATAGTAATTTTTTAGTTAGTTCTGTTCATTCCCACCATTATAATTTCTATGTGTTAACTACAATTTAAAATATTATTATTATATTATTAGTGTACAACGTAAGATTTCAAAAAAAACTCGTTGTTGCGTACTGGGTATGCCATCGAACATAGCATTCCATTTAAAGTAATAGTAACATTTTATTCACAAATATTAATAAATAGGAAATTTTCATATTATTTAATTACTTGGGATGTTACACTATTGGTGTGTGACTAGTGTGGTCACATAGAGTTTGTTTGTTGTCATGTTTGTTCAGTTTATTTTTTGGTTCAATTTTACTTTCGGTTTCTAATACAAAGAATGTTACATTCAATTTTTATGTAAATGTATTTTGGGATGTCAGTTTATTTATTTTGTTTGTTGGATAGATTATATTTGGGAGAAAATTTTCCCTCTTATACTATATTGATTCCCTCAGTGTTTGGCACTGTACTATTAGGATCACGAACACCACTTAAGTCATGTCGCGGGCTGGTTTGGGAGACTAGTTCTGGGTCGAGTCGGGCTGGTTCATGACCATGAATATATTCATTTGGTTGGTTTTTTGGAAGAATAATATTTGTATTGGATTCCCATTTGAGTTCCATAATATTTTTTTATAATTCCTAGAGTATGTGTGATTGGTAATTCTGTTAGGACCTTGTTTCGACCATATAGTTTTCTATATTTACAAGATGTCGGGTGTGTTTTTATAGGCTAGGAATAAAATATTGAGCATTGGGTTGTGTATGATGCCAAAACAATAAATTTTTTTATGGGAATGTATAATTTTGTAGTGATTATTGTAATTTGTATATTTTTTTGTTTTTATAGGGTCTGAACTATTGAAAATTGGAAAACTGTGATATAGTGTATGGCTACTATATAACATAGGATATGACTTATTTGATGGTTTAAAATTTCATCCAATGTAATTGTTTCCCATTACTCCATATATATGTGTCCATATTTTCAAATATTACAATTATTTATTATATGTAACAAAATAAATGGTTGTTTATAATGTTAATGTCATCAAACAATCTATTGTAATGATGGAAAAGTATCAATACATGTTGGTTAGGTCATAGTTTTTACCTAGGTGATTAATAATAGTCACTATATAATTGCATTGGGTTCATAATATTAAATTTATTGAAATACAATATGTATGAGTACCCATTGATAAGTTTTTATTGAAAAATATGCATAGTATATACATAATATTCATCCACTCATTTAGAAATTTTGTAATTGTTAGATGTCTCTAGGATACATAATGGATATCCGTAGACAATACATTATAATCACCATGATATACACAGGTTATAAAATTTTTATTTACTATATATAATGGTTGATACAAAGTGATTCATATGGTTTACCACATATATAATGGTTACCAGTGTCCTTATCATATTATTTAAGTGTGGGGATAATATTATATATGAGGCTTATCATGAATAATCACTACTATTATGTTTGGGAACTGTTAAATATAAGAATTGTACTCTTGTAGAAAATTGTATAACATTTTGGAATGTTTTATTTTTATCATATTTGTGGCAACCCCTAAACATATGGATCCCCCTCCATTATTATGAAATAAATATTAATTTGTTAGATAATGTTATGGTATTTATGGGTACCATGTTACGTAAGTGTTACATGCTATATTTTTATGGACATTTTTTTAAAAATTTATTTTATTTTATGAATTGAAATGTACTAAGTAAAATAATAGTTTCACATGTAACCTACTCGGTGTATGTTATATCTAACATCAACTTTGTATATGATACATGGAACACCGATTCGAAATACTTTACATAGAACATTGTATTTCTACAAAACACATTTTAATTATTATAATTATTAAAATGAGATAATAATAATCATGATGTTTCACATTGTAATATGAATATTAATAATTATTTTTCAAAAATATTTCATAAATTTTTATATAAATTACAAATATTGATGATGACATATATAATTTTTGTTAATGTCCTCCTAGGTTTAAAAATATTATTTCTCATATGTACTTCTATTATTTTTCTTTGTGAAAAAACAAATTTAGAAAATTTTAGAAAATGAACTAGATAAAATAAATATCATTTTTTTAATTTATAATGTTTAAATTATCAATGTGTGAATTTATTCGATTTTGTAGACAACCATCATTTTTGGATGAATAGTGAAATGTACTAAATTGAAATTCAAAATTTATTTTCATTAAATTTATATTTAAGTATATGTTATATTTTCATTTGAATTAAATTTTTATTAGATAATATTTTTATCAATCAACACGATTTGGGTCATTGGTTTCAATTTATCTTCAAAAATTAATATAAAACTACAGAATTGATTTTCATGTTTTTACTTTAAAAAATCCATTGTCAACGGGAATTCAATATTATATTTAAATTAATTTCTTTCACTAATGTGATTTTAATAAGGGAAAATAGATTCTATAGTTACAATAAAAAAATTATATTGTCTATTAAGTGAAATTAAATTTCAAAAAAAATCATTATTAAAATTATTTGAATTTAATTTCATTGAATAATTTAAATGTAATCTTAATAAGAAACTAAATATTAATCATAACTGACCAAATGAACTAGAATGTTTTAAAATAGCTAATATTTTTTCCATATTTAGACCTACTCTCCCTTAAATATATTTTTGTGCATTATTGTATCCACATGACATGTGAAAAATGTGGGCTGAATTCCTTTTCCCAAAATTCACCAGTGTCAGTTCTCCTCCACTATAAATAGTCCACCTCTACTCTCACTTCCTCATACCTGAAATTCCACATTGAATGAAAATATATATACCCAAATAGGTCCAAAAAATACATCCCCTAATCTTAGATTCATCACATTGGGCTTAAAATAATCGACATAATCCCTTTGGTTAAATATAAAATGAGTTACATGAATAAAAGTTAATATTATTCCTCATGCTCTTTTATTTTATTTATTTATCCATTGAAAAACAGTTATAATTCAATTATTGCATTAAAAACTGGTATCCTAAATATGATAATATGTTTTTTATGGTATGGATTATACCTAAACATACACACACTTCATTTTAATGGGTAATGAACATACTATTTAACTGTACGACAAACTAGTGCCTAATGAAACAAGGGTTATTCATTTCACAGTTACCACCTCTCATGGTGAAAATTATAATAGAAAATATTTTTATATTTTTTAAATAATATTTGTTTTATTTAGGGTTATTCAATTATTTAACAACACATATCTTTATACATTACATTTGGTGTAAATATGATAATATCGTTTGCCAAAGAGTCGACTACCGCCCACTCATTGCCATGTGATTCATTCACCCACTACATGAAATGTATTAAGGATGAGTCTAGTAAAATTACACAATATTTATGAAATTATAATAATAACATAATTAAAATATATATATATATATATATATATATATTCCTTTATGTACATTTCAGTCTTTAATTGAATAAAACAATAAAAACGGAAACATTGATAATGCATACATAGGTCTTACCATCTCTATGAACAATGTATTGAATTTCCTATATATATTTTATAATGATAATTAAATCAAAAATATAATAAGTATAAATTATATTTATTTCATGTTCTACATTTTTTAAATCATGATATAATTATATGAACCAGATATATAATAAATTAAGACATTGGTGAATAACAATGGGAATATTACCCAACGTGAAGAATTTAAATAGGGTTGTAATCAAGAGGGTAATATAACATTATAAGCAAAACCTATATGGTATTATATATAAGAATATTATTTTACGAACGATTTATAATAAAGATAAATCTATTATACATAAATGAATTACAATTACAAATAGATTCAAGATGCATGGTAAGGGGATTTCACCTCACTTTTTATTTCTGTAACGTACATTCTTTAATCAAAACCCATTAATTTGGTGTGGTGTGTATACAAACCATGGATGTTTTCAATGATTTTTATAATTAAATTTATTTGTATTTACATATCCATTAATATATCATTATTATATTGGGTTAATGTTTCCAAAGCAACCAAATTGGTAAGACAATGTTGTCTAGATTTTTTAACATTGAGAAAAATGTTTTATTATTCACCCACATTCATTTTTAAGGTCCATATATTTCCATTTTATTTACTATATAGTTAATATAATTCATCTAATTATATTTAAATCTCAAATTTGATCAATTTTCTTATATGGATGTTATAATCCCTATTTACCAAGTGGTATGTGTTAATTGGAACAATATCATCATTTATCGATATAGTTTATGATTATTCATTCATTAATGATATCTTGTGATACATATCTCAAGAATACACAATAAGATTATTCTACCCTTGTAATTCATGATATATTCATGTTTGGGTAAAATTTTCCACTCTTTTGTAGTTAATATATTTAATAAAATTAATCTAATGATAATATGACTTTATTTATCTCCTCTATCAGAAATAAGTTTTATTCATCAACCCTATTTTCAAAAATGTTTTCAAATTTACCTTGAAGACAATTTCTCAATGCATAAATGTTATTATTCTCAAGGACTATTTTTTGAGAGGTTCTAAAAAAATTATATCCCATCTAAGATAACATCCTTTGGTCATACTCATTCATTTTTGGAGAAACTATTCAATGTTTCCTTTTATATTCCTTCTCTAAATAGATTCTGTTTTGATGGAATGTTTTTTATGATACCCATTTCTCTTTTAGAAGTTATATTCTTTTGAAACCATCTACTTATTAAGGGTTATTTTTATTATTGCATGATTATAAAACATATCATTTTCTGTAGTTCATGATATAATTATATGTTTTTATAACCCATTTACTTTAATGTGTTATGATTTGATTACTTATGATCTTATGGAAAATGTGTGTATGATTTCATTATTACATGAGTGAGATCTATACATATCAATAATAATATTTATAATTATTTATATCTCATTAGAGAAACATGGATGGAATGATAAATGAGCATGGTTCAATGTTATAAGGATGGAATGATAAATTAACTATGTTATATATTACAGGGCTCGATTGAGGTGTGAACTCATTACAATAATAGAGGGTTGGAACAAGATTTGAACATGGTTCACTAAAGGACATAGTACACTGATATAGACTTGGCAGTGATTCCTCAGCTACTATGGAAATAAATATATGTGAATATATGTCTTCTATAATTACATGTTCTATTCATATATTATTTGTTCATGGATTATGTTATTTATATCATTATGATTCGAATCATAAGAACATGAAATCCTTATTCCATGAATTATGTTTATGATTTTTATTTTCATTGTATGATCTTCTATTTTAATCATCATGTTCTCATTCCCTTATGCTCTAGATTATGATTATATATCTACCATGGTCACCCATACAAGAAATCTAATATCACACTTTTTTTTGTTTCCTTACCCCATTTTATGATGATTTTTATTATGATTATGTGCCTTAGAAGAGTGATAGTCATGAATAACGTAGTCAGATATGATATATCTCATTTATGTACCAGTGTTTATGATTCCATGTTACTAAAGGAACTAGACATGTAAAATATTTGGGAATCAATTGGTTTAATGTTTTTTAGTATTCCGAAAAAGAGATGTAATGTTAATGTATAAAAAGTGGGGATCACTATAGTTGGTATCATAAAAAATATTGTTAATCTTTAGAAGCTTAGAATAGACAACCAGAGTGAGATACATAAGGAAATTTCTTGGGATAACTCTAAGGATAAAGAATTTTAATATATAATTTCCTAGAATTTTGGTGATATATGGACTGAACTTTTCCTTATAAATAAATTCATATATGGATAAAACATGTCTACGTGGATCTAGTAGGAATGTACCTTGGGGTATCAACTCCCAAAAGATGTTCCAAGACCGACTTGGGGTAATATGATAAAAAAATGTGAATTTCTACACTTGTAGTTTAAAAATCCTAGGGGATAATCTTTGGGAATTCCTAAACTCTTCATAATACATCATGAATTATTTAAATTGATGTTTGATATCAATAAATGAGGACAATCCAATGATGATAAAAATATAAGGGTATCATAATTTAAACTTCCAATAAGTCAATTATTATGATTACGTGGTTCCCCAATATGATAACTAATTCTAACTCTGTGATATAAATTTTAGTTAATGGATGGAACCTGATGGAACCACATTAATGGTGATTGTGACAGAAATTGAAAAGATTGTTTTCCTATGTTACTGATTTCTATGGGTGCGAGATTGCAAATGTTTTTTCTATGATCACACATCTCTCTCAAGATATTAATCTTGATGTTTATCCTAATGGGAAAAATAGGGAACAATATTCAACTAATTCATTCAACAGTAATACTCACCGTCTTCCACAGGGTCATGTACTCCAATTATTTATTAAAAATTGACCCATTATACTAAAATTATACTCTTATTTCTCCAATGTTTGTAGCAACATAAATTTATTTTGATTGTTTATCGGTTAGAAATAAAAATAGACTAGTGGTGGAATCTAATCAACAATATGTGGTAGCAATATGGGTTTTAATCCATGGATTATGATTACTTCAAGAAATTATTTTGAAATAAGTACATACCTTGTATTATTCTTATCACGTTGTAGAAAGAGTTCATTGAGTTTATGTAAAGGGATGACGAATCGTTAAATACTTATGTTGCTAATTTCAATATACTTGCGATGTATGTTTTATGAATTATCATAATACCCAAAATTAATGTAGATAGGTTATTCAATGGAATAATTCCAAGTCTCATAATAGTATATGGAATATGATACATTAATCACTATGAATAGATTGTGGATTGTGAAATAAAGGATGAAATAGAGATGCAGTAACATATCAATCACATGATTTTGAACGAAAATGAATGTTGGAGTATAATGGAAAATATAAAACCCATGAAGTGAAGAGGGTGAGATTTTCTTTATTCTCTAAATATTTGATGAATCGTGGTGGAATAAATCGTAACGGGTATAGTAAATGATTTACGTGGGGAAGGGATGTTCACAAGGAAATTGATAGTCGTAATGATTGGAAGATGTTATCTCAAAATGATAATGGAGAGAAAGATGGAAGGAATAAACCTCCCATGATTCAGTGCTAAAATTGTAAGGATAATGGGATTTATGATAACTAGTTACTAAACACAAGGGTTAGGGATAATAGTATAATTCAGAAAATTATTATGTAGAGGTACAAGGGGAAATACCATTCAATAACAATTTCAAATGATTGGTAAGATAATGATGTGGTGGAAGGTACCCTTACCATCCACTCCAGAATTTCTAATGACTTATTTAATTCTAGATCATTCCACACATTCATAACTAAATAATTTTATATGGATGTTATGATTCAACCAAATAAATTAGATGTGTAATTAGTATTTCAACCCTCTAATGATAAGATGATTTCACCTAGAGTCTATGATTCCTCTCCTATTGAATTTTTTGAGAATGTGATCCCCATATATCATTTCATTCATACCTTGGTTAAAGCTCGCAACATCTTTGGAATATATTGGCTTTTTCTGCATAAATCCTCCATTAATTATCAAGTAAGGGACGCTACATGTGATGTTTCAAACCCTCATATGACCTTCCAACAGTGTGATGATAAACATGAACTACCCATGAAGATTAGATCTAGTTTATGGGTCATAATTATCATTCAAAAGGTTTTATAATCTCATATGGTTGGGGAAAAATGAACATTTATGATATTAATATTTTTCTATAATTTTTGGTTGTTTTTTTAGAAGCGTTTCCTAGACTTCCACAAATATATCTATTTGATTTTTTAATGAACTCATCCTAGGATCCACACTAATTTCAAGGATTACTTGTGGAATTTTCCTGAATGGGTTGCTATAATTTGTGACAAATCACCAAGAAAACATAGATAATGGATTCATTCAGCCATGTCAGTCACCTTGGGGTGCACCAAATATATATTTTTTAGAAATAAAGATAGATCAATGAAATTATCCATAGATTATTGGGAGTCACAAAAGACCAAAATTTCAGAACAATTTTCCTCATCCCATTATTGATGACTTGTTTGATGAAACATGTGGAGCTCAATTCATTTCCATGATTGAATGTCATTATGGATATCATCAATTGAGGTTAAATAGAAATTATATGACTATGATGGCATTATGTACAAGGTATTAACACTATGAATATGTCGTTATTTATGATTTTTCAAACAAATTCTCATACCATCTTCATATATATAAGGAATATAGTCTTTATAGATTACCTTCATTAGTTGGTGGTAGTCTTTATAGATGATCTTTTTATTTATTAAATGATAAAGGAATTGCAAGAATATCAATTTAGAATTGTAAGAAATAACCTAGGAAAAGAAATATTATTTGAAAATATTACAATGTGAAAATTTGGGATGTAAATTATTTCTTTTTGGTGTGACATAACCTCAAGAGATTATATATAAGTACATCTATCAATGTTGGAGGCTATTTAATGTTGGTGTACACTAACCAATGTAAATAAAATACATCAATTTCTCAGATAACTGGATATTATTGATAGATTTTGTAGAAGTTTTCATTACTATCTCATTTGTTACCAAGTTAACACGAAAGGGTGTAATGTTTCTCCCGACATATGATTGTGAAGAAAATTTCAAGGAACTAATTATATGGGTATTTAGTGTACATAGGAATACATTACCCATTAGTGAAGGAGAGATTATAATCTATAGTGATGAATCCATGAGGGTATTAGTATGTTTTATTATATAGAATAACATGAATTACACTTTTGAATTGAGACTGTTGAATATTAAGGAGAATAATTACAGAACTGATGATTTGGAGTTAGAAACAATATTTTTTCATTAAATATACGGTGAAAATATCATTATGGAGGAAAGTGTGAAATATATAAAAATCATATACAATTGAAATATATATTCACATAGAATGAGTTGAAAATTTGATATTGATGATGGTTAGAGTTGATAAAGGATTATGACTGCTCAATACATTATCAACGTGGAAAACAAAATAATGCGCACGATGCATTGAGTTAGAAGGATCATTCTAGATTATAAATGACGTGGGTAAAAAAAATCCAATGCTTATGAATTCATGAAGGATGGATCTAGATATCATGAAGGTTGTTGAAACCCCATATCATTCTCAAATGAATGATGAAAAATCTATATTAGTGTTGATTACGGAGGTGAACAAGGAATATGAAGAGCGACAAATTATTTTTAGAAACATTGTTTAGATTATCCGTGATCTAGATAGAATGAAAAGTTTCAAGAACCTGGTATTTGTTCCTTTCATACCAGTATTGATGAAAGAGCTATTAGTGGAATCTTATAGTTCTCCATTCACTATTCATCGTGCATGTACGAATATGTATATTGATTTTAATGAATAATTATGGAGGGATGAAATTAAGGGATATATCACAGGGTTTGTATCTTGGTCCTTGGCATACCAACAATTTAACATTGAAAGAGAAATGTCAAATGGGGTGTTGTATCTATTACCCAAAGCAGAATGGTAATTGGAAAACATCACTATGTATTTTATTATAAGACTACCCAAAAACTATAATGATTATAATTCTATATGGGCAATAGTCGATCTCATTAATATGTTGTCACGCTTCATCACCATTAGATAATAATTCTATTTTGATCTTTAAACAATGACAAAAATTAATTATGTTGTACGGTTTAAGGGAGTACAAGATTCTATTGTATCAGATCAGTATACACGGATCACCTAACTATTTTGGTGATGTATTGAGCAAGAACATGATAAATAATTGGCTTTTAGGACGGAATATCATCCTCATAAAAATGGTATGTATAAAAGAACAATTAAAATCCTATAGGATATGTAGTGGTATTGTTCTATGGATTTCAATGGTTGGTGGGATCAACAAATTCTTCTATTATTGATTTCTAAAAACAATATATTTCAGTAAATAATTTAGATAGAACCATATGAATCCCTATATTAGAATAAATTTTGAGTTCCAACATGTTCAGTTTTGGTTGGAGAATTATTTCTAATGGTACATGTTATCTCTGAACAAATGGTCAAGAAGTTTAGATCTGCTAAACAACATATTAAGGTAGATCAACAAATGTAGAAATTTGTTTCTTATAATCTATCACATTATAAAGAATTTGAAGTTGGTGAAATTTTGTGTCTATAAATCTCACCCTCGACGAATGTCATGAGATTCAAGAAGAAATGTAAACTACTCCCCAAGGTATATGAGTCCCTTGGAAATTATTTATCGTATCAGGATGGTATCCAATTTCATGGAACTTCCATCAAATATCACTCACGTTAATGATTTGTTTCATATATCTCTATTATAAATTAAATACTCAACACATCACATATACTAAACACAATGGTCATAGCTATGGAGAAGGATATTTCATATGAGGAACAAGCAGTTGATATTTTGGATCGTACTGAGAATGTTCTATGAAACTAGACCACTCACTTGGTCAATGATTTTTGGAGAGATAATCAGTTTGTGGAAGTTATCCTAGATCTTGAGGATATGATGAATTGTATGTTTACTCATATTTACATGAGGGATGAATTTAGAAGGAAAATAATTTTAATGGTGGTGGAGTGTAACACCCCTAGATTTTTTAGACCGTTTTTCATGAACAAATTAAATTTTCATTTATTTCTTATAGTGCACTAATTAAAAAATTCCTTTCACATAGCACCAAACTATTGTATGTTATATGTAACATCAACTTAGAATAAGTTTTATGAAACACCAACATTTTATACGTTACAAGTAACCCTAAGTTTCCATGAAACTTCATTTTATTGTTATATCTATTTAAATGAGATAATTATATCAAAACCATCAAAAATAGTAATTTGAATGGTGATAAATATTTTTTTAATATTTATTATAATTATTTTATAAAAATAATATATATTGACATTGAGATATATAATTTCTGGTAAAGTCCTTAAATGTTAAAAAATTATATTTTCTCATATTAACTGATATAAATGTACTCAATGAAAAATAATAAATTTTCTTTTATACATATTTAGAAATTTAATTTGATAAAATAAACATAAATTTTGAATTTATAACGTCGATTTATCCTAAGGAGAACATATGGTAATTTTCTATGAAACCTCATTTTTTGGATGAATTGTGAAAAATAATGAATTTTAATTCAAAACTAAATTTTCATCTAATTTATTTATAAGGTTAATATGAATTTTAAATTTTATTACCATTTTAATTATAGAAATTTTTTTATCAAACCACTTAATTTGGTTCATTTGTATAACTACACATTGAAATTTAATATAAAAGCATATTAATCATTTGAATGCTTTTTACATTAAAAATCGGCATTATTAACCCAAGTACAAGATTAAATTTAAATTAATTTAAACCACATGTGTGACTTTAATTTTGATTATATTATTCAATATATGGAATTAGTATAATTTATAATTTTTAATAAGGTCAACATACATTATGTCCAAAACAATTTGTGATTGTAATTAAAATTAATTACAAATATTATACTAAAATTAGGGTTTATAAGGGACTAAAAATTAATATTTATTGTCCAAGATACCTATAAACTTTTTCATGATCCATTTTCTCCCTATATTGTGATCCTATCATCGATTTTTTGAATTTGGTCTATTAATGGATCCACTTGACAAGGGAATAATGTGGGTGTCCTCCCACATCCTAAAACCCCTCAATCTATAGTGGCTCGACCATGATATGCCAAAATAGATCCATAAAGTCCGTCCCATCATCATTGAAGACTCTCAATTGTTAGAAAACAATCCAAGGAATCAATTTGATGCAATCTAAAATTAGTTATCTGAATAAGAGGTAACATTATTCCTCAAGTTCTTTTATTTTAATTCAATTGTCCACCCCATCAACACTTCTAATTCCAAGATTGAATAACAAAAAAAGTATCCTAAATATATGATGTTGTTTATATGCTATGTTTTATACCTACACTTATAAAAACTTCCATCAAATTGGTAACGAAAAGGTATTTATGTGTACGATGAACTACCACCTCCTAAAATAATGAATGTTCAGTTTTTTCATTACTGCCTCTCAAGGTGGACACTATGATGGAAAAAGTATATATATATATGTTATATATTATATTTATTATGTATTTAATATTAATTGATTATTTTAAAAAACATATATTTATTTTTTACTTTCTGTGTAAATATGATAATTTCATAAAACGAAATGTGGACTACTCCCACCTAAATGCAATGTGATGAATTCACACATCACAAGGAATGTATTAAGGATGAATTTAGTAAATTTTTATGATATTTATGAATAATAATTATAATTTAATTATAATATATATATATGTGTTTAATTTTCATTAATATTTTAAATATGACTATAAAAACAGAAGCAATGTTCTTCTGTATGTTTGACTTACCATCACCATGAAAGTTGTATTCCATTTCCTAATTCTATATATTATAGTTTTTTAATTACTATATAATTTATATAAATGATATTTATATTTTTTTATATATTTTAAATTATTATATAAGTATAAGGACCAACTATATATCAAATTAAGACACATTCAAAGAACATGAATAATATTTACCTATGTGAATACTTAATAAATTATTTTTAACTAGTGGGTAATATCCTTTCATACTGAAAACAAATATGGTATTATTTATAATAATGTGATTCTATAAAATGTTAATAATAAACATACACTTTTAATACTGGTGGCTTGTGTTAGTATTAAAGGATTCAAGACACAGGGTAAGGGGATTTCATCTCACTTTTTCTTTCCATGAGTTACATGCTTTATTAACTACCAATTATTTTCTTTTTGGTGTGTATATTTACCTTGAATGAGTTTTTATATTCTTATAATTTTTTTTGGGAATTTAAATTTCCATTAAATTATTTTTTATACCTTGTTTTTATGTATAAAAAACTACCAAATTGGAAAGATTGTTATGTCTCAAATTGGTTTATTTGAGACACATGTTTCATTATACACCAACATTCTTTTTCGAGGTGTATATTCTTCCATTTCAAAAGATATATAAGGAATAAAATTAATTTAATTATATTTTAATCTTAATATAATTTCATGTTCATACATGTAGAGTATAAACCTAATTTACTATGGGGTAATAGTTTATTGAAACAATATCATCCTTTATCTAGATTGTTTAAGATTTTTCTTCCTTTATTGAAATCATATGATCAATCTATCAAAAACACACAAAAAATTAATTAATATATATGTATTAAAGATATTTTTATGTTATATTACAATTTTAAAACACATTTTTATTTAAAATATTTGATAAAATGTTTTTTTATGAAAATGTAACCATATTTATCTTTTTGATGGAAAAACATTTGTATTCAAAAACAATGTTTTCATAAACATTTTAAAAAAGGATTTAAAATAATCCTTGAAGAAAATTATTAATAGAAAATTATTTTTTTAAAAAAATTATACATTAAAAACATTATTTTATGTTTTAAAATCAATTTTCATGAAATAAGTTTTCCCAATAAATATTATGTTTCAATAATTGTTTTTAAATTATGAAATGATATTTTATTAAAGATGTTTTTTAAAATATCTTTAAATTTTATTTAACAAATTAAATAAATGGTATTGGTGTAAATGACACATTTCTGGGGAAATTATTAATATTTAATATTAATATTATTTCAAATAAGGGGTTATTTTTTTGTGACAAGATGTTTATAAATCCCATTACACATTCATAGGTTATATATTTTTTGAAACCCCCTACTTTTCAAAAGTTATGTTTATGATGCAATGATTATGAAAAATATAATTTTACATATGTTGTGGTATGATTACATATTCAAGTTACCCATTGAAATTCATGGTTTATTATATTATTATTTCTAATCTTAGGGAACATCTATGTATTATTTCATTATTGGTTGGGTTTGAAATATATCTCCCCATGATGAATTTGGTAAATATTTATATTTATTGAGATATACATTAAAGGAAAAATGAAATGAACTCAGTTTATTATTACAAGGATAGAGTGACAATTGAAATTGGTTCATTATTAAATGGATTGACTGAGGACTGAACTCAGTTTATTAATACAGGGATGGAATGGGGTATGAACTCGATTCAAAAAATGAATATTTCCACTAAGATGGCCTTGTTAGTGATGCATTGAATACTCTGGAAATAATTATATATGATTATGTGTCAATCATAATTCCATGTTTTATTCCAATTTTATTCTTTCATGGATTATGTTCTTTATTTCAAAATTATTCATATCTTATGAACTACCATGCTTTATACAACGATTCATGATTATGATATTTGATATCTAGTGTATGATTTTCCTTTTTCCTGATAATGTCATCATACCCATATACTCATGATTGTGATTATGTGTCTTCATTTTTTAACCTTACTAATCATATGATCTCACCTCTTTTTATTTTTCCATCCCCTAAATTTGGAAGATATGTTTTATGATTTTTTTTTCTGTGAAGGGTTGTAGTCAAGAAGAACATAGTGTGCGATATTGTAGCTCATTGTTGTATTAGTGTTAATGTTTCCAAAGGAACTAGATGAATATAATATTTGAGATTTTTTTAATTATTTATGTATTATAAAAAAATCAATATAATGTTAATGTACAAAAATCTATGTTCTATACAGTATTGTTCCTCCAAACTAAAAAATGGGAAATGTGATCGGTTGCATAGGGTTATCTATGGAAAGATTTGTGATACATGGAATTAAATAGGGAAATACATAGTTGATACCACTTATGTATGGTTCAATACATATGGGTCCCACTGAGTGATAAATATAAAAAAATGATTTGTTTCTATATTTTATTAAATATTAATAAATCAAAAAATTGATATATAAAAGGGGTTATGACTGTTTTATATATGATATAGTGAAAATTCCTTTTATTATTCTCCCATTCATTTTTATTCACCACGTAATATAATTATGTAATCATATTGTATCATAATATGGTTTTTATAATGTTTTACTCTTATGAAGCTATGTATCGATGAGTATTTCATTCTTACTTCTCTCATATTTTTTTATAATGTTATATTTTTTCACAAACATACATTTTGGGTAAACATTTAATTTTCAACTGATTAAGGATGGATAACCAAATTATTTTTAGTGAGTAGAATAATTTATAATATTATTGATTAATATGGAATTTTTATCAATTTTTCCGTTCTCAATGGTTAATATCAACTTTTGTTCCATCATTGTGGTATCGTTTTAGCTGGTTTACATGACATGAGTTAACTCAACCCATAAAATCATTTTATATTACAATTTTCAAATTTTCATTAAGGAAAAAATTAAATGATAAATACATTATTAATATATCATTGTTTAAATTAGTGTTGATTTCACAATTTATGAATAGTATTGTGGGAAGAGGTTGTTTTTCAATAAAAATGTATTTTTTTAATGTGGATTTAAAAATGTGTTTTCAAGATATTATATTTCAACTTCAAATGTTTTAAATTTTAATTCTAAGGATAATGTCGCGATTTAATGTGATTAATTTAATATAATATATCAAAACATGTATGGGGTTCTCGAATGAATTTTTACATAGTCATAATGAGATATTTTAATATTCTAGTATTAACAGATCATGTGTAGAATGTGATGGTAAAAATTGAATTTATGGGATTTATAATAGAAAATAATTTGTCTACAATAGATTATTATGGTAAGAGAATATGTATTTTCCTATTTATATTAGACTGGAAAATTTTGATGACAGTTTTATTTAATAAAATTTTTATAATTCTTTTTTATTATTTTTCAAAATATGAATGATAAATTGAACATTAATATATGTGGAATATTGTTAGTGTAATAATAATTATAAGTCATTTTAAAAATAAATTAATGATATTAACGAGTATATTCTTGATTGAACGGTTGTATTTCACAATGGAGTATGGTTTCAAACAACAATAGTCAATGGGTAATGTAACACTATATATTCTCAAATATCATAAACTACATTAATAATACATAGATTTTCCCATCATGATATTAATTAATTCTAGTTATACATTATTAATCCACACATGATCTCCTCATTATGTTAACTTGATATATATGATTATCAAAATGTTTCATTTCACCATATAAACACTATAATGACTTTAAATTTTAATTACTAGATCACCCATGTTCATTATAAACGAGTAATACATAAAAATATTAATCATTATTATTCCAAATTTATTCTTATTTTATGTTAACCAATTCACTATATATTGTATCAATATTTCGTGATGATTTTAATTAACATTACCTATGAAATATATTATTTTCATTATTAATTTAAATCATATTTAAAAATAATTGTGAAAATTTAAAAAACACTACAAATGGTTTGATAAATATCACATTTTATATTTTTATAAAAGACAACATAAATATAGCTAAATCATGTTAATATATTTTTTTGTTATAAAATTAATAAAGACATGTATATGGATCTGTGATTCATTTCCCCATCACCCATTGATAATAAAACATCAATTCCTTGTTTATGTTATACAAAATTCGTCCCTTTGTATTTTTTTTAAAATTTTTTCCCCAATTACTTCAGCACTTATTGTGGGTTTCATTTTTAAGTCATCTACCCCATATCAATACATCCCATCATTATATATTCTACAGATACTCAGAACCCAATTGTAATACATTCAATTTCTATTTAATTACCATATAAAAAATAATAGTTTTCATGATTTAAAACCATCAATTTGGGAATGAAACTATCATATCTTTTTTATAAACATCCTACTAAAAAACATATAGGCTATGTTAACTATAAAAAGACTATATTTATCTCATTTTTTTGTTTAAAAAACTTCTAAATCATCATTATTTTCTACAATTAAATTTAAACTTATGGATTGATGATACACATATTAAAAGATCATGTTGACAACATCTCCTTGATCAATTATAATTTTATATATTTCATAGAACATGAATTAGATATTGATGACACTTCAAAATTTTGGAAGAATATTGGAATTTTTATTTCAAAAAATATATTTTTACATTTGACTGATGGTAATAGTTTTGAAATATTAATATATTTATTTTACATTCAAAATCTATAACGTTATGCTAATCTCAATAAAATATTTTAAGGAATGAATTTAAAATTTATAAATGAATCATAAAAAAATAAATCAAATATTATTCTGTAAAAATTATATATTAAAAATTATATTATATACTATAATAGTATTTTCCATGTCACTCACAAATATATGTAAATTTAATGAAACTAGAAAAATTCATATCTTCAATGTTTTCTCCATCAACCTCAATCAAACATATAAAAGGCCATGAAAATTTTTTTTATGATCTATAATGAGTTTGATGAAAACTAAATTATATGCTTATTAATATTAAATATTAATTATAATACATTATATAATAGGGAATCAAAAATCATTATTCCAAAAAAAGACACTTTTCAAATTATAGAAAACATAATACTTTTTGAATATATAAACACAAATATTACCATCAATTCCATCTATATTTAGGATCATTTATAATATTTAGAATTACTCATTCATATAAATGATGAGATTCAAATTTATGAAGTAATTATTTTCCTAATATAGTATTTGATCGTACCACATTATTAGGGAATTAAATCTTTAATTCCATCATGAATTTTGATACTACTCTATCAACCAATATTCTCTATTAATTCATGTCAGAATATATTAGATAATTCCTAATATCACATGTGGAAAATAATTTTTTATTGATACAATTTTAAAACATTTCTTATGAGTTTACTTCACTTGAATTTTTTTAGGAATGATACCCATTATAAAGTTGGTTTATAATTGATTTCCACATGATACATTAAATTGTACTTAACAATCACTTATAATTCAATTACCACTATTAGTTTTTTAAAATATGGCACTTATAAAACTAAAAACATATAATACGTTAAAACTATTGATCATATATCCCGTAATACATTGGATCCCAAACTAAAAATGTTCAAAACACTACAAAACAAAGGGAAGGGTACTTATAAGTGATCCTCAGGTAATTTATCTTGGGTTTTGTTTGGAAACCAATACATTTCATGTAACTCTATTACAATACTATTTATGGTTTCACCTATTTTGTGGTGTAAGGTGAATGAACATTATAGATACATTTTTCTCTAGATATTTAAAAAATAAAAGACATGGGATTTAACATCAGTGTGAGATGAATCACACTTGTGAATTTCTGTTAATTTGATACAGAATTACAAAACCACTAAACATACATCCATTTATAATTTGAGGGATCTTACCCCATTAATATCCTAAAATATTATTGAATATTACGTAATACCAAATTGAAATCCCTTATGAAAATCATATTAAATATCCATTAGATAAGCCTTGGAATTTTTTATCATTGGTTAGGATTTCACTATGATTTCATGATTACAATATTATGAAATAGTATATGCCTTCTTTTTAAACCATATTTTACTTCCTTCATTATGTAATGGATAATTTAAGAACATATTAAATGTTTCCTATTTTAAAATTAATTTTTTTCATAATTAAATTCTTGAAAATCAGTGAATATATATTTCAATGTAATATAATCATTATATTTACATTAATATCATTATCATTAGGTGATATTAAGTGGTCTCCAATTTCCATAACCTTCACTTATACAATTAAAAAACATTCCATATATATATTTTGTTCACATAAGACATCATCCTTTAATTTTACAATATATATATATATATTACTTTGAAGACTATTTTATATAGAATATTATCAACATCCATTAACCACCTTGGATTCTAGGTACAAAATAATATTGTCTTAAATGATTCCTGGACTATGATTGTTTATTTCAACAAATTTATGATTAATTTAAATTATAGATATTTCAATAACTATTACACTAATTATAGATTCCAAATTAATACCTTTTTTGATTTCACTTGTTCATGATACTTTATGAGGGATATATATCTTTCAATTTGTGGTCATTGAATTATAAATTAATATGATTCAACTATTACCAAGATTTATTCAATTATTTTATCCTTTAAATATATTGAGTTGTAAAATAAATAATACTATATTTCAACATTATATCAATGGAAATTGTTTGTTATTACTCATGTGGATTTTCACTAAGTAGATTTATTTATCCTTTTGTCATTTTACTTATCCTCTTGATATCATAATTCATGGATTTGAATGATTTCACTAACCTTTCATTTTATAATTAAAAATCACAGATGACTGTGTATTCCACTGTAACGATGATTTATAATTGATAAAACTTATCATACCTAGATTAGATGTCATATTGTTTATTATAGGAATATGCATCAGTTTTACTAATCGGATGATGTTTCCTTATATTAACAAAATCATGACTTTTTTAATTTTCATGTAATAATATTAATCATGAATATATTATAATAATACATAACATTAATAGTAATATAATTATGAATGAAATATATAACGCATACATTAGATGGTGTTCTATTCTCCAATAGTATCTTATTCCTCTTAATTATTCTATTTGTTATTAAGAGGAATGAAATTCTATAAATAAATTTTGACTAATAGTTATTCTAAACCTAATTTATAGTTCATCCTTGAGATATTATCTACAAAACATTATTCATCCACTAATTTTCATTAAGTAATAAACTATGATTTTCAACATTTTGAAGTAATTCACACAATTTGAGGTTTTCCTATATAAAAAAATCCTCATAGATCATTAAATGATTTTCATATTCACCCAATTTGAAATAATTCCTCATCGTATAACAAATCATATCCAAGACAGTTATAATTTATGATATGATAAAAAAATGTAAAATAAATCAACATTTTATACACATATTTTTCTATAATTATTTTTATATTAATTTAATCAAAATTATAAAAACCACTCGAAATAGATAATTAAATAATAATATTTCATTATTTCACTAATTTAGAAAATTAAATTTTATAAATAAATAAACCTAAGAAAAATACATGTATTATATGAAGAAAATAAAAATTAAAAAATATACTATAAATGTAATGTCTAAATATTTTATCATTTGGATCTCTTATTAATATCACACTCAAGAATAACAGTTTTAAAATTATAGAAAAAATTATTAATGGAATACAAATTTCAAAAGTAACTAATAAAAAACATATATTAATTTGAAAAAATGAATAAAATAAGTAAAAATTATGAATTTATAGGATGCGTATAACCAATATGACTGTTGTTATGGTAAACAACCCATTAGAATAGTAACATCACTATTTTGAGTTGGAAAATAATGATTAGAATAGTAGCCACATAGTTAGAATTAAAACACATCCAAAAATTGATAAATTAAATGTAATGAAAATTATATTGATTATATTAATTAAATATAATTTTTATAGTGAAATGAAATACATTTTCGAATTATAAAATCAATGAAATAAAAGTTCATTTTATAATTATGTTTTCTAATATATTTTTTAAAAACAATAATTTTTTATGTAATTAAATATAATTTACCTAGTTATAAAAATATTTTTGATAAAGTAAATATAATTTTTGAAATCATAATTTTGAAAATATATATGTCTCAATAACTTTCTATTATGTGTCTGTATAATCCTAGGGAGATTATAATTGCATTATATTTCATTTTCAAAATATTAATTTAGATAATATCTACAACACTAAAACATCCAAACTACCTACTATTATATATTGTTAATACCATAGGGATATTATAATTTCATATTACTTTATTATTTCTACTAATAATGGGTCACAGTGAATGAGAAATATTAAAAAGGAGGTAATGATCCTATAAACTATTCCAATCATTATTGTTTTCGGTGTTTCTATTCATCAATTTCTATAAATTGTAAAACATTTAAAACTAATTAGAAAATAAATTAATATGAGAGAAAGAATATTAATCTCCATTACTAATTCTATTTACAATATATGTATTTATTATATATATCCTTCCATATCCTTAGAAAATATTTTATTAATGGTTGTTTAACCCTTTAATGTGAAATTTTTCAACTTATTACATATCACCATATATATGGACTGAATTAATGAATTATATATAATATATAATTATATAAATATATGTATTTTTATACTTTTGTAATTACAGAGATTGATGGATAAATTCCATTCAATGAAAACAAGAAATCGTAAAAGAAAACTAGAAAATTGTGAAGAAAACATGACTTTAGACCACTTCCCTTTTAACAATGTAGATCAATGAAAATAAATTACTATTTAAAAATTAACCATTGGTGATAATAAATAATTTAATTTAATTATATACAGTTTTATTATTAGGAAAAAATTTATTTTAAAGGATGTGTTAAAGACAAAAAATAAAATAATACCTATAATAAAGGGAACTCTCAAACCCAACTCATACATTCAAGTTATCATCTTTTCATGTCTATTTTCTTTTTATTCTTCTCAAATAACATCAAAATATCATTCGAAACTTATTATTAATTATTCTTATTGGTGATATGAATTCCACTAAATCATTGATATTTTTATAAACCTCATGTATAAATTTTTCATCAAAAATTGTTCATCATAACATGTTATTTATTCATTTATTTGTATTATCATTTCTTAATGATAAATAATAATTTTATACAAATATTTATTATCCAAAAATATGATTATATTTTTAATATTTCAGAACACCATTAATTTAAATTGATATATACATTTTTAAATGATTGTGAATATTATCCATGATTGTTGGTTTATTTCTTATTTATGATTGTTATATGAATCTTGTATATGTGAAATACATTTTTATGAACATTTAATGATATTATGGGTTTCCCAAAAAAATATATATTGATCTAATTTATTATATAATGTGATATATCTCATCAATTCATTGTATTTGTTTTGACCATTATGAAATCATTTTTCAATTTTTCTGATGTGAGGATTTATAAATATATTTCATACAAGAATATGATGAAATATATAAAAGAAATTTATGTATTAGATGTCACCAAAATGTTTTTAGGTTTTTGTAACACCCCAATATTTGAAAAGAGGAATATCATGTTCAACATAATTTATAACCTGAAACACAATGCATATAAGACTATATAACAATATGAGGCTTTAGGATATATTAATCATTAAATTAACTATCTATCTGGGTTATCTTGTGATATATCCAACATAAGGTTTAAATGATACACGATACTCAATTAAAATATTATTTAAACATGGCCATCACAAAGTCACATAAAGACTCCATGCACATCGTATGACCTACTAAAGGCCCCATGAAATTTATATTGATGACACATATGCTCTCATGAATGAAAACAATAGATCCAGGGGTTATACGACATTAGATGGATAATATCACCTAGGATACAAAGATTTTCAACTAGATAGAACAAGAAAAAACATCCAAAAATACTCCATAAATATGAGAAACATATAAAAATAATGGGACCCTCATGCGGTCAAAAAGATCATGCGATGCATCACTAGTGGGGTGGATGATATTCCTATAAAAAATAAAAAAAAACAGTCTATTCCTTATAACATTACACAATAATGAAATATAAATAAAAAGAGGATGTGGATATAACAACTCACATTGATAAAAGTAACATGAACAACCCCAATGTTCTACAAGACACCACGATACCCTGGTAACATGTATTCCTTGTCTCATAAAAGGCCACCAGCATGTCATTCCCATAATGCGAATAGCCTCATGTATGTCCAATAGATCTTGAAATCCCCCTTTGTCTCATAAAGGACATACAAATGAATTTATCCATAAAAATCTCTTTCATATTCAATAGAACCTTTATTGGTCACACAAAGGATCATTGAGGATTATAATATTTTTTATCAATAATACACATAAAATAAATCATAACCCATAACTTTACATAATAAATAAAAGGAATTAATAAGGGGACTTATATGGAGCCCCTCTCAGTCATAAAACTCTTAGGACATTAAAAGGATGCCTGCAACAAGGTCTCGCAAGACCCATCATCAAGATGGTGTGATCCTAAGAAGTCCCCTTGAAATGAAAACCATGTCTCACAAAAATCCCTATACATGTCACCCATGACAAAATAAAAGTCTTTGGTTTGGTACCTTAGTATTTCAAAATCCCAGGGTTTTTTTGAAATAAAAATACATAATTACCTTATCGTATCCACATAATACAAAAACTACCCTTTATTCTAAAATAATCCAAAAAAGAGACCATTGAATGGAGGGACTTGTGGTCACTGATAAAGAGACAATATCCTATGAGCGATCGAAGGTAAAAACATAGGAAGACATGTGATGACAAAGCCCTTAACAGAATCTATCCAGGACCTCGGTGAGATACACCATGCTACATGTTAAGCAATATAGGTCAATTGAACTATAAATACCAACCCCATCATTGGAAGAGAATATAAAAAGATCAAATACGTTATACCTTAAGAAATTTTTTACATATAGATGTACCAATTCTATAGTATATTTCCCAGAACATCAGATCATGTGACCAAAAAATCCTTTCAACATGAATGATATGGGGAATTACTGGAATGATCATGCGGCTAGCATAAAAACATCATGTATTTATCATATATCATGAAATGGATCTTCGAAAGGGCACATGAAAAATATCCCACACATCTGCAAGATGATGTGTTATATATAAGAATATAACACTGAATAAATATAATGAATTTTCTGAATAATGGATGGAATAAAGAATAAGATAATGTGGAAATTTTTTTATAGACATATACAATGATCCTCATGTGCTTCACAGGAATCACCAATGAGATGCAATAACACCTATAAAAGTCACCTAGATCATGAAACACTCCTTTAGAATACTACAAAGATCCTTCGAAATTCTTTGGACATGTTAGATAATGTCACATATGACCCCATTGGATCACCAACAGAGTCTAGTGATCCTACTAGTGTTGTCATCTAGACCTCACAGTTTCATTCAAACATTTCTCCCAACTAATATGGATGCCCCATTATATCAGGGTTGAGAAATGTACTGGAAGCTTGTCATGTCCAATGGATCTCCCAATACCCTCTTGGTAAGCCAACATGGTCTCACGATACCCTCCATACAAGTGAACTAGGTCATACGACACCCACCAAGATATTTCATTGTAAGTCTTGTGACATCATCCACATGTGTAATCAAACTTTTGTGATGATATTATGACAAGATTGTTGGACCATTCTACACCCTTTAGACTTGTCAGTTTGGGTCATGGGATGGATTCCAATGAAAACAATCCATGTATTTTGTTGGAACTATAAAATTCATCCTTGATAATTTTAGGGCTCTTAGTAATTCTATTCATGATATGATAAGTCCCTAGAAATCCAATTGGATCATTATATTGTCTTAGATATGAAATGTTGACATCGTACAACATGTCAAGACAACAATCAAAGAATGTTCAGTAGACAATTAATTCATGTAAATATGGAACAAATGATAGTTCATTAGTTAATCCTTGAACATGATAAACTTTATTGCCCTTAGTTTCTAAGCCCATATATAAGGGGAATGTCAGTTTTATATCCCTGATCATGTGAACTATGATGACATTGATTCATGCAATAATCAGGATACATAGGAAATCAATCCTTTTCTATAACTTAATACCCAACCTCAATGGGCTATCATGATACATAAGTTACATAAACAAAATCTATGAGAAAGATTATTTTTCATCCCTTATTTCCCACACAGAACATAAATCACACTGTATTATGGAGTATCACTGATAATACCATTTGCGTATTAAAAATATACAATGGAAAGGAAAAAATAACAATGCAATCCATTATAGATTGAACTAAAATGACTATGACTCCTGTCATAACTATGATAAATTTGAGGTTTTATTAATCTACATGCCCATAATGAAATAAGATTCCAACTCAGCGTACTACCCACCAATGTATCTGAAATTTCAACCATTAAGACCTAATCATTCCCATGATCTGATTATATTGCCTCATCCCTTCTAAGAATGAGAGATTATTTGAACTGATAGGACTGTAATTCCTTCCAAAACTAAGATACATAGGATTCATTTTTTATGTTCGATCTAGATCACGAACTGGAATCCACCTTGGTGTAATCCCAGATATGTCTTTGAAATTTCAACCATTGAGACACTATCATTCCCATGGGATGATTATCAAAAAAATCCTTTAATGGGTTGATAAATCCAATAATATATTGTTAATTTGATTCCTTCCATAACCAAGTTACCTAATATGTATCCTTGATACTCAATCCCAAATAATCGACACCCAACATACCACACTTATATCATCTCGCCATGATGATAAAAGGTATGGTTATATCGAACGACATGGGTTTTAATTCATGTAATTACCATGATACGTATGACACATCATAATCTATCAATACCCTCTTAAGAATATTAAGTTCCTACCAATGTGGTAGAAAATTACGAATTATTTTGTTACAAAGCATCAATATATAAAGAACTTATATTCTATTAGAAATTTGATGAAGAACCTCAGATACATACAGATGGACTCAATATCTACATTCATATCTTTTTTTGAACAAAGGATATTTACCCTATAATAGTTTTTTAGTGTAACCAGTCTTGTATCAGGGTTAGGAAGAGATTCATGAAAATATTCCTAAATATATAATAGAGTCCTGAAGTAGGAAATAATTTCCCCACATAGGGTCTAATGAGACTGACCTCCCATCCTCATAGACATTGTGAGTCCTTAAGAATCATTGGGTATATAACACCAAGTGACAAACTGCCTTGTGAATGTAAGTTTGTAACCAGTTATGGATGAGGGAACCGTTACGATTTTTTGTTAAAAGTGATAATGGTAACCAAATCTTAATGATTTGGAACTAAATGATCCACCAACATTCAACCTTAGGACTAAACCTAACATGAAATGTGGGCATCTATTCCACATTGAAACAAAAATATTGATCCCTAAGTGAAGCTCTCAAAAAAAGGATACAATCCATTAGACTGTTTTGTGCACCGTTATACACCAAAAATGGTGAGACTGGAATGAATGACTTCAAACAAAAAAAAATGGTTCTTAACCAATTGAACCATTTTATTTTCTCATTCTATGAAAAAATGGGGACCCCATGGTGAAAAATCTCAAACAATGAAAAGGGTTATAATCCATCAGACCATTTTTACCCACCATAAACAAACATAAACGGTGAACTTAATGTGAATTCTATAAAACCATAATAGGGATATAATTTATTGGAAATTTTTATTTTCCCACTATATGATAAAAATTTTGATCCCAATAATAATCTATCAGTTGAAAAAAGTATTGGTTAATCATTTGTCATGGAAAATTGTTTTGTATCCCAAAAAAAAACAAAGCAGTAAAACATGAATGATCATACAACTAATATACTATAACAAGTGATATCACAAAATATGTTCATCTTGGCATTGATATTTCCACATATACAGAATGGAGAGATCAGGAATAAAATAAAAATTGTGTTTACCATGCATATCTGATTGATCACAAAATATCTTCAATCTATCACTAATTGGTCACCTTGATCCTTGTTTTCATAATGACTGTAGATACTTCCCTCCTTGAATTCATTCTTACCCGAAACAATACATTCAAACTATAGTGATCACTCGAGTAAATTGCCTACAGAATAAACCCCAATGTGTTGAAAAATTATCACACATTCTCTATTTCTCAATCATTTTGTGGAGTACATGGTGATCCTAGAGTACCCTCAGCATTATACAATTTCAACCATGGATGACATCTACAAGGTTCTCCCAGAAAAACAACTGCAAAGTCTGTATTGCTCAGGGAAAGTTGATGTTAAGACTGTGGCCCTCTTTTCCGTGGCCAACCACATCATAATTATTTACTAGTAGCACTATAACTTCCAACTACAATACATAATGAAGGTATACATGGAAACTAGATATAAATAACATCTGGCTCAGGTTCTAATATGGAGGGTAAAGGTCAATAGTCTTCTCAAGCATCGTCTAGTCAGCACCCACCAGTCTCTAACTGATGGTACCACCTGACACTTTTCAGCCACTAACACCCATAAATGAGAAACAATTCAGAGTCATTATATGAGGAAGGAAATGTATATCTAAGTGTGGGATCATATCCCTACTCCCACTAATGATGCCTTTTAGAATATTCTGTCATTTTTTGGAAACTAGGGACATATCTCTGCACATTCAGAAATAGTATGTGGGCATATTCTTCAAGTAGGAATGAGGGTGGTGAATATCTGTATCCCCATTCACTATGTGCATCAACATATTTTGGTGTCACAATTAGGATAGAAGTTGGTGCATATCCCCACTTCAATCAAAGATACCTTAAAATACACAATGGATATAGAAAATGTGAAATGATATATCCATAAACACAATTTTATAAAATACAAAACATATTTTAGTAACACATAAATAAGTATGTTGGTATATTATTGAACTAGTGTATATAAACCGATGGGTGTATACTATTATCCCTACAGTTGGGATAGCTCAACAATGTAATTTTCACATAGAATTGGTTTTTCTGGATAAAGAACAAATTACTTCTCCTATCATAGAGGGTTATCGACATATTATGATAAATGAAGAGGCATCATACCATGATAAGACACCCATTCCAACCAAAGATCACTCTCTGATAGTGATACATTCCATAGGATAGGGAAACATGCATATCATGTCACTCTGGTGGAATAATCCAAAGGCCTAGGATGTTACACATAATCTTATTCTACCAAGGGCTCACCAAGTGATATGAAAACATGCTTTGATAAATACTCATATTCTTATTGAATATGTATTGTGGCTTGCTAAAAAGTCCTATGATCGAGCTTATATCTTTTGTTTGGACATGGATAACCATATTAGAATGGAACACACCTCATTATAGACTCATATTTCTAGTATTTATTCTTTATAACATATTCCATCTGATGATGAAATCCATGTGTAGATTCCTACCTCCACCAATTAATGTTTGTACCATCTTCATTCAAATGAAATATAAGAGGAGAATCATATCCCTTCCCCCATTATTGAGGTCCATTTGGAAAATTCAAGCTTAGAATGGAAATTAGGACGAGGAACATATTTCCACATTAAAAGGGTCTCACCATTTGATATTGGAACATGACTTTGAAGAGGATTATACTCATATCAAGAAATACCATTGGAATATTTCAAAGGCTCAAGATCAGGCTCACACATCCTCCCTATACAATAAATCTCTATTGAAGATGGTACATGCCATTTCATAGGCTCAAATTCCTATGATAAATGCAACACCTCACCAAAATATTATAGTAGCTTCATAGTATTGGGATCATATTCCCAAAGCACAAGCTGGTAGTAGGAATTTTCTAACAACCATCATATAGTAGGCTCATATACCTACACATTTCTAAAAGGGTGGTCTGTATATTTTGACCATAATGTCGTTCAGATCCCACATCCTTAATCCCCTCCATTCTACTATCCATGTGGATGTTTGAGACACATTCTCAATACCAAAAGTGTCAGTAAAATATTCCACTGAATAATTAGATGAACAATATCACAATATAAATCCTCATTGTAGTGTGGAGGTTTATTTCAAGGACTCTAATCTTTACACCCACCATGGTCGGCCTCCTCACAATGATATGTCCAAGAGACAAAAAAATATTCTACTTTTCCCTTATAATTCAAATAGAGAGGTGTTCAACGATCATAAATATTCATTTAGGGAAGCATTAAAATATCTTCTCCCTTCTTATATAGAGGTACTTTAATAATCATGGACATTCATATATTGTTCCCTAATAACTTATAGAAACACTATAATCTAATCAACAAGCGATTGTCTGATGAATCTTCAACTATGTGAATATATGAAGGCATATATGTTTGATGAAGAGGAGGATGAAATTTACATATAGAGATATTTTTCATGAAAAAACATCCCCATCATTTTATTTCCCATCTCCAATTTTTAATATGAGATCCTAGATGAGATATAAAAGGAGTGTATGAATTATCTTCCTCAAAAAATGTGGGATACTGGTCAGTGGATCAAGACTAGACACCTCATTTATCTAGGATATCAGGGTCACCTTCAGAAAATCGTGTTTCTATATATTTGTCTTGGCATTTCTTATATCTCCATGGAACTATATCCCACATGGGAAATGTACATGATAAATCTAAATCATGATTTCATTAAATTCATTTAAACACATCATCATCTATTCATTGATGGCACATCCTACATCTATATTTGATGATGGGGAGAATATAGAGAATTATAATTTTCTACAATCCTTGACAAACATAACCCATAAGATAATAAATCATATAATTTCATAGAATATGGTGAAATCAGGAGACTAGGTAATGATCAGGCCATTTCTTCTCTAAATAAAATTCCCTCACATAATAGATGATTTGAAATCATTTGCAGAGGGATAGTATGGTCAATAATACATAAAATTAGGCACCTCGAAGAAAAAATATTGAATTACAAAAATAAAAAATGAAGTCATGATCTATCAGACTACTTCTTGTAATTAAGGATTCCAGTCATGGGTGGAAGTTTCATGCAGCTCCCATGGATGGATAGATGCACCACATCAAGAATACCATATTAGTACATTTCATGTCTTACATCTAAGAGAAAACCCTACTCATATGGTTGGGGGAATATCTACCACCATCTCCACCTCTCAGATCATCAATTCCTAACAGGAATGTGGAAAAATCTATAGCAGTTTCAAAAAATCCAGATCCCATTGAGAAGGTGAAATTTATATCTCATTCACCACCCCCAAGTTCATCATCCCCTTATAGGATTGTGGGTAAATCAATGATTCTTCTATATCGAACCCAGCACACCAGTATTGGGGAATTTATATCTAAATATCAATCCAATTAGACATAAATTCCTTATTAGAAATCATTATATGCTTGAAAACATGACTAATCAGTGCAAATTATGGCCACAAACAACCCCCACCACACAGGGTTGGGGGAATTTTCATCATCATCATCACCCTGGATAAAATATGTCTTCTCCATGATGGGTGGGGAATATCAATGGTGAGCGTCCCACCTATTACTCCCTTCACAATAAGAACCTCTACTAGTTAGGGATTATTAGCAATAATGAGCAGAAAATCCCTAAAAGACACTGTTTATAGAACAAGAACATAGGAGAATAAAACAAATGTGAGCAGACCCTCTCGGGTCTTAAGCTAAAATGGACCAATATGACCAATGAATAAAAAATGAACCTGATGCATGTTGTGAGGAATTGCTATATTATGTATAAACTAATCGAACAACTACAATTACATGATATGCCTACATGAATTTCATCACACCAAACATGATGGACATTACTCAAGATAGAGATTTATAGGTCCACAACATGGAAATGTATGCCAATATGATGGTGATTTGGATGCATAAACCAGGGATTCATGCACCTAGAACCATAAAAGACTCCAAAATCTGTCTTCTATAAATAATAAGTTGTCACCTATCTGGGAGAACACTACTAATGAATATGGTAAAGGTATGACTACATCCTGATTACTATAAAAAAGATTTGAGGATTCTTTCAGGGAGAACGAATTATTTCAATATGTGAGTGAGATAATAATATCATAAAACCCGATGAGGTAAAAATCATTTGAAATATTCCTTTTGGGTATCAAATTCATGAAGAGACTATTATTCTCCTTGTACAGATGATCCACTAGAATGACCATTTTCTAGGAATCAAACTGGCTCAGTATCCATGAAGCCAGTCTAAATAAATTAGAAATCTGGAAATGATAATGACTTCCCTGCATCGTGGGAACAATCTCTCCCTCACCAGGATAATCATTTAGTTGTAGAAAAAATGTAGAATCAACAAGAGATTAATGTGGGACACTTAATTGACACCAACTTATTCCATGAATATGGGGGTGGTATAGACATTAATCTCCCCAAAACTTCTTAACATCATCGAGTACCAAGCTAATCTAATGGAATCCATGGATGGGTGATACACACCTATGATGCGATAGAGAAAGCCATATATTTAATGGGTGGATGACACTTTTCCTCCACCATGTTTCATAAATCCTTTATTCTACACATTTTTAAATGACATGCTTCCATTGAAAATATCTCACACACATCATATCCTATTGTGTGATGATGATGGTCCCTCAAGATCTATTGGAGGAAACAACTATGATGTGTTTTGTACAAACTCGAGCATGTCTATCTTTTATATGCTACATTAGTCTTCTAGAACGATCCTTTGTAGGATGGTAGAACATTCACAGTACCTCATTTATTTATTCAGTTCCATGATTAGGAAAACAATGATCCATGACCTAACATGAAAATAATGTGAAAAATATAGGTTTTATGACTTTATATCTAGCTGTAATGGTTTAACCTTTTCAGTCAGGATTGAAATCTAATAAGAGTCACTGTTATAACTCTTTACTGAAAATACATGGGTTGAGTTAAGAAACCCTTTCTTCTAATGTAATATCTAGGCGGGTTCTATGAGTTATCTGAAATGGAAAAGTGTCTTGAAGAGGAAATTAAATGACCCTGATCGAACACTCTACACATTCCCATGGAATGGATAAGTGAATGAAAATACGAAGCTGTAGCTATGATTGTTATTCTAGTAACAGCGTTTATCCAAACACCTAGATGGGTCCTTAAACCCTCCCGCAACACCTCCTATCGATGGTGAAAACTATATATACACCCTCGAATAGATGTAGAGAGAAAACATCATCTCCTTTGATTTGAAAACATGATGAATAAATACAAATCCTTTTGAAATCAATAAGACCATGGTTATGTATTCGAAGCCACGTAAAATAACCTACTCACAATATCAAAACCTCAAAATCCAGATTTTTTCAATCTAATTGTCCATTAAAATATCTTTCCATTCCATAACAGGATGGATCATAATTTTATGGACTTCTTCAACTTCAAAGACACCCTTCAAAAAATGTCTAATTCTAGAATGGTGTTGTTAGATAACTCCTCGGAGTGGGTGTATTGTATAACAATTGCTGGGTCAGAGGAAAGAGTTGATTGGATGAAAGTATCGAATAGGAGTGAGAGTTATTTCAATAACTATATCACATAGAAAATATTAGAACAAGCATGTTCCACCCATAATGCATAGTTTCAAAGACCTAATATAGATCCACCATTAAAAGAGGAGACATAAAATATTTCCCCCAAATGTAGGTGTGAACACTGTGACAATGAAGAATTAGAAGAGGGGATGTCATATCCTAATTCAACGCAAGCCCATAATCTGATAGATTTCTTCCATATAACATCAAAATAATGGGAACCACCCCCAATAAACAAAATCATCATCGGAAAAATAGATCGTCTGATGTTCTATCATCATGATAAATTTTGACGAACCATTCAACAGAAAAGAATATGTACCCTAATATGAGTTTCCCACACATAACTGGGTACCAGGAGGCCACATTCACCCAATATTAGGATACATGGGAAGACATAGATGTGGGTGGGTACAATATTCTATTCATTTCACCATATAGATCATTTATGATGCCGACACAATGGAATATCCTCCAATATTCCTAGAAGAGTCCAGGAGGTGTCATTGATACCTCAAGTAGTCATCTGCACTCGATTTTCTTCCATGATAGCCAATCATGGGTTCAATTACATGATTAACCAAGGAAATTGGAAAGCATAACACCACCTTCCCCAATAGTATTAGATATTTCCTCAATATGTACATAATAAATATGGCTACCCACCTCAATTTCATCTCCTATTGAACTTCAGGCCTATGATAAAACCTATATTAAGAATCAATAACCATTTTCTGAGAAGGAAAAATTTATGAAAAAATGATGATTGAACCACCATGATCTAAATATAAAATGTGATACATATTTAAAAAGATTAATGGGATCCATTTTTTCAATCTCTCTAGAGCCCACATGATTCAGGAAAGAAGTCACTACAGTCGGGGTATATCGACTGGAGACCATACAATAAGAATACCATGTTTCCATATAATTCACTAACCAGTATTAGGAATAGGTAGTTCATTGGAACATTCACACTCTATAATTTTTAGCCATCCTTAATAGTATTTACATACAATGGAATCTAAATTATAATGGATATGAGATCAAACTCATCTCTGTTGGAACCCAACACCATTTGAGATATTGGAAGGGGAAAATAACTACCACAAAACTAACAATTCAAGGGTAATATAATAATGATAAATGGCCTCTTAGGAAGACCAAAATTAATTTTTTTTGGGACCTCACATTTAATGCTATTTTTATTTTTATCTAGTAATAAAACACAAACAATTTTATTTTGGAAGGCCCTATATCCACATCTATTAAGTGGTGCCTTCAAAATTCCAGAAATTTATGATCTACCCCCGAAATGGAATGGTCAACATACTTTATATTGATAATGAATAATGTAAAACCTGAATATCAACATAATATTAAGTATATATCTAAAAAAATTAACGAAAAAACCAATTGAGGATGATTATATATTGGTCGAAACACATAATGTATTGGGGAAAACCCCTAAAAAAATCCAATAGTTGGATCAACAATGACTATGTTTTCCCAATAATCTAGATGATGTGATAGACATAACCATATAGGTCATATCCCCTTTTTTCACTAGTGACAATGTAAAAGACAATAATCTTCAAAATATCTCTATAGTGACTCATGAAATAGGGGATGATAATTTCTGATTATAGACTACATCACCCAAAATGTTGATAGTGAGGCCCCCATACGACCTTTATTATTTGAAGCAGTATCCATAGACTCAGAGGAATAAGAGGATTTGGATGTCCTTGGGAAAACCCCTACCAAATCGAAGAAAGGTGACTCCACCACAATCGACGATCTCATATAGATAAATATGGTAACAAAGGAAGACCCTACGACAAAACTAATTAGTTTTGTTATTACAATTGAAGAGAAAGTGATTTATAATTAATTTAAAAATAATAAATAATTTTGGATTTCTGGATCTACACATATAATCCCAATATTAATCATGATTTGGATATTTACAATCATGGACTACCCGATGAGAATCAAGGCTTGAAGCAGGAAGCGAGGAGGATGAACCCCTCCCATTGCACCAATGTAGAGGGGTAATTATTCAATATTAACAAATAAAACATTTCTCAAAAAGTGAAATACCCAATATAGAATCAAAATATTGTCAATATCAAGGAAAACAATGGAAAATTTATGGTCTACATCAATTTTAGAGTCCTCAATCAGAATTTCCCAAAGGAATACATCTTATTTCTGATCGCATAACACTTGATAAATGAAACTGTTGGCTTCTATGACTATTTATTTTTTGGAGGGTACTAAGGGTACATTAAAATAAATATGTCCACCAAATATTAAGAATCCACTACCTTCCGAGAACCTAATGGGTACTTCTTATATTATTGAATTCCCTTTTGATCAATAAATATTGGTTCCACATATAGACTCAAATGCATAATATCTTTAATTTGTTCTTGGGAGAGATTTTTGAATGTTGTTTCTTTGTGCTTGTTGTAAAATCCTATCAAAAAAGTAATCACTACATGGATCTCTAAATAGTCTGTGAAATCCAAAGACAGAATAATCTGATGAGTATTCTTCTAAAATATGAATTTTGTGTATCATCATGTATTTTCATTGTCTTTTTGTAATTCCACCACAACATCATGGTCATCCCACTGAAGACTAGTGTCACCCTATGGATTTGACCCCCACCCCCAATATCAATGAATTGACGGTGGTCCACAGGAACCTCACCTACATTCTATTTTTTTATTACAACCTAGTTAGAAATGCTCTTTCCATCACTGGTATAATGGATAAATGAATCTCATATCAAAGCGACAATGATTTCCAAAATCCTTAGAATATATCAACAAGTATTTTCTACAATCACCCATCCTGATGCCTCTGGTGGAATAGTAGACACTATTTTTATACGTTTCCACCATGGAAAACTCACTAGGTTCCCTCCCTATATTCAAACGTTATTTGTGGAGCAAGAAAATTCACTACTACCACTTCCAATCTATTATAGGTAGTAACACATGATACTCTGATGTTAATAAGAACATCCATTCACTCATCAGTGTAGTGAAAAAAATCCGGCACTACATGTAGCACCAAGATTTCCATATAGTCTCTCATATAGACTAACTCAAGTATATCCATGGTAGACCACTGTTGACTAGGAATCATTCCCAACTGGTGGTTATTATACCATAATACATCATTCGGTTTTTGTTAAATAACTCCAAGAAAGGGAAATCCCTATCTGATTTTGTTTCAATAATTCCTTTCATGACAAATACACCAGTGGACAACTTTATTCAAGGCATGGAGGTCTTCTATACCCATAAAACATCCCATACATTGGAGATGTATATTTATGGTTCCTTCCTTTTTCCTGTTGGTAAAATGATTGAAAATAGGTGATTCAATTTGGTTTACTTATAGATTTTATTTGTCTCTATGGGGAAATCATTTTCCCTAATATTTCTCACAATATGAGGGTAGAAACATGAATGGTAATGAATACCAACCCATTATTTTTGGTTTAGAATAGTACGTGTAGTTGAAAATATCCTACATGAATATCAAAGTTGATTTGGAATTATTGAAAATGGAGATCAATGGTTAATATTCTATAAAAATGGATATAATTATAATGAACCATACTTTTCAAACATTATTATTACATCAGAGTTGAAGCATACTTATTTCAACATATAAGAAAACCATGAAAGGACCATATAGTTATAGTGTCTTTAGAAACTGGGAAACATAAACAACTGGTTCATAAAAACAACTACATTGTCTCCTCTTTATTTCATCATATTTAGAGTCCATTTTCTGTATATCCTACTTAATATCCTTCTTCCAGACCTGTGGAAAAGAAAACATACAAAAGGTTCAGCTTAAATGCTCAGTAAGGGTAAACAAAAGAAATATCAGTCATATCATATTCATAATAACATAACATTTTGAAAATCTTAACATGAAAAAGAGGTCATAATATCATGTCATGGGATAAATCATATTAATGAAAAGTAATCCCATATAATCATAACATAAAACATGAAACCTTATGGAATACACACATAATCATATAAAATCATTTCATATTAGTCAAGGATCATTTCCAAGACCATCATAGAGGGCAAAGTCATTTACTGAACCGAGTTCACTCCTCATTCCAGTCCTATATCACTGAACCGGTTTAACTTGCCGTTCCGGCCATGTATATCTCATGAGATATAAATATTTACTGAATTCATTGGAGGGAGATATAGGTCCCACCCATCTCATAATGAAACCATTCTTATGTGTGCCACAAAATCATAAATCATACATCATAGCATAACCCATGTAATAAAAATGGGATTCTTAAACATCATGCCATCATATCATAACCCATATAAGATAAAAGGACATCATAAAATTAATTCCATCATAAAATAATCAAATAAATTTAAAAATAGGGATAGAAATAGAACCCTATTTTATCTTACATGGAAAATAATTTTGATAAAACACTTAAACTCCATTCTTGAGGAAAATATCCTTTCTACTTCAAAATCATTTTTCCTTTCTTAACATGTCATTAAATTTTAAACTAAAAGAAGATGATTAAAAATGAACTTTAAAACATGTAAAGGAAGATTCATGGAAATAATTTTCTAAAAATCCATTCATTTTGTATAAGTTAAAAAATCATCCTTCTCGTACATTGGCCGGAAAAGTCAAAAAGTACCTCGTACGAAAAACGACAAAAGATTCCATTCATATCTTTTACTAAAAACTCACCAAAGGGTAAAATTGGATTTTAAAAATTGTTGGAGGATGGAAATAATGTTACATATTGAGGAAACATGGATTTGGATGATAAAATATACCCCAGTAAATACCAAAGTACAAACAATCTCGGATAAAAAGGAGATTGTGAGATTCTCCCTTACCTTAGGTCCAATTTTCTTCGAACGTTTCCGGAACACCTGTATAATGCTTTAAAAAAATTAATTGACTTCTTAAATAATCTTAATCATTTTTGTGATATCATATATGGTCAAATTATTAGCTTCTTATTAGTAATATTTCATTGTTAGTTGTTATTCGGGTGTTTATTGCTTTTTTTTTGTTCTTATGCGTGTTTTGTCGAGTAAATTCGTATTTATATTTTCAGGTTATAGAAACTTAATTAAAAGAATTATATTAGTGTAATATATATCATATTTAGTCATTCAATCCATTTATATAATCATTTTTCAATTAAGATCTTGTAGAATGAGTCACATCACATCGTGGAGACGGTAGGCCGTACGTACGCACGAGTGATGATATCGTTCCCATGATCGTGTAATTGTATTGAAGTGTATGTATAATATTTAAGAATTAATATCACTTTACAATAATCAGATATAGGTATTTGTTACACCATTATACCCATCCATGTAAGGTGGTGGTGGAAAACAGATTACACCACGGCGTAGAGACGGTATTCCATACGTAAGCACGAGCGGTGATTTTGTTTACCGGAGGATGGATAAGAGGTGAAATAGGGTTGTTTAATATTTTTAATAACATATCATTATATAAGGTATACTGATGTTATTAAATCATAATGAAACAACTAATGAAGAGGGAGTAGAAGAAGAACGGAACTTGAATAAAACGGTAGAAGGTATTACCACTTCTTTGAAGTGCCTCTTTTAAACATTCTCTTAGGGAACTAGAGTTGGACTTTTGAGAATACCAGTACCTCTAGTAGGTTTCTAAGGAAGTGGAGAAGATATATTAGCAGGGTTTGGCAGATCATGAAGGCTCAATGTGATTTTAGGAGGAGATAGAGGAGGTGTCGTTTTATAAGGGAGGAGAGGGGAACCTTTGGAAATTGTGAAAATATTATTTTATTACAATCATATCATCGGTTTGAAAAGGTAAAAAATCATTAAAGATGAAGATTATATGACTCATGGTCGAACTAAAATCATAAAATTAGTATTGGACATGTTTTGGAAAATATTTTAATCCTTATAATATTTTTTATTTAAATCATTTATTAATGAGGTAAATACTACATCATTATTGAGTCATAAATAATTTAATTTATATGATGTCTACAAATTATAAAAAAATACCAACATGTAGGAAATATTTTTAGCTTTCCAATTAATATTTATAGTTGAAATGATAATTTATATTTCACATTATAAAAATTAATTACTAAATACTTTTTGTTACTACCAATTTTGTCTTTACATTAAGTTAATTAATCTAATGTGTCATTGTCTATCATAAGTGGCTCCATGGGAAACCAAAATCTACCCAAATATGCCCATGGTCGGCCATTACTAATCCAATAATGTTTGGACATGTGTTAATGTAATTTTGAATTATTATAATTTTCTTTTAACCTTGAATTACCCTATTTACTTTTAATCGCGGTAAATAAAAGTAAAAAGGTTACTATTCACCAAAAATTATTTTTATCTAATTGAACCACATTTTACTCTTCCTTATTAACCGTGTCTCTCATATTTTCTAAATCCAACTCACAGAAGCGGTAAAATTAAGTTTTATGAACAATTGCAAAAGCTCCTAGGAGGTGGGTAAAAGATGGTGAAAAGTTCAATACAATTTTTTATAAATCTAAAATTATTATAAAATGATTCTAATTAATTTCATTGAACATATATAAATATTATGTATCTATTTTTACTTAAAATAAATTTAAATAAATTAAATGATTATTTAAATAAAAAGTCGGTTTTAACCAAAAATTCAGTGTTTTCCCTATTCATCAAAAATTGATGTTTTTCAGAAAAATACCAAAAATTCAGCCTAAGCTATATTTGATATTCCGAATTCAAAAATTATGTCTATTTTTCCAAATTCAAAACATAGAATTGGAATTAATTAATTTTAAATGTAATTCCCGTTATTAAAACAAATAGCGTGTTTTTAAGAAACAATAACTATCAAAAGATCGACATTTCTTTATGTCCAAATTCAAAGTGAAATTACTTCCAATGACCAAATTTGGATTAAATGGTGAAAATATATTCTAATTACACTTTAAAACTAATTAAAAATATAATGTAACCATATAAATTATTACGATGAAAACATTTGTTTTTAATTAACATATAGCGTGTTTTTACTAATCATCAAAATAGGAAAGTTATCAGAATAATATGAAAAAATCATCCAAATTAAATTTTTATATCCTGATTCAATGGAATAATATTATTTTGTCAAATTGAACTTATAAACATGTCAAAAAGTAGATTTAAAGTGGGTGCGCTATCAAAAGGCGGCAAAACTGCATTTTTTGAAAAATACTTATTTTACCCAAAATATTTATTTTATTATCATACCATGTTCTAGAATATATGTAAGATGAATAATAATGTTATAAAATTTATAATTTAGTTATTACTATTCATAATGGCTAGTCCATAATAATATTATAACAATATATCATTGTTTAGTGAAACCTGGTATTGCGTACTGCACACGCTATCGAGGAAGGTCACGATTGTGTGTAATGGATGCCAATCTATTGTTGTGTGCAGTGAAAGATTCCTTTGTGTATAACATAATACATAATATATATATATATACTTCTCATAAAATATCAGGGCGTCACACTCTACCCCCTTAAAATGAATTTCACCCTCGAAATTCGTCACTTCGTCACAAACAGATGAGATTACCTCTCCCTCGTCATATCCTCAAGATCCCTTGTAGCTTCTTCTAATTAGTGGTTCCACCATAAAACATTCACCGAGTGGTCTTGTTCCGTAGAACTTTTTCACTACAATCCAGAATCTCTATCGGTTGTTCTTCATAAGAAAGATCTTTCTCCAGCGATACAACTTCTGAGCATATTACATGTGAAGGATCTGGTATGTAATTTCTAAGGAGTGATATGTGGAACACATCATAAACTTGAGAGAGATTCGGTGGAAGCGCCAATCGATAATCTACCTTCCCAACACGATCTAGTATTTCGAACGGACCGATATTCCTAGGGCTCAACTTTCCCTTTTTCCCAAATCTCATTACTCTCTTCCAAGGATATATTCGTAAGAACACTTTATCACCCACTTCAAACTCTAGGTCTTTTCTTCGGTTGTCGGCAAAAATTTTTTGTTGACTCTGAGCTGCTCTTATGTGTTGTTGAATAGATCGGAATTTTTCTGCCATATCATCAACAAGATCTGGTCCTAATAGATTTCTTTCCCCAACTTCATCCCAGCAAGTTGGAGTTCTACATTTCTTTCCATAAATAGCTTCATAAGGATCCATCTGAATACTAGAGTGAATGATATTATTATATGAAAATTACACCAATGTTAGGTGTTGATTCCAACCACCTTTGGAATCCATAGAGCAAGATCTTAACTTTTCTTCTAGAGTTTTAATTGTCCTCTTAGACTAACCGTCTGTTTGAGGATGATAAGCAATGATGAAACTGAACTATGTATCTAGAGTATACTGAAGACTTCACCAGAACATCGAGTTAAACCTCGGATCCCGATCAGATATAATGGAAAGTAGTACTCCATGCAATCTGACCACTTCCTTTACATATATCCTGGAAAGCTGATCCAGAGAGAAATCTTCCCTAATAGCAATGAAGTGTGCCAACTTCGTAAGACGATCAACTATAACCCAGATAGCATTATTGCTTTTGGATGTTTTAGGAAGTCCAGTGATAAAGTCCATAGTGATGTTTTCCCATTTCCATTCTGGTATGGGTAATGGTTGTAACATCCCCTTAGACTTCTGTCTCTCAGCATTAACTTGCTGAAAAACCAAGCATCGAGAGACATATTAAACCACATCTCTTTTTAGGCCATCCCACAAGAAGTACTCTTTCACGTCCCTATAAATATTCGAGCTTCCAAGATGAATAGAGAATGAATAACTATGAGCTTCATCTAGCAACTCCTTCTTTAATTCAGGGATTGGAGGAACACAAACCCGATTCCTGAACCTTATTATCCCATCACAATCAAGAATGAATTCAGGAACATTTCTCACCTTCTTTTGTAACTCTACATCTTCTTTTTGTGCCTCTTTAATATTCACATGAATAGATGGTTGAAAATTCATTTGAGAAATATAATATTTTTCCCCTTCCAATATAATTCCAAGATCCATCCTTTGTAAATCCTTAAATATTGGATCTTTTTTTATCCTCTCCATGGATAAGCTAGCATGGTCTTGTCGAATTAATGTGTCAGCCACCTTGTTTGATTTCCCAGGGTGGTAATGAATTGAGCAGTTGTAATCCTTAATAATCTCCAACCAACTTCTTTAGTGCATATTAAGCTCCTTTTGTGTGAAAATATACTTTACACTTTTGTGATCAGTATAAATATCACACCTTTCACCATAAAGATAATGCGTCCAAATCTTTAATGCAAATATTACTGTAGCTAATTCCAAATCATGAGTTGGGTAATTTTTCCCATGACTTTTCAACTGTCATGAGGCATAAGATATCACCATATCATTTTGCATTAGGACACACCCGAGTCCCTTCTTGGATGCATCACTGTAGATCACAAACCTTTCTCCACTACAAGGCAGTGTGAGCACAGATGCACTTGATAACCTTCTTTTCAACGCCTTGATATTCTCTTCACATTCATTTGTCCACACGAACTTAACTCCTTTTCGATTCAACCTGGTTAGTGGATTAGATAATCATGAAAAATCATTCACAAAACATCAATAATATCAATCCAAACCAAGAAAACATCGGATCTCAGTTATTGTTGTTGGTCTCGACCATCTTTCGATAACCTCTGTTTTTGCTGGATCCATTGATATCCCCTCTTTTGAGATTATGTGACCCAAAAATGAACCTTTTTGAAGCCAAAATTCACACTTGGTAAATTTGGCATAATGATTCTCCTTTCTCAGGGTCTTTAATATAATTCTCAAGTGATCTTCATGTTCATCCTTTATCTTTGAACATATATGAATATCGTCTATAAAGACTACCACAAACTGATCAAGATAGTCTCTAAAGACTCTATTAATCAGATCCATGAAGATAGCAAGGGAATTAGTAACACCAAATGGAATCTCTAAAAATTCATAGTGTCCAGTCCTTGTACGAAAATCCTTCTTTGTTATATCCTCCCTTTTGAACCTTAATTGATGATACCCTGAACGAAGATCAACCTTGGAAAAGAATTGAGATCAATGTAGTTGGTCAAATAATTCATCAATGCGTGGGAGAGGATATTTGTTCTTAATCATGATCTTGTATAGTTATTGATAATCAATGCAGAGTCTCATTGATCCATCATTCTTCTTAACAAACAGAACAGGTGCTCCCCAAGGTGACGCACTAGGGTGTATGAATCCTTTATCAAGATTCTCTTGGAGTTGCTTCTTCAATTCCGTCCATTCAATTGGGGACATTCCATATTGTGTCTTTGAAATAGGCAAAGCACCCAGTATGAGTTCTATTGAAAACTCAAATTCACGATTTCGTGGAAGACCCGGCAATTCCTTCGGAAATACATCATCAAACTCCTATACAATGGGAATCTTCTTAATCGTGAGTTTCATTCCAACCATTTGAGATAAATAACCTTCATTTATTGGAATCAAGACCCATAAGATGGAAGAAATTTCCTCTGGAAGGTTATATTCATCTTTTCGTCGATAGACAATCATAGATTGATCTGGAATATTAAATTTGATTTCCCTTCTTTGGAAATTGATATGAGCTCCGTATAAAGAAATCCAATCCATGACAAAAATCACATAAAATTCAACTATAGGAAGGATCACAAGATTTTCAGGAAGCACTTTCCCACAAACTTCAATCGGAGAAGAATTATAAACATTTGATGCGACTTTTGTGCCATTAGGAGTTGTCACAGCTAACTCAACATCTAATTGTTGAGGTAATACGACGATACCCTTAGAAAAATTTTCAGAAATAAACGATTGGGTGGATCTAGAATCAAATAAAACATTTTATACTTTAGAGTGGATGGTAAGTGTACCTTTCACCACTTTTATATCATACTCCACATCGCCGATATAAATTTCATGTGACTTTCCTTTGTCTTTGGCCTTAAGAGTTTGTTGGTGTCGATCATCATCAAAAAACCATGGATTTGGTCATTGATTGTCATAATGCAACATCTCTTTTCACTTGAAACATTGAAGTGTAGGAGGTGCATTTTGTGTATCCCTTTCTTTGTTCACATCATTAGACATATTCTTCCCATTATTTTGACTTTCAACTTCCCGATGACCTTCTTTTCCAAACTTAAAACATTTACTTGTCCCTTTAAGAAAATTCCCTCCATGTTTCTTTCAACAATTTGAGCATAAAGGAAAACACATATTCTTTTCAGTGTGGTCTTTAGATTTTCCTTTGAATTCCATTTTCCTCTTCTTATCAAACCCATAAGACTGATGGGTTACTCCAATCTCCATATCAACCATGAGAACACATCGAACAATTTCCTCGTAGCTATTGAAGTCCCTTATGGCTAATTCCTTTCGAAGACTTGGTTTTAAGCCACCAAAAAATCAATCGATTTTACTCTCAGGTTGGATAATAATTCTGGAAGCATGCCTTGCAAGTCTTGTAAAATTAGCTTCGTAGGTACCAACCGATTCATCATCCTTTTGTTTCTGTTCAAGTAAGTCCTTCTCCATATTTTTTCGAAGAATATGATGGAAGTACTTATTGAAAAATAAGTTCTCAAACACGTCCCATTCCATGGACTCAATTTCATCTCTTTTCCTCGTATTCTTGATAAGATTCCACCATTGATCAGCATCACCTTCCAATCTATACACTGCTAAGATGAATTTTTCATGATCAGAACATTGTAGAACTGAAAATATCTTTTCAGTGGTAATAATCCATTGCTTAGCTAGTAATGGATCAGAAGACCCGCTGAATGAAGGTGGATGCTGCCTCATGAAGGATTCAATAGAATGTCGCTCCTTCCTTTGCTCGTTTGGAAGTACTGCATGGTTCATAGCTTGAGAAAGTTGTGTGAGCATGGCTACAAGATTTTCCATTCCAGCTCCCATAACATTTGGTTGCTCAGGTGGACAATCATTGAATTTCCCATCGCATTTAGCATTAACACAGTTCCTTCAGGTTCCAGCCATCGACTAAAACCAAGAAGCATAGTGTGAGAAACACTAATCAAAATATTAAAACCACATAATCAAGAATAAAATTTCACTCTTTAGGTATTAGCATAGGATTTTCATGGCCATTTCTAAAACACTAATATTTTGTTCTATGCTTAGACTTATCCTTAGGGTTCTTACCAAGGCTTTCACATCCTAGTTTCCAATGGTTGACTATACCTTTCCTCTGATAGCAAATATAAGGACCCATACTTGACATACATTGTTTTTAATTCAGAGTTGAATCATACTTATTTCAACATATAAAAAAACATGAAAGGGCCGAATAGGTATAGTGTCTTTAGAAACTGGGAAACATAAACAACTGGTTCTTAAAATCAACTACATTGTCTCCCGTATATTTCATCATATCTAGAGTCCCTTTTCGGAATATCCGACTTAATATCCTCCTTCCAGGAATGGGGGAAAGAAAAAATACAAAAGGGTGAGGTCAAATGCTCAGTAACGGTAAACAAAAGAAATATCAGTCATATCATAATCATAAGAACATAACATTTTGAAAATCATCACATGCAGAAGAGGTCATAATATCAAGTCATGGGATAAATCATAGTAATGAAAAGTAATCCCAAATAATCATAACATAAAACATGAAACTTTTTGGCATACACACATACTCATTGAAAATCATTTCATATTAGTCAAGGCTCATTTCCAAGACCATGATAGATGACAAAGTCCAATACTGAACCGAGTTAACTCCTCGTTCCAGTCCTGTATCACTTAACCGGTTTAACTTACTGTTCCAGCCATGTATAACTCATGAGATATAAATCTTTACCCAATGCATTGGAGGGAGATATAGGTCCCACCCATCTCATAATGAAACCCTTCTTATGTGTGCCACAAAACCATAAATCATACATAATAGCATAACCCATGAAATAAAACTGGGATTCTTAAACATCATGCCATAATAACATAAACAATTTAAGATAAAAAGACATCATAAAATTAATTCCATCATAAAACAATCAAATAAATGTAAAAATAGGGTCAATAACAAAACCATATTTTATATTATATGGAAAATAATTTTGATAAAACACTTGAACTCCATTCTTGAAGAAAATATCCTTTCTACTTCAAAACCCTTTTTCCATCCTTAACATGTCATATAATTTTAAAGTAAAATAATTTGATTAAAAATAAACTTGAAAATATGTAAAGGAATCTTCTTGGAAATAATGTTCTAAAAATACATTCATGTCTTATAAGTTAAAAAACATCGTTCTCATACTTTTGCCGGAAAAGTCAAAAAGTACCTCGTACGAAAAATGAAAAAAGATTCTTTTCATATCTTTTACTAAAAAATCTCCAAAGGGTAAAATTGGATTTAAAAAATTTTAGGAGGATGGAAATAATATTACTTATTGAGGAAACATGGATTTGGATGATAAAATACACCCCAGTAAATACCAAAGTACAAACAATCTCAGATAAAATGAGGTTGTGAGATTTTCCCTTACTTTAGGTCCGATTTTCTTCGTACGTGTCTGAAACTCCTGTGTAATGATTTAAATAATGTTATTTACTTATTCCATAATCCTAATAATTGTTATGATATCATATATGGTCATATTATTAGCTTCTTAATAGTAATATTTCATTGTTACTTGTTATTCGGGTGTTTATTGCTTTTTTTTGTTCTTATGTGTTTTTTGTCGAGTAAATTCTTATTATTATTTTTAGGTTATAGATACCTCATTTCCAGAATTGTATTAGTGTAATATATATCATATTTATTCATTAAATTCATTTATATAACCATTATTCAATGATTATCTTGTAGAACGAGTCGCATCACATCGTGGAGATGTTAAGCCGTACGTACGCACGAGTGATGATATCGTTCCCATGATCGTGGAATTGTATTGAAGTGTTTGTATACTATTTCAGAATAAATATAACTTTACAATAATAATATATAGTTATTCATTATACCATTATACCCATCCAAGTAAGGTGGCGGTGGAAAACAGATTACACCACAACGTGGAGACGGTATTCCGTACCGCGCGATGATTTTGTTTACCGTAGGATGGATAAGAGGTTAAATAGAGTTTTTTAATATCTAAAAAAAATATTAGTATATTAGGGATACTGGTGTTATAACCTCATAATGAAACAACTAAATAAGAGTGAGTAGAAGAAGAATGGAACTTGAAGAAAACAGTTGAAGTTATTACCTCTTCTTCGAAGTGCCTCCTTTAAACTTTCACTTAGGGAACTAGAGTTAGTCTTGTGAGAAGACCAGTAACTCTAGTAGGTTTATAAGGAATTGTAGAATATATATTGGCAAGGGTTGGCCGAGCTTGAAGGATCAATGTGGTGTGAGGAGGAGAGGGAGGAGGTTCCCTTTTATAAGGGAGGAGAGGGGCACCTTTGGAAAGTGTGAAAATATTATTTTATTATAAAATTATATTCGGATTCAAAAGGTCGAAAAATCATTAAAGATGAAGATAATAAGACTAATGGTAGAAATAAAATCATCCAATCAGAATTGTAAATGTTTTGGAAAATATTTCAATTATTATAATCTTATTTATTTAAATCATTTTATAAATGAGGTAAATACTGCATTATTATTGTGTCATAAATAATTTAATTTTTATGATGTCTAAAAATTATAAAAAAATACGAGAAATGTAGGAAATCTTTTTAGATTTACAAATTAATATTTATATTCTAAAAGATAATTTATATATCCCCTTATAAAAATTCATTACTAAAGATGTTTTGTAAATGCCAATTTTGACTTTACATTAAATTAATTAATCAAATGTGTCATTAACATTCATAAGTGGCTCCATGTGGTCCCAAAATTGACCCAAGGATGCCCATGGTCGGCCATTACTCATTAAATAAGGATTGGACTACTGTTAAGGTAATTTTGAATTATTATAATTTTCTTTTAACCTTGAATTACCCAATTTACTTTTAACGGATGTAAATAAAAGTAAAAAGTTACTATTCCCAAAAAAATATTTTTATCTGATTGAACCAACTTTTACTACTTGATATTAACTGTGTCTCTCGGATTTTCTAAATTCAACTCATAGAAGCGGTAAAATTAAGTTTTATGAACAATTGCAAAAGCTCATACGAGGTGGGTAAAAGACGGGGAAAAGTTCAATACAATTTTTTATAAATCTAAAATTATTATAAAATGATTCCAATGAATTTAATTTAACTTATATAAGTATTATGTATATATTTTTACCTAAATAAATTTAAATAAAATAAATTATTATTTAAATAAAAAGTCGGTTTTAACCAAAAAATCAGTGTTTTCACTATTCATCAAGAATGGATGTTTTCTCAAAAAAAACCAAAAATTCAGCCTAATCTATATTTGATATTATGAATTCAAAAATGATGTCTATTTTTTCAAATTCAAAACATAGAAGTGGAATTAATTTATTTTAAATGTAATTCACGTTATCAAAAAAATAGCGTGGTTTTAAGAAACAATAACTATCAAAAGATCGACATTTATTTATGTCCAAATTCAAAGTGAAAATAATTCCAATGAACAACATTGGATTAAATGGTAAAAACATATTCTAATTACACTTTAAAACCAATTAAAATGATAATCTAACCATATCAATTATTGCGATGAAAAAAGTTGTTTTAAATTAAAATATAGGGTTTTTTTACTATTAAGAAAAATATGAAAGTTATCAGAATAATTTGAAAATTCATCCAAATTAAATTTTTTATCCTGATTCCAGGGAATAATTTTATTTTGTCAAATTGAACTTATAAACATGTCAAAAACTAGATTTAATGTGGGTGCACCATCAAAAGGCGGCAAAACTACATTTTTAAAAAGTACTTATTTTACCCAAAAAAATTATTTTATTCTCATACCATGTTCTAGAATATATGTAAGATGAATAATAATGTTATAAATTTTAAAATGTAGTTAATACTATTCATAACGGCTAGTCCATAATAATATTATAACAATATATCGTTGTTTAGTGTAACCCGGTATTGCGTACTGCACATGCTATTGGGGAAGGTCGCGATTGCGTGTAATGCAAGCCAAGATATTGTTGTGTGCAGTGAAATAATCCTTTTCGTATAACATAACACAATATATATATATATATATACTTCTCATAAAATAGCATGGTGTTACAATAATACCCCACACGACTACATATATATACTGACTAATGACAGAGTTCCCTTTGGGCCTACATTTCATCATGTTTTTTGATCACGAAAATCTTATGATGTCACATTGAGAATCACACATGAATTTTTAGAAGACCCATATCAGGAGGAAAAAATATTCCATTTCACCTGTGAAATAATTTTCTCGTCAATCATCATTTGTGATATGGAAGAATTAATCTAGGTCAACACCACCCCAGAGCAAGAAGAGCAGACATCCATTCTTATATAGATTGGGATAATAAATCATTATCTATAAAATGTGACACTTACAATATATAGATCCATAAGGGAATTGATTCTGCATCATGTTATAAAAATTTCCCATCAGAATGGTCCAAAATGATCTTAAGGCCCCCTACAAGAATGGATCTAATATAATAGTCCTTATATTCCAAACAGATGGGTAGATTCTCACCATCATGAAATAATTTCATACAGACTCATACATCTTCCATTAATATGGAACAAGGAAATCCCACCTAACCAAGAGGTTTTTATATTACAGGATAACCATGATACCGAATTATGTGTAATTCAATAAATATTATCTTGCATGTCCAATCCATGAAAACTACATCCACCAACCCATATAATTACTGCATAATGCTAAATATTCATGATTGTTTTCAATTTGGGGAATGGATGTTGTGGGGGAAATATTCCCTATAAACGACTAAGTTGATAATGTAAAACTTAACTACTATTACCTTCTTCTCTATATGGTATGATGAAATACCACTCAAATAATCCATGATGAAAACATCACCTTCTTTGAAAAACTCAATATCATTAGTTGTCTTGGGGTCCCTCACAAAATATAGATGGACATCAATTCCAATGTATATTCTATGGAATTGAAGAAATTTTATGTTGATAACAATATAAATTCCAATCACTCATCTAACTATCATGTAGTTCCAAATGGATAGATAAAGACCTTAAATAAAACTCTTCCAAATATATTCTAAAAAACGTTGAAAAGGGATAAGAAATCATGGATGAAATAAATCCTATACGATTTATGGGAAACTATATCACCATGAATACTACTACTTAATATTTTTCATAGTCATTGGTGTATGATACCATGGAAATGTCACCTACAATGTCAATCTACCATTTATATGAATATATATTTGCAATTTTCATTTAGATGATGTGAAATCACAAAATAATGCTTCAAATAATTCACTTTATTGATGAGAAAAGGTTGTTACAACCATTAGGTCTATAAGAATCAGAGAATATGTCCCATTAATTAAAAGGTTTAACATCATTCATTCTTCTAAGGATAACTGGTTTCAGATCATAGAACCCCAATGATACCAGAGAAGAAACAATTGAAGATGAGCCCAAATGTGAATGTCAGTAAATCATATATACGGCCTTCCAAAATGGACCATACTTATTGGCCACAATGTATATGGAAAGTGTTAAACCACCCACCAATGGGATATTACCTATGGATACATTTCATAGTTTTCATCAGCCAGATAATTTACATCAATATTTTACCTGCCCTAACATTATGACCAAAAGATGTTAAGTTGTACTGTATTTTCACGACAGTAAGAAATAAAATACGCAACATTTAATGTCCTAAGAATAATTCATTAAACATTAGGGCACTATACATTTATCCAACATAATATAAAATAGTATAGATTAATCTAAAAAGTAATAATATAAACTTCACATAGTGTCATGTCCTAATGGAATGAATTTAAACAATAAAGCAATCTACATCAAGGAAACAAAATGATAAACTATATGGAGTTGTTCGTTACCACATGACATTAAAAATCATAAAAATGACCTTACACTACGTCATAAAACTACATAGTTCCACATTATTACCTCATTTTCATGTTAGGTAACCTAATGTTAATGAAACATGAAATTAAACTATACGGTAATGAAGAACTATGTGTGGATTGATTCATGAAACCATATGACACATAGTGATGCCCAAACCTCATTTCAGGGCTCAAGATTTGACATCCTTTTCCATTAGGTCAAGTCCCCCACATCCTTACTAGATGATGTTATAAATTCACAAGAGATGGACTTTCTCCACAACAATATTATAAACTGGACCTCTATAAATACATATATATTGATTCTCATTTTCAACGGTAAAGGTAAATATTGTTTGATCCTATATCATAGTCCACCCAAGCATGATGAAAAATATCTTGATCCCATTCTTAATTTCTCTACATAGTGATAGGAACTCATATCTTTCCTTGTTTCTCACAGTGATCATAGCTCACATGAGCATAAGAAATTCTACAAGGTCTTCCCCACAACAACAAGCTATACAAGACTGGGAATGGATCATCATTATCTGAATGAATGTATATAAAATAAATTCAATGAAACTGTTTCAAATGATGGAAAATTACACGATTGATGTTCCCAACAAGATGTACAACAACACATTCCCTGGGACCTCACATGGGAGGACCAATTTTTTTGTTGTTGGTATCTTACCACCCCCTAATTCAACAACTATTGTGGCTTGATTTCTATAATTATCGAATATATGTTGATGATTAGATTACATTCTCAGTACTAATTATAACATCCAATAGAAATAATTCCCACCTCTACATACCGGTCAGACCTATGTATAGATTTTGTCCATGAGGTACTACATGTGACAATATTCATGTCCTTATATATTATGTATCAACACACATATCTCCAAATAAAGGTCCAATAATAATAAAAACATATTAAAATTCCTCCTCCCAACATCTGTGTAAAACAATCATAGTGAAACTTCTAATGAACTATGGGTGTTTTGATTCCTAACAGTATGGGATACATAGAGAAGTCGAAACATATGTCCATGGGCACAACTACAACATTACCATTTCTTGTTAGGGTGCCCATGTCCTTACATCGTGATGTTGAACTACATAGAAAACATCTTAAACACATAATGATATAATACATGGGAAATATACTTACTATATGAACATAAACTACACCAAAAATGTCATGACTACATGATGTTGAACTAAATGGGGGGGAATTTTTCCCCACTATTTGAAAATAATCTTTTCAGACCATCATCCACCACCATCTCTTATCGTAGAGAAATAAGATTTTTACCCCTATCGACCAGAGTATAGGGTGGTTAAAAATCCATCAAGAACCTCAATGCATAAATCATACTTCATAAACCATGTAACTCTAGTATCCAAAAAATATCCTCTGTCCTCGGAAAAGATAATCAGCTTTAGGTGATTATTTTAATTACTATTCATGTATTCCTATGGATCGTTCATATTCTCCTATGGTCATTCATCACTCTGCAAAAATTACATTCTGATCCATGAGATACCCGACATCACCAAGGTAGATCTCAAAAACTCATTGTGAGTTGAACCACTCCTGATATTATTTTCCAACAAAGTTACTCATTACTAGTGAAGTTGATTCCATGATTGACAACATTTTCAAATCCAGCTAATAAGGATAATGGAGTTCCCTTGTACCTAGATATTATAATTATGTTATTACCTATCATCCCCTATATAGGTCCCTGTGTCTAAAGGCCTTATTCTGCCTTCACATTTTTCAATGATTTATGTCCTCAAACACTACCCTGTTATGGTCCAAGAAACATGATATTAAATAGATATCAAAAGAGACACAAAAAATGTAATTTGAAAAACCCATAGAAGGAGCCCGGAGAAAAATTCATGTCTCCTCTAACTAATCACTTTATAATCATAGTTTTGGAATAAATTGTTTTCAATTAAATTGGAAAAAAATTCCAGGACCATAATAAAATCCATGATATTATCATTGTAACACAAGTGTAATGAAAATATAGAGTTAGTATTATTCACATATCCTCATCAGTAGAAATGTGTTATCTAGGTGGTGAAAAAACGTTTATGGTGGTCAAACCCTCCTTCAATATTAAACCATCCAAAAATCACACATCATTCTTTGGGGTTCCTCATATCACAGTAATCCTTCCATGGTCCTTTTAAAACATATCAATAATCAAGGGAACCTTTTCTTGACTATGAATTTACAACAATGTCTCATGAATATGCTCCTATGATCATCAATAAAATGCATTAGTAAAAAAAATGTCCATTCTCATGCTTGGGATCCCTGACATCACTATAGTATACCCTCAACACCTCATCATGTTTAAATTATTCTTGGTATGACTATCCCATATCATCCCCCAAACCCATGTGCTTTGGAACATGACTTATAGGTCATATACCAGACTCTCCAAGTGGACTTGACTTCCCCAACATTACCTCACTATGTTTTTTTATCATTTCTTGATGTTGTGATGTGATAGCCCATACCCCTAAAAAAATTGTAGACCATATCTCATGCTTTAATACAAATGATATAGGTCATGATCTTCCTAATACAGGAGTTTAAATTTCATAGGGTTATAGATTCCTTCTTGGATAACCTCCCTCCATACCCAACATCATCATTTTGACGTTTCAGTCTTCATGAATTATTCAGGGAACTTTTCAAGGTGTGGGGATTATATTTTTCATGAGAACAATGCCAATGCATAATGGTCTTGAACCTGCAACTAATGGAATAACCTCTATTAAATAAAGGATCCTCAATCCTTGTTATCCATAGAAATAATGTGGTGGAACCAATAATATTAGGATGTCACATGACATACTAGGCATATCTTCCCCATCTAGTATTCTTGACTCAATATTTTTTGTTTTAATTGCATCACCCAAATTTCAACTATCCAGGAAGACCTACCATCCCTTGTATTTTTCATTGAACTAATATCAACTTCATAAATCATCCATTGCCCCTAAGAATAATACGTGAATTCAATAGATCCATTTCATGACTATGAATTAATACTTATGGATCTGGAATATGCACATATGATGGTCAAAAAAATGATTCACATTTAGAAGTGGGCATTATTATCCTGAAATCCTTAGTAACATTTTTATACAAATCAACACCATAGAGTGGTTTTGTTCACTCTTCTTTTGTTGAAACCGAATTTTATAATCAGCAATATTAGGTCCCAGATAATACTACCTATACTAAATAAATATCCGGTTCAAGATAAAATATCACAAACTAATAACATATTGGGTCCCTGATAGAAGAGCATAAACTAAAGCAATATCATGTCTGAGATAAAAAAATATAATCTAAATCTACAATAGGTAGATGCACAATGATCCTAAATGAATGAAAAATTAGGTTTCTGATAAATGAACCATAACTAAGGATATATCATGTCCGAGGTAAAACACCATAAACTTAGGAAATATTAGGTCCATGATAAAATTCCCTAAACTAAAGAATCATCAGGTCCATACTAATCAACATAAACCAATACAATACTAGGTCCAAGATAAAAATCCTTAAATTGATGTAATTGTATGTCGGAGCTAGAATATCTCAATCTATAGGGGTAAAGGGTCCATGATAAAATAAAACAATCTACTACACAAAAATAATTTGACATGAAATAAGGGAAGAGATTGAAACTCCCATAATAGGAATTTGGTACATACCATCTATAATTTAAAATCTTATCAACTTTAGAAAATTAAAAGAGAACTTCCTCTTGAGTATGTGTACTGTACCAATATATCTTTCTATGAAGTAGGTATTTTTACCATATTCAGAGATGATATATTTGTAATGAATCGTAGTTTTGTGTGTAGTCAAGATAATTCTTCAAGAATAATTTATTAAAATTTCAATATTTATATACTAGGAATTCATTTTTACTTGATATTATGAATGTAATTTTTAGTATTTATGATTCACATAATATCAGATCATAACAAAAAGAATAATTTCATGCACATCAGTAATGAGATAAAAATTTGACACTACATATATAGTTAGGCATGTCTTTTAATTAATACATTAAATAAGAAGAATATAAAAATTTTCAAGTCTCTTCCATTACTATGATAAAAAATATTTTATGGTACATTTGAATGATTTAATTAAAAAAATATTTTCTTTGCCAAGCTGGTTAGGTTGACATTAGTATGGAAAGAATAGTTAGTTGAAAAATATAGTTCCATTCACCCAATCTTATATGCTTCTACACATGGATGGGGAGTTTTGACTAAGGTAGTTAACAAATCAAATATTTTTTTGAGTAGTTTTCAATATGGAGAATGATTCATAAAGATAAAAGATAATGTGGGATACGATTTCATCATGCCTCCATATATTTATGGTCCCCGTATCAAAATTATATTTTATAATGGGTATAAACATACAGATCTACCATAATACCTCCAGGTCATGATCCATCTTTTAGAATGTGGATATTTATCTTCTAGATCACTCAATCCCCTCTCATTGCTGGAAAAACTCATAGAATCAATAGGAGTATTAGTAACCGGGGTGTGAATTTTTTACTAGATCATCTTATGATGTGTATGAGCATCTATATCCCATGGAGCATGCGTGGAAACCATAGCCTATGATAGAGGACTAATTTACTCAAAAAATGTAAACCCTATATGTTAATTGTATTCACTATGATGTGTCCACTTTTGTGTTCTCCCTCCTCGATCCTCAATAAAATACTTGGTTACCATATTTATAGGGGTTTTTTATGAAAAAGGATTGCCCACATGACATTCCAATCGTCATAGTACAACACCTGGATAGGCTTCTAGACAAGAATGTGCATAATCCTATGTGAAGATAGAGGAATCATTTGTTGGTATATGAATGCTCTTAGTATCAGTATTTTCATGTTCCAACAACATCCAAATCATATGGATTATCTAATGGTGTCGCTCTCCCTACACACCAACCAATGGAAGGGGGTGTCCCATTGGGTACCACCAAACCTAATAGAAAACCAATGACATAAATATGGCTAACACATGATCAACCCTTCAACCATATATATAGGTACTCCATCCTAATGATAAATCTTGTATGAACATTTATGGTGATATCAACTTATTTTTTCAACAACAGTCCCAATTACTTCTTGCTAAAGATTGAATTCAGAGATATGAAACTTGATCAGTGAGTCTTTAGCTTCGTAGGGGCTTATTGAAACATCACTGATCCCAAATATGTTATATAGTATTGGACATGACAGGTAATTAAGGATCTTAATAGAATTTTAATATTCATGGATTTTAATTTCATCCTCCATCCATCCAAATAAAAACATAATGGGTCCCCAGATCTTAGAAGGGGGAAACCGTGTAGGATATGGACCAAGAGATGGTAAATGAATACAAGGAACAAGACTTCCCGGTTGATATGTTCTCCCTATTATTGTCACACATACATAACTAGAACACTAAGCCATATTCCTAAATATTCATCCCCATACAGTAAGACACATCCATTAAGAAGAATTTCTAAAATTCCATCCATCCAAAGACAAGATGATCACTCCATGTTCACTTGATATCCCCATTACGTATAATATCTTACTTCTTGAATGGACCAATATGAACAAATTTGTAACAAACATTTTTATAAGGGAATTTATTAGGGCATATGATGGTTTTCAAGACCACATTACAACCAAAAATATAAATCCTTTCCATAAATGTGATAAGAGATACCATGTGCAGATCCTTTCATAGCTTCCCCATAACAATGAAAATCATATATCTCACCAATGAGGGAGTCTTAAAGTGATAATCCTAGAAAAATCAGGCTTTGAGGAAATCATTGTACATATCCCCAAGGGGAAAATCCTAACCAGGTTCTATAGGTCCCATAAGATGATTCCCACTTCACCATGGGAAACGTGGAATGTGTTGGTGCAAGGACACCGATGGATATTAAATTCTCAAAGAAAATAAAACTAGAGATAGATGGAAAATTATGATATCCACAAGGATTATTAAATATGAAAACTTAATAAATAATAAAAAACATGCTTTGAAAATAATTAAAAACCACTAGGAATCATTGTTTCACCTATAATGGTCATGCCCATTCATCATAAAAATTACTGTCGAGATAATGATCTCATTTCAATCTCCATCAACAACCTAGTATGATAAGAGTAGAGATTAATATACTCATCAAGACAAATGAAATATTAATACGATAAAAATTTCCACAACTAAGTCCCAAGTGTGAGTTTTCTAATATATAATACAAACCATAGGATGTAGCTGAAATTTTTTATCCATCCTCGTAAATTATCAATTGAATTGCTTCAAGAGATTCTGACACCCAACGAGAAGACAAATTGAATTTTGAAGTATGAATGGTAAACTAATCCAACATGAAGAACCTGTAAAGTGTTATTCAGTGTGATAATGCATACGCTAGAATCATAGATGGGAGAATCCCATTCAAAAACATGTGAATAGAATCTGCACAGTATCTAGGGCAACTGTTTCATTTTATAGGGATAAGTTCCCACATATTTGTTTTAACTGGGGTTCCTTGGTGATAATCAGAATCCATATGAAAATAAGTAAGTTCCTTATGTTAGAATGATGAAATAAAAACATTTCATAAGTAATGAAATAAAAAATTCAAGCATCATCATGTGCATCACATGAATCCGTGAAGGTGTTCACAAATAACCAAAGGGGGCATCTAATGGAATGACACCCAACAGCCTCCAGGGTCACATAAAGCCTAAATGGAATCCCATAATATTATTTCACGTGGAATATTCATGATCGTAAAACCATACCATTTCCATGTGTGTGACATGATGGTAAATTTGTCATGTAACCAAGCTTACAGATCATTCAGATCCCAAAATGACACCTAATAATCATCATGGTAGATGTTCATTTAATTATTGAAGTAATGTTCATAGTTTGTCAAAATATAACATGAGGAAATGTGGTCTTACATGGTAGTTAAAGTGAATAAGGATTGCAGAAGAGTCATGTGATTAGGTCCAATGGTATAATATAGTGATGATGGTTCACAATGTCATATAAAAATAGGAGCTCTAGAAAATGTTATTTGGTGAAAAATGATATCTACTCCCTTATATATTCTCTATTTTAAAAAATACCAAGATTATCCTGAAATAACATATGTCAATGATGAAATTGACTCACGAAAGCTCCAAAGAATTAGGTGGGAATTTACTTTTCATAAAATATAGCCATATTCCCTACCAAAATCACCTATGTGGGTGAGGGTTTTTTGACACCCATCATATGAAGATGGAAAAATTCACAATGGATGAAATAATTAAATATGGTTATTATTGAACCTAGAAATGAAAGGGTTATAGAAGATAGCTGAGACTAGCAGATCAAATGAGCTTCCAAGGGTTGTGCAATCTCAGGACCATCATGAGGCCACATGAAGAATACATATATTGAAGATTACCTACAAAATTACATACACAAATCCTATTTATGATCCTTATTTTCTCATTTAAGAAGTCTATAAAACTAGTGGCTTTTTGGCATGAGCCAAAAAATGTCTGCTTGGCCACATGGTTTGTCAACTTGTGGGATTCTTACGACCTATCCAAAAATCATTTGAACCTAGGAGAAACATGTCCAAAATAATGTTTTTTCTTGTAGTTGTAGTGGACACAATAAATATCACAAATCAATGGATAGTTATACTTTTCCACATCCCTGAAAACTAGAATGTCCCTAACTCCCTGGAAAAAAATCATCGTAAATATAAAGAGGAGGTGGTGGGAGCCACATGAAGTCATAAAATGAATGCGATTTTACCACAATTATAAGAAGGATGTTGTGATAACCAAATAAACTATACACCATTAATCTCAAATGACCACCAAAATGTCATCCTTGTAATGTAAAGATCCTCATGTATGACTAAGAGCTAGCTCTCCCTTCAGCTCTATAAGGAAAAAATTGGTATTTTCTTTAAAATTCCCACACATCTATAATATATCATTTATTGGTCATGATATCAATAACTGAAAAATATATTAACAGTCATAAATAGTACATGATAAAACGTTCATGACCCCAATACATTTCATAATAAAACATTGAAAAAAACATTGGTGGAGTTGGGATCAACTCGCGGTTATAAATCACATGTGACATGCAATGTATTCTATTAACAGCATATTGTGATACAACTTGTCAATAATGTGTGGTCCCACAGTGTCCCATTTACTATCCATCCTTGTCTCATTGAATTCCCCACACAAGTCTCCTGAGATCACAAAAAGGTCTCTAGATAGGTACCTTGATCTCATGAAAACACTTGGTCTTGTAAATATAAAAACATGAATGGCCATGGGCATATCTGTACAATTCAAAATGTTCTCATTAATTAGAAATACAATAATAAAGGGACCATTGAGGGAAGGGACTCACAGTCACTAAATATCAAGAGACTCACTCACAGTGATCCATGATAGAGTTTCATAATGATGAATGATGTTAAAGATCTTCAAGTACTCCAACCTGGATCCATGTTAGATATTCCAGGAAAATTGGTGAGCAACCAAGATGGATAGTAAAATAAAATACCAATATTAACATGAATATAGAAGGTTGGGATATTGGGTTCAAGGTCTTATTCTCATTTAAACACACCTATGCTAGAACATATTACTCTGTGAAAATGATATTTTTATCAGAAACGTATCCATTCAGGAATTATTTGTACTGAAATGGGTGCCATCATGTGAATTGAAAAATGTCTTCACTTGGTCACCATAGATCATGCGATGGATATCTCACATGAAATGAATAAAACAACCAACACAACATCTAGATCATTTCAGATATAAAATAGGATAAAAAATAACAAATGTAAGGAATTAAAAATAATAATAACGGAATGAGGACTAATAAAATGGGATAGATATACACAATACATGTAAACCGGTCCTCAGGATCATTATGTGAACAATATAAGACATGAAAAAACACTATGATATGTTTCCCAGATAATGAAACAATCCCTTTGTATACTAATTTGATCATCTGAATTCTTTTGGGAATTTGAAAGGATGTCACATTACACCCCAGGGTCACACCATGAACGGCTCATGAATCCATATAGGAGCATATTCTAGACAACATGGTGTTTTTCATATATGTATCCCAACTCATATGATGACACCAGTATAAGATAGATGACTCTCACGGTGGCACCCATGAATGTAAATAGCCTCTCACAACACCATTTTTCCATGAATGTTAGGTATAACGATGGACTCCAGGTCTGTAATATTGAGACCCCCCCTGACACAAGTCACAATAACTCTAAAAGTGTCCTAAAATAATTTAATCCAACTATTTTTAGGAACCTAGGATAAAATGGATAGATCACGAAACACCCTCCTGACATGCCATCTAGTTTCATAGGATGGATTTTATAGCCAACCAATCAGCTATTGGGATGTCATTTGAATAAGTTATCCTTGATTGGGTGATGTCTCTCATGCATTCCATCCCTGATACAAGGCTTCCCTTAGAAAAGGCAGTTGGATAATGTTATTATACTAGAACATGTCAGGCATACATCCTCTAACATGTCACGAATGAATGTTAAGGCTTGTCGAGTAGACAATAAATGAATGTTAAGAAAGAAAGAATTCAAAGTCATAAGGGAATCCTTTGACATGAAAACCATGTTCTCCTTTAGTTTGTAAGCCCTAATTATAATCTAGAAGTTAGTGTGTATGTGAAAAAAAGTGAATTTTGGTGAATATATTTCCTTTAATAACCTGGATATGTTGGACACATCTACAAGGCTCGATCCCAATGTCGAAACTACAACGTGTACTACTAGTATAGATACCCCACACACATAATAAATGAGAATGATTATATTCGATCCCTTATTTCCCACAATGATCATAGCTCATGAGGAATTATAATGTTTCAATAATCATTCAATTTGCACTATATTCCTCTACAAGGTCGTGGAAAACATGAGTGTAAAAACACAAATAGACGGAACTATAAAGAATCAGATGATTTATTTTAACAGGAAATGTACGATGACTTATTATGATACAAGACCAATCTATAGATATCAACAAACTCAGAGTATGCTCTTCTGAGGCTCTGTATTTCAACCATCGGGAACCAATCATCCCCATGGCCTGCTTATCTAACATCATGCCTCAGTGGACTGACAGATCAATTTAACTATAATGGCTCTGATTCATAACATAAAAGAAATATGTAGGACCCCATATTATTGTCCAAGACCAATATAATTTTGGGTTCCACCATAGATTATAAAACTCTAAGCCTCCAAAATTTCATCCACTACTACCCAATAATTCTGAGGGGATGATTATATTATCTCATCCACCCTGTAGACCTATATAACCTATGAATAATGGTGACTATGTTTCCTTTAATAAGTTAAAGACACAAAAATTATCCCCAAGACTCATGCTAAAATATTAGGCACCCAACTCCACAAAATTATTTCATCTCGACATGGAATTAATCTTCATAGGTTTATAAACTATTTTTTTGATTCCAACAATAACCAGGATATAAAGGATACCTCACAATGGCTTAATCCACTCTTTAGTAAAATAAGCACCTCCTTTCATTGAAAAAAATTACAAAGTATATGGTTTCAAATATATATCCAATAAAATAATTCATTATATGGTTATGCATGTAGAACCTCAAATACATACAGATGGATTCAATAATGAGATTCCCCCTTTATTTTGTGAAGAAATGAGATTTGACCATTAATTGTTTTATTTGGGAAACCAATCCCATAATGGGATTACAAAGAGATTATCCAAAGTATAATCAATATATAATAGGCTCCCTCTGAAGGAAAATATTCCCCCAAATTGGGTGGGATTAGATTGGCCTCCCATCATATTGACCAATGTGAGACCCGAAGCATCATTGGGTGTGAAACCCCAAGTGACCACCAACATTTGGAATGTAGTTCCATACCATGTTACTGATAATGGAACCTTTGGAATATTCCATTAAATTAGAAAACGGTAATATAATATTAATGATTATTCATGAATTGATCCCCCCACAATTAGACATCTGACTGAATCAGACACCCACCAAGGTCACCTTTTCCTCAATGAAACAATGAGTTTATCACTCCTTGTGAACATATAATAAAATTAATTTTTGATAGTTTAAGTAAATTTATTATATAAAATAAATTTCATTATTTAGATCTAAATATTAATATTAGTATATAGTAATTTTTTTTTATTTTTCTGAAATATTACATTTTTTGATGACTGTTCAAATATTCATATTTTTATCGAAAAAATTATTTTCATATAAATTAGTAAAAAAATAAAATAAAATATATTTTTTAATGTGAAGTTATTTAAATAATATAAAAATATATATAATTTAAATTTTTTTACTAAATTACATATTTTATTATGATAAAAAAATATTTTAATCTTTTGAATGTTTTTATATGGAAAACCCATTTCTTCGATACCCCCAAAGGTATAATTTTAAAATGAATTCCTAAAAATCTGTAAATTGAATTTTAAAAAATCATTCCCTTGTTTTTTGACAGAAAAATATCAATTATATAATGTGTAAAACATTATTTTTTACAATAATAAATAATAAAAACAGTAAAATGGAATTACCACAGTAATGGTAATAATGGGTTGACTATGGGTCAAAATAAGAATATAAGGAAAGAAATATCCTAGAAACTTTTCCAAAACACATTTTATTGAATATTTATACATTTTATCCCCTATGGTGATGGAATGAAACATAGTTGGGTTTTTCCCTATATACATATTTGTATAATGCATTATTGGTAAAATTAATAGTGTGTAATCTCCCCCATTTATGAAAGTTCACATCATATCCACTCGTATTAACATGTGAAAACAAATTTGGATTGGATAATACCTAATAATATGACATAAATAATACCCTAAAAACATAATATAGTAATTTATTTGATATGAAATAAAATATATGGAGGATTTATGTATGGACCTAAAGGACTTATCCGAAGAAGTGGTAAAATCATTAACATGTTATTTTTTTTATATTTATTCTTCCAACCCATTAAAATATTATTCAATATCGATAATATTTGTCAAATGGTATCTTTTATATACTCGTATGTAAGTATCTTGATTTTATAATCTATAACTATTTACAAAATCATCAAATTGAATACAAAACCACAAATCATGTATATGATAGACTATTTCATTGCAAATCGATGTTATTAATTTTCAATCACAACCATTAAAAGTATGATATAATAATGTATTTATCATTTTAAGATTAAAATTATTAAATTATTATAATTAGGGAATTATTTTTTAACTTATATCTGCATACATTAATTTTTTTGTGGTGTACAATAATTTTTTCCAAGTGAATGAAGGACTACCACATAATAAAGCGATGGTATTAATTTTTAAGTTATTTTTTTAAATGGATGCTTGTATGGATAATGATAAGGAAAAATATGTGATATTTATGATTGAAAAACACATATGTAAATTTCATATCATGTATAACTTATACCACATAATGCATAGGAAATAAATAATGAAGTGCTAGAATATTAGTAGACCAATGCCACAAAGTAGCAATGAGAAATATTAGCATACTAAATATTATTATGGATGGTAAATATAATCAAATTGATTACAATAAATTCAATATATAACATAATAATTATTATAGAAGGGTGAATTATTATTTATTTTTCATTCTCTCCATCATTTGAGAAGAATGATGATGTACATTCGTATATATGACCTACTGTCTTAATGAACCGTGTAATCCATTTTCCTTCCCAATCTTTTATGCCTTACTATAAGTGAATTTATAATGTGTATATATATAATATTTTTACTATTTTTTAAAATATTTATATTATATTACGTGATCAATGTAAAAGGATACAAATTAGTAAACCCAAAATACCTGAAAAATAATGTATTAATCACTCAGAATATAGATTTTAACAATGATTTATTATTAATTGACTAATATAAGACTATAATTAAATATTTTATCATATGATATATAAGAGTACTATTATGAAATTTATTTTTAATATAATAATATTTATTATACAGAATGTTTCGACACATATGAAGAAAGTTGAAAATGGTGTTAGGGTTTCTCATATCACTTTTACATTGCTGATATATTATCCATATTACCGCATTTTTCTTGGGTTTAATATATATAACACCCATTTGATATGTTTTCCCATGAATATGTTTATATCTATTATATTTAATATTTATTTTGATGTTATTTTTATTTTGGGGATCATGATTTGGATTGAACAAAAGTGGTAATGGTTTATTTCACAGTATCAACATTATTTCAGATTGATTATGATTAAATCTCCCTTGGGTGAGCTATTTAGTTTTCCTATGATAAAAAAAATATTTTAATTTCCTCATGTAATTAATGAAATAGCCATTTATTTGAATCCTTTTGACATTATATAGATTTAAAATTAATTATAATAACTCTAATATAAGGAATTATCATTTTTCTTTTCGATTAAAAATCTTTTTTCATCCAAATCCATGTTTTCTAAAAAATATTTTATTTAAAAAAAATTCCAAATGATTTAGTAAATATTTTTTATTGATGTTTTAATTTTTAAAACTCTTTTGAAAGGAATATTAGTTTAATATCCAAGAAATTCATGATTGGAATTTACTAAAAATGTTAAACAAATCATTGTTTTAACATGTGATACAAGAATAGAATTTACCATAGTCCAGAAAACTCAATGTTCTAATACACATTTTAACTATTATAAAATTTTATTTTAAATGGAAATTGTTTTAATAATATATGGAGAATATTTTTTACAAATATTATCTAAACGAAATGGTTAATTTCTTCAAAAAAATTAATGTCAGTTTTATTCAATTTATTTTATTAAATGAAATAAATTATTTTTGTACTTCTCATCCACATGAATTATCTTCTATTGATATCATTATTATGAATTCATTTGATTGTTTATGAACATTTTTATAGGAGATGGAAAATTTTAATAACAATCACCACATTACACAGGAAGGTTTACTATAATGTTTATTTGATTGTGGAATGTGTTACCATTTCTTATGATAGATTTTCAATATTAATTATTATATTATTTTTGATTCAATCCATTACATTGTGTAATTGTATTTAATTAGCATGTTATTATTTGGTATAGGTCTCAGATATCACCTGGATGCATAAACATGTCACATGATAATTACTATTTTTCTTAATTTAGTGAGTTTTCCAAATAGTTTTAAACTATATTACAAATGATCAAAAAAATTTATGTAGCTATTAGGAATTAAGAATTGCAAAATTATTATTTTAGTCATTTATATTCTATATGAACACAATACTTTTTATAATATCCATGTTTTTAATATCATTTTACAATGTAAATGTAATTATGTTTCCCACATTTATTCCTTCCAATTTATTATAATGTAATTAATTGAGTTGAATGAATTTAATTTATTTACCATCCTATATTGATTATTATTATTTATTCATGACAGATTCCAATATACATGCACCCTTACTGAGTATTTCAGATCCATCATTTCAATGGTTTTATTGTTTACATAGATACATAGATGTGTTTTAGGACTGACATTTGGGGATTTGATAAGGGGTAATATGAACATCATAAGGAATAATAATTGTGAATTTTATGGTTTATATTCTAATAATAATTTCCCATGACTATCTGTTCTTCCAATTCTAATAAACTATTTTGTTATTTTGGATGATATTCCTTTAATATTATGTTAATGTAATACTTTAGAACATGTATTATAATAAAGTATTTGATATATTTATGGATGGTATTACATGAATTTTAATATTAACCATGGAAAAAATATTTATTAAAAAATAGATTTTCGAAAAATCCAAAGATAAACATTGATGATAGATATATAAGAACATTTTAATGTTTGGGTATGGTTGAAATTATGTGGTTTTACTAGATATATATCAAATTATGGATATAAAAGGTGGATGTGGTTATTAAAAATATCTAACAAAGGGTTATATCATGAAAATGGAACAACATGGTTTACTGTAGAATTATATAGTATAAAATAATATTATGTAGCTGAAAACTATTTAAAAAAATAGTTTTCATTGTTTGGTTAATTCCCAGTTTATTTTCTATCCATTTTTAATTATTTGAAAATATTAAATTATTTGAAAAAATTACTAAAGGAAGAATGTTTATGGTTATGATAATAGACACACACAAATTTTTTAATTTACATTACATAGTTTAATAGTATTGTTATTTTATATTATGTTTGAAATAATTATGATCTAATATACTGTATTGTATTATTTATGATGGATCCATGTATAAGGAATGTGAAACATAGAATTTCATTTACCTTATCAATGGATTTTCCACTTGGGAATGATAAATAAGCTCGATATGAAGCTGATTCTATTATAGAATAAATTATAAGCACATTGGGGAGATGCTCTTATGTACCTTTTTCTTTCTTTTTAATTAATGGCTAGAAGAATTACTTCTGGATGGACTTGTTATGTATAACCACATTGGGGACGCTAACTAATGTTTTGAGAAATAACCTTTCATATATGGTGTATCAAAATGAACCACCATACATTATAAAAATGTGAGAAGACATTATGATTAAATAACCTCCATTATACAGTTAGACAAAAAATATATTTGTAGCCATGATATGGATAATATCCATAGAGATGATATTTCCGAAATTTGGAGGAAATTAATGGGAGAAGGTTGTCATAGAGTATATCATCTCTCAATATATGTATATAAATAGTGGTAATTGATTCATAACATAAATGATGATGAATAAATAGAAATAAATAAAACTATAGGATATTGAAGTACTCTTTATCAGAATATATTTTAATTGTGTGGAATAATGAAATAAGAGGATAAAATCCATGTGTCTAAGATAAAGGTATAATGAAACTCAATATATTTATGAGTCCAACATTAAAAGGATAGAAAGGAATTTACATACTATATATTTAATCTAAATAACATTATTGATCATTTCATCTATGTGTAAGATAAAATCCATTGAGATGTATTAGTCTCCTGAAAATTCCAATCATAAAACGACATAATTTCTTGTGATATATAGAATGAGAAATAATTATTCAAGTATTATATAATTTAATGGATGTAGGATAATAAGTGGATGGTGTAGACAAAATATTGAAAATATATATGAAGGGAATGAAGGATTTTCCCACATGTGATAATTGATGAATGTAAAACCCTATCATTTTCATGATGTTAATTTGATATTTTTATAAGTGGGAGATAAAGTATATTAGTACCAAGATTGGAAGAGAAATAAATAAGTATTCAATATTCAATTATTCATCTATAAAAAGATTTGATATTATAAAAATGAATTCCTCAATCATCAATGGAATATACCTTAGAAGAAGATAAGGGATCAAGGTTATGGTTATTCAATTAAAATTAAAAAATTAGATTCATTAAAGTGATTGTGTATTTGGATCGATAAACCATGTTTTATAATTGTTTTACAAGTAATAGTCCCATAATTTATAGAAATTTTATTTTAGTCTTTGTTTTTATAATAATATAAATACACAGATTGAACTGTTCCAAGAAATGTAATTTAGATGGAATTTGATTATTTGGAAAACACATAATTGGGGGAAGATTACCCTTAATATATAAAAATTTAATGAAAATAATGATAATATGATATTAGTGATATATTATTGGTGAAAATGAAATTGTTATGTGATGTGGTGGAATATTTCATCTTTATTAGAGTAAAATATATGTTTATTTTTTGGAGTATACTACTCATACATAGATTTTATTTTTCTATTAGGGCGTGTTTTAATTATAGTTTTTTGATTTTATAGGTATTAACAAATTTTTGAATTTATATAATGATCCAAATTATATTTTAAGGGGAATATAAATTTGACTTAGTGACTTCAAAATAAATTGGGTCCCCCTATTAATTCATTGAATGCACTGGACATGATTCCTTTTATTTAAATACTTCTGAACATTAATATAATATCAGCTAAATCATCCCTATTGGCATCATTGTATCATGTGGAGATCAACCATTTCCCTTTTTCTCTAGGGAATGAAATCCATATATTTTTACCACACATGTCTGAAACATCAACTAATCTATTTCCGGTATTGTTCCCCTCTATTAATGACATTGTATTACGTCACTAGTACCTGAGGCTTCCCATTTTATTATCCAATTCCATTTCATGTGGACCCACATATCCCCTCTATGGAAGAAGGAACATGGATGCTGAATGTTTTATCCCCCTCCTTTATGGAATCCAAATTTTTTCTTGCATGGACTCTCACAGTGAGATTTAGAAAATTGAATTCATCTCTCAACATATTCCAAAATTTTATTATGTCATTGGATTTAGTAGAACCAATTGTAGTGTATATCATTATTAAAATATCCTTATATATCTCCCTAACATTCCAGAAAGTACATATTAATGTTTGGTCATGGATATCTATATTGGCTGGTCCATGACATTTTCATCACTTTCGGTGGTCAATGATATTTCACCATTTGAAGGACTCATATAATTTAGATAGATGGATCAACCTCCTAGGAATACTTATCCCCCTTCACATAATTAAATTCCTAATAAGAATATTCCAATCACTAGGTTTATTTCTATGTGTGTACAATAAAACAATTGGATTACTGTACTAATAACTTTTTCAGATATTTTGCAAGATAAATATTTCATTCCCGGTCCCATCCTCTTAGATTCTATGAGTGGAGGGTTTAATAGATTGGTAGAAAAATATCATATTCACATCACCACTTCATTTGTGGGCCTCATGTAAAATTCTTGGGAACTGAAATATAGCATGTATTTGGCATCTTAAATCATATGATAGACCTCATTTAATGGGAAAATCTTCTTGTTATTTAGATTACTTATAATGATGCTAGTCAATGCATTTAGTGAAAGAGGTTCCTCCTTCTGAATAACAAGGAACATTGATATTTGTTAGAGGAGTCAATCTTGCTTCATTAGATCCTTTTTATCAAACACTAACACAGATGATGGATATATCTTCTAGATCTTATGATGGATTTTATTTCATGAATAAATGTCGTATGGAATTGATCACCTTCAGGATGATAAAAAATATTGTCTCCAAATATGACAGTTTCTGGTTCCTCATTGCGAGCCAAGTAGCCAATAACAATTGGAGTTAATCTATTTTCCAAAGCCTATCCCTTCATCGCGACCCCCAATCAGGGAATATAGATTTTTTGTCACTTCGTTCTTATCCTATAAATCCTTTATTTAATTATTTAACATTATTGAGCCCATATTTCTATATTTTTTCCAAAAATCACCTGATAATGAGAGGTAGTTCCAAAAGAAATTATGTAGGAACCCCAAAAATGTATTATTTCTTGTTCATAAGGAACAAATTAAGATTAAATCATATCACAAACCCTCCTAATCACATGACTTCTTCACCTAGGTGAGGGTCATCACAACTTGACCTACTAGTAGTTTGTGCACTCTCTGTTAATCTAAAAGTTAATCTTTGTGTCATAAATTTGATTAAAATGGTGGTTATATTACAAGTTCCAGATATAGGAATTAAATTTTTAAATGATCTACCACTAATATTTTAACTCCTAAATCCTAGGATCCCTTGATGAAAAAACATTCATCTCTATTTTGTTTTCTTGAAACAAAGATGTAGTAGTGGCTCACTAGGAGCCAAAATTGTGCACATAAAAAATTGATAAATTTTTTCAGAGAATGAATAATGGATCCTTCATGCTCATAACCATTCGTAATGATATTTTTTTCTAGAATTCTAACAACCATGTGGATCTATGGAAAATTCCTATTGTTTCATTTCTAGGAAGATAAATATTATATCACACTATTTTTTGCACTTTTTTTCTGTTAAATTTTATTAGTAGGAATGTGACTTATTGTTAAATGTATAAGAGAGATTCAATATGGAATATCTACCATGTCTCTTGTGGTTGAAGGAAATATAATGTGACTATGAAATGATCGTGGAAGATGAGATGGGGTGAAAACCTTTGTCAGGCCATCCAAGACCTCCAATTTCCCATGTATCATGCTTGTTTCTCGAACCAATGATATTCAATAGATTTTATCACATGGTGTGATAATAAAAAAGTGAAATACGAAACATGGTTCCTACTTGATCATTAATTAGAGAATATAAATTCCATTTATATGTATTCAGGTGTAAAGGTACCACATATAATTTGTACTTTGTGTTACAATTCTCCCATTGTTGGTGAACTCTTTATCGGGTTTTATTTAAGGTAAATTATTTCACTTAAATCAACAATGGACTATATCACCAGGATATTATCTCTAGATGAGGTATTAAATAGACAATCCAGTTCCTAGAGGCCTATAGAATCATCTTTATATGAATATTAGATTCTTCATGGGTGAGCATCATTACTGGTGCATCTCCATCACATACTTTTTCAATTATATATAAACTCTTAATGAGGACACTAAGAGGTTGCATTATATGATAGATAAAATTTGGGATAATAACATCACTAAAATGAAAGTCATATTAGTGGTGGTTTTTAGTGGCTATTTTAGTAACTAACGTGATATAAATCAGGATAAAAAATATAATATTACATAAGTTCAATCAAACCTATGGTATATATTTTTTTACATTTATAATTAAATGTAGTAAAACTAATACCTACACTAAATGATATAAAATAATCCCTAATCTCATAACCCCACCACATATTCACAACCCCAATCCCTATCCGCCCCTCCCCTAACCTCCTACTCCCCCACCATAGTGGTGACCCCAACAATTCCACCTCATCAATTTCCACCAATACCCCAACCCCTCAGACCTACTTCTCACCTTGATAGTGAACCTGACCATCCTGAACCTATTTAGGTTCCCCTTCTCAGTGGCGACTTTGACTCCCTCATATATCAATCACCATGGATCAGTCTGACTCCTCAGTGGCAATGGAGAATCCCCCGACCTCTCTCTCCCCATCTTGGATCTCCTCCTCTATAGCAACATAGACCCCCCAAATGGTTGCATCATCTTTACCATAATTTAGATTAATCTATTATTTATAAAGGAGGTAATTTTATTGTAATATCTCTCTATAGTTCTGATTTTCCATATTCATGGACTTATATTACATTTTATTTATCAGTGAATAGTTAATTGTAGTTTTCCCTTTTTAGTATCCCCTAGAAAGCTCCCTCATAGGGTGTTTATTGATATACATAATTGGGAATACTGTTAAAGGTTTTATGAATATGGATTTAGTTCTCACACATACTAGATATTCATTCCCCGAATTTATGGAATATAGTTCATTTGATATATGCTTCTATGTAACAGAGAAAAAATTTGATTATACAACAATAATATTATTAAATTGGTAATATCTGAGGGACAATATAATTTACACCTTTATAAATAATTATAATTTATAATTATTTCATCATAATTAATATGTAGTTAACATATATTTTTTCAAGAATGTGAGAGGGTTTCATCACCTCACATCGATATAATAATATCAGAGAATTAGAATGGAAGTACTGGGCTGATTTAGCTGGGTAGCCTATTTAGTAGGGTATAGTTTTGTTTTAGTTATATTGTATTCTCTTGATGATGTGGTGTTTTTATTTTTGTAGGGTTTTATTCTTTTACCCATAGTGATATTTTTCAAAAACCTATAAAATATATCTACTTTGGTAAAATCCATGTATTCATTACAGTTAAAAATAGAAACACTACGTACAACCTGTCATATGGTGTTCTTTATGCTGTAGCTTCTATTTTAGTAGGAGGATGTGTGTTATCTTTTGCAATCACGGTAGAAATATAGATTTGAATATTTTTTTATTCATTAATATAATGAGATAATATAGATTTGAATATTTTTTGTAATATTAATTTTATTTTGAAGATTATTCATTATAGGTATAATTTTATTATTGTAAATATTTTAATTTTTTATTTTATAAAATAAACATCATTTTTTCATTATATATTTTAAATTTTATCGTAATAATTATATTTCATAATTTTAATAAAGATTTATTTTGTAACAAAATATTGAAAAAATAACTATTTTTTAAACATTCTCTTCTTTACATTACTATAATGGGAGGATAGATTAAATTGATTGAAGAATTTTTATGTTTTAAATAACTATTTATTTTTATAATTAATCAAAAAAACATACTTTGATGTATTTATAATACAATTTTATATAATTTATAAAACATATTTAATATTTTAGGTATAATATTAATTCAGTCAATTATATTAAAAAATTAAATTATGAACCAATAGAAATTATATCCAAAAAATGTTGCTTTTATTTTTTACCAATATTATAATATTATGTAATAGTTCTCAGGTAGATTTTGGAATGAATGTATAATTAATATGAAAAATCTTGATGACCATGATAATGATAAAAAAATTATTTTTGATGAATTGTTTTATTAGTGGAATCTAATATTTAACCAATACATTATACTGATCTATTAAAAATAATGACACTACAAGGATGTTTACAAACATATATGATTATATTAAAAGTTATTTTATTGGTAATAAATTATATATAATAATAACAAAAAACATTACCCATGTTATTTTTATATAGAATTTTTTTTTCCAATATAGATATTTTTATATTTTAAATGTCTATTTTACCATGATTATAAATTTATTTACATTAAATTCAATAGAAAATGATGAAAAGTCAAAAACATAGTTATGTGAGCTATATTATAAGTTTATTAAATTATAATTTCAATATGTAAATAAATGTTACCATTGTAATAATAAAAAATGAAAAAACTAGATATATAAGAAAAAATAATTTTATATTTACTAAGAAAGGCACTTCATCTTCCTACTCTCAAATTAGAAAGATATATTTTATATCATTTATATTTAACCTTCATTTCATTTGTGTTAAAATTATTTTCCCATAATCATGCATAATTTATTTTTTATAACTTATATAATAATTCTTTTCTTAAACATGCGGAATGTTTTGTTAAATTTGGGGTTGTATGTTTGAAAATGCTCATTTTGGTGAGAGATTTGACTTTAAGAATATAACTGTTATAATAAAAATAAGGACAAACATCATGACTAAATATGACCATATCTGTATGGTGAATTACTATAACTTATTTAAATATTTTTTTCCTCATTTTATCTAATATTTGTAAGTTAATTTATTTATCATTTTTCTCTAATGCATATTTATATTTTTCATAGATATTTTTAGAAGTCATATTTTTTCAACTATCTACGATAAATAACCAAAGAGATAAAATATTTCCCTCGTCCATTTTTTCCACAATTTCAATTTTCATTTCCTTTCGTTTTTGAACTGCCAACACTACTTATTGAGTTGATGTTATTTGATCATAACCCACTGTTATTGATTAAAACTTGAAGATTATAGGATGTTAATGTTCTCATTCTGGTTACATCGTGTTATATAAATTTCACATGAGATTCTCCAACTCTTATGCCATTTAACAATTAGAAATATTTTTCTACTAATATAATCATGTCAATATGTATTATTGGATGGTTTAAAATGAAATTGAATGAAAATCAAGATAAAATAGAATTTCATATATTTTTGATACTTTGGGATGTGTTGGAATCATCTGCCCCTCAATATGACACATAGTTTTACTTGAATCACTCTAAGGGTTTCTTCTTATTTTTAATTGAGATTTATTTTATTAAAAAATATAAATGACGTACTAAAAACTAAGGAAAATATTTTGAATATTTTGTTACATTCCGAAAATGATGTATATATAATTTGTGGATTGTTTAAATAATCTGCACATCAAAATGATACATGATGTGCCCTGTATAAATCAATGTTTACAATATTAGATAAAAATAGACATTTTAGTTAAAAAAAATTACTCCTTGAAAACTGATAAAACAACCTCATATTTTTCTGATAATTAAAAAATTGATTCATAAATCATTTTGGTTGTGTATGAATTTTTCTAATGTCAAATAGATAGACAATGAGATCTATATGAATCGAAGTTCATGTTTTTAGTTTAAGATGAAAATTCTGAAAATATGATAAGTGGCATACTCAAAAATGAGAAATATTATTTGGATTGTTTTTTCACTATATTTAAATGATTTATAAGTCATTTGATATGTGTATGGATTATTTTCATCTCAATATTATGCATGGTGTAACCATTTTTACTCCAAGTGATTCTTTTTAAATAAAATTGACATCAATATTAGTAAAAGTGAAAATTGCATACTCAAAACTAAGAAAACATCTTCCAGTTATTTAGATAAATTTGTTAAATGTTATATATGTATATTTTGACAGGTTGGATTCAACTAAACCACTCTATGATACACTATGTTCCCAGCAAGACCCCTAGTGCATCATTTAAATTAAAACTGAAATCCATATTAGATTAAATGGACAAAAAAATAATAAGAATCATGAAAACACATTCATATAGTTTTGATACATTTTTAAAACAATACATAAGTATTTTCTGATGATTATGAATCAGTGTTACCTCAATTCGATAAACTATGGTCCTAGTACGACATAATATGTTAGTTATCAATTTGAAATCAGTCTTTTAGTTAAAAATGTGTCACATAATGAATACTAAGAAAAAAAAGTCATTTTTCTACCTAATTCACTAAATAAATTCATATTTTTGGATTTGTAAGAATCATCCTCACATCAATCCAATACATGATGTGATTAGTGTGAGTCAAAGTGCTTGTTTCTAGTTTAAAATCACAATTTTGTTAAAATGAAAAGTGACATTCTAAAAACAAAAGAAACTCATATTGTTTTCATTATCCATAAAAAATGATCTAAAAATAATGTTGGGAATATGGGAATTAGAATCATGTTAATTCTATGCACAACGTGACTGGTATGACTCAAATTGCATATTTTTATTTATAATTGACATCGATTTTAGAAAAACTAAAGAATGACATATTCATAATCAGGAAAAAACAGTTGTTTTATTTTTTTATGTTTATGTAAATGAATCATATGTCATTTTGGATGTTTAGGAATCAATTGTACCACAATATGATACACAAGGTGCTCGGTATTTCTCAATGTGTATGTTTTTATTTAAAATTGACATCCATTTTAGTAGAAAGGTCATATATCCAACTCAAAACATAGAAAAACAATTAATATTAATTTTATAAATTATGAATGTGATCCATTGTACATTTGATTACATGTTGTAATTATACTCACCTTAATTTGATTCATGATGTGCTCATTATGCTTCAATATATCTGTTATGAGTTTAAAATTGAAATTTTATTTCAAACCGTATCTGTCACATTAAACTGAGAAAACTCACTGTGATTTTCTTGATAATTAAGAAAATAAATTTTTAAATCATCTTTGATGTTTATGAATAAGTCTCATATCAAACCAATACATTATGTTCTCAGTATGTGCTAATGTGCATTATTCCATTTTTAAATGAATATTTACTAAAAAATACATGTGATGCACTCAAAAATGAGAAAAATATTTTCAATTATTTCATTATTTTTTGGAAAATAATGCATATTTCATTCATGATTTTTACGAATCATTCTATACACCGTCTGACCTTGGTGTGACCTATATAAATCCAAGTGTGTTTTTTATTTTTAATTGACATCAATTTTAGTAAAAAGAAAAAATGGCCTAGTCAAAACTATGGAAATGAATTATGAATATTTTGATATGTTAGGAAACTATATTGAATTTTTGATGTCGAGGAATCAACAAAACATCAATTTTATAAACGTTGGGAAATTTTTATCTCCATGTGCATATTTTTATTTAAAACTCACATCTAATTTAGTAAAAAGTAAATATATCCTACTCAAAACCAAGAAAACTCATTATAATTGTTTTCCTAAATTATGAAAATGATCCTAATGTAATTTCTAATGTGTATGAATCAGCCTCACCTCAATCTGATAAATAACATTCTCATTATAACTCAATGTTTCTATTATAATTATAAAATCCACATTCTAATTCAAAAAGTGTTAATCAATGAAAACATGGACAAACGACATGGATTTTATTGATAATTTTGTAAAATAATTAATATAACATTTTTGACAAGTATGAACTAGTCAAATATCAATATGATAAATTAAGTAATTGGTATGAGTCAAAGTATGTGATTCATGTATAAACTGACATTTTAGTAAAATAAAGTCATGTGGCATACTCTAAATCGAGAAAATAAAATTAGATCATTTTAATAAGTTTGAAAATTGATCCATATGTCATTTGAGACCAGTAGTAATGATGTACATGGATTTTTATATGTATTTTTATAACTTTCTAACTTAGTTTTAATTAATTAGTTTAACCAATTTTTATATTTTTAGTTTATTTTTGTAGTTTTGTAGTAATTTAGATATTTTGATAATTTTTAGTTAATTTATATACTTATATTAGTAATTTAGTATTTTTATTAGTTGTATTAATTTTATATATTATATTTAACACTATATTATTATTAGTAGTAGTGTCACTAATTTTAGTTTAGTTTATTTTATTAGTATGTATGTATTTTAATTCTCTATTTTTATTTTATTTCATTATTTTTATAGTATTAATAACATAGTATCTTTTTATTAGTTTATTATTTTTATATTTAATAGTATAATATCTAATTACATGTGCATTAATTTTTAGTTTAATTTTATTATTATTATTATTATTACTATCTAACATTAAATATTTAGATAATAGTTTTCTTTTAATTTGAATTTGAATTTTAGTTTTAACTTTGATTTCACTTTTTGATTTTGATTTTTTTTTCTTTCTCTCTCTAATTACCCAACCACCCTTTGACCATTTCTCCCACTTTTTCCTCAACCTCCACCCTCTCCCACGTCACCCCTCTACCCCCCTCTCATTTCTCTCTCCAATCTCCCCCTTATCTCTCCACGGCCTCCCCTTTCTCACCCGCTGGACCCGCCGCCCTGGACCTCCCTCTTCAAAATCCCACGCGGCCCCCTTTCACCCCTCTCTCACTCTCGGCCTCCCCTTTCTCACCCGCTGGACCCGCCGGCCTCCTCTCCCTTTCTCTCCCGCTGGAAGCCGTCACCCCCCCCCCCCCTTAACCCGACTTCCCTCACCCGCTGGAACCGCTGCCCTCACCCCTCTATCTCACCCTCGCCCCTCTATCTCTCCCATCTCTCATCTCCCATCTCCCATCTCCCTCGCCCCTTTTCCATGACCTGCTCGCACCCCTATCTACCCAGCCAGCACCCTCCTCACCTCCCTCGCCCTTCGCGGCCACCGCTGCTCACCCCATATTCCTCTGTCAGGCAGGTGCAAAATAGGCCACCGACATCCGCCGCTGCCCATCACAATAATCGGACACCACACCTTCACCATTCCAGAAGCACAACGAAGGTTCAGACACATCATCGACATGCGCAGCGGTTCGTCTAAGCTTCCGGAGATTCACGTCGCACGGCGAGAGCAAGCACAGATCAGAGCATATTTTCAGCGGCGCAGTGGTTTGATTCGGGTGCGGTGTCAGCGACTGCACAGAGCGGAGCGATGATTATTATTTTGCGATCGTTGACGGCGTCCTACGGTGACAATTACGACGACATGAGCACGGTGATTTCTGTTTATTATTTTATGTGCTGTTGTGTCGTCGCGATGGCAGACTAATTCATTTGTGTCGGAGTTGTGACGAATGTGATGGTGAATGCATGTCTTTAATTTATTTCTACGTTTGATTGCCTTTTAAATTAATTTTAATTGGTTGTTTATTTAATTAATTATATCTGCGTTTAAATTAATTGTCATTTGGGCTCTGCACACGTGCTTTGGTGCTCGTTCGTGTGATACCTAATAAGTAATCACGAACGGGAGTTCATCAGAGAATTTATTTATCGGGAATTCGATCAAGCGCGCGATCGAATTTTGAATAAATAAATATATTAATTGAATAATTAATATTTTGTGTGTGATCTCCTTCAAACTTTCATGAGTGATACCTAATAAGTAATCTCATGTGAGTGAACCCAACGCAGGTAGATACTTCGCCTTTGTGAGAAACGGGTCGTTGTATTTCACCAAGTGATTCAGTGCTTTAATGATGCACAAATTATTCGTCAGGACAGAGAACGAAATGACGGATAATTTGTGTAAACCTTAGAATACTATCCAACATCAGATAACGAGACCAGATAGTATTTTGATTAAATTTGGAATCAGTGATAATTGAATAAATAAATATTCAAATGTGGGAATTAAATAATTGACATTGCATGCACTTGAACGGACATCACGACTCTGACACTTCCATCTCTTCCAGTTTCTTTCATAGCTAAGTTCACTTAGATAGTTTTAGTTAATTTAATTAGTCATTTTTAAAATAGTAATTTAGCTTTTAGAACTTAGTTGTTAATCACACAATTAAAGCCCATTCGCCTGAACATTCCTCCAAAAGGACATTTCTAGTGTCTACTCACATTCTCTCTGTGGTTCGACCCTGCTCGCCACTTCTACAGTAGTTAGTAGGTAAATAAATATTGCAAATTTGCATGCGTTGCGACGCGCGTGCCAAATTTCTGGCGCCGTTTCCGTGGAGAATAGTAGAATTAGGAGTTCCTTTAAAAGAGTGATTTATGTCTAAAAAAAACTAAACCAAAAAAAAACAGTTCACTACTCTGAGAATTTTTCGTTGCAGGGATTTTCAAGACACCCAGAAGTTCAAAATGACGTGGGCAGTACCACACAATTACAACCAGTATCCTCCCTATGCAGCCCTGACTCAAGGTATTACATATAATGCTTCACCGCACATGAGCTATCCAGGTAATCCCGTTTATTTCAATGATCTTTATTCAAGTCCATGCTATGATCCATATGAGAACATTTCATCATGATATGAAACAAGTCCTTATACATTTGTTAATCATTTTCAAAGTCAATGCATTCCTGAAAATTTAGAACATGACAATTCATGTCAAAAAAATGATTCAATAATTGAACACATGTTGCATTGTGCTATCACTGAGACCAATCAGAGGTTTGAACTTCAAGATGAATGCAATGAAAAGTTGCTTTCCTCAACAAAAGATCTAGAAAATCAATTGAATAATTTAGTAAATCAAATGAATCATATTTCCGAACTACCTGCTTCATTACCCCTTGATGTTCTAATTCATAACAATTCTTTTGAGGAGAGTGCAATAGAGGTTCCATTTGAACAACAGCTATGTCCCGAGTCTGATAATGGGATTGATCTTCCTTCTTATCATACAATTGATGACTTCCCTCCATCACAAAATAATTCTTCCAATCTAATCACATTTCAAGAATATGAGAGCTTGGTCTTCCGCCCTGTTGAACATAATGGTCCCTCAGAAAATGTGATTTCATTTTCTTCTGTGAATTCGCAACCTAGTCATCCCAAAGTGAAAAAGGACACATTCAATGTATATCAAACTTCACCTTTTGAGGATGAAGAGGACATTGAACTAGGATCATTCTTTACCATGATAGATTCAGAATTGAACCAAGAGACAGTGGATTGCCACACTCAAGAGGACATCACTTCAAATGACATCGAATCACCTCTTTCTGAAAATCCATGTGAGTCTGAAACTTTTTCTAAAATGGGGACATCTGAAACATTTCTGGAGTCGAAGAATCAATCAGCATTGGTGGAAGAGAACAGTCATAATTTTCTAGAAACAATGGAAGAATGGGATTGCTTGGAGGATCCTGATTTTGTGGTGACACATGTGCCAACAGTGAAATATGATGAGGGCGGTATAGAAGAAAATTTTGAAAAAGATGTCATTCTTGACACAATGGAGTCATCTGCTCCAATTGATCCTACGCCACTTGCTCTATGCGTCGAGGATAAAAACACTTCACTTGAAATACCCACATATTCTAACAATATTTTTGGCCTTGGCACAATCAATGAAACCATCAAGAATAAATTGAGTTGGAAACCAGTGGATTTTTCTGTGCAAGTAGTTGGGTGTGAAAACGAATTGGGATACATCATCAACCCAGATACTGCATTCAAGAATGTGATGGATATAAGCGAACCACTGAAGGAGTCTGGTAATGTCATTTTTTCACCTGTGTATGTTCAAGGAGGTAATCTTCTTGATCTTTCCATTGACAGCCTTTTCCCAAAATTCAAAAATTCGATGAGTCTTTCATCAGGTGAGGTATATTCATTCCCTTGTGAGTTGGCATATTTTCATTTAATTCCAAAAATCCATTATTCAAACAAGATTCCATTGAGATTTTGTACAGCTTGCAGGATAAACTCATCTTCAACAAATAGATTCCACACTCCTACTAAAAAAGAAGCAGATGCATGGTTTACATTTCCGTTTGACCCGGGTGGAGTTTCAACAATGTCTAGCTGAAGACGAAGTAAATTTAGCGCTCAATGGGAGGCAACCCATAATTTGTTGTTTTATTTTCACTGCATTTAATTTCATTTCATTTAGTTTTATTTTAAAATAAAAAGGCATGAATTTACCACAATCTCTTTTCTCCTGAAACTGAAGTGGATTTAAATTCATCATAAATATTTTTATCATCCACAATTTTTTTATTATGGTGTGACTTCTTTGATATGATGCGATTATGTGTTGTCAATGTGTAGGTTTTACAGGTATACCATTTCTGGAGCTTCATCGGATACAAACAACCTCTCCGCATCAATCTGCACTTACACAGGGAAGTGTTCTATTTTTTCCATATTTTATGCTTCCAAAAACACCATGTAAAAAAAACAAAACAAAAAAAAAATTTGAAAAAAAAAACCAACATTCCTGTCATTGATGAACCCACATAAAAGCTATTGTATTCTTGTCGCAACATAGTTGGGAACATACCACTTGTGTCCCTAGGCAGTTTGAGCACCTGATTCTTGTTTTGGAATTATCTGATCCTTTCTCTCACGACTTAGACTATTGCTGATATTATTTCATGCTTCAAATGTTTTTCAAAAACTTGAATATTTTTGAGACACTTATTTGCACTCATTCTCATCTGTGCTTTCCAACATTATATTTCCATAGCTGTGAGGACTCTAATCCATTTCAAAATCATCTCTTATTTCTCTTTTTCTTGAGGGAATCTCAACCATGTTTTGTCTTCTAGAACTTTCCATGTTTTTCCATCAAAGCGATAGGAATTTTTGAAAGTTGCACTAAAATGATCGAGGCATCTGTTTGATATTTTAGCCCCGTTGACCCACTGAGCCACCCAAACATTTTCTCCATCGTATAGCCCTTAGAAGCCATGCAGGAGCCTTTTAGGATGAGCCCAAGCCGATACCCTTCCCTACCAATTTCTTGAATTTTTGCATGATGATTTCAATCTAAGTGTGGGGGAGAGAGACTTACTCATGGAGAGGGTTCTTCGTGGGGCAGTGAGTCATTTGATGTACATGGATTGACATTATCCCATCCTGATCATATGAGTTCTTTTTCACAGTAGCCACATTCATTTCATATTATTTTGATATAGGAATATAGAATCCTTTTCAGTTCCAACAATGAGTACATTGGTGGTCATTACGCGGTAACCCTCGACTTTAGGGATACCTATTAAAGTGATGATCCATTACTCCAGGAACTAGAAAGTTTTCTATATGACCTACCTTCACTGAGATGTTACATCGTTTACGCTACTTGTGTACCTCTCTTTGGGATTATTGTCTGACGTTTATTTCATGGGGTTTTGGAACTGATACTCACTTGTTTTTCCTACCCATCTTATTTGAGTGAGTTGTGTAAAAAAAAGAGCGAAACATTGGATTATCAAATGATTGAGGACAAGTAGTGTTTTAAGTGTGTGGGAGCAAGAGTTTGAGGGAGACATTTTGATTGACTTATCATGCATTTATTTCAATATTCAACCCTCCTTTTTACCAAAAAGATGTCAATATTTTTTTTAACCCACCGTCCCACAGCTTCAGAAACATTTGAACCTCATGTAAAGTCCTTGAGATTGGTACATTCTTTTGATTTCCACAAGTGGAGATGTGAAATTCATGGCAAGCCTATGGTAAGCATGCATGTGCATGAGAACTGAGAAAAACATTGATCAAATCTTTTCGAGCGATGAGTGTAATGGAAAGGTAGGTCACATGATTGATGAGTGCACATACTTGTTTAGAAAAAAATGCAAGTGAAAGAAAAATTGTTTTTGAAACTAAAGTTTTAAATAAAGCATGATATATTATGAAGAAAGAGATTGGAAAATTTTGAACATGTAATTTTGATGTTTTGATTTGTCTATGGGTCCACTTGTTTTTTCTTTCTGATTGTTTTTCCCAGGAGTGCAAAAGTTTAAGTGTGGGGGATTTGATGTACATGGATTTTTACATGTATTTTTATAACTTTATAACTTAGTTTTAATTAATTAGTTTAACCAATTTTTATATTTTTAGTTTATTTTTGTAGTTTTGTAGTAATTTAGATATTTTGATAATTTTTAGTTAATTTATATACTTATATTAGTAATTTAGTATTTTTATTAGTTGTATTAATTTTATATATTATATTTAACACTATATTATTATTATTATTATTATTAGTGTCACTAATTTTAGTTTAGTTTATTTTATTAGTATGTATATATTTTAATTCTCTATTTGTATTTTATTTCATTATTTTTATAGTATTAATAACATAGTATCTTTTTATTAGTTTATTTTTTTTATATTTAATAGTATAATATCTAATTACATGTTCATTAATTTTTAGTTCTAATTTTATTATTATTATTATTATTATTATTATTATCTAACATTAAATATTTAGATAATTGTTTTCTTTTAATTTGAATTTGAATTTTAGTTTTAACTTTGATTTCACATTTTGATTTTGTTTTTGTTTTTTTTCTTTCACTCTCTAATTACCCAACCACCCTTTGACCATTTCTCCCACTTTTTCCTCAACCTCCACCCTCTCCCACGTCACCCCTCTACCCCCCTCTCATTTCTCTCTCCAATCTCCCCCTTATCTCTCCACAGCCTCCCCTTTCTCACCTGCTGGACCCGCCGCCCTGGACCTCCCTCTTCAAAATCCCACGCGGCCCCCTTTCTCCCCTATCTCACTCTCGGCCTCCCCTTTCTCACCCGCTGGACCCGCCTGCCTCCTCTCCCTTTCTCTCCCGCTGGAAGCCATCGCCCCCCCTTAACCCGACTTCCCTCACCCGTTGGAACCGCCGCCCCCGCCCCTCTATCTCACCCTCGCCCCTCTATCTCTCCCATCTCTCATCTCCCATCTCCCATCTCCCTCGCCCCTTTTCCACGACCTGCTCGCACCCCTATCTACCCAACCATCACCCTCCTCACCTCCCTCGCCCTTCTCGGCCACCGCCTCTCACCCCATATTCCGCTGTCAGGCAGGTGAAAAAAAGGCCACCGACATCCGCCGCTGCCCAGCACAATAATCGGCGACCACACCTTCACCATTCCAGAAGCGCAACGAAGGTTCAGACACATCATCGACGTGTGCGGCGGTTCGTCTAAGCTTCCAGAGATTCACGTCGCACGGCGAGAGCAAGCACAGATCATAGCATATTTTCAGCGGCGCGGTGGTTTGATTCGGGTGCGGCGTCAGCGACTGCACAGAGCGGAGCGATGATTATTATTTTGCGATCGTGGACGGCATCCTGCGGTGAAAATTACGACGACATGAGCACGGTGATTTCTGTTTATTATTTTATGTGCTGTTGTGTCGTCGCGATGGCAGACTAATTCATTTGTGTCGGAGTTGTGACGAAAGTGATGGTGAATGCATGTCTTTAATTTATTTCTACGTTTGATTGCCTTTTAAATTAATTTTAATTGGTTGTTTATTTAATTAATTATATCTGCGTTTAAATTAATTGTCATTTGGGCTCTGCACACGTGCTTTGGTGCTCGTTCGTGTGATACCTAATAAGTAATCACGAATGGGAGTTCATCAGAGAATTTATTTATCTGGAATTCGATCAAGAGCGCGATCGAATTTTGAATAAATAAATATATTAATTGAAAAATTAATATTTTGTGTGTGCTCTCCTTCAAACTTTCATTAGTGATACCTAATAAATAATCTCATGTGAGCGAACCCAACGCAGGTAGATACTTCGACTTTGTGAGAAACGGGTCGTTGTATTTCACTAGGTGATTCAGTGCTTTAATGATGCACAAATAATTTGGCAGGACAGAGAAAGTAATGACGGATAATTTGTGTAAACCTTAGAATACTATCTAACATCAGATAACAAGACCAGATAGTATTTTGATTAAATTTGGAATCGGTGATAATTGAATAAATAAATATTCAAATGTGGGAATTAAATAATTGACATTGCATGAACATGAACAGACATCACGACTCTGACACTTCCATCTCTGCCAGTTTCTTTAATAGCTAAGTTCACTTAGATAGTTTTAGTTAATTTAATTAGTCATTTTTAAAATAGTCATTTAGCTTTTAGAACTTAGTTGTTAATCACACAATTAAAGCCCATTCGCCCGAACATTCCTCCAAAAGGACATTTCTAGTGTCTACTCACATTCTCTCTGTGGTTCAACCCTGCTCGCCATTTCTACAGTAGTTAGTAGGTAAATAAATATTGCAAATTTGCACGCGCTGCGACGCGCGTGCCAAGTAATAAATCACACATCAATATAACACAATTTGTGATATGTATGACTCTAAGTGTGTATTTTTATTTTAAATAGATAGCAATTTTAGTAAAAAGAAAAAATGAACTACTCAAAATAGAGAAAATGTATACGGATAATTTTCATACCATTTCAAAAAAACCTATATAACAATTATGAAATTTACGAATCAAGCAAACCACAATCTGATACATTATTTTCTGGTATGGGTCCAAGTGCATCTTTTTATTTTAAATTGACATCTATTTTATAAAAAAAATGAAAACTAAGCTACACAAAAATGTGAAAAGGAAATTAGAAAGTTTTTATATTTTAGGAAAATGATACAAATGTCATGTAGGACATATTAGAATCAACATTTCCTCATTCTGATACATGATTGGCCCGATATGGCTCAATGTGTTAGTAATTTATTCAAAATCAATATTTTAATTCCAAATGTGACACTCACGGAAAACTGAGCAAAAATAATTGGATTTTGATGATAATATAGGAAATTGATTCATCATTCATATGTATTGTTTATTAATTTTTCTCACTTAAAATAGATATATGATTTATTGGTATGAGATATTGTGTCCTTTTCAAATTTAAAATCGTTTTTTTTAAAAAGATATGTTATGTACTCGAAACCAAATAAATACATTTATTTTATTTTATAATGTATTAACATAATTCATATTCCATTTGAGATGTGTACGAATAATAAACACATCAATATGACACACAGTTTGACATGTATGCCTCCAAATATGTTGTTTTCATTAAAATTGACAACAATTTTAATAAAAAACACAATTGAACAACACAAAAATGAGAAACACATTAAAATTGTTTTGATAATTTAGGAAAACAATCCATAAGTCATTTATGTTGTGCAAGAAAAAACTAAATTTCATTCCAATTTACAGTTTTCCATTGATGGAAGTAAACATTTTTAAGGTTTAAAAACACTATAACATGTGTGGAATGGTCAAAATAATATAAAACTACCCCATATTGATACGAAATCATATGAAACCCACTAAAGAAAATTTTTATGTTTATTCAAATTGAAAAAATCAATACAATGGGTAATGTTGTCATAATTACTTGGTAAACATTTCATAATGGTACAAAAGATTTTAAAAACTGTTTGTAGGTGGTCATAACCAATAAAATGATGTTATAACTCCCAAAAATCAATGATTATCAACAATAGATTTAATTTTCAGATTTAGGAAAGGATGAAATTCCATTCCAGATAAAGGTTTTATTGGAAGGACCGTATCTTATTTTTTTGTGTTTTATATCACTAATATGACCATGTTGTATTCCCACCCATAGAAAACAACTTCATATTTATGTGATATAATGGTAAAAACACATAGTACTATTTTTCACTATTTTTGTAGACAACAAATAAATATTACAAACGATGCGGTCAATGTTAGTTGTTAAACACTTCATAATGGTATAAAAGCCTTTAAAAACCGGTTTTAGTGTTATAAACCTGAAAAATATCATCATATTTCTTTCATATTAGGGTACATCATCCATATATTTAATTTTGAAATGTATGAAGTGATGAAATATCATTTCGATGTATGGTTTTCCCTAGATGGTCATAATCATATTTTTTGTTTATTGAAAATAGTAAAACATGCATCGAAACATCAAGACTATTGAAATGACCACATAATGATGTTAAAACATGGTAAACGCAGTAATGATTTCCTTTTGATGTGTAAAAATAAATATAACATGATGTGTGGTTTGAATTACTCAATAAACACTTCTTATAGGAAAAAAACCCTTTAAAAATAATGTTAGACTCCTCATGTATTAACCAAGTTTTAATGATCACAAGTCTCAATAATAATTAAAAATATTTTTAATGGTCACAAATCTCAAAAATATTATTAATCTTGTGTATTTATGTTTCAAGTTATACCATAATTTATAATAGATAAGCTAAATTAATTATATTCATAATACTATTTATTTCTGAATACAGTTATTTACCTAAGTACAAGACACCGTGAATCATGACACAGTATGTCAGAAACTGTGAGCAAGACATAGACACCGTGAACAAGAACACTATGATGAAGCAGACACCATGAAGCCTAAGTCTCAGAGACCGTGACCAATGAGTCAATGTGACCACGAGACACCATGACACAGTAATCATAACACCGTGAAGCAAGACACTAAGAACAGACACCGTAAGACAAACATTCTGTTTGCCTAAGTGCAAGACGTAGTTAGCAAGAAACAGTCATCAAAGCACCGTGAATCCAGAAACTATGAGCACGTCAATGGAATCTAGAAACTGTATGTCAGACACCATTACTCAGACACAATGAAGGAGACACCGTGAAGGAGACACCATGAAGGAGACGTAGAGAAGGAGACACCGTGAAGGAGACACCGTGAAGGAGATGTAGAGAAGGTGACACCGTGAAGGAGATACCATGAAGGAGACACCGTTTACATAACTTCCATGACACTGTTTCCTAAACTATTTTGTCGTTTTTCTATTTAAAATTTTAACGGTCATATTTGACACCTTTAATGCACTAACATATTTAATGTTTATTTGTAGACATAGTACAAGGTAAGAGATACGAAATACCTGGAACATGTCGTCTAACACTCATGAATTCGAAGATAAAGAGAAGAGTTCCCAAGAAGAAGACAAACACAGTACAACACGTGACAACTCAAGAAATGCGAGTGCACTGTACTATACAGAAAAACAAGGTAACAAGCACGATCAAAAAGAAGATATCACAAGTTCTTCAATGTAAGAACTGTCTCATGCATGCAATCCAACTCAACTAAAGAACACAAGAAGTACACTAGAATCAAGAGATCATCTTCACTCATGAAAAACACAAACTGAACCATGACACTCTGTGTTTCAATAGGAAAACAAGAGAAGGACTCCAATTCTTTTCTGTGTTATCCAACAAGTCCAGAGCTACACTGCTAATCACTAGAGCATTCTAAATTCACATCTACTCTCCCTTAGTGATTCTTTTGTTTACTTTCGAGCAGTGTGTTTACTCTGTATGTTTTAGACACACACACAGACTCTTGCGCTGAACTAATGGATTTAAAAATACTTACACCAAAATCTTTACTCAAGTTTACCAATGACAACTATAGAAGAGGTCCCTGTCTGGCCTGGGTATTATTTTGATTACACACAAAAACTGTGGAAGAGGTACCTGCATGGACTGGACAGTCTATGTACTGGTGTTACCCCGATCCAGTGTGTGGATCAGAGTTTATTTATATAAACTTCTTGGTGGCTGGTGATCACCATGTGGTGTGGATTAGGTCTTACTTGAGACTGAACCACTTGTTTTATATCTGCTGTGTATCTTAGATTATTTTTAAAGTATACTATATATTTTTTATATTCCACTGCTATTTACTTTGAAATACAAATCTATTATAAAGTCACTTTTATAGTTAAACTAGGATGTGTTTGTATGTACTTTAATGAATTAGGTTAGGTTAGAAAGTTAATTAATCTTCAGATTGAATTAACTGAGAACTAATCAATCTCTTGAGTATCTAACTGGTCCTTTATTGTAATACAAATTCACTAAATTTTAACTTAAAATTAATATTGGGGGATTTTAAAAGAAATATTTTTAAAAGAAAATTTAATTGGTACTCAATTCACCCCCCACTTGAGTAAACCACTCTGACCAACATTTGGTATCAAAGGATGTTTTATTAGGGCTCTGTGTAATTTTATTCTACTGTGATTGTATTTGTAATTTAAAGATCTTTAAATTTCTGTTAATTCAAAATTTCTATCTCTTTTATATTAATTTGTTAATATAGACAATAGATTAGAAGGTGTTGCTACCAACATGCCACCCTTCATTAATGGTACAAATTATACCCAAAGGAAACTTAAGATGAAAATTCACTTAGAGAGTATGAGATTTGATATCTGGACAGCTATATAGACTCAATATAAGATTCCATAAACTGAAAGAACAACCTGGGATGAATATACTAAAATAGCTTACAATAATAATTGTAAATCTATGAATGCCCTGTATTGTGCATTAGGGTATGAGAAATTTAATCGCATATATGCTTGCAAAACTGCCTATGAAATTTGGGATTCCTTAGGTGTTTCTCATGAAGGAACCACCAATGTAAAAGAAATGAGATTGAACACTTATACTATTAAATATGATTATTTTAAAATTATGCCTGATGAACTAATCTCTAACATGTATATCAGGTTCAATGAGATTGTCAACACTATGATCTCCCTTGGAAAGGTTGTTCCAACAAAGGAACAAATTGTGAGAATACTGAGATGTCTTCCAGACCAATGGCGAGGCACATCTGTCTCATTTAGAGAATCTTGTGATATTGTTACTTTTCCTATTAAGGAATTAATTGGTAAGTTAATGATGTATGTATAAGAACTGAAGGTAAATAAGGTAGAATATGATGAACAAAAGAGGAATTCAGTGGAATTTTAATCTACTTCCTCAAAGAGAAAGGACAAGGAGAAAGATCAAATACATACTGAAATCCCGAGAAGTGATGAGACTGCATCTGACAGTGATGAAGAGATGGCTCAGTTAGACACGAGATTTAAGAAGTTCAATTGGAAGAATAAGTTCTTCAGAAAATTAAATTAAAAGGTATATATGAAAACAAAGGACACTGGAAGAAAGATTGGAAGAAAGCTGATATGAGTAATGAAGTTGTCTGATATGAATGCAAAAGAAAAGGTCACATAAATGCTGACAGTCCAAAATTAATGTTCAAAAAGAAATATGATGATGAGGATAATAAATATACGAAAGATATGAAAGAAAGTTGGAGTGCTTCAAAAGACATCACAAGCGAGTTGGAAGTTTCCGATTCAGAAAATAATCATGCTAACATGTGTTTCATAACTAATACTTCTGAGGTACTTGTTTCCCCTATGCTGAATGATTATTATTCTAGAATTTATTCTAATTCTGAATCTGAAAACATGTCTAGTGAGGAACTATTTTAATACTATAACATGATTGAAGAAACCTGTATTGAGCTTAAGGACAAATATAATAACTTGAAGAAAAAACATGCTTTGACCAGGTCTATTAAATCATCCCTTGATGTAGAAAATGAAAAGAATGCTCAATTGCTGATGGAAAATACCGAACTAAAATATCCAATGAGAAACTAATAATGGACTTAGAAAAAATCACAAATGGAAAAGACACACGAACTCAGATGTTAGGTAAACATGTGGAAACAAAATATACCACTAGAATAGGCAATCATTCTGGAAAGAGACAGATCCCTAAAACTAAATTTGATTCTAAATTTGGATAGAATATTGCTAGTTATAGTAATGGAAATTCATATGCTTCAACTAGTTATTTACATTTTTATAGATCAAATAGAGTTAATATTTCAAAATACATTGATTCTGGGAATTTAATGAGACCCTTAAGAAAATCTGGGTAGCTAAATCTTTTCTTGATAACCTGTCTTGATCTATGAAAATATGGGTACCAAAATCATTTTCCATTTAAACCTATTTTGTAGGAGACCTGATTAAAAAGCTCATATAAGAAGACATAGTACATGGACAATGGATGTTCAAGACACATTACATGATAATTCTAATGTTTTAAATGTTTAATCAATGTTGATTGATGCTATGTCACCTATGGTGATAATTCTAAAGGAAAGATCATCGGCCTAGGCCAAATTGGTAACACTGATTCAGTTTTAATTTCCAAAGTATTATTTGCTGATGGATTAAAATAAAACTTGCAAAGTATTTCTCAGTTATGTAATGATGACTTTAATGTTATGTTTAATAATTATTCATGAAATGTTTTTAATTCTAAAATTACTTTAATATTTTTGGCCTTGAGAAATGAAAATGTTTATGCAGTTGATTTGAATTCTTTAGCTAAACTAAATGTTACTTGTTTAAATGATTTTCAGAAAGAATCTTGGTTTTGGAATAGGAGACTAGGACACTATAATGTTCACTCCCTTATAAAGATAACTAGAAAAAGGACTAGTTAAAGACTTACCCAAACTTGAGTTTCCAAATGAAAAATTCTGTAATCTCTGTCAAAAGGGAAAACATCACAAAATCTCTTTCAATCCAAAGAAAGAATTTTCTACTTCTCAACCTCTCAAGTTGGTTCACATGGATTTGTTTGTGCCATGTAGATTTTATAGCTTAAATGGGAAGCACTATGCCTATGTCTTAGTAGATGAATTTTCTAGATATACTTGGGTATAATTTTTAGCTCACAAAAGTGAGGCTTGTTCTTAATTTATTAAATACTCCAAGTCTGTAGAGAACCATAGTAGACTTAAGATTATGAATTTGAGAAGTGATCATGACCGTGAGTTAGAAAACAAAGAGTTTGAATTAATTTTCTCACAAAATGGTTATAATAACAATTTATATTCCCCTAGAACCCCTCAGAAGAATGGTGTTGTTCAAAGAAGAAATAGGAACCTGCAAGAAATTTCTAGAACAATGCATAGTGAATATGACTTACCTATTTAATTTTGGCCTGAAGAATTTAATACAGAATTCAATATAATCAATAGAGCATTGATTAGACCAATTCTCAAAATGTTCCCATATGAACTATGGAATAATAGGGAGCCTAAGGTTAATTACGTTAGATTTTTTGGCTGCAAAATCTTTATTCTCAACACTAAGGATAATATTGACAAATTCTCATCCAAATGTGATGTACTAATTTTCCCAGGTTATTCAATATCAAGTAAAGCATACAGAGTATTAAATAAGAGAAATAAATGTGTGCAAGAATTTTTCCATATCATGTTTGATGAACCAAATCCACATGAGCCTAGAACCGTCCTAGAAAACTTGGAGGCTGATGTATCAAATCTGAACATCATCTCAAAATCCTCAAATACCTCTATGAAAGAATCTGTGAAAACATCCAACTATGGAAATTCTATGCAATCGAGCCAAAATGAACCTGAATCTGTTGACGAACATGAATTCTCTAGTCCATTTTTTTCTCGAATGGTTAGAACCCTTAGAAACCATCCCTTTGATACTATTGTGGGAGACTTAGGTAAAGTAACAAAAATTAGAGCTTCTATTAGAAATTAGGTTGAACATCAAGACTTCATGTCACAACATGAACCTAAAAACCTTGATGATTCCATCAAAGATGAATTCTGAGTAATGGCAATGCATGAAGAACTCAATCAGTTTGAATTAAATAATGTTTGGAATCTTTTTGAAATACTCAAGGACACATTCACCATAGACACTAAATGGGTTTTTAGAAATAAGATACATGAAGCGGGAAATATAGTAAGGAACAAGGCCAGATTAGTTTCTCAAGGATATAATCAAGAAGAAGGAATTGACTATGAGGAGACTTTTCCTCCAGTGTCCAGACATTAAGCCATAAAAATCCTACTTGATTATGCTGCACATCTGAATTTCATACTATATCAAATGAATGTCAAGAGTGCATTCATAAATGGGTATATTGCTGAGGTTGGTTTTGTTGAACAACCCCCTGGATTTACAATCCCTCATTTTCCAAATCATTTTTTAAAACTTCCAAAAGCATTATATTTTTTAAAGCATGCTCCAAGATCTTGGTATGACAGATTAAATACTTTTCTAATTTCCAAAAGTTTTACAAAACAAATAGTTGATCCTACCCACTTTATAAACCGTATATCTAATGATGTTTTATTTGTTCAAATTTATGTAGATGATATTATTTTTGGATCTTTAGAAACTTGACTATGTATTTATTTTTCTAAAATGATGAAAAATGAATTTTAAATGAGTTAATTGGGTGAACTAAATTTCTTTCTTGGATTTCAAATATTTCAATATAATGATGGAATTTTTTAACTCCAATTAAATACACTAGAGATATTCTAAAATGTTTTAGATTGGATATCACTAAAAGTAGTGTCACTCCCATGAGTACCACCTATAAGTTAGATCTTGTTGAACACAGAAAATCTGTGGATCAGAAAACATATAGAGGAATGATTGGAAGTCTACACTACTTAACTACTATCTTTCCTGACATTATGTTTAGTGTGTTCAAGTTTTCTCATTTTCAAGAAATCCATAAAGAATCATATTTAAATGCTGTAAAGATAAATTTCAAATACCTCAGGCATACACACAATCTAGGACTATTCTATCCTAAAGGAAAATCATTTGAACTAGTTAGTTATTCTGATGATGACTTTGGAGGCTATAATTTAGATAGAAAAAGCACCTCTGAAACATGTCACTTTTTAGGCAAGTCACTAGTATCATGGTGTAGTAAGAATCTAAAATTTGTTTCATTATATACTGCAGAAGCTGAATACATAGCTACTGGATGTTTTGTGCACAAATTTTGTGGATGAAACACACTTTACTAGATTATGGATATCAATTCAGACATGTACTAACAAATTGTGACAACACATGTGCCATCAACATTTCAAAAAATCACATTTCATATTCTAAGACAAAACATATTGATATAAGACATCACTTTTTTAGGGATCATTATTAAAAAGGTAATATCACCATGGAAATCATTGGACCTGAATATCAAATTGCTGATATATTCACTAAACCATTAAATTATGAGAGAATAGATTACACATACATGATCTGGGCATGATCAATCAAAAATAGATATCTTACTCGTCTTACTGTATAATACCATACTATATTTTATGTTATTGTTTCATGTTCACGGTTTCTCGGTTACTGTCTCATGTTTGTGGTCTCACAGTTAGCACAAGGTACTCAAAGTCTGTCAATTACTGTCTCACCGTGACGACCACTGACTGTCTCACCATGTCGACAACTTACCATCTCACCATAACGACTATTCAAGGTCTCACTATGAAAATTATTTGTGGTTTTCTTTTAATCTGTATCATGGTAATTATTATTTAAACACTTTTTACTTTCCCATGTTTTTACTTTTGTGACATTTGACATTAAGAAATGATTAAACAAAAGGATTTCACTCGGTTCTTCACTTGGACCTCCTCTCGAACCCTCTCAACCTTGCAACCATTCTCTTTATCTCTTTCTAGAAGCTTCTGTGGATTCCAAGGATGAAGAATATGTCTTCATCTACTCCTGAGAATCATAGCTCGAAGTGGAAGAAAATATCACCAATGCTAGAACCCGAAGGACCCCTAAATCCAAACGTGGTAAACCGTTGTTTTTTTCCGGAAAAGAAACTTTTCCATGAGTGGCTGTTGTTTATAAAATCTATATTTTTAAAAGTTTAAAAATAACAAGGTTGGCTTGAATGGTTCTCTAAGAAGGATAATCCCATTTACCCAAGGTTGGTAGCTCAGTTCTATCAGTATGTACAATTTTATTTTGATGCTGCTGAAAGTTTCGTTGTGGGAATATGGATTAATTTCCAAAGATGCTCCTTCTCGTCGAGGTTATGTGTTGTATGCCTTAAGATTCCTCATGATGGGATTTGTAATGATTATAAGAGATATCCCCCACCTACAACCAATATCTTTGATCTGGAAGATGCACTAGAAATCCTAACATGAAATGGAACTTAGAGAAGGGCCATAGGTGTAGAACATGATGGGGACACAAGACTGTTGTTCAAATTTGTTAAAAATATGATCATTCCAAGGAAATATGACTTTTCTGTCTTAAAGTATCAGGATTTATTTATGATTCATCATATGAAAAATGGCCACAAAATCAATCTGTGGAAATATATCCTTCACCAAATGGGTGAATTGATTAAGGTCACATCCAAATCCAGATTTCTGTTCTACTCTAGGATGATATCAACAATTCTTGTTGCAAAAGGAGTAGTTGGACCCAATGAAGAAGTACATATGGACTATGAATATTTTTTATCCAAAGAATCCATCAGTAGGATGAAAAAAAATTCATCCCCTACAAGAAGGAGTTGGTTGAAGATAATGATAAGCTCTATGAGAAGTTCAATCCTATAATTATCCAACAAGGCCAAAGGGATTTTTTTTCCTGATTTGGAACCAGATGAAGTTGTTGAATATTTAGAAGATGAAGAAGAAGATGAAGAGGCAGCTGAAGTACCACATAGAGAAGAGGCTGATATACCTCATAGGGAAGAAGTTGTTATTGAGAAAGAAAGGATTATTGTTCCTCCAGTTGTTCTTCATGAAGAACCTCCTGTCCCTAGAGGTGTTGTTAATATGGAAACCTAACCTAAGTCTGCAAGAGAATTAGTTGTCCCAGAATCTGAGTAGCAACCAATGGAAGAGGCTATAGTATGATAAATCCCTACTATGCAAGAAGCAACTCAAATAGATCTCTATGGTATCCAAGAAGCTAATCTGGAAGTCCTTCCTGTGGAACAATCTTTTCCTGAGATAATACCCTCTGGTGAAGAGAGGATAGAGATAGCCTTTCCGTTGGCTAATCAAGATATGGATGAGGAAATTAGAGATGAACTAGTTGATCTAGAACAAAATCATGAGCCTGATGGTCCTAAAAAGGAAGCAATTATTGAGGGTGAGGAACCTCAAAATTTTGAGACTAATGAAGCTGAGGCTGATGAGGGTGAGTCTGATGAAGCATATTATCCAACTGAGTCATATTCTGTGAACACTCAGTATTTATTCCATAGATTCTAGGATGTATGTGAATCTCCTTAGGTTACTGCAACTGGAACTGTTATTTCTTCATTGTTTCAACTGAAATCTACCACATACTTTGCACCTGAACCTAAACCTCAACTGATCCTCAACTTGAGCCTGCACCTGCACCACATCCTACACCTACACCTTTACCTAAAAAACAATCTTTTTTTCATCAATGATGATTTTAAAATATTTGGAGACACTATCATAGATGGATTTGAGACACTTATGTCCTCTCATCCTCGTCATGTGACCAAACTGATTCAATAATATGCCTTACTGCTTTCAGAAACGATTATCTGGCACATTCAACCGAAGATGATCAATGAAATTGAGGAAGTAAGCGTTGAAAATAAGTTTCATAGTACGGAAGTTGCAACTCCGAAAATCATGGTTGAATACCTACAGAAAGAACTTCATTCAGGATCAGAGCCTGCTCCTACACCTGCTCATGTTTTTCCTGAACCTACTGCTTCAAACATTTCTCGAGACATTGTGTCTCAGATTCACCCCTATCTACTATCCTGTGATTAGAATATTGTTGAAAGGCACAAACAATTGTTATAGAACATGATAGAACATGTGGTGAATCTCAATAAACTCACATATAAGTACACTGACTATCTTCAAAAGGTACCGAACCAACTTAAATCTCTGACCACTACTGTCAAAGAATATCATTCTTCTGGTCAGACTTCTACTCCTTCCTTGGACATTACTTTGCTCAGATCTGTAGTCAAGGAAGAACTTCAGAATGCCTTCCATATTTTTGATGTGGCTTCTATATCTGATGTTGTAAAGAACAATGATGGAGTCATGGTCCTTGTTCAGATTCACTCAAAGATTTCAAATGATGCTCAGCAGGAGATCACTAAGAAATTATTTTTCTATTTAAACCGTATTTTCTCCAAGACTGATATGACCAACCAATTCAAATACCTTGTAGAAAATTTGAGAATTCCTCCTATAACCCATTCCTTTAAAAACAATGTACAGAAGCTCACCGAGTATACCAAATTGTTGTAAAAGTTCAAAAAAACAATGATGATTTTGAAAAGGCCATGCAATATGGAGGAGAGATTATTGCAGACATTATTAAACTTCTGAGACCGTATCTTCATGTTTAAAGCACAATAATTGTTTCTCCAGCGGCTGCTCCTCTCAGACCTGGATTACCTACTTTCACTTCTGTCATAGCTTTAACATCCATGTCTATTGGTCGGGCTCTTAGTCATATCAAGCCTGTCATTCTTGACCAGCAAATTCCTCAATCTTCTACTGTTCCATCTTTGGCTCTGTCAATCTTTGATGGTCTCCCTCTACCTTCTCTATCTATAACTTCTATGCCTTCTTCTTCAATCATCAACTTCCCCTACGACTTCCTCTTCTGTTGCTGATAAAGGCAATTAGAAGGCAAATCTATGAAGAAGACCAGTGCTTACTGCATTTTGATGGGGATATCATTAAATGTTTGTATCTCTACTGTATGCAGTATTCTGAACACTTTTAATGACATATGCTATATATTCCTTTATTCCTTCTACTTTTTAATAATCCCAAAAGGGGGAGAAATATGAAATCTATGTTAACATATGTTATTTTTCTCTGTAGTTTCATTTAACTTAACCTTTATCAATATATGATTTGTGATAATCAAAATGGGGGAGATTCTTGGACTCCTCGTGTATTAATCATGTTTTAATGATCACAAATCTCAATAATAATTACAAATCATATTAATGATACCGAATATCACAAATCTTATTAATAATGTGTATTTATGTTTCATGTTATTTCATACTTTATAATGGTTAAGCACAATTCATTGTATGCATATTTCTATTTAAGTCTGAATACATTTATTTTCCTAAGTACAAGACACCGTGAAGCTTGACATAGTAAGTCAGACACTATGAGAAAGACACATACACCGTGAAGAATAACACTATGATGAAGTAGACATTATGAAGACTATGTCTCCGAAACCGTGACCAATGAGACATCGTGACCACAAAACACTATGACCACGAGACACTATGACACAGTAAGCCAGACACCATGAAGCAAGAAACTATGAACAAACACTATAAGCCAGACACTCTATTTTCCTATGTGCCAGACACAGTTATCAAGACACAATCATCAAGGCACCGTGAATCCAGAAAATATGAGCAAGGCACCGGAAGCCAGAAACCATAAGTCAGACACTATAACTCAGACACATAGAAGGAGACACCATGAAGGAGACGCAGTGAAGGAGACACAGTGAAAGAGACACAATGAAGGAGACACCGTGAAGGAGACACCGTTTGTATAACTATTGTGACACCGTTTCCTAAACTATTTTTTTATATTTTACTTTTTAACGGTCATATTTGACTCCTTTAATGCACTGACATATTTTATGTTTATTTTTAGCCATAGTATGAGGTACGAGATAAGAAATTCATGGAACCTGTCAGCTAACACTCATGCATTCTAAGATAAATAGAAGAGTGTCCAAGAGGAATTCATACACAATACAACACGCGAAAACTCAAGAAAAGCGAGTGCACAATACTAAATAGAAAAACAAACTGACAAGCACGACCAGGAAGAAGAGATTGCATGATCTTAAAAAAAAGAATTGTCTCATGCATGAAATCCAACTCTACTGAAGAACACACGGAGTACATTGGAATCAAGATAACATCTTCAATCGTGAAGAACACAAGATGAACCATGACACTTTGTTTTCCAATAGTTAAATAAGATAAGGACTCAAGAGCTTTTCTGTTTTATCCAACAAGTCCAGAGCTGCACTGATAATCACTACAGCATTATAATCTCACATATACTCTCTCATAGTGATTCTTTTGTTTACTGTTGAGCATTGTGTGTACTCTGTATATTTTACACACACACTAACCCCTACACTGAAATGAAGGATTTCAAAATCCTTACACAAAACTCTTTACCCCTGTTTAACCACGACAACTGTGGAAGAGGTCCCTGGGTGGCCTGGATATTATTTTGTTTACCCATAAAAACTGTGGAAGAGGACCCTGTGTGGCCTGAATAGTATATGTATTTTTGTTAACCCGATCTAGGGTGTTGATCAGATTTTCCTTATATAAACTTCTTGGTGGTAGGTTATCACCAAGTTGAGTGGATTAGGTCTTGGCTTGAGGGTGAACCACTTGTTTTATATCTGCGGTGCATCCTAGATTAATTCTAAAGTATACTATATATATTTTATATTCCATTTCTATTTACTTTGAAAAAAAAATCTACGTTAATGTCAGTTTGATAGTAAAACTAGAACGTGTTTGTATGTAATGTAAAGCATTAGGTTAGGTTAGAATGTTAATTAATGTTTAGATTGAATTAACTAGGAAGTAATAAATATCTTGAGAATATAACTGACCCATTACTATAATACATATTCACTATAGTTTAACTTAGAATTATAATTGGGGGATTTTAAAAGAAACATTTTTAACAGAAATTTTAATTGGTACTCAATTCACCCCCCTCTTGAGTAAACCAAACCGACCAACTATGATGTTTTAGGAGGTCATAACAAGGCCGAGGAAGTCAGGTTTCCCTGAAATCAGGGGTCTGTGACCGTTGATTGAATTGTGAAATGTAAGAACCGATGATATATCATTTCGAGTTACAGTTTTTTTTATAATGGTCTTAAAAAAATTATTACTATTATAAAAAATTAGAATGATTGTGGAACGGTCCAAACCCTAAAAAATTCCTCATAATGATTTTAAATCATTCGAAAACAACCATTGAGTTGTTTATGAATTATATCACGTGTTGTGATTTTAATTCATTTAAAATATATTTTTAATGTGAAGTTCAATAACATTTCATGTCAAATTAATAATAAATTAATATATTTACTTATCAATTTTTAGTTACATGTGTTGAATATTATCTGAAATGGTAATGTATATGACTTCAAAGTGTTTTTTATGATATATTATTTTTTCTATGTTATAATTTAATATTTATTATTATAAAAATAACTATATTTTATGTGATTAATTCGGAATAAATTAAGTGTCTTTTTTATTTCTCATTACATTACTTAAATGATTGATTTTTAAATGGAGGTGTTAGAATCCATAATTAGGAATGAAGTTTCTATTGTGATCCATTAAATTATTCTAGATTCCTATTTTAATTCATATTTATTATGTTTGGTTTTAATTTTTTATTTCTATTTCTTTATAATTCATGTTATGCCTTTATATGATTCAATTGATGAGATGATGTAGAGGAAGATAAAGTCAGTGGATGTCATGACTTGGATGTATACTACTCATTAGTTATGGATGAAATTATTTTGTTGATATATATTTATGACCATGTTATTGGTTGACAGTTATAAGGGTTGACTGAGACTGATGTTTTGATGATTGTTGATGTTTTTTAATATGAGTATGGATTCATTTTGAATATATAATAGGTTTATCATATATTCATGTTTTATTTGATTTAATATCAGTTTTTATATATTTAAAAAAATTTATTAAGTATTCTTATAATTAAATATGTTTTAGTGGTTGTTTTTAAACTACATCTAAATACAGTAAATCAAATATGTTTTAGAGGAGGTTACAATTAACTAATTCTCATATATTCCATGGTGGATTTTTTCATTTTATTTATATTTACCCTAGAATTTTTTTAATAAAATAACCACTAGTATGTATACAAGAAACCACCATTGAATGTTCCTAAAATGAAAAATAATAAAACCATCGATAAATAACTAGTGGTTGTGATATAAACAATAAATCAATTAATTTAAACTATACTACTCGGTTTCCCTTTATAATTAGGATACACAATAATAAAACAACTACCCATGACCCATTTTGTCGTGTATCATCCATGATATTTCACACAATAAGTGTGCCCCGGAAAAAGGATTCAAAAGAAAACTTTTAGGATTGTGATCTTTCTATATTTAATGGTTATGGGGCAGTTGAAAAATTTGACCTTTTTTCCAATGTTCATTAAAGACAATAGGTGTTACAACCTCTGTAATATCCTCTTGAAGAGTGTTATGTTCTCAAAATATTATGATTTGGTGGGTGGTCTTAATAAAGAATAAGTCAATTCCCTTCATGGTGGACTGTATCATCACATTCATAGACTATATCCAAGGAATAATTAAAATATCTTCAATGTTATCTGTTACATAGTGTCCTCCCATTATAACATGGTGTTTGGGTCTATACCAAATGAACATGAAGTATACGAGGTCGTGCATAATTCCAACCCTGAAAGCTCTATAGTGGGAGTTGGATTTCTAGGTTTTTTACATGGATGTAAAGAACTTGATTAAGAGAGTCATTGTGGTGGTAGTTCAATATTTTTTCAAGGTGGCCCTCTCCCTCACGTGGAGTCTAAAACTTCTATGGTTCCCATTATAATAAATGAATTATCTTTATACAATAAATCATTATTAAACCATCATTATTATTAACTTACCATATAACGTACTGTCCATTAAAGTCAATTGAATTTTATTAGTTCATCAACCTCGGTGAATGTCTAAAGAAAAACATTATTTTTTAATGTTATAGAAATACATGGTTTCATTATTCTATCTCAGTAATTGATCTGTGATATTAATATCATTGAAACTGGTTCCAATGTTATTATCAATATGTATATGGATAAGTAATTCAATATATAAAATAACGATTCAATCTAATGGTTCTAAACAACATGGGATACTCAAATTGTTCAACGGGCTTAATATATAGAATATTTAGTTATGAACGACTATCTATATTCTTATTTGGGAAAATTATGGTTTCTATAAATAGATGGTTGGGCTTTGGAAAGAGATAAATTGCCCCTATTCTATTAATTCTGATTCTAGACATGCTCAGCTACATCATAAAAAAATATATTTTTAGATGCAAAATATTTCCATATTGTTGTAGGTACCCTCAATAGAGAACATCCCAATATATGTATGCTGATGAAACGTTCATTTTTATGAATTTATGAATGATATTTTAGTTGAAAATTTTTGTAGTAATTCCACTGTATTGGTCAAGTGTTAAATAAATAAAAAAATAACATGTATATATATATATAACAGTTTCATGTAATGATGTGCTATAACTCTATAATTTTTTTTTGGGAATACATAGTTGAAATTTAAATTTTTAATATCATGTGGCTTCAAATAATCTTAGTCGGCTTGAAATCCACCACACAAGTAAAGTGGTTACAATAATCAGTGGGAATAATAATATTTTGAATAATATTATTTTTTTTTACTTCATTGTTACAATCACCCTTCTTAACATTGATCAACCCTCTATTCAAATAATCATTTTACCTTCTCTAAATTCTCTGAATGTGATAGTCTAACATATAAAGATTAATCTAACATAATTTGTTTCATTTTATCACTCATATAAGAGAAATTATTATTCATTGTAGTTTAGGATAAAGAGAACGATGAAGGTGGGTGGCCTGAATATAAGGTCTGTCTCTGGAGAGATGAATGGTTTTCATTCAAAGCCTACATGGGTAGTTTTCAAAGGCTAAACACTATGTAGGAGGCCCATAATGCATAACAATGGGAAGAATATATGCTCTTGGAACATGTTATAACACATATTTTGGTTCAAAATCCATCCCCATAACCATATTCTCCCATTTAACATCTAATGTATTCTGGGTAGAGGTTATATAAAATTTTGGAATTATAATTGAATCGTAATAACACTAGACTTTCAAAGATGTCTCATATTGAACATGTCTTTCCTGAAATCCATGGAGTACCCAACATTCACCAAAGATTTACTGGGTGAGGATCACCCTGAAGTAGACTATCTCATCCATATTTCATTTGATATTGATAGAATTGTGCTAACATGATCCACACCCATCATTTTCCTTATTAAGGAATATTTCCATGAGGTGTATTTCACATCAGAGGAGGACTATTTGGTGGATTTAATCTCATGAAAATACATTCCTCCATAAATAAACATATTTATATGGTTCATTCAAAATAATGATATATAAAAAGGGGAAATGATTAATGAAATGGTATCACACCAATTTTAATGTTTTCTTCTTGTAGAGAACCATAGGGTGAATCAAATGGACACTTGTTTTTTAATGTGGAGCATGAACTTTATTTATTGTACATTTTTGTTGAGTCCCCTTATTTTTATTCTCATGGGTGTTTGGGTGGACATTTATTTATTATTTGGTTTCAAGGTGTAGATAATAACAACCATGTAAAAAAATAGTGTCATCATTCTAAATGCTAGATTCGAGTGTATCTGGAATTCCTGTAACAATGTACTACATGAGGGGATTTTTCGCTCAATGATGGACATTGTTCTCAGAAATAAAATTATAATCATGTTTCTCTCTTAGATAAAAATATTCTACACTAACTCCACAAAATTTAGGATTATAAGGTATACTCTATCCCTCATATGAAGCTCTGTTGATTATAGGAAAGGTTAGTAGACCAATTGGATTTCTTGAAGATCAGTGCTAAAGATAATGTCAGCCGTCTCATACAACACATGTATAAGTTGGGGAGGAAGATTTTTTTGTCACATTATGGGTTGATTCATTTTTTTAGTTTTTGGTTGGATTCAGTGGCTCTTATTATGTCGAAGAATTATCAATTCCAACCAATCATTTTATATGAATATATAATAAAATTGATCTCTCTACAACTGAAAGTAACTTTAAAATCAACAATAAATCATTATCTTGGTTCAAACCCACTCTTTGGAAAGTATTCTATCTTTTTTTCAAGTTAAAAATAATCGTTTACAATCATTTGGTTTTTTTATGCATTAGATGTGGGAAATAATGTTATAGACGTCCATCCTCTAATGTCACTCATGACATGTCTGTAAACGTTTTCTTTACCATAGGGTCCCTTCCCCCAAAGGGGTGGATTTAGTTTTAGTTGATTCAATTTTAATTCATCACATTATACCATCATTATATTATATTTTTGGAACTTGGATTCCACCGTTGTTTTTATGATAAATAAATAAAATAGATGATAATGAATGATTTTTTGACAATCCTTCTAAATTTGTGGATATTGAATTTGGTGAGGGAAATTTTGAAAAAGACATGAGGTTATCAATTTGGGAAATAGATTATGGTTTATTTATTGAGTAACTATTGATTCATTAAAAATTAATATATTATATTTTTTTAACTATTCATAACAATTTTGGTTTTGGATATTATCAATAAAGTGGAGGAAATAATTTTCATTCATTCATTTAACTAATAATCTGATAATCGTTAATTTTATTTCATTGGACATAAAATTTCTTATTGTATATTACTCTATATGAGTAATAAATAATTTATAAATTTATATAATAATATATAAGGTAATATTATTTTATAAAATTGAAATTTATAATTTAAGTATTTTTTTATGCTCTCGTTCAAGATGGTAAAATAATTTCTCATCACTAGAAAAAAATATCATGAAATGAAAATTGTATCATAGATTATTTATTTCTAATTAACCAAACTGACACCTAAATAATCATAGAGTTATGTATTTTTTCCAATAAAAATATAGATCACACAACTTATTGCAATAAATTATCTCTACAACTCTCGAAAATTAATTACGCACTTCATCAGGGTCTATATCCTCATATAAAACTAATGATATAATATGTGAAGAAATACTATGAGTTATTTTATTTAAAATTCACACTTACTTACATCTATTATCAATGAAAAGATTTATTATCCCTTTTTACAATGTGTGGTTTCAATAAGGGTACTTCGAAATGTCCAACCATTGATTATTTTGATGATGAATAAATTATGAGGACATAATTTATTTAATGCGTAAAATGTAATACAAGTGTAATTTAAAATTGGAACACCATGTTCGATAGCATCATGGGAATGTAACACCATGATTATAAAATAATATTACTCCCTAATAAAATAAAAAATATTATTTTTTAGCAAAATTAAATCTATTTGATATCCTGTGATGCATGAAACCTCATGTTTAAGGGAAACATGATACATTTTTAAAATATAATTTAAAACTAATGATCATAAACTAGCCATTAAATTGGTCGGTATTAACATGGATAAATTTATTATGGAAAAGATATGTTTTAAATTTGTTATTTGTTATATATTGATTATAAATAAATAATAAGAATCATATCAATTTAAATGAAATAATATTAGAAAAAATGTTATTTTTTCAATGAAAATCATTTCAACTAATCATTCATAGTTAAGAAATTATTAATTTTTCAAAAATTTTGAAAATGTATTTGATAAAATTGGCTATAAATTATTTCATTAATAAATCCATAATTATCTTAGGCTAATTTTTTGGGATGTTTATGAAATGATTCATTTTTTGGATGATCACTAAAAAATTATTATTTTTATTTAAAATTTAAAGGATCAAGATATAGGTATTGTCAATACTTATATTTATTAACCAAAAAGTAAATTAGAGATTTTGGAATTATAATGGATTACAAAAAAATTGGATTATATTTCACCCACCATAATGACGTCCAACAATGGGTAATATTCAAAATTTTCTTTTTTATTTTTGATATTAAATAATTTCGATACGTTGAATGTGTTTCTTCAGAAAACTCAATTTTATTCATCTTTGAGTTAAATAATAAGTTTAATTCTACAAAAAAATGGAATTTAATTTGTACCAATAATTTCCATATTTTGAATTATAATAATTCACATTATCAAATAAGTTAAAATAAATCATTTATCATAATGAAAAACTAAAACATAAAAATGAATTACCATGGGTATGGGGAAATGGGTTTGATGGTGATTAAACTATGAAGATAATTGTTAAGAAAATGACCTAAATCTTTTTTATAACACCCATTTTATGGCCATATTTCTATCGTATAACCATAAATAATCCATATTGACCCATTTTGGATGATTGTTTCTTAATTGAAACATGGGAATCAAATTTCATTTCAAAAATTCAATGTTTGTCATCTACTCCACTTATATAAGGAAACCACCTATGATCTACTATTCACAAGTCCAAAACAATTTGTATCTATGAATACCTACCCAAATAAATCGTTTACTAATCTTAAAATATCCTTAGAGTCCATGGATTATTAATAATAACAATCTATGATTCCTTTTTATATAATCATAAAATATTTATTCGAAGTAGATGTAAAATTCATTATGTGTGTATTTGTATTACTTATTACAACATATCCTTAAAATATTACTGAATCATGTTAATATAAAATAATATATTATAAAATATATAGATATGTTAATATGTTAATTTAATAACCTATGTCTATTTCCACATGCATCAAATTGAAAATGAAACTGTCGATTGTGGGTATCATGGTCTACTGCCTCACATTTCGATGTAAATAGTTTTCTATCAGCACATTTCATGGATAAATATTACGATGTATTTAAAATTTAAATTTTATGATAATAAAATTATTAAAATTATTTTATTATTATATCACATATACCCATTTTTACATTCCATTCTATGAGGTGATATGATAATGTCGCTCATGCTTATGGAATATTACCACCTCACAAATTGGAATGCTCCATTTTTCTCTTATTAGTTAAAAATATTTTAGTAAGGAAAAATTTAATGAAATATAAGTTATATTAATGACCTAAAAATACATATACAAATATAATAACGCATTTAACATCTTATAATAAAATTAATTGGTATTTCATGTCAAACCCAGATGTTCAATTCCATGTTTTATTTGGAATCCAATTTTGGTTCTTAGTTATCTCGTGGTTTCAGGGGGTTTTGAGGTTATATTTGATATCTGAAGTGTCTTATTCTAAGTAATTATTCATGGAATGCATGGAAGATATTTTCCCTTGTATTTTTCGATGGAAATGATTGAGTATGAGGTGTCTTGGAATTGAATTTATGAAACTCATATGGTAACATATTGTTACGTATGTTTTATGGGGTGGTTTATACCACTGAGTAAGATGGGTTTGGGGGTGAAATGGGAGTTTTCATTTGGGAACTATATCCCCTTATACATGGCCTATATATCCCCTATTTTTTTTCTCTAGTCCACCACGTAAATTTGGAGTAAAAAGGCATGATTTTGGTTAAAGGAACTGGCTGCATGGTTTGTATGCATGAGTTTTTAAACTGTGTAACCAAACTACACAACCATTTCTATATCATCAATTTTTTTACAATTACAATTTTCCCATCTGAAATACACCTTATCATTCCAATTTCTTCCTCATTCAGTTCATATAATATATTGAATACCTCCATGATCTATCAAACACACCTACAACCCGATTTTGAAGAAGGATTTGGTGTAGGAACATCATGATCTCTTAAGTATGTGAGATCCCTTCCTTTCTCATTCCCTTTACACAGATTTTATCTATCTTTTCATGAAATTTGAAATTTCTGGATGTAAGGGAATCCTACCTACGGTTTGTTTTTGAGTTTCTTATTCCAATCATATGGATTGATGTTTGTTTCCTCTCCCTAGTGGTTCAGAATAGTTGTGGTTGAAGTATTGCAAAATTATTTGATATTTTTGACACATTTGGTAAGTGCTTCCAAGTGTAATATTTATTATATGATTCCTATTTTATAGATTTATACTTTTATCATTTTCCAATTTCATTTTTTTGGTGTTAAGAACATTTTTTCAAGAATTTGGAAAGTAGTTGATTTTTACGTTCCATTTTTGTGTGAAAATAGGGGGTTTTCATGTGCATTACAGGTTGTAAAAATTGGAGTTATTTTATAATTCATCGAATTTTTTTATTAAAAAAATGAGTGTTTGAAAGTTCTTGTTTCTTCTAATATTGTTAATAATTTGTTTTTCAAATATGGGTATTAAAGGGATTTTAGGTGAATGTTACATTATACATTTGTGAAATAATTTTATCAATGTTTTAACTAATTTATTTAGATTTAGAAAATGTGAAAAGCTATTTTATCTACTGTTCGGAGTCTATATGACCATAATTGGTGTTTTTATGTGCAAATAATTTTATAACATGTGGAACTTGTTTGTGAAAATAGAGGGTAACTCGGGTATCTAGGTGGGCAGACGTGTACTAGTATGCTAGTGTTCCAGAGTGGGTTTTACCATGTTTGACTTAGCATGTTTGACATTTAATACACAAACATGACTATAATGATGAGGATTTGGGAACACTAGGTTATTGGTATTTCCCTACTATTGGATCATCCATGTGAATAGATATTTTTATTGTTATATTTACACTAAGAAACAAGGTACCTTGGACCCACATGTAGTGAGTGCCAAGGTGTGTTCCTATGGCTAGTGATCATTGACTATTTTGTATTTCACATTGGATTATGGTTTTTAGGATGAAAAAATTAGTATATTACATGTTTTATTAATATTTATTAATTATTTATGTTTTCCCCTTTGAATACTTTTTTCAATTGACTGATTCACCTTTGAAATTATTGCTATCATTTCTTGTCTATAAAAACATGGATGATTTTTATAATCTAATTATTTTCACATGGAATATTTGGGTTGTTTGATATTTGGGTATGCTCACACAATAAATACACATTTTTTATGGTAGACTTGATTATTATAGACATTGGAATTTGAAATACCGTTGGGGATGGAAGTTTGGGTTGTTAGTTTCCTTCATTTGTGTGGCTTAGTAGAGACAGCTCGTCGGTGACGACCCCCTTTTCTATGGTGGTCTATGTACTATTTTTGGTACTAATGTTTTTGTTTTGGACCTCTTGTTTCATGTGTAAAACCATGTATTTAGTTTTTAATTTTATTTAATTCTAGTTTGGCATTAATTTTCATATTTGGTTTATCTTTAATTATTCTATGTTTTGTTTATCCTAACATGGGGAAATAGTTCCAAACCACTTTTTTTGATACATGATAATTTATTCCTTCCCATGAGGATAGAGAACTCCCTCGAACATTTCAATGGACTAGGTCAGGTGCCAATTTTTATGGCAACTATGTCTATTTTGTGACAAAATGGTATCAATGGGATGTTATCTCTTTTCAAGTCCTATTATTTTAGGAAAGGGTCTGGGTAGACTGGAGCTAGGAATTTTGGTACAAAAAATTTCAATTTCATATATTATGTTAGGATAACACACCCTGGTAAGGGATTAATTAATCCAAGGGATGTTGGGTTTTGACTAGGATTTTATTTCTCCTAGTTTTCTGATGGTTGGGGGAACTGAAAATGTCGTTGGGTCAATGGTCTCAGTGATCTTGTAGGGTCTAGAAATCCATATGGATCTAGGAATGTTTCCCTAGAAAAATCCCCATAATGATTAAGTGATTTTGGTATGGCCTCTAACCATTTGTCAAATCCACCCACGAACACTAATTTCCACTTGCATAGTCTTGTGTCTCTATGTGTTAGAATCCTGGATAAATTGGATTTAAAATCAACAATGAATTTTTTTAAGAATATAAATTTTATTAAAATGTTTTTTTTATTAAGGGGAAATGGGTTGGTTATATAAATGGTGTAAATAAATTTTGAGAATTGTTTTGATGTTTTAAATGTTGTGGTTTCACATCATTTGAATGTGTCAATCATGAATAATTGTATATTGAAATTCAGTTTCAAATAGAATGTTCTAAATGATAGAAAAGTGTTTTCAATGGAATAATGTGTTTTAGAATTTGTATTCGGGTTTGTAAATGGACATTTATTTGTTAATTTGTGGGATTTTTAAATGATTATTTAATTTATAGGAACTCGTTTTAAATGAGGATAAATTAGTTTTTAAATGAATGATTGTTAGTGAAAAAGATTTTTTCATAAAATCAGAAATGTTTTGAAATGGGATTAGTAATTTTGAAATTTATGTGTATAAAATAAATGTGTGTTTTCATTTTAATCGATTCTTATTTTCTAAAAAGTATTGTAATTTTTGTATGTATTTTTGATTTTGTGGTTAGTGGTTTTGAGAAAAACAAATTTTCGGCTGAATGTGTTTGTTTTGAAAAGTGAAAAGATAATTTTTTTAACTATTGGTATTTCAGTGAGAAACCATTTTCAAGTTTTTATAGGGGATGATGGATTCATAATGGAACAAATGGATGAATAATAGTATAGATATGTGGAGGCTACCCGGTGTGGCACAGAAACATGTTTGTGGGGGGCTGATGGGGTTCCATTGGTGGATATGCTAACCATTGAACTAATTAATTTCATGAAAATGATTTCGAATGAATGTTTTATTTCTTCTAACTGAATAATTATATCATGTGTTTTATGTGTTTTCGGTATTTTTGTTATATTATTAATTATTTTCAATAACACCTCTTGTTTGTATGAAGTTTTGGGTTCAAGTTTCATTGGTATGTCTTGTTTAAGTGTCAATTAGTGGTATCTTTTGAGATATTTTTTGGAAGCCCATTTTTTGTTTACCCAGATGTGTTTGTATCTACTTTGTCATATAATTTTACCAAATAACAAAATCAGTGGGATCATTGGGTATTGTTTTTGGCTTTGGAACACCCCCATAATGAGTTAATGCACAATTAATGTGCATTCATGGGTGATTCAATGTTGGCTGGTTCTCCAGTTGATTAAAGCACAGACTCTCTTCTCAAGCTTTTGGGTTAAAATTATCTCTCTTCTTTTTTGGATTAAATTTATCCTTATGAAATATAAGGGTGGCTATAATAGGAGTTTAATTGCATCATGATGTCTTGAGTTTGGTGAATTGTGATAGGTTATGTTTTACACTATTTGGTCTATCGGTCCTATATGGAAATGGTGAAGGTGGTATTATAGTGAGGAATGAGAATGTATTATGAGGATGTCAGTGTTGGATGGTATCTTAAGGGGAATTTTTGTATTTATCCAGCCTCATCAAATCAAGGGTTTGTGATAGCCAATAGTGTGGAGAATCTAGTCATTCGAGGTTGTTATGGTTACTTACGGCAATATCATGCTACATGGAACTCTATTCCAGGTTCCACTCCTAGTAGTTTCTCTGTCACTTGTAAGGGTCTTGTCCAGTGATGATTTTGTATGTCATGAATACTTGTAAGGGAAACTATATATATATCAAATACTTTTGAGGGATTCTTCTAAAATTAAAGTGAGTTTCTCTTCTTGTAATTTTTAATTCATTATTCTGTGTGAAGGGTCTTCCTTATTTCCTTTCATCCACATTTTCTTATTTGGGGTGAACGATGTGATACATGTGGATATTCCAAGTCCCTGTTTGGGTAAATTAGTGTTGTTGGAGATTGTTAATTTCTTGGGGTGTTTTGATCATTATCTCTTTAATGTTGTTCAATATATTCATCAAAACATCTGGGATACCATAACAGGCCTCAATGTAAATCTTTTCATCCATTTAGGAAATCACGGTGGTTTTGAGGGATCATTGTTTAACTTATGTCTCATGTATGGGATGTGTAAACAACTAGATATTTCACTATGGTATCCTCATTTCATGGTGTCCCATGTGGTGAAACTGAAAATGTGTACCCTATCCATTAGGATTGCAATCCATTTCAGTAGCGATGTCCTACATTGTTTTTTAGGAGTAAGTGTGCTTTTTTTTCTCAAAGAAAGTGATTGATGCCTTATAGGTGAAACTCTTAGTATGGACTCTCATGTATGAATGACGTATTAGGAACTGTTTATCTCATTCTTGGTCAGTCTCAATCATTTATGGTTATGCCCATGGGATTTGTGAATGATATAGTGACTTTGATGGTATGAATTATCATTGATCGAAATCCTTACAATTTGGACTGGGACCAATGGGTATTTTCTTGTGCCGAGCCATTCTAGAAAGTTATGATGGTTGGTTCATAAGGTGAATATACCCTATATGGGTCTCATGTATTTTTATTTTGAAATACATCTAATTTTATTCTATCTTTTATAGTGGGGAGTCTGTTAGGACCTCTCCCCCCCTTTTGTTCCTATTTCTGTCTTGGGAAATTCCATTTTCTTTTATAGTGGGGGAGTCTAATAGGGTCTCCCTATATCAGAAACACAGTTTTTGCTTTTTTTCATTGATGGTAGGTAGTCTCGTTCGGAGCTACATAACCACCAACTTCTCTCTTGGGTAAATATTGGATTAGATTTAACACAATGTTTTATTGATGTAGGGTTCTAGTATCCTCATTCGAATTCGTTGTTCGTTCCCTGAATATTTATCTATATTCATCTGGTAGTGGTTATTGTGTTTTTTCTTGGGGATTCTTTCAATTATTTTTTCCCTTTTATTTCATGTGTGTTAATGTATTGTTGCGGAGAGTATACATTGCATAATTTTATCAATTGGTGGTGTTTTTCCTTTTGTGGTTGGGGGAAACATTAAAAGGGAATCTCTATTGGTCTATCGAATGGGATTTATTTTTTTCATCTTTAATTTTTGTGGATTTATAGTGGTGTGAATATTTTTGGTTGGGAGAATTTTTACAAATTTGGATTCGATGCTTTGTTTCAAATCACTAATTGGTTTTTAGTTTTCCATTGGTTTCTAGGTGTTTCGGGTCTAAATTTGGTGCTTAAGGTGTCCTTAATCTACTTCATTAGTCGTAGAAGTCATGGATTTCCTTTTTAATTGTATTTTATTGGAGGAATTTATTTTTAATTGGTCTCTTGGATTTCAATTAATGAAACTCCTAGTGACATATTTAGTGAGGTTTGTTATTAGGGGTTGTTTATATAGTAGTGATACAAGAGTTTTGGGGTGAAAGGGGGGGTTATCAATTGGGAGTTACCTCCTTGCATCAATGTCCCGTCACACCTGCTATGTTCCCCCATGGCCCCATTAAATTTGAAGCAAAATGGATTTTTTTTGGGGGAAAAACTTACCACGAGGTTTGTGTGAATGATTTACTAAATCATGCAGCCAAATCAGGTAGCATATCCATCTCATTAAAAAAAAATTAGTTCCCATTTACCCCTTCGAGAATAAACACTATTGCACCCATGTTTTCCCATTTCTTTCCAAGCATCCATGGAAACCCACAATGATATCTCAACCTCCCATGGAACATAATTCTGAATGGGGATTTGGAAGAGGAACATTATGATCCTTCATGTAAGTGACCTTCCATTATATATCATTTTTCTTAGGGTTGATCACACTTTCTGTAAATCTCCAAATTTCCAAGAGCTAGGGATTCAAACCTAGTGTTTGTTTTTTAGTTTCTAGATCCAATATTGTGGTTTTGGGTTCGTTTTCACTCTCTTTTGGTGCATCAGTGGAGCGGTTGATTTATTGAAATTATTTTGAGGTTTCTAACACATTTGGTGGTTATTAAGTGTGAAATAATTATTTTATGAGTTATATTTAATGTATTTATACATTTAGAATGTTCCTCTTTTATTGTGTTTAGTTTTAAATCAATGTTTTGAGACATTAGTAAATATATTTATTGTTAACTGCCATTTTTTGTTTCAAAATGGTTGTTTTTCTTATGAATTCCATGTTGTACAAAATGGGGTTGATTTATAATTCATATAATTCTTTTATTAAAAATATTTAGTGATGATAATTCTAGTTTGGTGTAATATTGGTATCAATTGGGATTTAGAAGAGGAGTTTAAAATTTATTTTTTGTGTAACATTTTGTTATACATTGTGAAATTGTTTAATGGAAATTATAAATGATTTATTATGATATATGAATGGTGAATATCATGTTTAGATACTATTTTGAGTGTATATGACCAAAAATGGTGTATTTATGTGTAAAAGGAATTTTATAGAATGCATAACTTCATGTAGAGTAATGATTGAATCCCATGTATCTATTTGTGGGTATGTGTACTAGTTTTCTAGTGATCCAGAGTGTTTTTGTCCCTATATCACTTAAAAAGTTCGACATTGACTACATGAAAAAAACTATAATTATTATTAAGGGGGACCAAAGTTTTATTTTTATGTTTTCTACTATTGTCTCATGCCTGAGAAAAGATAGTTCTACGGTTACATTTACTATTATATACAAGGTACCCATGGCCCATAACTATATACTGCCTAGGGGTGTTCCCGTGACTAGTGCTCATTCAATATTTTTTATATAAGATTGTATTAGGGTGTTTTTGAATGAAAAAATAAGTAGAATATATGTTTTATTTAAATTTATTCATTCCTTAGAGTTACCTCATTGAAAACTATTTTCATTTTAATGTTTCACATTAGAAATTATTTCTACCATTTATTCTTAATAAAAATTTGATTCTTTTTGTATTCCAATGATTTTAAAAAAAATACTAAGGTTTTATACTATTTGGACTAATATCAAACCCTAATAATTCCTTTGGGTGTAAGTAGATTGTATTACATTTGAAATGGGTAAGGGAATGAACTTTTGAGATGGTGGTTCGGGTTGTTAGTTTCTCTCTATGGTGTGGTGTTGTGGAGATGGCTCATGGGTGATGGCCCTTGTGGTGTGGTGGTAAATAGCCTATTTTTTTATGATACATTTATAGTTTTTAACATCATTTGTCATTATTAAAACCCTATATTCCGTTCTGAATTTTATTTCAGGATTGTTTGGAACGAACATTGAGATTTGGTTTATCCTTTGTTATTGGTTGTTTTATGTGTCATAACTTCGGTAAATAATTAACAAACCATTTTTCTTGATACCCTGTAACTAATTACCACCCATGGGGATCGAGAATTCCCATTGGTCCTTTCCATGGAGAGGTTCGGGTCCCATCTCTGATGGAGACCAGATATAGTTTGTGACAAAATATATGGTATCTCTTGTATACGTGTGGTTATCCACCCCCACATAGTGATGTAAAATGTTATTAATTTTTTTTCACATAGATGGTAAAAAGTATTATTTTGGTTAATTTAAAGTATAGGTATAAAATTAATTTTTATAAAAGGGTTAATCAATATTAATTTTAATTCCATTCCATTCTTCAAGAAAATGGAAACAAAATTCTTGCATATGTACGTCCTACCGTCTCCATGAATGTTATAATAAATGTTCAATCTATAAATTTTTTAGAATACTAAAATGACATATATATTTTATATATTTTATTTTATATTTATAATTTTTTTTAAAAAATGTAATTATTTTACAATTATCAATGTATAAGGATTGAAAATACCAAACTAAAACACAAATAAAAACAATATCACATGAAAGAATGATTTTTGCAATTTTTTGATATTAAATATGTGTTATAATTCATTAAGTAAAGAATATATTATATGAGATATATGATTATTTTTATGAAATAGATTTATAATGAACCAATATTTATTATATAAGTGTTTTGAAAACATACTACGAAATTCGAACCTAAGGTAATTGTTTTTTGTCTTACTTTTACTTAAGGGACACATATTACATATTCAACACCGTGGTTTTTGGGTGTTGTATATAATGAAAATTAAATTATTTTATAAATCAATATGTTTTTGTTAATGGTATTTAATTTTCAATTTCATTCGATTTAGTTTATGTGGATTAATATTCCAGAGTTACCAATGTGTTAATGGGTTCTTTCACAATCTCATCCTTTTTCGTGATTTTTATGACTATGGCATCATTTGGAAAATTATTTCGGATTACTATCTTGAAATTGATATAAATTAATCACATATAGTTATTAAAAATATTTCAAATTATTATTACCATTTTCCTTCCCTTATATACTTATACTTAATGAATAATATTTGTAATAAAAGGAAAAATTATTTCCCCTTTTGGTCAAAATGACATTATATTAGTAATCCAGGTTTTCTAAAAATGTTTGAAATTTATTCCCAAAATTATCCAAACGATATCTAAAATAAATTTATAGCCATTATTTTATTTTTAGCTAAATTTTTGAAGGAAATATTGAGGTTATTTTCTAGTCGATGATTTTTTATCTTTTATTAAAAAAATTAATGTAATATTTATTTAATGTGTATCACATGAACATAATTTTCAACCATCATTAACACTTAGTTAATAAATGATTTTAATTTTAATATTCTATTTTAAAATAAAATTTTTCTTCATATTTCTTTGAGATATATGTTAATATATTTTCATTGTGAAAAGTTTATTTTTCACCAAAATGTTTTTGAATAAAATTTTATGGTATTTCAAATTAACGAAGACATGAACCTTTTAAAGTATGTATGATAAAATGGGGGTATGTTTTATTTTTATAATTATTATTATTTAATTATACGGTTTATAATAAATTTTACAGTGTATGTATATTAATATAACCATTTAACATATTACTCTAGATGTTTTATTATTATGATTATTTGAATGGAGAAAGTATTATAATTTCATTTTTTAGTTTTTCAAAACGAATGACAATGCTTATTATGTTTCCGAATTTTCATATGAGGAACACATTAGAGAATTTATGTGATTGGTGGTTCATATATATAGATATACCCTTTATGAATTTATATATTTTATGAGACAAATCTGTTTTCTGAATTAGATGGGGTTTTACCCACTATTTTAAACTCTCTATTGAATGGTCTCAGAAATATTTTTCATATGTCCATAATTTTCTATTCCCTAATTATAAAATTTTTTATTCATGCTAAATTTTATTTTTAAATTATTTGTTATTTATGTGGTTATGTTTTAACATTAAATGATTATTTATATGAAATAATAATTTTATTCTTAATTATTTCTATATTATGTTCTTGAAATTGAATGTATGACTTGTATTCCAATAAAAATTCATTCCATATATAATAAATATTTTAGTTAAAGATATATTATACTATACACATAACCATTCTAAGTATAATATCCCAATAGTTTCTTATGGTTTATTTTGTCTATGATACCGGTAAGTGTTTTATGATTGATATTCATGGATATGATATTGTCAAAATTAACATTCTTATTGGAATGTGTTTTTATATTTTATGTTATCAATTTTATTTTGAATTTAGAGTTTGTATCTATTTTAATAAGACTAATAAAATACTCGATCATTTAGGGATCAAATACTTGTGTCTTATTCCAATGTCATAATATGGACACTAGTTGTAGTTACTAATATCGAGTGAACTAAAATTTAATTTATATGAATTTTACTCATTTATTTCCTCTTTCAAATGAGTCACTCTTGATTATGATTATTATCCTTTTCATATAAGATGATTATTATGATTATGGTCACCCCTATATTATATTATTCCATATATAATTTTTCTTCCCCATTACATCCCCCAAAGAATGTGTTTAATCTCACTATTTTTTTATATAAATACCCATGAGATATTTCATATATTAACTGGGTTATGAATAATATTATGAGTAACATGATGAAAGACTGAAATATTGTTTAATATTTTATTTATAATAATATTTTATGAACATTATTTTAATAAATAGATAAATGGATTCACTCATTATTGTAATATTGTTATGTAATAATGTATAGAAATTATTTTTAAATAATTATTTAATGATGTAGATCATTAATATTCATCTAAAATAATGGCTTAGTTAATTATGGATGTATGTTTTTAATTGATATAAAAGGATAATCAAAGGAATGAAATTGATGAACTCGTTATAATCTTATTTACATATTTTAATATACTATTCAACAAATATTTAATACTATATGATTTTATAAAAATCTTGTATTTTCAAAAATATTGGGATCTATGAAAATAAAAAAAACAACCCCTAAAATGTGAAATGAAATTATATTTAGAAATACTTTCCAAATTAAATCGGTGGTGGAGTAAAAACATAAAGATATTACATAATAACATGTCATAGTTTATGAAAAATATATCACACCATGTTGAAAATAATTTATCACCATTGATTTAGATATTAAATATCATGGCCAACATGCATAGATGGTCATAGAAATTGGGTTGATCTCATGATCAACATTTATGTAAATAATTGATCAAATTTATAGAAATGGACTTTTAAATGGTTTATTGTTTTTAGTAGTATAATTTTATTATGTTTGTCAATCATTTATATGAATAAAGTAATAAAGAATGGAAATTGATGAAAAATACCACTAAAAATGAAAAATATAATGGTATAATATATGATGTCACCAAGAAAATACTACAAAACATGTATTTTTTCAAAATCATTTAAAAAATATTGATAGAATTTTTTTTAATAATAATAAAGAGAATCTATATTTTTGAGACATACAAGTTGTGTATCAAAATGATTTAAATGTATACTATTGATTTTTTAATTGTTAAATTTAGAAATATATTTATATTATTTATGTTTCAAAACCAATCCATAAACAAACTCCAGAAATATTAGATATTGATAGTTTTTAAGAAGTGTTCCAATGTAATATCAAATATAGAAGGAGTTTAGAGAATAATGCCATATAAATGGAGATAATAAACAATGGGTTGATATTCAATATATGGGGTTGTATTACAATTAATGAAAGAATATCCAACCCTCTAAATTTAAAAATATTGGAAAAGGAAAACATTGAAATTTCAAAAAAGAAATCAAGATAAAATGAGTATTGGGTGGTAGGAAAATGCTTGTGGATAAAACATTTAAAATATACACAATGAAGACTATTTATATTATATAATGTAGTAATCCACCTCCAAATACATCGACCATGGTCCAACGCATCACATGTAAGGATGGGTAGGTCTATTAGTGATAGGGAACCCAACAAGTTTTCTTTAGGGGTAGTTAAGGATATAAACCTCATAAGAATATAAATTAGGGAAATCTTACACCATCAAATCATATAAGGTTGGGCATGGAAAAAATGTTCTAAAATTTATAAATACTATTTTGTAGAAAATATTTAATTTTTTTTATACAAGTATAAGTAATTTATTTATATCCTATTTATTTCCTTTAATAATTGGGTCACCACTTTAGTACCGTGAATTAGAGATATATATAAAAATATATAGTGGTGAAATCATTACAATGCATGTGTTGGACTCTTCCTAATTTAGTGTTTTTTGGATAATTATTTTATCATTTTATATATTCTTTTTGTACAATTTGATGTTGTATTGGGCATGGAATATATCACAAGAACATTCATGAAAATGAAATATCAATACATGACATAATTAATCCTTTCTCCAATATAATTGAATTGAATATTATGAGTCCACTCTATTTAATAACAAATGGTGTGGGTGTCGATACCCTATAATGAATCATATCTTTCTCGAATGGATGAAATAATTTAAATTATCAACCTAGAGTAAATTCTTATAGTGAAGGAAATTAATTTTATTTTTCTAATGAATATGCGTCCCATACCATAGATCATGAGGCAATGTGAAAAATATAATATTTACCTATAGTCACACCTATATCTAAAGATCACATAGAGCATGATCCCAATTAAATTGGAAGAGTTAAAGATGTAACTATAAGTTTAAAAAATAGAATATGCATTCATGTAAATCACCAATGGTTTCAATAGTTTTCATAATCCTGAATAAGGATGGTTCAACATGGAATTGATTTGACTAATGAGATATTTACATTATCATCGTAAATAATAATTAACCCAAATAAATGCAGGATGTGTTTTTTGATATAATTCAGGGATATGAATAATTATAATTCTAGATCATTATTATAGCTATCATTATCAAATGTTGAAGAGATAATGTTACAAATAACATGAAAACAATATTTACAAATTGGAATATGTAGTGTGTGTGAGAGGAAGAAGACCAGTAGGTTTTAGATAATGCGTCTCAATATTTACTTTCAAAATAAATCTCATTTATTTTTATTAGAATTATAATCGAAAATTGAATCTCAAGAGTAATAAAAAAAATCCAATAATGTGGAAATTGTTATTTCAATCAAAAACCAAACTTTTCATTTTAATGAAAAATATTAGAATTATTTATTTTAAATATTAAATTACAACCTTTCTTAAAAATATCATACATACTATTAAAAAATAAATATTTCAAAGGCAACAACATTTGAAACCATTTAACGATTTAGTTTTATAAATTAAGGATTCATAAAAAATAATTAATGCAGGAAAAAATAATCACCCATTAATAAGTAATCATTTGAATGAATAAATTAAATAATGAAAAATACTGATGATATAATAGTATTATACAATCCAATTGAAATAATAGAAACTAAAAGGGTGAAACTGAAATACTCTATTTAATTTCATATAAAATGGTATTTCTCATCAGTAGTACAATATGTTAACATGTGATGGTCCGATATGGATAAAAACCTATAAAACACACACTACATATTTAATGTCCCAGAGTATCAAAATTAAACTAACTACCCCACAATAACATCATCAAGAAGAACTCCCCACAAGTCCTATCACGTATCACATATATGGAATGTTAGTTGAGTGGGATTTGAATAGTGTATCATAAATGTATAACCCTATTAAATCCTAGAGTTTCCATTGAATTAATCAATTGGATCCTAGAAATAAATAATTTCATATAATGATCAAATAAAATGCTTCAAATCTAAAAAATCTCATTAAAATTTAAACTCCATGAAATGATGAGACACCCTAGTACTGAAATCATACAGAGTTCTAAAAAACATAATTTGCACATAATCATTGAGAATAATTATAATGATTCAAGATTAAGATATCATTATATATAATCATTTTAATATTATAGTCATTAAATACATTATAATCATACAATCTAATTAATTTATAGGCAACATTCCATCAATACCAGTAACATAAAAACCCTATTTAATGTTTATTGTAGAAATTCTATAGAGTTGAGCCACAATATTCTCCCATCTAGAATTCTCATAATTTATAACCATCATTATAACATGGAAATTGAATCCAATGAAAAGAATGAGGAAAAAATATTATTGATGAAAAAAATATCAACTTATCATCAATGGATATATCAATATAATTTTATAAAAATATGAGTAGGGGAAATATAATATTAAAAATATCATGGAACAATAATTGTTTTATATATATCATGACTAGGAACTCTTAATATCAATGAGAAAACATGTATTATAACTTAAAAATATGGGATAATCATAGAGTGATTTAATAAAAATTGTATTATATTTTTCTAGAATCTTTTATATATGGAAACAGCCTAAAGGAACACATAATAAGAATATTTCATGGCTCACCTATAAGATAATATATAATAGTTTTCATAGATTAATATCCAAAAAATATATAATAGCTCATGAGATGAATATATTACACAATTTATGAGTGGTATATAGAATACTAGGACCATAGGTCAGATAATAAATGTTATACATATATTTTTAACATGTTTTAAACGCTCATATAATGAAAACTAGTGGAAAAAAGAATTTATTAATATCATTTTCCAATGTATCTCATATGTAATGATTCATAAATATTTATAAAATGATTATATGATTATCAATGAAAATTGGTCGGGTGTCAAAGGATACTAAAAAACATACTAGGTAATACCACTGAATTATGAAAATAATTTATATTTATTTTTCCCAATATTTATATTGGGTGAACAATTTAATCAATTGATTCCTCAATCAGTCGTTCAATTTTCATCATGGTGAACACCATTGAATAAAATTAATCAAATGGAATTCATAGTGGAATAGAATTGGTTAAATAATATTTTTTTATATATAATGGATGAATAGATATGAAAAATATAATGATAGATATTTTCTCATTGATGGAATGTGTAAGTGCAATCAAGAATGTATTTTTCATAGTAAATTTTTCATAACATCATTATAAAATGAAATGTTTCTAAAGTATATTTTTAGAAATTTTTGTAAGATTTAAAGTGTAATTCATAAAATATTTTATTAAAATAAATCCAAATAATACGACCATTAATATAAATATTATGTAAAAAATGTGTAGTATAAGATAAATTTAATGTGTAAATGCAATTTCCTTTTTAATTTTTAAAATACCAATAATGAAACACACTTTGTAAAAGAATAAAAAATCAATCAAATCAAAATGGGAAATGAGAAATATCGGTATAACAAGCGGAGAAGATATTCATAATATTGAACCATAATTTTTAATAATATATATTACTTATTAATAGTTGAATCTTCATTACATAACATTTCGATCCATTCATTAATTTTTAAGAGAAATAATGTTTGAAAATATAGAATCATATGAAAATATTTAACAAAATATATATGTTGTCACTAATTTTTTTCTTCATAACTAGAATAATTATTAGACAAATCACACTTAATAAATACTATCATAATATATGTAAATGAAACATAATAAAATGGCGTTATAATATTATCAGTAGGCATAAAAAATTGAGATATCATTTATCACACAACCATTATATGATTATATGATTAAAAGAATAAGATCATAATATTTGAAAACCATACACTTTAGATACATGGTCATTAAATTATTTCATTTAATAAATCATAGTAGTTCATAAGGAATGAATCATATGGAAATAAAATAAAATTAGCCATGTATAATTAACATACTAATAATACATTGAAATTTAGAATACACAGAATCATAATAAATAAGATAAATAATTGTCAATTATTGTTGTCAATTATATCAGACTGAAATAGTTTCACACCAAATCTTGTTTAGTAGTCATGGTTAACTCCCGTGTGTATCATAGTTCACATTTTGGATTACTGAAATGTATTCTCTCCCCAATATCATCATATTTATCCCCCAAGACTAAATTTTTACCCAATACATCATAGGTTAATATAGGTCCCACCAATCACAAAAAAAATCATACATCTATGTGACAGAAGATAATAAAGGATTCATTATATCATGACCCAAAAAAATAAATTTTATTCTTAAAAACATGACCATTCAAATAGAATATGTAGATGAACTGGGTTTTCTAAACATTTCACCATTTCATCATAGAATAATCAATTGAAAAGAATCAAGTAACATAATAATAATAATATAATAATAATAATAATAATAATAATAGATAATTACTAATGATGTTATGAATGGATCAGATCTCGAGTAATGTATAAGTGAAATCAAGGGTAGTTTTCCTTGATGAATATAAATGAAATTCATAATCATTAAAACATTTTTGAGAAAAATTACTTTGAAATTATGAAATCACATATTATAAAAAATTGTAATTTAAAGGGAAAATTTTTCAAATAAAAATAATACATCAAACATGTAAGAAAGTCATCATAGAAAAAAATATTCATGACTGATATAAAATTCATTAATTACCTGTATTCTAAAAAAAAATTCATTCCATACAATTGTCATAAAATTCAAAAATCACAACATTTAATAATAAAAAATGATTCCATTCAAAACATTTTATGAATATTAAAACATGGTGAAAATTACATTTTAATATTATATAAGAATATTGAAAACATATCTACTGTAAATTTAAACAAAATTTATATAGAGGAAAATGAGATATCTATCGAAGTAAGAAATGATGTAAATTTTACATAAATAATATATTTATTATTTTTACTATATATGGTAATGAAAATGAAACGAAAAATTAAATATTAAAGAAATAACCATATTATAATAAATTTTTTTAGTCTCATGATATTATTATCTTAATACTTAATCAGTGGGGACACAATTATAATCAATCTTTCTAAATAATTAGATTGTTAGCTGAAACCCTCACTATAACATCCTAGGTAAATGAAGAATAAGAAATATTTCATATTTATTAATATTTGTGAATTAAATATTTATTTTAATTTAAAGTGGTTGCTATGTTCGATAGCGTACCCGATACGCAACAATGAGTTTATATGGAATCTTACATTTCACACTAATAATATAATATTATTATTTTAAATGGTAGTTAACTCCTAGTCGTTTTATTGACTGAAATGAATGAAACTAAATACAATATGATTATAAATTATTGTTAAATGTATTTACAATATCCAATAAAAATACAGAGGCTTAAAATTTGAATGAATCTAATTTTAAGCATAATTTACATTAAAAGGCCGATTTATCACCTTTTACTGGAGAACCATCTTTAAATATAGTTTTGGTCACATTAATACATTATAATTTACCAAATAAAATCCTTTTTTAGAATGAGGACATCAAATTTTACTTTGGGTTATTTTTTGGTATTTTTCTGATAAAGATCAATTTTTAATGAATACTGAAAAATATTTCATTTTAATTCAAAAGTGCCTTTTAATATAATTTATTTATATGGTTAGATTATCTTTTTAGTTGGTTTTAAAGTTAAATTAAAATAAAATTTTACTATTTAATCCATTATTGGACATTGGAATTAATTTCACTTTGAAATTCGATATAAACAAGTATCAATCTTTTGATAGTTATTGTTTCTTAAAAACACGCTATTTGTTATAACAACAGGAATTAATTTTTAAATTAATTAATTACACTTATATGTTATGAATTTTGAAAAATAAACATTAATTTTGAATTCAGAATCACAAATAATTCTTAGTCTTAATTTTTTGAATTTTTCTAAAAAACATCAATTTTAGACGAATAGTGAAACCACTTAATCGTAGTTTAAAAAATTAATTTTTCATTTAGATGAAATTTTTCCACTTCTGCGAATTAAATATCAAAAATACGACATACATGGTTGTTATAATGAACAAAAATTTGGTTTAATAAAATGAAAATAATTTTTGGGGAATGGTAACTTATGACTTTTATTTACCGAGGTTAAAGGTAAATAAGGTAATTCAAGGTTGAAGAAATATTATAATAATTCCAAATTACCATAACACTTGTCCAAACCTTATTGGTTGAGTCATTAATGACCATGGGCATCATTAGGTCAATTTTGGGACCCCATCAAGTCACATGGGAGTGATAATGAAAATTTAGATTAATTAACTTAAGGTAAAGGAAAATATGACAAAAGAAAATAACATTTAGTAAATTAATTTGTATATGAGGTTATATAAATTATATTTTTTTCTATAAATATTCATTGGAAATAGAAAAATATTTCATACATGATAGTATTTTTTTATAATTTTTAGACATTGAATAAATTAAATTATTCATGACACAATAATGATGCAGTATTTACCTAATAAATAAATGATTTAAATAAATTAGATTATAATGATTAAAATATTATCCAAAACATGTAAAATTATGAATGGAAGATTTTATTTCGACCATAATTCATCTTATCTTTTACGATAATGATTTTTGGACTTTTTGAAAATGAATATTATTATATTATAAAATAATATTTTAACACATTCCTAAAGAGCCCCTCCTCCCAATATAAAAGGAGACCACTTCTAACCAATTACACACACCTCTCAAATCATTTGGACCGTCCATACTCTGCCCAATTAATCTCCCTACATCACTCTCCTCCTACTGGAAGCCTTACCTTAGTCATAAAGCACTTCAATAAGTCCTTTGCTTCAAACCAAAAGGAGTTACCTAAATTAAAGGCAACAATTTCTCTTAAATTATTTTCTTTTATTTTACTTCTCTAACCCATAAACTCTTTTTATTCCTTTCTTTTGTAACAAAACCAGTATCATCAATATACTAGGATGTTGTCATGTGAATTATTCAAACTACACTTACACACACCTCCATCTAATGGATGATGAACATAATGTTTCTGTTGATGGCAAACTAAGGCCTCGCGAAACGATGATTGTTCAATTACATCTTACCGCCTCTCATGGTGGATATTATAATGGAAATGTATTTATATATGATGTATATTAGTTTTATTACTTCCTTATTCTTCTGTACATCCCATTTATAGCACGCCTTTATGGTTTCCATAGTGGGTAAATACGATAATCTAATATGGGAAAGTGCGGACAACCACCCCCTCAAAGTGATTTGATTCGTCAATGCCTTATGTGGGAAGTATAAAGGATTTATTTAACGATATTATACAATATATTATACTTTAATTATAATATACCTATGTATCATTATTTTTTATTTCCATTAAAATAAGAAATAGAAATGAAAGTAGCGTTCATGCGTACGTATGGCTTACCGTCTCCATGAACGGTGCATTTCATTTCTTACCTCTAAATGTTATGTAATATTATAAAACCATGTATATAATGGATATATATAATATATATGATAACCAAATCATGAATATCATTCTGTATACAATGAACCTTTTAACACATGGACAACTTGTAAATATAAGGTTTTCATTTTTTACTCAAGTACCAAATATCGACAAAATGAATGTTATTAACATAAATGATTGACTAATGTTTATAACATGGTAATAAGTGATATAAAAGAAACAATAAACATGAAAAATTTTCTTAAGAAAGTAGAAATTAAATTTAGTTTATTATTTTGGAGATGAAATATCAATCGAGTCAAGTCGGACACGTGGTAAGGGACTTCATCTCAATCTCCTTTCATTGAGGCATTTTTTGTTTTATACAATAATTTATTATATATGGTGTATAATCCCCTTTGAATTTTCATTTTATAAAAAATTAATATTTTTTATATGAATCGTTTTACTAAACGACATAAAGGAATGTTTCTTTTAACGTAAGTGGTGACAACGACCTTTCCGCCGCCGCGAGTATTATTTGATCTTTGGCTTCTATAAAAATCCGAAATGTTTTTAAAAGGAAAAATAAATTCCATATACTCTTTTTAAGTATTTTTGTACTGGAAATGATTTTGAGAATGGATTTATTATTTCAATATCATGAAATTATAATTTATTATGGCAATGTGGAAATTTTATCTTTCCTTTATGCTTATGTTATGTTTTATGATCATGTTATGGTTCATGGGAAATATTTACATATACGGGTGGTTCCATGATAAACCTAGGGCGGGGTGAGCCCGAGATAGCTCTCCAATGCATTGGGTAATGTGACGGAGGTAAACATGAATGTTTATCCAAAGATATTTAGGGAATATATTGTGATGGGTATTCCAAAGTAACTCACTATATAGTTGTGATAACTACAATGTAAGTATGATATGGATTCCACAAGTTACCTTTATGATTAATGATTTCTATATGTCTTTCCTAAATACTTTGATTTCATGTTTTAAGTAAATGATTTCATGTTCTGTATGTATTTATGAACAACTGTTTTCATTCTTTGTTTTATAACCCTTACTGAGGTTTTTATGCTCCTCCCAAGTTTTGAAATGTTTTCACAGGACTTAAAGATAAATAGGGTCAAGGATGGGATCAAGGAATAGTCATGATGTCTAAAAGATGCTACATGACATTAATCTTTTTTTCAAAAGATTTTATTTTATGATGAAAATGGAAACTATGTACATATTTCTACTTTGTAATCTTTTGAGATGTAATAGTTAGGTCCTAATTCTCTAAAACTATAAACCTGAAAATATCCTCAATGTTAATTATTCATTTAATATAATATTATGTAATGTTTAAGGCTGGTTCATTATAGTTGGTATTAGACATCGGTTTAGATAACATTAGGTGTTAGGGTATTGTTAATGTAATATCCATAATGTAATTTATGTTAATATTGACATCATATAGCTTTTCCAGATTACCATGTTGCTTCGCCTAAGATTGTTTTGTGTTCAGAATGGTATTCCGCAGAGGAAACAAGGAAGCTATATTGGTATGACATCAGGAGGAAGACAACCTTCCAAATAAACAACTTGGGATGGTCGGAATCAGAACTGAACAGTTTGTTACAGTGATGGAACAGTTGACTGAGGATATAAATGGTGGTGGTATCCATGTACGAGATCAACCAGATCAACCATAGAGGAACTTATCAGAAGAGGAGCATTTCATGAGGCAACATCCCCCATCATTCAGAGGATCATATGACCCTGTCCTAGCTGAAGGGTGGATTAAAGCATTGTAGAAGATTTTTAATGTCATGGTTTGTTCAGAACATCAAAAGGTTAGTTTTTATATTTACCGTTTTGAATGTGAATCTGATCAGTGGTGGTTGATGGTGAAAAATATCAGGGATAGAGAGGAGATTGATGCTCTCAATTGGGATGAATTCAAAGGTATGTTTCTTGAGAAATATTTTCCTATGGTGGTTCATCTTATGATGGAAAAACAATTCCTTCAATTGAGGTAGAAGAATGACTTAGTGGCTGCTTATGAAGAAAAATTCACTCGACTGGTAAGGTATGCTCCAAATTTCATTAATGATCTTGTTAGTAAAATCCAACATTTTTACTCAGGATTAAATCCTATGTATCAAAGGGAGTTAGCTTCTCGTGAGTTCTAATGTTATGAAAAACCTGTTTGTTGTGCGGAGAAGGTGGAAATGGAGTTTTCTGATGATCAAGTATTCTTTGAAAAACAACAGAATAAGAGGTCGAAGTGGCATGCGAATGGGAAGAACTCTTCAAAAAAGTCTGATGTTAAGAAACATACATTTACAGTTTGTGAAAATTGGGGTAAAAATAATGTTGGGGAATGTCTTTTGAATTCTGGTAATTCTTACTGATGTGGTATAATGGGACATAAGGCTTGTAATTGCACTAAAAAATATCAGGGTAAAGGTAAGACAAAATCTGATTTACAGTCAGTAAAATGTTTTAAGTGAAATTAAATGAGTCATTATGCAAATGAGTGTCCAAAAAATAACTCAACCGAAGGAATGCTGTCAGACTACAAGGAGAAAGGGGTGGTGAAATCCTTTTCAACTACTTCAACAGATGTTGGGCCATCAAATTAAGTTGTTTCATGTACACTATTTGTTTTTTCAGATTATGCCAATGTGTTGTTTGATTCAGGTTCTACACACTATTTCATTTCTAAGATGTTTTCTAGTAAATTGGAAATTCCATCTCATGATATGTATACTGAACTTATGGTAACAACACCTAGAGGAAATTTTGAGACAAAAATAAAACATAAGAACATTCCTTTCCTTGTGTGTGGAAAGCATCTACCTGCAAACATTATTGTTTTGCCTCTAGTAGAGTTTGATGTTATATTTGGCATGGATTGGATTACTTTTTATCATGCTAAGATTGACTGTAGTGCTAAAATGGTTTCTTTTCAGAATTATTTTTAGTTTGTATACAAAAATGAAACCTTGCTGTTGATAACATATCAGGAAGCTGAGAAACTAGTAAAAGATGGAAGTTAATGTTACCTTGCTCATATTGTTCAAAAAAAGGAACTATTCAGATTCATGATGTGCCAGTGGTAAAAGAGTACCTTGATGTTTTTCCTGATGAGTTTCTTGGTATTATACATGATCAGGATGTTGAATTTACTGTTGAATTATTTTCTGATGCTAAGAATATTTCAAAACCCCTTATCAAATTGTTATAATTTAACTTTTAGAGTTAAAGAATCAATTGAAGGAGTTATTAGATAAAGGTTTCATTCGACCTAGAACATCACCATTGGGTGCTCCTATCTTGTTTGTTAAAAAAAGATGGTTAAATGAGACTTTGTATTGATTATAGAACATTGAATAACATCACTGTTAAGAATAATTATCCTTTACCTCATATCGATGATTTGGTTGATCATCTCTAGGGAGAAAAATATTTTTCAAATATTGACTTGAGGATGGGGTACCCTCAGTTGATAGTAAAGGAAGCAATCATTCCAAAGACCGTGTTTCGTACTAGATATGGCCATTATGAACTTGTAGTAATGCCATTTGGGTTAACCAATGCACCTGCAGTATTCATGGATCTTATGAATAGAATTTTCTGTGAGTTCGTGGATAAGTTTGTGGTAGAGTTCATTGATGATATATTGTTTTATTCCAAAAGTAAGGAGGAATATGAAAGTCATTTAAGGGTTGTCTTGCAAATATTAAAAGAAAAAGAAACTATTTGGGAAATTCAGCATGTGTGAGTTTTGGTTGCATCAAATTTCATTCCATGGTCACATTGTTTCAAAAAATGGCATAACTGTTGACCCTGCTAAAACAAAAGTTGTTGAAGAATGGCCAAGACCCAAAAATATAACCGAGATTCGTAGTTTTCTCGGTTTGGAAGGTTATTACAAGAGGTTTGTTGAAAACTTTTCACATATATCTAGTCCAATGACTAAGTTAACTCAAAAATGTGTTAAGTTCATCTAGAAAAAATAATGTGATGATTTTTTTCAGGAATTGAAAAGAAGATTGGTGAATGCTCCAGTTTTGGCACTGCTTTCCAGAAATGGTGAGTTTGTTATCTACAGTGACTCTTCATTTAAAGGATTGGGTTGTGTCCTAATGAAAAATGATCAGATAATTTCTTATTCTTTACATCAGTTAAAACCACATGGGTTAAAATACCCTACACATGATTTGGAATTAACTACTACTGTTTTTGCTTTAAAAATTTGGAGGCATCATTTGTATGGAGTGAAGTGTGAAATATATATTGATCATAAAAGTTTGAAGTATATATTCACTCAGAAAGAATTGAAAATGAGACCGAGGAGATGGTTGTAATTAATCATGGATTATTATTGCATGATCCTTTATCATCTGGGGAAAGCTAATAAAGTGGATTCTTCTTTGAGTCGAAAAATTAATACTTCATTAACCATGTTACGTTTGGAACGAGATCCTTTGGATTTTCATTTTATGAACTTTGGAATAGAAGTTTTTGTTCCAAGAAATTCTTCTGTTTTGTTTCAGGTGTCAGTGAAATCATCATTATCAGACAGAATTATGCAAGCACAGAAGGAAGACAGTGAGTTGTAGAAAAAGGATGTGTTGGTTCAGAAGGGTAAGTTGCATGATTTTATCATTGATAATGATTCTGTTTTGAGATTTGGAAAGATATTATGTGTGCCTTCTGATTCACAGTTTAAGAATGAGTTGTTATGTGAAGCTCATAGTTCTCTATTTTCTGTTCATCCTGGCAGTACTAAGATGTACATAGATCATCAGGAGTATTAATGGTTGGATGGAATGAAAAGAGATATTGCGGCTTTTAAGGTGATGTGTTTGAAATGTAAGCAGGTTAATGTAGAGAAATAGTTACCGAATGGAATGCTTCAGCCTTTACCGGTGCCTTAGTGTAATGATAAAATATATCCATGCACTTTGTTGTGGGATTACCAATGATATTTCGAGGTAATAATGAAATATTGGTTATAGTTGACCATTTGACTAAATATGATCATTTACTTCCTATTAGAGATACTTTGTCTCTAGATCAAATTGCTCGGTTGTATGTTAAAAAGATAGTCAGGTTGCATGGAGTTCCCCTCTCTATTGTATCTGATCATGATCCTAGGTTCACTTCTAACTTTTGGAAAGTCCTTCATAAGTCATTGGGTACTGTATTAAATTTTAGTACAACTTTTCATCCCAAATCAGCTGGGCACTCAGAATGAAAAATTCAGTTCTTGGAGGATATGTTAGGTGCTTTCTCGATGGATTACCCGGGAAGTTGGGGCCAACATAATTCTTTGGTTGAATTTTCATATAATAACAGCTTCATTCTAGTATACAGATGGCTCCATTTGTGGAATTATATGGAAAGAATTGTTGAACTCCAGCTTTCTGGGGTGAAGTAGGTGAAAGGGGGCTGGTTGGACCAGAATTGGTCGTAGAGATGGTAAAAAAGTTTAGTTGATCCAGTAGCACCTGAGAATAGCTCAAAGCAGACAGAAAAGTTATGCAAATAATCGGAGAAAGGACCATTCCTTTGAGGTAGGTGATCATGTCTTTCTCAAGGTTTCTCCATGGAAAAGTGTGTTGTGTTTTTGTAAGAAGGGAAAGTTGAGTCCGAGGTTAATTGGACCTTATGAAATTCTAGAGAAAGTTGGATCTGTTGCCTATTGAGTGGCTTTACCTCCAAGATTATCCCAGTTACATAATGTTTTTAATGTTTCGATGTTGAGAATGTATATTCCAGATCCATCTAATGTATTGAGCCCAGAGGTAGTTCAGTTGGAAGGGAATCTCTCTTATGAAGAACAACCAGTTCATATGCTTGATCGTAGAGAGCACGTGTTGTGGAATAAGTTGATTCACCAGGTAATGGTTTATTGGGAAAGCCATATGGTTGAATAGGCAACGTGGGAATATGAAAATGCTATAAGGTAAAAATACACCCACTTATTTTGATAAGTGATTTTAAATTACGAGGATGCAATTTCCAAAAGCGGGGAAGGATATAACATCCCAGGTAAATGATGATTAAGACATAATTAATTTTTATTAATATTTGAGATATAATATTAACACTAGTTTAGAGGGGTTTCTATGTTCGACAGCATACCCTATATGCAACAACATGTTTCTTTAGAATCTTACGTTGCACACTAATACTATAATATTATTATTTTAAATGGTAGTTAACTCATAGACATTTTATTGGTGGGAATGAATGAAACTAACTACAATATGATTATACATGTTTGTTAAATGTATTTACATTATCCAATTAAAATATAGAGACTTAAAATGTGAATGAATCTAATTTTAAGCATAATTTACATTAAAATGCCGATTTATCAACTTTTAATGGTGACCCTATTTAATTATAGTTTTGGTCACTTTAATACAATTTAATTGAGGAAATAAAATCCTTCTTTATAATGGGGACATTATATTTTACTTTGGAAAACTTTTTGATAATTTTCTGATAAAGTTCATTTTTTAATGAATAGTGAAAAATATTGCATTTTAATTCCAAAGTGCCTTTTAATATAATTTATTTATATAGTTAGATTTTATTTTTAGTTGGTTTTAAATTTAAATTTAAATATATTTTTACCAGTTAATCCAATGTTGGTCATTAGAATTATTTTCACTTTGAAATTGGACATAAACAAGTATCAATCGTTTGATAGTTATTATTTCATAAAAACACGCTATTTGTTTTAACAATGTGAATTAATTTTTAAATTATTCAATTCCACTCTTATGTATTGAATTTGGTAAAATAGAAATCAATTTTTAATTCTGAATATCGAATAATTATTAGGCAAAATTATTGTTATTTTTCTGAAAAACATCAATTTTAGATGAATAGTGAAACCACTTGGTAGTAGTTAAAAAACTGACTTTTTCAATTAAATGAAAATTTTCTACTTCTGTGAATTGAATTTTTATAATACGACATACATGGTTATTATCAAGAATTAAATTGTGGTTTAATAAAATGAAAATAATTTTTGGTGAATTGCAACTTTTCACTTTTATTTATCGCGATTAAAGGGAAATTAGGTAATTCAAGGTTAAATGAATATTTTAATAATTCAAAATTAACTTAACACATGTGAAAACCTTATTGGTTGAGTCATTAACGACCATGGGAATATTTGGGTCGATTTTGGGACCCCATAGATCCACTTGGGAGTGATAATGACAATTTAGATTAATTAACTTCAGGTAAAGGAAAATATGAAAAATGAAAATATCTTTTAATAAATTAATTTTTATAAGGGGTTATATAAACTATCATTTGGTCTATGAATATTAATTTGAATGATAAAAATATTTCCTAAATGATAGTATTCTTTTATAATTTTTAGATATCGAATAAATTAAATTATTCATGACACAATAATGATGCAGTATTTACCTCATTAATAAATGATTTAAATAAATAAGATTATAATTATAAAAATGTTATCCAAATCATGTCCAATTATAATTTTATGCTTTTCTTTCTACCATAACTCATCTAATCTTCAACTATAATTATTTTTGGACATTTAGAAGCCGAATATAATTATATTATAAAATAATATTTTCACACATTCCTAAATATCCCCTCCTCCCCCTTATAAAAGGATACCATTTTTAACTAATTAAACACACCCCTCAAGAAATTTTTTTTGTCCAAATTCTACACAATTAAACTCCCTACATCCCTCTCCTATTCCTAAAATCCATACCTTAGGCAGAAGGCATTTCAAGAAGACCTTTGGTTCAAACCAAAGGGACTTACTCAAAATAAAGTTAATGATTTCTATTAAATTCTTTTCTTTTATTTTACTTCTCCACCCACTAAACACTTTTTATTACTTTATTTTGTAACAATAAAATTATCATCAATCTAATAGGATGTTATTATGAGAAGGATTCGAAATACACTTACACAAACCTCCATCTAATGGATGAAGAACGTAATATATCAGTGGATGGAAAACTAAGGCCTCACGAAACGATGATTGTTCAATTACATCTTACCACCTCTCATGATGGCCATTATGATGGAACTATATTTATATGTGATGTATATTATGTTAATGATTTCCTTATTCTTTTTTAATTTCCGTTTATAGAACGCCTTTATGGTTTCCATAGTGGGTAAATACGATAGTCTCATTTGAGAAAGTGCGGACTACCGCCCCTAAAAGTGATTTGATTCGTTAATTACTTTTGTGGGATGTATAAAGGATAGAGTTAACAATATTATATATGATATTATCCTGGAATTATAATATACATATGTATCATTATGTTTTATTTCCATTTAAATAAGAAATAGAAATGAAAGTAGCATTCATGCGTACGTACGACTTACCGTCTTCATGAACGGTGCATTTCATTTCTTACCTCTAAATGTTATATACTATTACAAAAACATGTATATAATAGATATATATGATATATATGATATCTAAATCCAGAATATCATTCTGTCTATAATTAAACTTTTACCACATGGACAACATGTAAATATAAGGTGTTCATTTTTTACTCAAGTACCAAATATCATCAAAATGAACTTTATTAACTTAAATGATTGAATAATGTTTATAACATGGTAATAAGTGATATTAATGGAATAATAAACATGAAAAAGGTTCTTACGCAAGTAGAAATTAACTTTAGTTGATTATTCATGAGATTAAATAAAGATTGAGTCAAGTTGGTAATGAGGTAAGGGACTTCGTCTCAATCACTTTTCATTGAGGCATTTTTAGTTTTATACACGACTTTATTTTATACGGTGTATAAACCCCATTTACTTGTCATTTTATTCGAAGGGAATATTTTTTATACGAATCATTTTAGTAAACGACAAAAAGTAATTTTTTTTTGAACGTAGGCGGTGGCAACGACATTTCTGCCACCCTGAGTTTTATTTGATATTTGGCTTCCCTAAGAAGCCGGAATGTTTTTAAAAGGAAAAATAAATTGCATATACAATTTTTTTGTATTTTGGTATTGGAAATGATTTTGAGAATGGATTTATTATTACATTATCTTGAAATGATATTTTATTACTGCAATGTTGAAATGTTATCTTTCCTTTATGCTTATTTTATGTGTAATGATCATGTTATGGTTCTTTGTCATTATTTACATATACGGGTGGTTCCATGAAAAACCTAGGGCGGGTGAGCCCAAGATAGATCTCCAATGCATTGGGTAATGTGACTGAGGTAAACATGAATGTTTCTCCAAAGTGATTTAGGGAATATACTGTGATGGGTATTCCAAAGTAACTCCCTATGTAGCTGTGATAGCTACAATATATGTATGATATGGATGCCAAAAGTTTCCTTTATGATTAATGATTTATATGTGTCATTAATAAATCTTATGATTTCATTAGGTAAGTAAATTATTTCATGTTTTTTATATATTTAAGAACAAATGTTTTCATTCTTTGTTTTATAACCCTTACTAAGATTTTTGTGCTCATCAGATGTTTTGAAATGTTTTCACATGAATTAAATATGAATAGTGTCAAGGATGGGATCAAGGAAAAGTAATGTTATCTAAAACATGGAACTAGAAATGAATATTTTTTTCAAGAGTTTTTCTTTCCTAAAAAAAATGGAAATTGTGTAGATCTGTCTACCTTGTAATCTTTTGAGATGTAATAGTTATGTCCTTATTCTCTAAAACTCTAAACCTGAAAAGATCCTCAATGTGAATTATTCATTTAATTTAATATTATGTAATGTTTAAGGCTGAGTCCTTATACTCATCTCAAGATATCCTTCTTAAGAAAGAACTCTAAACTCTTGTATAATAAATTTATATTTATTATTAATTATAATGGGTTCATTTTATAAAAAATTATCATATTTGTTTCATTTACAACATTAAATCTCCTCATTTTATAAAATAATTTCCTACTAAAATTATCATTTACCGGTGTACACTATATCCCTTATCATGATTATTTCAGCTCAGTAGTTCTAGTACATTTACATATATCATGCTTCTATTATACCTCTTTATTATTAATAATGATATAATTATTATTTATTTTCATAATATATAAATTTATGTGGATCGATAATTGTTAGAGATACAAAAATAAATTACAAAATTCAGTGAGATGGTAGGTCGTATATATGCATGAATGATGTTATAATTTATGGTTCGATTGAAAAAAATAAAGATAAATATTATTTAAATATTCCAGAATCATTACGATAGCATATTTATTAATACAATTTTTTCTCATTACCAACCATGAATGAGAAAGTGAAAAATTAATCACACTACTTTATAGAGGTGGTAGTCCATATGTACATGTGAGTGAACTTATTGTTTCTTAAATGATATAATTTTATGTAGGTAGTTGTGATATCATAAATCTATAAACATAATTATGATTTAAATATAATATTTAATGATTAAAACCATAAGAATGCCTATAAATAATATATGGATATAAATAATTAATTTGATTGATATGTTGATATGGTATGTTTTATGTATGCATGACCGATATGTTCACATCACATTTTATTTAAAAGAGGGACTATAATGGAGTTCTAATAATAATAATAATATAATTTATTAATACTTAGGATTCAGAATTTATAATTTTAGGACAAATTGCAGTCATATAGATTAGTTACAGAAGATTACAAAACAATGATATCAGGGAATGTGATTATATCATTCATTACTTTATGCCACATATTTACTGAAATTTTCTATAGTGTAGGTGTTATGAGAAGTCAACGACCAAAAAAATTGATAGGAAATATTAGAAGAAAAATCATAAGTGTTTATTAGTTCCGTTATACTGTATGCGGGGTAAACTTTTGATGGAGTATGTTCGTTTTTATAATCAATGTGAGGGGTACTTTTGGAATTTCAAAAAATATTAGAATATAATAAGTTCATTCACATGAAAATTTTCTCCATATATAATTGGATTCAATCATACGGACGGTTAAATGTTTAATAAAATTATCCAATATAATTAAACAGGATTTGGTGTTATTTTAAACCTTATCATTTTTTGTAACCATTAGTTAACCCATTATAATTTTAACTACAATAACAACTTTATAATTTTAAAGACTATAATTTTTACAAATAATGTTGATACTGAAATATATATGTAATATTTATGATCTTTTAGACAATATATATTCTGACATTCCTTACTTATTTTTCTGATTTAAAATAATGTATTGCAATATAATTTTAAAAAAAATTATTGTAAATTTTTATAATATTCATCTAATTTGACGTTGAATACATAAAAAATGTAATTAGAATAAAATATTTTAACACTATAATTATAAATCACATTATCATATAAATCTAATTAACCACTATGGTAAACTCATATTATATAATCATTTATATTTGTAATAACATTTATGTAATTCTTACAATTATTTGAATAAATACTATTTTGCTGTTGTGTAAGAATTTAAGGGTAATATTATATATAAATAAAAATCATGCAAATATTTTAATTCTGGATAATATTTCTTTGAATATTCATTTATAACTAATTTTTATATATTTTTAGACATAATGATTATTAAAAACTATTAGAGATCCATTTGGAAACATTCATTGATGTAAATAATATATAAGTAATTTTCCTATAACTTTTTCCATTAAACAAAAATATTTATATACTTATATTTCAGTTATCAAATTTACTTCAATCATTAAGAATTATGAAAACATAATTGTGTCCAAATAACTTATTTTTAACATTTAGTAGCCAAATTTATGCTAGGTGATAAATGATTGCATGATTACTATTGTTTTTGAAAAAATAATTCGGATCTATTAAAAAAATGTGAACCTTTTAATTATAAAAATAAAATTTATTTAGTATAATTAAATATATATAAATATAAGTATATAATTTTAATATAAGTGTGAAATATATGACAAAATTGATCTTTGGAAGAAATACATTTTAAGCATTAAAATGATATATTATCATTTGATGGTTGGATTTTTTCTGAATATCTAAAAAATATGATGAAGAAAATAATATTAAAATTTACATAGAATAATTTAGTAGTAATGATTAATTCAATATATTTATTTAAAATTACATTACACACATAAAAATACATCATTATAAACTAAATAATATTTATTTCTGTATATGTTCTGATTTTAATTACAATATGTTGATATCTAGTGTATTAATTATATAAATGTTTAGACCATATATATTCCATAATTAATTAATTACTATTCATACTCTCCATTTAAATACAATGGAGATAACTTGTAGAAAATATTTTCATAATTTTATGTGGTTATTCTGAACTCATTATTGCATTTTACAAAAGATCTCAAATAAATAAAAAAAATTAATGATAAGAAATAAATAAAAATAATTTGGAAGATTAATTATAACTCTTTTAAAATTAATTTATCCCTAAAAATTATTTATTCTAATATAAATAAATGGTGATATTTTTTCCACATCAAATCCTATGCTTCCAACACAGCTTCCTCAAACAGATGGTTTTGCTATAAAAAGTTTATCAGATGACTGATCTTGTTTCAATGAAATTTATCTCTATAATATACAATCTCTTCTTGTTGTTCTTCATCAGATTGTTTTTTCTCTAGTGGTATCACATATATGATCAGTATATGTGATGTTTTAAGTAGGCACTTCCTTAGGAAATATACATGGATGACATCAAGAATTTTAGATAATTGTAAAGGAATAAAAAATCAATATTCTATAATACCGATACTATCAAAAAATAAACAAGTACCAATATACCACATGATTTTATTTCACTTCATTCCAAATATCACCCCCTATTATGTGGAGATATTTATAGGAATAATTTATCACTAACATCAATTAACAGATCATTCTGATTACCATCAGTATAATTTATTTCTACTTTGAGATGCTCTTATGAGATGATAAATGGATCTAAAATTATATTCCATTTCCTAAATTATATCAGCCATTGATAGATTTATTTCTCCAACATCATTCCATCATGTTGGAGTCTCATTATTTCTTATCATTATGGTATACATAAGGATCCATTTTAATGTTGGAATAAAATGTATTATTATTCGAAAATTATAGAAAATGATGTTGTGTATCCAAAATCCTCGAAATCTAAAGGGAAGTACATGAATATGTATTCCAATGTTTGTGTTGTCTTCTAATACAGACCATCATTTATTGGTTGTTTTGTAGTACTAGAATAGAACTATGCATCAAGAACCCAATGATTATTTCTCATAAACATATATATAAACATCATATCCTAATCTGATTAAATTGATAGTTTTATAACATACACAATTAAAAAACACTTAATATATAAAAATGTGTGTTGGAAAAGAGAGTAATGATCTCAAATAGGTATGAATTGTGATGGTTTCGTAAGGTGATGGTCTTCATCCCATATATTATTTCCCTATGGAATCCTTATAGATTTTGAAAACAAAATACAGGAGGTTGTTTTCCCATTTCCATTCAGGAATGGGAAATGGATGTAATAACCAATTGTAATTCAATATTTTAACCATAACATAATTACATATCATGAATTGAGATACAATATCAACATTATATCTATCCATTAAACCCACCTAGATATACTCCTACAAAATATCTATTCATATTCATACATGAATGATGAATAGAGAATGAAAATCTATGAGTCTCCTTTAATTTTTTATACGTCAAATTTTGTGCGGTTGAAAACATACAAGTTTTCCTAAATCAAATCATTCAATTATAATTATGTTAAAACTCAGAGACATTTCTCACTGTATTTTTTAGCCATATGTCTTCCAAACATTTCGCTCAAATCATCCCTTGAATATATGGTAAATCACTAATTTTTCCCATATAATATTTCTGAACCTCCATTATGATTTGTATATTATCCTATTAAAATACATAAATATAGATTCATTAGTGATCATAATCTTGTATAAATTATAATGTTCCATTAAAATTAGATAATCTCCCTCCTACTTTTCATTCCCATGGTCATAAGTTTTTGATCAATCATAACGATTAATCATCTGAAACGATATTATATTGTGCACATTAAAATATTTCTAAGCGAAAACATACATTGAAAAGTATTAATTAAAACATGTGACACATCATTCTCCATATATATAATTTATATATATCATTAATAAAAAAATAATGACAGCTACATATATATCATGATTTTGGTAATTTTTCAAATGGTCCATAAATTTTTATTGGGAATAATATGTAAATATATCATTTTTAATGAAGACATAACCAAATTCAATTTTTAAGAATTTCAATAGATTAAAAACCCTTCCATTGTAGATGTTAGTGAATGAATAAGTAAATTAATTGGCCTTATAATCTTATCCTTAAGACATTCTATACATTTTTCCTCCGAAAGGAACATGTATGACTTCCATGTTAACATCACTAGTTGATTCAATAGTAATGAAAAACACTCTATGAATAAATAATACTCACCAACAAAACCAGGAAATTATGGATCTTATTCACATAAGTTGTTCTTATACAATGATCAATTAAATTTTTCTATAAATGTTCTATTGATATTACCTCACAAGATATTTTATTCCCCAAAAATTCAACATTTGAGTCAAAAATTTAGACCTAGGATATTTTTTAATAAATAATATCATTCTATTTGGTCGTTAGGATAATATCCAAATTATCTTCATGGTCTTACATACCCTAAAAATAAATAATAATATATTCAATAAATAATAATATAAATAGATCATTGTTATATCTAAACACATTATACATTAAATTAATTAATATAGCAGGTGAAACATTATGATCAAATTGAATCCCAACAAAGTCATAGTGTCCATATAATATATATAATAATATCCTTGGTATACCCCCCCCCCCCTCATGATCCTCAATTGGTGATATCAAATGTGATGTTGAATCATTGAAATGTAATGATCTCCATGAATTTGATAAAATAATAATTCAATTTTGGGTCAATGATATTTTTTTTCAATTAGAACATGTTATATTATTGATAATAAATGATGTGTTGAATTAGTCCATTTATCCTCTTAAAAAACAATTTTTTTCCACAAAATGTTGACCCACTTGTATGAATGAATCCCATTCCTTGTTTCTCATATAGTTCCTTGTTGAATTCATACAACTAAATGATGAACATTATAAATTGAGTCTTTTAAATATATATAGAAACTACTATGAGTTATTTTGAAAAATAAACTTCATAAATATGTGAAAGACAATAAATAAATTTTGGGAAATATATAAATATGCACACACATAGTTGTAATTCCATTGAATTTGAGATCCTCCTATACTATCTTAGATAAATTCCTCTTTTGAATTCGAATCAATACCCATACAATTTTTTTAATTTTAATTGGAATATCATTATCTTATCTAACTGATAGGTGATCATAATACAGTTCAGGATATGAAAGAGATTCCATTTCAATTCATGTGGGATTTATGAAAATAAATTTAGTCCTTTCCCAAATGAATAGACTAAACTGAATGAATATTGTAATGATTTTTTTGGAAACAAATTCCCAAAAACAAAAAATGAAATCATATACATTTGACTTTATCATCATACAATTTTGGGTTTTGTTGATAACTAAACATATAATTTATGAGTTCTTATTTTGATATATTTAGAAATGTGTTTACATTTCAATGATTGGGTATATCCAAAATAAAATTACATATTAGAAGTTCTTGTGTGGATGTTATGGGTAGCTTTCACCATTTCATTATCTTGACCCTCATAAGGAATATGGATTTAATTATATTTTTAATTATATATAGGCTAAATAGGATTTTGATTTTGATCATTATCATTAACCTTCATATTTTAAATCTAGTTAGTATAATTCACAAAATAGATACATTCAAAACACTAGAGTGTGGGTGGTGTATTTTATTTTGGTATCTCTCTATTCATATCACTAGATAACGTCATCCCAAAAAATTTAAATAGGATTAAATAATGGACTTCATTTCCACACATCAATCATTCAATAGTTCCCTTTCAAAATTTTCATCATTTTTCCATTCACACAATAGGAAAAATAAAGGCTACTTTTATTTTATCAGTGTGTTTTTTAAAATGTAATTGTGTTCTATTTTTCAATTCATATAAAATACAAGGGAGTTATGGGTAACAGTAATCTCCAAATACACCATGATATTACATTGAAAAATTTCTTCATATATATTTAAGTCCATAAACTATAATTATCATTGGTGATTTGGTTTTATATCATCATTTATTCCACCAAATGTAATTTTATTTTTGTTGAAAATACAAGAATAATACCACAAAGGGTGTTTGAAGTGTTCATCTAAAGGTCCAAAAATTATCATCCTTGTACATTAACTCATGTCATTCATTCTCTACTATAATAGGATTAATATATGACACATAATTTTGTAAAAATAATCTTTTAAATTCATCCCACATAATATATTCATTTCATTCATTTTATCTCTTCTTACTAATAAAAATCAACCACTAATCACCTTTAACTTAGAATTAATAAACAACTATAATATAATTTTCGTGTTCAAAAATGTAATTAATGGAAAATATATTTTCAATGGTACGTATGCTTTCCATGGTTACTAGTGGTTATGAAGACACACTAAAAGATGGTGGATATTTCTTGATAAAGGAAACAATGGATCATTCTTCCCAATTCATCTAATTTTTAATCTCAAAATGGTTTGAATATTGAGAGTGTTTTTATAAAATATTAATATTATTTTTCATTCCATATCCCACGACATTTAGTTTATTAGAAGGAAAATCATATCATTTTCCATCATATTTTTATTTCACATGGTTCCTTCATCTTCAATAGATTTACCCAAACCAAAAATCATAGTGTGGTAAATAATATTCATGGTGGTAAATCATATAATAATGAGAAATAATCTTTAGATAATCTAAATGAGGACACAATATTCTATGAAAAATTTGGATTAAATTAGAAAATTCTTGATCATCTACAAACTGTTCGTATTTTATTATATAATTATAATTATTCATAGGGTTATTACAAATGATTTCACATCCTAGATCCCAAAGATTAATTAAACATTTCTATGATACCAAATATAGAGAGCCATAATTTTCATAAATATTTATTACATTTTAATATAAGAATGATTATTACAAAGCATTTCGATCCATGATATAATGGGTTAGGTCATTCTTCATTGGAAACATAAGATCATAAACAATTACTTTATAAAATATCAATAATATATACCTATAATTTCTTTATAATATGAAACCATATTCCAAATATCTTACGTAACACCTTTCTTCATAAACTACAAAAATAAAACTTAGGAAAAGGGTGATATTTAATTCTTAGTATTGGTAAACAAGTGACATGAAAGTTATCATATAATCATTACATGAGAATATGTGTATAATAGCATAATAATAACACTATATAAGTACACACTTTATATAAACTAACATATTATTATGTCATGATATAATCCATGGTAGTTAATAAGGAATTAATCATTGGAAAATTACATACCACAAGACATGTTAGTTGAACATATCAAAAAGACATTTATTTTTGGAATACACATAAGTATAAAAGATCATTTCCTTATTATTAAATGGTGATGACCATTGTAACATCCCAACCCAGCCCACTTCTAAATGGTTGCTGGACCGGTGGGTTACATTACCTCTAGATCATATCCTCAAACGCACGATGATGCCGACAAGCAGCGATGGACTTTTTCATGTCCGTGGGGGAGAATACGCCTTCATTTTTAATAGTTATTATCATAGTGGAAGTAATAGAAATTAAATAAAAAATATTTGAAGCATTTAAATGAATAACCAATAGCAGAATCAATATTATTAATCCAACTAAATAATACTCAAGTCAGGAATCTCACAAATTGATTTCATGATAGGATGTATGTCTAAAATAAATGTACATAAAATAGAACTGAGGCAATCTATAAACTCATAATAAACAAAAAAAAGTGTGACAACTTTATTACGAGCAAGGCTCGATCCTATACCCCGGTTTTAATCCTAAGCAGAAATAATCGATCAAGAATCAGAAGCAACACACATCCCTTTCTTAGTACTTGCAATCATATAATAAACCTGAGCGTCAATGACAGCTGAGCAGGGTGTGAGATAAAATCCCAGAAGGTCAGTACCCAATGTGTCAAAACCATTCCATTTCGTGCAATGATAAAATTCACCGTGCCATTATATAAAAAATTTATATAATAAATTAATTTCAATGGATTTAATAAGTCAACCCGAGTTCCAAACAGCACCTGTTCCAAATCACATATTTCAGCCTAAGCTGGTAGTCTTAAAGTATACCTGTCAGCAGAATGAACATACACATATATATATAAATCCATGAATGAAATAAGGTAAACAAGAAAGAGGTATACCCTAGGCTTTTTCTTTAACTTGGTTTCTAAGTCAAGTGTATACTAGGTGAACTTCCATATATCAGATGAATATCTCAATTCTCAAGTGACTCAAATGGAAATAATATAAACCTCACGTTCATCATTATTAAGGTTCAAGTTGAGAGTTGGAGTCTGATCCCATCCCAAAGGTATTAGTACAGAACATCCGTCAATTTATCTAATACCACCGTGCACGTCCACGAAAATCTTTCAAAAGACTATGTATCGCATGAGGCATGGATTTACCCTGAGTCTGCCTTGATCATGTAAAGAGGGGACACCTATCATCTAAGGATGGCTTTGCCACATTGCCAATGGATCTGTCTCAATGGGCCCTTTTGAAACTGGTATCAATCAAAGTATTTGAAAGACATGGGATGTATTGGTTTGGAAAAGTCAATAGCACCACCCTCCAACACATAGAGGTAACCATTCATGAATGGAGAGTGTATGTGTGGATCTTAATACGAGACCCACCTCCTTTCCCCAACTTCAATTTAATTAATGTTTTCACAGTAGTAGATATGTCCAAATCAGCATATAAACTCACAACATGAAAACTAATCAGATACACCCATGAATCACAAGGTACAAATTAAATAATACTGCATAACATATTAATAAGGAAATATACTAAATCAACATAAGTAGATAAATGATCTTTTAAATAAGTAAATAATTCAGCATAACCAACAACAAAGATTCCAACAATTTCCGATTCATAATTATTCTAAATTATTTATTTAAATTCAACACAACAAAATAAATTATGAAAAAAATGCAGTTAATTAAATTAAATGATCAGGTATGCATATTTAAATAATTAAATAATTCATCTCAAACAACTAGAAAAACATATCAATTCATGGTTCATAATTATTTTGAAATAATTATTTAAATTAAACATAATAAAAATTGGTCACGCAATACATGCTGTTAATTAAATTAAATGCCTGGACATGGACATTTAAATAATTAAAAAATTATGCACAAAAAAGTACCAAATATCCTACATTTCAAGGTTCATAATTATTATATAATAATTATTTAAATTAAGCACAACAAAAATATGTTACACAATACATGAAGTTAAATGAATTAAATATCTGACTAACAGAATTTAAACCAACCACATCGACAATCCCAAAGTGGTGTCCAACCACATTTCAATAAATTAATCAAATTCATTCATGATAAAAATGGCTACAACAACTATACGAAACAAAAAAATTAAAGAGTTTTCGTGAATCTCCACAAATCCAGTAGGCAGCGACAAACGTCACCACGATGTGTTTTTAATATTGCATCAAAACAGAGGGAAAGAGAGTAAAAACCCTACCATATGGTCATAGATAATCCTATGATCTGGGATAGTTTTTTATTTTACAAAAAACGAAAAAAGAAGAATGATTTTAGAAAAAACCAAAAATAGTGTAAAATCATTCCCTGATGAACTGCGCGTAGGATTCAAAACGGAAACCTACGATTCCACTTGATCATGGTTATCCTTTCCCTATGGATTACTTCTCACCTAATAGTGAGGAAAATAGATGAAAGATGGAGGATATACAATCTTCAGAAGGAGGATCAGGGGGTGCACCACCTAGGGGGAGAGGGTGGTGCAACGTGAAAAAGACGAGGGGAGGAGGAGAAGAAAATGAAAGAACGAAAAGGAAGAATAAAATTAAAAAAATAGGGAAAAATATAAGAAAACGAAAAAATGACTAAATGACAAAATAAAATATTAGAAAAAGGATTGGATGGGAAAAGAATAAAAATAAATGAAAATGAAAATTTTCCATTTTAACTATTTTACATTTTTCTGTTACCACCTTCTAATTTTATTTATGATTTATTTTTATCCCTTTATGATTTATTTTAAATATATTTAATTATTATCTTCTCTTTTTTCAATACTTAATTAATTTTTTAAATCCTGAACATCGTGTTAAACCACGACATAACATTTTTATAAAACATATATAGTTATTTAAATTAATTAAATAGCCTATTGGAACCCAAAGTGTGGTGTACTGACAGGTTCCCTCAGTTTCTTTAAATAATTAGAACAACATAAACTTAAATGAGCTACACCTTGATTTTAGTAGATACATTAGAGTAAATAAAATTTCTATTATTTAATATAACTGATCAATGAGACCATTAATATTTTAAAACAATAATCATTAAAAAAAGATAATGGTCATTAAATTAATATAGATTGTGCATTTGTAATTTATTTGAACAATTAATAATAACATATTTATTACATTTCCCAATTATTATTTACACCGCGACGTAATTTATTAATTTTGGTAGATCATTTTTATTGGTTGTATTCAATGAAAATAAAAATATTAATAAAAATTTTATTATTATTATTTCTAATGGCCAAGAAAATTATTTAACTCAATTAAATTATATTCAGGTGCGATATGACCAAACGTCTACCACTCCCTAAGGTTATACCCTACTTATGGAAAAACCCCAAGAGACATAACTATCACTGATGTTAGATTTCTCATTAGACGCACCATTTGTGAGAAAATAATTATTTATTATATAAAAAATGCAATAATTAATTAATTAAAAATTAAGAAGTAATTATTATGTGCGAGGGTGCGAAACCCCCGAAGTGAATGACAGTTATACCCTGCCTAGGGAAAACCCGGTGTTGCAGACCTAAGAGTGGTCTCAGATTTCTCATACGATGAATATTTTGAAAATTATTTCATTTTTTAAAATAAACAAATACGTGTAACAATAAAATAAAGTTAATATTTTCATTCTATCAACGTTGTTGTGTTGACTATTGGAATAAAATGATCTGATGCTCGGTTTTAAAACCGGCCTTATTAGTCAATGGAAAAATTTAATTTCCCTATCTTTTTAATTTGGTTCATTACACGGGATGTTTAAACCATGTCTATCATAACAGAATTGGTTTTCTCCCATAACAATCATATTATCCAAGGCTCACTTAAATTACTATCATAATATACATATTCTCTTACATAATCAGTTCCATCCACATTGTACTCATATTTCTCTAAAGAAATATCAATATTTACCTAATTCATTGGATAGAGATGAATGTACCACCCATCAAAATATTTAGATAACAAATTTGAGACACATAAATCATTAATTATTCATTATAAAAAAAATTAATATAATTGGGTTTCATAAACATTTAATCATAAAAAAATCATGGAAAATAAATGGGTCTTAGTGGCATTTCATCATAGAATAACCTATACAAAATAATTGGATTCATACCATCAAATCATTATTAAAATAAACCATTATAAGTACAATATATTATGGTATATTTGGAAAATATACATAGTAATGTAAAATTTAAATCTAGGGTTGCTTTCTTTTATTAATATAAATATGATTAAATGATTATTAAAAAATATTGTGGAAAAAATATTACATTTTGATTTCACTTATTAAAGGAACTGTTAAATCCTAAATAAACATTATTTTCATGAAATCAAAAATGTAAAATTGTAATAAAATATTAAATGAAGAGAATATTCTTGGCATTAATAAAGGTAGTTCATGCTTGAAATGTAAAAAAATCCATTCAATAGTTTTTTTTGGAAAATTCACAATGTACATCAATTTTAAAATGAAAACAAGATTCATTTCAAAAAAATTAACAAATTTAAAAAATGGTTGAACATGAATTACTATTTTCATTGGATAATAGTAAAAATAATACATTAATAATTATTAGAAACCATTTATTTGTAAGGAAATTTTTATTAGACAGAAAAGAGAAATGATATAGATCATCCCTAACAGCATATTTTATATCAATCATGTAAATTCTGTGCGGATATTAAATGGAAGGAATTTATTTTCAATAAGTATTAGTATGATATTAAATTTAATTATTAAATTTTGAGTATGATCTTAAGTGATCATCCTTATGGGAATAGTCATAATCAATCATGATAAAAATGATATAGTGAAATATAAAACATACATCGAGTTATACAATCATTAAGAGAAATCTAAAATAAAGTATAATAAATTTAAAACATTCATAATTATACACCAATGAAATATTTCTAAATATACAAACATATATGATCCCCTAATAACATTTAAAATACCAGTTATTTTGAAAATTCCTTACCCAAATCATTATTCATGGACATTAACTATATCATTTCTCAAGAGAAATTCATCTCAGTATTTTTGGTTCTTGTAAATTTATTGTGGTTACATTATACAGTTGATATTAATCATAATATAAATTTCAAATATATTCATTATATATATATATATTTATAGTCATCCTTAAATGATGGTGATAGAAAAAATTAATTACACCATTCATAGAAATAGAATACCGTACATATGCATGAAAACAATTTTAATTTTCTTGAATATGGAATAAAATAAATTTAAATATTTATTCAAAATTATATGTTAATTATTATATCAAATATATAATACTAATAATTAATCATTATCATCATAGTACAATATAAATGAAATATGAATAACATCTATTTTGAAGATGGTAGTTCACAAGTACACACAAACACCTTTATCATTTCACAAGGGATTGGATGGTATGTAAGTAGTTAGAATATTAATATTAAGGAATTATTATTCTACATTAAAAATTATATATATAATAAAATCATAATAATAATGATATATAAAATATGGTGATTAAATTTTAATTTTATCACTATGTGGAGACGGTAAGACATACGTACATATGAGCAGTAATTACACTTCTCATTTTATGAGAAACATGATGCATAATTGTGAATTTTGAATCATAATAATATTTAATAACACATTGAAAAATAAATTTATTATATAATGATAAATTCCATATATTTATATGAGGTAAAGGAGAGTTTAATATATGTTGAACCGTAATGGAAAATATGCCTTAATTTAAATGACTCTATTATACATATGCTAAAGGTATAAAAGGTTAGACATTTATGAATATTAGAACATATAGAATTTGAGTGTGTAATTGTTGATGATAAATTGAAAATGTTTTGTTGATCTAGAAGGCTCAATATGGTGTAGAAAATTGAGGTGGTGGTTTCCATCTACAAATTAGGGGAGGTGGACAATTGGAATTTCTAAAAAATAAATTATTATAAATTAATTCTAAACAAATATTGTTAAAAATGACTTGTAATTTAAATAAATGGTTTTATATGATTCTAATACAATCAGGAAAAAAACTTGTATAAATTTTGGTGTCATTTTCAACCAGATCATTTGGAATATCCAATTGTTATCCAATATTAATTTTAACTATCGTAAAAAACTCTATATTAAATGTTTAAATTTTTACATGTAATGTGAAAATTTTTCCATAAATGTCCATTATATTATATATTCTACCATATAATATCCAACATGTTTTCATTCTATATTATTAATATTTTTATATAATTTAATAATATGTTATTTTTAAAAAATATCATTATTGTAAATTTTGACACTATTCATTTAATTTGAATTAAAAGGAATAAATATGAATATTCAATTCTAATATATTATTCCAAATCAACAATAATATGTCGCATTAACATATAATTTTATTGGAAGACTAAAAAAACTCAAATTATAACTTCCATATTTTATATATCATTAATTTTATTTTTCATTAGTTGATTAAACACTATTTTAGCATGGTGTAAAATGTTATGGTTATTATATAATACATAATAATTAAAAATAAAATATAATAAGTAATATAATTTCCTTATTAAAAAAATTAATATTATTTTTCATTCATAACATTTTTCCCTTTTATGAAAACATAGTTTTTATTTAAAACCAAAAGAGTTACATTTTATAAAATTCATTAATTTAATGAATAAATAAGTCATTCTCATGAATAGGATTCCATTAAAAAACTAAATTTTGAGGCTATTGTTATAATGGAAAATTTGAATTCATCCAAAAATAATTTTTATTGAAAAATCATGGCTTTATCACATATTTTTTAACTTAGAATATCCTGATATACATGTCACCAACTGTATAATTATTGCTAATGTTATTATTCATATTTGTAAAAATTAAAATGCAGCTATTTTCAAAATATAATCCTCTTAATTATAAAACTTTTATGCATTTCATCTAATTTAATTGATTTCTATTGAAGATATTATTGTTAATATATAAGTAGAAAATGAGACTAGATCTTCTTTTTATAAAAAATAAATTCTTAAGAAATATATTATAAAAATAATTATCCTACGCTTATAAAATTAAATTTTTAAATATTAAAAATTTTGATCACATAAATAAGATATAAATTTAATGGTATTATTTCACTAGTAGTTATGAATTTAATTTATTTATATACAAATAAATTTCCCAAATTAAGTTTTTTAAGAAAAAATATCATAACCATTTTAAAATAAATTTGTCTTTTAATGCAAGTCATTTAATAAAAAAGAGAACTTTATATAAATGTGAATACAATTAATTTTTCAAAAGATACATATTTTTTTCAAACCTGCAAATCCAACAACTAGTTGACAATTTAAATATATTATTATAATATTTTTATAAGGCTCTTTTAAAATTTGTGTTATGAGTAATGCATGATATAAAATAATTAATATTTTTTAAAAAATATATTTCAACAAAATATAAATTTTATATATTTGGGTACCATAATATTAATGGAATATTTTTTAGGGATGGTAAAATATATACATGTATATGTAAATCCATCAGAAATTATTGGTATTAATTTAATACATGTTGTATCTTTTCACAAGGGATCAACAAACGATGTATCATTTAATTTAATATAGTAATTTACTCTAATAGAATACAATGAGTTACCATTTATAAGATATAAATGGAATAACAATAGAACATAGAAATAAATAAGAGGTGAATAATAATACTATAATAATGAAAAAACTGAGATGTTGAATCACATACTATTAATCCATTTTAGTTAGACATGGTCTAACATAAAATATAAAGAATGTTCTCATATTCACATATTTTGGAAACATATTAAAAAATCAAAACTTTTATAAATACAACATATATTATAATATTTAAAGAATATGAGTTAATTATCATTTATTTTCATTATCAAATGTTATTAGATTTTATTTTATATCTTATACTATTTTAGAACGGAATTATTGAATCGTGCCTATAGATTAAGAATCCATCATTTACAGGTCATCATAGGTATTAGAATCATTATTTTAAAAAATAAATTAAGATAATAATTTCTCACTATATGTATTTTTGTTATGATTTGTGATGCCAATTTTAGTGTTGAGCAAGTGTTAGTAATTTATAATAAACAATGAGGGAAATATATTAATAATTTGTTAAAAAAATATAAAAATCCCAATACCCTAGAAAATAATATTCACTAATTAATTTATAATACAAAATAGTATATTTTCAAATGATATCCATGATATGAATTTATAGTATCAACCAATTATGATTTATAAATAACCATAATATAGAAATATGATATCTATTGGGGATTATAGACAAGAATGTGATTACATTGATATAATGATTGTATTAAAAAATAATAATGAAATTATTTTTATGTTTTCAATATGTGAATAATGATATAAATAATTGAATAAATAATAAATTACAAAAGTGAAAAATGGTATGCACTACTTTCATAGAATTGGTAGATCACATGTTTGCTTAGGAGACACATTGATTGTAAATTGAATTATAGGAATATATTGAATTCATAAAAATCATGCATTATTAATAATAATATTAATTTCTTAATAATATTCAAAATATTCTTGTATAAAATTCCATATATAGTGGTGATGATAAATAATGCACACCATTGATGGTGGTGATCATCCACTAATATTCATAGAGACATCATTAGATTTCAAATGGATATCGAAGAAGGTATAAAATATGATATTACATTAGTTTAATAATAGTTTATTATATTTACAATTACAATGTTATCAAAACTATCATGGAAACATTATGTTTGTATGGGTAAAGATGAAAAGAAATAAAAGAGCTCATTTGAGGAAAATACTTATCCCTTTTCACTTTCTCCCAAAAATAACTTAATAGTTCCCTAGATCCTTTTACTTTGTCATGAAAAAGGTATATATGACATGGGATAGGGTTTTATATTGACATGGGTTGAGATATATTTATATTATTAGGGAATGGAATCCTTGTACACATTACATTTTTATATAAAGAAAATCATGTTTCACCTAAAATGTGGTTCCAGTGAGGAAAATTAGGGAGTGGGGATTATATAAGGTTGAAAATCTCTCAGAAATAAATTATCAATTTTTTAAAGATGACTTATTTCTCTTATACAAGGAATTTTCATCATTATGGATTTATCTATCTAGTGTGGTAATAAATTTTACCTAGTAAATTATCTTTTAACGACTACAAATAAATTTTACCTATTTACATAATTTTTAAATATGAATTTTATAAATGAAAACTAATCTTAAATATAAACATTATATTTATAGTCAAATTTAATATAACATTAGTGCATTTAAATTATAATGACCCAAAATTTTCCCTTCTAACTTATTTATTTATATATAAATATTAGGAGTTCGTGAAAATTGAAAGCTCGTGTTTCCGATGCATGGTGTTCCCGTAATGAATTCTTGATCTTTTTTTAGGAATGTTCAGTAAACGCACAAGTGGAATTTTGTAACATTTGAAGCGGTGCTCATAATTTAAATCTGAGTACATCGTTGAACTTGCAATGCTGATATTCACTTTAGCATACCCACACCATGACTACAACAGGACAAGAGTGGAAGTTAGTTTTTCAGAATTTCATGGAAGACATAAAAATATTAATAATATAAAACAATCAACTTTTATTTTATTTATTTTTTTGAAACCTCCCAATTGAATTACTGTTGGTTGAGACCACCCCAACTCCTCCTTTAGGGGGGGGGGGGTGGGTAACTCATGGTTACCCACAATTTATGAACTAACGTTTAATTAATCATGTAACTAATACATGAACTTAATTTAGTGTGTCTTCAACTCTTGGTTGGAGATTTTTTGTATGGGAGAGACTTGAGGAAATATCCTCCAAACGAAGAACCTACCCAACCAAGAACATTATCTAGATCAAGAATGTGGAACCGACCATGGAGGGAGTTTCGGGAGCAATGAGCGTCAGCACATCAATGTCTTCATCTCCTTCCTCACATCATCTCCAACGAAAAAGTTGGGGTGTGTTTACGTTTATTCTTAATTATTTTTAGTTTACATAGAATCTTTCTCCTAGAGTCATGTGCTACCGATCTGACACGAAGGGTAAAATCCAAAAAAAACATGGTCCAATCCATCCACATAATCAATCTTGATGCATTCTTCGTGGTGGAGGAGGACGGTGACTTGTGCAGGCACGGACCAGGGTGGCAGTCGACACTCTGGCTGGGGGCTTTGGCCGCGGTGATGCAACGACACAACTGAAGGAGGTCGCGACGGGGAAGCAACGCGGCGAGCACGTCATTCGGCGACATGAAGGTGGGGCGGTGTGCGTCTGTGCCGCCGATAGAAGAGATGATCACAGCCCGTCGACTATAGCGGTGCACCAAGGCGGCCAACCACAAGCCGACTATAGGAGGATCGGCACGTGTCTGCACCATTAGAAGAGAGGGTTGGTCGTTTCGGTCGGCTGCTTCACGCTGTACGGATCTGCTCCGGAGGGTCCTGCGTGCCGGTCAAACGTTCAGCCAGACCGGTTGGGCATACATGGGGGGTGCCTCCCCCTGGGAGTGGGGTAGGGAAGACCGCCCCATGGAAGGCCACCAGACCATGCAATGAACATTGGTCTGTTCCCAGTTGGCTAGGCCGGGCCGCCCCCTTCATGGGTCATGTAGGACCAAGGCCCAGAGGGCCTAGCCCACCGCTGCCCTGCCCATCCAGGCTGAACTCAAACTGGGATGGGTTGACCCAATCCAGGTCGGTCGGGCGACATGAACCTGGTCATGTCGGCCCAGGCTGTGTCGAAACAGATCCGGGCCCATCTGGACCCTTATACGCCATTATGGCCATATCATGAGATTCGGGTGTCCGTTTGATGAACCGTCTATGTAAATAGAGACCTTTTATTGAGATGGTCCTTCTAGTATACTCCACCTGTGTTTTAGAAAATATTCGAGCACGATTAGGATGGATTGAACCCGAATCCAACCGGGCCCTCGGAAAGGAAATGCTAATAACTTACAGACCGGTTGCCCGATTGCCGCGATGTCTATCACGTTGGGACCCTTTTTACATAAAAGAACATTGGGATACATTATAGTGAGAAATTATGGAAGAATATGTATTTAACGATGTCTTGAAGAGAGGATCCTCCAAGAATTAATAATTATTTGTGTGTGAGCCCTGTAGCTGGTTGTACTAGAAGAATCTTCAGATCATGTGTGGGTCATCTCCAGATATAATGTGGGTCAGTGCTCAAATATCCTTTTTAGGTTAGTGATCAGCGATCCTGTGTGGTTTAGTGCATACCTATCCTATGTGGGTTAGTGCATCCAGATCCTGTGTGTGTCATCTCCAAATCTTGTGTGGGCCATCTTCAGATCCTGTGTGGGTCATCTATGATACTATGTGGGTCAACAGAAGAGATTATCGATTAATTATGATGATTTATCAATACATATAATCATCTATATTATCATACATATGATATACCCGGTTTGATTTGAGTCTTTCCGATTGTAGAATTCTTCTTTGTAGTGTACCTTTTTGGTACTTACCTTCGTGGTGATACATTAGTTGTATTATTCTGTGTGGCATAGCTTTGTGGTATATAATTTCATGGTGATTCCGTTGTTTTATTAAGCTATGGGTCGTTACCTTTGTGGTACATACCTTTTTTGTGTTACCTTCATTGTTTTTTTTCTTTCGTGGAATAGTTGAGCTTTTGGCTAAAGAGTTGGGCCATGTGTTTCCTATTAAATGAGATGGGTATACTTGATAACATAGGTATATGAATAGTCATATACCTAAGTAGGGTTTAAAATTGTTTTAATGCATTTTGGATTATCCTTTGTGGATTCTTAGAGTGCTTCGGGGGTCTCGAGGTCCCTACTGAGTATCGTTATACTCATCCCTACATGTGTTTCTCCCACACCATGTTATTTCTTGTGCAGATGACAGACAATGATGACCGAGGTCGACGGGACCAAGATAGGTGGTTGCTCGAAGGTGTACTCTAGATGATATGATCCATAGAGATGACGATACGAGAGCGGTACCTACCCTTCATGTAGGATCCATGTCGGTTTTTCACAGGATCATTTTTCAGTTTTACTTGTACATTACAGTTGGGCTTCTATTCTAGACCCCTTTACTAATTGTGTAAACATTATTTACAATATAGTTTATATTTTTCTTGTATCATGCATTGTTATTTATTTGTGAGAGTTTATAGGTTTAGATGAAATGCTTTACCTGTTTTAGGGATATGCCTTTCTGGTACTAGTCGGGAACCCCTAACCAATGAAAGGTAGGCTTGGGGTAGACCAAGCATGGGACCCTTGGAACGGGTTGTGGAAAATTGGTATCATAGGATTTGGTTCTACTGGATAACTAGGACTCTGATATTTTATGTGTGAAAATAGTTTTATTTGTGATGATTATGGTTTTTCAGTTTGGGGAATCCAGTGTTGGTGTGATGGCTGATTTATCCATACACCAAGACCCTGACATCTGATTTCTGACTTAGCACAAGATAACACTGATTGCGTGTTTGTTTTTGAAATGTTTTCATTGTGATCACATTGAGTTAGATCAACAGGAATAACTTATTGATTGTGGCACCCCTTTTTCTTTCTAGGATACCTCCATGAAGACATCCATCCAAGGTTCCAGGTAGAGTATGTAATGACAACCCACCAAGAAATGATGATTCGGTGCAGGACCCCCATTCAACAGTTGTACCATAAGGTGGTGTACCAGCAGCACCACTACCCTTTGGAGAACGATGTCACCAGCCCCAACATCAGAGGGTTCACACTACTTGAGCGCATTTCACGAGGTCCCACGCAAGAGGACAACATGGATTCTGGTCAAGACGGATCCACAGGTGGCTAAAGACTGGATGGAGGCCATGGTTATGGTTTTTTTACTGGTAGGGACACCAACTGATCTCATGGTGATCCGTTTTGTTAGCCTTCTTCAGGAGGAATCAGGTAGACAGTGGAGCTTGATACTCCAGGTTCATGATGATGTCACTCTCATCTAATCAGACATAGAGAGCCTTTTCAGGGAAGAGTTCTTCATAATGAACTTACGCTCAGTGCGTATACAAGAGCTTCACCACTTGTAGCAGGGTATCTTTATCATGGCTCAGTATTCTATGAGGTTTATTGACCTCTCGCGTTACTCCACTGACATGGTGCAGGACCATTTTTTAGGGACCAAACCTTCATGTAGGGGTTCATACATGTGATTATATATTCGATGATTTCACTCATCATCCGAACGCATGCCAGTGTGTAAGAGTGAGCACTCTTAGTGGAGAGATTCCTTGCTAAGTATTCAATGTCTCTGATACCACCCGCCAGACACTGTGTAGATGAGAAATTTGTAGTTGGCAGCAGAAAGATGATGCAGAGGTCTAAGAGGACCAGACATGCAGGTGGAAAAGTGCAGGATACAAGTTCGGTTGTGCGGGGATCTCGAGATAGAGCAAGACAGACGAGTAGTAGACAATGTAACTCGTGTGACATGTAGTGTCACATGTCTCACGACTGTCCGACCCAATGTACGGATGACAAAAAGGCAGTCGAAGGACCACCTGGACAGGGAAGATGATTTGATTGCAGAGGTCCCCAGGTAGCAGGCAGACATGGAAGAGGATCTGGCCGTACAACAGGTTGTGGGAGGTGATTCGATGTTCTACCCCCACCACCTCTAGCTTGTCTAACCCGACCACATGGAGAATGAAGACATGGATGATCTCATCTCGATGCAGTTGAGGCCTATGACCACAACACTCCAGAGATGATAAGAGGTACAATCTATGTTCACTCCACCCCATCTATAGTACTTATAGACACTCGTGGCAATCACTCATTTATTACCACGACCCTCATTCAGAACTCTGATATTTCAGTGGAGCTGTTGGCTCAATGCATACAGATAGAGACTTCTACAGGAGAATATTCGATGATAAAAAACTAGTGCTGGTGGTGTGATCTTAATATAGGAGGTGATATCTTCAGTTGGGATATTCTATTAGCGTTGTTGAGGCCTTACGATGTCATCTTGTTAATGGACTAGTTATCCCAAGTCTATGCTCAGATTGACTCTATTAGGCGCAATATATGGTGTGTCTACACAGATTGGAACAGTTTTTCCTTCATCGACGAGAAGGGATCATTTTAAGCACATGATGGACTTACCCAGAGGAGGGTGTAGCCGATCACAAATCCTTTTCCTAGCCTTACCCTGGGAGTGGTTGATGTTGAGAGTATGAGCTATCCTGTAGTGGTGGACCTAATCACTGATATGTTCCCTGATGATCTTCTAGGACTACCATCTCATAAATAGGTGTAATTTTATATCGACTTGTACCATAATACATGGCTGATATCAACACCAGCATATCAGATGGTTCTGATAGAGATTTTTGAGCTGTGAGAATAGATAGAGGACTTATAGAGCAATAGATTCATTAGGCTCAGTGTTTTTCCTTAGGCAGTAGTGATTTTGTTCGCTAAAGAGGATGGGAGTTTGAGACTCTATTTGAACTATCGATGCCTGAACCAGGTGAACGTGTAAAAAAGTACCAACTCCCATGGATTGACGGTCTCTTTGATCAGATGAATAGACCAAGATTGTTATTGAATGTAGGCCACATATCAGGTTATCACCAGCTCAGGGTACAAGACGTGGGTGTAAAGAAGTAGACCTTTAAATGTCGGTATAACTACTATGATTTCTTGGTTATGCCATTTGGTGTGCACAACAACCAAAAATATTTTCATGGGACTCATAAAAAGGATTTTTCAGCCATAACTCGATAGCTTTGTGGTATTATTCATCGACGACATTTTGATTTACTCATATATGGAAGAGGAGCATTCCAATCATCTAAAGATGGTTCTTGACATACTCTAAGAGCACCAACATTAAGGTAAGCTCTTGAACTTCTAGTTCTGTATCTGATAGTACACTTTTTGGGACGCATTATCTCGGAGGATAGATTTGTTGTGGATCCCGTGATGATTGAGGTTATTATATCTTCAGAGCCACAAAGGAGTATGACAGAGGTGTGGAGTTTCTTGTGTTTGGTATGTTACTACTAGAGGTTTGTGCCTTAAATTTCCATATTTACGGAACCCTTATCAGATTTGATGAAGAAATGGAAACCCTTCGTGTGGTTAGAGAGATGCTAATAGAGTTTCAAGGATCTGAGGAAGAGATTGACGAGTGCCCCCATCTGGAGTTTACTGGGGGATGGAATTGGGTATGTAGTCTACTACAACACATCAGGGATTGTGCTAGGATGTGTCCTAATGTAGGAGCGAGTAGGGATCATGTATGTTTCTTGACAGCTGATATAACATGAGCAGAACTACGCAACCAATGACATGGAGTTCGCAAAAGTGGTCTTCGCCTTGTAAATGGGGTGACTTTACTTGATGAGAGAAGGTTTTACAGTCTAATCTGACCACAAGAGTCTTACATATATCTTCTCTCAAAAGGGCCTAAACAAGAGATATCCGAATTATCTTGAGTTCCCCCAGGTCTATGACATTGGTAGAGTCTATAATTCTGGGATGGGAAAAGTAGTAGAAGATGCACTCAGCAGAAGATCTCGTATTCAGTTTCTGAGTGAGGAGATGGAGCAGCTAGCAACTTTTTAGATATCCTACATGGATCGAGATGGAACAACTTATCTTCAATCTCTAACAGTCACTCCCCCACCCCATTAGTGTGTTACGGAGGAGCATCATGGTGAAACAGAATGAGAGGATCAACTTTCTCAGATATCCACATGTCACACACCTGACGGATTTTCTAAAAGTGGGGAGCATGTCATCCTCTTATTAGGACGTACTATGGTACTAGTGGCACTATAGAAGGATGTGTTGAGGGAGTTCCATACGTCCCCTATAATGTTATATCCAGGAGTGGCGAAGACATATCCAGATCTCCGACATCAGAACTAGTGGTTGAGAATGAAGAAAGCAGTGGAGAATTTTGTCTCATGGTGCCTCACTTGTCAGTAGGTGAAGGTAGAGCATTTGGTTCTAGCAGGCATAGTACAACCACTAGAGGTGCCATAGTGGAAGTGGGAAATAATATCTATTGACTTCATGACAGTACATCCATTCACGTACATGGGGCATGATTCCATCTGGGTTATCATCGACCAACTCACCAAGTCGGCCCAATTCCTACCTATCAGAGAGCAGGGACCGGTAGAGGGCTCTAGAAACCACTACGTGAAGGAGATTGTGCAGCTTCATGGGGTACCATCTATGATTTTCTCCATTCGTGATGCACATTTATCTTTTCAGCTATGGAAGGGGTTACAGGAGGTATTCGATACATATATTCGGTTGAGAACCACCTTCCATCCTCATATTGATGTCTAGAAAGAGCAGACCATTCAGAATTTGGATGATATGTTGCATGCTTGTGTCCTAAAAATCAGTCATAACTAGGAGGATCACTTTCCCTTGGTGGAGTTTGCATAAAACAACAGCTAACACTCATCTATTGGTATGGAACCATTCAAGGTGTTGTATGTTTAACCTTTTAGATCACCTCTGTGATTGATAGACCCAGGCGAGTCAGCACTCAGGGGACCAGAGATTGTACAAGAATCCATAGAGAAGGTGCATTTCATCCAGGAGAGGATGAATACTGCACAGAGTAGTCAGAAGTCGTACGCTGATAGGTGATGGAGACCTATAATGATTGAGGATGGTGACAATGTCTTCCTATAGGTCTCACCCCGATGAGTTTTTCTAAAATTTGGGTCGTGCAGTAAGTTATCTCCGAGGTTTATTGGACCCTTTCAGGTCCTCAGCAGAGTAGGCATGGTGGAATACCACATATCACTTCTCCCTCAGTTGAACTGGGAGCATGAAATTTTCCATGTATCTCAGCTGAGAATATACGTGCACTATCCCTTGAATACTGACCCGGTGTGGGTCAGCACAAACCGATCATGTGTGTGTCAGCGCTCAGTGATACAGTGTGGTTCAACACTTACAAATCATGTATGGGTCATCTCCAGATCTAGTGTGGGTCATCTTCAGATTTAGTGTGGGTTATCTTCAAACCTGTGTGGGTTAAAAATAGAGATTTGTGGTGAATTATGATGATTTAGAAATACATATATTCATCTATATTACCATACATAAGTTATACCATGTTGGAGTTGGGTCTGAACCTTTAGAGTATTCTTCTGTGTGGCATACCTTTGTGGTAAATACCGTCATGGTGATACCTTACTGGTATTCATTTGTGTGGTGTACCTTTTTGGTAATTACCTTCATGGTGATACCAATGTGGCATTCTTCTATGGGCCTTTACCTATTGATACATACCTTTTTGGTGTTACCTTCGTGGAACAGTTGACAATTTGGAAAAATAGTTAGGCCAGGTGTTTTATTTGGAATGAGATGGGTATAAATGAAAAATTAGGTATATATATAGGAATATACCTATGTTTGGATGACTGTTTCTTTCATGTTGTGTTTTTTATCCTTTATTAATTATAAGAGACAATCAGGGGTCTCAGGGTCCCTACTGAGTATCATTTTACTCCCCCAGCATGGGCTTCACCCACACCTTGTTGTGTCTTGTGAAGATGACGAAACACACTGACAGAGTTCAAGGGTACTAGGACTGGAGGCTTCTCAGAGGTGAACATTAGATGAGATGATCCACAGACACAACCTTAAGAGAGATGTACCTCCCCTTCAGGTATGATCCTTGGTGGGTGTTAATATGGGTTGTTTTTACTTTCACTTGTACATTCTAGATGGGCTTGTATTCTGTCCTCCTTTACTTGTTGTACGAACCATGTTTACAATATAGTTTATCTTGTTCTTGTATCTTTCTGTGTGCTTTCTTTGTGTGAGTATACATGTTTATAGGAAATGCCTTCCCTGTTTTAGGGATATGCCTTTCCGGTGCTAGTCTTCAGCCCCTAGCCCATAGAATGATGGCATGGGGTAGTCATGACAAGGGCTTCGGGGGAAGGGCCGTTATAAAAATCCTAAAAAATAAATATTTAGATGAAATAAATATATATGAATAGTTAATTTTTTTAGAAAAAAACATTCATTGATGTTTATTTTAATAAATTTTAATGGTTTATTAATAAGAAAATGATAATTTTGTGAAAATAAATGAAATACAAAACCTAATTTCACATAATAAAATACTAATTATAAGAGAAAGACTAAAAAATGTTTTTTTAGAAAAATTATCTCATAATTTTCATAATTATAGTCATGATTTTTCAGAATTAAAAATTTTCTTTTAAATTAAATCACTTTTCCTCATAAATATGGTTATTTAAATAATATTATATATATATTGATATAGTTAGAATCATTATTTTTTTAGAAAAAAAATTATTTTTATCCATTCATTAAAAAATAAATTATTTTACAAAAAAATCACAGAAAACATCCAAGGATAATATTTTAATTCTCTACCAAAAAATTTGATCAAAATTTTCAATATATAAATTTATAATTTTTTTTAAATGAATACATAAATATATAATGAAAATTGATTTCATAGGAATAATATATATGTTATAACATATAATATTCTCACACATATTTACTATAAATATCAAATTAATTCATTATATAATTTCAAAATAAAAAATATATATATTATAATTAATTTATTAAAAAAATTAAAATAAAAATTATATTTTAAAAGCACATTTTTAAATACAATTTTGACGTTATTTTTTTAATGTGATTATAAATATACATTAGTTGAAATTAAAAAAAATGTGAAATCTATAAAACAAATGTTTTTATTAAATTATTACATTGATATATATATGTTTAAATCATGATAATTTTTAGTTTCATAGCTCCCCATGATATATGTGTATGTTCTAAGAATAAGGTAACCTCTCTTGTAGTCATATATTGTGATTCCCCAAGGACTAATTTGATGGTAATTTCAATGATCTTGAGATATTCTCATATATGATGTCACTCATACTATTATTATTTTTGTTTGAGTTGGGAATAATATAGGGAAATCTATATTTAATCTTTATATTTTATAATATTGAAAAAATGATCTTTATAAGGGATATATCAAAAACATTATTTCATTTCATTCATTGTTTTCACCGATTTCATATTATAGTTACTTAATTGAATTCCTGCTAATTTAATGTTTATATTAAAATTGCTAAATTAAATAAATTTATTTTAATGTATCGTGATTTAATTTTCCTTCAATGTTCCATGCTAAATAATCTATTTAATATGTTACTATTTTATAGGATTTAATATATTAAAATGTTAGGGTGTTATATTCTCCATCCCTTAAATAAATTTCATCCTTTTAATTTTATTTATTACTACATAATGAAGTAGATAAGGATTTCCTAATGATATAAAATAATACCGATTTTATTTATAATGATGTATCCACATTAGTAATGTGGGATGTCTCATATACATAATTATTATTTCATATTAAACTTATAAAAAAAATATAATGACTCTTCTTATCAATTTAATTAATATTACTGATTATTAAGGTTAAGGATTATATCAAGGAATCAATTTTCCTAGAGTGTTCCTTTTCAGAATTTTATTGTTATATGTTCATATGTTAATTTTTGATATGTAATATTATATTTAAAATTAATTAATATAGTTTATACATGGAGATAACAACACCATTTCCCAAAATCACAATAAATTTATCTAATGGAAGTCTAGTACAATTTTAACATAGAAAATTATAAAAATATAACCATTTGAAAAAATAATCTTACCACTGGAATATTTTTAAAATCAATATATATTCATAGAGATGAAATTTTAATTAATCATATGAAATACAGTAATGGAAAAGTAGTGGGTTGAATAGCATAAAAATAATTCACTCAGAGTTCTTTATTGGGTGATAAATTTTTCTCACTCTACAAGATTTTATAAATATACTAAATAAGTATGAGGATAATAATATTTACATTAATATCTTGGGAATGGAAAATTTTAATCCAATCAACCTCATTAGCCATTTGATTTGGGAATACATTTGGTTGTTTCTAATGTTTCCAAAATTTATCACATTAACCTTTTAGAGATACATCAAGAAGAAATCATTATTCATTTCATATTTATCATTGAATATTTAATTTTCCACAAATATTTGTTTCTATATGTCATCATTTACCAAATTGATATAGATTATTATTTCTTTGAGAAATTCACTGGGGTTCCTCTTTTTACAGTTTTCACCTATATAATGTTAAAAATGATTCACTTCATCATCATAAAATCCTAAACATCCTCAAGATTCTATAATTATCATATTTAATATATTTTAAAGATAATATAAATATATATTGTTAATCATAATTATTGATTCATAGTTTGGAATAATCACATGATTTCACAGTATAACCATTATCTTGTTAAGATACTCATTTGGATGATCTATATGTTATCAATGGAATCCATTTCCAACATGGTTCCTTAGATCATAAATCATAATTAAAAAGCGAATGGGTTTGACATGAGTTAAGAATATTTAACATAATATGTTGACTATCAATAAATACCTTAGATGAAACAGATCATGTAAATGTATTATAATTCATATCCATCACATCTAGAATAATATAAAAATTTTACTAGATGAAAAGTGAAAGTGAAAAAACATCAATTTGGTATATATAATTTGAGATAAGGAGTATCCCAAATGACATAATCAATAACCTAGGGTGAAGAGAGCCAATTCAATTAATCACCTTGATTAGGACCTCCTGGGAGGACTTAAAGGCCCGCAAATTAGTTTCATGATTACCATCAATCCACACATGAGAATGTTAAATAAATGTTGGAAAGACAAATGTTCATCTACAGATCAATTGAGTAATTTCCCATAAAGTATAGGTGATATCTTTCAAATAGTTATATATAATCATTGATTTTTTTTCGACATGAGTTAATGAGATTCCCTTGGAGTGGAATATTTCATGACAGTTATTGTTGGATTCTAATTCCTCATTCAATGAATTCCCAAATTCATAGAAGGTTATAATTGATTATAACAATGATCCCATTGAGTAATGAACCACACATCCACCCCGAATTAAATATTTTATGAATGAACCATCAATATTATTTTGTATAGTAATAGAAGGGGAATTCATCTAAGCCAATGTCCCTCAGTCAGGCTGAGGTGGGTTGTAGTTGTTTGCAAAAAATACACACAAGAGTGTTGGCACAATGTCGTTGACTGTGAAAACCATAAAATTACGAAACTAAACATATGGTTATACCACAATATCCACCATACAATGGAATCTTTGGTCTAGTTTGGTTCCTTTCATCACATAAGATATAGTAGCCAGATGAAAAAATTAGAGAGTGAGCTCTTATATTAGGCCTCTTATTAGTTTTTCCACTAAACCACTACTGTAAGAAATTAATAAAGGACACCACTTAAGGGATATATTCAATGAAATCACATAGAACACTCCATATTTTCTAGGGCGAAATTATTTGTAATAAAAAGAGGTATGTAGACTCATTTTTATCCTTGCAGTAGGGGCATGTTGATGAAATATGGATACATTTAAAAATAATAGGCATGACCATTGTAATTTTTAGATTTTGAACCCTCAATTCCAGGAATCTAAATTTAGAGTGAGGGCCTTGAACTAGTGGATTACGTCCCAATGATCACTAGATTTCTGTAGGGATAATATTTTATTCTAGGCCTTAGTTGAAAATGAACTAGAGATGGTTCCCCTAAAGAAACATGTATTTAGTGACTCCTCCATGTGAATAGATTAGTGAATATTTATTATTATGGGATGAATAATATTATTACTGAAGGATTGGAAGGAACCTGGCTGTTTTAATGTTCACTCAGGTGTGGACAACCACAAATAATCAAGGACCTCACCAATTGATTTATAATTCAAAAAAATATGTCTCAATAACCAAGGATCCATAAGGAGTGGCATTGGAGGTCCATAATGTGGCTCAGAATGGCCTTAAAAACTGGATATGAGTTCCCTCGTAACATGCCATGAACATTTACCTACATGACTAAAGAGGATACCAATCCCTTTTTTACTAAATAATACCCCATGGGTGCTTCTATCATGGTTGATGGTCTTAGAAACTCTCATCATGCTCTAGGTGAAGATGGTATTAAAAGAAAACAAAAGTATTTGAGGGTCTTTACCACTAGTTGTATCTTTTCCAAATCTAAATGTTCTTTCTATTATTCTAAAAATGATTTAATTTCCTTGAAAAATAAACATTCAAAACATCACAAAAATTTCATTAAGTTATCATATAAGATGATATATACCACAAACACATCTCCATGTTTTTTACTAATGTTATATTATACTATTACACCAATATAACTGATATAATATTTAAAAACAAATAAATAATAATCAGATTCTGACTTAGAAACCCACGCCACACTCTATAGTTAAGTGATTAAAAACATTTCACACAATATTTGACATCCATTGTTATTATAAAAGATAAATAAAACATTATTTTACATCATTTCCAGAAGATAAAATATTACAATTCACAATAAACAGAATATTACATGAAGCTAAATTATAGTGTCTTTAAGGAAAAACTATATTAGATACTTATTTTAAGGTAATATTGAAAATTTCTTCATATTTTTCCAACACTGTACAACATTCAATACTTATCATAAGTTATACACATCATATTAACATTATAAATTAAATGATAAGAATGGGGTGTGCTAAAATCCATATAAAAAATATCAAAATATCATCAAGGGTTACATCATAGTCATATAATAATACATGATCAGGAGAGAAATATTTTATTAAAATGAAATTTAATAATTACATTCGTTTATAAGTCCGGACATAATATTATATAAGATGACATAAAAAATAATATGGATTTAGAGTGTGATAAAATGATGGATAAATACCATAAGGGAATGATTTATTATATTATTTGAAAATTAAAGATGTGGAAACAACATAATTATGGTAATCATTTGAATAATTCATCACTCACATAGAAGAAAAATTATATTTCATCCTTGAATGGATTCAAATGCACCATATATGGTATCTCATGACATGATAAAAAATACAAAATTCATTACAGTGTTAAATTATTATACTACCTCATCTCATATATTAAACATCATTAACAAGTTTTCCACATAATATCAGTCATCATATTATAAAATCTAATGAAAAAGGGGGTCATCTAATTTTCAAATGGTACCCTATAAGAAAAAAATCATAAATTAACTGACAATCATTACATTATAACCCTTATAAATTGAATGGTATCTAATTTTATTAGGAATTTGTTGACATAATACACTTAAATTTTGGAGATGATGAAGTATAATGTTTTTACAAAATATATATAAATGGTATATTTTTATTCAATTATTTCACCTAATAAACTCTTTATTTGTATCAAGTTGACCACAATTCAATAAATGGTATAAAACATAAGGTATTTCTCATGAACCAAACCATGTAACCTTATTCACGATTAACCGAGTATGGTATGAAATGATTCAAATTTAATTCACTATCCCTAAATTCCTTCCACTATCACCAAGGAATTGTAAAATGGTCATTGGTAATCAATTCTAAACAATAAAAAACTATTAAAAAGAAATAGTACAAGAAGAAAAAAATACCGAGTTGTGATGTCGAACACTCTGGAAGAAAAAATGTACCCAAAGTATCTAGATAGGAAACCCAAATAGTAAATCATATAAATTAAATTAAAATAACATCATTAAAGATATTGTCTCATAATAACTATTTAAAAAAGTGAACCATTCCACCACAAGTAACCACTATCACTCTAGGTTCTCATGAATCCAGTCCACCTACCACCACCATGTGGTACAATACATTTTCATCGACCTAAAATAGAATAATAAATATAAATTAGAATACCATGGTTTGGTGTAAGGGAAAGAGATATATAGGATTTCACCAAATATCCCCAAATAATTTATAATACAAATAATCCATTATGATTCAAATGAAATAAAAAATCAAGGTATGACTTTTTCCCATTGTAATAAAGAAATATTACCAAACAAGTATATAGAATGTATATAAGTACAATTTTAACGGTATTTTTCCATAAAATGGAAATGAAATGATAAATATAGCTCAATAAAATATATATTGTATATTTAAATCAAAACCAAGCAGCATGGTCATATGCTATGAGTTTAGTTAGTTACTTGTAATAAGATCCTGTGACTAAATTTTAATCAATGTGGCATAATGTTTGTGTTTCCGTGTGCATGTCCCTATAGTCCATCCCATAATGATATAATAATTAAAAACCCCATTAGGGATAATCCTTAAATACATGGATTAGTTATGTCTACCACCATTAATCCATTGGTAGTGAGTCAAAGACCTAGCATACATATCCTAAAAACATTCTAACTAGATAGTATCATGTGTAATTCAATAAGAAAATATATAAATAAATCATGGGAAACATTACATTTCAATATAAATCATCAGTAATGTAACGCCCCAACCCTAGATACCTAGAGTCGGTGCATTATTACATAACATTGTCATGATCACAAAGGATCAAGTCTCAAAAGACCGATTAGTTTAGTTGTCTAGGAAACACTAGATATATTCATAAGTCTTAAATTACATCATAAGGTAAAAAAGACAACAACATATTGTCTTCATATCCCCTCATACTATCCCTACAGGTCATTCATAAATTACTTCTTCACATCCTGGGAAAAATAAAACATTGAAAAGGGGTGAGCTCAGATGCTCAGTAAGGATAACAATATAGAATAAGCCTTCATAGATAAGCATAAGCACTTAAAGAAATTTCTAACTAAAACAAAAGCCTTTTAGACATTATCTTCAGCATAATATCGTAAAGATAAAATTAAATAATTCCATTTACTTATTCAAATGGATACTCTACTAGTCTAACAATCACATGAAATATCAATAACCACTTTCATAATGATGGAATGCATAATGCTAGACAATCATAACCACATATCCAAGGCCTCGTGCCAAGACTACAAATATGATTTTGCCAAGGCCATGTGCCAAGATAGTAGTTTGTCTAATGAGACCCACCGAGGCATCGAGGAGCTATAGCGGGATCCACCAATCACTTACTACGTCCAATGCATTCCTCATATGAAAAGTTTTAAACATAACATAATCATTCGTATTAAAACTAGAATAGGAAATGTCAATACTTAATCCACAAACCATGAATGGTATAAAAATAGCACATCCACAGTCAAACATACCTCATTCAATACAATATGGACGATTGTATTGTAGAATATTAACCTCAATCGATAATGATTAAGGATATTGACATAGATGATAATAATCATCAAAAATATTAGAGTGAAATATCCCCCCTTTTCTTGAAATCATTTAAAAGTCACACTATTTGTCAAGTATCCATTTAAAATAGATTTTAGAATCAAAGTGTCCCATTCCACATTGAAACTTTTAAAAAGAGTTTTAATTTTAAAACAATAATGTCCATATAAATAAATCCTTTAAACCATTTTTAAAACATGGTCATTAATGATCATGTTTTAGAAGAATATGTCTTTAAAATATTTAAAAATGGTATTTTAGTTAGTGTTTCTAACCAAAAGAGAGAAAATTGAATAAAAATAATTGAGGTAATCAAAACTTTGTAATATCATGAGAATAAAGGGATTCATGATATAATAGGTCAAAGTACATTATATACACCACATAAATGTGATTTGGTGTATAACAACAAAGAAGTCTCAATGGAATGTAAATTGAGATGAAATCTCTCATAAAGGCTGTATCCTTAGTTTAAGGATAAATCAAAGACATAGTTATTTGTGAAAAATATAAATACAGTAAATATGATTGGATATTCACTGTAAAACAATCAATGGAAATTCACTCATAATCTTGTAAAAAACACCAATGAATTGGATGTTTAACTCAAAAAATGGAGAATGAGTTAAAATTACTCTTATCAAATTCATATCGATGACTTGATAAATTATCAATGGAGTGATTATGTGTATCAAAATAATATCCATAGAAAGGGGAGTGGAAATTATGACATAATAAAATTAATAGTGATTCCACACATAATCTTGGAGTAAAATAATCAATGAAGTATGCGTAAAGCCAAATGAGTGGAAATTGAAATTTAAAATTCCCTTATTCATTTGGTAACTTATGAAACATGAACCCATGAAAGAAGGATAATTCAATTATGATGTAAATACCCCTAAATTAAAGTATATTACACAATGAATAAAATCATGGGGAATACACACACCACATGCAATAAGTAAGTGGTGAACAATGAATTCTCATGGAATTAAATGTGAGATAAGAAGCCCCTTACATTGTACCTTTTCCTTGGTAGACGGTTGGTTAAACTCCTGTATAATGGTGAAATAAATGTCATTTAATTATAAAATAATCATTTTCATTAATATGATATCATATATGATCTTTTAACATTGATTTGTTAATAATATCTTAGTATTATCATCATTTCGGGTGTTAACTTACTTGTTTTCCTTTATATTCTTTGTTACATAAGACATGTTTATTATGTATAGGTTGTATCTTATTCATATCCAGAATTATATAAAGTCCTTAAACATTATTTTTAAATGATAAAATGATAATTATACTTGAATGGATATGATGGAGAATGAATCTCATCGCTTTCGTGGAGATGGTAGTTCGTACGTACGCACGAGCGACAATATCATTCTTTTGATTTTAAAATAATATATAATTGGATGGTATATCATATAGAAAGAATAATTATCATGTTATATTTATTATTTAAATGAATTAAAAATCATTATTATACCCATCGAAATAATAATTTATTGAATAACAATTACACCACGACGTGGAGACGGTAAGCCGTGCGTACGCACGTATGGTGACATGTTATTCAAAGGATGGATAGAATAATGAATATGGTTGTACCATATTTATAATAACATCACAATATATATAATATACTTTACTTATTATTTTAGAATGGTAATAACAAATAATGATGAAGTGGATGAAGAAAGGAACTTGAAAAAGGGTGGTGAAATCATTACCGCTTCTTCGGGTTCTTCCATTTGATTTGATCAAAAGGGATCTTAGGTTGGATTTATGATCAATCTAAGGCCTCTAGGTTGTAGAGAGGGATGTTGATAGAGTATTTGGGTATGGTTTGTCTGAACCAAAAGGCTTTTAATTTGTGAATTAGTGAGAAGGGGGAGTGCCCTTTTATAAGATGGGTGAGGGTCAACTTTGGAAAAGCTAAAAATATTATTTTATAACAAATTCATATTCGGTTTCTAATGGCTCCAAAGTGGATAATTTAAATTTTAAGGTGGGTATGGGTCTAAAAAAACTGAACCAATAGAATTTAGACTGGTTTGGGCATTATATTAACCTTATATTTAAGTATTAACTCTTAGTTAATTAGTTTCACTTTTAGAATGTCTCTTTGTATTTTTATATTATATGGTTAATAAATATACTATATACATCTAACAGACCCCCCAAGTGGTCCATTAATTACACACCTATAATGATAAAAGTCTCTTGATCTAACCGATGATTTTCAGGAATTTAATATCAATTAATAATATAATATTTGTTTTAAAGACACTTTTATGTCAATTTTGACACTATTCAATAATTGATTTCTGTGAAACTCATAATAGAATGATTACTTATAAAACATTCAATTAAATCAATCCTAATATGTCATATTAACCTAGAAGATAAGTTTAATTCATTAAAATTCAAAATTATATTTATTTTTGTATCTTCAATATCAATCATTTTAATTTTTCACTATTATGGTAATTAATGCATCACCATTGTGTCATAACTAAATTAAATTATTTAATGTCTAAAAATTATAAATAAAATACAATTATGTAGGAACTATTTTTAGCTTTATAAGGAATATTTATAGTCGAAAATTAAACATATATAACCCTATGTAACAATTATTTTTCTAAACAATACATTCTTGTGCCATTTTTGTATTCATTTTAACATAATTAAAATAAAGTGTCCCAATCACATACAAGTGGCTCCATGGGGTCCCAAAATCGACCCAAAGATGCCCAAGGTCTGAAATGTATCATCCAATAATTATAGGACACGTTTTATAGTAAATTATTATTATTATTATATTATTTGTTAACCCTTATTTACCGGATTTACACTTTAACCATGGTAAATAAAATATTTACCGAAATAATTATTCAAAATGTATAAAAATAAATGTTAACTATTTACACAATTAGAACATCCTGATTCCAAATATGGAATCCATTTTTCCAAATTCAAAACATATAAGTGGAAAAAATTAATTTAAAATTAATTCCCGTTGTTAAAATAAAAAGCGTGTTTTTAAGAGATAATAACTATCAAAAGATTGCACTTGTTTATGTCAGGTTTAATTGTAAAATTATTTCCAATGACAAACATTGAATTAAATGGTAAAAAGATATTATAAATATACTTTAAAACCACTCAAATTCATAATTTATCAATATTAATTATTTTGAGTAAAAAAATTGTTTTTAATGAAAATTTAGTAATTTTCACTATTCATCAAAATATGAAAGTTATCTGAAAAGTACCAAAATTTCACCCTCAGATAATTTCGATATTCCAAAACTAAAAATGAATTCCATTTTCAGAGATAGAATTTATAAAATTTAAATAATTATGTATTATTATTCATAACTGCTAGTTTGATTGGTTGTGGTGTGTTATAATCTCGAAATTGCGTAACATCCACGTCATTGCATTATTCAAAGGGAAACGAATCGTGGAAGCTTTGGGTGTTACATTATCCCCTCCTTCAAAAAATTGTGTCCTCGGAATTTTTTTTTAAAATTGGGCTTGAGAATATAATGGAATCTCTCACATCGGCAAAAGAGTTAATAAAACTCTCACTTTAAAAGAAAGGAAGAGAGTTATAAAGATCACCCAAGATAACCCATACTAGGAGTCCACGTATAAAAACATGGACAACATTTTTTTGTTTTAAGTTACATTACATAAGGACGAAGAATTAATTTATGATATTGACTAAGAACATAAAGTGATATACTTACTTGTTATGTAGAGTTTCATTCTTTAATAAATTTTTACCACTAACTCATTTTTTTTGAACAATGAGTATTCAAGAAGACTTGGTCACAATGGAAGAGCTAGAATAACATTCTATAGAAATACATGATCCACGTAGGATAAACTATATATTTACCTTGTCTTTAGAGATTAATTAAAACCAAAATGGTTAGTATAATATTTGATGACCCCCCCAAAAGGATATTCCATTAGAGAAAAAAACACTAATCTTAATTTCTAAAATTAAACCATCAATACCCCAAAGTTAAATAAATACAATTAAATAATCAATTTACCTTAAAATCCTTCAATATAATCCAAAATAATATTGAAACTCAAAACATATAAGAATGTATTCTTCTATGTTAAATTATATCTCCAAATGACATTAATTACTCTTAACGTCACATACTTAAAAGAAATTAACCTTATCATTTCCATAAAAACCCAAATCACTATAAATCCACAATAAAAAAATAGATAAAAATCTACCTTTACTTCTCAAATGAAATCCTATACTATTCTATTTTCTATACAACAATGCCAACAACTTCCAAAATAACATTTATCACTTAATTACCAAATCATTTTCCTATACTAATGGTATTCAATTGATAAGACATAATATCCCAAATCAAATTATTAATGATCAATAAAATCATTTAACTATAAATAATAGTCACACAAACCGGGTACTTCACGTAGTCCAGTGGTAGGCGATAAATCCCAATCACACTTTGGTTGTGGGTTCGATTCCCACATCTTTTTCCGATGTGATAGGTTGTCACACGGTCTATGTGTTCTCCTTTTTAAAAAACTATATTTTATAAATTACCAAAATGATAAAAATTCCTCAAAATAACCATAGAATAATTTAACCACGAATCTTATCTCATACCTTGCATTTTCATCCCAAATTATAATAACATATAATTTCCTCAAACCCAACGATCAAGAAAAACCAAATGGTTATTTATAACAATATCCACAAGAGAAAAGATAATTCTTCCTCAAATATCATTCTCACATGGAAAACTGCAGGGTTAAAAATACAAGAGAAAATTATTCCAAAGTAAACCCATAAACAAGGAGCACTAATACTTTTTAAAAATATCTCCAACAATTTATTTCCACATAGCTTCTTATTTGACCAAGCAAATATCCTATGGAATAGGGCGTTCACTCGGGTAATGTCTAGGTCCCCTACATTTACGGCAAATGACTGTAAATGGAATCTTGGGAACATTTTTATCTTCTTCCATAGTACTCTTCATTTTTCTTCGGCAATTCCCCAATTTATGTCCTTCCTTCCCGCACATAAAGCATTTCTTTGTCCCATTGAGACACTTTCCTGGGTGTCTCCTCCCACATTTCCTGCATGATGGAAATTGAGGATTCCTTTCTCAATGGTATCCACTACTGCAACTCTTATCATTAATCACCTTCTCTTCTTTGTTGAGTCCGGTAATTGGTTAATATATATATTGTTGATCATGTTTTTGGAAAATTGATTTTTCATAAAGACAATATCATTTAAGCCTATCAACATTCCATTTTTTTTATCATTTCCACCACCGTTCCCACCTTGTACATCATTCTCAAAGTCACTATGACTTCCTTCGAATCCAGCCATTGACTAAAACCAGAAAGCATTGTGTGAGTAATAGTTGTCATAAAATCATTTAGAGATTAACATGTCACCATATTCTCAATTTGAAACACATTAGGATTATCCAAGGTCATTTACTCTCATCTTATATATATAATACTTCCAATCGGTTCGTAAAGAAAATGTAAATTAACCTAAGCATATCCCCTGGGAGTTTCGTAACCAAGAGTGCAGCAAGGCCCATTGTTGTGCACCAGTTCCCGTTCGATTCTAGATCAAAGCGGTGTTTTTGGGTTTTACCCCTAGGTACATATGTGCCAGAGCCGCCTCTACCTGCTTGTATCCAGACATGGATATTGCTCGGAAAACTCATAAAATCTCTACAATACCAAAATTCTAGGAAGTTAATCTATACTAATCCTCAAAGTTCATCTTAGGTCTACGTGATCTAATCAGAGTTTATCTAAATCTAGCATCCAAGGTTTGTACTAAACTTCCTTTAATACCAACTGTAATGACCCGACCCTAGTTACCCAGAGTCGGTGCATTATTACATAACATTGGCATGATCACAAAGGATCAAGTCTCGAAAGACAGATCAGTTTAGTAGTCTTGGAAACGCTAGATATATTCACAAGTCTTACATTACATCATAAGGTAAAAAAACTACAAAAACATCTTGTCTTCATATCACCTCATATTATCCCTGTAGGCCATTCATAAATTACTTCTTCACATCATCGAAAAAATAAAACATTGAAAAGTGGTGAGCTCATATGCTCAGTAAGGATAATAATATTGCAGAAACTTTCATAAATAAGCATAAACACTTAAAGCAGTTTATAACTAAAACAAAAGTCTTTTATACTTGATCTTCAGCATAATATGGAAAAGATAAAATGAAATAATTCCATTTACTTATTCACATGGATATTCTACTAGTCTAACAATCACATGCAATATCAATAACCACTTTCATAATGATGGAATGTATAATTCCAGACTATCATAACCACATAGACAAGGCCTCGTGCCAAGACTACAAATAGTATTTTTCCAAGGCCTTGTTCCAAGATACTAGTTTGCCTCATGAGACCTACTGATGCATCGATGAGATATATCGGGCTCCACCCGTCACTTACTAAGTCCAATTCATACCTCATATGAAAAGTTTTAAACATAACATAAACATTCTTATTAAAAATCAAATACGAAATGTCAATAATTTCTCCACAAACCATGAATGGTATAAAAATAGAACATACACAGTCAAACATAACTCATTCGATACAATATGGAAGATTTTATTGTATCATATTAACCTCAATCGAGAATGTTGAAGGATATTGACATAGATGAAAATAATCATCAAAACAAATAGAGTGAAATATCCTCATTTTTCTTGAAATCATTTAAATGTCACACTATTTGTCAAGAATCCATTTAAAATAGATTTTAGAATCAATGTGTCCCATACCACTATGAAACGTTTAAAAGGAGTTTTAATTTTAAATCCTTAATGTCAATATAAATAAATCCTTAAAACCATTTTTAAAACATGGACATTAATGAGAATGATTTAGTAGAATAAGTCTTGAAAACATTTAAAAATGATATTTTAGTTTGAGTTTCTAACCAAAAGAGAGAAACTTGAATCCAAATAATTAAGTTAATCAAAACTTTGTAATATCATGAGAATAAAAGGATTCATGATATACTATGTCAAAGTACATTATATACACCACATAAAAGTGATTTGGTGAATAACAACAAAGAAGTCTCAATAGAATGTAAATTGAGATGAAATCTCTCATTAAGGTTGTATCCTTAGGTAAAGGATAAATCAAAGACATAGTTATGTGTGAAAAATATAAATATACTAAATATTATAGGATATTCTGTGTAAAACAATCAAGGGACATTCACACATAATCTTGTAAAAACAACACCTATGAATTGGATGTTTAACTCAACAAATGGAGAATGAGATAAAATTACTCTTATCTAATTTATATCGATGACTTGAGAAATTATCAATGGAGTGATTATGTGTATCAAAATTATATCCACAGAAAGGGGAGTGGAAATTATGACATAATCAAATGAATAGTGATTCCACACATAATCTTGGAGTAAAATAATCAATGAAGTATGCGTAAAGCCGAATGAGTGGAAATTGAAATTTCAAATTAACTTATTCATTTGGTAACTTATGAAACATGCACCCATGAAAGAAGGATCATAAAATGATTATGTAAATACCCATAAATTAAAGTATATTACACAATGAATACAATCATGGGCAGTACACACACCACATGCAATAAATTAGTGGTGAACAATGGAATTCTCACCGAATTAAAAGTGAGATAAGAAAAACCTTACATTGTACTTTTTCATTGGTCGACGGTAGGTTAACCTCCTGTATAATGGTAAAATAATTGTTATTGAACTATACATGAATCATTTAAATTAATATGATATCATATATGATCTTTTGACATTGATTTGTTAATAATATCTTAGTATTATCGTCATTTCGTGTGTTAACATACTCGTTTTCCATTATATTATTTGTTACGTAAACCATGATTGTTATGGATAGGTTGTATCTTATTCATATCCAGAATTATATCAAGTCCTTAAACATTATTTTTAAATCATCAAATGATAATTATACTTGAATTGATACGATAGAGAATGAATCTCATCGCTTTCGTGGAGACGGTAGTCCGTACGTACGCACGAGCGAAAATATCATTCTTTTGGTGTTAAAATAATATATAATTGGATGTTATATCATATAGACAGAATAATTATCATGTTATATTTATTATTTACATGAATTAAACTTCATTATTATACCCATCCAAATAATAATTTATTGAATAACAATTACACCACGACGGGGAGATGGTAAGCCATACGTACGCACGTATGTTGACATGTTATTGAAAGGATTGATAGAATACTGAATATGGTTGTACCATATTTATAATATCATCAAATTATATATAATATACTGGAGTTATTATTTTAGAATAGTAATAAAAAATAAAGAATAAATGTATGAAGAAAGGAACGTGAAAAAGGGTAGTGAAATCATTACCTCTTCTTCATGTTCTTCCTTTTGATTTGATCAATAGGGATCTTAGGTTGGCTTTCTGATGAAAATAAGGCGTCTATGTTGTAGTGAGGGAAGTTTAGAGAGTATTTTGTCAGGGTTTGGCCGAGCCAAAAGGATTTTAATGTGTGAATTAGTGAGAAGGGGGAGTGCCCTTTTTTTAAGAGGGGTGAGTGGCACCTTTGGAAAAGCTAAAAATATTATTTTATAATAAATTCATATTCGGTTTCTAATGGTTACGAAGTGGATTATTTAAAGTTTAATGTGGGGAAGGGTATATAGCCACTCAACCAATTGAATTTAATATCAATTAATAATATAATATTTGTTTGAAAAACTCTTTTATGTCAATTTTAACACTATTCAATAATTTATTTTTGTGAAACTCATAACAGAATTATTACTTCGAACAAAGTAAATTAAATCAATCCTAATATGTTATATTAACCTATAAAATTAGTGTAATTTATTAAAAGTCTCAAATTATATTTATTTGGGTATCTACAATATCAATCATTTTAATTGTTCACTATTATGGTAATTACTGCATCACCATTGTGTCATAACTAATTAAAATTATTTAATGTCTAAAAACTATAAATAAACTACCATTATGTAGGAAATATTTTTTTATTTATATGGAATATTTATAGTCGAAAATGCAACATATATAACTCTATATAATAATTGCTTTTCTAAAAGATATATTCTTGTGTCATTTTTGTATTCATTTTAACTTAATTAAAATAATGTGTCCCTATCACATACAAGTGGCTCCATGGGGTCCCAAAATCGATCCATAGATGCCCAAGGTCGGAAATGTATCAACCAATAAGGATAGGACACGTTTTAGGGTAATTGTTTATTATTATAATATTATATTTTAACCCTTATTTACCTGATTTACCCTTTAACCATGGTAAATAAAATATTTACCGAAGTAATTATTCAAAATGTCTAAAAATAAAAGTTACCTATTTACACAATTTGAACATACTGATTCCAAATATGGAATCAATTAATTTAAATTCAAAACACATAATTGGTAGAAAATAATTTAAAATTAATTCCCATTGTTAAAACAAAATGCGTGTTTTTAAGAGATAATAACTATCAAAATATTGGCACTTGTTTATGTCTGCTTTAACTGTGAAATTATGTCCAATGACAAAAATTGAATTAATTTGTAAAACTATATTATAAATATAATTTAAAACCACTCAAATTCATAATTTAACAATATTAATTATTTCGATTAAAAAAGTTGTTTTTAATTTAAATTTAGTAATTTTCATTATTCATCAAAATATGAAAGTTATCTGAAAAGTACCAAAATTTCAGCCTAGGCTAATTTTGATATTCCAAATCTAAAAATTAATTCCATTTTGAGATATATAATTTATAAAATTTCAAAAAGTATGTATTCTTATTCATAAGGGCTAGTTTTATTGGTTGTGGTGTGTTAGAATCTCAAATATGCGTACAATGAACGTCATTGCATTATTCAAAGGGAAACGTACTGTGGAAGCTTCGGTGTTACAAGTAACATTTGTTTTCCCAAATTTTTGTCTGAACATGATAATAAATTTTCTAAAACCAAATCATAAAATTTTAATCAAATTCATATCTCTAAAAATCAACTATCATTTTATAAATTTTTCCTCAAGATTAAATATAAACCCATTAAATAATTTCATTTCTTTTTTGTAGCCATATATTCTTAAAACATACCAGACATTTTCAAATAATTTGAAAAGGATTTTTTTCACAATATTCCATTCCATTGAAGTCAATAAAAAATTATCAAAATTCAAGAATAAATATAGAAATAAAAATAAATTTTAATTTAACAGAGAAATCATAGTTTCAATTATTATTAATATTATTACATAACCACATACCATGAGGTCTCATAATAAAATGATCAATAACATAAAATATTAACAACCAATGTAAAATTGATGGTCAGGAAGATCCAAGTGGTATCCTTGAGTCAATATACATCAAATCAATTTGTAGTTCCACCAATAACATGAGAATATATCAATATATAATTTTTTGTGAGAAGATGAAGTCAGAAAACCGAATGATGGATTATCCACCTACTTGTGGGAGATCAATTGAATCCAACTAAAAATTAATCTAAGTGGAATGGGGTTGGATAATTCCAAATTGTCTCTTGACAACCCCCATAATACAAGGAATTTAATTTGGTTCAAATGGGAGGAGTTAGGAATAATAAAACATTGTTTATAATTTTCATCAAGAAAATAAAAGGCCACAATGAACCCAATGGACCCATGGTGAAGATCTTCAAAAATAATCTAGAACATTGTTCAATGTAGGGGACCACATATGAGATGTTGTCATTACGATTTCATTAACATACCAAAAGAGGTTATGTAAGAACCTCCCATCCATGGTGATACAATATTTAAAAAATTAAAAATCACCCCAAAACATTCACTAGAGGGTCCATCTCTAGATCACCCTCTATAAAAGAACTGTTCCTAAAATAGAAGAACCATAAAAATAATCTATAACACACCTAAATTTTCCACACTAAAACCATGCCATAATTGGAAGAAACACCATAATAGGACACAAAAAAGCCATATAATAAATTATATAACCACTATACCCAAGCCACAACCCACCGTAATATGGAAGCTATAGATATATAAAACTGTGAAATCAATTATCAAAACTCTTGAAATTACTTGGAACCAAACCAATATAGGATATCACGAAATTGGTAAAAATATATATGTATTATATTATTGGTATATCCCCATATCAAAAATATACTTCTTCCCCCCTAGAAAACATTTCAATATTATTCCTTAACAAATAGATGAGGTCCCCACGCACTAATCAATTCCTCTTTATCCCACATCTCATACAAATAAAATCTGTGCCTCTATAATAATTGTACCAATCTTATGGATATTTAACAAATAGCCTTCATCTTAGAATCAATAATCTACAATTTCCACAAAGTCATTGACAAAAATGAATTAACATACTATTCCTCTAAACTCAAACATGATATGGTTCCGAAATATACATTATGAGATATTACAAATGAAAATCTTTATGATTTATCCTCATCCAAGGTGGAAAATAAAAATTTAATGACACAATTACAATATTATCAACAATATATAATGGTCCATGTATCTAAGAGATGTGGTGCCCTATTTTTAAATCAATTGGTGACCAAAACGATGTGCATCTCTATAAAAAACTGGTTATAACCTAAAAAACTCTAAAAAAAACTTGATGAAGATAAAAATAAAATGTGTACCATCTATGAGACATCAATATTAACCAATTAATAAACAAAATATTTTCCAACTACTCTAGGACCAGTATAAGCCTAACCAAAGACGATTCACCAGTCTCATACCATCCCAAAGGGGTTTTACACTGGTAGACCTAAATTTTTTCAAATATTTCAATCCTAAACGATTAATGGTAATAATTATTTTTGGAAATCTAAATAAGCATGTAGTGTACATCCTGTTCTCAATGAAATTTTTGAACATGTTAATGATGCATGGCCACTAAAATCTCAATTGATTATTTTGTCTGTCCATCCATATGTAGATGATACATGATTCTCAAACTAATATGTGATCCCATTTTCTCATTAGGACCTCTCCAAATTCAACATGTAAAAAGGTGATACCAAGTAAAATTTATAACATTTGGATCATCATGTAATCCAATGATCTTAAATATATTAACACTACCCAACTCATCCACATAGGTTGTTTCTGTAATGGGAATTAGGTAACCTAATTTATTCAGGAAATTGGACTCTACCCAAGTAAAATTCTTACTGATAGGGGTGTAAGTCATCCCAACCATTTAATATGTTCATATCACATCCCATATATCTGTTATCAAAAGAGGGGTCTGAAGAATACCCAAAGGATAATGATTCTTATACTAGACATGTAGAATGATATTATAATGGGAGAAAAAATATGTGATATCTTGTATCATACCTTGCCCAATAAATAATCACCACGTATCAGAGAAAATAATCATAGTCCTTGAGTGTAATACACAATGAGAATTATGAAAATACACAATTATAACATCTGTCAAAAAAAATGTATGACATTCAAGTTTCTAAATATTAGGATACACCCAAGAGGCTACAACAAATCACTAGTGGTATCCCCACTATAAAGAGAGTCTATAATTCCATGTAACACAACATCAGTATACTTATTTTGATGAATTTTCTTGAGTATAGATGAGGTCAGATGAATGATTACTATAATTATATAAGATCCATCCTCCTGAAAACCCACATGTGTATCAGAACATATATCCATTAAGTTAATCACTATTGATTAATTTTCCCCAATATAGGTAAGATGGTTCCATCTCAAATAATCAAAAAAATACCTTTCCCATGCCATCGTTTTGGGTATTTCAAAATCATAATAATCCAATTGTGGAATATATTATATTTGATGAAGATTCAACACTTTTTTCAGGAATACATTAACCAAACATTTTTCATGAAACAAAATTGTAATTAAATTTCCAAATATGTTTTCCCACCATATAAAAAGATAATTCATCCATACAGTGAGATTGATATCACTATTTAGATAGATATATTAAGGACCCATCTGTAAATATTATATATTATAGTTTTTAAAAAATATTTCTAATTATTAAAATAATAAGGATCATTAAGTTTTAGTGTTTTAAAGAATTAAAACTAATTCATACATGATAACCCAAGAAATTATAGGTGGATATATAAAAACATTATCCATTTTTCATAAAATAGAAATCTATAATAAAATTCAAGTTCTATCATCATGAAAAACAACAAAAAATTCCCCATTCAACCCATTCAAGTCTATTTTAAAACATAAATCCAGTGGATGACATTTTAAAACAATGGTTGATCATAAAATCAACATAACGGTCATAAAATCACGAAAACCATTTTTCCAGTGAAAATCCACAAATTTTTAATCCCTTATATATGTATTTTTACCATGAATGAGGAATCATATTTTCAAAAAGATGATTTTCATTCCTATTTAAAATAAAAATATTTTTAAGAAAACTCATAAGAAATAAAATAAGATATAATAATGTAACATTCGAAATCATTTTCCAAATAATTATTATAAATCGATTGACTAGTATGGGAAACCCTCAAATCTTGTGTATCGATGAAATTGAGGGTTATAACATAACCACCCATCCTTTGTTTATAATATAACCTCCTACCATTTGTTAATATCATATCCAATTATCATTGGATTATAATGGAACCCCCAAAAATTATATTATAAAAGAACCTCCCATAATCATTAACAATTAATAATAACCAAAACGTAAACATATATCATAAAATCATTCATTATAATACAATATTTTAATAAAATAAACATTACATTTTTAAAATTGATCAGTTTTAGAAATTGTACATGTATAATGGAAAAAATAATCTCAAAAAGAAAAAATATATGTAATGAAAGGTTAAAAATAGTAAATTAACACAAAAATAAGAATTTTAATTAATTATATATATGTTTAAAATGTTCTATTGGAATTTTGTAAATAATAATCCTTAAAAGATTAAATTTAAAGGAATGAACCTTACCTAAGATTTTATATCCATAAACTGTGTTTAAACCAAATTTGCAATGGTTCAAATATTTTTTTATTTTATAATATAACTATATTCACATTTAAAATAAATATTTTTTATAACATATTTCTACCCATTTATTAATATTAATTTGTTATTTTCATTTTCCAGGTGTGTTCATGTCATTGTTTCATGGTTGGTTAACTTATATATATTTGTGGAAGTTATTGTTAAATCGGAATATAACTCTACATGATATCCATATATATATATTCAGGTGATTTGAAAAAATTCTAATTTAATTTATACAGGCCATTAATGTGGTTATTGTAAGTGAAAACTCATAATCCATGAAGGTGGTGAATCTACATACCATAGATGATGTTTTCATTTATAAGAACAAAAGGTGAGAATAAGATGTTTGACGATGGATATTCCATTAATAAAATAAAACAAAAGTATATATATCATACTGATGTTATAATTAATATTTGGATAGGGGTTAGGATAAGTTATAAGTGTTAAATAATTTAATAGTGAACGATGTTACATTTTACCTCTTGTATATTTCCTCGTTGAGAACCTCTACAAGGAACATAAAATTTGTATTTTAGTGATACAATAAATACTTGGTTTTGTCTATGTATGTTCATAAGAGGAATTTTTGGAGTATGGTTAAGCTAATAGGCTCATGTTGTTGATGTTAAGTGAAAAAAGGAGTTCCATTATATAATTTAGGTGAGGTGCATTTAAACAATTTATTACAATATTAAAATACAAAAAACGTATTTTTATACCATGGAATAAAAAATCTTCATTAATTCACATTGTATTAAATTTTTTGACCCAATATTATCACTATTATAATTATTTTATATTTTATATTTATTTTAAAATAATTTTAAAAATTATTATTTTCATGGAAAAACATTATTGTAAAATGTAATACCATTCATTTCTAGGACATTAAAAACATAATAAAAATTCAATTTTGAAAAAACTATTATAATATATTCTAGATATTTTATATATATATTGATAATTCATGGCTAAGATACATTATTTAAAATTATATTCATTTACATATTATTCACATCATTTACTGGATTATTCCCTTAATTTAATAATGACTAAATCATATTTTTTAAATCAATTATGGTATTTATTATTTAGCAAAATTATTAAAATTAACATCCATTTTGATGAAAAATATTTTAAATTTATATAAAATATTTAAGGATGAACATCTATTTTGAAAAACTATATATTAAAAATTTATACTTAATAAAATCCACATTGTGAATAGTTTGAATATCTTTTAAATAATGTATTATAATAAAATCAATGTCAAATATGTCGAACCATATTGTGAAATATTCAAAAAATGATGATTATGGTTGAAAAATTTCAATCCAGTGTGATTTCGAATTTTCTTTTGGCCATTCAATGGTTTTTATAATTTCAAGTAAAATCATTTTATTTGTTTTACTTCTTATTTGACAATCATTGTGTTACTATTTAAAAAATATTAAATGTAATTATATCATATTGTAAAATTAAAAATAAACTAATATCATAAAAATGAATTATTTAAGATAAAATTAATCATTTATATTAATTAATTATTTATATTTACTCATATAGATACCATGAAAACATATTTAGTTTGTTAATATACATTTTTATGCCTTGCACAATAATTGAACCACCATTTTGATATAATTCATGTCATATAAGTCTAAAATTATAAAATAACAGTCCAGATCATAATAAATAAATAATATTTATCAAAATAGTAGTCAATTTTTTTTCACATTCGATTATTATCTAAAAAACAAATTCTTTCTTTTTGAATGATGCGCACACACATTGTCATCAGAAATTGTGATTTTCAATTTTATCATAAAATATAATTTAACATACATATTATGAATTATATTTTATAAATATTTATATTATAATATCAGAAATTATATATTAAATGATTTTTAAATTTTTTTTTCATAATTATTCAATAATGATTTAGTAATAAAACTATATTTTAAAAAAATTATTTATTAATTCTTCAACAAATTTAAATTTTCTTCATAAAAGTAAAAAAAATTTAGCATATATTAATTTTTCTATTCTAATTTCAAAAATGAAATTATTTTTGTTAAATTAAATTTTTCTTGTTATAAAATTAATAAAAAATCATTATAACCCTATAATGAAATAGATTAATAAAACGATTTAATATATATAAAGAATTAAACAATTTAATTAATGAATACTAACAAATATGAAAAAAACATTATATTATTACTAATATTATTACATTCTCTCACACTTTTGGTTATTATGTCCTAATAATTTTGTAACATAATAAATAATGATGAAACCTTTACCTAAATTAATTTTAAGATTCCCTTGTCAATTTTTAAACAATATGGTTTCTCTACAAAATCATAACTATATAAATTAACTTGTTCTTCAATAAAAACTATCATCAATAATTATTTTTGATTGGAAATTCTCCTAATGCAATTTTATTTTAAAATTTAATGACATCATGGATCAAAACATGAGATAAATACCAAAAAAAGAATTATAAACATCAATACATGAAGTAAAATATGTTTCTAGGATAAAAATATAGGTAAACCAATCTTGATTGTAAATAATCCAAATTTAAATTTTATTTTATAATGTCCAATGTTCCTTGAACATAAATTTACCTTCCTAGTGAAATTAATAAAACTTTTACATTGAGGTATTTTAAGAAAAAAATTATCAACTACCTAGAATTAGTGATCATTCCTCCTATTATTTACATAATTTTTTTTCCTAATCTAAATTATCCTCATATTTTTATTAATTGGTTTTACTTTCTTATCCATTACAATTACTAACTCTTGTTTCATTAACATTTGTTCAACAACTTTATCCCAATATTCTGAAGCTTTACAATACATTCAATATTACTCCTCAAAAGGTTTCATATCTAGAAATGAAATAAAATTATTAATATTTATAAAACTCATCTATTGAATGATGTAGATCCAAAATTATTTGGTAATCTATTTAATAGGGATATTGAATATCATACAAGGGATGAACTATTTATTCTGACAGTCCATAGGACTATGGATGAAAGGTTGTTATAAAATTTAATTTAGCTTACAATGAATTTTGAAGAAATTTTCCAAATATAGAAGTGAATCTGGGATCATTGACATATATAAAAGAGAGAGGAACTCCATGTAACCTGACAATATCACTAACATAAAACTGAAAATGATGATGTAATTATAAATTTTCTCAAATAGGAATGAAATTTTTGGATCTAGTAAGACGAACAAAAATAACTGCAATTTTAGTTTTTTCCTCAAGAATACATTTTTTGTCCCACCACAAAATCAATGGATATATATTTCCATTTCCACTTCAGAACTAGAAAAGGATAATGGATACATTTCAATAATTGTTTATCTTATTTAACCAATTTTACAGTCATAAATTCCATAGTCAATTCACTAATATCTCTTTTCATCACATACCACGATTAGTATTATAGAATGTCTCTAAACATATTAGAGTTTTCATAATGAACTGAATTTGGAGAACTGTGAGCATGACATAAAAAATCATTCATCAACTGATAATCACAAGGAATATATGATATAGTTGGATATCGTAAGATATTAACTTTATCAACATTGAATTCATATAACACAACCTTAATCCATAATTTTATTTTTTTATGTAACTCTAACTATTCCTTTAGAGAATGATTAATTTTGTGTAATAGAGATGAATAATCAGATAAGGGAAACAAAAAATCTAGGTATTTTTTACCAATATCTTATATAAAAAAAATAATTGATTAATTAACTAATGTTTCATGTTCCCAATGTAACGCGGTTAATGTGGCATTTATTTTTTGACTCAAATCATCATCTAATTTATTTTTTCTTCTCAGATGATAGTGAATAATGTAATAATAATCCTTAATCAGTTCCATCGATCATTCCTGCATCATGTATAAATCTTTTTACATTAATTTATGCTTCAAAATTTTATGATAAGTGTAACACCTGAGACTTTTATCATCAAAGGAATATTTCACTACACAAAAAACTATATTGGATTTCTTTACACGCAATCTCGGCCTTCCTCGATAGCTTGCGTCGTACGCAATACCGAGTTTCACTAAACAATGATATTCTATTAAAATATTATTAAAACTAGCCGTTATGAATAGTACTAACCCCTTTTTGCAATTTTATAAAATTTATTTTTCAAAATGGACTTCATTTTTGGATTCAGAATATCGAAATTAGCCTAGGGTGAAATTTTGGTATTTTTCTGAAAACGTTCAATTTTTGATGAATAGTGAAACCACTAAGTGGTAGTTAAAAACCGAATCTTTCATAAAACATAATTTTACCGCTTATGTGAGTCGAATTTCGAATATCTGAGAGACACGTTTAATATCAAGGACTAAAATGTGGTTCAATGAGATGAGAATAATTTTTGGGGAAAAGTAACTTTATACTTTTTTTTTCACGGTTAAAAGTAAATATGGTAATTATGGGTAAAAGTGTTATTAATATTACCCAAAACATGTCCTAATTCTATTGGATAAGTGTAATTCGACCAAAAAAACCCATAGGAATAAAATTTGACCATTTAGGCCCACTTGTATTAGATTAGGACATTTATTATTAATTTATTTAAAGAAGGGTTAAAATAGTTAAAATCAATGTTTAATAAGTAAATAATTTTTAATATGGGGTTATACATAAGATAAATTAGACTATAAAGATTAATTAGAAAGATAAAAATATTTCCAACATAATGGTATTTTATTTGTAATTTTTAGACTTAAAATAATCGAATTTATTTATGATACAATGATGATGCAGTAATTATCTTATTAATGAAATATTGACATAATCGATGTTAGAAATATCCAAATAAATGTAATTTGAGATTTTTTATTAATTACAATAATTTTATAGGTTAATATGACATGTTATTATTTATTTAATTAACTTTTTCCGAACTAATCGTTATGTTATTAATTTCACAAAAATCAATTACTAAATAGTGTCAAAATTGACATAAAATAGTTTTTAAAACAAATATTATATTTTTAATTTTTATTTTATTCCTAAAAATCTAAGGTTCGGCCAAATGACATAGATAAGGTTATATATATAATAAACAACATTGGGTTCGTTTGGCTTGATATAGTATGTTTATTAACCTTATAGTGTAAGAAAAAAAGAAGACACGGTAAAAGTTAAATTATCTAACTTAAAGTTAAATCTAAATGATAAGGTTAAAATTGATACCTAAACATGTCTAAATTCTATTGTATGAGAGTATTTCGACCCATACCCACCTTAGCTTATAAATATATCAATTTGGAGTTATAAAAAACCGAATTTGACTTTATAATAAAATAATATTTTTAGTTATTCCAAAGGTGCCCCTCTCCTCCCTTATAAAAGGGCACATCCTCCCTCTCTTACTCACACCACATTGAGCCTTCATGCTTGGCTGAACCCTGCCAATTTCTTCTCTCCACTTCACTAGAGACATCCTAGAGGTCCTGGTATTCTTCAAAGACCAATTTTAGTGCCCTAAAAGGAAGTCTCAATGAAGCATTTCAAAGAAGAGGTAATGTCTGTTACTGATTCTTTCATCTTTATTTCTTCTTCCACTTCTTCTTATACAGTTGTTTCATTATGAAGTAATAATATCAGTATCAATAATATACAGATATGTTATTTTAAGTATGCAACAACCCTATTTCACCATCTATCCATCCTACGGAAAATGAAATCACCGCGCGTGCGTACGTACAAAATACCGTCTCCACGCCGTGGTGTAATCTATTTTCCACCACCACCTTACATGGATGGATATAATGGTGTAAAGAATAAATATATATTATTATTGTAATTTTATATTTATTCTGAAATAGTATACATACACTCCAATACAATTCCACGATCATGGGAACGATATCATCATTCGTGCGTACGTAGGGAATACCGTCTCCACGATGTGATGTGATTCGTTCTACATGATCTTCATTACATATTGATTATATAAATGAATTTAATGAATAAATATGATATATATTACACTAATACAACTCTGTAAATGAGGTATCTATAACCTATAAATAAGAATAAGAATTTATTCGAGAAAACACGCATAAGAACAAAAAGTAATAAACACCCGAAAAACAAGTAGCAATGAAATATTACTAATAATAAGATAATAATAAGACCATATATGATATCATAAAAATAATTATGATTCTGGATTAAGTCAATAACATTATTTAAATCATTATACAGGAGGTTCGGACAATTACGACGATAATCGGACCTAAGGTAAGGGAAAATATCACAATCTCATTTTGTCCGAGATTGTTTATACTTTGGAATTTACTGGGGTGTAATTCATCATCCACATCCATGTTTCCCCAATATGTAATATTATATTCCATCAACCTAAAATTGTTTAAATCCAATTTTACTCTTCGATGAGTTTTTAGTAAAAGATATGAATGGAATCTTTTGTCGTTTTTCGTACAGGGTACTTTTTGACTTTTCTGAAAAAAGTAGGAGAAGAATATTTTTTTAACTTATACGTCATGAATGGATTTTTAAAAAATTATTTCCAAGAAGCATACTTTACAAGTTTTCAAGTTTATTTTTGATCAACTTCTTTTAGTTTAAAATTGTATGACATGTTAAGAAATGAAAATGTCTTTGAAGTAGAAAGGATATTTTCATCAAGAATGGAGTTCAAGTGTTTTATAGAAATTATTTTCCATCTAAGATAATAAAGGGTTATATTTCTATCGTTATTATTACATTGATTTGATTATGTTGTGATGGAATTATTTTTATTAATTCCTTTATCTTATATGAAGTTATTTGTGATGTCATGATGTTTATGATTCCCATTTTTATTACATGGGTTATGCTATGATGTATGGTTTATGATTTTGTGGCACACAAAAGAATGGTATCATTATGAGATCGGTGGGACCTATATCTCCCTCTAATGCATTGGGTAAAGATTTTATATCTCATGAGACAGACATGGCTGGAATGGCAGGTTAAACCAGTTCAGTGAAAAAGGACTGAAACGAGGAGTGAACTCGGTTTAAAAATGGACTTTTTCCACTAAGATAGTCTTGGAAATGAGTCTTGAATAATAATAAATGATTCTCTATGATTGTGTGTGTATTCCACAAAGTTTCATGTTATAAATTATGAATTTTGGGATTATATTCCACTACCATGATTTATCCCATGTTATGAAAATTTTGATCTCTTTTGCAGGGTAAGATTTCCAAAATGTTATGTTCTTATGAATTTGATATTCTTGATATTTCTTTCGTTTACCCTTACTGAGAATCTCAGCTCACCCTTTCGTATGTTTTATTTTACCCAGGTCAAGAAGAAGGATATTAAGTAGGATATGAAAAAAATGGACTCTATATATGATGAAATAAATGGGAGACAACGTAGATGTTTTATGAACCAGTTGTTTATGTTTCCCTGTTTCTAAAGACACTATACATTTACGGTCCTTTCCTGGTTTTGTTATATATTGTAATAATTGTGCTTCAAGTTTGAAGTAATAACAATGTATGTAAAGTATGGGTCGTTATAGTTGGTATCAGAGAAAGGTATAGTCAACCTTTGGAAACTAGGATGTGAAAGCCTTAGTAAGAACCCTAAGGATAAATCTAAGCATAGAACACAATCTTAGTGTTTTAGAAATGGCCATGAATAACCTATGATAAGACCTTAAGTGTGAAATTTTATTCTTGATTATGTGGTTTTCCTATTATAATTAGTGTTTCTCACACTATTATTCTTGGATTTAGTCAATGGCTGGAACTCGAAAGAACCGTTTTAATGCAGAATGAGATAGGAAATTCAATGATTGTCCTCCTGAGCAACCAAACGTTATGGGAGCTGGAATGCAAAATCTTGTAGCCATGCTCACACAACATTCTCAAGCTATGAATCATATAGGACATCCAAACGAGCAAAGGAAGGGGCAACATTCTTTTGAATCCTTCATGAGGCAGCGTCCGCATTCATTCAGTGGGTCTACTGATCCATTAGTTGCTGAACAATGGATTAGTACTACTGAAAAGATATTTTCAGTTCTTCAATGTTCTGAAAATGATAAAGTCATCCTAGCAGTGTATCGTTTGGAAGGTTATGCTGATCAATGGTGGAATCTTATCTAGAATACGAGGCAAATAGATGAAATTGAGTTCATGGAATGTGACGAGTTCAAGAACTTATATTTCAATAAGTACTTCCCTCTTATTATCTGAACAAAGATGGAGAAAGAGTTTCATGAACTGAAGAAAAAGGATGATGAATGTGTTGGTACCTATGAATTAAATTTTACAAGACTTGCAAGGTACGCTTCTGGTATTATTATCCAACCTCAGAGTAAGATCGATCGATTCTTTAGTGGCTTAAAACCAAGTCTTCGAAGGGACTTAGCCATAAGGGGCTTCAATAGCGATGAGGAAATCGTTCGATATGCTCTCAAAGATGAGATGGACAGTGGAGTAACCCATCAGTCATATGGGTTTGATAAGAAGATGAAAATGGAATTCAAAGGATAATATAAAGAGCACATTGAAAAGAAGATGAGCTTTCCCTTATTCTCAATGTGTGGAAAGAAACATGGAGGGAGTTGTCTTAAAGGGATATGTAAATGTTTCAAATGTGGAAAGGAAGGTCATCGAGCATTTGAATGCCGCAATGATGGGAAGAAGATGTCTAATGATGGAATCAAAGGAAGGGACACACAGAATGAACCTACTACAATTTAATGTTTCAAGTGCAAGGAGATGGGGCATTATGCCAATCAATGCGCAAATCAAAGGGTTGATGATGATGGTCAACGTCAACAAACTCTTAAGGATAAAGACAAAGGAAAGACACATGCATGTTCTATCAGCAATGTGGAGTACGATAACGATGTGGTGAAAGGTACACTTACCATCCACTATAAAGTAGGAAATGTTTTATTTGATTCTGGATCCACCCACTCTTTTATTTCTGAAGAATTTTCTAAGGGTATCACATTATTACCTCAACAATTAGATGTTGAGTTAGCTGTGACAACCCCTAATGGCACAACAGTCTCACCAAATGTTTATAATTCTTCTCTGATTGAAGTTCTTGGTAATGTGCTTCATGCAAATCTTGTGATCCTTCCTATAGTGGAATTTGATGTGATTCTTGGCGTGGATTGGATTTTTTTTATATGGGGCTCATATCAATTGCCAAAGAAGGGATGTCACATTTCATATTCCAGATCAATCTTTGATCATTTATTGATGCAAGGATGAACATAACCTTCCAGTGGAAATTTCATCCACCTTATGGGTCTTAATTTTACTAAATGAAGGTTATTTATCTCAAATGGTTGGAGAGAAACTCACGATTGAGAATATGCCCGTTGTACGGGTGATTGAGGATGTCTTTCCAGAGGAATTTCCCGGTCTTCCACTAAATCGGGAAGTTGATTTTTCAATAGAACTTGTACCAGGTGCTTTGGCTATTTCAAAGACACCTTATAGAATGGCCCCAATTGAGTTGAAGGAATTGAAGAAGCAACTCCAAGAGAATCTTGATAAGGGATTCATAATCCCTAGTGTGTCACCTTGGGGCGAACCTATTCTGTTTGTTAAGAAGAAAGATGGATCAATGATACTCTGCATTGATTATCGAGAACATAATAAGATCACTATCAAGACCAAATATCCTCTCTTGTGCATTGATGACTTATTTGACCAACTACGAGGAACTCAATAATTTTCCAAGATTGATCTTCATTATGGGTATCATCAATTAAGGTTCAAAAGGGAGGATATACCAAATACGACTTTCTGTACAAGGAATGGACACTATGAAATTATAGTGATGCCGTTTGGTCTTACTAATGCCCCTGATATCTTCATGGATCTGATTAAGGATTACGACTACTCAATTAATTTCCACCCTGGGAAAGAAAACAAGGTGTTAGATGAATTAAGTTGAAAAGACCATGCCATTTTATCCATGATGAGGATCACAAAAGATCCAATATTTATAGATTTAAAAAGTATGGATCTTGGAATTATAATGGAAAGGGAAAAATTGTATCTTTCTAAAATGAATGATCAAACATATATTCATGTGAACATTTAAGAGGCGCGGAAAGAAGATGTAGAGTTACAAAAGAAGTTGAGAAATATTCCTGAATTCAACCTTGATTGTGATGGGATAATAAAGTTCCAGAATCGGGTTTGTGTTCCTCCCATCCCCGAATTATGGATGGAGTGGCTGGATGAGGATCATATTTCTTCATTCTCTATTCATCCTGGAAGCACGAAGATGTATAGGGACCTGAATGAGTACTTATAGTGGGATGGCATGAAAAGAGTTGCTGCTGAATATGTCTCTCGATGCTTGGTTTATCAGCAAGTTAATGCTGAGAGACAAAAGTCTATGGGGATGTTACAACCGTTACCCATACCTGAGTAGAAATGGGAAAACATCACTATGGACTTTGTAACAGGACTTCCTAAAACATCCAAAGGAAATAATGCTATTTGGGTCATAGTTGATCATCTTACAAAGTCCACACACTTCGTTGCTATTAGAGAGGATTTATCTCTGGATCAGCTTGCTAGGATATATGTAAAGGAACTGGTAAGATTGCATGGAGTATCACTTTCTATTATATCTTATCGGGATCTGAGATTGACCACGATGTTCTGGGAAAGTCTTCAGCATACTCTAGATACAAAGTTGAGTTTCAGCACTGCTTATCATCCTCAGACAGACGGTCAGTTTGAGAGAACAATTCAAACTCTAGAAGATATGTTGAGAGCTTGCTCTATGGATCTCAAAGGTGGTTCGGATCAACACCTACCTTTGGTAGAATTTTCTTATAATAATAGCTTTCACTCCAGTAATCAGATTGCTTCTTATGAAGCTCTCTATTGAAAGAAATGCAGGACTCCAACTTGCTGGGATGAAGTTAGGGAAATAAAGTTATTAGGACTTGATCTCATTGATGAAATGGTAGAAAAGGTCAGATCTAATCAAAAACACATAAGAGAATCTCAGAGTCGACAGAAAAGTTATGTTGACAACCGAAGAAAAGACCTAGAGTTTGAAGTTGGTGATAAAGTGTTCTTACAAATATCTCCCGGGAAGAGGGTCATGAGATTTGGAAAGAAGGGGAAGTTGAGCCCTAGATATATCGGTCCTTTCAAAATACTGGATCGTGTTGGAAAGGTAGCTTACCTGTTGGCACTTCCACCGAATCTCTCTTAAGTTCATGATGTGTTCCATGTATCTCTCTTGAGAAAGTACACACCTGATCCTTCACATGTACTCAGCTCAAAAGATGTACCGTTGGAGAAAGATCTTCCTTATGAAGAACAACTGATAGAGATTCTGGATCGTAGCAAAAAAGTCCTATGGAACATAACCACTCGCTTGGTGAAAGTTTTATGGAGGAACCACCAGTTATAAGAAGATACATGGGAGCTTGAGGATATAATGAGGGAAATGTATCCTCATTTGTTTGTTATAAAGTGACGAATTTCGAGGGAGAAATTTATTTTACGGGGGGTAGAATGTAACACCCGAGACTTTTATCATAAAAGGAATCTTTCACTACACACAACACTACATTGTCTTGCTTTACACGAAATCGCGGCCTTCCTCGATAGCTTGCGTCCTACGCAATACCGAGTTTCACTAAACAATGATATGCTATTAAAAAATTATTAAAACTAGCCGTTATGAATAGTAATAACCACTTTTTGAAATTTTATAAATTTTATTTTTCAAAATGGACTTCATTTTTGGATTCGGAATATCGAAATTAACCTAGGGTGTAATTTTGGTATTTTTATGAAAACTTTCAATTTTTGAAGAATATTGAAACCACTATGTGGTAGTTAAAAAAACTGAATTTTTCATAAAAATTAATTTTACCTCTTCTGTGAGTGGAATTTCGAAACACCGAGAGACACAGTTAATATCAAGGACTAAAATGTGGTTTAATGAGATGAAAATAATTTTTTATGAATAGTAACTTTTTAATTTTTTTTACCACGGTTAAAAGTTAATATGGTAATTAAGGGTAAACGTGTTATTAATATTACCCTAACACATGTCAAAATTCTATTGGATAAGTGTAATTCGACCACAAACAACCTTAGGAATAAAATATGACCATTTAGGCCCACTTGGATTAGATTCGGATATTTATTATTAATTTATTTAAAGAAGTGTTAAAATAGTTAAAATCATGTTTAATAAGTAAATCATTTTTAATATGGGGTTATAAAAAAGATAAATTAGACTATAAATATTAATTAGAAAGATAAAAATATTTCCATTATAATGGTATTTTATTTGTAATTTTTCAACTTAAAATAATTTAATTTATTTATGATACAATGATGATGCAGTAATTATCTTATTAATGAAATATTGACATAATTGATGTTATAAATACCCAAATAAATGTAATTTAAGATTTTTTTTTGAGTTCCACTAATTTTATAGGTTAATATGACATGTTAGTATTGATTTAATTAACTTAGTTCGAACTAATCATTCTGCTATGATTTTCAAAAAAATCAATTACTAAATAGTGTCAAAATTGACATAAAATAGTTTTTAAAACAAATATTATATTATTAATTGTTATTTTATTCCTAAAAATATAATGTTAGTACATATGACTTATATATGTTTATATATATATATATAATAAACAAATTGGGGTTCGTTTTTATTGATATAGAAAGATTAGTAACCTTATAGTGTAAGAAAACAAGAAGACACAGTAAAAGATAAATTATCTAACTTAAAGTTAAATATAAATGATAAGGATACAATTGATACATAATATTGTCTAAATTCTATTATATGAGAGTCTTTCTACCCATACCAACCTTATCTTCGAAATATATCAATTTGGAGCTATTAAAAACCGCATTTGACTTTATAATATAATAATATTTTTAGTTATTCCAAAGGTGCCCCTCTCCTCCCTTATAAAAGGGCACCTCCTCCATCTCTTCCTCACACCACATTGAGCCTTCAAGCTCGGCCAAACACTGCCAATTTCTTCTCTCCACTTCCCTAGATACATCCTAGATTTACTGGTCTTCTTCAAAGACCAATTTTAGTTCCCTGAAAGGAAGACTCAAAAAGCACTTCAAAGAAGAGGTAATGTCTGTTACCGATTCTTTAGACATTATTTCTTCTTCCACTTCTTCTTCTGTTGTTGTTTCATTATGAAGTAATAACATCAGTATCAATAATATACTGATATGTTATTATAAGTATGAAACAACCCTATTTCACCATCTATCCATCCAACTGAAAATGACATCACTGTGCGTGCGTACATACGAAATACCGTCTCCACGCCGTGGTGTAATCTATTTTCCACCACCACATTACTTGGATGGATATAATGGTGTAAAGAATAAATATATATGATTATTGTAAAGTCATATTTATTCTTAAATAGTATACATACACTCCAATACAATTCCACGATCATGGGAACAATATCATCGTTCGTGCGTACGTACGGAATACCGTCTCCACGATGTGATGTGATTCGTTCTACATGATCTTCATTACATAATAATTATATAAATGAATTGAATGAATAAATATGATATATATTACACTAATACAATTCTTGAAATTAGGTATCTATAACCAAAAAAGAATAATAATAATTTTTTCGACAAAACACGCATAAGAACAAAAAGTAATAAACACCCGAATTACAAGTAGCAATGAAATATTACTAATAATAAGCTAAGAATATGACCATATATGATATCATAAAAATATGTATGATTCTGGAATAAGTCAATAACATTATTTAAATCATTATACAGGAGGTTCGGACACTTAGGAATGAAATCGGATCTAAGGTAAGGGAAAATATCACAATCTCATTTTTATCCGAGATTGTTTATACTTTGATATTTACTGGGGTGTATTTTATCATCCACATCCATGTAACCTCAATATGTAATACTGTTTCCATCCACCTACAATTGTTTAAATCAAATTTTACCCTTTGATGAGTTTTTTGTAAAGGATATGAAAGGAATCTTTTGTCATTTTTCGTACGAGGTACTTTTTGACTTTTCCGACAAAAGTACGAGAAGAATGTTTTTTTAACTTATACGGCATGAATGGATTTTTAAAACATTATTTCCAAGAAGCTTACTTTACAAGTTTTCAAGTTTATTTTTAATCAAATTCTTTTAGTTTAAAATTTAATGAAATGTTTAGAAAGGAAAATGTTTTTGAAGTAGAAAGGATATTTTCCTCAGGAATTGAGTTCAAGTGTTTTATCGAAATTATTTTCCATCTAAGATAATAAAGGGTTCTGTTTCTATCACTATTATTACATTGATTTTATTATCTTGTGATGGATTATTTTTATGAATTCCTTTGTCTGATATTAATTGTTTTATGATGTCATGATGTTTAAGATTCCCAATTTTATTACATGGGTTATGCTATGATGTATGGTTTATGATTTTGTGGCACACATAAGAATGGTATCATTATGATAAGGGTTGGACCTATATCTCCCTCCAATTGCATTGGGTAATGATTTTATATCTCATGAGATAGACATGGATGGAACAGCCGGTTAAACCGGTTCAGTGAAACAAGACTGAAATGAGGATTGAACTCGGTTCAGAAATGGACTTTGTCCACTATGATTGTCTTGGTAATGAGTCTTGATTAATAAGAAATGATTCTCTACAATTGTGTGTGTATGCCACAAAGTTTAATGTTTTAAATTATGATTTTTGGGATTACATTTCACTACCATGATTTATCCCATGTTATGAAAATTATGATCTCTTTTGTAGGTTAAGATTTCCAAAATGTTATGTTCTTATAAATTCGATATGAATGATATTTCTTTCGTTTACCCTTACTGAGAATTTGAGGTCACCCTTTTGTATGTTTTATTTTCCCCAGGTCAGGAATAAAGATATTATATAGGATATTCCAAAAAGGGACTCTAGATATGATGAAATAAATGAGAGACAACGTTGATGTTTTATGAACTAGTTGTTTATGTTTCCCAGATTCTAAAGACACTATACTTATACGGTCCTTTACTGGTTTTGTTATATGTTGTAATAAGCGTGCTTCAATTTTGAAGTAATATCAATGTATGTAAAGTATGGGTTGTTATAAAGAGTGTATATTTAACACTTGAATTTATATAGATGATGACTCGAAATTATAATAGAAAAAAATCAAAAGTTTCTAAATCTAGATCATATGTATGATAATTTAACTCATGAGGTTATAGTTGACTTGAATCACAAGAAATTACCTGATCATCCTGCATAAAAATTCAACCAAGTCTATTTATTGAATCATTAATATAGATGAAAAAACACAATTAATCATGATTTTGTCCATATATGTACCATTCACTTGATTCTATTTAGTTCCTAAAAAATCATCTCATTCCATTGTCATGAAAAATTCGACATCATTTTATGTTAATGTAGTAAGTGTGATACATTACCAATAATAAGTTTCAACATACCATTAAGAAAAGGATTCAATTTGAAGAAAACGTATAAAAATAAAAAAACATTATTCTTGGCCATTCATAATCCATTTTGTTTTGGTAGAATTATCTATTCTGGAATAATTAGACATAATTTACACAAGAAAAGAAATAATTTGTAACCAGAATAACATTTCCAGAATTATATATATATATTATTTTCATTATATTAATATATAACAAACATTGTATGTTTTTCATGATCCTAAATACATTATAATTATACCAAAATATCCTCAATAATAAGAACCGAAATCTTATAAAAATATTCATGTAATAGTCAATACATAAGAACCATTACTATAAAAGGGAATTTTTTCAAAACAATGGATAAAACTATAATCATATAATTCCCACATCCGGTAAAAAATTATTTTTTCCAAATATATTCCTCTTTCACCATCAACTGATGGTACACGAATCTCAAGTCAATCTTTGAAATATATTTTTATCCATGGATATGTTCAAAGAAGTCAATAATATGAGGAAATTAATACTTATTATTAACAGTGATGTCATTAAAATCTCTATAATCACTGAAAAGCCTCAGGGAAATATATTTCTTTTTAAAAAACAAAATAGTATCACCCAATGATGATGTGAAATGTTGTGTACAAACATTATCAAGAAACTCGTACAACATCTTTTCCCATTATATATGTTCGACTTGATCTATTAGATATGGGGTTTTTTAAATTTATTAGCATCCAGAACTAATTCAACAATAATCTCAACCTCCTGATTAGGAACAAAACTTCGAAATTAATCAACAACAGTGATGTATTCATTCACTACGTGTAATTCATTAATCTGAATAGTTTCATTAATTTCAGTGAAATGTTCTATGAAATATTCACTACCATTTCTAATTGATTTATATACTTCTTAGTTAGACATTAACGGTACAAAATAATTGACAAATAATTTATTAGATCTTCACTATATATTATCATTATAAACTGAAATCCAATCCTTCCCTAAATATTATCAAACTCAACGATGAGAGTTAAAAAAATTCATTAAAGGCCACTTCATCGATAATAATATGAATATTCCAATAAATTCATGGATTTTTTAATAGATATGTATTTTTCACCAAATTTTATATCACACTTCTTGAGAGTAATATTCCTATTATTCATGAAAATTTCAACGAAATTAGGTAATGAAATAATGAGGAATCAAACATGGTATCCTTATAAATTTAATATACCACAAAAAGACATATGAATAATTAGTTTGATGGCCCAACATCAGTAATATTATTAAGAAAATATTTTTCCATTACTTTTTTGTATGGATGATTTCCAACACAAGACACTATTTTTGAGTCACGCATTAGAGAAATTTCCAATCTCACAATTATTAAATAATTTTACCATCATTATTTCATTATTTGTGTTCTAATTTTCGAATTAGTCATGATCTATGTGACAAATCTTCCCATCTCGATTGAATTTCCATGATTATGAGTGACATTCCCCAAGGACACTACTAGAAAACTGGGTTTCTGTAGTGCCACCCTTTATCAACTCTAAAAAGAGAACTGATAAAGGGTACATTTAACAGTTCTAAAAAAGACCTGTTAAAATCAACCCGTTAACAACATTATTTTTACTTCGGTTAAATTGGACCACATTATCAGCACTTTTTTAGAATCATTGATAAATGTGGGTCCTTATCAGCACTTCCCCTTTGCACCGAAAAAGTGTATAAATAAAAAAAGTGTATTTTATAAAAAATAATATTTTGATATATATATATATATATATTGATTTATATTTATATATATATAATATATATATATATTAAATATGTTATATATCTATTTGATATGTTGTAGATGAAAAACGGACACTCGTAGTGGATGTTCTTTCCATTTGAAGGTATTAAGGACCTTTTAAGGCCATGAGGAATATAAGAAGGCGTTGTTTTGGTCACCAGAGTATAGTTTTATTCATAATCATCGATTTGATATTTTTTGGAGTCAAAACGGACACCCTGAGGAGAAATTATGGAAAAATGGACACTCAGAGCAGAACTGCTGATTTTTTATAGCAATTATGGGCATTTTTTCCATGAAGAATGCGATAATGGGTTCTAGTTGTCACAAGAGTGTAGATATTTTCATAAGAATAAATTTTATAAGTGTTACTGTGAAAACGTACTCCCAGATCAGAACTTATGATTGTTTGAAATACAGAAACTATCATAGCACCTAAAACCCTAAGAATCTCGTAAGTCGCTAAATTAGCCATAACTTCTGCATTAGGAGTCTATTTGAGCGTCACAACAAGTGAATTCAAAGATCATGATACAAGCGAGGACCATTTCCTATCTAAATTGTGATAAGATCAAATAAACGGATGATATATTAGTTATACCACGCTAAAAAACTATTATGTCAAACGACCATAACATTCACTTCAGGTGTCCGTTCAGGCTCTACCACACATCAAATTAATGGATACGATGTGATTTATGAAGAATGATGACTGGAACCTAGTTGAAATCATGTCTTGGACCATAAAATCCAAAAAATTCATTATATGGCCTCCAAATCACTATTTTTGTGTTTGGTTCCCTATAAATGTTTTCATAACACAATAATAACACCAGATACATGTGTATGTTTGGCCTCTTAGACCTATTATATTATAGTTCGTATCATGATATTCGGTTTGACTGGTCATGAAGCTGAAACAGACACCCGTATTAGATGTTATACTTGTTTCAGTGACTATGATTCTTGTTAGTTTTTTCAAGCCCCAATTTCATGCACATTTTTCCGATCATCTGTTTTATTAAAAGGTTGTGACATATGATCCATCTGTTCGATTGACCTCCGCCTTCAATCCTATCAAATATCATTTTATGCTATTTTATTTGACCGGTCAAAAATCTATAACAGACTATTGGATAATTTTTTTTTCTATTACCATGATATTAGGGTTTAATTGCCTTTTTGACTATATTTAAAGATTTTTAGGGTTTCTCCATTTTTGACCAGTGTTTCAGTTTTTCAGGGCGTTTTAAAATTTTCATAATGTACTGTTATTTATAATCAAATACATAACAATATATACACATTTTTTATATATTCACATATAAAATATAAATTTTATAAATAAATAATTAATCATATATACATATAATATATATTTCTCAATATATTAGCCTTATGAAAATAAAAAACTAATCTCTATTTTATTTACAATAAAAATATATGAATATTTATATAACTATATTCTGTGTACGTGTGTATATAAATACGTGTGTGTGAGTGTGTCATTATAGTAAAAAAGATATATATTGTCTATATATCTAATAATATAAATATTCAAATTAATATATAATATTTTAAATATATATTAATATATATAATTATAATTATTGATACCCATATAATATGTATGTCTATGGTGTATGTATGTATTTATTTATTTATTAACACTCACATAAATAATATTTTATAAATGTATTCAAAACTGATCTTATAAATATATATTGCTATAAAAATAAATCTATTAATATATAAATAAATCTATATATATTAATATACACACACACACACACACACATATATATATATATTAATATAACTATATATATATATATTAATGTAATTATACAAATTTTTTAATATCAATATATATTAAAATCTAAGTAAATATAACAAAACATATAAATAAATTCATAAATATAAAAATAAATGAAGAGAAAAAATGTTCGGTGGTGTGGTAAAGGCTTATGTGTGCAAGCTATAGGTCCCGAGTTCGAATCCAGGGGAGGTAGGTTGAGCACGTGTGTGGAATAAGTGTTATAATAGTTAAAGGGAGGGTGAGTTGTTAAAGTTTGGGGTTGTCTTGGGTGTACGGGCTATGGTGGGGGAGGGAGCTGTTTAAGGGGGGTTCAAGTGTTGTTGAATCACCTCCCTGATTTGTAGATTTTTTTTATAATTTTTCAGTGCTAAAAAATTGATGATGATAGACTACTTTAGGAGAACTTTTTTAGTACTAATAAATGTTCAATTTTATGATCACTTTTTTAGCACTAATAAAATGTACATTTATCAACACTTTGTTGAGTGTTTATAAAAGGGACCCCCTCTTATCATCACTGAGATTAAAAGAGCTTTTTAGCACTAATAAAAGCATTTTTTAGAACTAATAAAATCTATTTTTGTATTAGATGGTGATTCATCCTCATATTTCACAAGAAGGGAATTTTATTTTATTTCTTCCAAAATTATATAATAAATTCTTCTAAAATTATTACAAAATTAACAACTTTTTATTCAGGTTATCACGAGGAATGAACAATTCAGAACACTCAATATCAATATTTACATCACAATAATCATGTTTATCATATTTTTTAATTATCATAATCAAAATGTTTTTTGATAAATTGTTTTCCAACCATTGTAAATACTATTAATTATACTATATATTTCATGAAAAAAATTGCTATGTAACATACTAATCATGTAAAATTGGATTCAAATCCAATAATAGAATATTAATTCTTCTACCTTAGTTGTGGAATTTTTTCTCTGTAACATGTTGAACAATCATATGAGAAATATTTTTCTAGATATGGTATATTAAAATAATCTGATTCCATAACACCGTTTAAGTATTTCACTCTGGTACTCTCAATCAGATACCACCATAAATTGGATTAAAGATCAAAATGATAAATGGATTATGTTATAATTATGAATTCCAAACATCCCATTACATAAAATCTGTTGTAATTAGTATTGATCCATATGTCTGCTACCATGGTATATGAGTATCCCCTGAAAGATATATAATATTTCCCAATAAAATGATCCATCAATGACGTATTCATTTGTGGATGATTCAAATTCTCACTTGTAAATACAACACCATGATTTCTAGGTTGTATCAATTGATCCATTACAATGACAACATTTTTTGTTCTGATTCTAACTATATATGGATACTGATTTGGAATGATGTTTTCCTCTAGATCCCTTCCCACCACAAAATCGATTTTTTATTTATAGAAAACCATTTTGGATAAACATATCTTAGATGAAGAAAATATTAATATTAAAAATATATATCATTTACCTAGAACGAAAAATCAATTATGGGTATTCAATTACCATTATCTTAAACATCGAATTTATCTAATCGTCCATCTAATTAAATTAATCATTAAATATTATAATTATTTAAATATATTTTACGAAATATTATATTATATAGGATATTTTGGGCTTAGAGTTTCAAGGATTTAGACATAATTAATACATGGTACATGTAAATATTCCTGGTGGAAGCATATACATTATATCTTTTTCATTAAAAATATATATGCCTTTAATATTATTCATGTTCTTTATTCATGAAAAATCCTCACAATATTCACTTCATCTCATCCATGTCTCTATTCTCACATAAATCATTTGAATTTTTCTAAACTATGGTGTGGCTAGAAAATATATGTAAGGTACAATATATATAGTAAAAATATTTTCCAGTGGAAACCCATACAATCTAATTCTCGTAGAGAGAATTTTTAGCTTGTGAATTGTAATAATCCTTTAAAAAATATGATTACCTTATGTTTTGAATATCTAACAATTTTTAGGAAATCACAAAATCCAAAATTTATGATATAATTATGTAACATGGGACACTATTTTCCATTTCAATCATACAAATTGAGTGAAAAATATGAAAATACATCAAATTAAGTGTGCCTAATGGATTGTAGATTATAATATAACCATTTATACTAGGATTATCATGGAACCTCCTTTCATTGGTTAATAATGTAACAACCCATCCATTTATTATCAATGTAGAGATTATAATTAGATTATATTGGAATCACCTATTTCAATTAAAAGATTAAAATAACCATACCTTCAATAAAAATCATAAATTATTCCATTATAAAGAAGTATTTAATGCAAATAGTCATTTCATTTTTAAATTGACTAATTTTGAAAAACTCCGCCCATTCAATTGAATATATTTTTATATAATGGAACTGTATATAAAATTAAATTATTATTAAAAGTAATATTCCAACATGAATGTGGGATACACCCTTAATTCCATATATATTTTGAATTTTTTTTAATTATCCAAAAAACAAGGAATAAAAGTGATATTTTAATGGAATGTCCCTTAACTCATATTCATACTCATTAAAATTCATTCTATATTGTTTCAAAAGGGATTAAAGAGTGTCAAAAATTTATTACAAAAAATTATTATTAATTATAAAACTATAAAATATATTTTTAAAACATCTTTCAACCCAACTATTAATTATACTTCATTATATTTATTAATTCAGGTGTTTTGGTTTCATGGATTCATGGTGGATGTACATGTCTATATTTATGAATATTTAAGTAAAATGAGATTAGTAATAAATAATTGATACCATGTATATATATATTATGTCACTTAAAATAAAATTATATCTAAATATAAAATTTATCTGAATGCGGTGATGGGAAACGATAACTCATCATCCAAAAATTTGGAGAATCCACAAATCAGGGGAGATGTTTTATTTTTATTTTTTCTTAAAGAAGAAGATAAGAGATGCAATGTTTAATAATATATTAAAAAATAGTATTTTAGTATATGTATGAGATATTGGACGTATCATTCAGCTTTGGATAGGTGGTGAGGATAAGGTAGAAGAGTGAAATTATTTAAAAGAGAAAGAATGATGATTTTACCTCTCCAATATCTTCACATTGAGAACCTCCACAAGGAATGTGGAATTGTTCTTTTTGTGAGACCAAAAACATTATGTTATGTTTATGGATGAGGATAAGAGAATGTGGTATATTATGGTTGAGATATATGGCTCAAGTTGGTGAAATTATGTCACAGAGGGAATTCTTTTTTATAATGGAGACAAGAGGAACTTAAAGAGTTTCTTACAATATAAAAATATTATAATGGTATTCTATGTCCAAGGACATCCAAATATCAATAAAATTTCACAGGGGATTATAATTAGGACCAAATATTATTCAATATGAAATTATTATATATTTTCATGATTTTTAAATAATTAAATAAGTTATTATTTTCATGAAAAATCATTGCTATTAAATATAATACAAGTAAATTTGTTGGCATTAAAAACCTCATAAAATTTTTCAGAATTGGATTAATTATTTATTGAATCATATAAGTATAATAGATATCTAAACAATTCATAGATAATCTTAATTATGTAAAATAATATTTATTTTCACATTTTTAATATATTTTATTTAATTTGAACAAAAATTTAATAATTATAGGATTATCACCGTGAAATCATTTAAGGTATTTATTTCATCAATAAAAACTAAAAATAAATTTCAATGTTAAATATATTTCATTTTTATTTCAATATATTATTGAATATTTGATCATATCTTATTGAAATATATATATATATTAAAAAATTATACTTATTAAAACCCACAGTGTGAAAAGATGGAAATTCTATTAAATTAAATACTATAAGGGAATTAATGTCAAATATATCAATAAAATGGGACCCCGGTAGAATTAAATATTTATTGTGGTAAAAAAAATTCATTCAACAATATATAGACAAATTTATTGGTCATTTAATGGTTCTTATAATTTTAATTAAATTGATTTAATTATTTTTCATTTTTCTTTCTAAAGTAATCGGTTAGTGTTTCAAAAGAATGAAATTTAATTATATCATATTAAAGAAAATTACGTCAAAAAAATTAATTCAAATTATTTTTATTCTATATATTCATAAATTATTTATATTAAATCATATCCATGTCATAATAACTTATTTAATTTGTTAATTAAAATTATATAACCCTGCTCATGCAATGCACATGCATTTAGAGAAAATTAATGATATATATGTATAAAATTATAAAATATATGTAAAATAATTATAAATAAAAATGTAATAAAAAATTAATTTGAAGAAATCATAAAAAATTATTATTATTATTATGGTGGTAATGTTGACTCTCGATATGATGTACATTCAATATGTTAACATTGAAAATGATTCCCTTGTTTATCAGGAAATTAATTATAATTTACAAGTTATGAAATATATTTAGGCAAAACATATGTTATATTATCCTAATTTAGGATTCACCTAATTTCATTATGTTTTATATCATAATTATTTCTTTAAGATATCAGAAAAACATTGTTTTAAAAAAACATTGTTATTTAATATTCACCAAAATTTTTCTTTTATACTAAATTCTAAAAATATGACTATATACAAATTTTTATATAATTATTTCTAAAATTAATGTATTTTTTCTAAAATTTGATTAATGTTATTTACATGTAAATATTTTAAATATAACCATATAAGAAATTAGTTTAATAAAACTAATTTCATATTTGTAATGAATTTAAATACATAGTTCCAGAATTATAATAAAAACCATAATAAATTATTCTATCAGTACCAGGGTTATTTCAATTTTACCCTTCTCGCATAATTTTTTTGGAACCATAGGCCACCATGTGATCACCTTTCATCTGAAAACAATGAAAACTCAAAACTAATGCATCAAAAAAAATTCCACATTGCATTTCCAGCCTTTGGGTGGGTCAGCACTACAAGAAATGTTAATATATGGGTCAAATCCATAAATATTTTATGATACATATATTCCCATAGAATTATTAATACTTTCTCCTTAAGATTGGTAATTAAAGAAGCCATCTTGGAGAAATTTTTTATGGGCTGATGATAATGCCCCACTAATCCCTAAATGATATAAATCCTAGAAACATTTCATGGTTGTTACTGGGTCATTAAATCATTCACCTACTCAGGATTGATGATATATCATGTTCTGAGATAACAACTCCCTGATAATCCCATAACCAAATCCAGAATATAAATTTCAAATGCATGGAATATTATTAGTGTCCTCTCAATATTTAAAATAACTACTTTTATATTATGCACATGGTTATATTCTTTTTTAGAGGAAACCATATTTTCATCCAGAAACTCCACCATAAATGAGTCAAGGTACTCATGGAATATACTATTATTTATGTCTATGAAAAAAATCTATATCATTGGTTATACCAAATGGAATACCAAGATTTATTAATTCACCACCCATTCTCTGAATGATAGATTTCCATGTGCTCGATTATTTTATTATAGTATGTTGATAACCAAAAAAGGGATTACTAATTTAGAACCATTTAGATCCACATAACTGGTTAAACAATAATCAATATAAGGTAATAAATATTTTTTATTTGTCATAACTTGATTGAGTGTATGGTAATCAATAAAATAGTGAAGGGTACAAATATAATTCATTTTATAAATAAGAAATTCTGGTGGTAACACACTACGTAATATAAATAATTTATCTTATATAACATCTAACATAGTCCTTTAGTCTTTCATTTATGTTGTTTCCAAACTATTTGAGCGAACTTAAATAGGATGGGTGTCAATTTACATGTCAATAGTGAATCTACTTCTCCTAATGATGGTAATGAAAAATTTAAGGATAAAATATATTAATAAATTAAAAGAATATAATAGGATGAGTTCCACTAAATGGTACATGATCTATGTAAAAATAAATCACTAATATTAATCATCCAAAATCTAAAAAAGTGTTTCTAACTCTTCTGGTCCCAAAGTCCCATTATCCATTAATGACATGGCACAGACCACTACACATAGTATTGAAAACAAATGAAGATTACAGTTAATCTGGGATTTATCAAAAATCAGGAAATATATATTGAGAATATCATATAAAGGCTCATTGATGAGAACATAAAAATTACATATGATTCAAACGCTATTAATTTTAAAATACATGTGGGACATCAAATAACATACACACTTTTTGTTCAAAGGGATGTGAAAATGTTCATCATATATAATATAAGCTCCATCACAAGTCATTAAAAATTCAAATAAAGGGTTGTCATCAATGAATGATATTCCCCAGTATCAAATAAATCATTTACTAAAATTAACATATGGTATTTGTACATCACATTGTTGTTGGACCTATATCACATTCCAATTTAGAATCATCCACTGTGTGAGAAATCTTAATTTAATATTCCAACTGCTAGAATACCATTATTCTTCAAGAATGTAATTTTAATGTAGAACCATTAAAATATGATAATATTGTTTTATTAAAAATTGTATAATATATATGATTAAACATATAAAGGTGTTCTGAGATACCATATGAATTATAAATAATTCGTATCGCAGGAAAAACATAGATTGAATAACCTATGAATTAACACCTAAATCAAGTCAATGGGAATATTCTAGACACTAATGATATTATTGCGGATTCCAGGTTTCATGATTCACCATGAGACTCAAATCCCTTAATATATTTATTAACGTATCCAACATATCTACCAAAATAAGTATGATGAACTCCAATCAACCATGAATTACTAACCATGTCACTCTCAATAATCAAATTACAATACAAACAATATAAAAATAAGTTAGATTCATCATAAATACATAATTTGATTATAATATAAAAGAACAATAATTAATATTTACGTCTATAACTTCTCATTCATCACTACATCAGGAAATTACAGAACATGTTTTGTAAAATGGTATGCATACAATTTCATGATTACTTCACCAAGATTGAGTTAGAGAAAACAAACAGACCTATAAACTCATTGAAAATATATTGAAAAAATACGTGGAACGATATATAGTGTGTTTAAAATTAATTTCTAAATTTTAATCAGTATAAAAATTGTATCCCACCAACTCATACTATTCCATTAAACCACAATGATATCACAATTCACCATTGTTATATTATAATTTTCAAATAACTCAAAAGAAAATTTATTGCATCGAACTGTTCCTCTTCCTCTTTATGATCATTTGAGTCATATAAATATGGTGGGTTATTCCAAAAATGTCCATGGAAAAAAATATAATTTCATACATTCAATATTACACTATTGGATCATTAACTAAAGAAGCTTTATATATGTATCCTATAGATTGGACAACAGACACAACTATCTGATCAATGTTCCGATCAGCATAAGGAATAAATTTTTTTGGTTCATTTATAAATCCCTCCTAAGGTAATATTTGATGTCTTCATGGGAGTATGGTACTACACAACATCAGTAAGAGATATAGTAATAACCATCAAGGATACCTATAACATCATCTTAATTAAGAGATACCAAAATAATAATCCCATCAGATAGAATTAAATTTTATGTTATATCAATATGGTTAGTTAAAATTGGGAAAATAAAATAATAATAAAAAGTTATTCCTCATGGATGTAATTACTAAAAACCAATAGATACATAAGGAATTATATTAGCATATATAGCATGTAATTCGCCAAAAACTACCCCACATGTCTTGAAAATCATTCCTCTGATCTACCATAATATACCATGATTCTTACTTATTTCAATAAATGATACTAAAAATACTCCTGCAATAAAACTTTCCATGAACCCTCAATAAATTTGGAAACTAGTACTATAGTTGGGATTGAAATTACAATGTCTTCGACCCTGTAACTCAAAGGTGTTCTGTCAAATTATAACATTGGTATATATATAGATGGTCAAGTCATAAATGACCAATTAGATGATCCATTTTGGAAGACCAAATTATTATATGACTACAATTTTAGATTTTTAATAGACAATTAAACATAATAAATAACGAAATAAAATGACCTTAACCCTTGTGAAATCATTCCATGAATTTTTTCCCATATCATGGGGAATTGAAATAAAATATGGGTGAGCTCAAATGATCCTTGAGGGTAAATTATAAAAGATGATATAGTGAATAATTATGTATAATCATTCTATAAAAACAAATAATTTTACACACAATCCATTTAAATAACATGGATATAATTATAATATAATGAATAATAAATATAAGAAGTTAAATAACTAAAAACACAAGAAATTTAACAAATAAACAGATATTTGATTTTATCCATAGATAATATCATTGTAAAAAACTCATGGATAATAATAAATGAATTATTAATATATTTAATTATTAATAATTGGATTCAATTACATTATGAATCATGATACTTATACAATCATTAACTTTCACAAGTTAGATTTAATACTACATGTGTAAGGCTATTTAATTTGGCCAACTTATTTGTCTTAGGAGACAAACCAGTGTATCAATGAGGTATATGATACAAGGTCTAACCCATTAATGTAGGTCCATATAATTTCTAACATATATAATGATTTATTTTATCTATCAATAAATATGTCTTATCTTCAAATATCTGTTTTGAGTAAAGGATACGTAATTATCAATATTTCCCTATTTGATCAAATAACAATCAAAATAAACACTGAATCTTAAAAAGGTATACCAATTTGGAAATAGTAATATATATCATAATATAATATTAATATTTAAATGAAATGAAATTTATAAATAAAACTATTCATAATAAAGTGATTGTTTCAAGAGTGGTTTAGTAATCATGAAATAAAAAAATATTATTTAATAAATTTTACAACTTCATAATTTTCAAGTCATATTAATTTAGATGAAATAAATACAATTGAAATATTAAATATCATGATCTATGAATTAATAAATATATAAAATACCATAGGTGTAGAATTTACACCCATTAAAATCATATTTGGTTCATAACATTAAAATATTCCCCAACAATGATAAATTGAGACCGAGTCCAATTGTTCAAGCTTTACCGTAGTTAAATATCATTTATCTTACTATATAATAATTTTACACCTGGTATTAATATATTATAGAATAATAATAAAATTTATAATCACATGTCTAATCATATTATAATATTTTTCCATCCAATTTTAAATAATACATTAACATATTTCATTTTTCTTCATTTAATAGACCAGTTTCCTCCTTCTTGCTTTGTTATGAATGTTCTACTTCCTTAACATATTTTATAGGAAAATCACCTAAATAATAATAATTATAATAATATAATAATCATATTTATAATTAAATTATATGTTTCAATCCAATAAATAATTATGTATTTCATAAATAAGGTATGTTAAGAAAATAGGACGGTAGGTCGTACATGTGCATGAGTAACGTTTCCATATTTCAATGATCATTTTCGAAATGAGGTAAGTAATATTTTATCATTACATAATTTTAATACTACAATAAATAAAATAATAAATATATTTATATTTTTATATGCAATCCATGTGGTATGGTGATGAAAAGAGAGTCACATTGATTCATGAATGATGCAGTCCACACAATCAATAATGATGGTACAATTTTCCGTATTTTAATAAAAATTATATATTATAAATTAAGAATGAGAAATATTTTATTATAATTATAAATTTTTCTTTTTTATAATATATATTCATTTTTCATACCCTTATCACCTTCCACGATACGTGGTAGTGAATTTCAAATCACATCGGTTCAAAAGGCAGTAGTCCTCTTCACAAATGAGATACATTATTGTATCCCATTAGGAATGGAATGAAAAAAATGGATATACTATTAAATGAATGAAGTATGATAATAAAGCTATATATAACATATATATACTCTATATCACTCATTTTTACCAACAATGAGAGGTGGTAATGGGAAAAAGAATAACATCGGTTCGATGGTGGTAGTCTTCCACACATATGATTGATGATTTCATAACCCTTTGGATGGATTTTGAAATGGTTTTTGGTCAAGAAAATAACATAAAAACAACTAAAAAATGATATCCATATTGTTTATTTTATCATATTAATTTGATATTACATTAAGGGTGATTATGAATAAATAATATAATAAGTCTCATTAAAGAACACTGCCTCTTCTTCAGGTAAAATAATTTGGTTTTCACCAGTCACTCATTGGATGTATTTATGAAAAATAACTAAGGCTTAGATGATAATAATTAGTATTTTGTGATTTTATGAGGTATTTTATTGAAAGAAAAAAAATTCTAATATGATGTGATGATAAGAGAAGATTTCGAGTCTTTTTAAAATCATTGTGTGGGGCACACTACTATTTTTTTAATGAAAAATGTACACCCATGTTATTCACTTGAAAAATTGTCCAATATTGTATATTAATGATATATAGACATTAAATGGTATATTATTGTCAATAAAAAATTTATAAATATTTTTACATCACTTAAATCGTTATCTTTTATTTTAACCCCTGGAAAATCCATTTTTACCATAACTGCGCCAATTAATATTTATTGTTTTAACTATTAATTATATTAAATCTTTATGTTTAACATATTATATATTATAAAATATATTGAATACCAATATATAATCCACTTTGAAAAATTCCATTCACATAAGTGAAGATTTTAATATAAAATCAATCTCGCAACCACAATGAGTAACGAGGTTTTCCAAAGACAAAATGTTCCAAAGATTAGAAGGTTTATGTAATAAAATTCAAACACAAAATTATTAAAACAAAAGAAACATGATTAATTGATAAAAAATTTAAAAAATTAAACATATAAACCAACTATAAAGGTAATTTAACATGATAAAATAATCACATTGAAATGCAATATTCAATTTAATTTCTGAATGTTTCACTCTTCCTCAATAAATGAAACATTTCAAAAAAAAATCTGAAACATTCACTTGAACATAATGTTGGTATCTAGATTAAGATATTTAATTTAATTTTTAAAAGTATGTTTTCTATATGTGGTAAAAATAATTTTAAATTATGAGACCAAAGCGTTACTTAACTGTCTTTTAGAGAAAAATAGTTTTCCTTAAAATTTTTCAAATTCTTTTAAATGATTTTTACATTATATATGATCAATTGAAAAAATAATAATTTTGAAACATTATTTATTTATATTAATATACATTATTTTAACATCTATGTTATAATTGTATAATATAATGCATTTCATTTTGGCTCGAGGTTCTGTGTTGCACAACCTATCAAATAGATGAAATTTAATGAAATATTTTTTGTGAGATGTTTAAGATAAGTGTTGTCTATTACATAAACCATAAAAAATAAGGTACTTACTGTAAAATAAAAGGCTCAAACATTCTACAAATCAATAATAAATTTTTCCCAGGAATGTTGACATTTTTCTCAGTAATCAAGGGTATGGAATTTTGAAATACCTCTATTAAAAATCCCATATCGTGAAAATGGATAAGAAAATAACATCAAAATATGGGATATTAATATGTAAAAAGATCATGTGAAAAAACACATACATGGTTTCAAAAAGGGATAACATACTTTGGATCAGAAAACATGAACATTGAATATGAATGTGACACAAATATATTGATGGTGTGTGATAAAGAACATCGCTAGGAGGAAGCTAATAACTGAAAAGACAAAAAAATGGAGGTGAAAAAAAGGACATTGATTTGATAAAAATAATGATAATTAGAAAAAATATTGGTTTTAATATGATTTTCCTAATGTCAAGGAATTATTTTAAAATCATTGAATATAAATAAATATACCAACCACATATAGTTTTATTTCAAATAATCAAATTAATCCTTTTATCGAAATTTAATCAATATTCACTTCGTCTCCGACTCCAAGAAATTAATATCAAAACATTAATTTTTTATTCATGGAGCACTGAAATGAACTTTTAACAAATAACATCATATATAAAAATATATCAATATAATCCTTATATCATTAGTAAAATCAAAAAAGATATCCAAATTAATCTAATGACACAAAAAGATAACCATATTCCATTCTATAAATTGTTGGCCATATGGATCATCTAAAACATGTATGACCAAATTGATTAGGAAGGATACTGATTCTGATTTTTATTCAGCATAAAATGTATTATGGGTATTAATGTCACAATTGAAATATGTGAGTACCTTGATCAGAATAAAACCATTATAAAAAAACATAAATATTTAGTACATAAAGTACTAAAAAATTAATATATATATATATATTAAATCCAAATATATTTATATATAATCCCTTAATTAAAACATAAACTTCATTTTAAAAAAATCATTAATCTATCCCAATGTATTCATTAATATCATGTTTAATTTTCTCATATCAATCATATTGATATACAAAAATAATTATTTCATTATCAAGAATATATAAAGGGTTATATTAACCTTAATAAGGTTATTTCCAAGCTGTTCAACTTTCCACCAACTCATTTTTCTTGGAAATTTGTATCGTTCAGTATATTGTTCTAAATCCTTAATGAAAAGTAGTATAATACAATCATTATATATATAATAATGCTTATAAAAATGATATAATTGATAAGACACTAAAATGAAATAAATCATGAATCTGATCAATAAAAATGCTAGTCATTGTACTTCATATGTTGTAAAACAATTACCTTGATCATCATCCATTAACTTCTTCTAAGGTATATTCCATTGATGCTCGATATATTTATTTTTATATCATATGATATCTTTATATTTATATAATAGTATATTATAATCCATTCACTTTCCATTAAAATCTAAAACATTAACTATTTTCCAAAAAAACATATAAAAACACTAATTCTAAATAAAAAATCAGTAGGATGTTTGTTTCCACAATTTCCACATACTTGTAAATCCTTATTTTTCATCCCACATTAATCAATATTTTCCCTTCCATCATCTTCTTCTCTAGATTCCTTTCGAATTAAAAATATATATAACTATTCAAATATCTTTTAGCATATGATACTATGTCTTAATATGATGGTAGTATTTGGGAGACAAGTTACTTTAAAAATAATGGAATTGGACCATCAAATAAATGATCATCCATACTCTTGAGATTATGTTCAGTCATTCTATTGTGATTACTTCTAATAGGAACAATTTAATAAATATGGAATAGAGTAGATTATATAATATCATTAGTAAAAATAATGTATAAACCCAATTTTAGTGAAATAAATATTGTAAATTGAAAAATTTATCCATTAATAATCTCATAATAATAAATATGGTCTCAATTGGGATACCCATATTTTCATATCTTTCATAATGGGTATTTTATAAAATATGGATTAACCAGTGCATTTCCCTTAGGAGTTTCAAACTAGGTTCATAGAGAGAACAATTTTTTATGTGCTAGGTAATTATATTCTCAATATGACATTACCCTTTTAGACTAATGAACAATAGGTAAATTTTTACCACAACCATGACACCATATATTATCTTCATAGAGATTTATACCCTAGATAACCTACATTATCTCTACATCACCAAAAAAATTAGGATTATTTTCTATACTTATCCTCAATGTCTCTCATAAGGTTACAATCACTAATCTATATTTTCATAAATCTAGTTCCCATTCATTCTACTTAAAGTTCCTCTAAACCCAACAATAAAAACCTTGACCCCAAACATCCGATGATGGTATCATACTATATTACATTATAATGGATATAAAGATTCATATCCGGAAGGACATACCTGTTTAGTAGTTTTGGAGAACCTGATATATATATGATACACATTTAACATTAGGAATTGAAAATGAAACATAATAAATCACCAAATAAAATCAAATGCATCATTGAAAATACATTCCTGATTTATTCATCATATCAAAGTGAACAAAAACAATATAAAGGTCATATAAAAATATATGTAAGGGATAAGTACAAACAAAACATTCCAGAATTAATAAGCATAATGAACATGAAAATTTAAGTAACTGAACACACCTTCCATTTAAATTACATGAATATCATGATAATATAAGGCATAATTAATAAGGAAATTCAAATAACTGAAGCCTCATACAATTTAATCAGTAAATTTTAAATAAAATGTATCTAAAGATGATATCAGTTTAAATATATTATGGATAATAATAAATAAATTCATAATGATGGTAATGATTAATTATTTAAATCAATTATATTAAAAATCATGAAAACTATATTTTCCCAAACATTGACATGATATTTTAGATATTATAGGTTGAAACATGTTTAATTTAGCCAACATATTTCTATCATGGGTGCTAAGAATATATTGAGGAGATATGTTGTACCTATACCCAACCATCATTGTAAGTCCAAATTATTTCTGTTATATAAAATGATTCATATATTCTATGGATAAATATTCATCACCATGGAATATCCATATTGATTATAGGATTAATATTTTTCAATATTTCCCATGTTAATCGTATAAAATTCTAAAATAATGAATCTTGTAAAAATGGTTCAAAAATTAAGAAATAATAATACCCATCATACCAGAATATGTATATTTAATTTAAATGAAATTTATAATGAAATATGATCCCATTTAAGTGATTGTTTCAAATTAAGTTTAATAATTAAAAAATAATGTGAGATTGTTCAATAACTATTATCAATTGGTAATTTACCATTCAATTCCACTAGGATAGAATATTTCAAATTGAAAATTATAATTCCAAAAATTATTAATGAAACATAAATTACATGTAATAAAGGATGTATATACACCACATAAATGGAAATAGGTGCATAACATTACAATTTTATCCAATGAAGGGAAATCGAGATGAAGTCCCTTCTCTCATGATTTTCATTATGTTAAAGTTATTTAACCTCATGTATAATTGTTCAAATAATAATATGAAATTATTAAAATAAAATAGTAAATATTTTAATATCATATATTATCCTCTTATACTATTTTACCACATTTTACTTTTTAATATTTCTTTATTTTCATTTTAATGGGTTAATCACCATGTTTTCTCATTCATGATATTTTATGAGTGTTACTATTATAATGCATAGTATATAGTTCTAGCACCTACAGATTAATAATTATGAAATAAATACCATATATTTACATAAATTATAATTCCCAAATGAATCATGGTGTATTAGTTTGAGAAATTATGTATGTTATGATCATGGAGACGATAGGTCATATTTATGAAATTATAGCATTTCCATTTATCAATGCTCATAATGTGGAGGATTTGAGTAATATTTTATTTTTATAGTGAACACAATATATCAGATAAAATATTATTTATTTAAATAAACTTATATATATCATCGATGTTTTTTTGGGATTAAAATATAGTCACATCACATTGTGTAGCTGGTAGCCCACATGTAAACACCAAATATTTTTATTTTATTAATAGAGAAAATAGAAAAAATCATACGGTTAAAAACAAATATACATATATTTAGGGAGGTATAATGTATTGGAGGCCGAACGTGTCAGCTTGAACAATGTGACTCCCCTCCAAGTGAAAGGATCCAAAGTTGGTAAAAATCACAAGGTGGTCATGTTGAGATGCAATAGAGGAAAGGAAATCCACCACAACATTCCCCTCCTACCACGTATGAAGAATATACATATGCTCATTTATCAGTCTCTTGCAGCATCTAATAGCATAAATTATAGACCAAGGATATAGAGTCTTGTGTGAGAGTGAATTAAAAAGAGAAAGGGTGTCAGTCTTGATATCTCTAATGAAATATCTCTGCTAATTTCAAAACAAGTGCCCATAAAGAATATCAAGGGTCTCTTCCTGGAGAGAGTCATAGAGCCCATAAAGAGTGTGATTTCCACCAACAATGATCCATAACTATCTCTGATGATGCCACCCCTGCACATATTTCTCATATAGCAATATCCATCCATATTCATCTTGAGCCCCAAGGATGGGGCCTTCCATTTAACCCATGCTTCGTGGTAAGTGATTCACATACTAGGTACCACATTATGAGGAAGGTTTGAGTAGATTGATGGAGAAACATAAATTTCTTTATACATCTTGAAGTGGTATATATTAAGGTTCTGACACATAAAAAAAATAAACAATTTAGTTGGTGTCAGACTGCTATGAAGGATAGCATTCCATGAGGACCAATGGAGCAAACAGCCTACAGTGAAGATAACCTCTCGTGCCTTCCGTTATGCACTACTCCTATCCAACGACTTAAAGTATTTCTAGAGGAAAAAATCAGCACTAAAACCCCGATCAATCCATCCTATTAACTCGATGAACGCACTCCATAGGCACTTTTCCCAGTCGATGTTAATGAATATATGCACTATAGATTCAGACTATGCCTCTTGACAGCAAAAGTACTTTCAATCCATGTTAACACCTCATTACTAAAAATTATCTTTTGTGGGAAGCACCCATGTCAAAATTTCTAGAAAAGGAATGAAAATTTATATGGGATACTCTTACACCAAAGAATTTTTCCCCATCTATCATGTGGCAAGGAATTATATTGAATTTTAAGGAATTCCCTAACAGAGAACGTACCTAATGCTGAACCTGTGAAGACCAACTTATATGGGTCAGTCGATAGTGAAATGTTATCAAATAGAGTCCTCTAATCAGCATTCACAATTGTCCGAATGAGATGACCATAGTCACTAGCATACCTGAATGAGATGTTCAGAGTGGGGAATAAAGGGAATCCTATAATTTTCCTTGACCCATTGTGATGCCAGAAGCTAATTCTACCTTTAGACAAAATCCATAGGTTGTGAAATTGAAGAATAGGGATAAAAGTAAATATAAAATAGATTTTTTTTAATATTTACATCTATTAGAACTCCCCACAAGACCATAAGTCAATTTCATATTCTTTCTCCATAAGGACTTAACCTCTAGTACCTCCCAAGCTAGCTTGGCATGAAATCCACTTATAGAGTAAGAGGAACTTTTCAGGTTGAGACCCCTTTTACCATGGGCTTTTCCATATTCTTCCAAGTTTCCCAATGACATTTAGGTTGTTGATACCCACCCCACAATAAAGATTGAAGAGTAGATTCAATGTTAGAGACCACGTTTTTAGGGAGCTTGATAGTAGACAAAATATGCATGGGAATGGGAGATAAAACAATGTTAGTCAGCCTGATTGACACACAAAAGGATAAAAAACTATTATTCTATTTGATAATTCACACATTGATTTTATCCATGACCAAATAAAAGTTACTAATAAGTAGGGAATTCGGGGAAATATGAGCACCTAGATAAGTCATAGGGATGGAGCCTTAGGGCATGACTTGTTTAGACTCTAGAGAGCATAACCAATTTTCCAAGAATTTGGATGGAGAAAAGAAGAGACTCTTCTACTGGTTAACCACTTGACCACTCCACCTAAAATAGATATCTAGAGCCTCATTAACCCCCTGAATTGATCTCCAGATTCCATTAACAAAATGAATTGTGTCGTCTGCAAACATTAAGTGAGATAAACCCCCATAGGAAATCTTGTTGCGATAAAGAGTTATATTCCCAAGAGAGACAAAATGATTAAGGTACCGGCTAAGGAAATCATGGAAAATGATGAAGAGAAAAGGGGAAAGAATATCCCCTTACCTCAGACCTCTGATTATATTAAAAAAACAAAATCGATTACCCATGAATGGCATTTCCATCTAGGTTGAGCTAATGTAGCGTAAAAGAAGGTCAATGGCCCAAGCATCAAATCCCATAAATGATAGAGACATAGTGTGAATGCTTCATTCCACTTTATCAGAACATTTACTCATATCAAGTTGAATGGAAACATTTTAACATGGATATTTTAAATTGATGTCACTAATAATTTCCTCGGCCAGGGCAATAGCACCTTGGATGGATCATCCTTTCACAAAGCCATGTTGCTTTGAATATATCCATCTCGGAAGAGAGGCAGACAATCTTGAGTTCAGAATGATAGCCAATACTTTATAGGGAATTTTATATATGCTAATAGAATGGTAATGGTTTAGAGAACTGGTCTATTTGACTTTCACAACAAGTTCTAATCTAGGTGCATCCACCACCCGGGAAGGTTCCAGCAATTAAACAATTATTGTATAGTCCTTATGAGGATATCATTAATAGTATCCCAAGACACTCTATAAAAGGATCTCGAAAAAGAATCTGGTCTAGGGGAACTAACAAGGTTAATGAACCAGACAACATTAATAATTTCATCATCTTCTGGAAAGTCTTGGAGAAAAAAAATATCAGCCTCTTTCACAGAGAAGGGAATCATGTCAAATTGGGCCAAAGAGCCCCTCAGGTAAACTCCTTCCAGGATTGGAATCAGATTAGCCAATAGAGACTAGAAAAGAGAATCAGCCAGGCTCCCAATAATTTTTTATCATTGGAGTATTATCCATCCTTTATTAACAATTTGGGGCTAGTCATTCTGCATTTTTACTTAATACAGCTGTGAATGTAGGATCTATTACGGTCGCCTTTGTGGAGCCAATTGGTACGTTCCTCATCTCTAGAATCACATTCCTGATTAAGCATCAAGTCAGACAAGGGGTTTTTTTTAAATTGCAAATTTGCAACAACTGAATCATCCTAAGAATATTTTAGGTGTAATTCAAGATAATGTACCTATTTGATAATATTCTCAAGGGAAATGTTAGAGGAGGGAGGATTTTTGACCCAGGATATAACATGGGACTTCAACCATATTAAGTTGTTGTGAAGAGAAACCTAGGGGTTTCCACTACTAGAATAATCACATACTCTCCCTATGATGTCATAGAAACCAGTTTCGTCTATACAAGAAGAAGAAAAATGAAAACGGGGCTAGAAGTTAAAATAGGTTTCCAACAAGACTCATAGGGCCGAATGGTCTGATAGTCCTCACACCAGATGAAGAAAATTGTAATTAAGAAAGGATGAATGGGACAATCCATTAATTAATCATCGATCCATCCGAAACTATGATATGTGGTTTCCTTGTTGGTTGTAACACAAAGTAAAAGGATCCTGAGAGAATCCAGTATCTGTGAGATCATTGTAAGACATGAATGCATTAAACTCTTAACTAGCTATTCTAGGTAAGGGGCATGGTTCATTTTTCTCCTCTAGACTAGAAACTAAGTTAAAGTCTCCACCCAAAATCTATGGTGACTATCTTGAATTAACCGAACATAGACTATCCAATAAAGAATCCCTCCCATTAAATCACACTTAGCATTTACCACTAACATAAGGGTTTCCATACATCCCACTAGAATCAGGATAGTGATATGTTTCTCAAAGATGGAATCGAAGTCCACAGAAAATCCTGATTTCTAGAATAACCACATGTGAGAGTTGGAGGGAGATCTATGTATAATGCCATGTGCTCTCATGCACCAGGCAAAGAAATACATTTTATCAGATATCTGTTTAAGTTCAAGAATTTATACCAAAGAAACCGAGTGTGAAAAGAATTCATTGGATATAAAATCTGATTTTACCCGTGTGGCCAATCCTCGAGCATTCCAAAGGAGAATATTAATCATCGAAGGTGAGATGCATGTCACTGGACCCAGACATAAATAAATAGAATTTCATTCAAATTGTGATTGTGGAATGTAGTTTCGATTGAGGCATTGTATTCATTATTCATGAGGGAGGAAAGACCTAAGAAGAGACTTGGGGTTCAATCCTTATGGTTTTTGGATTAGAAGACATTTTACTCATTGAAAATGGGGCTAGAAGAATCATTTCTAGGCATTGATGAGGACAACTGATGACAGGGGGAGTTCTCCATCTATTTAGATGACTCCCCTAGATCAATTTTATTAATGCAAGGTCCATAAGGGAAGAAGTTGTGGGGATCTGCTGTAAAAACTGAAAATAAGTCCACAACCCTTAGCAAACCAGAGATCATAAAAAAGATGTCTGTTTATACACTAGAATAATGTCCAGGAAGAGGGAAACCGGGTACCTCATGATGTTATTATATACCCATATTAATAGAAGGTAAAAGGTATATATGATATAATTACAATATTTGTGTAATTATGTTATAAATATCATATATATATACATTATATCCATTATTAAATTTATCCTTCAGTTTTAGAGAATGAAAAATTAAGGATATAGGTTCAGAAGCAAGTACTTTGTTATACACACAAATGATGAATTCACAACCAATTTGATAGAAGTGGAGATGTTGGTAGGTAAATACATTAAAATAAAACCTCATTATAATATGGAAGATAATGATGTTATAGTATAACAATGGTTAATTAATATTTTATGATGGATGATCTAGAAATAAAATAAAAAAGCTGGTTGAACAACATTTCATCTTCTTCGAGTGGCCTCTTTAGGATTGGACAAAAATAATTCTTATGTTGGATTTCATCAAAAAAATAAGGCCTCAATGGAAATGGGGGGGGGATTTGGAAATTGATGTGGTCAAGGATTGGCTATTCTAAAAATCTATTATATAATAATGATAATAGCAGATCTTGAGGAATTTTATAAGTGATGTGAGTGTAAACCTTGTAAATTTTGAATTGATAATGGTCATACCTTGTTTTTCACATTTCAAAATGGTCAAAAAAAATTATTATTAATATATAGACATTATAGGATCAAAATATTCAGATAAAATAATTTTTTATTAGTATAAATTTCATGTTATTTTTTGTTTTTTTTTTCGTTTAAGGCACAATAAATCAATTTTTAACTTAAAAAATGTAATTTATTTATTGTATTTGAGAACTCATTAAGGGAAAAATTTATGATTATTCTTAAATATAATAAAAATTAGGATTATTAAAAATATGAAATCCATATTTCCAAGTTAAATTTATAAATATTTCATAACTAAATTTATAACTACTGTCACATACACGATAAGAAAGTGGCCTTTAAAAAAATTTCAAATGATTACATGGTTTTTATATCCATACTCAATATACAAAATATTAAAATGTCCAAAAGTTGATTTTTTGATATCAATTTTAAATAATATTAAATCAATTTTAAATAAAATTAAAAAAAATTCATAAATATTATTTAAATGTAAAAATGAATTTTTCAATTAATGTTTTCCATTTTTTAATTATCATCAAAAAAGATACTTTTCTAAAAAATTCAAAAATTCCACCCTAATAATATTTTGATATGATAATTTCTAAATTTAATTATATCTTTTAAAATAAATATTAAATAAGTGATGATAGTTAAATATAAATTATCTATGAAGATCACGACAATAAAGTCTTTTAGAGAAAAATAATTTTGTAGAAACATAAATTTTTATTTAAAATGATTCAAATTTTATTAATAATAAATTGATCAACATAATATTAATAATTAATATATTATTATTAATACCATAAAATTTACCTAAATTGTTATAATTCTTTTTAATTATATGTTTTATTTATACTCGATGTAGCACGATCCACAAGCTATCGAAGAGATAACATTTATGGAAATATGTATAACGGATTCTATAAGCTTTATGATCCATGTATCATTCACTATAAAAAATAATTTTATTATTTTTAAATATTTGGGTGGTATTGACATGAATCTATGGGAATTCATGTCCACCACAGGCTGGTGACTATTATAGGGGCATCGTCGAACAATCTATTGGAATGGTTTACCACCAATAAAAAATAGTAAAAATTAAAATGTTGAGGATAAAATAGAATGTATTATTTTTTATAAACAATCATAGAGACAAAATTACAAAAATGTTGATAATAAAACCATGTTGTACATCATATGGAAGAAAATAACATAACATCCCTCATGAAAAAGTCTCAGTATCACCATAAAAATTGTAGAAAATTTATCTTTTGGCCACCACCATCACTCCAAGAACCCATTAATCAAGTGCACCCACCACCTCAAAGTGGGAATTGAGAATTTACTAGATGTGAAATAATATAATATAAATCTATTTGAAGGACATGGTATATTATGTGAAAAATTTGTATTATGTATTAACCAAATTTTCCATATGTTTTTCAAAAACATATAAACCACATATGCATCAATTTAAATAAAGAAATCGAGAATGGAAATATATATTAACAATTTTAGTTTGTAAATTCATTAGAAAAAAATAAATTTCTGATATAAAAAAAATTGGGTTAAATAAAAATGGTCATAAAATGGAATGGTCATGAAAAAACACTACTCTATAATAATTTGTATGTTTAACTAAATAAACTCCAACCACAATGGTCTATTCCAACAGGTTATTGTTTAATAACCTATATGATCCTCACCATAAACAGATTATAATTAGGGATCATTGTGTTTTGACACATCCCTAATAATAGTTCCATCAATATATGATAAATCCACGCAACATCTTCTATAATAATTCCAAACATATATTACATAGTGTTTCTATCATCATTCTATATCTAGGGTTTCATATCTATGTTGGGAATTTCAAAGTCACCATGTGATTTCTCTTGTTCACATGTAATTCAATCATTCAGTCGATAAATCATTATATATCAATTAATTTTTAATCAGAATAATAATTTATATTTTTATTGACTAATTTATTATGTCAACATTCCATTTCAATTTAAAAAACAAAATGATTTGTTTTCACCAAAATCAATCCTTTCAATATCATATTACATTTAATGTAATTTTTCTCCGTAATATAAGAAAAATTATTTCATAAAATAATGTCTCATTTTAATCCATATATTTATAAATTAAACTTATATTTTGAAATAATTTAAATGGGGTTTCAATAAAAATTCAATGCCTTTGAAATCAAATATGAAATTCATCATAATTAATGGTTTATAAAATAGTATAAAATTAAATTAAATTAAAAAATATAATAGGGGTTTCTATTAATTGTAAAATATAAAAGGAAATACCTACATTTAAGTCACACCATAAAATGATTAATAACTCGATACATGATCCTCCATTGGATAAGTGGTGGAATGGAATATCGAAGGTGAATATTTACAATCAACATACATAAACGAAATATTTAGATCCAAAAATATCATGAGGATCAATAACTATATAAGAAAGTGATAGAATATGAATGTGGAAATCCAAATAATATAATATTCAATTACTATTGATATATCAAACACATAAACATAAACAATGATTCGAGAGAAATGGGTATCATGAAGAAATATTATATTCATGGGAGCCTATAAAAGAAAAAGGATCAAATTTGGTTCAAACTTGACATATTTTGAATTGAAATTTTTTTTGGGAGTTTTTAACAAGGAAAAAAACAACATGTCACCACCATCAGTGCTACGATACAAAACTACTAAAATCTACCAGACCACAATTTATTGATTGGAACCACACCATAGTGGTGCTATTCAAAATGGTTTCTATGTGTTGTATTGAGCTCAATGTTATGGATTTAAAAATTAGGAATAGACTAAGAAATAAGGTAATCTGTAATGTTGGAGAACCTAGCCACCATGAAGAGGCTACACCTCAACCTCTAATCCCAGAATTATTAATGATTAAAATAAAAATAACCACCATTAATTGAATAGTAAATCCTCCATAATGATGAAAATCCTCAATAATGAATCTATTCCCAAAATAGAAGAACCATAAAAATCATATATTTTGTATATGGTTTAGCCACCCCATATACCTTCCATAATTGAATGAACCACAAAACTTACAAAGCTATAGAAGGATCATCGACACAGAATCCACCGTCTCAACTCCAGATCCCATATAACTCTTGTTATGTACCCAATAAAACCCCCTAAAATCAATAAAAGGCATTGATCAACAACCAATAAACATTTTATCAAATAAAAGGAAATTAAAATAACAAAAATCAATAATGGTGATGTTATTATATTCATCAATTAAGGAAATCATATGACCAATCATGTTTTTAAATATTTTTATTAGAAAAATAATATGACGAATCATTACAGGTATATATTGGAAAAAAAAAGTAAATTTAGGTAAATATTTTTATAAAAAATTCGGATATAATATAATAATTTTATTTATTATTTACTGACATTTCAAAATACAATTTAAATATATTTGGTGAATAATTCAAATTTTTATATTTAAAATAATCCCAATCACAAGCCCCTAAAAATAAAATTTATTTAATAAAAATTTTCTTACAATAAAAAAATAAAAACCTATATGAAATTTTGATTTCATATTTTCACATATCTTTTTCGAAACCCAACTCTTTGAATAGAAAATACAAAACATTTTGAAAATACGTAATGAGAAATAATAATATGAAATGAGATAAATTTTTTTGGGATCCCCAATAGTATTAGAGAACATTGGATAGAAGGGAAAATATAAAAATAAAACGTAATTTTCCATTATAAAGGATGACTATTAATCATAAAAATATCCTAACTTTTCAGATGAAGTCTACCAATAAAAATGGTTTTTAGCTAAGGATGTGATTTCACCAAACAAAAAAATAGTTTTACCTTGTATAATATGGAATTGTAAAAATAATGGGTCACATTATAATATTTCCTTATAATATATCCCATTATGCAAATTGAATTAAAATATATTTATCAAACAAATTATGACATTGTTATCTATCGAATCAGAAACCCATAAAGGTAATACATGGGATGTATATCAAAATACATAAGATTTATATAAAAAATTGATAATAAGACATCACTTGGGAAATATTTATGTATCACCTTTATATTATTTTTAAATATATATTTTAAATAATTTTATTTCATAGATATTTTTCATTGTACACTACACCATTTCATGCTTGCACTACACATAACATTGGATTACCTTACGTTACATGCAACGCAAAATTTATACAAAAAATAATTTTATTTTTTTTAATATTTAAAAAATAAAATTATAACCTATATGTTAAAATTACATAAATGAATATGAATAACTAGATTAAGTATGGTTTACAGTTGTAAAACCCTTAAAAATAAGCATTTTTTTAAAAACAATAATATTTAAATGTTTCCAAGTGTGTTTTAGAAAAATAAAAAAAATATATTATATTAGTGGAATTTATGTAGATTATATTCAATATAATTTTTACCATTCATCATATTCATTTTATTGGTATTAAAATGGAAAAAATGCAATTTTACGCATTAATGATTTATTTTTGAATAATTATAGTTTTAAAAGATTTGGATGGAGAAAATGTTTTAAATATACTTCTAATAAAATCAATAAATTATATTAGAATAAATAATCTTCTTATTTCAATTAAGGATACAAAATGCTATTTAGATAATTTTTTGGTCTTTTTCAATTATGTTTCATATTTCGATGAACCGTGAAATAATATTGCCTTTTAATAGAAAACACATATTAAATTCTTTTATATTATAGTGTTAAAATAAATTTTTTTATTTTATGTATAATTATATCAAAATTTTATCCTTTAATTCAAATTTGGACAATGGAAAAATTATTACATTGAATTTGGAGGTAAAAATATTTCAAACTTTTAAATATTATCACGTTAAAAACATGTTGTTTCATCCCATATGACGGATTTAATATTATCTAATTTTATAAAATTATGTAAATTTGTATTGAAAAAATTGGATTCCATATTTGTAATCAGATGTTATGAGATTATAAATTTCATTCCATTTATTTATTGACAATGTGAAAAGTAATTGTAGTAATTTTAATTACCATAGTAGTTTGTAAATTGGTTAACTGAGGTTAAAAAAATATTATAAATATTATAAAACTACACTAATAGTTGTAAAAATGTTTTATAATGAAATTACTTATACCCTTAAAACAAAGGGACCTATATAGAATAATATAACGGACACTTGTCCCTAAAAAGTACTTAGATATTATTAAAATAAAAGAGGTTGAAAAAATGTTACCCTATCACTTTTGATAATTATATTATTTTAACTATTGGGATAAATATATTTTATTCCTCATTATATTTTTTCTTATGAAATATAAATATTTTATCTCTATAATGGAAATTTATATTTATTTTTTAGTAAATAAAAAATTACCATATATAATTACACAATGACGATGGAATAATTATTTAATGAATGAAAAACTCAAAAGAGTGATGTTAAAAATATTAAAATAAATTTTATATAAATTAATTATGGTTATAAATTAATTTTGTAGGAGTATATGACATATTATGGGTGTATTAAAGGATTTTTTTCGATGTTATCACACTTTATTAATTTTCATGATCTTAACATAATGAATAGTATAAAAATTTCCACAAAGATATATTATGAAAATATTATTTTATTAAATTATTAAATTATAAGAAAATACCAAATATGTATATAGGTGAAAAATTATTTTCATAAATATCATAATTTCGTTATTTAATTTTTAATTTACAACATATATGTAAAAAACACCTTTTAATACTGGAAATGTTATTACCATATTTAAATTAAAAATATGATAAAAATTGTTAATCAAATTTATTTGGAAAAAATTGTAGAAAAACATTTATAAAATCTATGGGTTGATTGGATTACATATTATCCCACATTAATTTGGAATTACATTACTTTTGGAGGTATTTGGATTGATATTTAATTTAGTGTAATTTAATATTTTGAGAAATTCTCAATGCTCCCCTCACCTTAATTAGATGTTTAAACCACCTATCACTTCCCATTTCACTAATTATCTCCATATATTTATTCTATCCACTTTTTTAAAATTCCTCTATACTAATTTTATATTTGTTGAATCAAAGTTAAATTTTTTGGCCTGCCTTGTTTATCAACTATTTCTCCTCATTGGTATCAAATCACAACTTTATTTCATAGTTTTTTTTGACATCCACTTTTAAGGTGTTGACCTGAACAACTATTTCATTCATATAATCCTTATAATTTAGGATGAGATCCAAAAAAACCCTTTCACTTCTTTCACAATTCATGGTTTCCCATTTCATTCTTCACTAGCAGGAATTCCAAAAACCAATTGTTTGCCTATCACAAATGATTAGGAAATCACAAATTTGGTAGTTAGTGATTAAACTGCACCTATTTATGCTACACCCTTCTTGGAATTATCTATGGAACTGATTACAACTATTTTTGAGAGGTTTGAGTAATCATTTTAGAGCCTAGTCTACCTCCTTCTCTTTTGAACAGGAAAATTCCCATAATAGATATTACCTTTTTTGCATTTTCTCTGTTTCAATCGAGTATTCAAATACCCAAATTGGTCATCCTCATATTTTGTCATTGGATGGGATTCACTAACTCCATCAACAATCTTGGTGTCTTTAATAGATGTTGGATAAATCAATTTCTTTGTTTTTTAAAATATCTTTCTTCCACGCTTCATTTTTTTCATCATCTTTCTCTCTTCTGACCATGGGAAAAAAGATTTTATTGGAATTAAGAGGAATTTTTCTATCCCGCTTTTAAGAAGATATCTCTTTTTAATAGGTGAACATGGTTCCGAATAACTCTACCTTTTGTTCTAACCACTGATAACAGGAGAAGGAGATTGACTGTATTTATTCTCTTCTTCAAAGGGATTGGCATTAAAAATTTTGGGAGGACCTCCTAAATCAATCCTTAGATAATGGAAAATATCAATGAATTTTAGATCATCAGTACAAAGTCTATCATATTTTCCGATATTTTCATAGATGTCATCCTTTTTCTTCAAATAGTCATTTTCCACCATCTTTCCGAGAAGATCAATACCCACATTTTCCCACTAGTCTAATTCTATCTTCCATTAAAGAGGAAACACAAAAAGATTTCACAGCCTCTACAAACAAAGGAGCACTTCAATTGCTTCTCATATCCACAGATATCCCATGGTCCTATGCAAGAATAGGCTTACTGAAACTCAAATAGAAAGACTCTTTCACTATACTAGTTAATTGATTAAACGTGTAAATGGTATTCTGAACAATGAAGGTGATTCAATCCCCACTGGAACCCCAGATGATTTGTCTTGTTGAAATAGCCTCCATCAGCCATGCCACCTTCCAAGCTACATTGAGGGGAAGCCTTATAAGAAATAGCAGTGGGGCTTCAATGACATCTATATGTATCATGACACAAACAAGGTCAACCATGGAAAAATAGAACTGAAGTGAGTTAACAATTCTTCGAATTCCAGTTGAGCTATCCTTCATTCTAATTTATAATGGAGTCCAATGGTCCCGTCAAAACCTCAACATCAACGAAAATTGTCAGGGATACTGGATGGAAAATGGTGTTGGTGAGGGCATCCAAAAAAATGGTAGCTAACTATCATATTCATTATTAACGGAAGAATCACCAAATTCTGTAATGGTAGTAAAATCCTGGTAAGAAATATCCATAGTGCAATAAATATGGAGTCCTACATCAAAAGAAAGTCAAAGGATCACTAGAAGGGGGTAGCATTGAAGCCATCCATATCATGCTGAGCATTGGCCCAAGTGTAGATGAGATCTTCCTCAAATGAAAAACGAATATAAATGTGCATCGAATCTAAAAGAACAACAACCACCATATCCTAAAGCATAAATGAATATAAAACCAACCCATCGAAGGCATCTACTGAGGGTCATTACTTCCCAAAACCTACAATCCGGGTAAAATCCTGCATTTCTGAAGAGTTAGTGAACTCCAATAGAGAAATCAGATCCTATTGAACTCCATTCTCACAAGAATGGAAATTATAAATAACTTATATATGATTAAATTGAGGGAGTGATAATGGGTCAGTGAAGTGGGGAAAGAAAAGGCCGCGAGATGAGATCTAAATCTAGGGAGGAGAGTCAACCCACTCCCTGGATGGAGCGTGTTATGAGTGGGAGGAGGAGGCGTGACCCTGAACAACACCTTGGAGATATTTAATCAATGAATCTCTGAAAATTTATATTCTCCAAATCCCAACCTATAATATATTGTGCGGTAAATCCCAAATGTCCAACTCTAGAGTCTTTTTGAGGAGATCTAAAGGATTATTCTTAAAGAAGAGGTGATTGATCTAACCGATCTTTCCCTATTTATAACTTTATATATCTACTATATTTATAATAAATATGTATATAATTAATAAATTCACCATCGTAAATCTGATAAAAAATATTATTATTATTAACACACCATTATAAATCATATTTCCCATCAAACAGGAAATGAATGTATCGCTCGTGCGTAGACACAACATACCATTTCCATATCGAGATACAATTCATTTACACCACTATATTTTATGATTGTGAATTATTATGGTTTTAGTGAATATAAGTCATATTTATGATATAATTATACTTCATTAATAATAATAACATGTATTTCTTTTTTTCATCTAATATTCTGGGAAATGGTAACATTGCACATGCATACATAAGGCTTATCATCTCCCCGATGTGATGTGATTCACTTTTCTTCTATATTTATCATGAATTGTACGAAGGATTAATTTTATTTAATTTATAAATATATATTATTTTTCTATATCTGAAAAACTATTATTTAAAGATACCATATAATTTATTTTAATTTTATTATCTGATATGATAATGAAAACAACATTCAACCATTCTGATAGTCTAACTTATCTATAAAAGATGTATTTTATTTTCAACCTATAAATACGAACGATAAAAATAAATAAATATATAATGAATATATATTATATTTATTTGATGTTTATAATTATATTGAGGATTAAAATATGATCTAAATATGTGGTCCAAAAATAACCTGTCAAAACATGTATGTGAAACAAAGCAGTTATTACATAAAACATTACTAAATGATGGATTTTATAAAATATTGTAATATAAATTCATAATTTAATAACATATGGTACTATATATATGAATATGGTTCAATATAAAATGTATAATAAAATTATATTTTTAATAAAGGATGATTTAACGTAAATGAAGGTAGTCGAGACTTATGTTATGTAATTTTGACTCACTTATATTTCTGTGGGCACATGACCTGTACACAACTTATTTCTCTAAGTGGTTTATATAAATATCATGAATATGTTTTATGATTATTAATATGAATATTATGGAATTTCTATATTCATATAGTTTTATTTCCTTCTTGGGGAATACAGTTATACTTAATATTGTGTTATAAGTGTTTTTTTCTTAATCTAATCAACAATCGGGGTTTTTTCATCTTAGATATCAATTGGGGATTATTTATCATACATATATTTGTTTTCTAGAGGAATTAATAAATGTTTCACTATTATCCTACGAATATTTAAATTTATTTTTACACATGTATTACATTTTACAAAAAAAATTAAATGGAATGTTTTTTTTCATTTTCTCAATAACGTCCATAGTGAATATTTTGGAAAAAATTATGAAATGTTTTAACTTATATGAAATGAATGAAATTTCCTATTGTCTTGATTCCTTAAGGAATTTATGACTCCAGTAAAAAAATTTAATTTTACTTTCAAAGAAAATTCATACTTTTAAATTTTTTTAGCACTTTAATAATGTGATTTTATAAAGGAAAAGAAATTTTAATAATGAATTATTTTAACTAATTTTTCAAATATCATATTTATTTCTATGATGAAATTATATGTTATTACATATTAATTACTATGGATATGAACTACATATTCCATTATCAGTATTTTTTTTGAATGAAATATTTTTATAATGAAATATATTTGTGAAAACAATTTATTTTTATGGGTTATATATGAATGGATAATGTCTATCAAAATCATTTGTTTTAATGGATTAGGATGCAATGAATGATTTATGGTACCCTAGAAAAAATGTCATGACCCATCCCTTAGGGCATGTGTCGTGACTACCCCATGCCTACCTTCCATATGCCAGGGGCTGGCGACTAGCACCAAAGGATTAATTTCCTAAAATTGGGAAGGCATTTCCATTAAAACCTTTAAACACACACACAAGCTAGCATACAGCTGAATACAAAACACCAATTAAACTATATAACAAAAGAGTTCTGGAAGTAAAAGGGCCCAGAATACTAGCCCAAAAGGAATGTACACATATAACTGTGATACAATAAAACTGAAAAAAGGGAAAGTCAGGTGTTGTGTCATCCTCCAATTTTCCTACCTAAAGGGTAGGTACATATCACCTCCTCACCACTCCACATCTGTCTGTATCCCTTGTGTACCGAATCGTTGTATGGTCCACCTCTAGATATTGTCCAGTCCCGGTACTCTTGGCCTCAGTCAGCAATGTCCATCGTCTGCATCAACCACAACAAGGTGCAGGCATAGCCCATGTCGGGGTGAGTATAACGATACTCAGTAGGGACCCTGGGAGCCCTAGGTCATATAAAATCCAAAAATTATAAAATAAAAAGTATGAAATCAATAGATAACCTTACCTAGGTATAGGCCCATACATATAACTATGTTATCATGTAATCTATATCAATCATGAGGAAAACATAGATGTTATGACTTAGCTCACACCAGGATTTATTCTAGGGGTAGTATCAAGTAACATTTCCAGTCACAATGTCGAACAGCTCGGCTACTGGAGAACTCCTCCTCTATCGAGTACAATGGGCCTACCACGTCACACAGAGGTGCTTCCCACTAACCATGGACTACTGAGGTACTCCTCCTATCAAGTACCATGGGTCTACCTTTTCACATAGAGGCACTCCCCACCATAGCCTGCTGAGGTACTCATCTTGTTGAGTTCCAAGGGTGTGTCGCATGACCAAAGCGCTCCCCACTGTTGGTCTGCTGCGTCACCAAGGAGCTCCCCACTAGGCCAGTTGAGTCAATCCTAGTCGAAACAGCTAGTATTCAACATATCTTAGCATGTCGTTGGGTTCCGTACATAATGCACTTGGGGAAACTGCTTCCCAAGCTGCAGGTCAAATACTCCAACTACCAGAAAGTCCCATGAAGAAATGTATAAAAGGTCCATCACATCATAGGTGTCTCAACGTAATATTAAGTGTGTCAATCGGACGCATGGTCTATGCGTTATTATACTTTTAGTCCCAGGGGCCCAATTGGAATCGTGCTCGATCCAACCTGATCGTTTCCCATCATAATAAAAAACATAGTGGGGTATCACTAAAAGGGACCGTCGCGCACCATGATTTCTAGTACCGTTGACTATTCGTCAAATGGATGTCTGGTGCGAATGTTATTGCCAAAACAATGTAACTGGGTCGTAGTGGGCTTGGGATCAGTCCGACCATGCCTTACCTAGCAGGGGCGGACATGGTTTGGTTCAACCCGACCCGACCCGATGGGTCTGTCCTGGCTGGTAGTGCCGCTCGGACCATTGGGACTGGCCCGGCCCTTGAGGGCCATGAGGGTGTCGCGAGGGTGGATATGCTGAGGGGTACCAAAAGACTGGGGACCGACTGTGGGAACTGTGATGGCACAGAAAGGCCGCGAGGCGTGGAATGACCAAGAGGCATGGAATGGCTATGAGGGAACGTACCAATGGTGGGCCAGCAGACCGGCTGTAGGTCGGCGGTCCAGCCGTAGGTAGGCAGACCGGTTGCTGGTCGGCAATTCGGCAGTTGTGCGGCGGTCTGTCCATGGGATGGTGGTCTGGCAGTGGTGGCTCGAGAAATGGAAGAGGCGGCTCAGAGGATGGTGGCGGCGGCTTAGCGGATGGCAGAGCTACGAGTGGAAGAGCAGCAGGGCATTGAGGTCGCAAGGTGGTGGGGGCTACAAGGCGGTGCCATTGTGTCGTCTCCTTCATCGTGTTTAACACCAAAAATCATCACAAGATTTGAAGAGGGGTCGATCCATGTTTGGTAGGACCATACCCTTCACTTTATGGTGGTGGAAAATGGGTCAACATAAACAATAATGAAGAACATCAAACCCTCCCGCAATGATTGTTCCCAACCCACAAACAAAAATCATCTGCATTCATTATTTTAAATGAATGGAAGAACATGGGTATAAAATCTTACACAAATTTAACCCCTACCTCGAGTTGTTCATTGATGTTGGCATGAGAGAGAAGTCTGGACATTGATTACTCATATATGAAGACATCCCATGTCGGAAGGAGTCCCGAGGAAGAAGGTCGAAGTCGATGTCAGCGTTCTTCGTTGGCAGATCGTGCTTCGTTTAGAGGTGAAGTTCTTCATTGGAGAAAATTATTTCTCCCAAGGATCTCTTCTCTCCCAATTCTACCCAACAAAATGAAAGAGGTGCCAATATTAATAACTTATGAAGAAATAATGTTGGCACACCCAAATTGGCATAATATACGTACCGAGTTGGGAAAATTAATTAGCTCAATTAATTGGCCCAACATAATAGATCAATTTATTGGAAGGTGAGTAATATTGGGTATTTTGATGGTTAGTCACCATTTAATGATGGAGTCGAGAGGTTTTGGCCTCGGGTGGTCCACACCACCATAACCTCTCATGGGAAGATAGGCTCGGGTGGTCTCCACCAATATAACCTCTCATAGGAGGTTAAGGTTTGGTGGTCCCCACTAATCAAAGTCCACATGGAAGGTGGATACGAAAGACATAAAATAAAAAGTGCATTTATTTTATTTTATTATTTCCATGAAAAACCCAAAAATTATCTTACACCCTCGACCAATTTCCATCGAGCTGAAAATATTCCTAAGCGAATATCGGCACTGTGAGTTCAACGGCGCCCTCAAATTTCAATTCCGAGAACCAGTTCAAGAGTTAGAAAAACCCACTCACATGATTAATAAATGTACCATAAAAAAGTTCATAAATTCATTCCAGGCACTCCGAGCCTCGGAATGATGTGCCGTATATTTTTGCGGACTCATAAAACTGCCATTTTATAATAAAAAATTACAAGGAAATTTCGGGACTTTACATTATCCCCATATCCTGTTTTATGTCCCCATAAGCCACAACTCAAACTAAGGGAAAAATTGGGGGTACTGAGCATGCATCTGATCCTCCCTCTCCCTTGTGCTCTACTGGAGGTTCTCGTGCTACTAGAAAATGCACAACGGAGGTATTGACCATCCACGAAGGACCCTCTCTCGTAGATCCTCAATCTCTACTGGAACCTTCGTAAATGTCACTACACCAACGATGTCCAACTCTCCATGGTCGATGATGTGGGAATGGTCATCCATTTATCTTCTCAATTGGGACACGTGGAAGACGTCGTGCACCCGGTGCAACTGAGGTAGAAGAAAAAAGTGTTATGCCACATCGCCAACCCAGCTAAGGACCTGAAAAGATATGATGATTCTCGATTATAACATGGCCTCAGCCAAATCTTCACAAACCTCATCGGGGTGAGACACGTAGAAATACATGTTCTCCATCATCAAAATCTAGAGGACTATTTTTTCTATCAGCATACGACTTCTGCCTTATCTGTGTAGTCTTCATCCGCTCCTAGATGATCTACACCTCCTCTGTGGTAGCTGGTACCATCTCCTGTCCCACTAGTGCTGAATCCCCAAGCTCAGTCCAACACTAAGGTGATCTACAAGTTTGACCATACAACACCTCAAAAGGTGCCATCACAATGTTTGAGTGACAGTTGTTGTTGTATGCAAACTCCACCATAGGTAAGTGATCCTCCCAGCTGTGACGAAAGTCGAGGACACAAGCACAACGCATGTCCTAAAGGGTCTGAATAGTACGCTTAGTCAAGACATCCGTCTAAGGATGGTAGGTGGTTCTCAAACAATGTTGTTTCTCTAAATACCCCTACATCCCCTTCCATAGCAGGGAAGTAAAATGTACATCCTGATCAAAGACAATCATCAAGGGTACTATATGTATCCGTACAATCTCCTACAAATAGAGGTGTCTCAATCTCTATATTGAACCCTGCTCTATGATCGGTAGGAAGTGGTCCAACTTGTTGAGTCTTTCGACAATCACCCAAATCGATTCATGTACCATGGATGAATGTGGATGTCCTATCATGAAGTCCATGGATATCCCATCCCACTACCAGTCTGGGACCTCTAAATGTTGAAACAATGTTGTTGGTACATGATACTCCACCTTCACTCGATGACAAGTGAGGCACCAAGAGACAGACTCTACAAATACTTTCTTCATTCCCTGCCACTAGTGATGTCATTGGACATCCAAGTACATCTTCACCACTCCTTGATGTACCACTAGATGATATTGGTTGAACTCCCTCCACACTTCCTCCATAAGTGACACTGGTACCATGGTATGTCCTCTGAAAAAGTTGATGTGCTCCCCACCATCAAAAGATAATTAGGTGCCTGTTGTGGGGATATTTGATCACGTTGTGCCTCACAGATAGTGTCCCCATGTTTCGCCTCCTTGAATAATAGAATAAGTGGGGGAGTGATTATAAGATACTGATGGAAAACTTCTCCATCAAATTCCACGAAGGATATCTACAAAGCGGGCAGCTGCTCCATCACCTCCCATATGAGCTTTATACCAGATCTCCTGGTGAGTTCATCTGATACAATGTTCCCTTCCAAAGAGTATAGACTATCTCGAAGTCAAAGTCTAAGAGGAAATCAATAAAAATCCACTATCTTATGTTTATGTCCTTCTAATATAAGATATACCTAAGATTCTTGTGATCCGAGTACACTGGAAAATGCACGCCCATCAGATAGTGTCACCACATCTTCTTGGTGAGGACAACTGCTACTAACTCTAGGTCATTGGTAGCATAGTTCTACTCGAGATGTCTCAGCTATCGAGAACCATATGCAATCACTATTCGATCTTGCATCAGAACACATGAGAGTCTGGTCCCTGATGCGACGTAGTAGACTACGTACCAAATGCTCTTCTCTGATAGCCTCATGATGGGTGCACTAGTCAGCCTCTACCTCAGATCCTGAATAGTCCTCTTGAATTTCTCTGACCAAACAAAGGGTTTCCCCTTATTCATCAAGGATGATAGTGGTGCTACAACTATGGAGAATTCTAGGCCAAACATCTGGTAATATCTGGCAAATCCCAGGAAACTACGTAACACCATCACACTCCTGGGTGGCGTTCATGCAAGTACTGCCACAATCATCACTGGATCTACTGCAACCCCAAACTCTGATATGTCATGTCCCAGGAATTGAACCTCTCAAATCTAGAACAGGCACTTTGAGAGATTATCATATAGCTCATTCTATCAGATTGTGTCCAGTACTATCAGCAAATGATAGTCATGATCTAACTCAGAAGTCGAGTATATCAGAATTTAGTCGATGAATACCACTACATAGAGATCAAAGTATGGCTGAAAGATCCTATTCATTAGTCCCATGAACACTTCTGGATCGTTGGTCACGCTGAATGGAATAACCATGAACTAATAATGGCCATACCGACACTTGAATGTCGTCTTCCGCACATCGTCGTCTCGTACACTGAGATGGTGATAGGCAGATCTAAGGTCTATCTTCGAGAACTACCTTGCTCGATTCATTTGATCAAAGAGGTCATCAATCCTCGACAGTGGGTACCTGTTTTTCATGGTCGCCAGGTTCAGGCACCAATAGTCAACACAATGTCTGAAGCTCACATTTGCCTTCTTGGAGAACAAAATAGGGGATGCCCAAGGAGAAACATTGGGGCAGATGAATCCCTTACCCTAAAAGTCCTCTAGCTGCACCTGTAGCTCACGAAGCTCCACGAGATCTATTAGATGTGTTGGTGTATATATCGGGGTCGTCTCGGGGTACAAATCAATGTAAAATTCCACATCTCTATGAGGAGGTAGACCCAGAACATCATCATGGAAAACTTCCACGTACTGGTCCACCACTACAGGATAGCTCAGACTCTCCACATCAATATATCTGAGGGTAATGATAGACAACTGATTAGTGATCGGCTGCACCCTCCTCTGTGCAAGTCCATAATACGATAAAAAGGCTCCCTTATCCCTGGTTAAGGTAAACCTCATCCCATCTGTGTGGAAACACTGCAACATATGCCTAATACAGTCTATCATAGCATGGAAGGTAGATAACCAGTCTATAGCCAAGATGACGTTGTAAGACCTCAACACTGCCACTAGGAGATCCCAAATGAATCTCTCACATATTAGAGTTTTCTCACACTACTATATACAGTGTGTAATCATCGAATCCACTCCCATATGAGTCTCTAGTAGTAAGGATTGAGCCAACAGCTTCGTCGGAATCTCCGATCTCCAAACGAGGGAAGTTTAAATGAATGAATGATAGGCACTTATTTCTATAAGTACTAATATTATAGTGGAGTAGACACAGATCGTACCTCGAATCATCTCTGGGGAGATGTGATCATAGACCTCAACTGCTTGGAGATGAGCTCACCCAAGTCCACCCGCTCCCTACATTTGGTGTGGACCTCCTAACGGTGGTGGTGGTAACAACTCAAATCATCGTACACTTCCACCTGCACGACTATCTCCTATGCCACGTCTGCCAGCTCCTTATGGACCTCCTCAGTCGAACCTCTATCTCTACCTGGTTGGTCCTCCGATTTTCTGCTGATCATCTATATAGTGGGTCGGATTGTCACGAGCCATGTGACCCTTCCCCCCGCATGCGTAACAATTCCCACTTCTAGCCTGACTGGCTCCGATTCGGTTTCCCCACACGACCGATCCTGAGTCATATTGTCATCAACCTGTAGTTCTAGTCCTCTTGGACATCTATGATGTCTATCTACTACCAACTGCAGAAGACTCTACAACATGATGAAAGGTAGTGGGTCTTGGAAATGGTGACTACTCAGTAATGAAACACTCCACCAATAGGGCTCTCTCTAACACCCTTATATGCATTGAGATGCTGATTGAGGTCATCGAACCCCTAATCAATCTCCTTAGACCTTACTCGAAGGTACATGCCATGAAGAAATGGTCCCAAACACTATATGTGTAGTAGCGTGAGAGGTCAGTGAACCTACCTGAGTATTGAGCCACATTCATGAGACCCTACTGCATATGAAAAATCTCTTATATGCGCACTTCGTGAAGAGTTTATGGGACAAACTCTTCTCAAAATAGGCTCTCGAAGTCTCTACAGGGAAGCATCACCCTGTCATGAACCTATATCATCAAACTCCTCCATCTGCCTGCTGCTGCCTATAGAATGCTGGCAGGGAGGATCACCATGAAATCAGCTGCTGTCCCTATGAGTCGGAGGACTCTCAACACAACATCCAGCCAATCCCCAGATGCTTGTGGGTCTATCTCTCCCATGAACCTGGGTGGCCTCTAGTGCTGGAACTCGTGAAACCTGCTCAAGCGCCGTGTACCATCTCCTGCTGTGGCTGGTGTCATCGGTGGCCCAACGGAAAGTGGTACCGCTGGTGCCTCCACTGGTGCCTCTCTAAGAAAAGGGCCCTGTATCGTGGCCACATTGCTCGGTGGGATATCAGTGCATAAAACTCTTGGAACACTAGCTTCTTATCATCATGGAGGAATCCTAAAAAGAAACAGTTATTCCTTAGTCATGATTTATACCTAGTGAGATGAATTTTTTACTTGGTGAGCATACTGAAAAGATCACAAAGAAAACATTTGAAAACACACACATAATCAGTTTTTTCGTGCAATGAGTTAGAAATCAGATGCCAGGGTCCTAGTGTATGGATATGTCGGCCGCCACACCAACATTGGACTCCATGAACTGAAAAACACACCCATTACCCTTAACACTGTTTCTTCAAAGAAAAGATAAGAGTCCTAGTTATGTGGTAGAACCAACTCCTCTGATACCCTTTTTTCATGACCCGTCACCTGGGGCTCGTGCCGTGACAACCCCATGCCAACCTTCCATAGTCCAGGGACGGGATAATAGCACCAAAGGTGTAATTTCCTATGACTAAGATGGCATTGCCTTTAAAACCGGTAAACACACACACATGCAAGCACACAAGTGAATATGAAACACCTAGTAAATTGTATAACAAAATAGTGCTAAAAGTAAAAGGTTCCAGAATACAAGCCAAACTAGAAAGTACAAGTAAAACTATGATACAACAAAACTGAAGGAAAGAGTATGTCAGATGCTGTGTCATCCTCCGAGATTCCTACCTGAAGGGTTGGTACTTGTCGTCTCCTCATCAATCCTCGTCCGTCCATCTCCTCAGTGCACCACCTCATCATAAGTTCCACCTCTAAGTATCATCCAGTCCTGGTAATCTCGGCCTCAGTTAGTGTTTTACATCGTCTTCATCCAACACAACAATGTGTGGGCATATCCCGTGTAGGGGTGAGTATAATGATACTCAGTAGGGACCCCGAGACCCTCTAGGTCTCGCAAAATCCAGCAAGGATAAAACAAAAAGTATGAAAAAAACAGATAACCTTACTTAGTTATATGCCCAAAAATATATCTAAGTCATCAAATAATCCATCTAAATAATTTGGAAAACATAGAGGTTTTGGCTCAGCTCACACCAGGTTTTATTCTATAGGTAGTATCAAATAACATTCCCAGTCACAATGTCGAACACCAAGGCTGCTGGAGAACTCCTCCTCTATCGAGTATAGTGGGCATGCCACATCACACAGAGGTGCTTCCCACTAAGCTTGGAATGCAGAAAAACTCCTCTGATTGTGTACCGTGGGTCTACTACATCATATATAGGCACCCCCCATGTGGGTCTTCCATGTCACAGAGATGTGATCCCCCTCGTAGCCTACTAAGGTACTTCTCCTGTCGAGTACCGTGGGTCTACCACATCACCAAGGCACTCCCCACAGTTGGTCTACCACATCACCAAGGAACTCCCCACTAGGCTATTTGAGTCACTCCGAGTCAAAACAGTTAGCAGTCGTCAAGTCTCAGTCAGTCGTAGGGTTCTATACATATCTCACTTTGGGAAACCACTTCCCAATTATTAGGTCAAATAATCAAACTTCCATGAAGTCCCATGATGAAGTTTCTAAAAGTTATATCTCATCATAGGGGTCTAAACGTAACAAACAACACATCAATCAGACGCCCTGTTTGTGAGTTATTATCCTTTTAGTCCCGAGGGCCCCATTGGATTCATGCTCGATCCAACCTGACTATTTCACATCATAATCCAAAACTCAGTGCGATATCACACAATGGGACCATCTCTAGACAAGATTTATAGTGCCAAAAATTATTCATAAAACAGACTTTCGGGGCCGATGTTATGTCAAAAAGAAAGTAATTGTGTCGTAGTGTGTCTGGGTCCAGTCTGACCTGGTTGGACAGACCCAGCCTGACCCAGACTAGGCTGACCTAGTTCGCGATGACCCAGCCTAACCCATTGGTTTTGGCTCAGCCCACAGTGTGTCCCTACCCATTGGGTCCGGTCCAACCTGTTAGGTCCGGCCCGGCCGGCGAGGGCTGAGACGGTGCCGCGAGGGCGGCTCGGCCGAGGTGTACAGCGAGATTTCGGACCGGTTGTGGGTACTGTGAGGGTGAAGACTGGCTGCAGGGGAAGTGGAATGGTCGTGAGGGTGTGGACCAGCCATGGGGCGCGGACCAGCCATGGGGTGGCGGACCGAACCCGGGTCGACGGACCGCTCCCGGGTCGGCGGTCCGACCATGGGTCGAAGGACCGACCCCGGGCAGCGGGCCAACCGCGGGGCGGTGGTCTGACCATGGGAGGTTGTTCTGACGGCGGCGGCTCGGAAGATGTGGATGGCGGCAGTGGAGAATAGTGGAGTTGTGTTTGGCATAGTTGTGGGGTACGGAGGTCGCGAGGCAGCTGAGGCCGTGGGGTGGTGGAGTTGCGTTGTCGCCTTCATCGTGTTCAACGCCACAAATCATAACAATATTTTTGGAGGGGTCGGGCCATGTTTGTATTTCACATAGACTCAGCATTAGGGTGGTATAAAATGGCTCAATTTAATCATGAATGAAGCACGTCAAACACTCCCGCAATGATTGTTCCCAACAAACAAAATAAAATCATCCAGGTTCTTTATTTCAAAAGAAATGGAGAACATGGAAATATAATCATACACAAATTAAATCGTTACCTCAGGTGGTTCGTTGACATTGGAGCGAGAAGGAAGTATGGATGTTGATTCATCCGAGATTAAGATGTTCCACATCAGAAGGTGTCTCGAACAAGAATGTCGAAGTCAAAGTTGGCTTTCTTCGTTGGCAGAGCGCTATTCGTTGGGAGGCGACGTTCTTCGTTAGAGAACCCTATTTCACCCAAGACACTCTCCTCTCCCATTTCTACCCAAAAATTAAAGAGGTTCCAATATAATTAACATAAGAAGAAATTGTGTTGGCACACCCATGTTGTCATAATTAATTTATTCATTTGCACAATTAATTAGCTCAATTAATTGGCCCAAATTAACGGATCAATTTAATGGCAGGGGTGGAATATTGGGGTGTTGGTAGGTTTCTACCCATTTAATGAGGGACATGAGAGGTTTAGGACTCTGTTTTTCCCCCACCCCCATAACATCTCAGGGGAGGTTAGGCTCAGGGGGTCCCCTCCACCATAGCCTCTCAAGGGAGGTTAAGGTTTGGTGGTCCGCACTACTCAACTTCTATTTGGAAGGTGGTTACAAAAAAAATAAAAAAAACGTGCATTTATTTTATTTTATTATATCCATGAAAAACCCAAAAATTATCTTTCACTCTAGACCAACTCCCATTGAGGTAAAAGTCTTCATAAACCATTACCGGCACTATGAGTTCAACATTTCCCTCATATTTCAATTCCAAGTACTAGATCAAGAGTTAGAGAAACCCACTCGCACATTTGCAGAACGTACCTGAACAAAAGTTAATGAATTAATTATGGGAACTCTGGACCATAGAATCACACTCCATAAATTTTATAAGACTCTTAATATTCTCCTTTAATTAAAAAAAAATTACATGTAAATTCCAGGTATTTAAATAAAAAATGTTTAGTTTTTATTAATTGAATAGTGGGACCTTTATCTCCCTCTAATGAATTGGGTAATGAGTTATATTTTCAGAGATCATTAATGTGAATTAGTCAATAATCTTAATCTGAAATTAGAAACAAGTCTATGTTCATGATATTTAATGGTAATCAAGTCATTTTTCATGATATGCCGATGAAAAACAAGTTGATGCATTTTCTCCATTAAAGGAATCAAGAGATAGGGAATTTTTCTTAGGTCTTGGTAGCTATCATTGGCCTATGAAATTGTTTTTTATAATTATGATTATGACACACACATTTATAACTTGAACATACTATTCAAAAATGAGTTATCATTATGTTTAATTTCTTTGATTCACATTAATTTATTTTTCAATAAATCAATTTTTTTCCATGACATGTTGGGTATGAATATTAAGTGTCATAGTAAAGATATAATTATAAAATTTCATATCATATACATTAATTAGAAAATTATTTTTTATCTTCAATTTTTACCCTTACTGAGAATCTAATGTCACACTTATTATTCTGTTAAATTTTAATTATGGTATAAAATGGATTGTAAATAGGACAACAATAGGGAATGATCATTATGGGAGATAATTCAGTTATTTAACCAAAGTAGAATAATGAGGTCCATGCTTCCAAATTAATAAAACTAGTAATGTAATTTGGAATCTGTTTGTGTAATGGAAGAATGATCATATAAAATTATTTAATATCCTTTTATGAAAATCCAATGTCTTTATAGATGGTATCAATGGATTGTATTAATAAAAATTTAGAAACTAGGATTAGAAATCATTAGTGAGATCAATAGAAAAAAATTTAAGGATACATATAGGTATATCTCTATGGAATAGTCTATGTGTATGTTACAATCCTAAAGAATTCGTAATAATATTAAATAATAGATAATTAATCCCAAGGTGATATATATTAAAATACAATATGTAATTTTACATGATTATCTGGTTCTACTATTATGATTTTTGTTTCTCAAACTTTTCATTCATGTTTGAAGTCATTGACTAGAAGCTTCATGAATCTTGTAAATGATGATTATGATAGATAATATAATTATTATCCTCCTAAAAAACATAATTTTATGGTAGCATAAATAAAAAATATTGTTTCTATTCACACACATAATCTTTATGCTATGAATCATGTTAGTATTTCAAATGAGAGATGGAAAGCTGCACTCTATTGAATCATTCATGATGCATCTTCCACAATCTTTTAGTGGGTATTCTAATCCACCAGTGGATGAGAAATAGATAACTACAATGAAAATATATTTTCAGTTCTCCAATGTTCATAACATGAGAATGTAATTTTGGTTATCTATCATTTTGATGTCGAATTATATCAACGGTGGAATCTTATTAAGAATATGTGGGAAAATGATTAAATTGACTTAATGAAATGGGACGAGTATAGAAAAATATTTTTCAATAATTACATTCCTTGTATTCTTCATATAAAAATGAAGAAGGAACTCCTTGAGTTAAAAATGGATGATGAATCTATAGGAACATGTGAAGAAAATTTTACTTGAATTATGAGGTTCAATTTTGGTATAATTATCCAACATGAAAGTAAGTTATACAAATATTTTAATTTATTAAAAAATTATCCAAATATAATTACCTATAGGATACCTCAGTAGCCAAAATGAAATTTTTTGATGTTATATCATGTTGGAAATTGAAATTTGAGATATCCAACATTCTAATGATATTTTTATGGATAGAATGATCATGTATCATGAAAACATAAATATGTAACATAATGGAATGAAATTAAAACCATATACATGGCTGAAATGTGGAATGAAACATCATGGGAGGTGTTTCAATGGAACCAGGAAGTTCATTAAATGTAGAAAGACAAGAGAAAAATATCATGAATGTCAAAATGTGATGAATATATTGGTTAATAAAATGGTTGAAAATATGATTCAAAAAAATTCAATACCCATGCATATTTTATTTATTTTTATGGAAAAAGGGTATTATGCTAACTAGTGTCCAAAATGAAGGGTTAATTTTGATCATCAATGTCAACATCTACTTAAGGACAATGAAAAAAGGAAATGTCATGTGATCACAGTTGCTGACATGGTGAAATTCTTTAGTGATTTTTTATTATAATTCAAGAATAATTTTATGGATTTACATTTATAGAATTCTGTAATAATGAAACATCTATTTATTTCTCCATTAATTTTTTTCCATTATGATCTTAGAAAATATGATTAATGGTATTGGAATATACTAAAATAAATTAAGGAGTTAAGGTGATATTGTTTCATGAGAATACCATATAAATGTAATCACATGTTTAGAATGTGAAAACCCAGATCAAATTTAAGAAATATGGGGATAAATGTTGTGATAATTTTTAGAAATCTAGTAACATTATTTCTAATGATTTCTACATTAAAAATAATTTCACGTTAAACTATTTATGAAATGGATTATGTGAATCATTGATTGAAGTTTTTGAGATTAATGTATTATATTTGCATATGAATATTTTTCAAAATTGCATTACATGTATGATTCATTTTTGTGAGGAAGATATATGTAATGATATAAAATTCAAAATTTAGAAATCAGGATTAGTTAATTCTATATGATTGAAAAAAGAAGATTCATTTCATTTAATTAATGATGAATTTGAAATTGATCATAAAGTTATAATGAGAGGATAATATTGATCGGAAGAAATGTAATAACGTGATTATTTCATCTATGAAAATTCTTAAACACTATTGAATGTATCCTGAAACCAAATATTTTATCATAGAAACTTTTATTCTGATGAATCAAATTTTCCATTAGATCATTACACATTTATGGTCAAATGATTGTTAATTTTCACCTCATCATTTTCTCCATCACACTCTATTGGAACATGACAGTTATATTTCTCTTCCATGTCCATTATTTCACCTTCCACATTTTTTCTAATATTTGAAATCCAAGTGATATGTTACTTTTGGAAACCATTATGTTTCCATATCTATGATTTTAAAGGTATTTTAGTATTCATTTTTATGATGTCGGTTTTTATAAATGGTACATTCAAATATTAATCATTTGAAATCACAGAAGTAATTTGAGGGTAAAATTCATTTTAATGGGGGTTTCATGTAACACCACCATAATTTTATAAAATATAATCTTCAATTAATTTTATTTTATTTGTAGCTAGTATTTCATGCTAAACCATGTTATGCATGTACTTCAATCAACACTGACATAACATGTGTTACACAAAATAATGTGTTTTTATGAAACGTCATTTTATTATTCTAATTATTTATAAAATAAAATTAAAACATATCAATTAGAATGGATGATCGGAATTGGATTTGATGAATTATGCATGTATTCTTTACACATGTTAAACCCTAAAAAATTATAATTTTTTAGAAAATCTATTTTAATGGTTACAACTGTGTTTTCTAAAAATAATTAAAAAATAAATCATTCTGATTATATTAATTAAATATATGTATAATATATTAAATATATTGTTTAAAATTAATCCTATTAATTTTATATACATGATATAAAAAATTAAAATTGTATACATAAAAGACATATTTTTTATTGAAAGACAGTTTCACTACGTTTTGATGGAACACATATTTTCAATCTATTTTTTGACCATTTAATAAATTATATTTCAAAAAATACTCAAATTATTTTAAATAGGGAAATAAATATTTATTTATCTATTTTTTTTTATTTTTCTATTGGGATTCAATTATTGATAAATAATCAATAAGATTTCATTAATATTTAGGATATCTTTTTTTCATATAAATAATTCTATGTGTTAAATTATATTCTTAATTAGATTTATTGTATAATTTGTTATACATTTTATAATTTAATCAAATTTCGGTGTTTTGATTAAATTTCACAATAAATTTGAAAATAATAACATTTAAATCTTTTGAGCGTTTTCACTTTAAAACGTGTTTGCTTCATACTATCTGCGATTTTAATTCTTAATTAATTATGGAAAATTTTGGGAATTGAATTTCATAAAAATTTATTCAATATTTGAAATTTGATCTCCAAATTTAGTAATTGGAATCCTTTTTTGCACAATATAAATCTTTACTTTAGTAATTTTTATTAGTATTATTGAGGGTAAATCAGATAATTATGGGTTAAAATGATATTATAAATATCATAAAACTACCCCAAAACGTTCCAAAATATAATTAGATGATTTCATTTATACCATTAACACATAAGAATCAAAATATAATAATCAAATTGAAAATTTTCCAGGAAAAAACATTAATATTGTTAATATATGAAAGTGTGAAAAAATATCACACTCCGTCCGTCAATAAGTATAATATTTTAACTATAGTGATAAATAAAAGATATGATCGACTGTATATGATATAATGAAATATAAATTTATTTTATACTTCATCGAAATTTATTTGTAATATTTAATGATGAATAAATATTCATAAATAATTACACAATGATAACGAAGTAATTATACTACTAATGAAAAACATAATTATGTTATATTATATCATTTTTAATTGAATGATATTTGAATTTAAATTTGTGAAATATATATATTTTTAGGTTAATTTTACATAATATTGCTTCAAAATTTGAATTATTTTCAATTTTATCTTACATTAATTATTCTCTGAATGTCTATGCATTAAACAATGTCAAAATTTACACTAATGATATTTTATGTAAATAATAATCAATTAAATAATATAAAATTAATAAAAAAACATAAACAGGGAAGAAGGGATAACTAGTGGTCTAAAAAATCATACATTTACAATTTATGGCTTAATTTACTCATTATGAGTAAATATATACACAATTCTATATGGTAATTTTGTAATTGTAGTAAAAATTAAAATAGGATAAATTTTTTTATAAAAAATAGAAGGTTTAAAATTACAATAAGCATGACTAAAATATATTTTTAGGGGTTAATAAACCCTATCCAGAAATATATTTTATTTGAATTCTATTTGGAGGTATTTGGACTGATTTATAATTTATTATAATTAAATATTTTGAGAAATTTCCAATGTGCCGCTCACTATCTTTCTAAAAGAAAACCTTGTCCTAAATATACTTTTCCAACATTGAGCGTTCTATTTTACCAATATCTAAATAATTAAACTATTCACCCACTTATACATATTTATGTATGTTTTTACTTCCAAAAATATTATTTGTACTGACTTTTAGAGGAGATCTAAAGGATCTATTTTGAAGAAGTGGTAATCACTCTAATAGATAACTCATTATTTAAACCCTTTTATACATCATATTAATTTATTATATATATCATAAAATTGTATCTTTAGAATCCATTATAGTTTGAAATGTTATTATTAATATGATCACACCATTATACTTCGCTATTTCAAAAGAAAAGGAAATGAGAATATCAGTCGTGTGTGCAATGAATTATCATATCCACGTAGCGATACAATTCATTTTCCTTCAACATATTTTATGGGAGGGAATTTTTATGGGTTGAATTTTAATATATGAATGTTTTAAAAAATTATACTTCTATTATGGTATTTCATGTCTACCTTTTAACCATATAATCTTTTGGGGCCTAATAATTTCACTTGTGTGTACATATGGCTTATCATCTCATTAATGAGATGTGTTTTTTATAAATATTTATTTCACATATGGTATTATGGATGAATTTTATTAATATATATTATAAGTGAAATAAAAATTAATCATTAATGAAAAAATATCAAATGATTTTAATTCGATTAATCTTATTAGTAAATTATATCATTGTTCATGTGTACTTATGACGTACTGTCTCCATTAATGATTTATTTTATTTTATAACTATAATTTTATAGGTAACCAAAAATGAATATTTTATAAAAATATATTATATTCATATCATTTTTATCATTCATAACATGATTAAATTATGATATATCTATTATTTCCAATAATATCATGTCAAACCATATATGAGAAACATATCTGTCATTAATCAAAACATAACTTATATTTTTGATATATAGTACAAAATTAATATTATGTAACAATTAAATATTATATAGTTATATATATATGAATATATTTTTGTGGTAGATATATAATAAAATAATAATTATTAAAAAAATGGTTTTATGTATACTATGGATGTTATGATAGAGGAAAAAGGATTTTCGTCTCAATTCTATTTCTATTAGACAGAAGCCAGAGAAAATATTTATTATTATACATGTTGTATATAATACACTTGAATGTATATTTTCTGTATTATTATAATGATTATGGTATTTTAAAATCCATATAATTATCATTCATTCATGTGGCATATGATTACAAAACAGAAATTATAAATTGTTTATTTCACAATGTTAACATCTTTCAGGATTCTTTTATATTAAATCATAATTAGAGAATATTTACCTTCCACATATATTTCTTATAAAAAAGTTTTAAAAAATCTTTTTCTATTATGAAATGAACATTTAATTTTATTTTAACAAATGTTTTACATTTTACTGAATAGTTATAAGGGAATAATACTTTAAAAAAATTAGGTACTTCGTCAATATTTATGGAAAAAGTGAGAAATGATTATATTTTTAACATACTCATAAGGAATATATATCTCCAATTTAAATAATTCTTAATTTTGTGTGTTTTTTATTACAATATTATAATTTTATTTTAAATGTAATTTTTTTCCATTAATATTGTGGAGATCATTAGTAAATTTATTTCAGATATGAAACGATATTTTCTTAAAGAATAATTTCGCGCAATATTTCAAAAATAATTTTCCATGAATGATGATATTCTGGGATGTCACATAAGAATTACTGGTGATATGACCCATGGATACAATTCATAATCGTTCTAGGAATTTTTTATGATTATTATGTAACGACATTTATGAAACCCATTTATTTTTCATAGGTTTTGTATGATTGAATGATGTTTATGAAACTCTTTTCATTAAAATTGTTCTGATGTGATTAATAATTTTCGGTCATGTTCCACACATATGTATATTTTTCATTTGTTGAATAGTTGGACCTATATTTACCTCTAATCCATTGGTTAATGTGTTATATATTGTGTGATAGTTAATATAAATAAGTAGATGTTCTTGATCTATGATGGGAAACAAGTTGATGTGCCTGATATTTGATGGGAAACCAGTTGATGTTCTTGATTCGTGGTGGGAAAATGTTGATGTGCATGATATGTTATGGGAAATTGATGATAAGTCCTCACACATGGTTCTTATTAGGTGAACATTACATTTGAAATTGTATTTATACATATACTAATGCCACACACATTTAGGAATTGAACATATTGTTCATGAATGAGTTATGATGATTTATTGTTCATATGATTCATGTTTATGTTTTATGACATAACAATTTTTTATGATACATGGGAGGTTTGTAATGATATTTTAATTTTTTCATCTAGATCACATAATCATATTTCTTATCATACGCTTTCATAAGATAATATTTTTGATATATATTATTTATTAGTACTAAAGGGAATATTTTTTAGGAGATATATTGTATATCTTTTACTAAACTAGAAGAATGTATTCCATGTTTCCCAAGGCAATAAACTATTATAATGAACAAAAACAGAGTTAAATTGATAATAATTTAATTATTAAAATAATAATTAAATAAACATTAAAACAGTATTTTCCTTTTAATTTATAATAAAACAACAATTTAACATCATGTAGTCCTAAAAAATTGAAATATATAAAATTCAATAAGATTGGGGTTAAATATTCACGAAAAATAACAAACTATTAAATATATGTGAGTATAGTTATAAATGTTTTTTTGTAATTATGTATTTATTAATGGAGAAAAAATTACATTATTTATAAATTAAAAAGTGGTGAATCCGGAAATAAGAGACATCATAAAATATTAAAATTATATTGTAAAATTGATATATGTTAAAATCAAGGAAGTATTACATCAAACTATTGTATGGTTAATTAATTCATTCCCATTTATCACGAGGATGATTGGTAATGGATTAAATTTTAATAATATTAAAAATTATACAAATATATTTTTAATCATTTAAAAAAAATTTAAATAAGATTCCACGTAATGTGGTGATGAAAAATCAAACAAATAATTCATGGTGATGGTAGTCGACATATATACATGATGATGTCATTATATTCCAATTATTTTAGACATAGAAAATTATATTAAATTAATGAAATATAATTAAATAATATTTTTACTAAATATATATTCATAATTTGATGGATAAAATTGGTTTGACAGGGTATATGATGAAATAAATTAATAATGTTTTTTTTAGATCATTACCGATCACAATGGATTTCCACCTTTGTATTAATCCTTATAGATCTGGTGATTTTACTTTTTGTGTGATCAATGATTATCAGAGGTGGGGAGTGAGATTAAGAGATATTAGGGTTATGTTTTAGATGAAATTATTATTATGAATATGTTAATAAATGGGGATCAGATGAACACATATAATAAATGAATGGAATGACATTATTGAAATTATATATTTTAATATAAACAGATTACTTATTTCACCTAAAATGGTTAGAAAATATGGATAATAACAGAGTGGTGGATATGATATATTTTATCCACTATTTATCATTTTTTTCAAATAAGTTTTAAATATGGTTTTATGTAATTAACTATTACATAATAAATATTTCAATTTTTTATTTCTATCATGGTAAATAATTTTTATCTATGTTGTAGCACCATTCCAATTTTTTGAAAAAATTTATTCTAATTAGCATTTCCTTTTAGAAATTTTTCATTTCACAAAACACCGAATATAATATTAGATATATGAAATAAATAAGTTTATGTTGTGTTATACTCAACATCATTTTAATATTTCACTATAGAAAACACATATATTAGATTTCAATACATTAAACACTATATTTTTCTTTTCTTGCAAAATTTTGATTCCCTTCCAGAGCTTACATAACATGCAACACTAACTTTTATAAGAATAAAATATACTATTAATCTAATTATAGAAATTATTTTTTTTATCACCTAGTCATTGGAATGGAATAGAGGAATATATATTAACTAAATTATTAAAATATGGAATACCCATGTTTACAAAAATAATTATTTAGTTATAAAATAAATATAAATGAAAATAAAAACCAATTGAATATAAGGGAGGTATATTATGAATAATAGTTTTGTATTCCCGAAATGTAATTTTATATTAGTAAATTAAAGTAATACCTATTATAGATAGATCCTAATTAAATTTATATATTATATATTAAAGAAACTTTTATTATATTTATCCAATAATTTAAATGTTAATAAAATGAGAAAAAATTTGGTATAAGGCAAAAAAACCAATATTATTCTAAAAAATATTTTTTTAAAAATATATCAATAAATGAATTGTTTAAAAATTAATTTTTTAGACTTTTATAAATTGTATTTTAAAAAATATGAAACATTTTTTTAAAAAAAATATAATGATTTACATTGTGAAAATTTTAGTTATTTTAGGAGAATATTTATTTTTTGACAAATAATGAAAATAACAGAATATTTATAGAATAATGAATTTTCTTGAAATTTATTAATATATATAAATTAATTTATTATTTTGTTTTAATTTATAAAATTACCAATTTCTAATATATTAATCCAGTTTAGGTTATTTGAGTCAATTTGACATTGAAATTAGATAGAATTTCTTTAAACTTTTGATCATTTTCACTTAAAAACAAGTTCTATCATCTAGTATATGAGCATAATTTAACAATAATTTCTTCTAATTATCTATGGATAATTTGGAAAAATGGATTCCATATTTTTATACATATAATTTGTAATCAATTTTTATGTCATCTTATTTTCTAACAAATAAAATATGCAGAATTAATAAAAATTAATTATAATGATTATGGTAAAAATGAGTTTACATAGAGTCTAAACATTATCAATATGGAAAAAAACATATAAAATTGTAAAAAAATACATTATATGGACATATTTAGACGATATCATACAATTTATATAATTTGGAACATTACTGGAGGCACATTATATAAGGAAGACATTTCAATAGTGTTTACCTTTTTATAATTACTATAATGCCACTTCTCCAATATAAAAGGGAAATAATCCTTTAAATTATTCACACATATAAACCCTACTGGATCATCCAAAAACGTCCCAAATAAACTCCTGACATCCATACTATCATCCCATAAGATTTTTTTTGCTGAAGGAAAACAAATAAAGTCATTTCGTGCTAAATAGAATAAATTACCTATAGGAGAGGTAACATCCTTCAACAAGATATTTTATTTATTTCATTATCTACAAAATAAACTTTTCCTATTTAGTGATTATATAATATAATTTGTATACTAATTTAAAAAATTTGTTTTCATGATATTTTTCATACCTAAAATCACACAAACTCAAATCAAATGGGATATGCAATGATCATTCATGTCTATGAAATACTACTACATGATGAACTGATGTTGTTTTTTATTCCATTGCCACCGTAATTCATCGTAAAAATAATGGAAATATATTTTTATATTATATGTAAAATTATAAATTTTAAATTATTCATATATAATTATTCTATAACATTTACTATTATTCTTTCTATTTTTTGGGAATATGAAAATTTCATTTGTAGACATGTGGACTATCCCCTCGTTAATGCGATGCGATTTTTTCACTATTTACATGGAATATAAAAATGATTAGTTTATAAAATATATGAGTTAAATATGATATAATAATTATAATGTAAATAATACATATATATATATATAATTTAATTATCCTTAATTAAAAATATGAAAGGAAAAGGGAATCATCATTCAAGTGTCTGTACAACCTACCATCTGAATGAATGGTCTGTTTAATTTCATTTATGTCATTAATAGAATGATAAAAATACATAAAATAAATATATATGAAACATATATAAAATTTTTAATTCATTAAATAATAATATGATGATAAATTAAAGGATAAAAATAACAATTAAAAACATATACAAAATACAGTTTTTATTACCCAAAATACAATTTCAATATGAAATTGTTAATTAATGGGTAATATAATGTCATAATAATATCATATATGGTACAATATATAATAATATTGTATAATTATATTTATGATAAACATATATTTATTAAATAAGAGTTTTTAATGTTCCTGAATAAAGCGATGAGTTAAGGTAATGAAATTCCATCTCATGTTTTATATTTGTGAGATACATGCCATATTAAACACTATTTTTTAATAAGGGGTATATAATAAAAAATGAATTTTTCAATGATTAATTAAATTTCTTTCAGGACATTAAATGATTAGATTTATGTTATAATCATATGGGGATCATGAATTAAAAATTACTCAAGTACTAAGGGGATTTAAAGTCTAACTTATCTTTGTGAGACTTATGCCTTATTCAACAATCATTTATCTATATGTGGTGTATGTACATCCCATGAATGTATTATATTATTATTATACAGAAATTTATGGGTATTTATTTATTCATTTTTAGACAACTGTTTCATTGGGAATTTGAGTGCCAAAGATACAATATATGTATGGAAATTTTGTTTCAATTTTCCTTTTTGAGTCACAGGTTATATTAGGGAACTATATTTATTTACATGGTGTATGTACATTTATTTTATTTTATTTGTCATGAATATCCATATATTAATTATTTTAAGCTTTATTTTAATCTAATTATCACATTTTTTATGATTTAATGTTATCCATGTTGTATGCTCTTATTACTGCAATATCATAATTATTGGGATTATTTATCATCATGCTACCATTGATGAAATATTATGAACCATATCTCAAGACATATCATGAATTTTATTATCCTATTGTTATTCATGTTATCATCATGTGATGGAACCATTTATCTACACATTGTTAAGTAATAAAATAAATAAACTCCTTCAAATAAAATCTGACTTTATTTTTATATTTGGTCAGAAATCCGACATATTTAAAACCATTTTTATCTAAAAACGATTCAATTTTTTAAAAAATTTATTTGAAGCTAATTTTCATGTAACAACTTTTTAAAAATAAATTCGGTTTTACATTGTTATTAAATCTTCCTTAAAAAATTATTTTTTATCTTTTCATGGTTATATTCAATGAAAAACTTTTTCAAAATATATTATGTTTTAGAAAGGGTTTTGAAAATAAAAAATTGTATTTTTTATCAAGAAATGTTTTTAAAATAAATTTAAAAATAATTTTACATCTAATATTTCATAATTTGATATTGTTTATTATTTAATGTTAAAATGATCCAGGGTAACCATTCTTATTCATTCTTAGTATTTTTTATGTTTTTGATGACATGTTGTTTATGAAATCTATTTCTCTCCCATAGGTTAATCCAATATAATTTTATTATGAAACGATCATATATTCATTGGTTAATCTATTGTTATGTGACTATGAATCCTATCTTTTTTTCAATGGATATGATATTTTTGATTTCCATTTCATTACATGTGTTATGATATGCTGTTTAAGAAACCCATTCTTTTTATGGGTCGTGATATAATGAATGTTTTTTATTGCAGAACACATATTTTTTATATAATTACGGTATAGATTAGACCTATATCTATCATCAATTCTTTGGGTAATGATAAATGATACATGAGTTCGGATGGTATATGATTTGTATCCCACACTCGAAATAGACAACTCTACTGGTTATAGTCAAATCCAAAAAAACAAGAGGGTACCCAGGTTATAGCCCAAAAAATATGGTACATAGGATAAAATAGAAACTAAATAATTATTGGTTAAACAATTTGTATACTAATCTCGAAAAAAGGAGGGTCTATGGGTTGTTTCCCTTTACAAAAAATAGGATATAGTGGTTGTGGCCAAAGACAGAAGCACATGCATTAGTGAGTATCCATCTCCTAAAATGATATAAATGTATTAGATTGTATCCATGAATTATTATTATTTATACTTATGTGTATACCAAAATTCTATTACTTATGTAAATATTATTTTATCATGATTCCTGTTATTTGATATCCTTATTATCCATGTCTTATGTATTTCTAATAATTATTCCATGACTCATTTTAATGATCTCTAATCAATAAGGTATGATCTAAAAATTTTATGAAACTTTTCACAAACCCTTATGTCCATTTTATGCATACATGTCTCTTTTATTTACAATTACTGGGAATCTAGGCTCACCCATTCATATGTTTTCTTTACCCAGTTTATGTTGAATTGGATTATGTATGAATACTAAAAGGAAATATATTTTTGGAAAACATTAATGATCGTACACCATGTTAGAAGATTGTGTTCCATGATTCCAATGGAAATAAAATAATACAATACCTGGGATTATTACATTGGAATATGTATAAAATTAATCTAAAAATAATTAATATCAATGTATGTTAGTATTATAAAACTATATTTGTTATAAAAGGAAATGATTATTCATCCTTTTGAATCTAGGATGAGAAAACAATAGTGAGATCTTGAGGGATATTTATAAGGATATTTCTCGGGATGTCTTCAAGAATAATACTATTGTTTCATGTATTTAAAATAATATTCCAAGATTTTGAAAGCCATTAAGTAAATGTTAGTTATTATGTTATTTCTATAATATGATAATTGTTCATCACACTATGATTTCAGGTCATAGTCAATAGAGGAAACTAGAAGGAACTGGGATAACATTAAATTTCATAGATTTGGAATGTATGTACATTATATAAATCAATGTCCTTCGTTGAAATCCCATGAATTGAATTTGGATAGTTGTATGAGTATTGTTTATACTATTGATGGTAAAGAAGCTATGAATGAAATGCTGATGGAATGAGATGATCTAAAATTATTTTTATATTAAATGTATGAATTATGATTAATTTTAATATATATGACTGATATTATATTTTTTAAGAACGATATTTTAATTAATAAGAAAATGTAGCATAGTTAATTTAAAACGAATAGTTAATATATTTAATTTTTTAATGTATATAAATTCAGGGATTATATAGTACGACTCATTAAGTGTATATGGAATGTTTAGTTTATTTTTTTCGTCAAGTATTTACTAGATAATGTTTAATGGTTCGAATGCACTTGAAAACTCATTTAATTGATATGTGATATTCATGGTAAATACATGATTATTTTATATATAACCCTTAATATGTTCTTGATGTTAATATAATAATGTTTATATAATTTCTAATTACTTTTTACTAATTGCTTTAGAACTGATTAATTAATTGGCTAAAAAAGTGAATTACGATATCATTGATGATGTTTGCATAATTTATGGATTTGATATATATATACAATATAAAATTGAATAATGAAACATGAATGTTTTCAATTATTATATCTTGTAATCTATTGTATTTCAATTTTTTAATAGAATACAAGATCAATGTAATTACAACATTGTTAGGTGATAATTAAGGGCTAATTGTTTGATATATGGGCATCAATGTTAATCATAATTACAGAAATTTTGTAACAATATTTATAAATATTGGCAATTAATTTCTCAATATTAATTGTATATTTATTATTTTTATAATGTTACATGATAAATGTTGGATTTTTTAGTGATTAAAGTATTGTCTTAACATTTGAGGATGTATCCATCCTAGATAACTTGTGAAAACCACTTTTTATAATGACAGATTTAATGACCTATAATTCCATTTACGAATATCATAATATACAATTTAATTGGAAATAAAATTTCACCTTCATTTCATGGAATACTAGTTGATGAAGAAGTTGATCCATGTACAAAAAGGGTGAGATTGTTCAAATCCAAAAATTTATAGATTTTCATGAAAATATTTCTCTTTAAGAAAAGGGAATTGAAATACGTTTTTTTCCCATTATCATCATTATTGATTGTATGAGTGACCATATTTATGCCTCTCTGAGTTCTGGATTTCTGATCATTATCATTCCCCTAACAATGAAATATATCACTCTCTATGAAAACATGATAGTTAGATTTTTTGCCCATGTATATGTTTTAACATTTCACATATTTTCTCCTTTGTGGAAAACTAGTTATGAATTACTCTCTGTAATCATAATGTTTCCCAAATTCTTTTTTATTGAATATTTAGTACCCATTTTTTTATGTGGGTTTCTATAAGAGGATATTTCATTTATTAAAACACTGATGTCCCAAATGAAATTTTAGGATGACATTAATTTAGAAATGGGTTGGATGTAACATCTCAGAATTGTAATGTATTTTTTCAAAATTAATTAATCTTTTCAATATTCTGAATTTCACACAACATTGTATAAAAAAACTTTCATTGAAACAGATATATTTGGATTGAATTATACTCATCAAAATGGTAATATTTTGGTACACACAACAACTAAAATATATTGAGGTGCATACAACAAAATTTCATCTTGTGTTACAAATAAGACGTAGTCCTTTATATATCATTAATTATAGGAAAGATTGAGTTTTTCCAAAGTTCAATATATTATAAATATTATATTTAAAATAATACATTAGTTATCACCCATCTACTAGATTGAATTATCTAAATAATAAAAACAAAATTATGAAACAACTGTATATAAATATTTATAAAATGATTTATTTTTTATCAATTAATTACAAATGAAAAGAAAATAAAAAGTCATCCTAAAATGTGAAATTTTATAAAAAAATATTTTTATACCCATAATTTTTTTTCACAACAAATTATGTTAATCATATTTTTTGAAATATATTAATGGTATTTTTATATTATATATTCAGCCATTTTTTTAAAATTCAACCAATATTTTGGAGAGTAATAATTTAATAACAAATCTAGATTTTTTCATTAAAAGTAGTATTATTCGAAAAGTTCATTTTTACTACCTTTTAATGGGATAATAGTTTGAAAACTAATTTTTTACATATTTGGAAATGTTAATTTAATAAATAATCATAATTTTAGATATTGGAACATAAAAATTTACTTTATGTGAATCTTTATTATGATTTTTGTGATGTTTAATTGTTTAATGAATAAAAAATATATTCAATTTTAATTTGAAAACTATATTTTACTATAATCATTTTAATGGAAAAATAATCATTTTAATTTGATTTAATGTATATTAATATCAGTTACACTTTTATAAATCTATTTTTGTTCATTTTAATTAATTTTATATTGAAATAGGATAAATAAAAATTTCAAACTAGTATACAATTTCACTTTAAAAACTCATATTGTTGTCCCTATTACAAGATTGATTTTAATTTAATTTATAACACTTTTGTGTTTATAATTTGTAAAAATGAATTGAATATTTATAATAATAATTAATTATAATTCATAGTAAGTTCAAATCAGTTATTTACATATAATATTAGTGAATATAATTGAGATAAATTAACGTGATTATGGTAAAAACAAGTTTACATTGCGGTTAATACTTATGACATTGGGCCAAATGAACTAGAAACAAGTTAAAAATCAATTTTATGGAAATTTTCTTTTATATAATCCCTTTAACCAAAATTTAATCATTATTTGAATCACATGATTTGTGGATGAACTCCCAATTGTTTCTACCTCTTTATATATACAAGAATTCCACTCCTCCTCTACTAAAAAAGGGAACTCATCCTCCTCAGTTATTCACAATAATAAATTAATTGGTATAATAAAATATGTACCAAATAATCTCCCAAAAATAATATTCTCATCTTATAATGCTCAATTTTTTTAGAAATCAAAACAATTTAGTATTTTAGTGAAAAAAAATTGAATTACCCGAAGAAGAAGTAACATCCTTCATCAAGAACATTTGTTTTATATCTTATACACCTTATCAATTATTCTTATTATATAATTATATAATATTATAGTTATTATAAATATACTAAATATATTTTTATTATATTTTTATGACCTAATACCACACACACTTCCATAAAATGGGATACATAATCATCATTCTTCTGTTTGTTAAACTAATACCTCACGAACTGATGTCGTTCGTTCTTACATTACAACATATCGTGTTTGGGAATAATTATTGAGATAATATTTTTAAATAATTTATATTATATATATGATTAATTTATTATTAAAAAATTATTATACGACACATACTTTTATTCTTTCCATTTTGTTTGAATATGAAAACATCATTTGTTGAAGTGTGGACTACTACCTCCTCAAAACGCTATGATTCACTAACACCTTATATTTAATGTATTAATGGTGGTTTGAATAAAACTATTTATTTACTTATGTCATAATAATGATAATATAAATAACATATATATTTAAATATATCATTTAATTTTCATTATTTAAGAATACAATATCATAAATGAATCAATGTTCATCGGTATGTATGACCTACCATACCAATGAACTTTGTATTTCATTTCACATTTCAATATTGTATATGTTATAATAAATACATATTTAATTTAAATATGTGATATTTTTATAATATTTTACATTATTTAAATAATCGAATCATTATATATTTTATGTGATCAACAATATCAAGTTAAAACATTCATGAAAAACGAAGCAGTTATTTCCTGAAATATATCTTTTACATGAAATTGATAATAAATTAGTAATACAAAGTCATAATAAAATCATATATGGTACGATATATAATAATATTGTTCAGTTTCTAAGTATAATAAATTATATTTACTATAAAATAGGTTTCAAATTGTAATTATAGTGTCAATATTTAAACTGTGGGAATTTAATATCACTTTTATATCTCTATTAACCATGTAATATTGTCCTATCCCCACTTTATGTGGTTTCTCTAATTAAAATCCAAATATTATATAAAAAATTTAATTTATATAATAACATAAAAAATTTAAATTTCTGTAATACATTCATGTGTCTCATGATTAAAAGTTTATTCCAGTGGTAAGGGGATTTATAGTCTAACTTTTATTTCAGCAAGACATATTCCTTATTCAATACACTTTTTTTTGTATATAATTATAATGAATATACTATATGTTTAATATCCTTAATTTTTTTTTATTTATCCATTTATTAACTCTATTTAATTACGTTTATTATTAAAATAATAATGAATATGTATCGTCAATTTGTCTCAATTCCCCTTCTTTAAGGCATATGTTATTTTATTCGCCTGTTTTCATTCAAGATCATAGTATGAACACCTATGAAATATTGTGTCATGAATAATGTATTTTGTATGATGATTTATTAATATTTTATCATAATTCAATTTTTAATATTATGATTTTATGTAACCTATGTGTAAAATGTTTATTACACAATATCATCCTTATTGGGAATGTTTAGGATTATTCTACCATTAATGAAATATTATTTTCCACATCTCAAGAATTATCATGAAATTTATTCCACTCTATTTATTCATTTTATATTTATTTAATGTATACATCTATCAACTATTTGGTACATACTAAAATAAAGGTATTGTATAAAGGAAAATCAAGATTTATTTCCCTTTTTTGTCGGAAATTTGTCATCTTTAGAAATAATTATTTATAAAATACAATTTTTATAAATATATCATAAATTAAAATTTGTGGAAAATGAATTTAAAATAGTTTTTTGTTTTAAAATATTTTTAGTATAGTTTTTAAATATTACATTAAAATTTATCAATGTTTTTTCAATGAAAAATTTATATTATTTTTTTGTGTTTTAAAATGAATTTTTTAAAAGGGAAGGGATATTATTCTCAAGAAATTGTTTCAAAAGATCTTGAAAAATTATTTTCAATATAATTTTAAACACAATATATATTTCATTAATTACATGGGATATAATAAAATTTAATCATTCTTATTTACAGTTTTAATGGTTTATGTTTATAAAGAAACGATGTTCATGAAATATGATTACCTTTAACGGGTTATACCTTATTAAACAAATTATGAAGAAATATTTCATTCATGTATTAATGTAAAATGAAATTATTATGAAATATGTCTATTTATCATAAGATATGATGTTTAGGATAATGATTTAATTTCTGGGGTTATGTTAAGATTTTTATGAAACCAATCTCATTTTAAGGATCATCATATGATAGGTGTTTCATTATCTTGTAAAACATTTATGTATGATAACATTATGTGATAGTTAAGACCTATATATTCCTCCAATTCATTTGGTAATGATATTTTTTATAAGATATATGAGAATAATATTTTTTATCACAATCTCTAAAGTAATATTATATACAGGTTTTATCCCAATATCAAAAACCGTAGAGTAAATTGATTTTATCCCAAGACCATAAACTAGCAATTTCATGGGTAGATAAAAAAATTGAATAAAAAGGGGGTACCATAGTAATATCCAAATCCCAAATATAAAATGATACACTTGTTTTATTTAATTTGATAATATAATATATTTTATAGGTTTTTCTCTAATCTAAGAGCGGTTACATGTTTGATTTACCAAGAGAAAATTGTTAGGAAGGACATGGTAGGTAGCCTTGACACAAAATTTTCTATTCATATGTGTACTACAGAATGCATGGCACTATGAAAATTTTATTCACTAACAAATCAACATAATTTATTTCTTTATTATTCAAATATTATTAACAACCAATATTTAATCAATGACATCTGATAATGATCATTAATATGAATGGTGTGATCATAATATGTTATTATAATGTTTTCATTACCTAATGTGTATATTATTCTTATGTATCAAAATTATTTACCCTTAATAAGCATTTGAGATAACCCTTCATTATTATTCCCTTCCTTAGGAAATGAAAAAAGGATTTAGGTAGGGTTTCTAAATCAGAAGAAGTTTGTGAGGAAAATTTAAAATCATTCAATATTATAGATTATTGTGTTCCATGTTTCTAATAATAATAAATTATTATAGTCTTCTGGAATGTAAATATGAATGGTGTGGAATAATAATGAAATATAATGCAATATTCATGTATGTTAATCCTAGATCACATTATATGTAATTAAATTTTTATTCCTGAAAAAATTTGATGTTATTAAATATTTTGTATTACTAATTCCCAATATGAAATCAATTTTACTAAAAAAATTAAATGTTTTAATAAAATTCATTATAAAATTATTTCACTTAATTAATGAAAATATATATTTAGAAAAACAAAATTTTAGAATATATGTTATTATTTTTTATAAATTACCATTATTGATGATTTTAATGACTTTAAGTGGATTATTATTACCCAATTAACAGTTATGTGATATTATTGTAAATGAAAAACCAAATATCACATAGAAAAAACATAACAAATGTATAAAATTTTAAACTATTAAGTATTGTAAAAAACTATCATGTTTCACATTAATTATATAACAAAAATAGTCAATATCCCTCTCTTTAGAAAAATCCATATCAAAATATGTTCTCAAGATGGTCCCACAAATATGATCCATACAAAATCCATTAAATCGTACCTAGGGGGTCGTCTTGAAAATTAGAATGGTGTGACAATTTAGTCACACACTATTCAGTTCATATGAGAATAACCACATTCCATAAATGTATGTTTTTAAGTGAAATGTTGTGACCTAATTCTAAAAAAATAATATATCAACAACATTTTATGAGTCATAATAATTTTAAATACAATTTATGTTAGATGTTTTTTATTATTTCAGAAATATATTTGTTTATGAAATGCTATATTTATGGTCAAACAGATATTCTATTTTATTTTATATGAAACAACATAATCTAAAATATGTAAAGAAAATATAACAAAAAATTTCCCATTCAAGATTTTTTTATAAGACATAACATGTATACTAAAAATCATCATTATCTAGGGAAATAAAATGAAAATAATTTGTGAGATTCAATTCCTGGTATGTATAATCATAATTAATTTCAATCAAAGATAAAAAGTGTGGATCATATGAGAAGAAATAATAAAGAAGGAGTTGATAATAAAAAATTATTCCATAATAAAATGAAACCACATGTAAAGCATATCAAAAAATAATTGATTCCATAGAGAATAAATACATAATGCTTGAAAAATAGTTTCATACCCTAATACTAAACATCACGATATTAGTAATCATGATCTTATCCCCAATGACCCATTTTAGATTATATTATATATTCGGATGATTGAAACCAAAATACTAAAACTAGTTTGACTCATGATACCAATTTATGAATAAATGGGAAATTTTAGGTCCCATAATTCAATAATAATGTTAATTTCATTCATAATTTCATAAAAAAATTATTCCCTAATAATAATAAAATATACATATTGGATGAAAATTGTATGTTTTTACAATATCTCCAAAATCAATAAAGGGACTAGTTTTCTATATAAGCATTTAAAAAATAATCACCATATAGTGATATTGGAGTAATAATTCAATATTTTCCCTCATAAATCGATATATAGAATATATAATAACACCCAACGATTATAGGAATGATATATAATTTCATTATAAATGATATGGATTGGAATGAAATTTAATATAGGAAAAAAATTATAATTTGGTATAAAAAAATCATTGATGGATTTCCTCAAGTTTAATCCCCAAAATTTAATATATGGGGGGATATAAATGGTATAAAATGGAAAATATAAACCAAAAAGTGTAATGAATTGGTCACTAGAAAACATTTTTCAACAATGATAAATGGAGATAAAAAACCCTTTATTGTAATGGTATTTAATGAAGAAAAATTACATGAGGGGGAGAACGGGATATTAATATATATTGATTGAATGGATATTCATTATACATGAATATAATATCATAGTGAATAAACCATATATAATATTATATGGTTTAAAATATCAAACATGTATCGTAGAATTGGAAATAGAGGCAAATTACACATATGAATTTTGTCAACATCGTATAAAAACCCCATGAATGATTGAACTTCCAATAGAAAATTAAATAGCATAAACAATGAATCAATAATGATAAAGAATTTAAAATTTAATGTAATTTCATCACATAGTATAACCCAATGGGTATAACATGATCATGTGTCATGTAATTGAAATCTGAGAAAAAGGATTCTTACTTATAACATACACATTGCAGTAAGAATCATAAGAATTAAATTTATAAGTAAGATTTTTTTATCAGAAATAAGGATGGAAGAAATGAAATTCCATGAAGTAATTCGGTACAAGAAATCAATCATTGAATAATTGAGTTTCAATATGAATTTTTATAAATCTATGGAAGAAAATAAAGTTAACAAAAACACTAATAGTAATTCGTTATTATGAAACGTTAGATATAAGAACATATATAACAAAAATAATTATCATATTGACCAGTTTGAGTTACTTTTTCATATACATACTATCATATATAAAGAAAATTTATAAATATTCTCTATATGTATATTAGTTATTTATTATCTATTATATAAATTGGGTATGAGTAGTTGTTTTAATCGAATATAGGAAGTGATTGGCTCAAAGGGAAATATATTTAGGGTAAATTGGAGATTTCCCATCAATTACAATGTTCGCCAACCTATATTGTAATTTTGAAAAAATATATGTATTCATTGGAATACAAAAGAATTATAATGATCCTATCGATTTTAATTATATTCATGTTGACGAATTATTGTTGGTTTCCATAGGTTTCTTTCTAGATTTAGGGATTTTGAAAGGCTCATTCACTTCCCTTAGGGGTCTCCCTCCATAGAGAAATATTAATAAGGGTAATCGCTCCCATGTAATAGTGTATAATGGCCCTATTGAGGAATGTTTTTATATCATTATAAACTCCTTTATTGTTGTAATTTTTCATTATGTAGTCTTAAATCCTTGAAGGTTCCAAATAATCACTCTCCCCTAGGGTTTGTATGCATGTTTTCTAACTAGAAATTCATATCAATTGTTCATCAATTCTTCTATATTATATTTTAATTTTTTATATAAAGGCCAAGGCTTTGAGTTTTTTTTAGTTATTTTCAATCTTGGAATCCATTTAATTCAATATTAGAATTGAATTTCATCTTGAACGATTATAAGAAATCACATAATGGATTGTGTTGAAATTAAATGCCTTAGTGAGGTTTTAAGGAATCCTAAAAATTTATATAACATTTATTATTCTGTTGGAATTCCAATTATAAGGTACAATGATACTGAATTTTCTAGTGATGTAATCTTTGAGAGGTTTTTCATTGAGGTAGATCTCAGTGTTGTAAAAATTGAATGAATTTTTCTCTCTAAAACATAGGATAAAATAAAAATCACGATTGTGTATGAATGTATGTTGCCTTTTGAGAGCTTCTTGAAGAATAATTGGTCATGAGAAATACAATGTCATGATTTTATTTTTTTATCCACTTCCTTATAAGGGGAAAGGAGTCAAAATACTATAAGAAGTAGTATTAAAATATAATAGTGGAAAATAATTTAGATACTCTAAGAAATATATAATGGGATGAGGATAGAGTCATGTACATGTTAGCCTATAATTCAACTTGTTCCAATTTATATATGGAATTTGTCAATTTCCTAGGCGAAAACAACACTGGATTTCAACATGATCATGTCCCTAATACCTCTAATGTCTATCCAACGTTAGATATTAATTTTGGAAACAAAAAGACCTTATATACAGAATTATACCCTGTACCATTAGCTATTTACCTCAATTGACAATCATGTAGGTATAATAGAAGATGGTCATATTTGGATGATGAGTTAATCAATTATTATCTTTGTGCATTTTTGCAAGATGATTTTTTACATTCCTTAGAGGAGGATAATGAATACTCAATAATGTGTGGAAAAACTGATTTTAAGAATTAATAAAAAAAATTTGAAAATACATTTTTATTTGAACATAATAGGGTTACATAAACGAATCTTTGGAACATTAATTCCATCTCTTCTCTCTATAAGAGGAATCAATCTAATATGGACCACATGATGACTAATTAGGGTCCACTATCAGTCCTAGTTCAAGATAAAAAATATATAGATGAATATACATTTAGAAATATTGTAATGTATAGAACCCCAATTCATTACAAGGGTAGTGGTATTCAAATTCAAGGGTATCATACATGGAGGGAGGTATGTAGGAGGCATAAAAATTTGAACTTGTTCAACATGTTTATAAGATAACCATTCTACAATCAACATAGTTTACAACATTATTTTCAAATTTTATGTATTTTGTTCAAAAAAATACTCCCTTTAATTGGGGTAATATTTATGTCAATAATTCCTATGAATCATAAATTTCAAACAAGGATAAATTATAGGTAAAACTCGCTATTAAATAAAATACACCATCTACTACTATATTTCGATATTCCTATGACATCAATGAGATGGATACTTCTCTAATAAAACCTATATGCACATGTGTGTTAGACGAGTGAGGGGAATCTTACAATTTGGGAAATGGGTCTGATACTTCTATAAATGTGTGTCCAAATCATAATACATAACCTGGTAGCTTGAGGATGATTCTAGTAAAAATATCTAAAACCATTTACATTCTTGAATATGATGATGTAGCTCTGCAACGTGGATATATTAAGATGAATATTACAATCAAATGATGGATTATATAAAAAAATTCACAATGGTTTAACACATGTGGTTTCATCCAATAATCAGACATTGGCTTCGATCACTGAAAACATACCAATAGAAAATGATTTTTATGATCATAATGACAAGTGGAAACACGTAAAAAGAATGTGGTGATGAAAACATTAACATAGTCTCAAAGGGATAGGATCACATCACCATATGAGTATTGTTTCAAATATTTAAAAATTTATTTTATTTCCCAATTAATTCTTTTTTCTAATTTGACATTATTCTATTTTTTGTATATTTTTTTGAGGGATAAAGTCATTATAATAACTGTTACCAAATTTTATTAATTATTTTCCTTTAATGAAGTGGATTTACTTCCAAAATATTCAATAGATATTTTTACTAGTTTGAAATTATCATTTTTGTTAATTAATTTTCATTAAGATTCACCATTCAAAAAAGAATAAAAGGAACCATAATATATATTTTAATTATTAATAATGTTATCATTTTATATTATGGTTGTTTTGGTTAGGATCATTAAATATGATATTGGAAGTGAGCATGTTTCAATCATTTCTGAAAATACATTGGCATATTAAATAATGTTCTAAATATTTATGTTAACATCAAAAAAGTAAACTAAAATTATTATTTTCTAATTTTTATTATATATTATCAATAAACATGTTCCCAAATTCAAACATGAAATAAAAGTATATAGTAGTTAATTTAGGTTTTCAGAACCTCCCAAATATGACTGTAATATAGTAAATAAATGATATATATTATAAATATGGACACATTTTTGAATAATATAATTTTTTGAGAAAAATATAATATTAAAAATTTATTTTTAAGGTAGTAAATCACATATAATGGTGGATTAATTAATAACAATGAGTCTAAATGAAAAATAAGATATGTTACATCATTGAGGAGGTAGTCTATACATTGTACAGTTAATATATTCATTTCTTAATGAATTAGAGTTAAATAAGTTAGAGTATAAATAGAGCCTCTGAATATAAGTATATAATATAATTAATATTTATTCTTCAATTTTATCCTTATAATATATGATGTTTAAGAAAAGGAATTTGTTACCCCATGGAAGTGGTATTCCACAGACCACATGAATAATTGTTATTTTTTTATTAATACAACTAGGGTAAGGTGATTAATAGTCATTGCCATGTAATTATAACAATAATTATAAAAATTAATAATTATTACATTATATTAAAATATGGAAATTTTATTTTTGAATGTATGAATGGATTGAAAATGCTCTTGAAAAATCACACTCAGAATGGGGACATAGGCATTCCTTAAGTAGACTCTATTGAAATTGAGACCATAACAAAATATAAATTTAAATGAGTCTTACCGAAAAAAAATTAAATTTACGTGAATAAAAAGGTAATAATTTACTTGTAAACCTTTTTTGGATTGGTCATTAAGGTCTGGTGAGATGACACATTAATAATTTTTTAGAGGGAAATACTTTTATATAATTCTGATAAATATTATGAGAGAAAAATTTTAATATATCATATAGCACAAAAATTGAATTAATATTGTTTGGAATAGGATATGACATAATTTACCAATTAAAAAATCATTTTCAATTTTTTTAATATTATTTACACAATAAATAATAAAACTATCACATTAATCATTTTTTGGTTAACTAGTTTTTCAATACATTCTAATACATATTTATTAAGAATAAAATTCTGGTATAGGTTGAAATTATCATTTTTATTAGATATCAGGATAATAATTGGTTTATAATAAAAAAGATTATATAGATTATATAGAAATAAGTTTCTTAATTTTACTAAAATAATATTTTATTAAATGTAAGGAACAAGAACTATTTATTTTTATAGAAATTATTAATTGTGATCATATAATGATAAAAATCGGTATTATAAATTCAAAATTGAATGATTAAATATATAATTTATTTGTTAATATCATTTCTAAAATTTTTGTTGGTTCTTATATAATTATAATGTCATAAGATATATAGTTTTTCTAAAAATAAATTGTTCCTATTTTAACCTAAAAGTCAATGGATTTTGAAAAATAAAAAAATACATATTCCAATATACAAATACATAATCGAAAAATTACTTTTTCTTAAAAAATTAACATTCAAATTTTTATAACATATAATTTATATATAATTATAAAAATATAAAAAATATATTAAAACATATTTTCATTGGAAAATAATTTTTCAAATATCAAATGTTGTTATAAATTTATCTAATAAATATAGATACAATTATCGTTATTATTTTGATAATGTCCAAAATATATTCCATCCATTTAGTATTCTGTTTCCAAAAAGAACACATAAAAATAAAATATCTAGAACAAAAAAAATTTAGAAAATAAATAATACTTCTTATTCATATATCAAAATTATGGTAATTTTTAAATTCTGTAACTTGTATAATGATCGTTTTTCGTGTTTCCACATATATTAGAAAGTAAATTTCTATCTATTTACTGACCAATTTGAAGTATATATTTTAATAGTTATATAAAATTACGAGGATCATTGTGATTCAACATTGTGATTATCATAATGTTGTCGAACATATTCTGTCTTAAAGGAATATATATTTTAAAATGTCATTGTATTATATTCTAAACATTAAATAAATTTTATCCTTATAATATTAATTATTATTAATTGATCAATATATATGATGGTATTCTTTAAAAAATTGTCATTAAAGGTATATCATCAATTATTACATCTTCATTGTTTTCTTAGGCAAGAAAATGTTACACAAATTTCTTAAAAAGCATTATTTATGTATACAATCATATACTAAGGTATGTATATACCCATATCGCACATTCTCTGAACTATACCATTCGAGAAACCATATAAATATATATGATATTAAGCCATAAAGAAACAACATAATTTTTTATAAATTCACCCTATCTTAAACAACTATATTTTATTATTATTTGGGTCATAATATCACACACTATCCAATATATACATATTCCGTAAATTAAAATATACATTCAAAAAATATCTATGAATAATTTATCAATCCAAATGATTCCAAATAGTATTATTTGTCTTTAAAAACCAATCAATTAATTGTTTTATAAAAAACATGTACATTTAAAATACCAAGAGTAATCAATCCCATAATCATGTGATCTTCAAAATATATCCCCAAAAAATATAACCATTTTATAAAATAAATTTTTTTAATTATTAATACAATTTTATAAATGTTTCCAAACCATTAAATTAAATCAATTGATGAAATATGTATATATGATTCACATAGTACATCAAACATTTATAATATATTAAAACAACATAAAAAATATTACTAATTAATGAAAATATATTAGAGTGCATGATTTTTTTATATTAAGATACCAATCCCACTACATTTTGTAATCCTCGGAAACTCACAATTTCAATTATGACATGAATATAGTAATTTTAAAAAAATTATTTATTATAAGTTATTATTTTATAAGACATCGTGGTTTCTAAATACATACCTTTATGTGATTCATCATCATGATCATATTTCAACCGAATATGAAAACCATAATGGGAAATATAATATCCAAAATATGAAAATGAAAATATCTTTATGAATATTTCTTACCCAGATTCTACTTAATTTTAAAAATATTGTATTATATGTTAAAAATATGACCTTCATTTTCAATCCTTGATTATACATATGCATTTATCTCTTAGTAACACAGAGATAATTAGTTAACATCACACAAAGTTCCTTCATAATGATTCATAAATGGAATTTGATTAGCCATTTTTTATTCCCTACAAGTGTCAAAATGGTGTGCACTTAGGAATATTTTTTGTTAAAATCGTGAAAATCATGTTAATACCCAAAAATAATTTCATAGTATTATAACATCTATGTATATCTGTTCAATATATTCAATCCACTTATAGTATCCAGAAAATCATGTAATTTTTACGACGACCAAAAATCCATAATTTATAATTTTTATTTTATATTATACTATACATATACATATTCTTTATACATAAGCAAATATTTTCACGAAATTTTATTTATCATAATCCAAAAAATATTCAAAAATTCTTCAAAAACACAATGTGTTATATATCCCATTTAAATAGTATCCAAACATTTAATTATAAACCCTTAAATTATTCTCAATTACTATTATATCCTGTAAAGATATATAAAACCCATTTTAATAAAAAATATGATATCTTTGTTCAATACTCTATGAATATAGTGTTAATAAATTAATTCATTACACATCATATCTTAAATTAACCAATGTAACCCAATTTTAACCATAAATAATTGTCATATCAAGATAAATTGTTTAGTAAAGTACATTTAGAAGACCTTTTAAGTTTATAGTTTTTGTGAGTTTGGGAAAAAATTATTGGAAATCAAATTTATATCCCAAAAAATGGAATAATTTTTCTATATAATATACAATTTAATCCATTATATGTATTCAACATCTCTGAAAATATTCTTCACACTGGCTATTTTTTAAAACATATCACGTGTCATAAATTTCTTCATATATTGATGAAATATTACATTAATAATGGGCTATTTAATATTAATTTTATGTGTCATCAAATTAAATAATAATCATACATTATAAGTGATAATTTTATGATAGTAAATAACATTTTTGGAAAAGTCAATCCAAGTAATTAAAAAAACAAACTATGAGGACAACATATCCATTTATAAAATATAAATAACTATTTTCATAGATAATTATAATTGCTTTCATAGTGGTGAAATACTTAAATATAGATAGTTAATTCTATTCCCTATGAAAATACATTATGATCATAAAAATTATGATCTTATCGTCATGGACTTATATTTAAGAGAAATTAATTTTGGGCAAGGAACAAAAAAAAATCACATTATATATTTTCTAATAAACCCATTATAAACATGTATAAGTTATTTTATTCCCCCAATAAATAATTTAGTTTAATTTGTTCATCAATACAAACCATGTATTCATTAATTATTAATAAACACCAGTATTGGAATATCCACTATACCGATTTTTATGACTACCCTAATCAACTTAAGGAATAACATTCATACATATCATCCCATAGACTAACAATATATAGATTAAGAGGTCTATAGTAATGTAAATATTTCCCTAATAAAATGATATATGGAGTCCCGATGAACACCAATCACTCATAAGAAACAAATATAGAGTGTTCAAAAAGTAAATGAATTAAAATAAAAAGTATTAGTGTAAAATTGGATGATTTGTAGTGAGAAAAGTAGTGATGGATTTACAAACCTTTAATCCCCTTAATGAATATTGTACAGGAGGATATAAAAACAAATTCTTGACTAATATATAGAATATAAGGAAACAATTTCTGAATAGGGATCATAACTAAATGAAGTAAAATTGAGTTGGAAAGCCACTTACGATAATGGTACTCTATAAAAAAAATACGTGATAGAGAAACAATGAAATTAATATTTAATAAAAATAATTATGTTTATTATAACCAAATAAATCTAGTAGTTAATATAACATATAAAGGAAATAATTATTCAAAAAATTAAACATGTCAAATGCAATTGAAAATAGAGACAAAAAACACTTATGTCTTTGAAACATTTAAATCAAATTTCCTTAATGGAAAAAATTTACAATGTACAATTAAGTACCATGAAAAATAAGAAAGTAATTATTTACATGATCATTGTGTTAGTAATTATACCATAATATCAAGAATATGTTATATAACATAATCAAATATTGATTAATTAATGTTTTTGACAAAGAAACCATACATGTAAGAAACTGTTTGAGGCAAGAACCCTTTAATAATGATGTTACAATGAAGAATTATAAAACACATAAAAATGAAATATAAAAAAAATTATTAATTATTTGTAATAAATCAACAATGGAACAAAAATTATTCAATATTATTTTTTTTAACACTTATCATGTAAATTGAGTTTCAATAAATCCTTACAATAATTTTTACTTTGTCAAAACACATTCTAACAACATTTATATACAAAATATATATCATAATTAATTTCATAATTATTTTTTCAATATATCTATCTTTTTTTATTAATAATATACATTTATTCTCAACAATTATTTAGTTATTTTAAAACCCATTTTGTTATTGAGTGTGAGTATTTTTTATTGTCATGATTTAATTTTTTACTAATGGCATTATTCTGCTTTCGTAACCCGAAGGTCTTTATTACAATATTATAAAAGGTATTTTAATTTTGGTTTTATATTTATTTTTTATGTTAGAGATTCATTTTATTATAGATTTATTTATGATCATTAAAGTAATAAAATTAAACTCGAGCATAATTCAATTATTTATTACAAAGATACATCGGGATATTAACTAATGTGTTAAATTTTATTGTTACAATTTATGAAAATAAAAAAAAAATCTACTACTTTATAACAATTATTATTAATAATTATGATCTTAATTAATACCAAGATATAAATATATAAAAAATTACATATAGGTGTTAAGATAGAAACAAATATGAACTGAAAATATTTAATTGAGGATAAGTATTATTAAAATGGTTTTCAATAATAATATTATCATTATTGTATATGTAAGATAATTTTATTTAGATAATTTTATTTTCATTTTTGAAATGTGAATAGGTTTTAATAAATATAAACTAAATTAACGATAACAGATATAAGTTACATCACAAATGTGGTCTTCCACTAAACACACAGTTTATATTTTTGTTTCTAAAAATAAGATAGGGAATGAAGCTGGATTAGTATTGTATCATTATAATAAAATTATATAAAAAATGTCACAATTATTCTGGAGTTTAATCCTTATAATCAATCTATATATTTGATGGTTAAAAAAAGAATTTGACACTTTGTGGAGAGGGTACCTCACAAAAAACATGAATACATGTTTCTTTTTTCATTATAGAAAAGGATAAATGTGGTTATGAGTCATTCCCACATGATAATAACATTCATTAATGATTTCGTTATATATTTTAATTATAAATTTATATTTATTTACATAATAATAAAAATAAAATATATCTGCGAAAAAGTAGTCACATTGAGTAAATGATATTTTATGTAGAAGAATTATTATGAATTGTGGAAATAGGAAAATATTGTCTGACTAGAGGAAAAATTAATTTTTATTATTCTATAATATCTAAAAATTGTATACATTTAAGTGGAAATTTAATTTTTGGTGTTTTCTTGAAGTTGTGGTAATATTTTATCTTTTATATGTTCTAAGAATGTTTTTTATTATTATATTTTAATATTAATAGACCATATACTTCACAAGACCCAGGGATCCAAAATTTATATAAATTGATTGGGTTATGATATTATGCATATCACCCCTCAACAATTAATTAAAAAATGTAATATCTTTTGTATTTTTTTCAATTAATTGAGGATTATTCACTTTTACCATTTTATGTTTACATTGGTATCTAATTCATAAATGTGTATTTAATGTTTAATTCCCATAGAATTTTCTAGACAAAATAAAATTATCTAATAATTCCAAGTCTTATAATTTATTTATCAGATAAAATTTCTAAGTGACAAGAAATTATTTTTAACAATAACTAATATAATGAAAAAAATAATATCTAGAAAATGTTTATTTTTATAATTAACATTTATGTACATGATAAAATAACAAATTCATTTGGTTGGGATGAAATAATATGGTTTATTGTAAAAATTAAATGTTAATTGGATTTAATATCATTTAAAAACGTAATTTCTACTAAATAAAATTTAATTAAAATAAAAAATGCCAAAAATATTTTCCTTTATTTGTAAAAAATTACTTATGATAATAAAATGTAAAAAAGGGTTCAAAATTTAAAAATGGGATTTTTAAATTTCTATTATTAAGCCTTGGTTAGATATTTTTCTATTAAAATATTTTAATATCATCTTTTTATTTCTTATATAATTATAAATTCATAAAATATTTAATTTTTTTATAGAAAATTTATTCTTCACACTTAACAAAAAAATCATACCCTTTAGAAAATATCTAGAACATAATCATAGATAATAATAAATTAATGAATAAAAAAGTTAATTATATTTTATCAAATTATAATTATAAATGTTTATAATTCATTTTCAAAATAAAAAACTAGATATTGATGAAAAATAATTCAGAAGAAATTTTTTTTATGAATATATTAATAAATATTATACATATTATCTATCAATTAAAGATATGATTTGTATTTCTATATAATTCATATTACAAATATATATTTTTTAACTATATAGTTTATATAAAATTACCAAGAAAGTCGTCATTTAGAATGGTTATATATTAACTCATAAATCATCACAATTAATTGTTTAGATGCACTAATTAAATATATCAATGATTTATCATATATAACTTCAGTTATTTTTTTATAAATTTATATAATATTTTGGTTACATCTATATTTACTGACCTATTCTATGAAATCATTTTAATGGTAACATAAAATTACAAAGTTATTTGTGGTTTATTTTTGAGAATTTCACACACTATTGAACATATTACATATATAAGGAATATATAATTCAAAATCTCAAGGTTTTAAAATCAGAGTACTTGGACCTTCCCCATCACTGAAATTGAATATTAATTGTTACTATTAAATCCCTTCATGTAATATCAACCATCAAATAAATAAACTATTTAATTTTCAACTTATTTCCAAAGCATTTGAAACATATACACCACAATTTAAATTAATAAATATCATATTTTATTCATATAAGTATTTAAACATGGATATATACCCTTATTTATCCATATTAATTTGAAATAACCAATATAAATAATATGAACCCAATTTTTCACATAGGTATGGGTCCTTTAAATTTCAGTCTAATTCATTATTTTGTACCTAATATGTATTTCTAATAAATAAAAAAATGTTTCATGGGTGTCTGAGGAATGTTAAAATTCCAGAAAACTAATTTTTGTGGAAACAATTCGTGCCACATAATTTGCGCTTGATTACCACACGGTTTTCCTAACCATACAGATAGAAGTTAACCAAAAAACAATATCACACAGTTGGTTCATGGTCTTGTAAACTAACCATGAATGTTCCCCTTCTTCATAGTTATCGTGAATGTTTTGTGAATATTTTTTCAACTCGGACAGGAAAAACATGAAAAAGCTAATTTTCAGGGTAAGTTTACATAAATTCCCTTAATAATCTATTAATCTCTAACCTTCTCCATAATATGTGTTCTTATAGGATTAAGCTATTCCTATATCAAATTGGAGATTATTATGGTATGGATAGAGATTTGAAGATATCCCTCATCTAGGATCTAGTCAAGCCTATGTTCATCACATCTGATATGCCACGGTAAGTACCTGAGTCCATTTGAACCTTTAACATACTATGTTGCCCTCAACCTGGTCATTGAAGAATGAGTGACTTTCCTCCATTCATAGATTCACATAGATCTGAGCCAAATCATGTTCCAATATTGGATTAGGATATTTGTTCACGACTGAGATGAGTGTTCTATAAATCTCCCAACATGTTAGTTAATTTTGGATTTGTCGTGTGGGGCTAGCCAATTTCATCAGTTATAATTTATGAAATGTATATGTCATTCTTATACTCATTGGAACCCTATAATTATAATATTTTAAATTTTTTGATTAATTATTGGTGGGTACTCCCAAAAATACCGACACACAATGTATGGTGTTATGCCATATTTTAGTTTTTAGTTTTTTGTCCATTTTGATCTATCATTCGAATGTGCTCATGATTGAACACACTAATGGTGAGCCTACTCATAATAAATTATTGTATAATTATTTAATGTTGAATGGCATGTACCCTGTCCCTTCCAACCGACCTGTCAAAGGTATGTTCTTAAATTGTATAAATTATTGATAAATTTAAATTGGAATGTATAAAAATATTATTAATTTGACGTAAATGTAAATGAATAATAGGTTAAAAGTCTGTATCCCCCTTTTCCCCACTAAGGGAAGGTATCCGAATGAATATTGGTTGTGGAATACTCTTTAAATGAATTGAATGATTGGTGGATGGAAACTATTCTAACTCACACTTAGGGAAGAAATCACATAAAACAATTGAATTATTTCATGAGTTTATTATCTAATAGTAATGTAATTTCCAAAGATCCCCATGGATTCTTATTGTAGAATACCTTGAGTACTCAAGAACCCCATTCTAATTGAAGGGTACGAAATGGTTATGTTGAAAGACACATAGATCTCAATCCTTATATATTATTTGGATTCTTGGTATGACAACATTGTATACCTCATAATTTATTAAAGTATTCCTTGTATACAATCCATAGATACCTCTTGGATAAATATGTGATGTGGATAAATCCCATCGGGCATATTAGTACAAAGCCCTATTTTAACATATTTGATTATATCAGATTCAGTAGGAATGTTATTATGGAATACCATGGAATATGTTCCTTCGATTACACTCTTAATATTTGAAATACCATGTTACAACTGTGTTAGATACCCCTGAGGTACAACATTCCCTAGTAAATACCATGGAACCACTTCATATTAAAAAAATAATTTGTTGCTACCTTATTACATACTGGAACATCCACTATTGATAATTTGTGAATTATTTATAAATTGTAATGATAAAATAATTACATGGATAAATGTTTAGAAACAAGTTGAGCAATAAAGCTGGCACTTGAGTATTTAGTTACATTTTACTAAATAACATTATATTTCTTTAAATACAGGCATGCACACTATTATATTTCCATTACATGTTCCAGATGTTGTAGACACTATTTTGTTGGCCCACATAGATTTATCTCACATCCTCTCTAGGTTCCATTTGGTACCCTGAGTAGATTATATGAATGTAGATATTGATAATAGGAAGAAAATGGATTCAAACACTTGATTTCTTATTGTTTATGTTGGAGATTTATTGTAGAGGAATGAGTTGGATCACATGATGATTGGGACAATATTTTTTCATTTAAAAATTTTTGGAACTAGTATTCCTACTATCTTGTTTCCTTTATTTTCTTCTTATCAAATGACATGAAAATTTATAATTAATTTCTATATTTTATTCTAGGTATTTGAGATGTTGTTATCCTAGTTCATTTATTTCTTTTTTATGCTTCCTTTGTTAACGTATATTGCATACACTACATAACTCTATTTATTTTAATACGATCTGATATACTCTATTAATAAAAGATTAATCACCCCATAGACACACCCTAGTCCCTCACAAGTAGTCGTCAGCCTCTAGCTTTTGGATATTTGTGCTTGACTTCATGTGGCCCATTACAATCGGGGAACCTCTTAAGTGGAATCCGGGTCCAATACGTCCCAAAGTGGTATTATAAAAAATATATTATTTCCATAATACATGGAGACAATAGTTAAAATTTTAGGTAGGCTTGGTACATCATCATAATACATTCGGGGGCATCGTAAACCCGTGTTCGGGGGACAATCCAATTAACAGAAAATAAATTGATGTTGTTCTTTTATCATATATAGTTGATATTAATTCATTGATTGGTGACACACATGTTTGGTTGTTGATTTTATTTCATTCTTCTCCCAATTATATGAGGGAAGGGAGAATTGTTACATGAATCATTATAGGCACATAGAATTCTCATTTCATGTATATTTCCCTTCCATATACCTTCATTTCACTGTTTCACAAAGCATGATATGTTGTGATTGTGGAGTGATGTGCTAATATTTATCTTATTCTTGTATTGATTATTGATGCTATTGAGTGATTGTATGTCTCCATTAATGAGTTTACAAAGGCCCTCATGGGTTGGGATAAGTAATTTAAAAAGTTAGGAAATGATGCTATAAATATGTTGGTGTCATTTCTATTGATAGGGTTCATGGGAACAGATTCACTAAAAATCACTATCCATTATAATGTGAATTAGAAAATCCAAAACTAATTGCTTGTATATCCTTATCCATCGTTATTATGTTTAAGAGAGGAAAATGATTAAACCTTGAAATTAAATGAAAAATGGAATGAAACATATACTAATGCACTTACTTATACCTGGCCGTCAAAGTGGTTAGTGGGGGTAGTGCATCATAGGTAGTGAGTTTTCAAATGTTAAACTTATTCTAGTGATGATTTGTTTCTAAATTTTTTTTTATATGCATGTTCTTTGAATTAGTATACCAAATATTCCATGACATGATCATATCATATGCCAGTTTGGTGGTTATGACCACTCTCTATAAGTGGTGGCACTGTGCTACAACTCGTACCTCTTGGAGTTCCACTTGAGGAACTGATTGTTGTATCTATGTATCTATTGTGGAAAGTCTCAGAATAGAGATACAATATCACTATGATTTAATTAACCTATATATGTCATTATAGGTTCTAAAAGAGTCTATAAGATGTTGTAGAGATAACCCCTTGTGGTAGGTAGATACCCATTCTTAGGGATCCTCTATTTTTCATGGTGATAGGATTTGATGTCATTCTTGGGATGGATAGGTTATCTCAGCATCATGATTTTTTATATTTATATCGGCATAGGGTTTTGTTTACATAACCAGAATGAATATGTTATCAATAAAAGGGTGATTGGGACATCCTTGCTATTAGATATAATAAATGCTTCATGGGCTAGGAGGAGTGACTACCCAAATAGAGAAAATATTCATGGAGGAACATGGTTTATGACAAGATGATTTCCCTACAATAGTGGATAATTCCAGGGATGTCTTTCCTAATGGTTTTTTTGATATCCCTATAAGATATAGGTAGAGTTTACAATAGATCTTGTTCCAATATGAGGAACATTGTCCATTCCTCCATTCATGATGGCACCTTCAGAGACATAGGATCTCAAGAGGTAGTTAGAGGATTTAGAAGCCAATGGTATTAAAAGGCCTAATACATCCTCATAATGTTCTCCCATGCTTTTCATCAAGAAGGTTGATGAAACCATCTTTCTATTCGTGGACTATAGAGTATTGAACCAAATTACACACATGAGACGATATCCAATGCCTCAAATAGATTAAACCTTTGAATAGATCAGAGGAGCTACGATCATCTCTACGATCAACCAAAGATCAAGTTATCATCAGGTATGACTTAGCCAATTATACATTCGTCATACAAAATTCTATACAAGGCATAGTCTATATGAGTACCTTGTTATGTCGTTTGGTCTTATGAACATGCCTACTACTTTCATGGAAAGGATGAATATGTTTTTCCACCCCTATTTTGACTATTTTTTCATGGATTTTGTGGAAGCAATCTTATTGTATTCTCACTCACATAGTGAACTTTCCAAACATCATGAGATAATATTGAGTAAACTGAGATATAATGAGATTTGTGGAATTCCTCCCAAGGGATGCATCTAGATCAGCAATTTCCACTTATTGGGTCATATTATATCATAATTTGAAGTGTCTATTTACCCAGAATACATTTGTTTTGTAGTTTACAGGGATCATCCCATGAACGAGATTGATATCAGGAGTATCATAGGTATTCTTGGATATTACATGAATTTCAAATAGCACATCTCATTCCATGAATCATGTAATGACCCAGACCCCATAATCATGGCATTGGTTCCAAAGCATTGTGATTAATTTCGTTCACAGACACACACATACAAAACATACGCATATTGTTCCATTATACAGAATTACTTTAGATTAGGTTCTGGAAAAGCAGATGATGATGATACAATTCTTAAAAAACCATGAAACAGTTATGCTTCATATTGTTTTTATCATAGGAGTACTCAATTCCTAGGAAAAATAAGCTAGGACTTGGGAAATATATTCAATACATAAGGTGATCATAAGAATGTTCAATAAGGTTTTTTAAAACATTTTGAGGTAATTACATTTTAAAATGAAATCCATTTAAATAATCACGAAACCTTTTGTTAAATTGAAAAATAACACTTCTTGAGGTATGTCATCATCATTTCTCAAAGGCTACGAGATAATATTTCTAAAAAAACCTCTTACATAATAATCATATGTGATTACTTAAAACCTATAGGTAAACCATAAATTAGAGTGATCATACATATAAAAAAGTTTCATGGAGTGTTACATAATGCCTAAAATGATCAAATCAATTTTCAAGGAGAATTGCACCATTTTATATATACATTATCACATAAATTTACCATTTTGATAAAATTGTGTAAGTAACAAATTCATGATTCCCATATCACATGATATGAAATTAATGTATTGATATAATTAACATAAACTTCAGTTTAATCATTTTCTTTATTTAACAATTATGTGAATGCCTCACTTATTCCATAAGCATTCATCACCATTATCATAATATTTTCATAACCAAGGTATATTTTTTATAATTGATTAATCCCTTTATTGGTCATATACTAATTCATAATGATGTAATTTGTAATGATAGACTTCTTCAATGATATTCGTCAAGACTGTACATAATCATTTTTCTAATTCCTCGTGCCAAGACCATATGGGTAAAAACCCAACATAGTTAAGCTCAAATAACAAACATTGTTGTGAAAAAATATAGCATCATGTTCACACATCATATCACTTTAACACATGAGATTCATCCAGTAACCCTATTCATTTGAACATTGTATCATTCTAAGAACACATGTCTCATACTTTATGATCAATAAATTTTTTATAAGAATTTGCATGGTCTTATATTCATAGTGTCCCATTATACGATGATTACTTATATAATTATTACATAATTTATCAAGATTTATTACTTCATTCGAGCGTACATATTCATACTCACAGTCAACGTAAATACGGATGGATGGATTGTTTATGATTATGGTTGCATCAGATATAATAGTGACATGTAGGGAAAAAGATGACATACATTTCCACAAGTGTTAAGGACTAGTACACTTATAATAATGAATGTTTCATAAAATAATAATTCTTTCATTATTCCTTTATGAATGTGAACATATTCATTCATTTGTTTACATGTTTCGATGCTGAAATAATTGTTTTAAACCATAAAATGTTATTTATATTAGAATAGATTAAAACATCAACTTAAATAATTGATGGTATTTCATGTGATAAATTGGAATACATTTTATGCATGAAAAATAATTATTTCATGTGAAGCATTCACTTATAAAAGAACAAGTAACTACTCATTGGCCCTTATTCATGTATATATATATTTCTTAATCATGAAAACAAATATACTAATTAAAAAACATAGATAGATTTATTTATAACATTATAAGTCAAAATTGAAATACATATATGTATATATAAGGGTTTAGAAAATTATAAAAAACACTATATACAGAAGGTGTATACTAGGGATTTTCACAACCCAAAACAAGGTTGAATAAATTCTTATCATTTTTTTACCCTTCAAAAACATAATTTTATCAATATGAATAGGTTTTATGAATATCTTACAAGGATTAACTACATAATCAAATATATAGAATTTTATGAAAAAATATATATATAGAAGTTGTAAGCTACAGTTTTTCATTTTAAAACAATATGAAATAAAACAATTCATGTATTACATATTTTAAGAAAATTATTTAAAATCAAATAATCATCAATTAAAATAATAAAATCCAAAAAAAGAGTTTTTATTGTAAGCCATATAATATAATATACATATATATATATATTACATGAAAATGTAATAGTAGACGAAAAAGGGTTTTAATATTGAATTCGTTGAAAAAATAACTTCCTTTCATGAGTTTTTCACTCTAAAAAACACTGAAAAACAGGTTTCGGAAAACATGTTTGGATTTGGAGAAGAAACTATATATATATCCATAAAATTACAATGTAATAAATAAAAAGTTAAAATATAATCAAATTAATCCCTTACATGGCTTCAAGGGAGAGGTAGGGTTGGGTAGTGGTTGTTCATATGTTTGGGAGAGAACTTCTATAAGGTTACCAATGCAGTTTAGGGTTTATATATTGGATATATATATATATATATATTAAACATAATGATTCATAATTAAAAAAAGACCACTGAATAAGGACTGGAACAAAACAGGGCTAATACTGTAATTATAATAAATCCAAAGCTAATCATTGATTATATTAGTATATATATATATGTGCAAAGATGTGGAAACTTAATTGAGGAGAAAATAAATAATTAAAAATAATACCAAAAGAGGTTTACTGGTAGAAATCGTGGGCCGGTCCGAAGAAAATGGTGGAGGATAACAAGGGAGAAGAAAAAAAAGATGAAGATGAGAAGAAAATTGTGGGAAGCCATAGGTCTGGCTTAAGTGAAAATAGGAAATGAGGATAATAAATTGAAAAGTTCGAATAGTATCGATCACATGAGGATTGATCGGATGTATATGGTAATTTCAACTATTTTAAAAAAAATATTGAGGGTTGAGATTAATCGTTGGAGTGATCGAACATATGTGGTTTTATCTGTTATTTAAAAACATATGGTATGCTGAGATAAATCAGAATCCTAGTCGAATGTCTCTGGATAACATGGATAAAAAGATGTGGTGGTGGGTATTCGATGTACGGACTGATTAAATGGTCCAGATTCTGAGGATCAAGATGAGATGGATGATATTCGATCTCCACTGAAAAATTTCATCACACAAAGAAATAGGATTGGTTTTGATCCCACCATATATGCCTTGTTGAACTAGGAACCATCACTTATCTCCCTCTCCCTCTCCAAAGTACCATCCTGTACCGGCTCTCCATGCGGGTGCACTCTGCACCATCCCCTGATGTCATGCATCCCCACATGGTGGCTATTCTATGGTTCCCCCGAGCTACTGTGGTAATGCACACACTCTCACTATTGTCCTACACTAGAGAAATGGCCACGTCTCAACCACCAAATTATTAGGGAGATCGTGTGAGCTACCTCCCATGGAAAGTGATGGTATGACCATTAAAATATTTTTTTTATCAAAAAATACTATACGACATAAAAATATTCCTTAATATTCAAAAATAAGAAATGAAATTTATTTAAATTAAGAAAATTAAAATTCCTTTAATTTTTATTACATTAAAACATGATTTCTACCTCATTTTAAACATTGAAACATTATGGTACACAAATCAACATATAAATTATACTAGGATATCCCATAAAAATGTTTTAATAAATACGAGTATTCATAAAAATGATTTCAAACGAATATACATTGTTTTTTATCACAGCAATATGTATAGTTATCCTAGTAATAATTGATGTAAATAGATGTACATCCCATTATATTTTCATTAAAAATACATATGTCACAATATCAAATTCATTTTAGTTTTGAAAAGCATTATTCATTCAAAAAATAAATATTAGTTCAATTAAAATATGATCAGAGATTCAACATTAAATAACTCAAATAATTAGAAGATTTAAAAAAACATTTTATATAAATTACATAAAATAATAAAAATACCTATGATAATCACAATTCTAAAATGCACACAACGGTTATTAGATTTTGTGAACATTACAAAACAAATTTTAACCTAAGGACCGCATTGGATACCAACGGTCAGAAAAGGACTTATAAAAAAGATGTTTAGGGTATTAAAATATTTTGAAACAACTCGATAAAGATAAAGATTTATATACCCTTAATGCTTTGTTCGAATTCCATATCTTTGGAAATAATGTTCTCCATTGTGATTGAACCAAATGAATCTCACTATATTCATGTATTATTTGTGATTCTTGGGGTTCTCCTGGTGAACATGATGTGTCTCTGAGTAGGTATTCGAGGTTGTTAATGTTATTTTTGTTTTTGTTGACATGTTACTTTTTTTTTGTTTAATTGAATAAATATTATCTTATTTTTATTTTTCAAACTGTTTTTAGATAGTACAGAAATTAAGAAAAGACACACTATTAAAATATAATTATTATATATAAAATATGTTCGGGATATCACATTCCCCCATTAAAAGAATTGCATCCTCTAAATTATTTTGTGCTATTATAATTTCCCAAAACATATTTTGACATTAACTTTGAGGCCAATCACCACTTCCACCCCCATAGATAATCTATTGATGTCCTCAGGTGGATTCCCAAGGGGGATCCCAGTTCCGCAATATCCCTAGACAAGATACACCATGAACAATTAGGTTCAAACCTACATGTGTAACACTCAGGTTTCCAGAGAGATTCATGGGATGAATGGAGCTCAATGATTTATTTATGAATATGTAATTTTTAGATCTTCCGAAGTATGTTATGTATGAGACTTATAATGTCATAGATCCTCCCATACATGCTGACACTCAAAACCTAGAATAGATACACTCTTCGATGGTCACCCTCCAAAGTAGCTTCCTGGAATTTCTCTAAGACTAGAAATGATTTGGAGAGAGTGAAACAGAGGAAGTTCCCATCCCAATACTTTCCCCTAAGCCTATACTCTTCCAATTATGACGTTTCAATATGAAGACAAACATTATTTCCTCCCTTATATTTTTGGAGGAAATATGGGCTATGGGCCACTTGATATAGGAATTTTAAAGATAAATTAAGGTTTTCGAAAGGATGGTATGATTATGAACATGGATTTAACATTTTTATTTATAGTATCCCAGTTGGTAGAGACAAAAGGTTAGTTGGTTCCCTCTGATATTCCATCTAAAAAATTAAAGTAAACTGGTCTACTTAGTGAAGCATTTCTATATTCATATAAATATGTTGTTTTGAAAATACATATTATATTTCCAAATCATAAAAATATAACATATTTGTTTTAAGGCAAGGTTTATGAAAATTGGGTGATATATATTCATTTGTTACCTCTCAAAAAATCATGGTCATGATGTTCTGATATCCACCCTGATGTCCCTTCATATGTTCAACCAGTGCTGAAAATTTCCATACTTCCTGTTTAGATGGATCCCTAAATCGGATCCAAACTTTTCAATCTCTCTATTCCAGATGCATCATGGGTATCTTGGATCAATATCATGTGGATAACTAGAGATCCATGAGAGAAAATAATAATTTGTATGAAGTTGGGAGACATCAACATGAAATTGACATCTATTAAACAAAAGGGAATACTCATCCCCAAGAATGTAAATGACCTTATCATGACCATAGATACAGTAGGTTATTATTTGAAAAAAGATATACTTCTCAGAGTCCACCAACTATTGATGCCTCTTAGATTTCGTTTAGGGATGTAAAATCCTAGTCTAGGGTAACACATTTATACTAACCCTCAATGTACTTTTGATAACATGAATTGAATGGATTTTTTGGCATGTATTATAAGGAAATAGTCAAATCCTAATTTTTAGTGGAGTTAGAGTACACAAGGAGTGTTTGATACCCATTAGATATGTTTACATGACATGTGATGGTTTTAAAATGACTTTTATACCTCTAAACATTACATGGAAAGTAGTGTGTCATGTATATTTATTAGAAGATACAAAAGGGTAATTTCATATGCCATCTGATAAAATTTAGGAATGAATTATATTTAGTAAGATATAATCAAATTTTTATTGTTGTTCTAATTTTCAAGAGATCTCTAAACCGATATTCTAATAACAACTGAAATGACCATGGCCCCAGAATCCCTGAGTCTGTTCCTAAAACATGGTGTGTAATTTTATTCATATACACACACATACAGAAATTACTCATCTTGTTCAATTATTGTGGGTCATTTTGGTTTAGGTTCTGGAAACCCGGATTCGCCTGATAGACTTATTCCACAAATATTACAATATTAGGATTCATATGGATGTAATTACATATAAATACTGAATGAATGGGAAAATATACTAAAACCTCTAAAATAAATTGATGACATAGGGTGATCATTAGAAATCCCATTAATGGGTTTTAAATTTTTTGATGAAATTGCATTTTTTTTACTACCATTAAAATAATCGTGAAACATTTTTGTAAGAGAAAAAATACTTCATGAGGTACATCATCATCATTTATCAATGTTTATAAGATATTATATCTACAAAACCCTACTACATAAGAATAATACGCATTTATTTAAAAAAATATAGGTTAATCATAAATCAGAGTGCACCTAAATATATAAAAGATGCAAGGAATGATGCATAATCAATAAAATGATCAAACCAATTTTTGAGGTGACATGAAATGATTATAAGTATACCTTAGAAAATAAATTTTACTTTTTACTATAATTGTTTAAGTAACAAATTAATTATTCACTTAATACATCATATTCAATTTATGGATTGATAGATGTAATATCACCTTCAGTTTCATCATTTTCCTTATATAACATGCACTGTGCATGATTTACTTATTCCATAAGAATTCAAAAATGATATCCTAATAGTTTCCTAACAATGGAATATTCTTATAAATGATTAATCCCATGATTTTTCATATACTAGTATGTAATGATAGAATTTATAATGCTAGACTTCGTCAAGGCCTTTTTCCAGGATCGTACATAATCATTTTCAAAAATTCTTATGCCAATACCATATTACTAAAAAAAGAAAACATAATTGTGTTAAACTACAACACATAGTTTTGAAAAATATATCATCATGTTAACACATAAATTAACATTAATTCATGAGATTCATCACTTTATTGAATGCATTGGAGAACTGTATTATTTTGGGTGCACCTGACACATTATTTAAGTCTAACACATTCCTCATATGCATTAGTACGGTCTTATAATCATAGAATCCCACAATACGATGATTATTTAAATCCTTAATCCATAATTTATCAAGAGTGATAGATTCATTCTCGTATATGTATTCATACGTACAGTAAATGTAAATATAGATAGATTGTTTTTAAGGTTATGGATGCGTAGGATTTAATATTGACATGCATGGACTAAAACGACATATTTTTTCACATATGGTATGGACTAGTACACATAAAATAATGGTTTTTCTCATAAAATAACAAATTAATCATTAAACCCATTTGAATGTGGACTTTTCCATGCCATGGTTTAAACATTTTGACATTTAAATACTTGATTTAAACTGTTCAATGTTGATTATAACAGAATATATTAAAACATAAACCTAAATAATTGATGGAATTTTATGAGACTAATTGGAATACACTGTATGGATGTAAAGTCATTATTTCATGTGAATCATTCATTTATAAAAGAATAAGTATCTATTCACATTTGATTATTCATATATATATATACATTTGTGTACTCACGAATGAAAACAATTATACAACATACTAACATAGATAACATTATTTAACACTTGGGATGTCAAAAATGAAATACATATAATTATATATGTGGAGTTTGAAAATTATATAAAAACCTATATACAGATGTTGTATACTTGGGATATAAACAACCCAAAACAAGATATAAAAATTTCTTATCATTTTTGTACACTTAAAAATTATAATTTGATCAATACGAATAGGTTTTATGAAAATCAAATTCATATTTGATAAAAAATAAAACATATATTTGTTTATACATAACCAAATATAAATAAGTTGTAAACATGGGGTTTTCAAATTAAAACAACATGAAATAAAAAAATTCATATATTAAATATTTATGAAAATAATTTAAGTAAAAATGATCATCAATTAAAATAATAAAACTCAAAAATGTGTTAGGATTGGAATTTATACAAAATTATATAAACATATATAATCAATGAAAATGAAGGAGTAGATGAAAAAGGGTTTTCTTGTTGAAGCCAAAGAAAATTTTATTCCCTTTCCCAACATTTCCACACTCAAATACGTTGATAACCACATTTAAAAAATCATGGTTGGATTTGGAGGAGAAAATATTTATATATATATCCATAAAAAATAAATACATAAATACGATGATAAAGGCAAATCAAATTAATCCCTTACATGGTTGCAAGAGTGGATGAGGGTCGGGCAGTGGTTGTTACCAAGTTGGGGAGAGAAATTGATTAAGGATACAAGTTTAGTTTAGGGTTTATATATAGGCTTCATATATATATATATATATATTAAACATAATAGTTCATAATAAACAAAGACCGCTGAATATTGAATAAAACAAAATAGGTCTAATAATATAAATAAAATAAATCCTAGGCTAATTTTTTATTATATTAGTATATATAAATATATAATGTTGTGGAATCTTAAAATAGGAGAAATGAAATAATAAAAAAGGAGCCAAAAAAAGGATTATAGGTAGAACTCATGGACTCGACTGAAGAGAATGCTAAAGTATCCCAATGGAGAATAAAACATAGAATAAATAGGGAATAACACCCTGAGAATGACTATATTTTGGATAGAGGAAGAATAAAGAACGGGGAGAAGATGCGGAAAAGAGTGGACAATCCAGATCAGAAGAGGTTTGAAAGGATGACTATTGGCATTTCTGTGGTTTTAAAATCCTTTGGAGGGATGAGATTAAACAATGTATTTATCTGACATCCATGGTTTTATCTGGTATTTAGTAACCAATGGGTGGCTGAGATCTATCTGTGTATTGATCTGGTAGCTCAGAAAAAAGTAGAGAAAAAGCCACTGGGGTGGGGACTCAATTGTTGGACTGATCAAACGGTCTATATCCCGCTTGGCTAGATTGAACAGTTGAGATTGATCACCGATGAATATGATATTCCCTCATCTATATGGGATTGTATTTGATCCTACCTTATAACAATTCATTATCCTAGAACCAGCAATTAACTCCGTCTCCCCCTCCCGAGTACCGCCCCATACTGGTTCTCTAGACAGTCATGCTATACACCTAGTCATGCTGACGTGCCACCCCGCATGGTGGCTCTTCTCTGGTTCCTCCCTGAACTCATGTGGGTATATATGCTCTATCATGACCATTGTACATTGCATGAGTGGACAAGGCTCGGTCGACCACTCCTTATGTATATTATGTGAGCTACCTCCCTTGGCTGGCTATGGGATGGCCTTTAAGGGTTGCACAATTTTTTTTATCAAAACATACTAAACAACATAAAAATATACTATTATCATAAAAAATAAGTATTAATATATATTTTCATTAAAACAGTTACAATTTCATTAATTGTTTTTACATTAAAACGTGATTTCTACTTCTTCTTAAAAATTGAAAAATTATATTACACAAATAAACATATAAATTATAATTTTACATTAAATAACAAAATGTTTTAATAAATAAGATTATTTTTAAACATGCTTTCAAATTAAAATACATTATTTTTATCACAACAATATGTATATCTATCTTTGAATTAATTGTAGTAAACACATGTAATTATATTTATATTTTCATTAAAAACTCAATTTCATGATATTAAATTCATCATAGGTTTTTCAAATATTAAGATTTAAAAATATAAATATAATTTCAATTAAAATATGTTCAATGATTCAACCACAAATCACTCATATATTTAGAACATTTAAAATTATTTTACACAAAAAAAATATTAAAAATACAATAGATAATCAATATTCATAAATGTACCCCAGCAATTATGATATTTTTTGACTGTTACAAAACCAACTATCAACTAAAGACCATAACAGATTCCAACATTCAAAAAAGGCTGAAAAATTTTGTTTAGTTTAATAAAAAATTTTGAAACAAATCATTGAAGATGGTTTATTACATACCCTTATTTCATTTTTCAGTTTCCATAACACTTTCTATAATATTCTTCACTTTGATAGAATAGAAGTACGCTCACTATCTTCATGGTTTATTTATGATATTCAGGGTCCTCCTGGTGATCTTAATTTGTCATTTAGAAGCTATTATAAGTTAGTATGTTTATTTTGGCCTTATGAAGATGTAATGATTCAGTGTTTAATTGAATAATGTATGCCTTATTTTTATTTTGAGAACATTGTTTTGTGTAGTAAAAAAATTAAGAAAAGTAATAAAATTAAAATATTATTATTACACATAAAATATGTTTAGGATATCCCAAATCACCTCTTATTGGTCATACAATGAAGGTTGTCATGTTACTAATGTAATAATCGTGTGTTAATGCATTTCAGTATATGAAGTGGAGTCTTGTTTTGGATCATATTCTAACTCTTCATGGGCTATGCATAGATTATACCATGTACTATGATACATCTATAATTTTTCAGGGAGCAGTATTGATCTTGGAAGACATTGTCATATTATATAGATCTTGGTAGTTGATACATCATTAGAGGAATGACATGATTCTTGAACTCTTGCTAGATGGATTTGATTATGCCTTACATTGCTGGAAACATTACCATTTGGGGGATCTCTTTATTATGTAAAAGTAACAAAAGTGCCTAAAAATATTTTTACACATTGTGACTCATACCTCAGATAGAGTACATGGGTTTAATATCATCAATAACTCAATATTGTGCTTCCCTAAATTCCTTGAGATGGAAATGTGGTCGCAGATGAACTGAGTCATAAAACCCAAAGACATGATATACGAGAATCTAGTAATGAATAAATACTGATGGACCTTTTTTCTAATATGCATCAAGAGTTTATTTATTGTTACAAGTAGTATTAACTATTGTATTTTCATGTTAACTCGTTACTCTGGGAGAAGGTGAAGGATATAAAACTCTCAAATCCTAAATACTAGGTTATATAGGACATTATATCCACAGATAACCCACCTCTGCATTAGATTGTGGATGAATCAAAATCCTACATATCCATAGATATGTTTGGGTTCCGACATATATGAGAGAGGAGTTGATGAAATATTATCATGCTTCTCAGTGGTTAGTTTATCCAGGAATCTCCAAGATGCATTAAGATATGTGAATCCTATATTGGTAGGACGGAATGAAACATTATTTTGCATCTTTTATCATTAGTTGTTCCACATATTAGTACGTGAAGGCAGAGCACCATAGACCTTCAGGATTGTTACAACCACTTTTAGTATTGAGATATAAATGGTATGATGTTTCCATGGACATTGTGCTCGTTTTTCTAGGTCTCAAAGAGGTAATAGTGCTCTACCAGTTTTCATGGACAGACTAAAAGAATATGCTCACATCATATATATCCTATAAATATTATCATTTGATGAGCTGGGATGTCTATATGTTCATTAGATCATACAAATACAGAGAGTTACATGTACTATCTTTACATATATGGATTCTCATCTCACTTTACAATTCAGGAAGGAGTTGAATAAGGATATGGGAACACAGGTGCTACTAAAAATTTCCTTTCACCCACAAACTGATTGTCCTAGAGGACACGCTCCAAGAATGTGTCCTCGGTTTTAATGGTTCGAGGGAGAATCATATCCATAGAATCATGTTACTCAATAATAACATCTTTCATGAAATAATTTAGAGTACTCTTTTTGATACATTATATGGTAGGATGTGTCGTTCAACCCTATTCTAGCTAGAGGAAGGTGAGGCAACACTCATAGGTCATCATATCATTAAGTATACTTTAGAGTTGGTTCAGTCGATCTAAAAATTTATGACTACAACTCAGTCCAAAAAGAAATATTATGCCAATCATCTTAGTGACCTTTGGGGATCAAGTTCATGGATCATGTTTTCCTTCGAGTATCACCCAGGCTAGGGAATCGAGGGTTACATCAAAAAGGGAAATTATCACCTCATTATTTAGGACATTTTGAAATTATTGATAGAGTTAGGATGATAGCCTATTGGTTGCTTCAATCACAGAAGTATCAAACCATGCATGACGTCATCCACATCCTATAACATCACCAATATCATGAAGATCCTTCTAATATAAATGATCTCATGAATTTTGAGTTATATTTTTACGCTGCCATTGAAGATTATCTGGTTCATATTGTTCAATGGATCATGACAATTCTCTATTGTCGGTCATTCCCTCTAGTATGTGTGTTATGGAAGCATGGAATCATGCTGGATGAGAAATCAGAGTGGGAGGATGACATACATTCTTAGTGTACATAGATGATTTTAGATTATGTTTCCCCACCCATACAAGTTTACCCCAGGGATGAATTCTTTTATGGGTGTGGAAGACTGTAAGAAAGTAGTTTTTCACTCATCTATGGATCCTTTAAATTTAGAACTAATAAATTATTTTATAATTAATATATATTCTTAATGTGTATGAAACGGTCTCAAGGGGGGGGGGGTAGGGAAATACCAGAGCCTAGAACACATATTTTTTAGGAAAAGGGCCATGTCACATGTTCATCAAATTTTTGGCATACTTTTTGCCTATCCTTTTTGATGGAAATTTTTGTAAAAAGCCATATAAAATTGTTGGTGAATAGTTGGGAATACTAACCAAGAATTTTCCCCATGAGCCCATGTAATTGTGTATGCATTAGGACCATTTTTTCAACCTATGCTGACAAACCATGCAGACGTGATTTTTTGGGTATGATTACATGTATTAAAAATTGATCTCTTAAGCTTTTACTTTATCTTATTCTGAGATCATACAAGTTTAACCTGTTTCTATAAGAAATTGGATCTCTTTAATTCCAAATGAAAGGTTTATAAGGTCTCCATCATCCAGGACTTGATCAATCTTCAATTCATTTTGTTTTATGTACAACGGTAAGTACTCGAGTCTATTTGAAAATTTATTTCACTCTATTTCTCTTGACCTATTTCTCAACGTGTGAGTGTTTTTACTCATTTATAATATCTAATCATATCTAGGACAAGTCAAGGGTGACAACCTGGGTATGAGAGTAGTACATCCATAAGGTGGGTGGTCTAAAAATCATCCATCATGTTCTTTGATTTTGATTTTTCATGTGGGGCATGCCCATTTTTTCACTTGTTGTGTGTGTAAATTTTATTTCAAGCTTATATTCCGTAGAACATTATCATTATGATCTTTCAAATTAAATGATTAAATTTTTTGGGTTTAATCCCCATCACCCAACAATCCATGCATGTTGTTATTCAAAATATTAATGATTAATTTTTTGACACTTTTGAATCATCATTCAGATGTGCTTTACCTTGGCCACAATAATGGTGAGCCTCCACGTAATAAATTCTTGTTTAATATTGTAATTGTGAAGGGAATGTAACATGTACATTCCACTTGAACCACCTAAAATAAGATATACTATTTGATAAATTAATGATAAATAGAAATTGGAATGTATACTAATATTATGACATAGATTTAAATGTAATTTAAAAATAGGTTTCTTGTCTATAACACCTTTTGTCACAATAATTGAATGGAGTAGAATGAACCATGGTTATGGAATACACCTATAATTGATTAAATGAACGGTTTCATTCTACTTGTCCAAATCACAATAATGGATTTCAAGGATTGAAATCATTTAATAATAACATAAATCAATTATAAAATTGGAAAGGAATGAATCAAGGTCACCATATATTCTTATTTTTGAATTCTTTGAGAACTCGAGAAAACTATTCATATATAATGGTATATATTTATTAGGTTAAAATCATCCTAGATCACGATTCATGTCTATTATTTGGATGAATAAAAATACTCCATAATATCCCACAAATATTATTAATGTATACCTTGGATACAATCTGTGGATATAGCATTTACATATAGGTGACATGGTTAAAGGTATTAAGGCCATGTTACCCCTGAGCCTCATTTTTCTTTGGTAGATAGCCTTAGATTTTATAGACATGTTTTTTTCTATTTCCTTGGAATAAAATCCTTGGATTACTCTCTTACACAAAGCTACACTCAGTTACAACATAGTTAGTGACATGTGTGGTCTAGGTTACATTGGTGAATACAATGAATCCAAATCATATTAACAAAATTAAAATGTGGTTAACTTATTAAACATTGTAACATTAACCCTTGATAATATGTGAATTATTTACTAATTATTAAAATCAAATAATTACATTGTTATATGTTTATACACCAAAAGAGGAATGAGGCTGGTACTGGGTTATTTAGTTAGATTGTACTTATTTACATTATATATATATAAATTCATACCTGAAAACTGTTAAATATCCATTTACTGGGCATGATGTAATTGACACTATTGGTGGTGGCCCATTGAGATTTATCTCATCCCACTCTCGGTTCCTTTTTGCACCTGTATAATATTAAAAAAATGTGTTTCTTGATAAAGGGAACACGTGGCTTTGAACTATAAATTTCATTCTTTTTAAAATGGAGCTTGATAGTAGAGGATCGAGTTAGATCTTGGGAATCATGGGATAATCATTTGATTTTATTTTATACATTTTTTAATCTTGTTATTCATGATATCTAGTATCCTTGATTTTCCAGTTTTCTAGTAACATAACATATCATTATTAGTTGTAGAAGGTTATTCATGTTTTTCCATATGTTTTTATCACTGTTAATTTATTCATTTTGACTTCATCCACTATTTTCTTATATCAATACCTTGATTTAACACTGTTTATTATCATCCATTGTGATTATCTATGGTATTGAGGTAATAGCCTCCCCATATATAGAACATATTCCCCCACTTCTATTTAGAAAAATCTGTTGTTTGGGGAGATGTTCTTGAATTATTATGGACCACCGAGCATAGAGCACCTATAATGTGGCATCCAAGTCTTAGATGTGATGGAAATATTTTGAAAAAATCATTGACCCATAAAAAAACATATTAAAATTTAGAAGAAATTAAAAAAAATAAAAAATATAATATAATTGAACACACTTTTATTTGAAGTGGGAAATCAATTTAAAATTATTATAAAACATAGTTTAATTATTAAATATTGATATAATTTTAATATAAATAATTTAAAATAATCATGGACACAATAAAATATAAAATTATTGATTTGATTGAGAAAAACTAAATCATTCTATGTGAAAACCCACTAAAAAATATGTAACACTTTTTCATCAACATTGGATTTTTAAACATACATAAATACAACTCCTACAATCCCCAAATAGAGAAAACATTAAATTTTATCTACCCATTTTGTTAACATATTCTTAAAATCCATTCGGATTATTCAAAGGAAGTAAAATGAACGCGAAATAGTAATATAAATGAAGAATATGGGACACACATGAGTTTATGAGAGGTTTATAAAAATTAATCACGTTTAAATAAAAAAACAATGGCTTTAAAAAATTTAGGGGCTATAGAATAACTCCCCTTGTAAACATAGAAGAAGGATAATTTTGAGGGAGAAGGAAATGGGGTGGGGGTTGACCCATTATAATTGATGAATATAGATTCATAAATACAATATATTTGATAACTATGAAAATCGCAAGGTTAATCAACACAATATTTGTAACACCTTGTGACTTTGTGAATATTAATTTCTTAATTAATTTTATTTTATTGATATTATTAATTCCATGAAATAATGAATATAGATTGTTTTATATGACACCAATGTGATTGGATTGTTTTATATACAACAACATGTTAACCATTCACAACATTATGGAAAAAGATTATGTTGTGGTACATACAAAACTATATTTGGATTCTGTTATAAATAATATAGATCCCTTTGATAACATGTGTTACATGCATGTCTGACTATTACAAAACATAAATATAATATTAATAATTTTATGAAAATATAAATAAAATTATCACATATCTATTAGAGAAGAAAATTTAAATAATATTTAATAATCTATGAATCTGTGTTTTATAAATGTATATAAAATAAAACTATTTCTATAAAGTTGTTACTAATGAAATTATTAACTAGTTTAAAATAATGAAATACCTTTAAAAACTTTTTTTGTATGAAATTTTTTTTTCCCAAATAAAAGGAAAACCAATTTTGACTAACTATATTAATAAATTTCAGATATTATATATTCAATAAATTTTTTTTATACTCTTCAAATATTTTTAGAAAACAAAAGATGAGAATAAATCCAATTTCCAGGAAAAGATGTATCATCTTAAAAATATATTTCAAATCCTTTTAATGGTGAACCTATTTAGAGAAAATTCTTGAAATTTATTTAATTTTTTTATGATAGAATAAAATTTATTTTTGGAATAATATTTTTAAAATTTATATTGTTTGATCTTTTGATATTTATCAATGATGATTCATGTATTGATTGTACTGAAAAACAATAATTTTTAGTTGAATTTTTTTCATCCAAATATGAATATAGTAAAATTATTATTTAATTATAATTTAATGTATATTTAGATCAATTATACATAAATTAATAATTTTTAGGTCATTAGAACAATTTTTATAAAAGAATTATAAATAGCAACATTTAAAACAGTTAATGAATTTCAGTTTAAAAATTTATTGTCTCATCCCATCTATTGGATTATTTTTATATTGATTTAAAACAATTATATTATTAGAATTTTGAAAATTGGATTCCATATTTGGATTAAAATAATTTATAATTCCTAATAAGATGAAATTAGTTTTTTTACCAAAAATATTAGTAAATTTAATCAAAATTATTTATATCGATTAACGTAAAAACTATCCTAGTTTTTTAAAATTCATTTAATATTATGGTCAAAAAATGATTATAATGATATTTAAAAACTATTTTATGGAACTATTTTTACCAATACACCTTTATGGATATTTAATAGTGTATTTATAACCCTTTTGGGATAATTAAAGCATAGGGAGCGGTCAAATCATTTCAAGAATACCCACTGTGTCCATTTCCACAAATAAAAAATGCCTCCTCATCTCCTCCTCCTCTCATCACACCTATCATTACATTTTTGACTCTTCCATGACCTGCAAATAAATGCTCCCAAATTTCCTCTACTCAATATTTATGTCTCACTTTAGGTAGAAAGAAAACATGTTTATTCCTCTAGTACAATCCACAATGAATGACTAAAAGAAGAGGTAACATCCTTCTATAAGCATATTTGTTTTATTTTCATTATCTGCGCCATCCATTGATATTATCACAGTATTATATAATAACGTAAATACAAATAATATACTTATATTTTTGTGTTATATGGTCCATATATACACCTACACACACATCCATTAAATGGGAGATGGACATTATATTTGTGTGTACAATGGTCTATTGCCACCTGAAATGATGTCGTTCGCTTTTCCTTTACCACCTCTCATAGTGTGTAATTGAGATTCACATATTAATTTAATGTGATATATATAATATTTTTTATTTATTCATTCTTATTTAATTATTACATATTAAATACCTTCATTCGTTCTGTTTTATATAACAATTATAACATCATTTTTGGATGTGTGGACTACCGCCAACTCAAAGAGATGTGATTCATTCTAAATTTTAAAGAAATATATTAGGGGTGGTTTTGTAAAATTATGTTATATATATATTAATTAAAAATAATATTTTAAATATAATATATATTTATAAATTGATACATGTAATTTAATTTTATTCTTCTAATTTGATAATAAAATAGAAAAAGCATTCCTGCATACATTAAGCCTACGATCTAGTTGAACTGTGTATTCAATTTTATATTTATATATTATATTTAGAATTATAAATATTTATATAATGAATATATATTATATTTATTACATGTTTCATATTCTAGGAATATATAAATAATGATCTGTGTCAATGGATTAATAATAACAACTCAAAACATGTTAAAAAACATAGTGACTATTACCAAAAACGTAACAGAAACATGAAATTTTTAATAAACGGGTAAAATAAAGACATAATTTAATAGTATATGTATAAAATATATAATATCTGTTGTTTTTTTATTTATCAAAGTATTGTAACTATTATATCAGTGTGCTTTCTGGACTCGCTTTTATTTATGTGAGACTTATGCCTAATTTGAAACTCATTTACTGTATTTGGGGTATATAATACACATGATTATATTCTATAATTATTAAACATAACGTTTTGGGGTTTTAAATATCCATCTTATATACCTGTTTTCATGGGTTTTACGAAAAAACATACAATATCGGTAAAGTAATTTGTCTAAATCTACATTATTTGAGGTAAATTATATGTTATACACAAATATTTTTATATAAGGTGTATATAAATCCATTATATATGTTATATAAGTAGTCCCATTCAGTTTAATATATATTAATTTTAATTTATTTTTATTATTACCTGGTTTTTTATTCAATGTGTCCCATGTGACAATAGTTTATTCTACAGTGTCATTATTTATCATGATTATTTAGGAGTATGCATCCTTTTATGAATCATACCAGTGAATAATAGAATAAATATAATAAAATTTATGACCGACTCATAATTAATGATATATTCATCTATTGGTTCCATTTTTAACTATTTGTTACTTACGATAAATAAAATTTTATTAAAGAAAATCCTATATTATTTCTCTTTGATCATAATATTGTTTTATTAAAAAAACATGTTTTATAAATATGTATTATAAAAATTTTTAAATGGTAATTTAAAATAATTTTCAAAATATCTTAATATAAAAATTATATATTGATTATAATCTATTTAATTTTTTTTTCAATTGTTCCATTATATGTTTTAAATGTTATTTTCAAAGATATTTTTTTTCTAAAATGAAAGACGTTTTAAAAATATTCACTCAATGTGAACATAATATATTCATAAAGAAATTGTATAAAATATTTTCAAATATTATGTTATATGTTTGGAATTTTTTAATGAAATATTTTTGATATTTTTCTGTTTTAAACAATCTTAATTTCAAAGATAGGTTATTTTTCTTAAGAAATACTTAATTTTATCATTCAAAATCATTCTCCAACTATGATGTAATCCATTGATATAGTTTAAGATAATTTTGAAAGAAGTAAAAAAACTACCATTAATACTATTTCATGAATGGATTATGTTTTCATGTGATGATGTTATTAAACATGTTTCTCTTCAGTGGGTTACACAATGTTAAATGATTATTAATGCCTCTTTTATTCATAAGTTATTCTAGTATTATATTATTTTGAAACCAATCTATTTTAATAGGTTATAATATTTTGAAAATTTTAATATAATCATTTATTTTAAGTGGTTAGAATTATATTTTTATATAACCTGTATAATTTTATGGTTTTGGATATAATGATTATTTTTAATCATGTTGCACATGTATATATGAATTCATTATATGATGGTTAAATACTATATATTACTCAAATGAATTGGGAAATTATTTATATCATTTGAGATAATTATGGGAAAAGGTCTACATGATTGATCTATAATGGGAAGAAGGTATAACCAAATCCAATAAGTAGAAAGTGATACCACTATTGATGGTGGTATGTCCCACCGAGGAGTCATTTCCACCTTCACCTAAACCTGATTACATGTTAAAAATGTCTTGAGGGAATATTATTAAATGTCTAAAACGTTATGTAGGAACATTATTACATGTTCATAATGTTATTCATGGACATGGTTGAATGTATATATGTTTATGCATTGAACTGATTATAAGATTAAAATATTATGAGTGAACCTTATTACATGTTCACAACGTTATGTGTGTGCCTCATTACATTATAATAAGTTTATGCATGGACCTGGTTTTTTGTCTATATATTTATGTGATGACTCAGTTCAATGTTCAAAAGGTTATTATTTTACCCTATAACTTTTTCATAATGACATGTGTGGATCTAGATGCATGCCCATATGTTTATGTGGGGACTTTTTTTCATGTTTTTAACTTAATCAGTGAACATTTTGTAATAATATGTGTCGAAAATGTTTTACGATTTAGTGAATGCCAAAAATATTTGGATTATTCCCGTGATAATATCTCATTGTTCAAATTCATGATTATATTTTGATTAATTTCTTATGAACTTCCGATCTTTGGGATATTCCTTATGTTTATCTTGTATGATTGGTTTGGGAGGGACCTTGTATGATATGTTAATGATCAAGTAACATTAAAAATATATTATTCTTTTATAGGAAGATTTATTAACATACCTTATGTTTATCCTTACAAAGCATCAGAGACCACCCCTTTCTTATGTTTCCTATCCCCAGGTAATGAATAATAGATTTAGGTAGGAGAGATATAGGGGATGATCAATAAGGGATATGGAAAAGATATTTTGACTTGATAGAATATAATGCTTCCATGTTTCCGAATACAGTAAAAAATTCTTTTCATTGGCAGTTTACTTCTTCAATTTCATAAATATTCAAAAAAATGATGTAATTTCCTGGTATGTTATGCTTGTGTCACTATATTAGGTACTAAAACAAAGGTTTAGTAAACATTTAGAAAACTAGAATGAGAAAAATGTAGTGGGATCCCAAGGAAAATTTCGATGGATATGTACTAGGATGTCTCGAAGTATAATCATATGGTGTTCTATATTTAAAGTAATATATTGTGATTTTGGAATCATATATGTAAATTTTCATGATTAGGTTGTTTTATACATTAATATGTCTTTCTCACCATATTATTTATTTTTTACCATTGGAAGGAGCGAAATGAAAATAAAAAAATGGAATTTTTCTGACGTGGAATGTATTGTCAGTATTAAAATCGATTTCCAATGTATAAATATAATGAAGAGTACCAATAAGGTGGTATGACAATTGGTTACACTACTGAAGATAAAGATAATATAAACATCATGTGAAATTTATGGGATATAATAACATTTTTTACATTAAACCAAATAATCATGATTATATTTATGTTGACGAACCATTATACATGATTCATATATAATATTATTGGAATGAAATATTAATGGATATGATGATGATGCATGATTAATGGTTTCAGAATTAATTTTGATGAGTCAAGTGCACACTTATTGTAATAATTTAAATATTTTATATGAATCATGATGTATTTATTTTCCATTATGTATTTGAAAAAAAAACATTGATGAACTATAAGTGTGACTTATTTAAAATGGGATATTTTTGGTGTGGGAAGATAACCATTAATGTATTCCAAATATTGAATAAAATGTGTGTAACATGGATAATGATATCCTTGATATGGATTATGAAATATGGATAATATTTATTATCACAGAAATTATTATGGTTTTTTTTTGGAAAATGTTGTATTTGTAATCAAGGATGATTTTTAAAAAATTTTCGATTTAATCAAGTAATATTAAGAATAAAGCAGCATACTTGTTTTTAAATACGTATTTATTATAATTTTGTGTATTAACATGTTTCAAGGTTACACATGTTGAAGGTTTTTAAATTTTTGGTATGTAAAAACAAAGATATACTTTATTATATATGTGGGAAATTCTTTGTTAACTTAGTGACCATATGTATAATGATTTGTACCATCATATTTCACGAGGTTTAAAAGGGTAACTATTCATGAATGGTTTACATTAAACTTCATATGTGGTTTATGATAATAGATTATTATCTATCAATAAGCGGATTTGTGAATATTTTATAACTGTTGATAACCATTTTATTATGATACAAATAATGATATATGGAATGAGTTATCATTATACCTCATGATCTGTTTCTACATAAAGAATGAAAAATTGACCATCATTTAATGGAATTAGATATTATGTGTAAATTGATAACCTTTAAACCTTAGGATGTGATTTTTCTTTTTAAATGTGACTAAATGATGTAAGTAAATATTCTCATGAAAAATTATTCATTATTAGGATATTGTCTTTGAAATAAAATGATGTCCTATTACCATTAATTTTCATTATATTAATTACCTCTTTTCATGTATATTTGGGTTATAGATTTGTGATAGTTAACACATTCCTAAAAATGTTATATTTAAAAATACATTAGAAAATTATTGTCATATTTCTTTTTTATTCACATATTTCCACATTACAAAAATGTTCCACAACGAGGAAACATATTTATGAGTTACTTTTGGTAATGGTTATGGTTCCAAATTTCTCATTTTAAATGATGTTTTAGTATTAATTTTTATGATGTGATTTTACATGAATGAAACTATAATTTGTTAAAAATATTGATAACTTAAACTAATGTTTACAGAGACATTAATTTTTATGGGGATATAATACGATACCTAGATATTTTGTGACATATTTTTCTGAATTAATTTAATCATTCTATTCTTTCCTTTCATTCAAAAATTGATATATATTGTTTAATATGAATAAGCTATATTTGGATTATATAACATGAATCACCATGTTAATCAAGAAATACCCAAAATATAACAATTATCTTGCAGTACATGAAAAACACTTTTTACTTATGTTATACCTAATATTGTGTCCCATTGATAACTTTTCTTACATGCCAAACTGAGTTTTACTGAACTATAATATACTATTAATATTATTATCAAAATTTTATTACAAGTATTACCTAGACAATATATTGGATGATATTAATGGGATTGAATATATTATGAAAATAGTTTTTATAAATATTTTTAAAATTAATCCCTTGGTTGTCAATTATTTAGAAATTAATGTAAAAACTATTTGAAAATAATGAAATTCATTTTCTAAGAGAACTTTTTTTCAATATACAAATAACATTTTTCACAATAAAATAAACAGACAACTATTAATAAATTATTTTATTAATATTCTTGTATTTTATATTCAAAAATTGTTTTTATATTTATCCAATATATTTGATAGTGATAACATAAAAATAGAATTTTATGTATAAAAAGTTATAATTTTCTTAAAAGTAATGTTTTATCCTTTTAATAACGAAATAATTTTTAATATATTTTTAAACATTTATAATAGTTATTTTATAGATGAAAAATAATTTACAAATCATAATAAAAAAATTATGCTGGTTTAATATTTGGTGTTTTTTAGATATGTTTCAATTTTTTATGAATAGTAAAAAAACCCGTATTTTAATTAAAAACTGATATTTAAATAATATAATTATATATTTATTGTGTTTTTTTATTAATTTATAAATAATATTTTGATAAATGATACTTAAATTAATATAAATCATGTTATTATAACCATTTTCAAATAGATATTGGATATAACAACATTTCAATCTTTTTAACTTTTTCACATTGTAAACATGTTGTCTCGTCCCGTTTATGAGATTAATTTCAAATTAATATCGATTGATTATGTGATTGTACTTTAGAAGAATTTATTAATTATATATAATAATAATAATTTGTATTTTATAATAATCTAAACATTGTTTTCAAAAAAAATTATGATTTTAATTACAATTAATTGCATTATTTAAGGTAATACCACAATACATGATGATTAAGCATATAATAAAAGGTATAAAAGTAACACGACACATATATATAAATTATTTTATGGGAATATTTAGACCCTTACTATTTTAAAGAAATAAAACGTTCTATTTTAACCCTAGAGGGACAATTAAAATGTGGAGTACACTCAAATATTACCAAGAACACCCAATGTCTCATAGTCCCCACTTATAAAAAATCCTAATATCTTCTTTTACTCATTACACATCTCATGCCAATTTTTCTCATAAAAAACCTTCCAAAATAAGATCCCAAATTCGCCAATATCATCATATAAGGCTCAATTTTTGATAATATAAAACCAGTTTTTTCCACTGTTGTAAACCAAAAGGAATTACCCAAAGAAGACAAAATATCCGTCAACAAGCACTTTTGTTTTATTTTTCATCCCAACCTCATCATTCAACTTTTTTAGATTATTATATGATAACTTATTTATCTAAAAAATATTTATATGTTGTTATTATATAGTTTATACCTACAACTGCACCTACTCACACTAACATCAAATGGGTAACGAACTTACCATTCATATGAATAACAGACAACCTCCTCATAAAATGATTTCATTATTTTTTTTCTATTACCACCTATCTTGGTTTGGAATTATAATGGAAATAATATTTTAAATATATATATATATATACATTATTTATGAGGTTTTAATAGTTTTTTAAATACTACATAAAACATACAATCATACTTTTCTTTTTGAGTGAATACAATAACTTTATTTGTGGATGTATGGACGACATCCTCATTAAAGTGATTTCCTTCGTTCATAAATTTCATGGAATGTATTAAGGATTGGATATTTTAATGTATATAATATATATATATATATATATATATGAAGTAATAATTTTATATTAAATAAACAAATATATATTTATATATTTTACATACATTCATTCATTCTATAAGATAATAAAATAGAAAAATAATTTGATGGATACGTACATAATATAATCTACTTGTATATTGTATTCAATTTCATATTTTTATGTCATACATACTATAATATGTATTTATATAAATATTATATTTTATATTTAAATCATGGTTTACATTTTTTAAATAAAATATAATTATATATGTAATATGATCTGGAATAATATGTCAAAAATTATATGAAAAACAAATCGATTATTTCTTAAAACGTAACTATGATATAAAAATTTTAAAAGACTGTAAAATAAAATCATATATGTTTTGAAATATTAGAATATATTTTTTTGGTATCTTTACAAAAACATATAACTATTATACATGATGTTTGAATGTGTACTATGAAATTCAAGACTAAGGTAAGTGTTTTCTCATTGCACATTTATTTCGGTGACAAATATACCTTATTCAACAAACATTTCTTTTGTGTATTTTAAAAAAAGAATTATAATTTATATTATTTATGTAATACCAAAATTTATGGATGTTTACATATCCATTTTATAGTCTTTTTATGGGGGTTTATATTTTAAAGGTTTCCAAATCTACAATGAAATTTTTCTTATTTTTCATTCTTTAAAATACATTCCATGTTATCCTCCTATAGTTTTATATGGGGTATATGTACTACCATTTTAATTGTTATTTAATTAATCCTCTATATTGCATTTTATTTTATTCTTCATGTAATGTATTTATACAATGTTATTTTTATTCAAATTTAATAAAATGAAAAAATTGTGTTACAACAATTTCATGGTTTATTTATATTGTTAACGATTAGGCTTATATAGATGAAATTTAATGATCCATATAAAAATAAATATAATTAATTAAATTAGATTATGGTTATTAATTAAAATTATTGTATTGGTAACCATTTTTCACTCATTTTTATTTATGATAAATTAGAAATTGTTTTAATGAAATAAAAAATTATTTATCTTTAATTAAAAAAGTGTTTTATTCAAAAAACCATGATTTCTAAAAATGGATTCAAAATTCATTTATCAAGATATTTTATGTTCATTTTCATGGGAAATGGTTTCATTTATTTATATTTTATAAACTGTTTATAATAGATTTTGACACATCTTTATACATTTTCAAGTGTATTTTCCATAAAAAAATTTTCAAATATGTTTTATGATTTAAATAGTTTTTTTTCAAATAGAAATAGATATTTTAATAATGAAATGTATTTACTGTTTTTAAAAACATAATATATATGTCTTCAATTTTTTTAAATGAAAATTATTTTTATAATGTTATATTTTATAATAGTAAATCTCAACCAAATTATATTTTCTTTTATAAATACTCCATGTAAAATTTCATAATTTTTCTCAATATATGATGGATTCCTTTTTAATATTTTAATAATTAATTGGGAATAGATAAATTAGTAGTATTCATATTCTATCTTTAATTGTTAAGGTTTTAATGGAATGATTTTTATGACACCTTTTTTTCTTCCATGGGGTATACCATGATATAGACATATGAATCCCACTTCATTTCAAGGGTTATTCTATGATTAAATATTTATAAAAGCGATATATTATCAATAGGTTATGATATAATTAAATTTACATGATGCATATTTCATTTAATTGGAAATTAAATATCTTTTATGAAACCCATCTCATCTTATGGGTGAGGAAATTATGATTGATTATGATCTTGTGGAACATGTATGTATGATTAAATTTTTGGAATGTATGAACCTATATATCTACTCAATGCATTTGGTAAAGATTTATTTCTCTTAACATAATTATGGGAACAAGTCGGTGTTCTTAATCCACTTTGGGAAGATAGTGTAACCCGAACCACTATGATGAATGGGCTACTACTATAGATGGTGGCATTTCATGATTAAGAGGTATATATGACTATGTGTGGACAATATTAAAATTCCATACTGTTGTGAATGAACCTAATTAGGTGTTTACAGTGTTTTTCATGATCTTGATACAATTTATATAATATTATGTTTGGACCTAGTTTCATATCTATATAGTTATGTGTGGACTCGATCAAATGTTCCCAATCTTATGTGTGAACCTTATTACATGTTAAAATGTTATGTGTGAACCATATTACATGTTCATAATGTTATTAAAAGACCTGGTTTTGTGTTCATATGTTTATGCATGGATATGCTTACAATTTCACAATTTTATGAGTGAAAATTATTTTCTATTCACAATGTTATGTGTGGACATTATGGTATGAACATATGTTTACATGAGGAACTAATTTTTACACCCATACCTTAGTTAGTGAAAAAAATTCTATTTATGTAGGTTCAAAATCTAATAATCTAATGTGTATACCACAAATATATGTATTATTCCAATTATGATTTCACATGGTTCATATTTTTTGTGACATTATGAATGATGTCTTACTAACAACCAATATTTCTTACATGCCTCGTTTTTTATCATCAATGACTAGTAGGGTATACACCTTGTAAGATATGTTCATGATCACACACCCAAATTTTTATATTATTCCTTAATATGAACATATATTGATAGAATTTATGATTACCGTTAATGAGAATTTAAGATCACCCCTTTATTATTTTTCCTTTTAAAAATTTATAAATAATGGTTTAAAAAAAAATTATTAATGGGGTTTATAAATAAGTGTTATGTTGTAGATAATTCACCATGATAGAAGAAAATGATTCCATATTTCCAAAGACACTAAACTATTATAGTCTAATGACACATACTTTGATAATGTCATGAATATCATTGTTAAATAATTTAATATCAATGCATGATATTAATGGGTAACAAATGTTAAATAATCCATACACAATCCATGTGACATCCAGTAGAATATCATGGTGAACCCACATTGAGTGGTCACACAGTTAGGAAAACTACGTGCTAACCATTTTTTTTATCTTCCTTTTACTATATGATACATATGAACAAACTACATGGTCTTCAGTAAAACATTTAAAACATTTCCAATAGAAATGAAACTCTCACATATTAAAAATCAAAGAAAAATTGAACAAAACATGTTTGTATTATTATTAAAAACAAATAAATAAAAAAATAAGGTTAAACAATGTGGGGGTTAGTCTAATCAATTTGTATTCTCTCCAAAATCAATTGTAATGATAAAAAACACTCTTTAAGGTGAGTAGAGGATTTATTTAATTAATTATTAGTTATAATTAATGACATGGTATTATATCATCGAATACTCCTTGTCAATGTATTGTGGGAATTTTTTTACTGGTATAGTGATGTTAGATTCACCATAGTTCAAAACACCACACAACAATACAAAAAGTATTTTAATATGAGTTATTACATATTATAACGGAAAATACTATAGTATTAATATAATGAACTAACCTTATTTTGTTATCTAATTTTGAATTTTGATAAGAAATATTTTTATTTCAAATTTATGATCATTGGAAGTTTATATTTTTAGAGAATTGGGATATAATACATACATTACATTACACATTCATATAGTGTATAAACCATAAAAACAATATCCTTATCTTCCATGATATAAATATTTTTAAATAAAAAATGATTTCTTTGAAAATTCATCATAATATTTAACTCTGATTCATTCTTTTCCTACACATCCTTATAAGCTATGAAAATTATTTAAAAACATTGTATGAGCCCAAAAATATCAGTAAGGGATATAAAAATAAATATGTAAAACCTTAGTCCATTAATACATATAACATATAAAATCATTTTCCAAAAAATACATACATTTACCCACATAAAGTTAATTTGAGAAACATTATATTTCTATGAAACTTCCACAAAACATATAAAAAATAAATATAACCATAATGTTATTTGGGGTAATTACATACATAATCTTGTAACCCTATTATATACATTATAATTTGTAACCCTGGTGGCTACATTAAAATTTGTGTTACATTCTCAGTTACACATGGAGTCACCATATAGCCGACATCCAACAAAAAAGTAGCCAATGAATTGGAGGGAGATATAGGACCCACAATTCATCATAAACAATTCCCAATATCCATAACACAATCATACAACACGAATAATTTCATAAAATCATTGCATTTGAATTACATAAAACAGAATTTAAAAAAAGGTTATCAAAATGAATTTCCCTTATAAATATCATATAATTGAAGTGACACATAATATAGATGATATAATATGTATATATACTATAAATAATAAATATAAAAATGTAATATAAATAAAATTAATCTCACAAGAAAAAGTAAACAACATTAATAATGAGGTAGAATGTTAACCCAATGAATTGAAATTAAGTTATGAATTCTATTACCTCGGGTTTTTTGTAAATAAAATTCATTTAAAACAGTTGTATAATTGTTAAAATAGAGTTATTAATATCTTATAGAAACATATTCAGGTTTATAAAACCTTATATGATGATACACTTACATAATTTCTCCCTTTAATTGTTAGTATTTTGTTCTTTCAATTGTCTTGGTTGAGTTCTTAAGATGATTTCCATGATCATTTCATGATGGGTATTATTGTAAATTTTATGTGAAATGACATAACTGGAATGTAATGGTAATTACATAATTCATGAACAACAAATTATACAATTCATTATGTTATATTATGTCATGAGGTTGATTCATATGTTAAACAATATTGATATTTGGTTTGGTCATTTTGGTGATTCTTCGATCACAATGAACTAATTTTATTTCATAATATAATAAAATGTACAAAAAAAATTCCATAACCTTATATAAGATATAATTAATAAATTTAATCAATTCTCATCCATAATAATGGTTACATGGCAAGAATTGGAGATGATAATAGAAATTGATAAAATATCATCCATGAATGTGGCGAATTAGCCCATCTCAAATTGTGTTTTAATTTTTAGTATAAAAGTATAGAAACAGTGAGATGATGAATAATTATTCCATAAAATCAAAAATAATATTGTACATTTATTCTACTAGAGTTTTCAAAACATTTTAATGGACGTAATATTGGAAATAAGATGTAAAGAAAGGATTATCGAAATAAAAGAAATGTTCAGAAATATGTTATGGTAATTCGACAGCCTAACAACATCGCATAAAATTTCATAAAATATACTGATGAGAGAAAATGTATGTGTCATCATTGTTACATAATATATAATGTTATAGGGATATGGAATGACATATTAAAACATGATCCAATTGAATTTGAAAAGAATAACTTAAGATAAAAGCTCAAAAAAGAGAATGGTGGTGGATTCCCTTAGATTATTGAGTAACTCCAAGAACATGATGGTTGGAACCTTGGAGGCCTATGCACACCATGGGAAAACTTAAAGGGAGGTAAAACAACAAGATATTAGAGGATGATGAAATTGGAATGAAAACAAATGACGGAATGTCTGGGTATTTATAGTAAATGAGAGGGGGTTTCTTATTAATTTCAAACCACACCTCATTAGTTGTTTTTTTCCAAACCATGGTCCTTCCCATGGTATTTTCCCATAGTATTAGCCACATGGGACATACCATGTAATATTTTACAGTACTGAAATATAAATTCAGTTAATATTAATTATTATATCATTATTATGTCACTAAACATAATGAATCCTCAAAATTGTATTTTAACTATTCATGGAATATTTAAGTAAATAAAATATTCCCAAAAATTCATACTACCCATTTTGGAATGTTTAGAATTCGAAAATGTACTCTATTTTTAATTTAATTTTCTAATATTATTAATACAGTTTATAAATAACATCATAATTTATTCAAAAATAATAATTTTAAATCTATAACAGATTATTTAACACATTGAAAAATTAATGAAAATCTCATTATCTTATTTTTGTAACAAAATAAAATAATATTATTATTTACTATTGATTAAGGGTAATACTACTATTCCATATTACTATTCATATTGGTGTGGAATTATTCACCAAAAACAAGTTGGTTCTATCAAACACAAAATATCTTATTGATCACAAAAATAGATGACCATTTATTGAAATTCAAATCATAAAAGCTGTAAAATTATGGTTAAAGGATAGTTATAAATATAAAATTAAAAAATTTGAATGAATTTTATTTTTTTTTAACATGGGGTGACAAATTATCCCAACCATCTGTAAATTGCGTCCTCATAACATAATTTACTAATTAAACTAGTGATGGGACCTTTCCCTCAATGAATTTTCTGATTCCCATGTTCCTTCTTCAACAGTGTGGTTAGTCCAATAATCCATTACATAGTGGATTACCTTTTTCCTAAATACTTGATCACTTTGATAAAAAAATAAAAATAGGTTTCTCTTCATAAGAATGGTTTTTTTCAAACTGGACTGCTTCTCAGCACAAAACATGAGACGAATCTCACACTTACATTCGCAAAATCTAAACCTGAAAAACATTGTGTACCTGAGATAAACCTAGAGGAAAATCTACTTAGTAGGACATTGGTCCAAATTTCATTATAATATCATAAGTTCAAATGAACCATTGGACATAGACTTCATTTCAAACCAAAATTTGGAAGACTTTCCTATGGAGAGATTCATAGAAAAATATGATCACCTACCTCAAAAGAAAAGTCTTTACTACTTTTGTTTACATAACTCTTGTGTCTAGTTAGAGCTATCCTCAAGTGTTACTGGATAATCTGAACTTTCTCAGCAAATTTCTCTACTAATTCTTATCCTATCAACATTATTTCTTCGACTTCATCCCAAAATGGTCGAATTCTACACCACATCCCATGAAATGCATCGAAAGGAGACATCTCTATACTAGAATGAAAATTTTCATTATATAAAAACTCAATTAAAGAATGATATTGATCCGAACATCCCTAGAAGTCCATTGAAAAAGGTCGAATCATATCCTCCCAACTATTAATCATTTGTTCTAAATACCCATCTAATTGTGAGTAAAAAATGTAATGAAATTTAATTCTATAACAAATGACTTCTGAATGCCCTTCCAAAAGTTATATGTGAACCTAGGATCCTGATTAGATATAATGGAAACTAGAACTCAATGTAACCTGAGAATATTTTTTATGTAAAATAGTGAATGTTGATCTAATGACATTTTATCTCAATTATAATGAAATTGTGCAGATTTAGACATCCAATCAACAATATCTAAAATCACATTGTTACCTCGAGATGTATTTGCTAGTCCCAACACAAAATCCATGGATAAATTATCCTATTTACACTCTATCACTGAAAAAGGTTATAGAATCCCCTTGAGTATCTTCCATTCTGATTTAACCTTTTGACATGTCAAAAATTTAATTGTAATATCTGCAAAATATCTTTTCATTCCATCCCACCAGCAATAATCATGAATGTCTCTATACATATTAGTACTAACATGATAAACTGGAAATGGTGAACTATGAGCTTCACCAAAAAAATAATTCTTCAATATGGAATCAGAAGTCATGCATAATATTTTAACAAAACATAAAATACAATATTTATAAAGTTAAAATTCTTGAAACAACCCCAATTTAAATAAAGGTACATTTTTTTATAGCTCATATTATTCTTTCTGCAGTTTCATAATTCTGTATGATAATGAAGACTAAACTACAACATGAATCAAAATAAAGATATTTCCTGCACCAACAACTTTTATACCCAAATTCATCAAATCCTTAATCATGGGACCACATTACAAATATAACATAGTTAATGATGCATAGTGTTTTTGACTGAAGGAATCCACCGCCTTGATATCTTTCCCCAGATGGTAATAGACTATAAAATCATAATCGTTTATCAGTTCAACCCATATTCTCTGCATCTTGTTTAATTATTTTTGAGTAAATATATACATTTTAATTTTATGGTAAGTATATATTTGACATTTGGCTTTGTATAAATAATGCCTCCAAATTTTCAAAGGAAAATCAAAAGCATCCAATTCAAAATCATGTGTGGGATAATTTAAATCGAGAGGATCTATTTTTCAAGAAGCATAAGAAATTACCTAATGATTCTCCATCAAAACACAATCATGTACCTTCAATGAAGAATCACTATAGATGTCAAAATCCCCATTTTAGGATGGTAAGTCCAAAACTGGAGCATTCACCAATACTTTCTTCAGATCTGGAAAACAAACGACACACCCTTCTATCCAAATTTATTTAACCCCTTTTTTCATTACCATACTTATTTATCTAGATAACTACGAAAAATTTATAACAAATATTTTGTAATATCTAATTAATCCAATTAAATATGAATATCTATAAAATTTCTAGGTATTGTCCATCCATCAACCACTTTTTTGGCAGGATCAACTATTATTCAAACTGTATTTGTAATGTTCCCAAGAAGATAAATCTTTTACAACAAAAAATGACCCTTAAAAATTTTCCATACAATTTCAAATCTTTTAATGATTGATGAATAACACTTATATGTGTTTCATTTTCCTCTTGACATTAATAAAACACAATAATTTCATCAATAAACACAACCAAAAACATATCCATGATCTCATGAAATATTATATTTATATGATCAAAGAATACAAAAGGTGCATATGTTAACCCAAAATTCATAACAAAAAATTCATAATACCCATAGATTTTGTAAAAATATGTTTTCTGGATGTCAACCTCCTTCATCATCAGCTAATGGTATCTAGATCTTTTTTCAATCTTGGAAAAGTACTGAGCTCCCTGGAGAAGATCAAACAAGTCGTCGATTCAGGGAAAATGATATTTGTTTTTATTAGTGATTTTATTCAAGGATATTTAATTAATTTAATGTCTCATTGAACCATTTTAATTTTTAATGAACAAAACAGGAGCACCCCATTATGATGTGCTAGGATGAATGGGGGCTTTATCAAGAAAATCTTGCAACTGATTTTTAAATTGTAAAAGTTCTGTATGATTTATTCAGTAAGGGGTTTTGAAATTTTCTATGCATCAAGAAGTAATTAAATTGTGAATTAAACATCTTTATTAGGTATTTCATTGGGTAACTCATCAAGAAGAAGAGCAATGAATTCATTTACCACTAAGACATCCTTAATCTAAACAGTTCCATTTTTTTTCAAAAATATAAGCATGACAACTTTAATTTACATATTTTAATACTTCCTCATCTTCCTAATATGTTATTAATTTTAAGGGTTTGTTATTTTATACAAACTGAAACTCTATCTGAAAAATAACTTCTTTATCTCTATAATCAATCTTAGCATGATAAACAAAATGCAAATCCATTCCCAGAAGGACATCGAACTCTACAAAGGTAAAAAAACAAGGTTTTCATGTAATGTATTTCCACATACCACAATGGAAAGACTCATATAAATACTATTTTCTATAATATTTACCCTTGGGATTTTAACAACATTCCCTGGTCTCATTTTTTGAGGTTATATTTCCAATTTATCAGAAAATTCCTTAGAAATAAAGGAATGTGTAGACCGCATATCAAACAAAACATTAGAAAATTATGAGTAAATAGACAAGGTACCAGATAAAACAACATTCCATGGCCCCACATTAACAGATATAGTCACAAAATATATCTTCAAATCTTTATACATGTATCCTATCTTCTTTGCTTCATTCATATCTCTCTTGGGGCCTAAATTTTCATAATGAACCATCTCAACACATTTCAAACACATAAATTTCTTATTATCAGGATTAGTATTAGGACGCTTTTAATTAAATTTATTGGACATATGTCCAATCATACCACATTAAAAACACTTCGCATTTTTGGTAAATAATTCCCATGGGTGCTTTTGGACACACATTTCACATACTATGAACTATACTTTCTTACCATTATATTTAATTGATTTATTCCTACCCATCTATTGTCATCTAGAACTATTTTTATCCTTGTTTTCAAAGTGCATGTTATCATCAAAAAACATAATCTATACCATCACAACACATCGAAAAAGTTTCTAATAAATTTTGAATTCACGGGAGAAGAATACCCACTGATACCTTGGATTTAATCTTGAGTAAAAGTGGATGTTTTTTCTATCCTGATCCAGAATAATATTTTGAGCATACCTCAGCAGTTAGGTGAAGTTATCATCATATACCACGACTGAATATTCCTCATTTTTTCAATTCATGGAATTTATTCTCCATCCTATGTCACACCACTTGAGGAAAATTCTTTTCAATGAAAAGTCTTTTAAATTTAATCCACTCTAAGGCATCAATCACTTCTCTATCCCAGATTTTTTTGACCATTGTACTGCACTGATAAGATTCCCCATCAAAATGATAAGTGGAAATATGTATCTTTTGATTAACTAAATATCCCATTACATCAAATGATATTTCGTGTCAATTAATCCATCCTTAAGATTCTAATAGACTAGAAGATCCATTAAAAGAACGAGGGCAGTGTATAATAAAATGTTCCACTATCATGATGTTCCATTATGGTAGTTATGGTTTTCCTATATCATGGATTCTACCACTATTTATTTCTTAATATAACTGAACCATTAATATAACAAACTATTCAATTCCAATCCCTACCTATCCAGGCTCTAAATTTGGAATGATGTCATTCGTTTGGTGCCTCTCCCCGACAACTTCAATATTTCTTCTATAGAGAACCATTCTGATGAAAAAATATCATAGTAAAATAAACATGATAATATTTATATTATATATGATTTAATATAATATATAGTTTAAAAACTATTTATTTAATTCAATTAACATCATCCTAACCCAAAATATTATCTACACCATCCTATGATACCGACTTTAAGGACATGACCTTATTACATTACAAAATCATGACTTTTATTCACGAAATAATTTCCATTAAAATTGTATATATTTTCAATTAAATATTTTCATAGAATTTTGATAAAATACATACATTATATTCCACATTCATATAGAGTTGATACCACAAAAACAATATCCATATCCTTGGAAATATAATACTTTTTAAATAAAACAATTTTTAGTTGAGAAATATCTATAACATTTAACTTCACTTCCATCCTATCTTAAACAGACTTATAACTAGTAAAAATTAATTAAAAACATATGATTTGCAAAAAAAATCAATTATAGATATATAAAAAGGAAATAAAACACTCGTCAATGAATACAAGTGTTGTATGGATTCATCTTCCAAAAAAGACATACTGGTACCCATAAAAACATACTTTGTGAAACATGATATTTCCATGTTATTAAATAAATATAGAAAATTAATAGAACAATCTAGGAATCTTGAGTAATTTCATATATAATCTTGTAACCCCCTCGACTACCTTTTAATTTGTAACCCTTATTGCTACATTACAATTTGTGTTACCATCACAGTTACACTTGGAGTTACATTACTACCGACTTACAACATACCCATACCCAATTCATTAGAGGGAAATATAAGTCCAAAAATTCATCCTAAAAAATCAATAGAAATGTATCACAATCATACAACATGATTAATATAATTAAAACATTTATTTTTAATATAATTAAATAAAATTTTAATAGATCATTTTAAAAGGAATGCCCCATATATATCATATAATGTAAATGATAATTAATAGAGTAGATGGAATATTTATATAAAATTTAAATTCACATAATTAAAAATAATATAACAAAAAATTTTCTCACTTATAATTTTATAACCACATAAATAATGAGGTCGATTGTATACCCAATGAATTGAAATCAGGTTATTAATTCACATACATCGTGTTTATTTTATTTGAAACTCATTTAAACTTTACTTATAATGTTTAAAAGATTATTATTAATATATTAAATAAAAATATTCATATTTATAATACCTTATATTGTCATTTAATTACATCATTTCTCCCTTTAATAGTTATTATTTTGTTCATCTGTTGTTTTTGGGGGTGTTCTTAACCTGATTTCCATGATCATTTCATGATGGTTATTCTTGTCAATTTGAAGTGAAATAGAGATTTGCAAAAGAATTGTAAATAAATATTATTAGAGGAATTAATTTTACCATTTATCATTTTAAATTATGATATGATGATGATTCATAAGTAAAAACATTATTAATATTTGTTTAGGTAATTTTGGAAATTATTTGATCTTAATAAACCAATTTTATACATAAATTAATAACATGTTTACAAAACGATTCCAAAACCATATTTAATATATAACACATAAATTATATTCTTTTCAACCAGAAATTATTTTTCATGACTATAAATGATGTTTGTAATTGATATTGAAAACCCATCGTCCTTGAATGTGGTAAATTAACACATATCAAATGGTGTTTTTATTTTCAGTATAAAGGAATGATACATAATTGATGATGAATAATTAACCCATTAACACAAAAAAATTACAAAACATGTAAGGTACTTGAGTTTTCATAACTTTTTGATGAAATGACTATAGGAAATACAAATAAATGAAAGGAATGTGGAAATAATATATGTTTTGAGAAATCCCTTACAAAATTTAATAATCCTAAAGGTGTTGCAAAAGAATTAATAATATAGTTTTATGTGAAAAATGGGGTCTCTCGTCATTCATTAATAATATTTAATGTATTGTAGGAAAATAATTAGATATCCCAACAATAAAAAAATTAAATTATACAGAATAACATATAATTTATGCTTGAAAAAGGGAAGGGTGATGGATTCCTTTACCTTGTAGAGTAACTTCTAGAACATGAAGGTTGGGACATTGGGGTCTTCATAAAAATTTATGAGGACTCCTAGGGAGATAAAAATACTATAGATTATAGGGTGAGGTGTTTGGAATGATAAAAAATGAAGTAATGGGTGGGTATTTATAGTAAATGAGAGGGATTTTTATGAGTTTCCTAGAACAACTCAATATTGGTAATTGCAGAACCATGGGCATGCCCAAGATATTTTTTCATAGAATTTTCCACATGGGAAACGTCATGAAAAAATTTATTTCACACAAGTAGACCATAATTTTTTATTAATTATTATATCATTATGATGTAATGAATCATACTGGAAACTCAAAACTATATTTTTATGGCTTACAAAAAAATCTAGTATATCTGAAAAATCCAAAGCATTCACTAATAAAAATTTGTAAGAACTCGGATCTTCATTTCAGTTTCGTCATCAGAGAGTACCAGGAATTTGCTGATCTTCGACGAGCGACTGTGCCTCCGTCCGTTCTCCGATTCGAGCACATCAGATTTCATTGGAATCGTAGTGATCTACGACTTTCAGTGGATAATTAGTCATTTTGGTTTAGGTATGTCGATCTCCTATGATCGAGGTAGGTTTTTTATGCCTTACCGTTCAAATTCCTTGAGTTTTATGTGCAAATTTCACCGATACTCGTGAACATGGTATTGTGTGTTTACCTTTTTTCCCTTGTTGTTTTCCTGCCTTGCATGTATGCTTAAGTAGAGTTAAATTAATCTTGTTAGAGGATATAATTTTACGCTTGGATGTTTTTCCATTATTTGTTCTGTTTATGACCTTCGGGATTCATTTTCTTTTATTTATTATAGCTGTTTCCATGCCTTTTGTCTATAGGATGGAGTGTTTTTGTAAAACATGCTTGTTTTCCTATAGACCGTTATCCATGAAGCTCTATAGGTGTACTTTGGTTAGCCAAGTAGCTCTATAGGTTTACTCTAGCCTTATAGAATTATTATTCATTGACCGGCATGGTACTGAGAGAACCCGGTGCTATAGACTATAATGGATAGACCAAGTGAGCTTCCCAATGATTCTTAGACATTATAGACTACAGGAGGGTAGGCTGAGAGAGATTCCTCAGAGAGTCTTGGACATTAGATTGCAGGGGATGGATCAAGTGAGCTCCGAGAGAGTCTGGGAATATTAGAGACTACAGGAGGGTAGACTGAGTGCACTTCCTCAGAGAGTCTTACCTTGTTTGTTTTATCTTTAAGAACATTACCAGGCTAGAGGAGCAATTGACCGAGGGAGCTTCCTCAGAGAGTCTATGGTATACCTGAGTCTATAGGAGGAATTGACCGAGATAGCTTCCTCGGAGAGTCTCTAGACCGTGGGTCTAAGATGGTTTGACCGTGTGATATTCCTCAGAGAGTCCCTGACTACCCTAGACTATAAGGGGAATTGACCGAGTGAGCATCCCCAGAGAGTCTCATTATTTCTTATGATCAAACCAAAGGGGTTAGGCTGAGTGCACTACCGAGAGGGTTATGGTACTTCTTGGATCGGACTTTAGGGGATGACTGCGAGTACTTTGCAGAGGGTTTTCTTGCTTGTTGTCTGTTTGATTCCCTGCTTTTGTTGGTTATGAATTTAATTACTACTGTGTATCATCTTGCTTTACTACTTACAATTTACTGCCTTCTGCTTTGTTGTTGCTATTTTCTGCTTAGTGTACTTTTACCTACTATATACTCACTGACTGTTAGGCAAAGATCTTCAGGTGGTTGCTTATTGGGATTTTATCTGACACCCTATTTGGGCCATGCTTTTGGGCCCAAGCAGACTATGTTGTTTCAGGTATAGACAAGGGAAAGCTCCCTTCAACATCTGGTACTTTATTGCTTGGTCAGGAGAGCATGGGACCAAGATTTGGCATGTGATGCACTGGAGTTTTTTACTTTTATTTTTTATTTTTTTCGGTACAGTGGTGTTTCAGCATTGTCACTTGTTTGGCTGCTTTTCTAGAGTGGTATCTTTCATCATTCCATACATACATATGTGCTCTAGTTTGTTAATTAAGTCTTCTGTTGTTTATTATTTTTTGGTTATTTATTGCTTCCATTATTGCATGTTTATTACTTCCATTGTGTACTTTTCCAATGAGGGCATAGTTTCCCCACTATCATACCCAAGGCGCTCGTTGCTAGTCGAAAGCATATGGCGTTTGGGGAAATGCGCTTGAGGCAATGTGGCCAACTGGGTACGGGGCGCCATTGGGTGGCTTCCGAACCAGGACGTCACAAAGTTGTATCAAAGAAGTTCATTTCTCTTGCTTTACTATTTGGAGACTTTATCTAGGGATAGGATGGATTTATTACTTAGTAATAATATGTGCCTGGGAGTAGCTAACCTGTGTACCGAGAAAATCTATACTACCTCGTTTATTGCAGTTTTCTGGTTTTGAGATTTACAGTTGATATTATTTCACCTTGAGTGATTCACATGCTTCGTGCTTTTATTGATTTGATATTACGGTTTTATTTCTGTCGCAACCCGATGAGATGAGGGTATGCAATCTCATGCATAATATAGCCACTTGTTAGAAATCGCATTCCATGCATTCTTGCCATTCCATATATTGTGCATTAGCGATAGCATGTTGTTTTGATTGACTCTGTGTATATTATGCATGATGTTGTCATAAATGATTGATATAATCCATGTTTTTTTGATAGAGAAATTGATTGTGTTGTATTTTGCTTAAATGAAGGCTGAATTTTGAGCCATGAGGTGTTATGGGCCCTCTTGAATCGAATGCTGGTGGATCAGGACCCTGTTTTCTCTGGTATACCACTATAAGAGATGCCAAGAATTAATTCGCAGGAAGTATGCCCCCCCCCCCCAGATCGGAATTTGGCACCTATTTGCCTTGTTTTTAGTGTTTCTGGGCTTCTGTGCAGTTTCTGAGCTACTACGAAGAAAAACCTAGAATACACGACGTCTACTTTCTGGATACACGCCGTGTAGTTTTTATGCCCTGTTACTAACCGTGTGAACAGAAAAATGATGTTGTGGATATAACATCAGGATGATTTAGTGTATGGTTGTTTCACACCGTGTAGTTTGGAGCCGTGTACCCGGTTGTGTCACTTACAACACGGGCCGAGGAAGCTCTAGTAGAACACGCCGTGTTGGTAAAGAACACACTGTGTAGTTTTTTCCTAGGTACCATGTCGTGTCACGAACAACATGGGTCGGTGTTGTCTTATCTTATACATATTGGGTTTGTTCGGAACACGCCGTGTAAGGGCAGATGTGTAGACGGTCGTGTCTCTAACAACACAGGCCGCCGAGACCGTGTCTAGTACACGCCGAGTCCCTAAGGAACACGCTGTGTAGTCTTGAGTTAGTTTGCATCGTGTGGGTTAGCTGTGTAAGGAGACCCGGGCAGGGGTTTAGAGTTAATTTACATGCCGTGTTTGGGAACAACATGTTGTGTATTTTGGGGTGTTACATGCCCAGTAGGGGAAAAGTACACGCCCATGTTAATGGATAAAGAAGACATGTCGTGTAGTTTTTATACACACGGTGTAGTCATGTTTTGTAAAACTATAATGTTTCTTTCCCCTGTTCCCATTTTGTACTCTTATGTTTTCAGTCCTTCTTAATTCTGATCTAAGATGAGCTTTTTATCTTTTAAATATTTTCTTCCAAGACGTCCTCCAGTCATACGTCAGTTTCCAGATGGTGATCAAACAACAGATATGGCCGATCAGGAACCTACTGTTTATCCTCCTGCAGATCCTCCTTCTGTTGCATCCTTGTCACCAATAGTCATACCAGTCGCAAGCACCGATAAACTGTTCAGGGAGGACTTCATGAGGATGTTGCATAATTTTCAGGGAGTGCCGCCTCTTTCCACGTCAATGGCTGAGTTGACATGGTTTTTTCCACAGCATCATCCTCCTAATTTCTCAGGGGATGGAGGACCCCAGGCTGCAAATTCTTGGTTCGAGGCCACCCAGACTATATTCAAGCACCTAGATATACCTCCAGAGGAAAGGGTAAATCTGGCTACTTATATTCTCCAGGACACCACCATGAGGTGGTGTGAGGTGATCTCACAGTCAGGGTGTCAAACGGATATTTCATTTGATGATTTTCGACGCACCTTCTATGACTAATTATATCTAGAGACCCTGAGGGCCGATCGAGCCTGGGAGTTTATGAGCCTATGGTAGGGTACTCATTCTATCATAGAGTACTCGTCCCGTTTTACTAAGTTGCAGCATTTCACACTGATCCCAGCGGGTGAGGAGTTGTTCCTTCATAGGAAGTTTGAGGATGGTCTTAGGAAGGATATCCGTTCCCAGGTGAATATCTTCTAGTTGACTTCGATATCCTACATCATCAACCAGGCATTGATTACTGAGAGAAATTTGAGAGATTCTAGAGCAGTAAGCTAGGGTGGTTCTTCATCCAGAGCTAGTGTTCCTCATATGGATAGTAGGAAGCATCGCAGAGAGTCTTCTCGACGAGATCTGGGTTCGCAGGATACGTCTTCTGGTAGCCAGGTTGTATGCTACCAGTGCGGTAGGAGTGGGAATACTAGGCATCTGTTCCAGAGGGATCCGATGGAGTGTTGATCTTGGGCAAGATGGGCCATCTTCAGCGCTTTTGTCAGGTATTCTCACCTTCAGCTGGTGGAAGGGGTTCCTCTATGACCCCGCGTTCTGGAGAGGCTTCTCCAGTTTCCCTCCATTCTGGGAACTGGAGTTCTTCCAGCCATTCAGGATGAGGTGGAGGTCTCGGCCGTGGTGGTCAGTCACCAGGTCATCAGCAACAACAGAGTGGATAAGCTCAGAGCGGTCATCCATGGGCGCAGTGTCGTGGGGCAGGCCAGTCTTTCGCCATGGAGCAGACCTATTTTTGAGCAGGATCCTAGACCTTCTAAAGTTCGAGGTACGATCTTAGTAACCTCAGTTTTATCTTCAGTTCTTTTCGATACTGGTGCTTCCCATAGCTTTATCTCTATTGCGGTTATGGAGAGCCTTGGTCTCTGTATCTTTTCATCTACCGACTTTTTGACTCTTGACACGTCGTTGGGAAAGAGGACAGCTAGCGTACGTCAGTCCAGAGAGTGAACACTTGAGGTTTTGGGGTGTCAATTCTTATGAGACCTCAATGTCCTAGAGATGTCGGGTTATGACATCATTCTCGGGATGGACTGGTTGATTTATTTTCAGGCAGTCGTCAATTTCTATTGTCGCATGGTGAGTTTCATATCACCAGAGGGAGAATCGTTTCTTCATAGAGGTGACTGGGATGTCCAGGCAGGTAGAGCTGGACCAGAGCATCATGTGATAGGGGAAGTTACAGCCCAGATTTCCAGTCTTTATCTGGAAGACAAGGGGACTTCACAGTCAGACTTTCCCCCAGTGGTGGATCGTTTTAGGGATGTCTTTCAAGAGGAATTCTCAAGTTTTCCACTGAAGCGTGAGGAAGAATTCTTGATTGATATCATGCCAGGAGCAGAACCGGTGTCCATTCCTCCTTATTGTATGTCTACACCTAAATTGCAGGAGCTCAAGAGGGAGTTGGAGGAGTTGCGAGAAAAAAGATTTTATCCAACACAATACTTCTCCTTGGGGTTCGCCTGTCCTGTTTGCGAAAAAGGTATAAGGAAACCTTCATCTTTGTGTGGATTATCGGAAGTTGAACCAGTTGACAGTAAAGAACCAATATCCCTTGCCAAGGATTGATGACCTCTTTGATCAGCTTCAAGGATCTCGGTTTTTCTCAAAGATGGACTTGAAGTCCGGTTATCATTTGTTGCGCGTTAGACCATCAGATATAACTCTTACATACTTCAGGAGTAGGTATGGTCTATATGAGTATATAGTCACACCGTTTGGTCTCACGAACGCGCCTATAGTTTCCATGGAACTGATGATCCTAGTGTTCCATCTGTATTTGTATGCCTTCATCGTGGTCTTTGGGGAAGATATCTTGGTGTACTCTCACTCTCTACATGACCATGCCACACATCTTGAGATCGTTCTGATTACACTGAGAGAGAATCGGTTGTATGCTAAACTCTCTATGTGCCACTTCTGGATGGACCAGATTCACTTCTTGGGACACATCATCTCAGAGGCTAGAGTATCTGTGGACCCAGAGAAAGTGAGAGCTGTAGTTTCTTGGGAGAAGCCAAAGAATGTCTATGAGGTGTGGAGTTTTCTATGGCTGACTGGATACTACAGGAAATTCATACCAAACATCTCGCACCTACCAGCACCATTGATAGGTCTAACCAAGAAGGGGGAAAAGTTTTTATGGTCAGATCCATGTGAGTCAGCCTTTCAGAGCTAAAGGGGAGGTTGACATCAGCACAAATACTAATCTATCCAGAGCCGAAAAAGGGCTACACATTTTACTGTGATGCCTCAGGTATCGGTCTGGGAGCTTTGCTTCTGTAGGGATATGGAGTCGTTGCTTACGAGTCTCCACAGTTGAGGCCAAATTAGAGGAACTACCTGATGCACGATCTGGAGTTGGTAGCAGTTGATCATGCCTTACACTGTTGGAGACACTACCATCTGGGATAGCACTTTGTGGTTTTCACCGACCACAAGAGTCTCAAGTATATCTTCACTCATCATGATCTAAATCTAAGACAGTACATGTGGGTTGAGAATCCTTATTCCTTCGACTTTGATCTTGCCTATATGTCGGGAAAGGGAAATGCAGTGGTTGATGCTTTGAGTAGGAGAACTCAGATTCAGGCAGTTCTGAAGGCCAGCAGTGAGTGGCAGATTATGGATCTATTCTCTGATATTCACTTAGAATAGGACAACATGAAGGGAAAGACTGTCCTATATTCTGTATCTATTACCTCTACACTTCGTGATCGGGTACGGATGAGGTAGCTAACAGAATCAGAGGCCTTAGTCATGTGGGAGAGTGTGTCAGGAGGGGCCCTCTTCCTGGATGGACAGTGAGGGAAGATGAGATCTTGCATTTCTGGGGACACGTATAGCTGCCAGCAGACATACGCGAGGAGATGATGTGGGATTTTGATTCCTCAGTTTGGGAAATTCATTTTGTCATCACCAAGATGTATCGTTACCTACATCACCAGTATTGGTGTCCAGGTATGAAGAAATATCTTGTTGGTTTTGTCATTAGATGTCATACTTGTCAGCAAGTGAATGCAGAGCATCAGCGACCAGCAGGGCTTTTACAACAGTTACCCATTCCTGAGTGGAAGTGGAACGATGTCGTGATGGAATTTTTGACCGTGTTGCCAAGGACATATCGGGGAAACTATGCTATTTGGGTTGTTTTCGACTGACTCATGATGGTCGCACACTTCAATTAGATCAAGGAGAATTTTAGTGTTGATGATCTGGGACAGTTTTACATTCGGGAGATCGTACATATACATAGAGTTCCACACTCCATTGTTTCATATTGGGATGAACGCTTTACATCTCAGTTCTGGCAGGGACATCAGATGGCTTTGGGTATACATGTAATTTTGAGTACAACATTCCATCCCCGGACTGATGGCCAGTCCGATCGCACGATCCAGGTGCTTGAGGATATGCTCCGAGCTTGTATTCTAGATTTCGGTGGTTCTTGGGAGAATCGTAAACCTCTTGTGAATTTCTCCTACAACAACAGTTTTTAGGTGACCATTCAGATGGATCCATTTGAGGGTCTGTACAGTAGGCTATGCTGATCAACCTTATGATGGTTGGAGGAAGGAGAGGCAGCTTTACTGGGACCTCGTCTTGATCAGGAGACATCTGAGCAGATATAGCTGATTCGAAAGAGGATGGATACATCACAGTCTCTACAGAAGTCTTATGATGATCAGTGGAGATGAACTCTAGAGTTCGAGGTCAGGGATCGGGTTTCCTGAATGTCACACTGAGGTTGGGACACAAGATGATTCGGAGACAGGGTAAACTTTCAGCGTGGTGCGTCGGGCCGTTTGAGGTTTTGGAGAGAGTTGGACCAATTTAATATCTTTTGCAGCTACCTCAGAGGTACCGGGTTGTGCACGACGACTTCCATGTCTCTCAACTCTGTCGTTACTTTTCATAAATGTCTTATTTCTTCCATCCCAAGGAGGTTGAGCTCTAAGAGGATGCATCGTTTGAGGAGCATCTCATCCAGATTGTCGATCACAGTAAAATGGTTCTTCGTGGATGGTCTGTTCCTTTAGTACAGGTTCTTTGACAGCATGTGCGAGTACAGGATGAGACCTGGTAGAGAGAGGCCGATGTACGATCGTAGTGGCCGAAAATGCTTGGGGTTTCTTCTTCTATGCCTCGCTAGGGAAATTCGGGGAAGAATTCATTTAAGGGGGATGTTTGTAAGAACCTGGATCTTCATTTCAGCTTCTTCGTCCGAGAGCACCGGGAATCTGCAGATATTCAATGAGCCACCCTTCCTCCATCCGTTCTCCGATTCGATCACGGTCGATTGCATTGGAATCACAGTGATCTATGATATTCGGGGGAGAATCAGTCATCGTGGTTCATGTATATCGATCTCCCAGTATCGAGGTAGGTGTTTTGTGCCTTACCGTTCAATGTCCTTGAGTTTTCTGTGAAAATTTCACCAATACTCATGAATAAGGTATTGTGTGTTTACCTTTATACCCTTGTTGTTTTCCTGCCTGGACTTTATGCTTATGTAGAGGTAAATTAATCTTTTAGAGGATATCTTGTTACACATGGATGTTTTTCCATGATTTTTTCTGTTTACGAACTTCGAGTTTTGTTTTCCTTTGGCTGTTACTCCAGTTTCAATTCCTTGTGTCTATAGGATGGAGTTTTTTTGTATAACATGCTTATTTCCCTATAGATCGTTATCCAAGTAACTCTATAGGAGTAATTTGGTTATCCAATTAGCTCTATAGTTTTACTCTGGCCTTATAGCATTATTATGCACTGACCGAAACGAGAGTGATAGAACCTGGTGCTATAGACTATAAGGGATATACTGAGTGAGCTTCCCAATGAGTCCTAGACATTATAGACTACAGGAGGGTATACCGAGAGAGCTTCCCCAGAGAATCATGGACATTAGACTACATGGGATGGATCGAATGAGCGCCCAGAGAGTCTAGGATTATTATAAACTACAAGAGGGTAGACCGAGTGTGCTTCCTCAGAGAGTCTTACCTTGTTTTTTTTCTCTTTATGAACCTTCCCATGCTAGAGAAGGAATTGACCGAGTGATCTTCCTTAAAGAGTCTATGGTATACCTGAGGCTATAGGAGGAATTGACCAAGACAGCTTCCTCATAGAGTCTCTAGACCTTGGGGATAAGAGGGCTAGACTGCGTGATCTTCCTCCGAGAGTCCCTCACTACCCTAGACAATAAGGGGAATTGATCGAGTGAGCTTCCCTAGAGAGTCTCATAATTTCGTATAACCAAACCAGAGGGGTTAGGATGAGTGCACTACCTATAGGGTTTTGGTACATCTTGGAAAGGACCTGAGGGGATGACTGTGTGTACTTTACAGTGGGTTTTCTTGCTTGTTAGCTGGTTGCTTCACTGCTGTTGTTGGTTGTGGATTTAATTACTGTTTTGTAGCATCCTTCTTTACTGCTTACTGTTTACTGCCAACTGCTTTGCTGTTGCTATTTACCGCTTAGTGTACTTTTACCTGCCATATACTCACTGACTGTTATGCACAGATCTTTGGGTGGTTTCTTACTGGGATTTTATCTCACACACTATTTGGGTCGTGATTTTGGTCCCAATCAGACTATGTTGTTGCAGGTATAGATAAGGGAAAGTGCCCTTCGACTTGTGGTACGTGATTTCATGGGTAGGAGAGCATGGGAACAAGCTTGATCTTGTGATGCTGTGGAGTTGTTTACTTTTCTTTTGTACTTGTTTCGGGACTGTGGTGTTTCCGCATTGGGACTTATTTGGCTGCTTTTCTAGAGTTGTATCTTGTGTCTTTCCATATATACATATGTTCTCCAGTTTTTTGATTTAGTCTTCCGCTGTTTATTATTGTTGGTTATTTACTGCTTCCGCTGTTTCATGTTTATTACTTCCGATGTGTACTCTGCCAATGAGGTCATAGTTTCCCCACTATCACACCTAAGGCCATCACTACTAGTCAGCAGCCTATGTTGTTTGGGGAAATGCGCTTGAGGCCATGTGGCCGACCGGGTACGGGGCACCTTTGGTTGGCTTCCGGAACTGGGACATTACACAATTTTTTACGTGTATAATTAAAAAATGTAATCCAATATTATAAAATATTTTTCTAAATATTTTTAATTCAATTTCTAAATAAAATCATAATTAATTCCAAAATAAAAAAGTTTAATGTATAACTCAGTTTTTAACACCTTGAAAAAATAATCAACATTTAATTATCATATATCCTTAAAAATAAAATAATTCTATGATTTGATATTAATAAGAATCATATTTATATTCATATTAATGCTCATAAGGGTTCTTTACTATTCACACAAAAAAACATGTTGTTTATATCATTCTCATAATAATTTTCTAATCAAAACTGTAGATGACCATTATTTAATTAAAATCATAAAAGTGAAGAAATTATTTTTGAAGGATAATTATAAATATACAATTAAAAATTATTCATTCATTTAAGTTGATTTTTTATAAAAAATTGTGTGTTATAATTACTCTGTCCATATTTCTCTATGAGCATCACAAGGGAGTTTATATAATTCACTTTGTAGTAAATATTTAGATACTAAAAAACTAGGAAACACAAAGATGAATGGTATGTATCTACATGGAAAATTGTATTTTCATAAGCTTCTACACCCCATCATAAGGTCTATGAAATGTGTAGAATTAAATATGATGAAACTCAAAAATGAATATACATGACTATATATTTCATATCAAATCCCTATGCTGCATAGACAACCATCATGGAATAGGGATGTATTCCACACCATAAGAGATTATTATCAAGAACATTCTCTGGAAGGTTAAATATTTGTTAAAAAAGATCATATAGACCTATTAAATTATAGAATATACCTATACATTACTAACCACACATCCATTATACACATAGATACATTATAATTCTTTGAATCCAATTATATAACATTATCATCAATTATCCAATGGTGACACACTACGATAAAAAATTCCCCCTTAACTGATGTCATTTTATAAATACACTCTTATACAATATATTTTTTATGATTATTATAAAATAATCTCAATCTAATAATATTTTTCCTTCCCAATTTTTTTTGTCAAATTCATTTTATAAAATAAATTCTAAACAAATCCCTGATTTCTTCTAAGATATCTAATCATCCTACTTAATTTTCTATTACTTGTTCTCACTACCTTTAGAAGCAGGCTCACGTGATTTCTTTTTCATAAACATTAAAATGAAATTTTATATTATCAATGAGGTTTCTATATATACTTGTTACAACTATATCTTCAATAATATTTTAGTTTTATTGTGAAAACATAAATGGAAATGGAGTTTTGTTATAATGGGACAATTAAATCTTAGGGGATGATATATTATATTCTTGAGAAATTAATGTCGAAGAAATATGGGATATTATTATTATATTATATAAATTCATTGCCCAATATTGTTCCTTATTTAATTTTTTATTTTTTATTTATTTATCACATTATCAGATTAAATTAATTATGTTCTGAATGTATCAATACAATTTAAAATTTTATTTTAGAATATACCTTTCATTGATTCTTCATCATGTAAAAACATATATCATTATATCATTATTATTTCATATTTTATTTTTTTTATAACATTGTTTTTTAAAAAGTATATCCAACCCGTCATTCCATTCTACACTAAATGGGCCACAATTAATAATGAAATGAGCAACGTTTTTTTTAATTATTCGAACGAATTTTTTATTTTTAAAATATTAACAAATTTTTATCGAAACATTATTTTTCAAAATTGATCTTTCAGACAACCATGTTTCTCATATAGTACACTCCATAGGTCATTCACACTTTTCAGTGGTAATAGTTATGTTTTTTTAGAAAACTAGCATGTTCACTTTTTATTAATATATTTGTTTACCAAAAATGAATTTTTTAGTCATGGTAATATGAGATATAAAAAAAATAAGATAAATATACTCTTGATGAAATTTTATCATTTTAATTATTTATTTAGAAAATTAATTCTATTAATTGAGGTTTAGATCGATTTGTGTGTAGTTAAATTTATACATAAAAAATTCCTTATGAAATGTTTATACACTTAGATTTACTTTAGAAAGGAATGAATAATTACAATGATACCAGAATATAAATTTTTGGAGAAGACATTGATTTTTTCCCTACAGAACTTAGAGTTTATATTACTAAAATGGTTACTTGATACATTTATATCAATTATGGCTGAAATGAATGTAGTGAATCTCTTTTTATTGAAATTTAATTCTTGAAATTATTCTATATTTTACCTTGAATTTTGGAACCCAATGTCACTGTAATTTGAGATGTTGAATACATATTGAATATAAAGGTTTATGAGCACATCAAATCTCTCAATACATATGAGTTAAAAATGAAAAGATAAGATAAAAATCATTCAAAGGAAGTAAAATAATATAAAATGACTTTTTTATTCAAGTAAATAAATAATGAAATGTCCAAATGAAAAGATATGATTATTTATATTCTGAGGAGAATGAAAATTAATATGAACGTGAATAGATCATAAAAATACTTAAAAAGGATAATTAGGAAGTGAATGTTAATTTTTTGAAAAGAAAATATAATGTCCAAATCAATTTAGATTTCTCATTTAACAAAAATCTGAAAAAGATATGTATGCTCAAAAAATTTTAACTTTGAGATCTAGTAAGGACACAATTTCAACATAAAATCATAGTGTAAACATCCTATGTTTCTTAGAGACAATATCATGGATATAATGATGAAACATCGGTATGGTCCCATTTTTAATCATATACATATATATCCTCTTCACCATGATAAGATGATCTTTTTTATGTTAGAGAACATGATCAATATTTTTCTCACAAACCTGTTTTAATATTTGAAAAACTCAATAATATTTATAGTGTAATTTTTTTGAAAAATAGCATCATTTAAGAGAGAAAATATTTTTTTGGGTCAAAATAAAATGAAAAATAATATTTAGAAAATTTTAAATTAGAAATCGTGGATTTCAAATATAAAATTTCTTATTCTAACATAAGGTGTTGAACCATTTAATTTACTTTTCGGATCTCAAAATATTCTTAAAATTAATTGTGGGATTTTGTTTCACATCAATGTATGCTTCCAATATTTTATAAAAAAGTTATTTATTGGAACATCACATTATAAATTTTATTAATGTAATAGATTATATCAGCTTTTCTATTAATATAGTTATTAAAATTTTAGACATTTAAAACCTATGAAATTTAATATCAAAATGATATATTTATATTGAAAAAATATTTTGTAAACAGGTTTAATTTTTAAATATTTATTTTATAATTAATGTGGAAAAAATATTAGGGTTCAAATAGAAATATTCACTTAATCATTTTTAGGAAGAAGGTCTCATGAGAATAACCAAAGAGTTTACATGGTATATAGATTGTGGGTACATGAGTAATTCGAGTGGTGGATCCTTCCAAATATAATCCTCTCAAAAACAATGATGGAGGACATTTCAAATTTAGAGATAAATCAAAATGTTAAAATTATGATATAGTTATACTTGGAATATGAACCTCTACTATAATTAATGAAGTTTTATTTTTAAATTTCATGAAGAATATTTTATTATATATTCTAAAATTATCTGATTTTCGTTTTAATTTTTGTATAAATTTCTCTTTTGTAATGTTTAGAATTATAAAAAAATGATTTTATTTAAAGCATAAAATTTTAAAAATCTATATGTTATATATTCAAAATCTTTTTCAAGTTAATATTTAAAGTGATTATGTTCATAGGATAACACACCATGTATTTTTCCTCAACACATACATTATTATAATATTCTTCATCTTGGTATAATAAATATTATTTAATAGTATGAGATTTAGCAAACTTTTATTTCATAAATAAATTATATTTTTATCCTTTCCAACTTGGAAGGAGAAAAAATCCATTTTAAAAAATATAAATTACTTTAATTCCTATAAATCATTATAAATAGTTAACCATGTACTTTTTTTAGAAAAATATTGGGTTTTAATATTACTGTAAAACCATTCACCATGTTAATTTTCAATTAATACATGGTGTTTAAAAGTGTTTTTCTTCATTGCTCGAAACATTGAGTCTTATATGGTATTTATCAAATTTTTAGGAAATTTATTAAATGAGAATGGATACATACTCAATTACAATATAAGTAACCATGGTGGTTATTTTGATAAAAAATATTTGATGTTGTTTTTAATTATAATTTTTATCATAATGCGTTATATGAATCTAGTGAAACTCAACATAATGGGGTTTTTTGAAAAGTTAAATAGGGACCTCTATGAAATGTGCAGGAATATACTGATTTAGTTTTACCTTCATCAATTATATTTGTATAAAGCGGTCAACACCAATACAACATCCTATTACCCTGTTCAAGTATGTTTTTCAAATTTATATGTTCATTTACTATTGTAAAATCATTTTATATAAATTTTACAGATTTACTAGAGACTGTTGAATAGGAACACAAAATGTACCTAATGTATATGTCATGTACATGTTACTAGTTTCATGTCAAGGACTAGTTGATCATTTCGTGAATAGAGAGATCGTGATGTGAGTTAGTACACATCATGTACCTATAGTACACATCATACATGGGTTAAATAGAGTATTTTTTACCAGATGAGATGGGGGTTTTTGCGTAACTTATCCAGTGTGGACTACACACTATGACCAAGGGGTACACGTTGTGACATGGCCCATGCCTAGTTTAATATCATGTGTTTGGGAGTTCTTCCCATAACATTTCTATCCATTAATAGTGTCTCTCTATTTAAGGAAATTCTAGTTTGTTTTGGACAGACTCAACACCTTTCAGATTAAACCAATCGTCATTGGATATTCTTTCTATTTTCATTGTGTTTCTCCTCGTAATTTTTCTTTTCGATTATTAATTGAAATTAATTGTGATTCCACCCTAGCCATGGTTTATCACATTAAATGATCCATGTTGGATTTTTCTTGGTTTCCATATATTCATCTGTTGTGAAATCTTGTCGACAAGGTTTTTCCTCGGATAGTTGTGTTAATGTAAATGTTCATTCATGAGGTACGTGGGCTTTATTATATCTAATAACCCATTTTATTCTATTTTGAACCATCCATTGTGGTTCAGTTTTGAGTTTAGGGAATTTGTTGATGGCATTGTTGGGTTTCATTGCATTTTTTTTCCATTGTAGGTGTGTGCGACCCAAAAATAGAGGTATATGGTTATGTTTATATCCGATGATAATGAAAGTACTTGTTTTTATTAACCAACTTCTTTAAAAATTGTTTTATTAAATATGAATGATTTTTGAGTGTGTTGAAAAAAGTATTTGAAAGAAATATGGGTTTTGCCTTTATTTTAATAAATTGATTATTAATGGTTATAAATGGTTTTCAAGGCATTGAAATGGGTTTGTGAAAAAGAGTACACAGGTTACATTTGGTAATTTGGAGAATGGTTTATCATGAGGGAATCATCCATTTATTTGTGATTTTAAAGAAGGGTTTTATTTGGGATTTACTCTACTTCCTAGGCTGATTGTTTAATGGGGAATGATATTGAAATTTTGGTAGAGTTTACTCATGGGTCAATCCCCTTCTTCCCAGGCCAGTAGTTCTAGTATTATTTTTTGTGCTGTTGATAATTGTGGTATGAGTAGTTTGTTACCTCGACCTATATTATTTTTTGGTCTATGATACATGTGGTTAAATTTTGTAATTCTTTTCACTCTATGTTAAACTGGATATGGATGTTTATTCTTGTAAAAAATTATATGAAAAATGTTATATGAAACTGATAAACTTTTAATTTTTTAGAACAACAGATAATGGAATTTTTAAGATATTTTTTTAATGAAACATATTTAATGCTTATCATGCTAGGTAGTATTTAAAAAATATGTATACAAGATGTTTTATACAATGAATTGCTATGGAACACCTCTGTGGGATCCTATTGAGAATGTTAACGGACACCCTACGCACTACTTCAGTGGTCTACAGACCCTTGTTTCTCTTACAGTGTATGGAAAGAAAATGCATCATAATGAGTTAGTGAGGTTCATTTCAGTTGGGATAGGTAGATGGTGGAGGGAAGGTGGGTCTTTTTCTATTCCATACTTGGAGTAGCTATTTGGTTTTGAGTCCCTTGTAGTTGGACATGTATTTTGGAGTTTTCACCTACTATTTCCACTGTTTGTTTTTCATTTTCTTCCTTGTAGTTATGATATATATATATATATATATATTATAATTAAACTCATTCTTAAATGATCTATATATATGTTGGGTGGTCATTTAGGTTTGTTGAAATTGATCCCTCAGTTTTATTCCATCGACGCCACAGTGCTTGTCTCCAGCCTATGAGGATCGGGAACACCCTTCTGGTATGTGACAAATCAGGTTGGGTGCTGAGATTCAGGGAAACCAAGGTTGCTTCATTACAGTTATTTATCAAATCAGGTCTTTCCTCAAGAATCTTTTCTTAAAATTCCTATTAGAGTATAGGTCGGATTGTCGAGACACGAACGGAATGTTGCGATGAGTGCCTAGCCAGCCCTTGTCGTCAAGACACTGAAGGTACAATGAGATGTCGGGATATTTCACTCTAGTATTGGTTTTTTTATTTAAAGAAACATTTTATAATTATGGATTTTCTACTTTGATCTGAGATTTGTCCTGTGTCTGATTGTTCTTATGTTTTAGTATGCAATAGTGTGCCTCCATGACGTCTTCTGTAGGTTCCTAAGTATGTTGCAGATAATTCCCCTAAAGGAAATGCGCCACTAGATCAGAATATCATCCAAACAATCATACAGGTAGTCCATTATATTGATCAGGATGTTCCACAATTCATAACACAATTGATGCCATACAACGATGAGATGGAGGAGAAAGATATAGATTTTGATAGTTCCTACACTTCAATCCACCATCGATTAAAGGGATGAATGATCCTCAAGAGGGAGAGGATTGGCATTATAGGATCGATAAAATCTATGAATTCTTGGAGATACTGTAGAATACCATGTTGATGTGGAAAATTTTCTGATTCATGTGTTCGGGAAAGCGTTTGTGAGATGATATAGTCCAAGAATCAATTCATTTGGGCTTGGATTAGAATGGTTTCAAAACCCTCTTCTTTTAGATGTTTTTTCCAGAGTCTATGTAGTTATAAAAATCTGTGCACATCCTATCATTATTTTAAGGAGAGCATTCAGTGTCATCCTACACCAACCGGTTTGTAGAGATTGTCTATTTTTCATTGGACGTGGTGTGGAATGAAAATATAATGGTGTGGAATAACCTCCATGATTTGAGACTAGATATTATTTGGTAGGTGTTCATATTGAATAATTTTACCTATACAGAGACAATGGATAGAGAAATGATGTTAGATATGGACATGGAATGCAAGGTCGGATTTACTGCATCTTTAATGTCAAGTATTGATAGCTTTAGTGGCATGGATCAAAAGAAGAGGACGTGATAGGACACCCATAACAGTGGGGGGATGTGGGTCTCTGTAGCAAGGCTTACCCAAATCGTCCATTGTATATGGTTGTGAGCCTCTAACTTTCTACTAGTGTAATAAGCATGGTCACAATAGATGTTCTTGTCATATGAATGTGATGACGTGCAATAGATGGGTATGTGTTGTAGATCTACAACATTTCATTAAATCTATGAATAAACCTAATTATGATCATGATGAATTAACTATATAGGATGATATTGAGTACTTAGATTGTTCAATTAATACATGCGTCTAGACATAGGCCTTAGGAGTGAAGCATTTATATACTATATATGATTGTCCAATGTAAGTAGTTTCATGTCCAGAAAGAGTGAGATGTACACTACTTATTGAATCTTTACTTATTATATCACTATATGATACTAGTGACTCCAACTCATTTATATATGTAGGTTTTTTTGATAGGATTAAACATACAACAGAACATATTCCCATTCCAATGAAGATATATATACCTATTTGATAGAGGAATGAGTATGGGTTATAGTGTCCCTCTAGTTCATTCAAGATAGCTAACACATAGTTGGTTTGGGATTTCTTCGTACATGATTGGGATCAATTTGAACTCATCATTTCAACGGATTTTATTATCAATCATCGAGTTGAAGTTGATTTTTATAATTAGAAAGTTTCAATTCATTCTACATAGAGTATCTCTCACGTCTTCCAGGGAGAGTGGGACCCGAGGTCTGGTCATGCAGGACCATCCCACCCATAGCTAAGATGTTTGTCAGTGGTGGTTTATATTGAGCCCAATAATGTTTCTACTATTTGGGATCATCATGATTTTTTGATACACTCTAGATGTTTTCCAAGATGACTTCTATAGTATACCTCCAAAGAGAGAGTTTGTTTTCATAATTGACCTTGTGACAGGTGTGTAGCCAATATCAATGCCTTCATACTATATGGAACCAACAGAGTTGAAATAAATCATGATTATCTTTGATGTCCTGTTAGAGTTGGGTTTTGTTCTGTATAGTTTTTTTACATAGAAATCCCATGTTATCTTTTCTAAGAAATTGAATGGTTCACTTATCCTATGTATGGACTATCGAATGTTAAACCGAGTAACTATTAAGAACAAATATCCTTTTATTTGTTGGGAAGATTAGTTTGAACTGTTGGAAGAATAATTGTAGTTTTCAATGATAAACCATAGATCAGGATATCAACATCTCAGAGTTCGGGGTATGATATACCAAAAATGGTCTTCAAGAGTAGGTATGGCCATTATGAATATTGTCTGAGGCCTTTTGGTGTGACTAACACTTTGATAGTTATTATGGACTTGATGAATTAGATATTCCACCAATATCTTGACACATTTGTGGTATTGTTCATGGAATCTATTTTGGTATATTCAATGTCGAATCGGTAGCACGAGAACCATCTAAGATTGGTTATGTAGATTCTTCGATATCACCATCTAAATGGAATGTGTGAAAAATGTAGTTTTTGTATTCAAGAAGTGATGTTCTTGGGGAAAAAAATTTATAATCATATATTTTGAGTTGACCTAGAGAAGGTAAAATTTATTTTTTCCCTTTAATGAACCAAAAAATTTCATTGAGATATGAAGAATCATATGTCTTGCTAGATTATACTGAAGGTTCATCCAGGATTTCTCTAATTTAGTGTCAGTGTTGACTGCTCTTACCAAGAAAGTAGTGAAATTATCATGAGATGAATTGATTCCATCTTCCTTTGATGAATTGAATCGACTTCTTACATCCTCACATGTTATTATATTACCTGATCCCGGTAAGGGGTATGTCATGTAATGTGATGCATCACATGCTAGTTGGGGATGCATGATTTTATAGGATGTTCATGTAGTTTCTTACGGTTCTCATCCTATCTAAACACAAGTTATGAACTACCTGTCTCATGATTTAGAGATTGTTGTGATGATGCATGAACATAATTATTTGTGGAACTATCTGTTTATAGAGAAGTCCATAGTCTTCTTTCATCATATGATTCAGAGATATATCAATTACCAGAAGTACATGAATCTATGAAATAGACAATGAGTGGAATACCTTATATCATTTGACATTGACTTTTCCAACACTACAGGGACATAAAATGTTGTTCTAGACACTCTATACTGGAAGGTACTATTTTAGGTTGTTCTGTAGACAAAGGAAGTGTTTATTCATATTGGGATTTTCACTCAGTTGCACATGGTGGCTCATGAGTATGTTTCAGGGATGATTCTCACCTCTTTTCAATTATCATCATCTCTCACGGAATATATCATTCAATGTTAGTTTATGGATGATGATTTTCAGAATACTTGGGGGAATCATTATCAGGGGAAGACAGTTCAAGGTTGGTCTATTTCATCATATAGAATACTTCACTTCAGAATGTGTGTTTTTTTCACAGTATATATGAGATGTATATTTTGTTTGATTTTTATATGACTTCATAGTCTGGTCATCCAAGATCTACAATGATGTATAATGAAATTATATAATGATTTAGGTGGCAAGATATGATGCATGGCATTTCAGATCATGTGTCTCATTGTAACACATTCCAATGGATAAATGTAGTGCACTTGAAACCTTATTTCTCACATCACCCTCTTCTAGTGCAAGTTTGGATGAAGGAAGAGTTTCCATGTATTGTGATGTTTGGTTTCCATGGACTCCCATAGAAAAAAAAAATCTATCACGATGATTATTGATCGATTGAAAAAGTCTTATCACTTCATTACGAATATCAACACCACCAAAGTTAAAGATCAATGTGTGTTATATGTGCAGGATATTACGATGTTACACAGGATCTCATCTACTTTTATTTCAAATAGGGATCCTAGAATTACCTCAACATACTAGATGATTCTTCTAGAGGAAATTGGGACACAGGTCATGTTGATCACATCATACCATCCACAGATAAATGGCCAGAAGGAGCGTGTAATTCAGATCCTATTGGATATGATTCATGCATGTGTCCTGGATTTTAGTGTATTGTGGGAAAGGCATATAGGACTGGTTTAGTTTATTTATAACAATAGTTATCATTCATTGGTAAGATTGTCTCTTTTTGAAGCATTTTATCATCTCCCATGCTGATCACCTATTTATTGTGAAGAGGAGAAAAATATATCATTGGTTGGACCATGTCTGGTTGAGGAGATGTGGGAAGAGATTCATGATGTGAGGAAACAATTGGATATAGCATCGAATCGATTGAAATAATATAAAGATAGGATTCATCATTGTTTGGAGTTTTTATTTTGTGACTACGTCTTCTTCAAAGTCAACCTTTTTTTTCACCCTCTTCTATGAAAATAAAAAAACGAAACTTTGAGATATGTTTTACCATTTGATATCACTAAACGACTAAGTCATGTTTCTTATTCTGTAGAAATAAATGTTCAGATGAAAAGAATTCATGATGATTTCCATATATCCCATAATAGGATGAATCACTGTGACTCCACGGATGTTATATGTTGGGATGAAATTGATCTAGAACCGGATGATTCATTTTTTAGAGACAAAATTTGAGATCATTCACTCTTAGATGAATGTCTTGCATTTTGAGATGATTTCATTGGTGAGAGTTCTGTGGGAACAAGAATCATGTTCTCTTGAGACATGGAAATTTTGGTCTTTAATGGGGGGAGAAATGTCCTCATCACTTTCCAGATGATAATTTTTCAATATCACATCCTGAGGACAAAAATTATGGAAACCCTGCTCTTTATTACAAACGTAAACATGATTTATTACATAAATTTCAGATGATACCACATAGAAGATAAAGAGTTATAGTGTATTTTCAGATTATGATCATTCCATAACAACTTAAAACATGAAATACAACATCTTTTTTGAAAAAAAAATTTACATGACCACTACATTCCCTCATACATGGGATTTTATGGGATAACCTAAGGACATGCATAAGTAAAGGGTGAGCTATAATTCCCATAAAGGGAATAAACATGAAATAACATGAGGAATCTAATACATGTTATAAAATAGGCATATCAATGGATAATTATAGAAACATGAACATCATGTCATGATAAATCTTGGTAATCATAACATGGAGTTGTTGCAACTACACTTAACATGGAATTAGCATGATCCCGTGTTCATTACACATGGAGAATGAGTAAACCCTCATTTAAAATAAAGCATGAGTAAACACTCATTTCACATGAATTATCATGAGTCAACACTAATTTCACATGTCTTATCATGATACAATACATTACCTAATGCATTGGAGTGCTATCAGTTCACACCCTTCTTTAAAATTCCATTTCATGCATCAGTGTGCAACATGGATAATACAACATGGAATCATTCAAAATTACAATTTATTCCATGATAATGTAATGTGTAATAATTACATGAAAATAATTAAAAAATAAGTAAATGTGGATAATGATGAATTCCATTTGTAGAGAAATGGGCATGGTATTCACTACACTATGACTTTGGCTTGGAAAAATGTGGTGAAATTTTGACAGAGTTACGACATGACATAAGAACTTATAAAAATGGATGAAGAGATATAATGAAGTTTATTATTATATTTACATAAAATGGAAAGTAAGGGGGTCATATAGATACATGTACCAAAAATTTTAATGGAATTTAGGTTCATGATTCAAAATAATTACTTCAATACAAATGAGGAGAGAGAAATTCCTTACAGAATTTCAGCATGGTACCAAGTATAAATGGAAGGCATCGATGAGATATAAATGTATCTCTCATCATTAAAACATAATTAGGATACTATAGGGGACGTTTGAAATCATACCGAAATATTAATAATTGAAAATAACAGAGCATAACAATATTAAGAAACATGGATAAAAATAGAAAGGAAGGAATCCATTAATAGGAAGTGTGATCATAAAGGCATGGGATGGGGATGAGAGAGGCTTATTGGGAGCTTAAGTCACCTTGGGAGGATTCTAGAGAGAGGGTGAAAGAGGTTGGACAAACTCAAATGTCTGGTAGTGAAGAGGAAGTGGGAGATTTGGTGGGATTATATTGGAAAGGAGAAGTAATTCTTTATAATACAGGTTTGGGAAGCCTCACATGGAACTAATCAAAACCAAAAACCATCCCATGGTTGTTGCCAATGATTTCGTACAAAGTGGATTGGAAACCCATTTTTTTAAGTAAAATGGCCTATCATCTTAAAATAACTGGTTTTCTTATGTGGTGGGGAGTCACACATTCAAGGAAATCTATTTTAAAAGCTAATATGTTTTAATGTCATGGAAGGTCCACTAAGGCATTATAAAATTAATCATAAAAATATGAAATCATATTATTTTAATGATAGAACATATATTGTCTGAATATATAATTTATAGTATTTTATTACATAACTATTGGGTCATTATTATGTCATAAACTACATTATATATTTAAACGAGAATTAATTTTTACACAAAAATTCGACTCTCTGAGAAAATTATGAAAAATTCAACTTTATATATTTTCAACATCCAAATTCCAAAAATAATATTCATTTCCTCTATATAATTTTCAAAATATGCGATATTTTACTTTTAGAATAAAAAATAACATTTATAAAAAATTCATGGGTATTGAAAAAAACATCATTCATAACTTAGTAAAAATTACAGTCGCATACATAAAATTATATGATCATTTATATTTAATAATACGTAATTAAATAATAATAATATTTAATTAAAATATTAATTAATTCAAATATACAACAATTCAACAAAATATATTTCTTAGTTGAAAATTCATTAAAAAAAATATTTGCGGTTTAAAAACTATTTCTAATGTATCAATAATTATGTGAATGTATATTCTCTATAAAATAATAATGTACATAATCGTAGTACTACGGAATGATTACCTAACCCCTTATAACACACACATAAGACCGAAGGGTAAGGTGTGAGATAGTGACAAACTCTTGGGTGGCTTGGATAACATCACTATTGTGGTAATATTTCTCAACATCCACTTCTCCCATAGGCAGTTCAACTCAAGCAACTCATATTCAAGATTAGTTCAGGAAAGGTGAAGATCTAATCCAAATGATGCCAACTCCTTTCGGAACTCTAATAAATGGACATCATGTGGGGAAATTCCACTTGATGAGGTCATCTATTCCTTTGTCAGAGTAAATTTGATTTTAAAGCACTATATTTATAATAATCATTTAATCATTATTCAATGACAATAATGGAAAATTTTCAAAATTCTTAATAGTATTTCAAAATCCAAAACATAAAACCAAATAAGATTGTGTGTTTTACATAACCTAAAAAGAAATTTAAATAAACCAAGTGGAATTTTCATTAATGAATTTTTGGGTCGTTACTATATTCCGCCCTTAAAAAATTTGGCCATCGAAATTTCCATTACCTACACTAAAATATATGTAGGTAATTATGCTTCAACACTTCTTCTGATTCCCACATTGCATCTTCAAAAATGTGATTTCTCCACAGCACCTTGATGATGGGCATTGTCTTGTTTCATATAACTTTTTATCTACAATATAAGATATTCATTGGTTTCTCCACGTAAGAAAGATCATCATCTAACTATACTACCTCTAAATAGAGTACTTGAGAGGGGTCTGGTATGCATTTCATTAAGAGGTCTACATTAAATACATATTCTAATTTGGCCATGGTAGGTGGATGTTCAATTTGAAACTCCACAACACCAACTTGATCAAGAATCTCAAAGGGGCTGATGTACCTAGGACATAACATCCATTTCTCTCCAAAAATCAATATCTTATTCGATAGAGATATGCATTGAAATACCATGTCTCCAACATTGAACTCAATGCCTTGTCGACAGTTATCCAAAGAACACTACTATCAACTATGGGCTACCATGATATGCTGCTGAATGGTTTTCACCTTCTCCCCCATTTCGTTGACCATTTTAGGCCCAAACAGTTTATGCTCACTGACTTCATCCCAACATGCTGGTGTTCTACACCATTTCCCCTAAAGAGATTCATATGGTGCCATTCGGATGCTCGATTGGGAAATGTTGTTATAGGATATATCAACCAGTGGAACATGTTAATCCCTTTAACATTTTAATTCCAAAGAACACTCTCTCAACATGTCTTACAGTTTCTAAATAGTTATCTCAAATATGTCATTATTTTGAAAGTGATAGGATGTACTGATGTTCAGTTTAGTAATTATATCATGATCGAGACTTTTCCATAACATCGAGATAAATCTCAGATCGTTATCAGATACAATAGATATTGGTACTCCATGTAGCCATACCACTTCCTTGACGTTAATCCGTGAATGTTTATCCAATGAGAAGTCTTATCAAATCACAATAATGTGAGTTGTGTTGGTAATATGATCCACAATAACCATTATAAAATTATTTCCTCTAGAAGTCCTTGGATGTACAATGAAAAAGTCTATGGTAATGTTCTCCCTATTCCTTGTTGGTATAGGTAGTGGTTTCATCATCCCCTTATGCTTTTCCCTCTCAACCTTCACTTACCGACATACCTGGAACGTTGATGTATTTTCACCAACCACCGTTTTAATATTTCCCACCATAATTATTATCAGATATCTCTATAAATCATTGTGCTCCCCAGTTAGATAGAGAAGGTCGAGTTATGTGCATATTTCAATAGATCCTTCTTTATATATGGATAGGATGGTATACATTCTCAGTTCCCAAATCTTACAACTCCTTCATGCTTAATTTTGAAATCATAGGATTTCCCATTTCTAATAGCATCCATCATATTTAGAATTTTCAAATATTTTCATTGAGCATCCTATATTTTCTCCAAGAGGGATGGTTGAACAATTATTTGAGAAAGTATTGATGATGATTCAACCTTAATGATTCCCATGTCCATCCTTTTCAAATCTAATAAGATCAGATCCTTTTCAATTCTCATCATTGATAAAGATGCAAGATCCTTTCTACTTAGAACATTTGACTCCTTGTTTGCCTTAACTGGATGGTAGTGGATTGAACATTCATAATCCTTAATGTGGTCTATCCATATTCATTTGAGCATATTACAGTTTTTCTCTGTGAATATATATTTTAGACTCTTATGGTCATTATATATCTCACACATCTCCCCATAGAGATAATGCCGCTAGATTTTCAATGCAGGGATCATAGCAGCAAACTCCATATCATGCGTGGGATAGTTTTGCTAATGGATTTTGATATTCCTCAAGTCATAGTCTATAACATTGTCATTTTTTAATAGAACATATCATAAGCCCTTCAATGAAGAATCATTATACAAAACAAATATTTCTCCACTTGTTGGGAGTGTGAGTATTGGCATAGTTATAAACCTCTTTTTCAACTCATTGAAACAATCTTCACATTCATGAGTCCAGAAAACATTACTCCCTTCCACTCCATCATGGTCATGGGGTTTTAAAATCATGAAAACTTTTTCAAAAATATTTGATAACACACATATAGACCCCAAAAGTGGTGTGTCTTCGTTATAGAAGTTGGCCTGGGGCAATATTCAATTTCCATTTTCTTGGAAGGGTCTACAGATATCCTTTTGCTGGTGATAACATGCCCCATGGATGATATATTTTCTATATAGAACTCACATTTTCTATTCATTGCATACAAATTCTCCTTTATAAATGTCTTTAACAAATTATTCAAATGCTCCTCATGTCGCTCCTTACTATTGTAGTATATCAGAATATCATCAATAAATCAAACCACAAATTTTCCGAGCTAATCTCTAAAGACTCTATTAATTAAATCAATGAAACATTTGGGGGCATTAGTGAGTCTGAAGAGCATCACTATGAACTATAAGAGTTCATACGTCGTTCAAATGGATATCTTGGGAATATCTTCCTTCCTCACCTTTATTTGGTGATATCTCGACCAAAGGCCAACCAAGGAGACATAATTGGCCACACGAATCTGATCAAACAAGTCAATAATTCATGGAAGGGGATACTTATTCTTCATCGAGATTTTATCAAGCACATGATAATAAATTCAAAGGGGCGTAGATCCATCCTTCATCTTGATGAAGAGGACTGGCGTGAAAGACCCCAGGACACCCTAAGAGGGGAGGGGTGAATTCGGGTGAAAACTTTTTCTTTTAATGTGATGGATCTTGTTCCCACTTTTGTAGGAACTTGTTGAACCTGTATGATGAAAAATATCAGAACGAAAACATTCACATGCATAAAGAATACACAAAACTTTTTACTTGGTTCAAAACTAAGGGCTACGTCTAATAAGTATAAATTACTACAAAAACGGGCATGAAAAGCGCCACCTTTATCAGTTCTAATCAAAAAGCACTGATAAAGGATAATCATTATCAGCGCTATTTAAAATCGCTGATAATGTGTAGATTTATCAGCACTTTTCTAGCGCTGATAAAGGAGTACTTTTTACAGTGCTTTTCTAGTGCTGTTAAAAACTGTCTCCGATTTTATTAAAAGGAGGAAGACAGTCTCCTATTTTTCATCGTGCCCTAAGCTCTCGCGGTATTGTACCATTGCGACTGTTCCCCCCCGATCTTCCCATTGTCGGACCTCCACCGTACACTTTCTACTTATCCTCGACCCTCTTCCATGGATCTTCCTCCCTTCCGAACCCTACTCCTCCTCGTCAACGGTTGGAGGCTCCTCCCGTGCACCCCCACTCCCGCGGTCATGTCTTCCAGGCAGCGCAGAAGGCTCCCTCACCTTGAGTTTTCCTTGGACTTCTGATTTCTTCACCCAAGGTCAGTGGATGTCCTAAATAGTGTTTTGCAGTGTAGTCTGATCTTGAGGTTTTTCATGAGGTTGTCATTTATTGGCATTTCTTGTTCATAGTGAGTTGGATAACCTTCTTTGAGGTTTGGAATTCCTTCATTTTTCACTTTTTTATTTCATGAAGGAGGGGTTTACTCTTGTCTATCATTGGGGATGGTTTGCACTAGACTAATTAACATAAATTAATAAGTTAATTTAAATTCAAGGGTAAGGTTTAATGATTCATGAACTGTTACAGCTTTGATATTATTGTGATGTTGTGTTTGTACGGACTGAATACCCCTCTAAAAATCATGCATATTGGGCACCCTTTCTTTCACTATATTTGTATTCATATGGAATCCTTTTTTCATGTTTTGTGATATCACACCAAAATGGAAATTGGATAACCACTTATATTTGGCTAATGAATGCTTTCCCCTAGATTTATGGAATGTGTGATAACACTCTTAAAGTAAAGTTAAATGTGATAAAAGTCCCTTTGTTAAATCTATAAAATGGTTTTTGATGCTTTGTGATGAGTGGTCATGCAAGTGGGGGTCATGATAATTGGTTTTGATGTGGTGTGGGATGATGTATGGTATGTTTTTCCATGATTTTGGTTTGGAGAGGTGATGGTTTGTTTTTTCCATTATTTTTGGGTAGTTAGGGGATGATTCATTTTGTTTTTCTTTTTGGGTGGAAAGGTGATGGATTGTTTGGCCATGCCTTTGGGGAGGTGAGGTAATGATTTTTTTGGTCATTATTTTGGGGCGGTGAGGCGATGATTCGATGGTAATGATGAGCTATGTTTTATATATGGTTTTTTGTGCTAGAAGCCTAGATAGTGAAGTAATAATTATTTAATAATTATAGAAATGGTTGGATTTTGGTTTTGATAATGAGATTGGATGAAAATTATAAATGTGTCTTTTGGATTTAACCCCTTTCCAAGATCCACTAAGACTCATCCATAATGAAGAATATGACTTTATATTATAGGGAACTTATATCATAAACATGGATTTAACCCCTTTCCAAGATCCACCAAGACTCATCCCATATGTATAATGTTTATTAAGAATGAGGTGACTAGTAGGAGTGGTTAAAAGGGTGTTTAATGTTTTGTTGCATGGGTGGTGGGTGCTAAAACTATTGGTAATGGGGATGGAAACTATGTTCATTTTGATGGGGGTTTATCCTGGTTCTGTTGATTTCAAAATCTTTATTGAAAATGGTTAGGCTATATTAGTATCTATTTTTATAAGGAAGTGGTTCTCTACTACTTTGTATTTGGAAGTCCTGTTTTGTGTATTTGAATCATAAATAATAAATTTCAGATTGAAATTAGATGGAGATGAATAAAGATTGTATGGATGCTAATTGTTTGACAATAGAGTATGAGAACATAGTGAAAGAGGTAATCAAGTTTTCAAACTATCAGACAATGGATCCTTCTCAAATCCATTGTCCATGTTTATGTTTTTGTTATTCTAGACTAATTACTCCAGAGGAGTTGGAAGAACATTTGATATGTCACGGAATAGATCAGAGTTATAATTGTTGGAATAAACATGGGGAAAAAGTGAATATAACTACTGGCTGGAATAAAACTGTATTTTATGGATAATCAGATATGATTAAAAATATGGATAATGAAGAAGACCATATAGGGGATGTGATTACAAATTTCAATGATGATGATGATCATATTGAGGAAATGACATGGATAGTTGAACATGAAGTTCGTGATTGCCCAAAATTATTTTAGAAGTTAAAGAGTTGTGCAAAGACGCCATTGTATGCTGGTTGCAATAAATATACTCAATTGTCAGTTGTACTGAAGTTGTATAAATTGAAAGCAGGCAATGGATGGAGTGATGTCAGTTTCATGGAACTACTTTCTCTTTTGAATGACATGCTTCCAGAAGATAATGAGCTCCCAAGACGGACATATGAAGCTAAAAAAATGCTACGCTCGATGGGTATGGTTTCCAAAAGAATACATGCCTGCCCGAAAGACTGTATACTGTTTCGCAAGGAGAAAAATCACTGAAAGAATGCCCAAATTGTGGTTCTTCACGATACAAGAAAGATGAATGTAGTCCTACAAAAGTTGTATGGTACTTTCCAATCATTACAAGGTTTAGGCGTCTATATGGAAGTGAAGAAACTGCAAGACAATTTTCGTGGCATGCAGATAAAAGAAATAAAGATGGAAAATTACATCACCCGACCGACTCTCCTCAATGGAAGAGAATTGATCATGAGTATCCTGAATTTGGAAATGACCCAAGAAACCTGCGTCTTGCGTTATCTACCGATGGAGTTAGTCCTTTTGGTTTTCAAACCATCACTCACAGTACTTGGCCTTTTATGTTGGTAAATTATAACTTGCCACCCTGGTTATGCATGAAACAGAAATTCATTATGTTATCTTTTCTTATATCAGGACCAAAACAACCAGGTAACGATATTGATGTATACTTTGCTCCCTCGATCGAGGATTGATATTACTTTGGGATTCAGGTGTTATGTTGTATGATGCTTATGAAAAAGAATACTTCACATTGAGAGCGATGTTGTATGGGACGATAAATCATTTCCCTGCTTATGGAAAATTTTCAGGCTATTGCATTAATGGAACTCAAGGGTGTAATGTGTGCGAAAAAGATATAGAATAAATTAGGTTGAAACATTCATCGAAATCTGTGTTTCTAGTACAACGTAGGTTTCTACCCCGTCGACATATGTACCGATCTTGGACGACATCATTCAATGGATGTTCAGAACAACGCAAAACACCGTCTCCACTAACAGGTGATCAGCTGTTTGAGAAAATAAAAGACGTGAACACTGTTTTTGGTAAACGATTTTCGAAAAACCTTACGAAAATCGGTTGGAAAAAGAGATCAATTTTTTTGAATAACCATACTTGAAATGTATGTACGTCAGACATTTTCTTGATGATATGCATGTGGAAAAAATGTATGTGACAGTGTTATTGGAACATTGATAAATGCGCCTTGAAAAACAAAGGATGCAATTAAGGGAAGATTGGACATGGTTGACATGGGAATAAGAGAATAGTTGGCTCCCGTGAAGGGTGAAAATCGAACGTTTCTTCGTCCAGCTGCATACACTCTTTCCAGGGATAAGAGATATCAGTTTTGAAACTTCTTCAATGATGTAAAGGTTCCATAGTGGTATTCATCAAATATCAAAAACATTGTGTCAATGAATGATTTGAAGTTAAAACGTTTGAAATCACATGACTGCCATGTTTTGATGCAAGATTTAATTCTTATAGCTTTACGTTGAATTTTTTCCAAGAATGATCGTCATACGTTAACCAAACTTTGTGTCTTCTTTAAAGCTATATGCAGCAAAGTATTAGACCCGGCGGAATTTCCAGCTATAGAAAGAGAAATTGTCATCATATTATGTGAATTAGAAATATTCTTCCTGCCAACATTATTTGATATGATGGTTCATTTGATGGTTCATTTGGTGAGAGAGATCGACTTTTTGGTCCTGTGCACTATATATGGATGTACCATGTTGAACGGTATATGAAGATTTTGAAAGGGTATGTGAAAAATCGAAGTCGGCCAGAGGGTTGTATTGTGGAGCGATATATTGTTGAGGAAGCCATTGAATTCTGTACCGAATACCTACCTGATTTGGAAGGCATTGGTCTGCTGAAATCTCGTCACACTGGACGCATTGAGGGTGAGGGAATTTCTAGAGGAGATGTGGTGACAATCAATATTACAGATCAGGAGTAGGCCCACCTTTATGTTTTTCATAACAGCTGGGAGCTTTCTCCATATATTGAAACCCACAATGAAATTTTGAGACAGTTGAATCCATCAGGGGCGAAAAAATGGATATCAAATACACATAATCACCAGTTTATACGATTGTTTCGAGACCATATTTTTAAGGAGTTGGATGAAAATCTGAATTCAATTTCAGAACGACTTCGATGGCTAGATTCCAGACCAGGCGTGTATGTATTATCTTACAATGGTTATGTAATTAATGGTTATACATTCTATACAGATAATCATGATGAAGATAGTACCATGCAAAATAGTGGAGTAACACTTGTGGCTGATGCGATGCATGTGTCTGGTAGTAAGGATAGAAATCCAATTTATGAGAATATTACATACGTTGGCATTTTCAAAAGAATATGGGAGTTGGATTATACGAAATTCCAATTGCCAATTTTTCAGTGCAACTGGGATGATAACAAAAGTGGTGTTAAAATAGATGAATTGGGATTAATGAAATTTGATTTTAGTAAATAAGTGAACAAATATGGACAATTTATAATGGCATCACAAGCGGTACAAGTATTTTATGTTCCAGACCCCGCAAACCGAAAGTGGTCGATTGTTCTTTTATCGTCTAAAACTACAGAAGGGTCCGATGAAAATTCAATTGAGGATGATCCTTTCAGTGGGGCATCGCAATCATTTCACAGCGGTCCCAATGAAGATGATGTTTTGTATTTTAGAGGAGACCACAATGAAGGGATTTGGATTATCGATAGAGGTATCAAATCCCATCAGCCTTTGAAAAAAAAGAGAGTTCAATAAACAGGTTATATTTTGTTTGTAATATATATCTTGTTATATCATGTTATTATCTTATCATTATTTCATTTATGTAATCTGACTTAAGTGTTAATCCTTTTGGCAGATAATGACTTCTGCACATTCTGGTGCTCCTAACCTCGAGGCTGAACAATCCTCTCAAGCTGCTGTTGCTGCTTCTGCTGCTGCTGCTTCTGCTGCTGCTGCTTCTGCTGCTGCTGCTTCTGCTGCTGCTGCTTCTGCTGCTGCTGCTTCTGAACAAGCCTCTCTAGCCTCTCAACCTCAACCTATTGTTGTTGGTGATGCTGCTGCTACTATTAGTGCTCCTCTTGTTGAGGTCCAACAACCATCTGAACATGCTGATGCTAGAATTTTAGATGAAAACATTGATGATGCTGATATAGACGAAATGGTTGGGGATAAAGGAGCGACATCGCAAAAAAAAACAGGTGTGTCGTATTTTAACAGTGTTGGATAACGTTCTGAAGGCAAAGAGCAAAGGAATCAAGTTTGATGTTGGGTGGAATGCACGGGGCCAACACGTTAACCCCAATAAGGCAATGTTTAGCAGTTACATTGGAATGGTCACTCGGCAACGCGTGCCGATTGACATAGATACATGGAACCATGATGGGTCCGGCCTGAAGGCTGTGATGTGGGAAGAAATTCTGTTAAAATTTTTATTTCATTTCTTCAATTTACTATCAAATAAAATAACGAAACAATGTCTTACTCATCACAATCCATTTCAGAGTGCATTTATAGTAGACGATTCACACAAGACTTATGTACTAAGGCTTCCGGGAAGGTTTCATCGAGGTTTTCGCACTCTTCTTACAAAATATCATCTGAATTATTCCAAGGGTAAAATAAACCTGCACCCACCCATTGTCTACACTAACTTGATATCCCAAGAATCATGGGATTCATTTTTTGGTCATCGTGGGGATCAAAAGTTTTGGGTACACTATGACTGATAATATATTGTTTGAGGATATACATGTATTCGTCACATTTATTATCAATATTTCATTTATGAAATAGAAAATTAGTACTGAAAACAAGGAACGTGCATCAAAACTGACGTACCCCTATCGTAAAGCAAGGATGGGGTACACCTCAATAGAAGAAAAAAAATGGTTCATATTTTAAATTTACAGTGATATTGTTATGTGTCATGAATCAACTTTATAAAAATATTTCTCTATTTATATGTAGATTGATTCCTCTGAAACCAAACACACATCCATCCCTCGTCATGTGCTATGGAAGGAGGCACTTGTGGATAAGGAAGGGAATCTAGTTTATGAAAACACATAAAAAGTGTGGGAAATATTTGTAAGTATGACACGATAAAATGTTTTTTTTAAATTGATATTACATAATAATAATTACTTATCTTCTTATATTCGACAGTCATAGGAGTCAGGTACTCCTGCAGCTGGTGCAGACATATTAGCGAGAGCTTTGAAGCGGCCAGAACAATACGGTCACGTCAGATCTGGGGTGTTTGGGGTGACACCCTGAGTATATTATGAGAAAAAAAACAAGAGGATGAAAAAAATAAAGAAATGATAGCAATGAAAAATAGAATAACAACTCATGAAGAACAGTCTCGATGGCAGAGAGAGTTGCTAACAACTTTAATGGGTGAGAAGCCAAGATAAGAGACAAATCAGGAACAACCAGCGCATGAAGATCATGCCCCACACCCCACCAGCTTTGAGGCGAGCCATTCCCCTCAAAGAGTTGTCTTAGCCATTGTAATCAATATTCTATTAGTTGTTCTGATGAAATGTGAATCTGTCAAACACTGATTTCTTACTATACTGATCTTTTGTAGGGTGATAATGATTGTGATTTATATCTTTCAACACCCACCTATTGCCTTGTAGCGAGGGCTACAATATTCAACATCTCAGAAGACATGCTGCACAATAGAACACTTCCAAAAGATCATCTGAAAGTGAAGATTACGGTAGCTCATGAGCCAAAAGCACAACTACATGTTCCACTTGATGATGATGATATTTGTACAGTCGAATAAGCTATTGGGACATTCATTGCATGGCCATCCAAACTTGTGAGACTACATTTTGAAAAGAGGTATTTATTTACATTTTTTTAAGCCAAACCTTTAACAAAAAAAGGTATGAACCTATGAATTTTATTGTAGACGAAGAAAGTGGATGAGGTGAAAGGAAACATGGGAGCATCGAAAGGATCCACCAGCCGATCCAAAAGATCTAGTAAAAGCAGAATTACACCGCCTATTCTCTATCCACATTTAATTGCATTGAAGACTCATGTGGATACGAAGTTGAGAAATTGTAGTAGCAATGTAGTTGTTTTTGAAGAGAATATGTATGGAGAGGAAATACAAGATTTTGTTGCTACTGAGAATGTAAATGAGATCCTTGAGTATGGGTGGCTCGGCGTCACAAGTGTAAATTTGTATATGAGGTATGTTTTTAACCCCGCCTCTTTTCCAAAAGCAGATATATTGTGCTAATTATGATTAAATACATTTTATATTATTGGCAGACGTATATATGAAAAGCAGTTGAAGGTTTTTCCTCATGAGCCAAAATTCGGACTCATCAGTCCTCATATCACATCAACACAAGAAATACAATTATCAGAATAAAAATTTTAGGAAAGAGCGACTACTTTGTTGTAAGCATTTGACATCAAGATAACGGATGACAAGCTCTTACTCATACCAACCATGCAGGGTTAAAACTCTACGATTAATGAATATAAATTATATTTTCATTTCATTCATTAGTTATTCCTTTTTGTGTATTTAGGAAACATTGGCTACTTACTGTGGTGAATTTGGATACTCCCAAGATTTATTTTCTGGATTCAAATCATGAATATCCAACAAACCGACCGCATGTGATGCAATTTTTCAATCTGTAAGACACTACATCCTACGTTTTTGGTCTAAACATCAAGTTATATAATGTATATTATCTTTTACTGAGGATTCTGTTATGATAGGGCAGTGTACCAATATCATTTAAATCATGGTATGAGGACAGGGGTTAGGCATAAGAAGCCGAGCATGTACTACGTCTGGACAAATATCTAGGTATATATAATAAAACTGCACTATCCAAACATATATCAAAACAAGTTACTTAATTGCCTCATGATCAATGTTTCTGAAGTGTCCAAAACAAACAAATGGCATAGATTTAGGTTATTATGATTGTAGATTCATTAGAGAGATCGTTGTCAAGGGACAAACTAGAATCCCTAAATAGGATTTTTCGTAAACATGTACTATTTCATTTAAATTATTTTTTAATTATTTATTTATATATTTTTCATTACTATTATGAATTCTGAAAAGTGTCATATTCACAAGTCAATGTAGATATGTTTAGAAACGAGTGGGCCGCATACCTGATGCAAGATTGTCAAGAAATAGCATGAAGATTAGACTTTTTTTGCAAGAGTTCTAGACGCGTATAATTGGAGGAAATTTTTGAGAGGGGTTCATGGGGATAAAAATATGAAACATTCTTGTATGTAAATGTTTGTAGAAAAATTGTAATTATTATTAAATAAAACAGTCTTTCTCCAATGGGTCATTTTTCCATTTTAACAGATGAAATACACCAGCAACATGCAAGAATGATGAACCACATTTCTTTGGCCTTTGGACAAAAAAACCAGTAAAATCTCCAAAATACCTTCATATCATTCATGAACCAGTAAAATCTCCAATAATTAGTTGCATGTATGCGGCAACTTCCATGATAGATTGGAAGCTCCCCAGTCCATTTGATGAACAAGATGGGATGTTAAATATGGCATTTAGAACATCCAATGCAGGAAATTGTTCCAATGATTTGGAAATTGACGCTACATTTAAAGATCTTTCCTCTATTTCATAAAGCGAGTGAAAATTATCATGGTGAACTAGAATGGCAACTCACTCTTGTGATTTTGCATCTCTACTTGTCTCTTCATGTGTGCAGCTATTGCCATTACAGTTCGCCAAGAGAATTTCCAATGAAAAACATAATGCTATCATGGTTTGGGCTTTAGATCATTCTCGAAGGTGGGAAGTGAATTGCTCTATGTATCATGAGCATTTTTATGCATATCTTGGTTGTCCTTATGTTTCAAAAAAATCCGAATGTGTTTGGTCGGTTTGCCGTATGTCAGTTGTTGATTTCACTTAAAATTATGTCCATTTTTTACAAAACAGAGACACTGTGAGTGGTTTCGCCACACCAGGACTCGGATTGATGCAGTGTTGACTCGTACACATCACAGATGAGTCATGGATCGTTGTGAAAAAGTATCAACAGAATTAGAAGCCGTTAGATTAGTTTGGCGTATGTACATAAAATATTGTCCATTTTAAAAAAAATACATACACTTGGAGTGATACTGGTCACACCGCGCCTCAGATTGAGGCGGGGTTGACTTGTAAACGTCACATATGACCCATGGATCATTTTCCTAATGTATCAACACAATCCGAAGGCGTTTGATTGGTTTCCAGTATGTCAGTTGTTGATTTCACTTAAAAATAATTCAATTTTTAACAAAATACATACACATGGAGTGATACCGGTCACACTGTGCCTCGGATCGAAGTAGGGTTTACTCGTACACGTCACATTTGACCCATGGATCGTTTACCTTATGTTTCAATAGAATCCAAATGCGTTTGGTCGGTTTTCCGTATGTCAGTTGTTGATTTCACATAAAATTTAGTCCATTTTTATCAAAACAGTGACACTGTGAGGGGTGTCAGCCACACCGGGCCTTGGATTGATGCGGGGTTGACTCAAACACGTCACACATGAGTCATGGATCGTTGTGCAATATTATCAACTCAATAAGAAGCCGTTAGATTGGATTTGCGAATATACGTAAAATATTGTCCATTTTAGACAAAATACATACACTTCGAGTGATACCGGTCACACCACGCCTCAGATTGAGGCAGGGTTGACTCATACACATCACATATGACCCATGTATTGTTGTCATATATTGTAAACACAATCCAAAGGCGTTTGGTCTGTTTCAAATATGTCAATTGTTGATTTCACTTTAAAATAAGTCCATTTTGAACAAAATACATACACATAGAGTGATACCGGTCACACATCACCTCAGATTGAGGCAGGGTTGACTCTTACACATCACATTTGACCCATGGATTGTTTTCTTTATGTTTAAACAAAATCAAAATGTTTTTGGTCGGTTTTTCGTATGTCAGTTTTTGATTTCACCTAAAATTAAGTCCATTTTTAACAAAACAGTAACACTGTGAGTGGTGTCGGCCACACCGGGCCTCGGATTAATTCAGGGTTGACTCGCACACATCAGACATGAGTCATGGATCGTTGTGAGGATGTATCAACACAATCAAGAGCCGTTAGATTGGATTGGTGTATGTACGTAAAATATTGTCCATTTTGAACAAAATACATACACATGGAGTGATACTGGTCACACCGCGCCTCGGATTGAGGCGGGGTTAACTCGTACACATTTCATTTGACCCATGGATCGTTTTCCTTATGTTTAAACAGAATTTGATGGAGTTTGGTCGGTTTCTCGTATGTCAGTTGTTGATTTCACTTAAATATAAGTCCATTTTGACCAAAACAGAGGCACTTGGAGTGGTGTCAGCCACAGCAGGCCTTATATTGAGGTGAAGATGACTCGTACATGTCACATTTGAAGGTGAGTATGAATACACGATAGTTGACCTTCTTAGAGAAGAGTTTCTGGAAGAGTATAAGAGACATGAAGCAATGAAGATCATTAGAGTGTTAGAGAAAATGTGGTTGCTACAAACAAAGTGGCAATCGACTTGTGCAAGGCGACCTAAGTTACAACTTGTAGGTATTGTACTTAATTTTTTTCTGGAGGGTTTCATTTTAAATGAATTTTGGAATGATCATTGCTATCCATTTCCTTTTAGGTTTTTTTAACAGCCGAGGGGAAAGGGTGGGGTCTGCAGACATTGGAGGATATGTCGAAGGGTGATTTTGTGTGTGAATATGTTGGAGAAATGTTAACTCACGCAGTTCTGAAAAGAGTCACTATTTAAAAGAAAGTCATAAGTTTAGATACATCTCAAGATGGTCAGTTTAAAGAAATTTTGAGGGACACTACTAATGACATGCTCAAATATGCACACATCACCCACTTTTAGATTGTTGTATCATGAGCGTTCTAATGCATGTCTTGGTTGGATGATCATTATAGTAGAAAACGGTCTAAAAGTGAGAGATGTGTGCATATTTGAGCATGTCTTTAGAAGTGTCCATCAAAATGTCTTTAAACTGACCATCTTGAGATGTATCTAAACTTGCAACTTTCTTTTAAAAAATTAATCTTTTCAGAACTGCGTGGGTTAACATTTCTCCAACATATTCACACACAAAACCACCCTTCGACATATCCTCCAATGTCTGCAGACCCCACACTTTCCCCTCGGCTGTCAAAAAAACCTAAAAGACAATGGCTATCAATGATGATTCCAAAATAAATTTAAACTGAAACCCTCCAGAAAAAAATAATGTTCAATACCTGCAAGTTGTATCTTAGGACTCCTTGCACAAGCCGATTTCCACATTGTTTGTAGCAACCAGATTTTCTCCAACACTCTAATGATCATCATTTCTTCATGTCTCTTTTTCTATTCTAGAAAATCTTCTCTAAGAAGGTAAACTATCGTGTATTCATACTCACCTTCAAATGTGACGTGTACGATTCAACCCTGCCTCAATCTGAGGCCTGGTGTGGCTGACACCACTCCCACTGCCACTATTTTGTAAAAAATGGACGTATTTTTAAGTGAGAAATCAACAACTGACATACGGGAAACCGACCAAACGCCTTCGGATTCTGTTCACACATTAGGACAACAATTCATGGGTCATATGGGATGTGTACGAGTCAATCCCGCCTCAATCTGAGGTGCAGTGTGACCGGTACCACTCCAAGTGTATGTATTTTGTTTAAAATGGACAATATTTTATATAAATACTCCAAACCGATATAATGGATTCTGATTGTGTTGATACATTTCCAAAACAATCCATGACTCATGAGTTATGTGTACAAGTCAATCCCGCATCAATCCGAGTTCTGGTGTGGCCGACACCACTCACAGTGTCACTGTTTTGTTAAAAATGGACATAATTTTAAGAGAAATCAACAACTGACATACGGAAAACTGACCAAACGCATTTGGATTCTATTGAAACTTAAGGAAAACTATCCATGGGTCAAATGTGACGTGTACGAGTCAACCCCACCTCAATCCGAGGAGCGGTGGGACCGGTATCACTCCAAGTGTATGTATTTTGTCCAAAATGGACAATAGTTTCCGTACATACGCCAAACCAATCTAACGGATTCTGATTGTGTTGATACATTTTCACAACGATCCATGACTCGTGTGTGATGTGTATGGGTCAACCCCGCCTCAATCTGAGGCCTGGTGTGGCTAACACCACTCCAAGTGCCTCTCTTTTGTTCAAAATGGACTTATTTTTAAGTTAAATCAACAACTGACATACTAGAAACCGACCAAACACATTTTTATTCTATTGAAACATAAGTAAAATGATCCATTCGTCAAATGTGACTTGTACGAGTCAACCTCACCTCAATCTGAGGCCTGTTGTGCCTGACACCACTCCAAGTGCCTCTTTGTTGTTCAAAATGGATTTATTTTTAAGTGAGAAATCAACAACTGACATACGATAAACCAACCAAACGCCTTCATATTGTGCTAAAACTTTAAGAAAATGATGCATGGGTCATATGTGACGTGTACGAGACAACCTTGCCTCAATCCGCGGCACGGTGTGGCCGATATCACTCCAAGTGTATGAATTTTGTTTAAAATGGACAATATTTTACATACATACGTCAAAACGAACAAACACATTTGGTTTCTATTGAAACTTAATGAAAATGATCCATGAGTCAAATGTGACGAGTACGAGTCAATCTCTCCTCAATCCGAGGCCCGGTGTGGCCGACACCACTCAATGTGCCTCTATTTTTTTGTTAAAAATGGAATTAATTTTAAGTGAAATCAAAAACTGGCATACGGAAAACCGACCAAACGTATTCGGATTCTATTGAAACGTTATAATAATGATCCATGGGTCAAATGTGACGTTTAAGAGTCAACCCTGCCTCTATCCGAGGCCTGGTGTGGCCGACACAACTCAAAGTGCCTCTATTTTATTCAAAATTGAGTTTTTTATGTGTAATCAACAACTGACATATCGGAATCTGACCAAACGCATTTGGAATCTGTTTAAACATAAGGACAATGATACATTAGTCGAATGTGATGTGTAAGAGTCAATCCCGCCTAAATCTGAGGCCTGGTGTGGCTGACACCACTCCAAGTGCCTCTCTTTTGTTCAAAATTGATTTATTTTCAAGTGAGAAATCAACAATTGACATACGGGAAACCGACCAAACGCCTTCGGATTGTGTTGACACTTTAGGTAAATGATTCATGGGTCATATGTGAACTGTACGAGTCAAACCTGCCTCAATCTGAAGCGCATTGTGGCCGGTATCACTCAAACTATATGTTTTTTGTTTAAAATGGACAATATTTTACATACATACGCCAAACCGACCAAACACATTCGGTGTCTGTTGAAACTTAATTAAAACGATCCATGAGTCAAATGTCATGTGTACGAGTCAACCCCGCCTCAATCTGAGGGCCGGTGTGGCCAACACCACTCAATGTACCTCCGTTTTTGTTAAAAATGGACTTAATTTTAAGTGAACTCAACAACTGACATACGACAAACTGACCAAACACATTCGTAATCTGTTGAAACTTTTGAAAAACGATCCATGGGTCAAATGAGACGTGTACGAGTCAACCCCACCTCATTCTGAGGTCCGGTGTGGATGAAATCACTCAATGTGCCTCTATTTTGTTCAAAATGGACTTATTTTTAAGTGAAATCAACAACTGACATAACGGAAACCGACCAAACGCATTTGGATTCTATTGAAACATAAGGAAAACAATCCATTAGTCAAATGTGACGTGTAAGAGTCAACCCCGCCTCAATCTGAGGCCTGGTGTGGCTGACACCACTCCAAGTGCCTCTCTTTTTTTCAAAATGGTTATATTTTTAAGTGTGAAATCAACAACTGACATACGGGAAACCGACCAAACACCTTCTTATTGTGTTGACACTTTAGGTCAATGTTCCATGGGTCATATGTGACTTGTACGAGTCAAACCTGCCTCAATCCGAGGCACGTTGTGGCCGGTATCACTCAAACTGTATGTATTCTATTTAAATTGGACAATATTTTACATACATACGCCAAACCGACCAAACACATTCAGTTTTTTTAGAAACGTAAGTAAAACGATCCATGAGTCAAATGTGACGTGTACGAGTCTGCCCCGCCTCAATCCGTGGCCCGGTGTGGCTGACACCACTCAATGTGCCTCCGTTTTTTGTTAAAAATGGACTTAATTTTAAGTGAAATCAACAACTGACATACGGAAAACTAACCAAACACATTTGGATTCTGTTTAAACATTATAAAAACGTTCCATGGGTCAAATGAGACGTGTACGAGTAAACCCCACCTCATTCTGAGGTCCGATGTGGATGAAACCACTCAATGTGCCACTATTTTGTTCAAAATGGGCTTATTTTTAAGTGAAATCAACAACTGTCATACCGGAAACCGACCAAATGCATTTGGATTCTATTGAAACATAAGGAAAACAATCCATTAGTCAAATGTGACGTGTAAGAGTCAACCCCGCCTCAATCTGAGGCCCGGTGTGGCTGACACCACTCCAAGTGCCTCTCTTTTTTAAAAATGGATATATTTTTAAGTAAGAAATCAACAACTGACATACGGGAAACCGACCAAACACCGTCGTATTTTGTTGAAACATTAGGAAAATGATCCATGGATCATATGTGACATGTAAGAGTCAACCCTGCCTTAATCTGAGGTGCGGTGTGGCCGGTATCACTCCAGGTGTATGTATTTTGTTTAAAATGGACAATATTTTACATGCATATGCCAAACGGACCAAACATGTTCGATTTCTATTGAAATGTAAGTACTACGATACATGAGTCAAATTTGACGTGTACGAGTCAACCCCACCTCAATCAGAGGCCCGGTGTGGCTGACACCACTCAAAGTGCCTCTATTTTGTTCAAAATGGACTTATTTTTAAGTGAGAAATCAACAAATTACATACAAGAAACTGACCAAACGCATTTGAATTCTATTTAAACATAAGGTCAATGATCCATGGGTAAAATTTGATGTGTACGACTCAACCTCGACTCAATCTGAGGCCCGGTGTGGCCGACACCACTCAAAGTGCCTCTGTTATGTTCAAAATGGACTTATTTTTAAGTGAAATCAACAACTGACATACGGGAAACCGACCAAACGCCTTTGGATTGTGTGGACACCTTAGTACAACTATTCAGGGGGTCATATGTGACGTTTACAAGTCAACCACGCCTCAACTATCATGTACGCATACTCAGCTTCAAATTCATGGGTGCAAGTACAAGGCACGGATGAAGATAAACAATTTCCAAAACAAGTTGACCAACATACATCATCCTCGATGGAAGTAAGATAGAAATTCACATGGACATTCTTAAATATAGGATTTTGATGTATATAGTGAAAGGGTGGTGGATGTTCATTGTTGATGTTGTTCGTCTACAGGACTTTCACCTTCTCTTCTCCTCTTTCTATGTTTGAACATCATGAAATAGCCTTATATCATGTGGGGATCTAGTGGTTCTTTCCCGATGATGGAGGTGTTAAACCTCATATGGTGGTGTTGGAGAGCTAAAGCGTATAGTGGGGAGAACCATAGAAATTAAGTGGTCGGTTGATGACATGATCGACGTTTTGAATTAGATTGTCTTGGGTAAAATCCATCTTAAGTGTTTAGATCAGTTGAGTACATTGAGATGAAGGTTGTGTTTGTGGTTGGCTTGTGTTATGGGTGTTTGGTGCAGTGTAAGTATTTAATGGTTGGGTTCTGATCAGTTGATGACATGTTTTTGGTTGATATACTGGTTTTTCTGCAGGTCTGTTTGGCATGCTGTACTGATGTAGATTTTTTATTTGCAGCAGGCAGGGATTTGACAGCGCTTTTTTAGCGCTGTTAATGGTGTCCTTTAACATCTCTTTTTTAGCGCTGTAAAATGTATACTTTAACAGCGCTAAAAAGTGATGTTAAATGACACCTTTAACAGTGCTAAAAAGCACTGATAATGTCATGGATTTAACAACTCTTTTTTATCGCGGTTAAATCCCCCCCCCCCCCGTTATCAGCGCTGAGCATTACAGCGCTTTTCTAGCACTGTTAAAGCCAGATTTTAGCGCTGATATTGCCCGTTTTTTGTAGTAATGATACGTTGAAAAGTTTTTGGTCATACCAAATTCCACTAATCTTCACTAGATGTGGATTACAAAGGTTCTGGCACAATCACTCTGTCCCAGGATCACTGCCTTTCCAAATGTTCAGGGATACCACATAGCATCCCTCGGGTCACAACCGTTGACTCCCCCTAGCTCACTGCCCTTGGTGAAGTCACTCCCAGTTTATAGACGTGAATGTATCTTCATCTTTGCAATATAATTCATCCTCTTTTGAATATAGATTCTCTGTTGAAGTCCAAATTTAACTCATATTCTAACCCCCCTTTGCACCAACGGTATCGGGAATTCTTCCAGTTTTCGTGCAGCTTCAAAAGGACCGGCGTACAACAACCTCACCTGGTGTGATTCTCCAACACCAGCACGCATGTTTCAAGAACGGCGTGAAATTCACTTGAGCAGTAAAAATCGGCATGCAGGTGACAACAACCCACTTGCGCGACACTGCCTATTTCAACTCCAAACTTGTGCGACGCTGCGCCTTTGATTACCAAACTTCCTTGATCGCACAGCTAACAACCAACACACAACTTCTACTTGCGCGACCCGACAACCACTTGCACGGCTCAACCACTTGCGCGACGAGAGCTTGAAAAATCTCTAAGTCTTGAAATTTGTTTCAATTGAGGAGGGGTGGTCCTCTATTTACAGGAAAACTGGACCCCCTACGCGGTGGTGCACAAATCGTCCCTCGGTGCGCAGGTTCCGGTGCGCAGCTCATCCGCCCTCGACTATGTCGCGCTGCTCACTTGCGCGACCATACCAATACTTGCGCAAACCACTTTCCTTTTCCATATTTTAATGTTATGATCAGTAAATAAAATAGGTACACAAGTTTCCAGACCTCCTAGGCACCGGCGTGGAAGTCCCTTCTCGGCATGCATGTCACTTGCACGACCCAACCAATACTTGCGCAACACTTATCCTTTTGTCATTTTTCTAGGTTCTGATCTTGAAAAACAATAGGTGCACAAGTTTCCTCATCTTAAAGTACATGGAACACAAGTATCTTTTCCAAAAACACTTTTCTCCATTTGTATATTTTCAGGCCCAAAAATTTGGCAAACACTGGGAAACGATGCCACCTTCAATACCGTTGTCTGCTTGAACTGCATGATCTCTTTTCTGGTACACATTTTGAACATCCACTAAGGATTGACAACAAAAACAGACCACACTTCAAATCATGCATAGAATACCATGGTTCCAAAAATCACCCCCTTTGGGTGTGTTGGCAATTAGATAATAAATTCAATAGATCTCCATCCATGTGAAAACAGAAAATGCATGAATAAACTCAGCCAACACTCTAAGTCTATGTGGGCAAAGCTCAGTGTAGAAAAAAAGGGAGGAAGCCTGAATTGGGTTCCCATGTTTTGGAATTCTCAATGAATCCCAAGAAGCATTACATGCATGAACATGCCTAAATTTATTCCTTTCCCCCCCATTGACAATAAATCCAAAGACCAAAAATTTGTTCAATGTTCAAATCAAACCATACTACCCGTAGATAGTATCTCCCCCACAAACCTACATCACATCCATAAATAGATAAAAATAGTTATCATAAATGGGGAGAGGGGTTTTTTGTAACATCTTTATGCACTAGTAGGTGGCCGAACACCGAGGTTCAACCGATTTTCTCAAACACTGCTGCTGACAGTGGCTTGGTCAGAACATCAGCCACTTGCTCATAAGTTCCCACATAGTCCATTCTAATCACTCCTTGCTCAAAATTTTCTATGATAAAGTGATACCTGATTTCAATATGTTTTTTACGAGAATTCTGATCAGGATTCTTAGCAAGATCAATTGCACACTTGTTATCATAGTAAATAACCATTGGTTGCTTTACCACATCACCAATATATGTTAATTATTGCTTCATCCATTGTAGTTGAGTGCATGCCTTTGTGGAAGAGATATACTCAGCTTTACCAGAACTAAGAGAAGTACTTTTTTGTTTTTTTGCTCAACCAGCCAACACATTTCTGCCCAATATAGAAGGCTCCACCACTAGTGGAATTTTTGTCAACCACATCACCAGCCTAGTCAGCATCAGAAAATGCTGATAATTCCATATCCCTACCGGAAGCAAAAAATAACCCGATGTATTGTGTACCTTGAATGTACCTCCTGATTCTTTTTACCACCACCATATGTTCCTCCATTGAGTTACTCTAAAAGTGTGCCTCAAGACATGTGGCAAAGACAATATTTGGTTGTGTCGCTATCAGGTACAGTAGGCTCCCAATGAACCTCCTGTACATGGTGGGATCAACAGAGGCCCCATCCTCATGCTTTCCAAGTATAGTTACAACTGCAATCACGGTTGGAATTGATTTGGATTATTGTATATTAAACATCTTCAGTAGCTCTATTGCATAATTTTCCTACAAAATGGAAGTTTATTCCTTCTTTTGAATCAACTGCATCCCCAAGAAATATGTGAGCTCCCCAATCATAGACATTTCAAACTCTGATTTCATGTGGTTGGAAAATTCTTCCACTGATTTTTGCATACTACCACCAAATATGATATCATCAATGTTGAATAGAACCATGAATTGATATTTTGGATAATTATTCACATAGAGATTGTGATCTACTCTTCCTCTTTTGAATTCCAGCTTCTTGAGATATGAATCTAGCCGCGAGTACCACGCTCGTGGAAGCTGCTTCAAAACATATAGAGCTTTCTTCAGTTTTCAGACCTTTGATTCATCAGTACCAAAAACAAATCCCACTGGTTGTCCAATGTGGAAATATTATTCGAGTAAACCATTCAACAATGATTTCTTGACATCCATTTGATATACTTTATATCCTATTTAGAGTTCCATGGAAAGGAAAATCCTGATTGACTCCAGTCTAGCAACTGGAGAAAAGGTTTCTTCAACATCAATGCCTTAAATCTAGGAGTATCCTTCATATACCAGTTGTGCCTTATTTCTTATGACACATCCATGCTCATCAAACTTGTTTTTAATGATCCATTAGGTACTAATCACATTGTGACCTTTGGGTCTATGGACAAGATCCCATGTCTGATTCTTGTCATTCTGATTTAATTCTTCATTCATGGATTTCACCCAGGATTCATCCTTTGCAGCTTATTATAATGAGGATGGATCCACAACTGACATAAATGCATATTGGGTGTCATTCCTCATCCTCCATGATTGAGTGGACGCTCTCCTATCCCCAATTATGTTGGATGGACCGATCTCAGCTCTTCGATTTCTCCTACGAGGTTCAGTTGCATTCTCTTCAGCCACAGTTTCTTCTTCAGATTCTTCTTCTGAGTCAACATCATGCTATAATTGCTGAGTGTTTTGTACAACTTCCTCTGTTTCTGTAATTTTATTTTCTCCACATTCACTTTATTCCTCACTTTCTATCACATCAGAATATGACTTCCTTGATGCATTTGTGGTTTTGTCTTCAATTATCTTAACATCACCGCTTTCTGCAATCCTTCCTAAATGCTTGTTGAAACATTTGTAGGCTATTCTGTTCCTTGAGTAACCGAGGAAAATTCCTTCATCTGCATTTTCTCCATACATCCCTTGATTTCCTTCTTCGTTTCTGATGAATTATTTACTTCCAAAGACATGAAAGTATTTTAAAGAATGATTCCTCCCATGCCACAATTCATATAGAGCCTTCGTCTCACCCCTATAAATTCTTGTTCGATTCTGAATATACATTGTATCTTGAAAAACCTCTTTCTAGTAACATCGTGGAATACGACTCTCAATCAGCATAGTTCGTGCCATGTTGTTCACCTATCGATTACTACGTTCAACAACTCCATTTTGTTGTGGAGTTCTCACAAAAACTACCTCATTTTGCATCCCATGATTCTCTAGAAAATATTTAAATTCAATGGATGTGTATTATACTCCATTGTCAGATCGCAAAACTTTGATTTTTCGTCCGGTATCATTCTCGGCGATTCGCCGATATGTTTTCATGCAGTTAAGGACCTGTCGTTTCCTATGAATGACCATTACACATGTCATTATACTGTAATAATCTATGAAAAGGAAAAAATACCATTCTCTATGAGTTCCAGCAACATTAATTGGCCCACATATATATGTATGAATCATATCAATAAGGTGAGAGGACCTTTTCTTCTTTGGCCGATATGAACTGCATACCAGCTTCCCACGAATGCAAGCATCACAAGTTTTTTCATGCCTACGTTCCAGGTTGGGAATGTCCATGAAAATTCTCAATTTTGATAATTTCTCCATGACTTTTTGATTGATGTGTCCCTGTCTCCAATGCCACAAATTGTTTTCTTCTTCAATGGTCATGTAACTGACATTTTCTTCACTATCAACCTAATACAAGTTGCCTTCTGTTTTGCATCGATTCATAAGTGAATTTCATGTCTTTCCCTTGATAGTGCAGCATTTCTAATTAAAAGTAACTATAAGTCCCGACTCACAGAGTTGACTCATGCTGGGTAGATTATGACGTAGTCCATCTACGTAAAGGACTTCAGTCGTCTTTAGTTCTCCATTAGCTAATTCGGTACTTCCACTCCCTTTGATTTTCAGAGCTCCATCATTACCAAATCGTAATGTAACATAAACCTTCCTTTTGATATACGTTAACAGGCCTACATTACATGTCATATGAGATGAACAACCACTATCGAGAATCTAGGTACTGTTGTTCTCTGTAGCTTTGAGGGCCACCTCTACAAGGTTGGATTTCTCAATCTTCTTCATTTCCTTCCACGAGACATTGGATTGAGTATAGAGTACTGATGGACTTTCAATTATCTCTTCCGTGTACCTAGGTTCTTCATAGTCGATATCTTAATTTAGAGGAGAAAACCTATTTGAAAGAGAAACACTATCTTGATGATGAGACGTGAGTTGTCTTGAACTTCTGTATGAGGTGTCCATGTCCCTTCATTTCCTGCAATTGGTATCCTTATGACCAAAGTTAGAACAACGAAAACAATACCCATAGAAATTTTTTCTTCTATACGAATTAGGATATGAATTTTTTCTCCTTTTTTGAAATCATATATCTTCTCCATTCAGATAGCTTATTGCCTATTTGAAATAAGACATGTCATGGCCCAGATAACCACATAACTGACACTTCATGAGAGGAAATGTCTTCTCAGTTCAATTTCTCTTCATACCTTATTCCATGGGAGAATAGTTAGACTGTCTGTCATTTATGAATGTTTGAGGATAATTGTGAGTTCTCCTTTTAGTTTGGATTGAGGGTTCATTTCTCAGCACTTTAGGAAACGTTTCAATATGTTCATCATTCATCTTTTCTTTATTTTGGATCCTCTCACATCCAGCAGTTGATGTCTTAGCTTCATAGCCAATTCCGCTCTTTCCCATGCAAGTGGGTCTTTGATCACTCAAGATTTTTCCAACCCCATCAGAACCACACATGGCTCTTTCCCATAATTCTGCATCTGAAAATCTTCCAAACTATATTTTCTTTCTTGATTCTTTTTGAATTAATTCAGTCTCATGTTTACTCCTAAGAATAACAAATTCCTCCGCAAGACCTGCTGCACTCTTGGATTTTTCTTCTAGTCTAGAGGTGAGGTCATTGCTGACCTTTGCCTTCCCTTCAATTCTCAGCTTCAGATCCGCTACATCATCATTGATTTGTATTATTTTAGACTGTACCTTCACAAATTCTTCTAGTTGTTCAATTTTAGCTTCATGTTGATCAACATATTCAGTTGATTCTTCTATAATTGATTTCTACTTATTGCAACTCTTACATTCAGTCTTAAGCTTAATAACATCATCCTTATGTTGCATCTCAAGATTTTTACAAGTTTTCAACTATTTTTCTCCACCAGTATCTTCTGACATTTCAACAGTGGCCATCATTGAAGCATGGTTCCCAGTTTTGAATTCTGGTTCTTCTTCATCACATAATTCATTATCATCTTCTTCCTCTTCATAGAAAAAACTCTTCCATTGCATTTTGATTCAAGATTTGAAGTCTCCCTTTTTTAAAAACCTTATCTGAGGCTTCTCAAAGCTTTCATCGTCACAATATTCATCATTTCTCTTTCATAAGCACTGAGATGAAATGTTCCCATCTTTTTCGCAATGACATCATGTGAGAGGTAACATACCTTTGAATTTACCTTTTCCCTTCTAGAAATTATTTTCAATGAAAGAATGAATTTCTTTTTCTTTTTCATCTTTTCTGCTACTATATTTGGTAATTTTTAGTTTATCCATGTCCTTGAATTCTATTTCCTTGCTCACATGAGTCGTGGAATCTTCTGGTTTGATTCTCATTTCATATGCCACCATGATGCTTAGAAGGTCATCTAGAGAAAGATTTGAAAGATCTCTTTCTTCAAGGGCTGATTCCTTTTCATTGTATAGGGGTGGAAGTCTTCTCATTATTTTCTTCACAATGTCAACGTCTTTGATCTATTCTCTTAGGCCTCTAATTTCTCCAACTAATTCAGTGATTCGATTAAAGAAGGAGTGTGCATTCTCATCCGGATGCATCTTCAAATAATCGAACCTATTGTGAAACACTTGTAGTTTTTCCTCCTTAAATTTGTAATCTCCTTCATAAATATTCTCGAGTTTATCCCACATGGATTTTGATGAGGTGATAGTCATCACCTTTTGGTAGATCTGATCAGAAAGGGCTGAGATGAGTGCGTTTTGTGCTTTAGCATCTGCATCATGAATTTTCATGTCTGTGTCTATCATAGCCAGGCCTATTAGATCAGTGACTTGTTTTCCATTCATAGTAGAAAAATTAAATTCCATTCCATGAGATAATATATGAGATCTCATACTATTATTCTAGGTCTATAAATTACTTCCATCGAAGTGAGGGACTCCCCTGACATTGACTGCATTCTCCATGACGACAAAGGACATACTCAACACCAGAAACCTGCCTCTGATACCAATTGAAGGACGCCAGGACACCCTGAGAGGGGAGGGGTGAATTAGGGTGACAACTTTATCTTTTAATGTGATGGATCTTGTTCCCACATTGGTAAGAACATGTTGAACCAGTATGATGAAAAACATCAGAAAGAAAATATTGACATGCACAGGGAAGACACAACACTCTTTACATGGTTCACCACTATGGGCTATGTCAAAGGATCATACATTGACAAGTTTTCAGTCGTACCAAATTCCACTAATCTTCACTAGCTGTGGATTAAAAATGTTAATGCACAGTCACTCTATCTAAGGCTCACTGCCTTTACAAATGTTTAGGGATAGCTCACAGCGTCCCTCGGGTCACTCCCGTTGACTCCCACTAGCTCACTGCATTTGGTGATGTCACACTCTATTTATAGATGTGAAGGTCTCTTAATAATTGAAAAAGAATGCATCCTCTGTTGAATGTAGATTCTTTGTTGAAGTCCTACTTTAACTCGTAAACTAATCACGCTTTTCACCGAAGGTATCAGGAAATATTCCAATTTTCGTGCAGCTTCAAAAGGACCGGCGTACAACAACCTCACCTGGCGCGCTTCTTCAAGACCAGCGTGAAAGTTTCAAGAACGGCGCGCAAGTCACTTGCACAGTACAAAATCGGCGTGCAGGTGACACCAAACCACTTGCATGACACTGCCTCTTTCAACTCCAAACTTGTGCGATGCTGCGCCTTTGATTCCCAAACTGCCTTGATCGCACAACTAACAACCGGCGCAAAACCTCTACTTGTGAGACTCAAACACTTTCATGATGAGAGCATGAAAAATATCTATTTCTTGAACTTCGTTGCAAATGAGGAGGGGTGGTCCACTATTTATAGGCAAACTGGACCCCCTGCGCGGTGGCGCGCAGGTCTTCCCTCAGCGTGCAGGTTCCGGTGTGCAGCTCATCCGCCCTAGCCTCTGTCGCGCTTCTCACTTGCACGACAACACCAATACTTGCACGATCTAATTTCCTTTTCCATATTTTGATGTTATGATCATGAAAAGAAATAGGCGCGCAAGTTTCCAGACCTCCTAGGTACCGACGCACAAGTCCCTTCTCGGCGCACATGTCACTAGCACGACCCAACCAATACTTACACGACACTTATCCCTTTTCCATTTTCCACATTCTGATCTTGAAAAACTATAAGCGCACATGTTTACACTTCTTCAGGTACACAATGCGGAAGTATCTATGCCAAAAACACTTTTCTGCATTTGTTGATTTTCAGGCCAAAACATTTGGCAAACACTGGCAAACGACACCGCCTTCAATACTATTGTCTTTTTGAACTATATGATATCGTTGTTGGTAGAAATTCAGAACATCCAATGAGGATTGAAAAAATACATAAACCATTCTCCAAATAATTCATAGAATACCATGGTTCCAACATGTCTCATCCCACTATGATGCACTCTTGTGTATAAAACACATCACTATATTTTCTGTAACTACATATTCAGCTCTTCCATATCTACGATGTCCATTCTATAAGGTGTATTTGTGTTTGATAGAGATCCATGGATATGTTTAATTGAGAACTCAACCTCTCCGTCAAGAGGGAGAAAATGCATCTCCTCAGGGAATACATCAGTGTAATCCCTCACAATAGGCATGTCTTTTTGCATGATTCTCTTCTTTGCCTCAATCATTTGAGATAGATATTCTTTCTCGTAAGGGATTAATATCCACATGGGAGACGATGATTCTAATTTAGATTCATCTTCCTCCTTAAACATGTATATAATAGGAGGATGCTTCATGATGTGAATAGTGATCTCCGTTTCCTGATAATTGATTTTTTCTTTTTATAAAGATAGACAATACATGCCCAAGATAGCATCGTACTCCACATAAAGAAGAATGATGAGATTTTTTGGGTGGTTTAGTCCAAAAACATTAAGTTGGAGGAATTATAAACCCTGGATGCAATAATTTCCCATCATTTGTTATCACATATAACATTTCCTCCAAATATTGAGGTGTTGTTTCAATATTTCTATTAAACATACAATATATGAAAGAATGTGTAGAACTAGAATCAAATAGTTTGTTCACTATTCTGGAATGAATAACATGTGTACCTATCCCCACATTGTTTTCTAGATCCACCTCAATAGTAGTGATAGCATAATCCCTTACTTGTTTCCTTAGTGGTTGTCATTGATTACCTCTGACAGCCCTCATCTTAGGGAAATTGATTGCATAATTCCCATGCTCCTTATAGTTGTAACACTACACTACATGCTGATTATTGCACTGAACATACCTTTATTATTCATCTTTAGTAGGATTTTTCATATCTCTTTCGCAGTTCATGGCCATATGACAAAACATCTTACATTTGAATCAATTCTTTGTTCCCTTCATACAGCTACCAAGATGTGTGTTCCCACAACATTTACAAGGGGAAAAGTCATGCTTCGTACCATCATGGGATTTTTTTGATGAACCACCCTTGTTCTTATCCATTTTCCGCTTCATGTCACTAGGCCCATGAGTCCACTGATAATATGCAATCCCCATTTCATCCTTGAGGTCACAACATAGAATCTCCTAATAACTCTCAAAGTCTCTAATCTCCAACACATTTCGTAGACTCGGTTTTATTTCACTAAAGAAGCGATCCACCTTGATTTTGTTGTTCATGAAAAAGTAAGAGGTGTACCTTTCAAGCAATCTAATGATTACATTATATGCCCCGAAGGACTGATCTTCCTTCTACATGTGTCCAAGGAACTCTCCTTCCATCTTGAGATGGAGGGTTCAAGGAAACTAATTTCTGAAAAACATCCTATTGATTTGCTCCCAATCCATGGAATCAATTTCCTCTTGGGACTTTGTATTCTTGATCAGTTTCCATCACTAATCAACTTTTCCATTAAATTAATAGACCGTGATTGGATGACTGAATCGAAGATCGTGGCACCACGGGAGGTGTGGTGGTCGAAGTCCGCGATTCTAGAAATTTCCATAATACACAGCATGTACATCCGAAGAACACACCATGTCGTACTGGTAGCATCTAGGGTTTTATGCATCATATAGGAATCACACAGCAAGTGAACCAGGTCACACGACATGTTGGACCTTCCCTGAAGATCAGTGTGTATCACGGGGATACACGGACATGGGTTGGACCACACACCTTCAGACGACATGGCATGTACTCTCTATGCGGCAAGATAGAATCTGGTACACGGGACTCTGTGTGTATCACGGGGGTACACGAACATTGGATGAAGTACACATCATTTACTTCATCACATGGCCATGCAAAGCCAGTAACGTGGGTCAACCCATGTACAAATTACACGGGTTAGGGTACACAGGTTGATGACTGTGTACGAGCACATGGCCATCGTAAACAAAGCCAACCTCCGTCACTTGAACAAGGTATGTAATGCTTACTACACGTCATGTACTCACTTTTAAACATGACCAACCAAACTAAATTGGTTGTTGTACACGGGAAGTACCCAGGGTACGGAAATACAACATATAACTTTTCTACACGCCATGTACTTTTCGAAAAATGGCATGGTCCTCTTGTTCATCGTATCTTTAAATCATTCATTTGGGTTAATGCCCCTTCTTCTTATTCCCCAAAATGTCATCCATCATTTACTTCTAAAGGAGTATGATCCCTTTAGCAGGAATTTCTGTGATAGAGTCGGCATCCCACCGAGAGGCTCGACGCCAGATCATCTATCCATTCCTGTCCCTAGATAGAGCTATGCCTCGACGTGACCAACTATACCGGGAGTTGATCCTCTACCTAGCTGGTGAATCAATTAGCTGGTGAATCCTGATGAGTCGCGGTATCTGCCATGGCCCTGGCAGTGATCCTCATTCGAGAGGCCCAATAGATAGGAAGATGTGAAGAACTCCCCCAAATGGTTAATGACCACTTTCTTCTTACAATGTACCTCCTCACTAGCTTCAATCAACACAGACTCGATCATCATCCTCGATACATCAAACTCCAGACACATACGTGGGTTGATCGGATGACACACAAAAGTAGTGCATGAATAAACATAGATAAACCAACCCACTAAATTTCCTAACATACGCAAAATCACACGATTCTGGAATAAGAGTGGTAGTTGAGAAAGGCATACCCAACCAATAATTGAAGGAGAATCAATATTCAGGTATAGATTGTAGCTCCACCAAAATAGGTAGAAGCCACAACCACCATACTTCCTGGGTGCACATGACAGAGCACAGATAGAATACTCAGATGAAGAACATTGTACCATCAAATGACTTTTATCTACCAAGATGACTACCACTCATTCATGAAGTCCCCATTTCTCGAAGATACTCCTTTCAAATTCATCCACCATCGACCGTTTTTTCCTAAAACGAGCATCCAAAGATAGGTTTAGAAAGCACTCTGCCTCCATAAACTCCATGACTAATAGTGGGATAATGGGATCACCTTCTCTTATTAGAAAAATAAACTATAATTAGAGGTCTTGAATTTATAAATATTATGAATAAAAAGGAAAATTTTAACATAAAAAGATAAACCTATAAAGAATAATTATTTCATAACTTTTTATTTCTTAGTTATATATCTAGGTTATGCTCGATCTATTTCGTAACATATATTCTTAAGGTCTTTTTTTTATTATTAATGGTTTGGACTAATATTGTGAATCTACCACTGAATTTCTCCTGAGAGTGTCATAACCAAGAGTGCAGAAAGGACTATTGTCATGTATCATGATACCTCAGGTCAAGCCTAAAACTACTTGTTAGAGTTTTAACTCCTAGGTACATTTGTGCTAGAGCAGCCTATACCTACTTTTATCCTGACAGGGATGTATTTTCTAGATAAACCACTAACCCTATACTGCCAAAAATTTAGGACTATATTCTTATACATAGCCTCATAAATACAGTTCTCACTATGGGGCTATATTTCTAATCTCTGAAATTAACTACAACATCCTATGATACCATATACAGACAACTTGGGTCATTATTACGCACTTAAATACGATTTATTAGATAAAAAACAATTGATAAAACATAGAATATTGAGAGGTCTTGTGAATATAGAGCATATGATTATTACTTAAAAACATAAAACCTGAAATACTACATCTTCAATGAATACTTCCTTTACATGACCACTACATTCCCTCGTACTTAGTATTGCATGGGATAACATAAGGATTTGCATAAGAAAATGATGAGGTATAGAGCCCATTAAGGGAATAATCATGGAATAACATGAGGAATACAATACATGTTAGAAAATAGGAATATAAATGTATCACAAGAAAAACATGAACAAAACTATATGATAAAGCATCAAATTCATAACCTGGAGATGTAGTAACAACCCTTAACATTAAATTAGCATGAGCCAAGGTTCATTGAACATGGAGCATGAGTAAAACCTCATTGCACATGAAGAATGAGGAAACCCTCGTTGAGCATGAATTAGCATGGTCTAACACTCCTTTTACATGACGTATCATGATTTAATAATACACCTAATGAATTGGAGCGCTATTAGGGAACACCCTTCTTAAACATTTCATTTCATGTATAAGTATTCCACATGGATCATACAACATTGAATCATTCAACATCATCATTTATTCCATGATAAAGGAAGGTTTTATAATTAAATTAAATTATTTAAAAAATAAGTAAATATTCCTAATGGTGAATCCCCTTGATAGAAAAATGGGCATGATATTCATTACAGAAAGACTCTGGCTTGACAAAATGTGGTGCAATTTCAGTGGAGTAAAAACAAGACATAAGAACTCATAAAAATGGTTGATGAGAGATAAAGGAGTGTATAATCATATTTACATGAAATGGAATGTAAGGGTGACCTATATATAAATGTCCCAAATTTTTTTTTGGAATTTAGATTAATGATACAAAAGAATTAGTTGAATGTAAATGAGGAGAGAGAAATTCTTTACAGAATTTCTGCATGGTAATAGGTATACATGGAAGGAATTGTTGAGAGAGATAGAGGTGTCTCATCATCAAATCATAAAGAGGATATTATAGGATAGGTGTGAAATCTTACCCCCTCATTTATAATTGAAAATAAAAGAGCATAATAATATTAAGAGACGTGGATAAAAGAGAAATAATGTAATCCCATACATGGAATTGTGATCCCAAAATCTTGAAAGGGGCTTGAGAGAGGATTCTTTGGAACTTGGGGTGCCATTGAAAGATTAAAGAGAGTGGATTTAAGAGGTTATATGAACTCCAAGGGAATTTAGTGAAGATAAAGTGGGATATTTGTTGTGGATATATAGTAGGAGAAGACATTTTTTATTACTTAGGTTTGTGAAAACACACATTAAACTAATCAAAACCACAAACACGACAATGGTTTCCACCCTTGGTTTTTTATAAATGGAAGAGGAAAACAATATTTTATAATTCCAATGGAATAATGTCATAAATTAATAGGGTTCATAATGTGGAGGTGAGTCACACAATCAAGGAAAACAATTTAAAAAGTTAAAATGTTCTATTAGTCATGGAGGGTCCACTAAGGCATCATAAAATTAGCCAAACAAATCATAAAAGACATACATTTAAGGATAAAACATATATTTGCCGAACATATCATTTATATTATTTTATTAGGTCACTTTTGGTTCATTAATATGTCATAAAAGACATTATATATTTAAACGGTATATAACTTTTACCCAAAAATGTGACTGTCTCAGAAAATTATGAAAAAATCAGTTTTGGATAATTTCAACATCCTGATTCAAAAAATAATATTAATTTTATCTAAATTATTTTATAATTTTGTGAGTTTTTAGTTTTATAATAAAAATCAACATTTATCCAAAATTCATGGGTTTTGAAAAAAACATCTTTCCAACCTTAATAAAAATAATCATTTCAAGCATTAAATGATACAATAAAGTATATTTAATAATAATAATAATCATATATTATGAAAATATTATATAATTCAAAAATCCATTAATGAATCAACATATATTTCTTAGTTGATTATTAACTAAAAATACTATTTGCGCATTAAAAACTATTTACATGGTAACAATAATAAAATGAATTTATATTATCTATACAAGAATAATGTAAATAATATTAGAACAAGGGTCTTTTACATAAACCATTATAACACCTATATAAAACTGAAGGCTAGGGTGTGCGATGGTGACAGTTTCATGTGGTGGCTTGGATAACATCTCTCGAGTAGTAATCTCTATCAACTTCTACATTTCCCACAAGCGGTTCCGCTCAAGATTAATGTATTGAATCTCTACTTGGGCTTGGTCCAGAGAATATCCCAATGATGCCACCTTTTTTATGAGTTCTGAAAAAGAGGATTTGTACGGTGTAAGTTTACTGGATGAGGCGATCGCTTCCTTTGTCTGAGTAAATTGGATTTGTTAAATCCCTATATTTATACAAAACATGTTATCACTATTCAACACATATGATAGGAATGGTAACAATTTGTAATGGTATATTTAATAGAAAAACATAAAACCCAATATGTGCATATGTTTTACAAAACCATTAGAAGACATTTAAACTAGCCTAGAGGAATTTTCATTAATATATTTTTGGGTCGTTACCAAAATTCTTTATGGTGGGGATTTTATAACATCATGTTTCCTTGTTCGGGTATGTTTTTGTTTTTTATATTTTCTTTTTTAGTTTTAAAATTTTTTTATGGCAGTTTTAGGGGTTTATTGTAGACTGAAAAATAGGAACACACTCTGTAATAGAAGTACATGTGGTTTATTTGGTGCAAGTTGCATGTCAACGACTATGAGATCATGTCGTGAATGGAAATATCATGACGGGAGCTGGTACACATCGTGTAGAGGGTTACCTAGTGGATTGATAACCCCAAATGATGAGTTTTCTGGCGTAACTTATCTATCATGGACTATACGCCATATCCAATGGGTACACGTCGTAACTCATCCCATTATTAGTTTAATTTCACATGTTCATGTGTTTATCCCGATCATTTTCACTCCTAACATCGTGGATCGTGACCTATAGCTGTTCTGTTGCATTTTTTAGAGACTCAACACCTTCCAGATCGAATCGGTATGTGTTGTATCATCATTTATTTTGTGGTGTGCCTCTCTGGGTAAGTGTTATCTCGAAATCTTCCTTGTGATTGATCACGATATCGTCTTAGCCTCATGTTATCAGATCTGTAAATCCATTTTTAATTTTTCATGTTGTCCTCATTTTGATCTATAGTGATATTTTATCTCGAAGGACATTCTTTGGCTAGTTTTGGTGAAGTGTATGTTCTTTATTGAGTTACGTGGGGTATATTATATCCCCCAACCCCTTATATTATATCTTGAATCAATAATGTGATGTGAATCTTTGATTTTAGGGCCTTCGATGATGGCATTGTTGGGTTTCGTTGCTTTTGGTTTATGTTGAGGGCTTCTGAGATCGGAACATTGAGGTAGGTGGTTCCATATCCAGTCTATGATAGTGAACCAACCTTTTCTACTTTGTAAATTTATTTATAAATAGATTTTTCAAATTGGAATGATTTTTGTGTGTTGAAAATTTGTTTTGAAAGAAAAATAGGGGTTTCCCAGGCTTTTTAAAAATGATTTATAAATGGTTTTGAATGGTTTCCAGGTCATTGAAATGAGTTTTTGATAAATATCAAATGGGTAACCTTCAGTACATAGGTGGAAGGATTAAGTTGAGGCCATCATCAATTTACTTGTGATTATCAACATGGATTTTCTTGGTGAGTTTGTCTATTTCATTCGAAAGTTTTTCAAGGGAAATAACGTTGACATTATGGGGGGTTTACACATGGGTTATTCCACCACTTCTAAGGCACATTTTTCTAGGATCAATTTTCCTACATTTGATTATTTTAGTATGAGTAGTTTTCTTCCTACCCCAATAGTATTCCTTATTATGTGATACATGTGATTCTTTTTTGTATTGATTTTTACTCTATGTTAGCCTGGATATGTATACTTATGCTTGTGGAATATGATATGGAAAATGTTCTTCGAAACTGATAGACATGATTTTTTATAGAACTATGGAAAAGGTTATTTTTACCATGTTTTCTATAAAACTACTTTAAATATTATCATTCCATGTTTTTTAAAATGATCAAATGTTATTTTTTATATAATTACTAGTTATGGAACACTTGGTTGGGATCCTAAGGAGCATGTTCGCTCATGCCCTACACACTGCTTCGATGGTGTGTAGACATTTTTTTCTCTTGTAGTGTAGGGAAAGGAATGGTTTCGTAGTGATATGGTGGGGTTCATGTTAGCTAGGATTGGTAGCTGGGGGTAATATGGTGAGAGTTAATCCCTTCTATTATTGGTGTATCTGTTTTGTATTGATTCCCTTACAGTCAGACTTGTCTAAAGGAGTATTTATTTACTGTTTTTGTTGTTCGGTTTCTTCTGTTTTATTTATGGTTACCGAATATATATTTTTTATCCTTCCACTATTTTCCCATGCTCTATATATATGTCATTTGGTCATTCAGGTTGGGAAAAAACATTCCCTCGGTTTTTTCTTTCGATGCTCGGGTTCATGTCACCATCTCATGGTGATTAGGAACACTCTTCATGTATTTGACGTACCGAGTCGGGTGATGTGTTTAAGGTAAACACAATTTAGTTCATTATTACCAATTTCTATATCATTAATAGTGTTCTCATTAGACTCAATATATGTGAAATACCCAATGATATTTGGATGGGTAAATTTTACTATGTCTGTACTAATTAATGTTTTTATTATAAATTCATTATCAATAATTCCAAATATAAAATCCTATTTCTTCTCCTAAATCCAATGATGGTATCATTCTGTGGAACATAAATTCACATAAAAACTTCCAAGGGATAAATTGAATGATCATGGCCATAAAAGAGTATATTCATAACCACTTTGATTAATATATTACTAAATCACATCCTTGAAATAATTATGTTGTTAACTAACAAAGATTGATAATACCTAATTTTCAATATTTTGATACAATGAAGATATTTAATAATCCTTTCGTCAATACATCTTTTTAAGAAAACATCTGGGTCATGATGTTATTTTTCACCACTCCTAGAGTGATATTAGTACTTGGACATATTAACATACCACATTTAGGTTTTCCCCATATTCCTATTTCCTATGGGGGTGTTCTCTGCCACCAGTATTTCTGTTTTTGGCTTCATTATTAGAATTTTTTGATTGGATATTGGTCATACATCCATGTAATCCACCATTAAGTTTATCAATTTATTCAGGTCTCCCTCATATATTTGAGATATGTTTCTGAATCTATTTTCTAGAACCAAATATACGTGGGAAATAGTTAATTGTTTTCCATTATTTTATGCTAAGAAATCCACATATAGTTGAAGGTGTTTGTTATGATGTAGTGGATTGAACACCTATTAATGTTTTTTGTGTTATAAATCTATATTAATTTTATTGGTTTTAAATAGGGGGAATCTCATGCATTAGGATTCACATGTTTGCCATAGAACAACATACACCATAGCAATAATGTATCCATGATTTATTACCTTAGGCATCATTTGTTCTTCGAACGAGGTTGATATTATGATAAATCAAGAGTAGTTAATATATTTAATGATGTTTTGGGACATGATAACGATCTTATAGTCATAATGGGACATAATATGAGGTTAAATTTCTTGTGAATACATTTTCAAGGTTTTATTGTGTTGTGGGGATGATTCTAAGGTACACTTGTCACATATGAAATTGAATGGGAATTTGAATCACTTGTTGATATAATAGTTTATTGGAAACATCATGTGTTGATGGTATGATGCTGAGTTTGATCCAAAGGGAGGGGTATTGACCGCACATTGAGGTTTTTTCTTTTGGGATAGTGTAGATATATTTATGGTGGTTTAGGATTTGAAATCTTGGATGTGTTCTACATACACAATTTGGAGTCATGGTTCAAAACCCACAGTTTCTGTGCACAGTTTATGATTTTGATGTAGGTAAAATCATAACTATTTAATGTTATATTATAAGGAAACTTCTACCACAAATGGAGAAAAAAAATGGAGGTATTGGGGATTATAAATTTGACCTTAAAAGAGGATCATGGGTTTGTCTCGCACATATCAAATGAGACATACTATGTCGGACACAAAACATAATAATACAATTTAACATCAAATATATAGTATTTTTTCATACAATATAACATTATGTTTCTAGATGATATCACTAATGTTGATTTCATGCAATAAAAATGTGTTCTATATAGTATAATGTTTTGTAGCTTTGATGTTATTATGGCTTACACAAGGAGCATCCCTTTCCTAGTAAGGAAAACATGAGAGATAGATACCACACTACCCCACTTGAAAATGAAAATAAAGGTGTTCCTTTTAATGATGTGAAAACTTGGGATAAAAAATCCATTACATATGAACTATTTTTAGAAATAGGTGTAAAAATATCTTGGTTCACATGACATGTGGGGTTCTTGATGTTAGGGTGCTTATGATTAAGATAATATGGAGATGATATTTTCTTTTATGTTATTATGGAAAAGTTCATAAACTATGGATAAGATGATTCCAGTCATGAAAACAATTGAGGTCTGTGTAAACCATGATTGGATAGTAACAATGAACTTGAGCACTAAACATTTGCAAATAATTTTCCTCTCAAAGGATTCATCCAACCAAGGACCTACTGAAGTATATCTTGAACCATTATAGTTTCAATAAACATTATAATTTCATCATAAATATTATATAGAAGAAGGTCAACATAATAATTCATGGAGTGTAGTTGAACACAACAATTGGTGTTGGATGAATGTTGGGGTTTCATAAAGTAAATTGATTTAGTATGAACCTAAACTTCCATTATGGGATGTTACATGATGATATATCTATCATTATGTTATGTTTCTTGGGGTCTGTGTGATGTTTGTCTCAAATGGCCTCTAATTAAATGTTGCAATAAGATGTTGGACTTCTATGTGTTCTTGAAGGAATAATTTTCAAATATGATATGATGATACATAAAATTACCATTATCCATCATATAAAATAGGGTTTAATATCTATTTAAATACAAAATGGATGGCCATGAATTACATTGTGAAATTCCTCCACTATAGTGAATCATGGGAATTTTCACACAACTATGGGTTGTGTGACTCCCATGCATTTTCATCTAGTGAATGATCATGTAATGCTATTATTTGATTTGATATATCAATAAAATGTTATTTGACTAAAAAAATTACTATTTTTTCAATTATATAATGATTCAAATATCTATCCCCTTTTATATTAAGAGCTTTTTTAGTATATATCCGAATATGGGTGGTTTGATTTTAATTTTCAACATAATTGTTTTGATCCCAAAATATAACGTTTCACACAATGGTTAACTGTTTCTTTCAAATCAATCCCCAGGCCTTGGATATTTACCTGATATCATGTTGCATAATTTTATAAGGAAAAAAATCATTCAGAGTGTTGACATTCATTTTTTTAACAAAAAATTACACCATTATAATTGGATTTTACAAAGGTGTAGACATTATATTTACAGGGAAAACTCTAATTAGTGGTGGATTTTTAACCATTTAGTGAAAATATTAAGATGGGATGTGAAACCATGCACAACTTATGCATTAACCTGGGAATCCACGGATTATAAATAGTATGAGGGGCCCTGGTGATGGATATAGTAATATAATCTATGAAACATGTCAACATGGGCATCCAAATTTTTTCATGGTTTCATTGAAAGATAGGTATTTTCCCAAGAAAATACATGATTGGGTTTATAAACGGTCTATTAGATCTCTTACATGGATGTATCATAGTGCATTTCAGGAATTATTAATTCCCAAACACCATTACCCCACCCAAGAACTGGCATTCAATCGTCCCCCAATAAAATTGCAGTGGTTAAAGCAATTATTCCTTATGTGTACTATGTGGTGGAAATAATTATCAATCAAATTGATTTCAACATTAAAACGTTTATGTAATGGTGTAAATAGATGTTTAATGATATATAAGAGTTTCCACATAGTGTGTGAACAGAAAGGCCTTTTGAGGTGGGATATTAAATTAGTAGATTGGCATCATTACTAATTGTTAACCAATCAATACCTCTTAGTTGATTCAATAGTTTTGATATATTTAGTACCTAGTTTGGTAGGTTCATACAATTTTTCTTTCATAAAATCATAACAAAGTTATCCAAGATCCATGGTGGAGGTCCATTCATGAATTATATGAGACGGATGTGGTTCTTTTGTTGTTAATCACCAACTTCATCCCCCCAATGAATTATGTCGACAATTGGGGGTAGCGTACCGATGTTTAGTTCTAGGATAACATGTGGTGACAGTTCCGCCTCATATGGCCCTCATGGGGAGAAAAGTTTAAGGATAGTTTCTCTCTATTTATTTTTATCAGGTGTTGAGTAGAATTTTGATAGTGGAGGAAGCACCTGATACGACTACATTGTAAACTACCTACAGGGACCATACAACATGCACTTCAGGTGGTAATTCTCTCTATATAAAATTTTTTTCGGAGCGGGATAGAATTTTTTGGTTGGAGAAATATTACCCATGAATGCTCTTGGAATTTATCTATGCCATCTAGTTTAGGTGGAATAGAAAGATATCAACCCATGCTCAGGGATGAATGGGGGGTTATGAAGTAATCCCACCAATAGAGAATCTATGGTGGAGGATTAAATGTCGAATAATAAAGGCTCTTGTTCTCAATCATTCAAAAATCATATTCATATGTTATTTCAGAGAAATTCACAAGTTCATAGATGACTGGGAATCTTCGAAATGCTATCATGGGTAGGGTGATCTTACCACAAAATGGGTAAAATATTTTCTTGAATAGGATATCTAGGTACTACAAAAAAATATTTCAATAGAGGGGGTTATTTAGAGGGTGTTATTCACAACCCCCTCTAAATTAATTTTGTGTAACATTAGAGGGGGTTTTGCACAACCCCCTCTAATCTTCAAATTTATAGGGGGTTATAAACCCCCTATAAATTCATTTTCTATAAAAATTAAAGAGGTATTATGCACAACCCCCTTTAGTCATCAAATTTAGATGGAGTTCATAACCCCCTCTAAATTGTTTAGTATTGTTTTTTTAATATTTGGTTTTGATTTTAGATATGATTATATCAAAACCGCTACTAATTTAATAACTAGTGGAAATATATTATGTTGTATTTTATAGGAAATATATATATAAAATTCATTTGGATATATATATATATATATTATTTATAATGGAAATGGTGGGGTTCACAACCCCCTCTAATTTAATATATTAGTGGGGGTTCAGGACACACTACTAATAACTTAGATTAGAGGGGGTTTTGAACCCCTTATAATTTATGAAATTAGAAGGTGTTTTAAACCTCATCTAATTAATGACATTATATGGGGATTTTAACCCCCTATAATTAATGACATTAGAGGGAGTTTTGAACCCATTCTAATTTATGAAATTATATGGGGTTTTCAACCCCTTCTAATTGAAGAAATTAAAGGGGGTTTGGAACACCTTCTAATTGATGACATTAGAGGGGTTTTTGAAACCCCTCTAATTAATGACATTAGTGGGGGGTTTTAACCCCCTGTAATTCATGAATTTTGATGGGGATTATGAACCGCTACAAATCCCATTGATTAGAAGGGGGTTTAAACTCCATCTAAATTTGTATTTTTTTTCTAAAATAAATGTCATATAAATTAATTTTTTTAATATATATATGCGTCTGTGGATGTGTGTGTGTATATATATTACATAAAAACATTATATAATTGTTTTTAAATATATTATAATTCATATATATATATGGACATTATATAAATATTTTAAATATATACTTAAACATAAAAACAAAAATGTATACATATACATATATAATATTGATATATATAATATTAATGTAATTATAAATATATTTATTCAAATTTATAAAATTTATATATGGTTTTATAAATACTATACATTTATATTATGATTTATATTATACATATATTATATTAAATACATTTTTACTGTAGAATTTTGTATAAATACATTTATATTATATTATGTATACAAATATATATAATATAGACAACATTAAATATTAATTTACATAATCATATAAATTTTATATAATTATATTATATATATATATTATAAACATTTAATTATATAAAAATTTAGTTATATTATATATTTATTTCACATATATTGTATCATACCATTTTAATTATAGATTAATTTAGTATATATATATATATATCATATAACAATTAATATTATTATTGTTACAGAAACACGTACATAATTACATTTTTTTGTATACATATGTCTAAATACATTTATATTAGATTATGTATACTAATTTACATAATTTAGACAAAATATAAATATAAATATAAATATATATATATTATTTATTTATATTATATATTATATTATAAATATTTTATTGTAAATAAATTCATGTGTGTTATTTAATTATTTTATGCATGTTGTAATATAGAATATTAATTGAAAATTAATTTAGTACACATATATATATATATATATCATATAATTATTAATAATATTATTGTTTCACACACACACATACATAAATACATTTTTATAGTATACATATGTATAAATACATTTATATTAGATTATATGTACTAATTAACATAATTTAGACAAAAATTAATATTTAATATAAATGTATTTAAAATAATATATGTATAATATATATTATAATTATATTTTATCTATAAATATAAAAATATACAAACACACATAAATATAAATATATTTATTAATATATGTATAAATATGTATTTATAAATATTAAATATACCCAAATATGTTTATATATTTATATATATTATACACAAATATATTAAAATCATACATAAATACATATTATATATAAATATTATACACAAATACATATTATAATATAGAGAAATATATTATATATATAAAAATATATTATATTGTTTTTATTTCTAAAAAATATATATATAATATATAATATATAATATAATACATCCAGATGTAATTAAATAATGTGTAGCAGATCGTATGAACAAAAAGGCCACTAGCCTAGTGGCTCGGTTGCATGCCCTTCCTGAAAATGATCACGGGATTGAAATATTGCAGGATAATTTTTATTTTGGGCACGTGGGATTTCCAATGGGGTCAGGAGTGGGGCTGGGCACAGGAGTCAAATGGGGTGGGTTTCAGGGGTCAAGGGTGCGGGGGGTGTCAGGGGTCAAGGGGGCGCGGGCGGACAAGGGTGCGCCCGGGGGGGCAAGGGGGAACGGGTGTCAAGTGCGACTATGTGGTCTAGGGTTGGGCGGCGTCAACAGGGGCGCCCAGGGGGGTGTCAACAGGGGCGGGAAAGGGGGCACTGGGGTCTGGTCTAGGGGGTGTCAACATGGGGTCCTGGCACCTATAGTGGTGTCGGGAGTATAGGGGACACGAGGAGCGGGACAGGGGGACGTGGGGGTGTGTGCTGGATGCACGTCGTGGATGGGGTGGTGATTGAGGGTTGGGGGAGAGACATGGGAACATGGGGATGGGGAGCGAGGGCGGGACAATGGATGTGGGTGAGGTGAGGGACACCATCGACATGGACACGGGCGGGCATGCCAATCCTATTAAAAAACAGTGGTTTTAGGGGCGGTTTCTATAACCACCTCTACAGTTACCCACATTAGGGACGGTATAAACCCCCCTAATGTTCTGAACTGGTCCCGATTCTATTCAAACCGCCACTAATCCAAGATTTTTCAGTGAGTTTCAGTCAACATTATAGGGGGTTTAAACAGCCTCTAATGTAACCGCCGCTAAATTCATCAAAATGTTAGCATCTGTTCACCAAAACCACCCCTACTAACATTAGGCAGCCACATTAGCGACAATTACCCACAACAGCCGGTAATGCCTTTAGAAGTGGTTATAACCCCTTCTAATGTTAAAAATAACCCCTTAAAACTCAAATTTTTTTGTTCTGAGTATGTAACAATTGATAAATTCATTCCTTTGATATAGTAGATCATTATTTCATATCTTAAGGATCCATTTGTGTATTATCCTAGGGATATGACATCATGAAACCATGATGAAAATATAGTGGGGTGTTGACTCTAGAGGAGGATAACATGATATAATAACTCTTTTCCGAGGATACCTTATAATTAATAAATTTCACATTGTGAACATTTTGTTCACATAACATCTCAAACACAAGATTTCAATACATTTAGGAACCAATGAGAGGGGATTTGGATTCTAACATTGAGGGTATAAGATGTGTTTATTTTTGAACTATGAGACTTTTCACATGTTCTTATCTTGATGAAACAATAAATGAGGGAATTGTGGATGACTTAGGATAGGTGTCCTATATATTCCCTCCCTCCCAACCATTTAGGGGGGAAACCACAGGGAATTTCAAAGGCAACAAATTCTAATAAATGGTGTGGTCACCCATGATGGTTGATCATCATGATCCCCATTCATCCCTTTGGTATGCACTAAATTATACTCATGTTAGTTTTATTCAAATTCGTATTGATTTATTAATATATTTGTAATAAAATATTTTCTTATATCATAAATATAATGGTATTGTGACCTTATAGGGCCTAATGAAGGTTGTGCAGGTGGAAAATGACATGGAGGGATCTCTGATGGTTAAACACTCCTTCAATAACTCACCCTTTGTTATATATAAATCTTAGTGTTTGACATTATTTCATTTATCATGTACCTTCCCTATTTCCCCCCATTTAGGGATTCTAACTCACACTTTTTTATATATAAATATTAATGTGGCTACATCTATTTAGAGTATATTACAACATTTTAGGAGGAACATGATGAAATATTAAAAAAATATTCTAAATTTTACATGTTATCATGTTTTACCAAAAAAAATTCTCTAACACAAAAAATCGTTTGATTCAAGAATATATCACTATTATGTTATTTATCATAATAATTATGTATAAAACATGTATTAATTAAATTGAAAAAACGATAAATTGGAATATATGAAACCATTATGAGAGAATATTTGGACTACAACATTTTTTGTTGCCTTATTTATAATAAACATCGACTTTAAACTGTAGATAATTGACTTTTCTTAAACACAACATTAACACCCGCCCCCCATAATTACTATAATTTAAATGTTTCACTACTCAATAAGTGTACTGAGTTAGTGGAATGATTAAGATTGAATCTAATATCACACATCAACATGAAAAAAAATTCATTATGGTTTAATGTATGTATGGAATTTCCCACACTTTTGTTGTAATATAGTCCCTCAACAGTTCATGTCTTCCCCAAAAAGATAGCGTGATAAAATAAATTTTACAATAACAAATTGAATATTTACCATCAGTATTCATCATTTATTTTCAATGTTTATTGAATTATTAAACAATCCCTTGGTCATGTCAGATCTTCTTCTTCATTGATTTCCATCACATCAATTTATAATTACACATTCCTATATTATTCTCTCTCACTTCATCCCAATTTTGTTCGCCTAAAACTAATCAGTGAAAAATGTAAATTAAATATCATTAATTAACTATTAACGATGCAGTTCTACATTTTTCAAAATATTTACAAAAAATGAATAAATTATTTTGAATTAAAATATAATGAAAATTTTTATATAGTCTAAATGATTAATTCAATAAGAAACCCCTAACATAAATTTTTATAAACAAATGGAATTTTTTTAAAATAATGTAGCCTCTATATTATCTATTGAACATACATTACCACGACATTAAAACCTTATTAATGAATCTACAAATTAATTTTTATGATATGCGATCATTCTGATATCATTCTTCTAATTATTCTTCATAAATACTATGAAAACCATATCATAATATTTATACAATAATTACATAATCTTATGCAAGAATTTATCATGAGTACATGCATGAATGTATTATGAGTTGGCATCCTTTATATATGGAATATGTATTCCTATGATACAATCATTAAAATAACATAAAAAATTGAAAACCAAATCTTGAAGATAATTATTACCGCCAATTCAACCATATTATCTTCATTATCTTCTGAAATCTTATATATATATATATATATATCATTCTCTTCATCATTTCCTATGTTCACATTAGATTTTAGACCATATCCCTCTTATTTATTATAACATCTAAATACATTCAGGATAATCTATCATAAGAATCATGATATTATATATCATGATATTTTATATTAAATTTCTCACCTTACATTATATATCCTAATTTCATTAATGATAGCTCAATATACTTTATGACATGTAATCATTGTTACTTATTCATATTGTATTTTTTTATAATGCATGATCAATACTCCCTATAATATAGAAATTAACATAAAATGTGATGTCCGATGACCTTTGATACAGCCTTATTGTTACAATATACTATCACACAACCCTTCATATAGACACACATTTATGATGCGAGATCACCCAATCATTCATACTATCTGACTATTACTATATATAGTTTCACAACCGTTTTTTGGTTGTACCTCATGGAATCATAGTACTTATGATCATTGATCACTTCTAATGTTACATCCTTAGTGAATAAAAAATTCATGGATATTGTTTAATTACCATGGTAACACATCAAGGAACAGATTTATACATGTGTAGAAAATAATGTCATGAAAATACTCCACTCCAATTATTATTACCTATATTTATCACTTATTCTTCTAAAAAAATCTAAATCTATGGGTCTTAACAATCCCCCATGAATTTTGATTATTTACCATGGAACATAAATCACAAATGCTCTAAAAATTAATCAATGAATTATTAAAAAAATTCTAATATAATGTAAGCATGATTATTCTCTAAAAAAGATTCATTGAAAATTAAAACCATTCTATTGATAATGTTGCGATAAAAAATGTAAAATAAAAAAAACTTAATCTGAATCTAACCTATTAATAATGTATTCATAATTCTAGTATAAAAAATTATAATATATTGAAAAAAATATTATATCAAAACATACCCACATTCAAAAAATTCTTAAAAATATGGTCCTTATAAAATGGTAAAACACATATCAATGGGTATTATATGTTGTCATATTTATCCTCCATTGAAAAAATATTGAAAAAAGGTGGACTGACATATCACCACGCATTACCCCCAAACATAGTGATGTTAAACACCCCACTACATCATCAGATTCTAGAATTATTGGTTAGAATCATGCTATATAAGAAAATTTACAACAATATCTTTTATATAATAATCTCCATCATTAATTTATTACTCTAAAAAAACCCTTCATAACATGATATTTAATATCAATGTTCATACCACAATAATATTAATCATACATCTTTGAAAAAATGGTAAAATTTTATTATCACATCAATGAATAAGTTTTTTATTTACTCCAAACTTTATGTCTTATATAACAGTATTCATCCACATTTATTGGGTTTCATCATTCGATGATGGCATATATTCTACCAAAATCATTAATTTCCTTTAAATGTTAAACCCAAATGCAATTTTGACATCAATATATCAGAGTTTTATTCTACCAAAATAACAATGGGAAGTTATTGGGGAATTTTAATACATTTAGAAATGTGTACAACATTCCAAAAATATGTCATTAAATCTATGTTATATAAAATTATTCTAATTATGATTTTAAATTATTTAGGATACAAATCATTTCCTTGAAAATTTTCTATGAAATAGTTCTCTTAATGAAATGGGTGTGAATATAAGTTTGAATCTTCTATTCCAATCGATTTTAATATTTTTTTAGAATACATATCATAATAATGAAAAGTGTACTATTTATTTTGATAGATATATTAGAAAATATATAATGTCATCTATCCCATCATTTAATTTTCAAATAAATCATTTATAATTTAATAAAATATCTCCCCCATTTCATCATTATTCCTAGAAAATGTGACGTCATATACTATAAAAATAACATGAAGAGAATCCACATTATTATTATTGATGTTGAGATTTCATCATGTCATACTTTTATGAAATTTATTATATTCTATCAAATAACCATATTATATTACCAAGAACTTAAATATTCTCCCATCCCATATAAATAATTATTCAACATTAAAATTAATTTTACATATTTATCATGTAATAAACCACATGGTTAATAAATACATTTCTTCTTTTGTAATTCACAATTGTGAAAATAATATTTGGAATCCCTTTAAAAACATATATTTATTTATTAAACTAATAAAATCAGTTTTATTAATTTTATAAATAAATAAAACTGGGGAAAAGGTATATCAAAATATACTCCTTCTACATGATAATATATTCTGTACACCATCCTTGTTTTGCTTCTCAATAATTCTTTCATTCCAATCAAAATATTTTAAACTCCCATTTTGTCTCTATGATATCCATTGATTTATTATTGTGTACCAACTAAAATTTGTTTTTCTTTATTATATAAAAAAAATATCACCCATTGAATCAATCCATTATTTATTATGTAATTAATTTTTTAAATCTCTTGGATAAACAATTTAAATCAAATACATATTTATTTTCATCAGTGTTCTTCATAATTGATTTTTTTAAAACACATTTTATTGTTAATCACCAAATTCATGATCAACATTGTATGATATGAAACAAATTTACTATTATTTTTAAAATGGATTTATTAAAATGATTATCTTATTAATATTTTATATCATCACGTTTTGATGAATATTCATTACATTTTTTAACTGAAACCTCTTAATATTTACTTCTTCTAATATATGTAGTTGCGTATGGTAAATTTATTTAATAACCTTCCAAAACACCAAATTTAGAAGCTTCAGAATATATTTATATTTTTATGTAATATAATGTATATAGTCAACACATTGGTGGGTATATAAGAAATATAATTTCAAATCCTCTTCGATCGAACTTCTTAAGATTATAACCCTTGACCTTGATCATGGAGGTGACATAGAAAATATTTCAACTTTTAAAATGTAGGGTATTATTATAAAACCAATCATATTGACAAATATATGAATTATGCCTATAGAATCATTAATTTTTAATGTGGACAACAGATCAAACAACTTTTTAAAACAATTGTGAGTTTTCATGTTTAATTAACATTGTTCAAGACATTCCCAACCATGCTCTAATTATTTATTTCCACAAAATTATATGGTTTTAGTGTTTATGGTGTACTAATATCATGATTAATTATATTCTAATAAAAATTTTATTAGTACATTCCATTTGTGTATTAAAGGAATAAAAATTTTCAATTATCTTTTAAGGTTTTTCTATATTTCATTTTTTAGTTTTCCTATTCTTTTTCTACTTACTAAGAGGGTGTGATTTATGTTTTAAAAAAAGAAAACATATAGTATGTTGGAAATCATAAATAAAGGAAATAGATCAGTTATCTCTATTTATGGAAAAAATTCTCATGGTTCCAAATGTTTAATAATGAAGAATCTCCAGGGTTGAGATAAATGCATCTTAACCATCTGATATGCTAATTTTGAAAATTTTCCTTTTCATCATATAGAACAACACACACACACACAAATATATCATATCATATATGTGATATAATTACATATTCATCTATCTGATTAATTATTATAATATCTATAGATTATATTACGAAGTCTTTTATACCATAGTTTCATCATCTATAATAACCATATATCATCAGTTATATACATCTACATTTTAGAATAGATATCACAGAGCATATTTTCCCCTTTTCAAAATGGTACCATCATCAATACTTATCATATGAAATTCTATTCCTCTAAGGATTACCATATTTCCTTCATTAATAATCAATGAAATTTTTTCCAAATTGTTTTTCATTCATTTAATAATTCAAGATCATCATGATTTTGAAATTTTCATAACTAATAAAATTTGAACAAATGTAATTGATTTTTATATATTCATCATTTCCAAATTAGTCAATTTTTTCATTGAAATGGGTTTCATTATTAGATAAATTGAAATATCTGGTCACATGTGATGAGATCCCATTATACAATTTATCTTCCTCGATTATAATATCTCAAATCCAATTTATAAATTATTTTAATATAATAAGATATATTGAATCATATCAGGATGGAAAAAATATATTAATTGTCTTGGTAATCTGGATAGATACATGAAATTCATATTACATTTTAATATATAAAATGAGAATAAAATTTTCATTGAAAACACCATTATTCCTCATAGAGTATCCCATCATATAAACCAAAAAACAATTCATGGCTTCATGGGGAGAATAAAACATATGAATTAGGTGAGATATTATACATAGTAAGGGTAATATTACATGGAAATATATGAATAGAAAAAGAATAATCAATATCATAAGGTAAATAACTTAAAAAATATAATTTTATCAGTAACCCAAGAATAATATCAGAAGAAAAAATGATGATGAAATAATTCCAAATAAATAATCACATTACCATGAAACATAATAATGGATATTCATGATAATTAGATAATCAAATGGAATATCATAAAACTAATTCATACTAATGGAATGAATAACTCTAGAAATCTAAAATATATCCATCAGGGCTTATTATAATACATCTAATATATTTGAATAATTTTTACAGGAAATATATACTACTGGATATGGTTTCATCAAAAAACCCAATCTAGTTTGACTCCTAAGACCTTTTAATGAATTTAGGGGCCATATGGTGTCAATCTCATATCATTATAAGTCCAATTAATTCCACATATGAATGTGGGGAAACATAATCAAACAAAAACTCATATTTATACTCGAATAATAAATATATGTAAATTTAAAAATTAATAAAAAAAATTATAAACCATCCAGAGTAAAATGAATGGCATCATCATAGTTCATCAAGAGTTAAACTGATCATTAACCATATGAACAAATAAAAAAAATGAAATCATGGGATTTTATCACCATTAAATTCACATTAAAATTAAATTTTATCATCATATATGGAAGATTTTTTTGAAATATAATATGGATTATTACCTAATGAAAATGACATTTCATTGAAAATAACACTTTTTATTTAAAAAATAAATTTAAAAAAACATTTAAAACTATTTTTAATGGAAAATAACAATTAGAAAAAAAAATTCTAAATATTAAGAATAAAATTTAAATAAAATGAAATATATATAATTTAGATTGAATATTAATTGTAATGATGGTCATGAAAAATGTTAATTTAATACAAGTAATATAAGAAAAAAATGACATTCATTTTCCATTATAAAAGGGATATAAAGGGTACATCTTTCAACATTTTGGAAAATATTATTTTCAAAGCATCGTATAAAAATGTAAAACATCAATAAATAATTTAATTATTAATTTGGATAATCCTGATGAAAATTGAATTTTTTTTGAAAACATGGTTCTGGATGAAAAAGGATTTTTGAACTAATAGATAAATAAATTCATATTTTCTTAAGAACATTTTATGAATAATTTAAATATAAAAGTGGTAAAAGTTTACTATTACATGTATAATTTAATGAATAAATATAGGAGAATAAAATTTATTAATTTTGTAAAATATATTTCCAATGATTCCCTAAATTGAAAATAGATCAAAAAAGATCCAAAAAAATGACGAGATTTTGAAATAAACTATTACTTATTTGATAGCTTATTTATCCTAACCATAGTGAAATGAATATATTTAAATGAAACATTTTATACCATTAATATAATATAATTAATGATATATAATAATAAAATAATATATATACAGAAAAAAAATAAAATAAGTGGTGAAAATAGAATATGTCACAATGAAGTAAATGATAGATGAAAAACCCATAAAATGGGTCTAACATGTCACATAAATTAATTATCTTATTAAATAAAAAATAAAATTAATATTTTAATTTATAAATAAAATATTTAATGATTCTATTCATTTTATTTCACTTATTACAATAGTATTGATGAATATATATTCAATTCAGATTGTAGGATGTGTTTCATTGATATTTTTCATAAATGTTAAAAATGAAAATGGAATGTTAACTATGATAAAATTAATCATTATTAAAAAATATAAATAATAATAATCTGAAGTTTATTATAATATTTATACATCAATTATAATTCTATGACCAATCACGAATGATGGTTTTGAAAAAATAAACTACATTACAAACATAGAGGTGGTATGTCGTATGTAAGAATGAGTAACATTTCCATTTTTCAATGATAATTATTGAAAGACGATAAATAATAAAATTTCATTCATGAATGATTCTAATATCATGTATTAATTATTATATCATTAAATATACTAATATATACCATCCATGTATTTTGGGGATGAAAATAGAGTCACATCCATTCGTGAAGGATGTATTCCACTCGTACAAGAAAATATTCAAAATTTAACACTATCAGAAATAAAATTATATATATTATCATTCGTTAATTATAAAAATTTCATTAATATCATACATATATATTTTATAACATATATACTCATTAAAAGTATCCTTATTAACTTCTATATAAAGAGTCCGTGCAAAACAAATCACATCACATCTTTAGGTGGTAGTCCTACTACCACATGATGGATCTTTTTGTTTCCACTAAGAAAGGGAATATATAATGGTATATTAGATATAATTACCCTAGACTTATAATTAATCTATAAATAATATATATATCTTATTTTTCTCGTCATTATAAGTCAGAAAAGTTGTTGATGGAAAACGTCTCTCATTTGTTCTCAAGGTGGTAGTCTGTCGTACACCTGAGTTATGTAATCAATTACAATTTAAGAGACAAAGAGATGGGAATAAATTTTTACCATAAAACTATAAAATTTAATTAAATTTTATATAATGGTGTTACTATATAATAATAATTGAATAGGGTATGATGAATTTTAATGAATAAATAATACAAAAAACAAAAAGTCTAGAATTTTACCGCTTCAAATGCCACCTATTTAGGACTATATCAAATGTATGATTTATCCATAGATTAGTTGTATAATGATTAGGATCAAAATATTATATATAATATGGAATAATTACCAGAGGACTGAAATGTAGTTGAAAAAAACATGAGTTTAAATGTATTTAAAATTAATGTAATTCTATATAACATTCTATGTAAATGAATCGGTTTTGGGTTTGAACCTAAGCCTGATTATATCGAGGTAGTTTAATTCGATTAGGTATGATAAATTAATTGTTTTTGAAATTATATCAGAATAAATTAAATATAAATAGAGTAAATAAATATTATTGAATATAAATATAATTATTTATGTTCTTATTGGATTCAAATTGCATCTAATTAGTTTAAAAGATATTTTTATAATATTCAGCAACACAACAATAAATTAATTAAATGTATTCATAGAATAAATAAATAAATTTTCATAAACATGTAAATGAGTTGAAAACAATATAATAATAATTTATATTCAAAAAAGAATACATATATTTTAACAAAAAGAGTATGGTTGCCACAAACCATAGGTAAAGTTATCCCTTGTTTTATACTTACATGAATGTATGTCTTTCTTTAATATATAAATCCCTCAACTCAATTTTCTGATTCCTTTTCTACTTATCCCTGATAGATCTTCATATTATGAATTGGCTTCTATTATAGTATCAATTTTATCCTTTAACAAATAAATTGTTAGGGGTCTCTGTCTTCCTTACATTGGATGACATTAATTGTAACATCCATAGATTTTATGGAAAATATTACTTTTTAATTTTATTGATGTCTTGTGATGTACACTACACCAAAAGTATCTTTCACTACACGCATCCCTGACTTGGCTTTCATTACACGCAATCACGACCTTCCACGATAGCTTCTGTTGTATGCAATACCGAGTTTCACTAAACAACGATATGTTATATAAAATAGCCGTTATGAATAGTAATACCCACTTTTTGAAATTTTATAAAATTTATTTTTCAAAATTGAATTCATTTTTGGATTTGGATTATCAAAATTATCCTAGGGTGAATTTTGGGTATTTTTCTGAAAACTTTCAATTTTTGATGAATAGTGAAAACACTAGGTTACTATTTGAAAACCGACTTTTAATTTAAATAATTATTTATTTTATTTAAATTTATTTTAGGTCAAAATTGATACATAATACCTATATATGTTCCATGTTTTTTATTGGAGTCATTCTATAATAATTTTAGATATATAAAAATTTTATTGAAATTTTTACCGTCTTTTACCCAACTCCTTGGAGAATTTGGAAATTCACATGAAACTAAATTTAACCTCTTTTTTGAGTGGAATTTAAAAAATCCAGGAGACATGGTTAATATTAAGGAAAAAAATGTCTTTCAATTACATGAAAATAATTTTTGGTAAATAGTAACTTTATACTTTTATTTACCACGGTTAAAAGTAAATATTGTAATTAGGGGTAAAAATGATATTATTATTACCCTAAAAAATGTAGTATTTATTTTGGATAAGTGTAATTCATCCAAAAACAACCTTAGGAATAAAATATGACTATTTAGGTCCACTTGTATTATATTAGGACATTTATTGAAAATTTATTTAAAGAAGGGTTAAAATGGTTAAAATCGATGTTTAATAAATAAATCATTTTGAATATAGGGTTATACATAAGGTAAATTAGACTATACATATTCATTAGAATTATAATAAGATTTCCTTCCTAATGGTAGTTTATTTACAATTTTTATATATTAAATAATTTAATTTATTTATGACGCAATGACAATGTAGTAATTACCTTATTAATGAAATATTAAGACAATTGATGTTGTAAATACCCAAATAAATGTAATTTTATACTTTTTATGAATTTTACTAGTTTTATAGGTTACTATTACATGTTATTATTGATTTAATCAACTTTTTTCTAACTATTCATTCTGTTATACGTTTTACAAAAATCCATAACCAAATTGTGTCAAAATTGACATAAAATAGTTTTAAAAACAAATATTATATTATTAATTGTTATTATATTCCTAACAATAAAATTTTCAGAAAAGATAGTTATATAATTATAGTTTTATAATTAATGGACCAGTTGGGGGTCTCTTGGATGTATATGGTGAGTTTATTTACTATATAATATAAAAATACAAAGTGACATGGTAAATGTCAATCTAATTAACTAAGAGTTTAAACTAAAAGATAAGGTTAATATAATGACCCAAACCTGTATAAAATCAATTTATTGAGAGTATTTCAACCCATCCCCACATTATCTTTGAAATAAATCAACTTGTAGCTATTTTAAACCGAATATGACTTTATTATAAAATAATATTTTAAGTTTTTCCAAAGGTGCCCCTCTCCTCCCCTATAAAAAGGGCACTCATTCCCTCATCTCTTCACACCCTTTTGAGCCTTGAATATTGGACAACACTGGCCCATTTCTCTTCTCCACTTACCTTGAAACATTTTGGAGGTTCTGGTCTTCTCAAAATACCAACTCTACTTCCATAAGAGAAGGATTAAAGGAGGTGCGTCGAGGAAGAGGTTATCTCTTCTACCGACTCTTTCAAGTTTCTTTCTTCTTCTACTTCTTCTTATTTAGTTTTTCCATTATAAAGTAAGAAAATAAGTATTATCTATATACTGATATGTTATTATAAATATGAAACAACCCTATTTCACCTTCTATCCATCCTACGGAAAACGAAATCACCGCGCGTGTGTACGAACGGAATAACGTCTCCACGCCGTGGTGTAATCTGTTTTCGACCACCACCTTACTTGGATTGGTATAATGGTTTAAATAAATAACTATATATGATTATAGTAAAGTGATACTGATTCTTAAATATTATACATACACTTCAATACAATTCCACGATCATGGGAATGATATCATCACTCGTACGTACGTACGGACTACCGTCTCCACAACGCGATGAGATTCATTCTCCATGTTAACCATTCATGAATCATTATAAAGTGTATATAATGAATAATAATTAAATATATGACATAATAATTATACTATATTTATGTATATGTATATGTATGACATCTACTTAATTCCATTCAATTCAATAAGGAAATAAAAACAGCGTTCATGCGAATGTATGACCTACCGTCTCTATGAATGTTGTATTTCATTTAATTTATCGATATATCATATATATATATATATAATGAATATATTATATATATATATAAATAAAGTTTTACATTATGGATTTAATTAAATCAGGATATAGGTAATAATATCAAGAACAACATGTCGAAACATGTACGATAAATGAAACGATTTTACCCAAAACGCTCCTTCGACATGGAATTTACAAAATAATGGGTTATATAAAGTCATAAGTGAACCATATATGATATCATAACAATGAATATTATTCTTTAATAAGTCAATGACATTATTTAAATCATTATACAGGAGGTTCGGATATGCACGAAGCATATCAGACATAAGGTATGGGAAATTTTTTTCAAATCTCATTTTAATTCGAGATTGCTTATACGTAAGTATTTACTGGGGTTATATTCTTCATCAATGACCATAAAATGTTTTTCATAAACTATTTAATAATATTCCATGTATGTTTAATGTCAATTTTACCCCTCTTTGACTTTACATTTTGTTATAGAAGGAATCTTACATTTGATTACCACACGAAGAACTTTTTGACTTTTCCAAAAAAAGTACGAGGAGAATGTTATTTTTAACATATAGGGAATGAATAGATTTTTACGGTTTCATAACTCCTTATTTTCCAGAAGCATATTATAAAATATTTCATGACTGCTTTCAACAAAATCCTTTTATTTTAAAATTTCATGGCATTTTGTGAAATGAAAATGATTCTGAAAAAGAAAGGATATTTTCCTCAGGAATTCATTTCAGGTGTTTTATAAATACTATTTTCCATCTAAGATTATATTATTTAGTAAGTTTATGTTTCAAGTATAATGTATCCATTATTTAAATGGTTTTATTTTCATATGATGAATTATATCCATTTGTTTTGTATGGATTATGTCATGATGGGATGATGTTTATGAATCCCATTTTATTCTTTGGGTTATGATGAATGTTTTATGTTTATGTTGTGGCTCAAGTAAGAATTATTTAATTATGAGATGGGTGGTATGTATATCTCCCTCCAATTCATTGGGTAAAGATTTATATCTCATGAGATAGACATGACTAGAATGGTAAGTTAATCAGGTTAAATGTTACAGGACTGAAACAAGGAATGAACTCGATTCAGAAAGGGACTTTGTCCACTAAGATGGTCTTGGAATCAATGCCTTGGATACTATTGAAATAATATCATGTAATTAATGTTTTACCACAATTATAAGTTTTTTCCTACTCTATTTTATCATGATTTATGTTCCTTTATGATATATTCCTTACGTATTTCCAAGATTTATGTCTTTTCTCAAGATTTTGATGTTTAAACATTATGTTCATGTTTGTAAGTTCAAATATATATGGTTTGTTTTATGTTCTCCATGCTTACCCTTACTGAGCATTTGAGCTCACCCTTTATATGTTTTCTTTTTCCCCAGATTTCAGGAAAGGATATAGGTAAGAAAACCAAAAGGGGACGATCTTTATGGGAGATGTTTAAGATCTTTCACCATTATTAGATGTTTATGTTCCCAGTTTCCAAAGACACTACACTATTACGGTCCTTTGGTGTCTGATTTTGTTATGTATTATGTATTCTGCAAAATTAATGTAATTTCTATATACATCAAGCTTTGGGTCTCTATAGTTGTATCATAGGAAAGGTTTTGTTAACCTTTGGAAACTTGGATAGGGAAACTTTAGTAGAGATATTTTTATGGTATGTCTATGGATGTACCTAAGGTTAAGAATAAGTATAGGTTATAGTCCTAGAATTACGATAACGATCTTATAAATATACCTATGATGTTATATATTGAAGGTACTCCCCCTTTATTATGTTGTTTTCTCTAGCATGATTATTTCCCCTCACACTATTATTTTTGGGTTTTAGACGATGGTCGGAACCCGAAGGAACCGTGTTGATCAATGTAATGGATGATGCAAAGAATATCCTCCTAAACAAACCAACATTATGGGAGATGGAGTGAAAAAACTTATTGCTATAATTACACAATCTATGAATCATTCTGTACTTCCAAATCAGTAGATAAGGGAACAATATTCTATTGAGTCCTTCATGAGGAAACATCCACCATCTTTCAGTGGGTCTTATGATCCACTTGTTTCTGAACAACAGATCTGTACCATTGAAAAGATATGTTCCATACTTCGCTGTTCAGAACATGAAAGAGTCATTCTGGATATTTACCGCTTAGAAGGTGAACCAGATCAATGGTGGACTCTAATTAAGAATAGGAGGCCCCGAGATGAAATTGAATCCATGGAATGGGTTGAGTTCAAGAACATATTTTTCAATAAGTAATTCCCTCATATTCATTGATCAAAGATGGAAAAATATTTCCTTGAGCTTAAGAAAAAGGATGATGAATCTGTTGGTATATACAAAATGAATTTTATAGGGCTTGAAAGGTATGCATCTGGCATTATCATCTAACCTGAAAGTAAACTTGATCGATTCTTTAGTTGTTTAAAACCAAGTTTCAAAAAGGGCATTAGCTATAAGAGACTTCAGTAGGTATGAAGATATTGTGCATTATTCTATCAAGGTAGAAATGGAAGTTGGTGTTACATATCCATCTCAAGGTTTTGACAAGAAACAAAAGATGGAGTTCAAGGAGAAATCTCAGAATAATGGTGTAAAGAAGATGAATGTTTCTTTATGCTCAATGTGTGTAAATAAGCTTTGTGGATATTGTCTTAAAGGGAATAGAAATTGTTTTAAGTGTGTAAAAGAAGGTAATCGAGCAGTTGTGTGTTGATGTAATGGAAAAAGGGTTACTACTTATGTGAATAATGAAAAGACTGTAGAGAACGCACCACCAACACTTCAATGCTTCAAGTGCAAGGGAAAGGGGCATTCGGCTAATCAATGCCCTAATCCAAGGGTTAATGATGATCAACGTGAGAAACCTTTTAAGGCAAAGGATAACAGGAAGTCACATGAGATCACTATTTGTGACGTTGATTATGACAATGATGTTGTGTAATGATTACGTTTTTATGTAATGGGATTTCAAAATAGTATCATGGAATCTCATTTATGGTATCATGGAATTTTGGAATATCTATGTATTGGTTTTCAATAATTATATGGTACCCGTAATAAGGAAAAGTGATTGAAATATTTTTGGAAAAAATATGATATGCACATAATTAAGGGATAAAGAAAAAAATTAGCTCATGACTGATATAAGGACAAAGTTATATCATGGTTTGAGTATATAGAAATTTTGGGATTTTGGTATGTGGAAAGTGTTAAATTTTGACAGCATTCATGTTTTCACTAAGATTCAATGGGTATTCATTTTCAAGAGAATACATGATTAATGTATTCACACGTTTGTAATGTGACAAAAAAGATATATCATATGTTATATGGGGGATAAATGATGGTATTCACATGCTCTGTAGATGACATTTCTAGTAATTGTTTTCTTTATACTATAAGATTGGACAGAAGTATTTTTGATAAGCTTAAAGGTTTGAATGGATTATGTTGGACATCAGATAGAATTGATTAAGGCTAGAAATTTTTTTCGATATTATTTATAGAATGATAAAATAATGTAAATTTAGAAAAAGGAGAACCTGTAGGACGGGCGACAACCCATCGCGTCGAACAAGGTTGCAGGAATCGAACCCACAACTGAAGTGCGAGAGTCATTTATCGCCAACCACCAGCCGACAGGAAGTCCCTGGTTAGTAGAAACTAGTTTTATTATATTATGCGGTAAGATATATGATGTATAAGACCATTTTAGGATTCATATACGATTAATCTCACTATAGATGGACATATGTATATTTGATAACTTTTGATAAACTTTTGTTTGAGACAGATGTAATGAACAATATTTCTATCACATTATCTTCTAACACTTCAAGAATGACAAATTAAACTTCATTTCTTAAAGACATGAAGTGGAAATTGTTCAAGGCATGAACAAAGGTGATATTGTACTAAAATAAAGTACGTATTTCATCTAATTCTTCAACATTAGGGAAATTATTTTGAAATCCAAAAATGTTGTCCTAGTGTCCTCATATACGATGAATCAGATGGTACCATAGATCATCACAAATTTATGGCTTTGTGATTATTGTCTTTCTCATAGCCATGTTCTCAACCACTCTCTATCAGAACAGGATGGTTATATTTTTCCTTCTATATCCATATTTTCTTCTATGTTCTCCTATGTGGAAACCCCGTGATTAGTTAATTTGGATAACTATTATGTTTCATACTTTAGTTTCTAATGATTGGTTTTGGTATTCCTTTTTACGATGCTGGTTTCTATTAAAGAAACTTTCGAGTAGTAAACCATTTATAACCTCGATGAATTTTGAGGGCGGAATTATTTTTAAGGGGGGTAGAATATAACACCCTGAGTTTTTATGAAAAATATTCTTTTTTAATATTATTGTTTTCTTCTGTTGTATGATACACCAAAAGGATCTTGCACTACACACATCCCTGACTTGTCTTGAATTACACGCAATCACGACCTTCCACGATATCTTCTGTAGTACGCAATACCGAGTTTCACTAAACAACGATATGTTATATAAACTAGTAGTTATGAATAGTATTACCCACTTTTTGAAATTTTATAAATTTTATTTTTCAAAATGGACTTCATTTTAGGATTTAGAATATCGAAATTATCCTAGGGTGAATTTTTGGTATTTTTATGAAAACTTTCAATTTTTGATGAATATTGAAAACACTAGGTTACTATTTAAAAACCGACTTTTTATTTAAATAATTATTTATTTTAATTAAATTTATTTTTAGTCAAAAATGCTACATAATACCTATATATGTTCAATGTAATTCATTGGAGTCATTTTATAATAATTTTAGGTATATAAAAATTTCATTGAACTTTTCACCGTCTTTTACCCACCTCCAAGGAGAATTTGGAAATTCACATAAAACATGATTTTACCGATTCTGTGAGTGGAATTTCGAAAATCCTAGAGACACGGTTAATATCAAGGAATAGAATGTGGTTCAATGAGAAGAAAATATTTTTTGGTGAATAGTGACTTTTTAGGTTTATTTACCACGGTTAAAAGTATATATGGTAATTAAGGGTAAAAATGATATTATTATTACCATAAAAAATGTCCTAATTCTATTGGATAAGTGTAATTCGCCCAAAAACAACCTTAGGAATAATAAATTACCATTTAGGTCCACTGGGATTAGATTAGGACATTTATTACTAATTTATTTAAAGAAGGCTTAAAATAGTTAAAATCAAAGTTTAATAAATAAACCATTTTTAATATAGGGTTATACATAAGGTAAATTCAACTATAAATATTCATTTGAAATATAAAAATATTTCCTACCTAATGGTATTTTATTTTTAATTTTTATATATTAAATAATTTAATTTATTTATGACCCAATGATTATATAGTAATTACCTTATTAATGACAAATTAACATAATTGATGTTATAAATACCAAAAATAAATGTAATTTGAAACTTTTTATGAATTAAAATAATTTTATTGGTTAATATGACATGTTAGTATTTATTTAATCTACTTTTTTCGAACCAATCATGATGTTATGATTTTCATAAAAAACAATTACCAAATACTGTCAAAATAGACATAAAGTAGTTTTTAAAAAAAATATTTTAATACTAATTGTTATTATATTCCTAAAAATCTATTGTTCGGAAAATATACTTATATCATGATAGGTGTATCATTAATGGAACACTTGGTGGTATCTTGGTTATATATTCTATGTTTATTAACTATATAATATAAAAATACAAAGTGACATGGTAAATGTCAATCTAATTAACTAGGAGATAAAACTAAATGATAAGGTTAATATAATGACCCATACCTGTCTAAAATCTATTGGTTGGGAGGATTTCGACCCATCCTCAATTTAGCTTCGAAATAAATCAATTTGGAGCTATTATAAACCGAATATGACTTTATTATAAAATAATATTTAATGTTTTTTCAAAGGTGCCCCTCTCCTCCCCTATAAAAAGGGCACCCCTTCCCTCTTCTCTTCACACCCTTTTGAGCCTTGAAGCTCGGAAAAACCTGGACCATTTCTCCTCTCCACCTCCATAGAAACATTCTATAGGTTATGATCTTCTCAAAATACCAACTCTACTTCCGTAAGAGAAGGTTTAAAGGAGGTGCGCCGGGGAAGAGGTAATCTCTTCTACCGACTCTTTCAAGTTTCATTCTTCTTCTACTTCATCTTCTTTAGTTGATTCATTATAAAGTAATAACATTAGTATTATTTATATACTGATATTTTATTATAAATATGAAACAACCCTATTTCACCTTCTATCCATCCTACGGAAAACTAAATCACCGCGCGTGCGTATGTACGGAATACCGTCTCCACGCCGTGGTGTAATCTGTTTTAGACCACCAAATTACTTGGATGGGTATAATGGTGTAAATAAATAACTATATATGATTATAGTAAAGAGATATTGATTCTGAAATATTATACATACACTTCAATACAATTACACAATCATGGTAATGATATCATCGCTCGTGTGTACGTACGGACTACCGTCTCCATGACACGATGAGATTCATTCTCATTGATAACCATTCAAGAATGATTATAAAGTATATATAATGAATAATAATTAAATATATGACATAATAATGACACTGGATTTATGTATATATATATTTATGACATCTACTTAATTCCATTCAATTCAATAAGGAAATGAAAACAGCGTTCATGCGTACGTACGACCTACCGTCTCCATGAATGGTGTATTTCATTCCATTTATCAATATATCATATATATATCTATAAGTATATGATGAATATAGATATTATATATATAAATCATGTTTTACATTATGGAATTAATAAAATCAGGATATAAGTAATAATATCAAAGAAAACATGTGGAAACACGTACGATAAATGAAACGATTTTCCCCAAAACGCTGCTTTAACATGAAATTTACAAAAGAACGGGTAATATGAAGGCATAAGTGAACCATATATGATATCATAACAATGAATATGATTCTGTAATAAGACAATGACATTATTTAAATCATTATATAGTAGTTTTGGATATGTACGAATCATATTAGGCCTAAGGTAAGGGAAATTTTTTTTCAAATCTCATTTTTATCCGAGATTGCTAATACGTAAGTATTTACTGGGGTTATATTTTTCATCCATGCCCAGAAAATGCTTTTCATAAAGTATTTATTATTATTCCATGTATTTTTAATGTCATGCTTACCCCTCTTTTACTTTAATTTGTGTTATAGAAGGAATCTCACTTTTTTTTACCACATAGGGAACTTTTTGACTTTTCCGAAAAAGGTACGAGGAGAATGTTATTTTTAACTTATATGGCATGACCAGATTTTTACGGTTTCATAACTCCTTGTTTTAAAGAAGATTAGAATAAAATATTTCATTACTATTTTCAACAAAATCCTTGTATTTTAAAATTTCATGTAATTTTGTGAAAGTAAAATGATTTTGAAAAAGAATGGATGTTTTCCTCAACAATTCATTTAAAGTGTTTTATCAAAACTATTTTCAATCTAAGATGAGATTATTTAGTATGTTTATGTTTCAATTATAATGTCTCCATTATTTAAATGGTTTGATTCTTCTTATGATGAATGTTTTCCATTTGATTTGTATGGATTATGTCATGATGGGATGATGTTTATGAAACACATTTTATTCGTTGGGTTATTATGAATGTTTTATGTTAATGTTGTTGAACAAGTAAGAATGATTTAATTATGATATGGGTAGGACCAATATCTCCCTCCAATTCATTGGGTAATGATTTATATCTCATGAGATAGACATGTCTAGAATGGTAAGTTAATCTGGTTCAGTGTTACAAGACTGAAATGAGGAATGAACTCGATTCAGAAAGGGACTTTGTCCACTAAGATGGTCTTGGCAGAAATGTCTTGGATACTATGGAAATAATATCACGTGCTTAATGTTTTGACACAATTACATGTTTTATTCCAATTTTATTTTATCATGATTGATGTTCCTTTATGATATATTCCTTACGTACTTCCTAGATTTATGTCTTTTCTCAAGATTTTGATTTTTAAACATTATGTTCATGTTTAGAAGTTCAAATGAATATGGTTTGTTTTATATTCACCATGCCTACCCTTAATAAGCATTTGAGCTCACCCTTTATATGTTTTCTTTTCCACAGGATTTCAAGAAATTTTTTTGGTAAGAAATCCAAAAGGGGAAGATCTTTATGGGAGATGTTTATGATCATTCACCATGATTAGAAGTTTACATTCCGAGTTTCCAAAGACACTAAACTATTACGATCCTTTGATGTCTGTTTTTCTTATGTATTAGGTATTCCAAAAATGTAATGTAATGTCTATGTATTTCAATCTTTAGGTATCTACATCAATCGTATTAAAATTATTAGAACACATAAATAAATTGTGAAATAATTTAAAAATTAGAAAACATAAAAAAAATTCCTTATGAAAGACTCTATCTAAATAAATACCAGAGACTAAAGATAAGTTTTTTATGCTTTATAGACATTAAAAAACTGAGAGTGAAATGGAATCACCAGCTTTAAACTCTAAAAACGAATATGTATTTATAGGAAATCCTTACCACAATAATAGTTTCTACATTGGTCAAATTTTATCATATTTTTACCCAATGAATTGAATAGTTATATGTTCAATGGATGTATTATAATAGAATGAATAATGATGTTTTATAATACTCCATTATAGTGTAAAATAAAACAATTCCAATATGGTAAAAATTTATTTCGGTATCAATAATTAAAACATAAGTAAAAACTACAGATTTCCTAAAATATTTCATTACAATGATATTTATGAAATATGTATCATATTTTTATCAAATTTAATATTTCATAGATAATAAGGATTCATTGAGTAGGACTGAAAAATATTTATGGATTGTAACTGATCTAATATTTTGAATCAAGTATTTATTGTTACAATAATAAATAGGATAATGGTAAAGAATAACATTAGTATAAATTCATGAGTACATTATTAATATTTTTTGTATAGTAAAAATCTATTTTTCAATAAAAACACTCTAAAAACATCATAAAGAAAGAGATCGTAATAAAATATTTAAAATGGTGTCTATGAAATCCCAAACTATTAGAATGAAAAATTTATATGAGAAACATTTTACTCAATAATATACCCCTTTAACAAAATCAAAATCCCAAAAGAATATTTAGAAATTAACTCCAAAAAATATATATTATATATCATTTATTTCTTCATATTATAAATTTACATTTTATACCATATCCCCCCTTGAGTTTATAACACTTCTAAATTTTATAGTGATTACTACTAACAACCCTTTATGATTTGAACTCACTATAAGGATCTTTTTTTTCATAAAAGTTTTTAATCCAACTTTTGTAAATCATCTCCCCCTTTTTGTGAAAATTTTTACTATTTTTACTTTTAAAACAGAATGTAGAAAATACTTTTAATACCTGAATGTGGTTATAAAAAAACATAAGAAACTAAAAAAAATTCAATCATTTAAAAATAACAACAAATTAATATTAAATCAACCAAAATTGGGAGAATATTCAGAAAAATTTATTTTGAGAGAGTTATAGTATATTTAATTGGTCAGAGCAAACAGTTTTCATAAAACAAAATATAGTAAGAGTTAAAAATAAAAAAATTATTCCAACGTCATGATGTTTTTCACAGTGGATTTGATTTTACTGAATACATTTTGGTCTTTGTCTATCATCTCAAGAATTTCATCATGGATCTAGATCATTTCATATTGAATTCAATGATTATTATCATGCATAAGGATTATTTCCTCATAGCTTTGATGTCTTTAGTAATTATCAATGTTAAGGGAACTAAAATATTCATTAAATTTTTTGTCTCCCCATATCTATTCTACCAAAAAATCATTCTTTCATTTAACTTGCTAATATTATTTGTATGGTTATAGGTTTTATGTTTGATTTTTTGAAAATACATTACCATTTCTATCACATCCATTCTTAACTAATGGAAATTGTCTCTTGAATCATTCAAATCCTTATTTTAATTTTCAAAATTATCATTAAAATGATTGAGATCTATGTTGATATAAAAACCCACATAGTAACTTATCTACATATTTTACCATGAATCTAATAAAAATCAATATGTGAATTGAAATCATCTTTTTGTTCAATGAAATTCTCTATCAGTATGTTTTTCACATCTGGTTTCTGATTCAAAAAACCATGAAGCATCTAGCACTAGGACTCATGTTATATGAGGTAACTAATTTTTAATTTCTAATATTTCAACATATGAACAAAAAATAGTTTTTTTTATGATCATATTCTGATGGAATTAAATTGACCTCTTACTTGATCTTCAGGAGGTATGATGTTTCTTGTTCTAATTACATCATCAACTCTTTTCAATATTCTTTTATTTGTAATGTAAAATTAAAAATATTTGGAAATATTTTATAATATATTCCTTCCATTAGAGATTTCATGAACATAATTATCCTTATCATCATTTGTTTTTGAATTTTTACCATTTTCACCGTTATTTGATAATGATTAAGCATCCTTGGTTTCCTACTATTGGGAACTATCAGATATGATGATATGATAAGTATTAGAGGGTCTTTTATAATGATTATTTCTTACCAGAAAATGGTACTTCAATATATGTTTCTCTAAAATAATTTTCATAGTCTTCTTCTTCATTATTTTTATATTCCTCACCATTACTCTCATCATCATAATTCACATTATTGTAATAATCTATTCATTCCTCTTTAACTTATTAATTGGATTCTTCTACCTGATTAATTTCTTCTACAAATTATAAAAAATTACTGTAATATATTGTTTCTCCTAATTCTACAATAGGAGGAGCTATCGAATAACATTTTTTCGGATTCTAGGAAAGAAAATATAGCATCTGGAGTTGATATATTAACATTTACAGTAAAAATTACTACTCCTTTCCTATAATATTCAACTGATTTAGCATATTATGTTTCCTTCATTTCAATATTTTCTATAAATTATTTTTCTTGATTTTTATCACCATTCAATTTGATACTATGAGCATAATATTATTTGAGTCCTAATTCTGTTTCTATAACATTCCATTCTTATTTTTTTCTCCCCAATTTTGTATAAACTTCACCCAAAAATTTAATTTGTTTATTCAAATTTCGTGGATGATGGGAATAATACATTATCCTCATATCAAAAACTAGATTCTCATCATAAATTTTAATTAAATATGGTTCTTCATTAGATCCTAGATCATGATTATTAATTACAAACATATTTGATTTAGTATGAAATGTTTACTTCCTAAATTTCATTGTGTAATCACTAATATACACAATATTTTCTATAAAATACTCATATTATATTTCTATGTTGAATTGTTTCATATATTCTTTAATAAATATTCTTATCAAAGCTGGAAACATGAAAATATGATATTTTATTTTTAAGGACATAACATTCTTAACAATAATGTTAAAAACAACCATATAAATCACCATCATGTAAACCAAATGTTCCAAAATATAAATTTCAAATACATTAAATTTATCGTGATCACCAATTCAAAGGATTTGAAACCATTTATTCAAAAGTGATAAAACCCTATGATCTATAATGATATGAGTATCATTGATCATCATCTGATACATATTTAGACATTTAAATTTTAACTCTTTCTTTGTTGAACCTACCGTTGGGCACTAGTAGATTGTGTGATGGAATGAAATCATATCATTCCATTGAAATACCTAGTTAGCCAACGTTATACCCTTTTATATTCATGAATCTTTTTTCATAGTTTTGGAACAAAAAAATATATTTCCATATTCTTCATGTAATCATTACATAGGCAAAGATATATCTAAAAAGAACTAAGTAAAACAAAACATAATATATTTTGTTAAACATCTAATGACTTCCAACCATAGAACAATATTATCCTCCATTGAGATGAATAATACATGACATAAAAATCATTAGCTACTAAACTTTTATGAACAAATATCATTTGTTATAATCCTTCAATGGTGTAATAATTTTTGAGATTCATAATAGGAAATAAAAATAAATATGTTGTCTGATTATCAAACAAATATGTTGCATCACATTAAGTAAAAAACTCTAGATAATTAATGTCTTACATGAGTGGGGTTCCTCCTTATATAGGAATTTAATGCGATTGTTAATCACCCAAAAAATGATATGTTTGATGATATTTTCTCCAACTAATTTTACGGGTTAGAAATTATCTGATGAAGGATTGTTTAAAAGAAATAAACTATTGAAGTTTCATAAATAATTATTATATTAATGGATGGATGTGATTTTGAAAATAAAAACATTTAAATTTTTAATACATGAACAATTAAGTAAAAAACTAATCCAATGTGGTAAATGTTTAAAGTATAAAATATATTAATAATAACATTTATACTAGAATCATCGGTATTATAATTTTTTATTTTTTATTATACAAAACAAAATATTAAAATGGAAAAAAAAATTAAATAAACTAAAGAGTTTAATATAATAATTTTATAATTAAAAACAGTAGGATTAATATAAAAAATATTTATAATACTAATATAATTATGAATAAATTTATAAATTAAACCCAAATACTTAATATTTTAAAAAATTCATTAGTTAGAAATAATATTTTAGAGAAGATAAAAAGTTTAGTCCAGGAAACATATTTTTAGATGATTTTATGGAAGTATTTTTTGAAAAAAAAATGTAAGATTTTTGGAAAAATATTGTTTCAAAAAAATTATAAAAAATTAAACTTATATACTCCCCCTATAAAAATATATATCCTAATGTAAGGTGATTTTTTTAAAAATATTTCGATATGAATGATTAAATTATACTCACGATTCATAGATTCTACTTAATTTACTCTAATCTATCAGAAGGTTTGTTTTTATTGATAATACAATTAATTAGTTATTGAATTACAATGAATCAAAAAATGATATTTCCATTAAGTGTGTTATCCCTGAGAATGTGATACCCAATATCTATGTGTTTTTCAAGGGATTGATTTATATTGTTTAAAATAATGTAATGGAACAAATATTTTAAATTAGTATTTGATTTTTATTAAAACTCAATCTAAAATAGGTTTTTTAGTGTTTCATCCATAGTACATGATCACAATAACATCCTTCTACTACATATTAATCATTATTAATGTAATATTATATCTAGTGTTTTTAAATAATATGAAACTAATTAATCTAGTATGAAATGATAAGTTCCATCTGTAAACTTCTTATCCATTCAACAACTATAAAATTAGAAATTGGAAAAAACATTTTCATTCAAAAAATATTTCAGAAGAATATAAGAGTCCTAAATCCATAGGTACCTTAAGATGAAGAATTTTTTTTCATCTATAAGATGTGATTCCTTTTTTTTCACAAAATCTCCCACATAAGAATACATAAAACATTTAGTCTAGTAATATTGTTGTTATGTATATTGAACGTCTAATCATTCCTCTAATTTTTTTGATCAACTGGTTGTCCAGCTTCACCAATATCATGTGTATTTGATGATCCGATGAGAGTTCTAATAATTTTTGTATTTTCATATCCAATATTTTTAATAAGTTATTTTATTTACTTATATTGAGATAAAAAAGTTCCTTCTAGTTTTTGAAATATTCAACATCCCCTAAAAATGTTTTACACACACATCATACCCATATGAAACCTGATTTATGTAATATTCTCCAAATAATATATTAAATAATTATGAGTTTCCCTTAATATAAGGTAAAAACATAAATTTGAATAATCATAATGTTCTTGTTAACATCTTTTATAAAAATTGTAGGATCCACAACTCTGTCTAATTTTTTTTCTAATAAAAATCATAGTCTATCATTCCAAGATCTAGGGTATTTTTTAAGTCCAGATAAATATTTAGTAAGATTAAGAACTTATTCAGGATTTTTTGTTTCTTAAAAATAGGGGTTATTCATAAAGGCATCCCCTTATACATATCTATTAATAAAACAGCACTTCATATACAATTAAAAAACAAAAATTGAAGAATTTTTTAGAAGCAAATAGTCGACAAATAAATTTACTTAATTATACTGATTCATAGGTTTGTTTATAGTCTATTCTATACCTTTGATTATAAGATTTATAAAAATGTATTTCATTATTTATTATAATAATTACATTTTCATGAAATTTGATTTTTAAAATGTATTTTACTATAATTATGTAATTTTCTATATGCCATCAAAAAGTTGCATCGGCACTATTTATTTCAAAATCATTTATCTCATATTGAATAGCCTTAGTCCAATGCTCATCACTAAAACCTCATCATTGTTTTTGGATTCAAATATGAAATGTAAAAAATTAATTTTTATTTCATTACGTAAATAACATGTTTTCCTAAAAGGTTGAGCAACATCAACAATTATATTATCTCTATGCTGATTTTTAAGAAATAATTGACTGCGGATTCCTAAGACATTTTTATCAAAATATAGATGAAATTTTTATGGGGTAAATACATAATCATCTATTTTTGGATTATTTTCTATATTAGATGAAGTTTGTAACAAATGATGAAAACAATTTTTGAAACCAAATAATATGAGGTTAATTAATTTTTTTTAAATGGATGAGTTTCATCAAATTTTATATGTACATTTTATTTAATAGTATAATAACTTTTATTATAAAACCTATATGCATTAATATTAGTGGAATGAAAAAAACTATTCCTCGATTAAATTTCATTTAGGATTTTTGTAAATTCTATTTTGTGTTAAATAAGATTAATATTCATCATAAACTAATGAAGTAATAAACATTTAGTGTTTTCCAATGCATAATTTTTAAATATTTTTTTAAGAAATGGTCGAAATAAAACTATATGTATAGTATAGATTTATGTACAACTTCTTCAACCGAGAAATGTGACGAAATTTAGAATTCACTCAACATGGTTCATGTTATTTCATAATGAATATTATTTATTCTTTCAAGAAAACAATTTTTATGAGGAGTTCTATGATATAAATTTTATGTTATATACCATTTTACAAAAAAAAAATTCGTAATCCGAATTTAAAAAATACCCACCTTGATTAAAATGAATAGTTATTAAGGGAATGGTATTATGATTATCAACTATGGATATTGATGTTTTAGAATAACAACAAGAATCCGATTTACTTTCTCGAAAATATTCTCATGTTTATCTAGGTTAATCATCGACCGAGACTCTAATATTTCTAGTTTTTGTAGGACTGAATAAATCCATGAGTAATAACTATAAATGTTAAATTCTTGAGACATAAAAAAATATTTAAATTATGGCTCAGGATTCTTTTTGTATTGAAAAGTGTTACAAAATTTTTGATGAATTATATCTATGTTCAGGAAGAAACATAACAAGATTTTTCAAATTCAATTTCTGTTTGGTTATAAGGTTAGAATGTCATAACCTATTATTCCATAACCTAGTGTTAACTTCAATTGCATTAAGTAAATTTATGTCATGGATCATATGTTCATCAGTGATATGTGTTTCTACATTCCCATATCCATTTGGAGAAAGAAGAAATTCATCCTTGGAATTATGTACTAGAGATTTTTTATTCCTAAAATAAAAAAGGTAACTGTGATAATGTAATTGACGTATACAACAAATGTTATTCATAAGACATTTAGCAATCAAAAAATTTGAAAATTCATCTTAAAAAAGAAGAGAAATGTTACTTATGCCTATAATATATCCTGGATAATTATATCTGAAAGTTACTTTCTATCTCCTATTTTAATAATATGTTCACATAAATTATTTATGTCAAGATATATTTCTAGAAAAACCAATATACACGTACTGTGTATTTTTATTTCCGGTACTATTTTATTTTTCATGAAAATAAAAACATAAAACTTTCAGTTCCGAGGTCTTCTTTGGTATACAAATTTAATCATATAAAATTCTTTGAATCCACATCTGTTTTGAAAAAGTGTCTATGTGGAAAATAAGGATTTAATATTATAAATAGAAAAATTATTTTTCTAATTTTTTCCACTTTAAAACATTTCTCTAAAGAGTGAATTATTTTGTACAATGTGATTGTTGAAAAAAATTATTTTTATAGGAATTACCCAATCCAATATTAGTTCAATGGGGAATAAGTTGATTATAAATTGTATCAAAACCTTCCTTACCATTGTCAATATTGAAAAATGTTTACATATAGATTAAATGTTAGATTTTGGTTTAATATCTAAATCTGTATCCTCTTGAGTAATGGTTATGGAAATGAGTTTTCCAAAACTATCATACAAACATATACTTCGACAAATTAAATTTTATAATTCATTTTAATGAATATATTTTTAAAAATATAGATTAATCCAGATCTTTATAAATATCATATATTTAATTTTTTAAATAAATTTTACTCGATTTTTTTCTATCAAGTTTTTTTCCAATATTTAAATTTATTAAGGATGTTTGACAATTGATATTCGTATTCATAAGAATTAAGAGTATTAAATATTTCTGTTGAATTATTTTAAAAAATTGTAGATGAGTTCTCATTATCTGATTTAAGAAATTTTGAACTTAAAAACAAATTATCTGGGTTTTCAGTAGAGAGAACCTTATCCTTTTGAAAAATATTTCACGTTTTATTTTTGAAAGAATAACAATGATCCTTTGCCCAGGGTATTAATGAATAGAATATTAATAATAAGAGTCTATACAATTTTCAATCTAGGAATCATTTTCTTGATAAAAAGTAATTTTCCCTAACTTATACGTCATTCTTTGATTCCTATTATAATATAATTAATTATTATTTCTTATTTTTCGATTTGTTAAATGTGGTCTGATAAGTCCATCATTATTATACTCATAATAAGTAATATTATAATATTTTTTATCATTCGTGTCCTTGTTAATTTATATATAATTATATTGAAAATTATTTTTGACAACTATCATGTCACTAAATTAAAAAATATTAGATAGTTAATTACTAAAATGTTCATAATAATTTGAATCCAAATGAATAAAAACATTTTTCAATTTATAATACATTGAAACATTTTTAGGAGTCTGAGATATTATCGTATTTGAGTAGTGGTAATGAAACCCCCTCATTTTTCTTCTATTAATTATCATCATATCTTTCTAGACTACCCTTAAAATATAGAAGGCTTCCAAATAAATAATCATGTGTTAAATTTTTTATCTTCTATGATTTATAAGTTTATTTTATCTTATATTATCATTCATTATGTTAGATATCAATTATTGTTTGAAAAAATATTTCTTATTGTAATCTTTTTTGAAAATCTATTGGAAATATTTATTCAAATTTTTTAATGTACCATCGTGGTTAATTACCCAATTATCACATGATAGAAAATAATTATTTCCCTTCATTAAATCATCCATATATTTATATTCCATCATTTTCTTCTCTTTCATCCATTAAAATTAATATGATATAGCATATTCAGTCTCTATCATGAGAGAAAATTATTCAGTATCCAAGTATGGTGAGAAATATTAGTTTATTAGTTTACTTTATATGATTAACATTAGAACCTGAATGAAGTGGTCAATCATCCACATTGGATTATATAAATGGTCCATAGTATATCTTTATAACAATATAATGTGGGTTTCATAGGTCAAATCATTTTGGTAATCATTCTTTATTATTCTAATGAACTATAATTCAAAATAATCATGTTTTACAAGTGCAAAAAAAAATCCATGTTAAGTAACATAAAATCCTTCTTGTATATGATTTTTATAAAATCTAAATCCATATGATTTTTAATCATTTACCACAATATATTTATATCTCATAAGGGAGGATAAACAACCATGATGAAATTCCCACTTTTAACTACACCCTAGAGTGGAAAATATCTTCTCAATGGAACTTATCTATATCTTATCTAAAAATGGATTTTTAGTCCCATTGAATGATGTACTGTACGGATGCATGAAGCGATATATCATTGCTACACTCCATAAAATATTAGTTGGCTTCCCTATATGGGATGTATTATTAATAATAACTATTTTCATTTTCCCTAATGTGGTTATAATTTTATTATTTTCATATGAATCTCCAACCCCATTTTCATTATCATTACTAAAATAAAAACCCATAAATCGAATAAGTGAATTTATACAGTCCCCATTCCTTCTGTTTGGTGCAATATTAAAATAATTTTATACACTAGATTATTTCATTACATTTCGAAACAAATTTATAATCCCATAACTTTTGAAACACATAACATAAAATAAAAAATGTATTCATATATAATTTCAAAATCATAAAAAAAAAATCATTCGTCATATCTTTTTTTTTACTGCTCTATAATAAATTTTAATGAAAATTCATTAATATTAATAATATTATCTAGGGCTGTCAAACAAAGTGTGGAGAAAAGCATGTTCATGTCCCCCCAGTACGATTTAGTAAAGTCCAAAGAAAACTTTTTTGAGTTATTACCTCCAGGGACATCTATGCCAAAACAACTTCAACATGATATTTCTTGATAGTTATGTATTTGGCAGGGAGAAAAATATAATCTATTCCATACCAAATTATTAGGATATTCTAATATACTAGTCCACAAGGTCTGTCATAGTGGTATGTTCCCTAATCTAATTTTTTTCAAAAATCTTATTCCTATTATTTGTACTAAAATATGCATAATACCAATTTTAGTGACCCTACCCTAGATTCCAAGAGCTGGTGTGTACATTTTTACTTCAGCATAATATATGAGGAATCAGAACCCAAAAAACTGAATAGTTTAAAATTGTTGAAAAACTAGATACCTTATTTTATTTGAAAATATATTTTATAACATAAAAAATGGTTTCTCATTTATCACAACATTATTCCTCATAGCATATCATTTCTTATCAATTGTAATATACTTTAGCGTATTATAGTGATATAAATTATAATAAATGGGATAGATCATATGATCTGTTAGGGTATGTATATATTGGTACATATCAATTAATATAGAATAATAAATATGGAAATGTAAATAACTAAAAAATTCCATTTAATCAATACCGTGAGCGTAATACAGATGTAATAATAGGTGAATACATATTAAAATAAAAATAATCACATTATAATTAGACTTAAGCATGAATATTCTAAATAATCAAATAATATGATGAAATATTAATAACTAAATTCATTATGATAGAATCCATAATTATGGGCATCTAAAACATACCAATGAGTCCATTTTAAATGAAATTTGATTCCTGCGTGACCTTATACAAATAAACCGATAGAAATGGGTATAAATTTTTACAATACCAAATATTGATTGTCTCGTGGGACCTACTGATACATCGAGTGGCTATATTGGTCCTCACTCAAAACATACTATGTACAATGAACTCTTCATTTGAAACTGGTGAAACATAATTCACATAAAAAATAATATTTATAGTTAAATAATGAATTTAAATAAATTCCCAAATTAATTAATGTTATCATGACCCATATAGAGTAAAGTTATTGGTGTCGACATAGTATGTTCGTGGTAAACTAATCAAAAACCATCTACCAGAATAATCAGGATGATATCATTTAATTTTATCCCAATTAAATAATAAGTAACAAAAATCGATGTATTTTTACAAGGAAGATTAACTTGAAACAATACATTGATGAGTCTATGAGTAAAATAACCTTTCAATGAAAATCTCCCTTTATATTTTAAAATTAATAATTTCAAAAAAAATGTTCAAAATAATTTTCATTGAATATTAATTTTAATGAATGAATATGATAAAAAATATTATGTTTTAAAAAAATATAACCATATAAAAATTAAATGGAATATTAAATGAAAATATGGTCATGAAAATAGTTAACTCCATTCAGGATATATAATTTAAAAAGACGATTTTAATTTTCACAATAAAAATATTATAAAAATTCCATGTTTTGAAAATGTAAATGTGATTCCTCTAAAATAATTATACTAATATTTAATCATGGGTAATAGTTTCTAATAAATCAATTATATAATAATAATTTTTTTTCGAAATTTTATTTATATATCATGGTTTAGGAAGAAAATAAATTTTTGATCAAAGAGAGATATAATGACAGATATTATTATAAACAATTATTAGAAAATTTAAGAAAAAATGTGAGAAAAATTATACTATTACACGGAAAATATCCATAATATAAAAATAAGTAATATATATATATATATCAAATAATTACCTCCAATGGATACATAATATAAAATAATTCAGAATAATGTTGAGATTTTGATATGAAACCTTACCAAATTTCTATCTTTTATATCATATGCCACATGATAAACAATTCATTAAAGAAACATTAAATAACATAATTAAAAATGAATTTTTTATATAAATTAAAAAAGGAAGTATATACACCACAAAAGGGAAATATGTAGTGAATGAGGAATATGTCTCATTGAAGTAAAAGTGAGATGAAAGACCCTTACCTTGAGTCTTAATTATTATGTAAATTCATTGTCTTCATATATAATTAATCTATGATAAATGTTAATTTTAATCAGTATAATTATTTATTTTCATAGTTCTTTTCTTTCTTTTATTTTCATGTTATGGGTGAATAGTTAATAAATAAATTTTATGTCACATGTTTCATCAATATTTTGGTTATATATAAAAAAAGAAATTGGTAGGTTGACTATGGTGAAATGGTTCATTATTTTAAAATATATAGAATAATAATGATGAAATTATTATCATATTTATAATTCAATTACTCTTTTAAAAACAATAAGTATGATAATCATGAAAAATAAATAAGTTAAAACCATGGAGATAGTAGGATTAATGTTCCCATAAGAAAGATTAATATTTTTCAGTGATCTTTATTGAATGAAAGTAAGAAATAATTATTCATTGAAAAATTATGATAATATAATTTATACAAAATTATTTAATAATATATATATATCATTTATTTTGTTTTTTTGGTGAAAAGTAAGTTTAATCACTTTGTGAGGGCGGTAGAACAATCGTACACAAAATAAATTTTCATTTTTTAGCGTAAGAATGAGAATGATATATATTATCATTGAAGAATGATAAATATGTCATGAATAAAATAATTATTTCATTACTTCATATATTTACCCATTAACTTATACTAAACACCATCCTTAACAAAATTGGTGTAAAAAATAATAACAACACATCGAGAGGATGTAGTAAACATTATACACAGAAAGTAATTTTGTATGCCTACAGAATTGAAAGAAAAAAAGGGATTTATGATATAATTTATAAAAAGGAATAATTATTCCATAAATATAATATATATATGCTTTATATAAATAATCATACCCATACCCCGAGTGTTGTTGAAGAAAAATTTGTCTCATCAGTCCACATGTCAGTTGTTTGTCATTCACACAAGCAACATTATCCTTTCCCATTTGAGGGAAGAGAAGATTGATATAGGACATATACCTGATATAGAAAAAACATATTATATGGGAGATAATGGTGTTATTTTATAATAAAAAATGAATAATATTTTATGTAGGTAGAATAATAAATAAATCCAAAAACCCATAGTTGTGAATTTTACATCTTCTTAGGACACCAGATTATGATTATGCCTAAAGTATTCGTTTAACCAAGTTTGGAAGAAGACATGACCTCTAGCATGAGGGTATAGAAGAAAATATAGAGGTTATTTGTTGAAAAAATATGTGGGTGAGGGTGTGAATAATACAGGATAGGGGATTCCTTTTATATGTATGTTGAGTGGCACAATTATAATAATTGAAAGGGAAATGGCATACCTACGTTTTAACATTCTAAAAGGTTGAAAATGGAGTATTACCAATAATTTTACTTAATAAGGTATATACATGTAAATTTAATATGTCAAACAGATGTTTTATGTTAATTTTAACCCTTATAATTATAGAATACCCTCGGTAAATCAATGATTACCTTAACTACGACAAATAATTTTTACTATTCTTATATTTTTTACTGTTCACAATTTCCAAACCATAAAATTAACACATTATAAAAAATAAATTATGAAAATTAAATATATGGAAACCATTTTCCAATTTACATTCACAAAATTAGACAATGGTGAATTAAAATAATCTAATATATGTGATGATAAAGAGGGGTTTCAAAGAGAAATGGTCACATGTTTACAATGTTTTTATATCCCAATTTAAAATGAAAAGGATTTCAATTACCAAAAATTAATTAATAGATATATAGGAGAACTAAATTTAAATTATATTTTTTAAAATATATTTTATTTATTTAAATAATTAAAATATAAAAGGATGTTTTCAATTAAAATTGACAATTTCTAACTATTTAACAAAAAATTAATCTTTTCAGAAAAATCCCAGCAATTAACCCAAATATAATTATGATATATTGATATAAAAATTGATTATTAATTTTTAAAATTAATTTTACATAAGTGTTAAAAATTAATTGTAAATTACATGTATAAATTGTGACTAAACCTCCATTTAAAAAAAAATGATTATTTTGAAAACATTTTATTTCCATTAAAATGGTTCTAATTTTATCATTAATTAATATTTTTTTATTTATTTTATAAATTTTAAGCCGTATCATTTTAATAATATGATATGTAAGAATCATACCTACCAATTTAATAGATATATAATATTATTAACATTTAAATATTTGTATTTTAATTGATTATAACATTTCATTCAAACCTGGTGTTGCATACATTACCACCTATCAATTTATTAGAATATATTAAAAAAAATTCTTAATATACTCTATTTATATATTCTATTATAAAATTTGTGTTTAATTTAATAATATATTTTGAATATGATGTACACATTTTAAAATATCATTGTTGTAAAGACCTGTAAATTTCATGGAAATTTTTTTCTTAAATTCTTTGGTATTTTACAAGTACAAAGTTTCTGATGGCACCTGATTCCCGAGGCCCAGAGTTGCCGGAATCAATTTCTGAAGTTTTTCATGGTTAGGTTTAGTGAACGAAAGAGCGGATTTTTCTATCTTTTGAAATGATGCTCGAAATTGAAATCTGAGGGCACAAATGGAACTGCAGCGCTGATAATTGCTTAAGGCGACCTTTTCCGAAGGTGCGTTTTTTTAGGAGGGTTGTTAAAAATTGAGGATTAAATGAGAAGTAAATAAAAATGTGGTACAATTTTATTTTCTTTATTTAATGGTTATATCCTACATGGGGTAGTTGGGGTGGGACCCACAAGAACCTAACTACCCATGTTAGGATATTTTTGAGTTGGGGCCCACATGAGCCCCCCCCTTCACATTCCTTTAACTCCTCTAACCCCCCTCTTAATGTTAGTAACTCTTCTTAACTTGTTTAACTCTCCCATTAAGTGGGTGACTTATCCTCTCCTCACCTTTCCCTCATTAAATTATGCCAACACACAATAATTCAATTAATTGAATTAAGTATTTGAATTTTGTAATTTGAACCCTTGGAATGTTTTAATAAAATAAGAGGAGCTTATTTTTTTGGGGTTAATTTTGTTGTGTGGAAAAATTGGGGGGAGAGAGATCATTTCTCTTGGTAATAACTTCAATCCTCCCGCGAAGAATGACACCTTTTGATGAAGAACACCAAATCCCCAAAGGACGACGACATGCCCTCTTTCCTTTTCTCCATGACAAAAATGGAAGACGCCACATCCTCCTATGACGCTCTCCGTTGACGTCTACAGAACCTCACCCTGCGACACTGTTTTCCATAACGCCCATCGTTCAACAAACTTTGTTGAGGTAGGGGTTATGTTCAATTTTAATGAATTAAAATTGTGCGTGTTTTGTCATTGGGTATCTCAAAAAATTTGCTTCTTGTAATCATCATAACGAGAGGATATCAGACCGCGCAAACACCGATGATCCACCTCCCCTTTTTATTGTTTATCATCGATGATGTTTCTGGCGAAGGCGGCACGGTACCACTGCACCGCGCGGGTACGAAGAGGACTGCGGCCAGAGCGGGGAGCGGCAACGGTGCACATCACCGTCGCGCCACACCGGTGAGGCCGAATGAGGACGAGGCAAGGAGTAGGCCACGGCGGAGGGGTGCGACACCATCGTGAGGCGCCTGTCGGACAGGAGCCGCGGCCTAAGGTCGCGGAAGTCTTCAAAGGGGAGGCCGACAGAGCCGGCCGCTGGTGCCACCTGGCGGCAGGACCTTAAGGGGTCCCACAGTTCATCAAGTCCGACCATTACGACCGGCCATTTTGGAATCAGGGGGGCGGCGTCCCCCTTCGCACGCCGCTCGGCCGAGAGCTGAGATGCGGCCCGACTTCCAAGCCGGGTCGTAGGCCACGCGGGTCAGGCCGCCCGCGCCCGGCCGAGCCCCCGCACCAGGTCGTGCCGACCGCGCTGGGCCGGGCTGCCAGCGCCGCGCAGGGCCGCGCCAGCCGGGCTGGGCCGCGCCCAATCGGGTCAGACCCAGACCCGGGTCGGGTCGCCCGGTTCAGGCCGACCCAGGGTGTATTGGGCCGGGTCAGTCCGGGCCCAAACCCCCTATTTTCAGAACATGTTCATTGAAACGACCATATCTTGGCTATAGACCTCCGATCGATGCATTGTCAGTTGTGTTGGGATTCTTGGATCGAGATAGTCATTTCGGTATATTAAACTAATGGTTTCGGCGACCTAGGAGGGTTGGTTCGTACATGAAACAAACGAGGCCCTCGGAGCGGAATAACTTATAACTTAAGGACCGGATGTCTAATTGACGTTCCATAAATTATGTTGAATTCCTCTTAGTGAGAGGGTTCTTTGTTCTTACTCTACTTGAGGATTGGACGCAGCTAGAGTACAGTCTGGTTGGTTTCAGCCTAAAAAGCAATTAGGCCCCGAGGACGGGTCGTGAAAAATTGGTATTAGAGGAGTCAGTTCTACCACAGAACTCAGGACTCTAATAATTTCTTTTGAGTGAAGAAATAGTGTTAAGGGTTTTGAGTGTTGTTATCCGTACAAGGAGTCCAGTGTTCGTGCGGCGGCAGACGAATCTATTCACCAGGACCCTGACTTCTTATTTTTGACTCAGTGCACGAAAACATTGATTGCATGTGTGTTTGCAAAGTTTTCTTTGTGATTAAATTATTTCATCTCACCAGGTATATTGTATTAACCTTGGAACACCTGTTTATTTCACGATGTCCCCATGACGGCAGCCAGCTAGGGTTCCAAGATTTGTGCGAGATGGCATCCCACCGAGTGATGAGACCTCGGTGTAGGGCCCCATTATAGCATAGGCACCAGCGATACCTCTACCCGTCGAGCCACCGACACCACCATCCCCAATAGTTGAGGGTGTATGTCGCCTATGTGCACTGCACGTGTTTCTTCATCAGGTACCGCATAGGTTCCGTGGGGAGATGGACCCTCAGGTAGCAGAGTACTGGATGTAGGCTGTCGTTCGAGTCTTCAGGTTGGTAGGGACAACATCATACCTCATGGTGATCCTTGTGTAAAGTCTTCTTCACACAGAAGTAGGTAGATGTTGGAGCTTGATGATCCAAGTGCACGATGAGGCATCTCTACATTGGACAGACTTCGTTAGCCTCTTCTGCTCGGAGTTCATTCCATCCACGCTCTGTGCAATGCACATTCAGGAGATACTATAGTTGCGGCAGGGTAGCATGACAGTATCCCTATACTCAGTGATATTGACTAATATCCTGAGCTACTCCACAGACATGGTATGAGACCCATTCATTCGGGCCTGGACCATCGAGCAGGGACTGAGGCATGAGATCAAGACATCAATGATCATCCTCAGCATTCCAACATAGGAAAGAGTGCTGGAGCGAGCCCTACTTGTGGAGATATTTCTAGCTGAGCCTTGACCAACAGAGAGACCTTCAAGAGGGCGACACATAGGAGAGTCGTCTGTAGCCGATAGTATACCGATGTCATAGAGGTCCAAGCGGACCAGGCGATCAGGTGGGAGACCTCAGGATACTGGTTCTGAGGTGTGGGGAACACGCATCAGAGTTCGTCATGCTTGAGAAAGACAGTGCTATACAAGCGGTGCGTAGGGCCACATGGCTCGTGACTGCCCGAACATCCATTCAGAGGAGCAACAGATGGTTGAGGGACCACCTAGGATGAGGTTGAGGTTCGACCGTGGCAGTCCATAGGGAGGAGGTGGATTAGGCAAAGGAGTTGGCCGAGCAGTAGGTGGTTGGCGACACGTTGAGGCTTACCACCAACACCACCAGGAGGTCCACCCCGACCACAGGGAGCTAGCGGGCAGAGGCAGGGTCAACTTTAGGTAGTGGATGCCTACGACCATGGTGCACATGAGATGATTCGAGGTATTATCTCTGTATACTAAACCCTTGATGAAGTACTTATAGACATAGGAGCGAGTCATTGTTTCATTGTCGCCGCCCTTGTTCGGAGCTCAGAGATTCCGACAGAGCCGTTGTCTCGATCCTTACATCTAGAGACTCCTACGGGAGTAGACTCGACGATTACACACTGGTTCAGGAAGTGTGAGATTACTCTTGGAGGTGAGACCATCGGATGGGATCTTCTTGTAGCGGCGTCGAGGCCTTACGATGTCATCTTGGGCATGGATTGGTTATCTACAGTCCATGCTCAGATCGACTGTATTAGGTGCGAGGTGCGGTGTGTCCGCACAGAGGGGAGCAGGTCACCTTCACCAACAAGAAGGGAGCCATTGTAGTGTAGGATGGACTCACACAAAGGAGAGGACAGTCTATCACCCATTAGTTGGATAGTCTCATCCAAGGAGCAGTTTATGTGTAGAGTCCATGATTTCCTATTGTGGTGGATCAGTATTTGGATGTTTTTCTTGATGACGCTCCAGGACTACCTCCTTGTAGAGAGGTAGACTTCTATATTGAACTGTACCTCGGGACAACTCCGATATATACTCTAGCAAATCATATGGATCCAATTGAGCTTCGAGAGATACAGGTGCAAATGGAGGACTTGCAGGGCAAGGTATTTATCCGACCGAGTGTTTCACACTGGGATTCCCTTATTTTCTTCGCCAAGAAGGCATATGGGAGCTTGCGACTGTGTGTCAACTACCGTCGGATGAATCATGTGACTGGGAAGAACAATTATCAACTTCCAAGGATTGAAGACCTCTTCGGTCAACTTAAGGTAGAATGCTGGTTCTCGAAGATAGACCTCAGGTCGGGCAATCATCATCTCAGAGTTTGAGATGAGGATGTGCAGAAGATGGCCTTCAGGTGTCGGTATGGCCTCTATGAGTTCTTGGTTATGCCTTTCAGCGTAACCAATGCTCCAGCGGTATTCATGAGTGTCATGAATAGTATATTCCAGCCTTAACTCGATCGATTTGTCATAGTCTTCATCGACGACATATTGATTTACTCGACTACTGAGGAGGAGAAAACCTACCACTTGCGGGTTGTACTGGACACACTCTGAGAGAACCAGATTTATTGTAAGCTCTTTAAGTTTCATTTCTGGATTCGAGAGTTCCACTTCATGGGGCACGTCATCTCTGAGGTGGGAGTTTCTGTGGATCTTGCGAAGATTGAGGCAGTGCTAGCTTGGAAGCCACCTAGGAGAATTACAGAGGAATGGAGTTTCCTTGGTCTTGCTAGGTACAATCAGAGATTTGTGACAGACATCTCCAGAGTAGCAACACCTCTTTCAGCTTTGACGAAGAAGGGGAAACCCTTTTCTTGTTCAGATAGAAGTTATCAGAGCTTCCAGGAGCCATGTCAGAGATTGACCAGTGCACCCATCTTGAGACTACTGGAGGAGGGAGTAGGGTACATAGTTTAATGTGATGCATCAGGGACCGGGCTCGGGTGTCTCCTGATGCAGGAGCGGGCAGTGATCACCTATGGGTCATGACAGTTGAGGAATCATGAGTAGAACTACACTACCCATGACCTAGAGTTAGTAGAAGTGGTCTTCTCCTTGAAGATGTGGCGACACTATCTAATGGGTGATCACTTTACAGTATATTCTGACCACCAGAGTCCCAGGTACATCTTCTCACAGAAGGACCTGATCCTGAGAAAACAGTGATGGCATGAGTTCCTTCAGGATTATGACTTCGAGATATTCTATACTCCTAGGAAGGGGAACGTAGTAGATGATGCTCTCAGTAGGCGGTAGGGCATACAGCTACATAGAGAGGCGATAGAGCAGCTAGCCGCGTTGTAGATATCCTTCATGGATAGAGATGTACTGGCCTTCCTATATTCACTCATAGCCACTCCTCCACAACTTCAGCGGGTTAGAGAGGCACCGCTTGGGGACATTGACTGTGAGACGCGACATTCACATATCCTTAGGAAAAGAACCTGATGGATTTTCTTAGGAGGAGAGCACACCTTCCTTTTTAGAGGACCTACCATGGTACCCGTTGCATTACATGAGGAGGTTCTGAGAGAATTTCACACTTCCCCTTTAGTGGTAAATCCTGGAGTAGCGAAGATGTACCAGGACCACAGATGACAGCACTAGTGGCTAGGTATGAAGAAGGCTATGGCAGAGTTTGTTTCACGATGCCTCACCTGCCAGTAGGTGAAGGCGTAGCACCAGGTACCAGCATGAATGGTAAAACCCTTAGAGGTCCCGGAGTGGAAGTGAGATAGGATATCTATGGATTTCGTGACAGGGATTCCACGTACTTCCACAGGACATGACTCCATCTGGGTGATCGTAGACCGAGTCACTAAGTCGGACCACTTCTTACCCATCAGAGAGTAGGGCTCAATAGAGAGCTTGGGACGCCTCTACGTTCAGGATATCGTACGGCTTCATAGTGTTCCTTCGACTATCGTCTCCTATCGAGATGCTTGAATTACTTCCTAGCTTTGGAAGGGGTTGCAAGAGGCATTTGGGATGTAGATGCGGCTTAGCACCGCCTTACATCCTCAGACGGATGGTCAGATGGAGAGGACCATTCAGACTCTCGAGGACATGCTCCATGCATCTGTCCTTGACTTTGGTCGCATTTGGGAGGATCACCTACCTTTAGTGGGGTTTGCGTACAACAATAGCTACCACTCCACCATCGGGAAGGCACCATATGAGTCATTGTACGACTGACCTTGCAGATCACCTATGTGATGGACAGACCCTGGGGTGTCAGCACTTGTAGGACCAGAGATGGTTCAGGTCACGACGGAGAAGGTACAGATCATCCAGGAGCGGATGAGGACTGCTCAGAGATAACATAAGACTTATGATGATAGGAGGCGGAGACCACTAGATTTTGAGGACGGATACCACATTTTCATATGGGTCTCACCTCGATGTGGATTATAGAGATTTGGCCAGGGCGACAAGTTATGTCCGCGCTTCATCGGACCATTCCAGGCTCTCTACAGGATAAGCGAGGTGGCGTATCGCCTAGCTCTTCCACCTCAGTTGCACCAGGTGCATGACGTTTTCCATGTATCTCAGCTGAGAAGATACATGCATGACCCAACACATATCATTGACCACAGGTAGATGGACATCGATGAAGGGGCGACATTTGTGGATGTATCGGTAGAGATAGAGGATTAACAGGAGTGGGTACTACGTGGATGGTCGATTCCACTAGTGTGCATCAGGTGGTAGCACAGGAACCTCTAGGAGAGCCCATGGGAATGGGAGGCTCAGATATGTGCACAGTACCCTCATTTGTTTCCCTAGTTTATGATGTATTTTTATGGGGACGTAAATCCCTGAGGTAGGAGTAATGTAAAGACCCGTAATTTTCATGGAAATTTTTTTCTTAAATTCTTTGGGATTTTATGAGTACGTAGTTTCTGATGGCACCTGATTCTGAGGCCCGGAGTGCCTAAAATCAATTTCCGATGTTTTTCTTGGGTATGTTCAGTGAACAAAAGAGTGGGTTTTTCTATCTTTTGAACCGGTGCTCAGAATTGAAATATGAGGGCATTGATGGAACCGCATCTCCGATAATAGCTTAAGATGACCTTTTCTAAAGGCTCTTTTTCTTAGGAGGAGTTGTTAAAAATTGAGGATTAAATGTCAAGTAAATAAAGTTGTGGTACAATTTTATTTTCTTTATTTAATGGTTATATCCTACATGGGGTAGTTGGGGTGGGACCCACAAGCCCCTAACTACCCATGATAGGATATTTCTGAGGCGGGGCCCACAAGATCCCCACCCCTTTACATTCCTTTAACTCCTCTAACCCCCCTCTTCAAGATGGTAACTCATCATAACTTTATTAACTCTCCCATTAAGTGGGTGACTTCTCCTCTCCTCACCATTGCCTCATTAAATTATGCAAACACACACTTATTCAATTAATTGAATTAATCAACTGAATTTTTTAATTTGAATGATTGGAATGTTTTAATAAAATAAGAGGACATTATTTTATTTTGGGGTTAGTTTTGATGTGATAAAAAATTGGGGAGAGAGAGCTCTTTTCTCTTGGGAAGAACTTCAATCCTCCCGCAAAGAATGACACCTTTCGTTGAAGAACCCCAAATCCCCGAAGGACGACGACACACCCTATTTCCTTTTCTCCGTGAGAAAAAGGGAAGACGAAGCATCCTCCTTGGACGCTCTCCATCGACATCTACAGAACCTCATCCCGCGATGTCGTTTTCCGTGATGCCTGTCGTTCGACAACTTTTGTTGAGGTAGGGGTTAAGTTCAATTTTAATGATTTAAAATTGTACTTGTTTTGTCGTTGGGTATTTAGAAAAATTTTCCGCTTGTTATCATCCTAATGGGAGGAGATCATACCGCGCAAACATGGACGATCATCCTCCCCTTTTTATTGTTGATCATCGACGATGTTTGTGGAGAAGGCGGCACGGTGCCGTTGCAGCGCGCGGGTAAGAAGATGACCGCAACCGGAGCGGGCCACGGCGATGGTGTGCGGCACCGACGCACCGTGCCGGTGAGCCCGAAGGAGGCCGTGACCAGGATAGGGCCGCGGTGGAGTGGCGCGGCGCCATCAGCCGTGGAGACCAGTGGTGGAGGGCCGCGGCGCCGTCGCGCTGCGCCGGTCGGACCGGAGTCACGGCCTAAGGCCGCAGTGGTCTTCAATGGGGAGTCCAGCTGAGCCGGCCACCGGCGCCACCTGGAGGTGGAACCTTAAGGGGTCCCGTGGTTCATCAAGGCTAGCCGTTATGACCGGACGTTTCAGAAATAGGGGGCGGCACCCCCCTTCACACCCCGCTCAGCTGAGAGTCGTGCCACAGCCGGCTTCCGAGCCGGGCCTCCGGCTGTGCAGGCATGCCCGCCCGCGCTAGGCCGGGCCGACCGTGCCGGGCCGGGCCGACCACACTGGGATGGGCCGCACCAGCAAGGCTGGGCCGCACCCAATCAGGCCGGACCCGGAATCGGGTCAGGTCGACCCGGTTCAGGCTGACCCAGGCGGTATTGGGTCGGGTCAGACCGGGCGCAAACCCCCTATTTTCGGAGCAAGTTTGTTCAAACGGACATATCATGGGCTACAAACCTCCGATCGACGCACCGTCTATTGTGTTGGGATCCTTGGATCGAGACCGTCATTTCAGTATATTACACATAAGGTTTCAGTTAACATTGAGTGTGGGTGGGTTGGTTCGTACACGAAACCAACTGGGCTCTCGGAGCGAAAACGCTTATAACTTAAGGACATGACATCCAATTGTCGTGTTGTCAATTACATTGAATTCTTCGTAGTGAGACGGTTCTTTAGGATTACTCCAATCGAGGTTTGGATGCAGATGGAGTACAGTCAGGTTGGCTTTAGCATAAAAACCAACTGGGCCCCTTGGACGAATAAGCCAATAACTCTCAGACCGGGCATCCGATTGACGCACCGTCTAACGCGTTGAGTTCCTAATGAAGAGACCGAAAATTGTTAGACATCAACTCTGGACTTCATGACAGTTGATTTGTCGACCCCCTTGGCTCATGGAGCAGACCCTCCCAGAATCGAGCGTGCTGTGTGCAGGAACCCTAGAGCTGGTTGTGACTGTGACGACAATGACGACCGTACATGGATCCTACGTGGGTTCGGCAACAGGGATGACTGTACATGGATCCTTCATGGATTTGGCAGTGAGGACGACCGTACATGGATCCTCCATTTGTTTGGTAGTGATGATGAGTTTAATTGGATCCTACGCGGGTTCGATTGTGATGGTTACTATACTTGGATCCTACATGGGTTCTGCAGCGATGGCTTCTATACTTGGATCCTACATGGGTTTGGCAGGGGAGATGATTCAGAGGCTATATCTAATCATGTCCACCCCTCTTAGTGTGTAGTATACCTATTTGAGATGAGTCTTGACTTTCAATAATTATCATCCATGTGATTGTCATGCTTTTTTGTGTGGAATGGTTTGCTTTCCTATATAGATTTGGTTGTGTTTTCCTATTTGGATTGGGTTGTGCTTTCCTGTGTGGAATGGGTTTTGTGTTCCTATGTGGATTTGGTTATGATTTCCTGTGTGGAATGGGTTGTACTTGGGCTCGTATTTTGGAGCTGAGCTGGAATTGATGACTTAGGTATATGTATGGGCATACACCTAAGTAGAGTTGGTTGATACGTCATGTTTGTATCATTACTTTGTGGGTTATCCTGTGTGGATTCTGGGAGACCTTCGGGGGTCTCGGGGTCCTTACTGAGTATCGTATACTCACCCCTGCATGAGCTATGCCCACACTACGTTGTGTTGGTTGTAGATGATAGTCAACGCTGATCGTGGTTGAGGATTGTGGAGAGGGACGGTACCTGGAGGTGGACTATCAGGCGGGACATACAAGGAGCGGACAGTCAGACCCGAGGAGCCAACGAGACTATCTGTACCCATCCTTTATGTGGGAATTCTCGATGACGACTTGGTGGTTACTGCTTTACTTTTCATCTATTGTATATTCTTTGCATTTGTATTGTACTTTCATTTCCGTCTGTATTCTGGCCCATTTACTTTCCAGAACATACTTTTGTACTCAGTTTACTTAGTGTTTACTTCTGCTTCCATACTCCGGGGTGTTTGTTTTATTATATAATGGCAATGCCTTCCCTTTTATCGGAATTTATGCCTTTGGTGCTAGTCTCTAGCCCCTGGCCTATGGAAGGAGGGCTTGGGGTAGTCACGAAACAGGCACCGAGGATGGGTTGTGACAATTGTATTAAATACAACATCAAATGACACTCTCATTTAGATTTATTGGGGGTAGTTTCAACTAAAATAACATTTTATTTAAAGATTTTAGTCTACATCTAATTATTATTTTATTAGAGAGTTGTTGGTATAGTTTTATTACAACATGTATACTTTAATTTTTTCCCAACCTATACAAAATTAAATAAGTAATTTCATCATGATAGAGTATTTTCTCAATCTCCTAATTATATTTTTCATATTTTTATTGAACATATATTATTTAAGTGTGAGGAATCACCATAAAACCCTACTACCATTACATAATATATACTTATTGTGATTTTTATTTATCTAACATATTTAATTTCTATTCCCAAATTCTATATAGTTAAAAATAAAAATTATTAAAACCACATTTAACATTGTAAAATGAATTATTTATATTGACATTTTAATTAGATTTCAACATCCTTTTCAACATATATATTTTATATTTTTTAAAATCAAAATTTTGATAGAAACTTGATATATTAATATTTATATTAGACTTCTCCCCAACCTTAACATGTTTTCTAATTTTTCTTGTTTTTTCATTGAAATTGGACTTCAGAGAAATCTATGAATTTTAGGATCTAGTTTGTTATGTTACACACATGGCCTTCATGGTTGGATTCATTTTTATACCATTTCCAAAAATCATCATTATTTTTTTTAATGTTTTTATATCATATGTTTAGATTGTTGTGGGATTTTAATTTAAATATCATTTAAAATAATCCGATATTTAATTCAAGTTGCTTTATAATCCATGTTCAACATAATCACGTTTCTACACAATAATATAATATTTGTTATCATTTCCCTCAATATTTTTATTTTTATTTATATTTATATGATTATCTTCATCAGTTAAATTCACAATGTTTTCAATCTACATTAACAATCACTATTTTTCTTCTCTATGATCTATTTTTTGAATTCACACCGGATGACCAACATTATTTAATACCTTAAACATTTTCTCATTATGTTAAATTATTGCGAGACGTCAATTAAATTATAAATTTTCCATGAACAATGACATTGTTTAATTTTATAATTATTATTAATATTTGATTCTTCCATCACTTGAAAAACACTAATCATTCACCCTACTACAATTAATCTTATCAATATCATAATAAAAATATGATTTTGCATCAAATTTCTATTAATTTTAATAAGAACAATCAAAATGGGAATATATTTCACTTTTTCTAATTATATAAATTACTATTTGTTAATTTTAAATAAGATATTTTTTTGTACACCATATTCTTCAGTTGTTTTCTAGATTTTATTACATCTTAATCACTATCTTTATTTTCATGTAGACATGGTAAATTTTCATCAAAATAACTAATCAATCAATTTTTAAGTAAGTTCAATGGTAATTTTATTTTATACAACTAGAATACTCATTTAATTTTAAATGTAGGTAAAGACAAGGTTTCATAAAACATCATACTCACTTAATATTTTTAATCAAAATCACAGACAAATTTGTAAAATATTATTTTACATGACATCACTTGATTAGTTTCAACAGAGGATATTTCATGATCCTATATCTATTTATCTTGATAGAATTATATTATATAATATCAAATTTAATGTGAATAAAATGAAAATCATCTCGTGATATGGTTATATGATCTCTATCATCTATTGTTGAAACATTGGAATCATATTTATCATAAAAAATTCTCATTCACATTTAAAAAATAATAATTTATTCTAAATTTGCACTAATTCTTTTACGGTATGTAAATAATAATTACCCTTTATAATGAACACACAAATTGGTTCATCAACTACCATTTTATGAAATTCATATCTCATCCCCTAAATATATAAATTTTATTTCATCAAAATCATGTTACCCTCATACATGTTCTTCAGTATATATAATATTCCATTTAAAGATACAATTAATTTTACTTGTTGAAATTAATATCCCTCTATATCACATCCAAAATCATGTAAAATTGTAGGTTATATCAAGAAGTGTGTCTCTCCAGGATCAAACAATGAATTCACCCTTGCAGAAATCGATAAAATGTTACAATGAATGATATATAGATAATTTGGAACTAAAAAAGATAAAGCATGAAGGTGGTCAAGACCTACTCTAGGGCTCTCTGACCCTATTTATGGACACCCCCACAGAAAATTTATACTTTCTGGAGATGAGGATCATCTCTAGGATATTCTCAACCTACCCCATCTTTTATCTTCTATTCATAAAACCGATAAACCTACTATTGTTTCGTCAACTAGAAATTTCTCAATGGGTGAACCTAAAGTATAATAACTAGAGAACACTGACTAATCCAAATGTTTGGGAACTATCATCACTGATGGTCTCAAACACCATATGAAAAACATGCATCAAATCCATTAGAATAGGAATTAGATCCACCACCCCTAGAGAAGCTAGAAATTGAAGGCTGGGACCTTCCCCCTACTAACCTGAATAACTTCTGACCTAACAACAGGGATCCCAATTCCACATCACTTCACCATGTGTAATTTTGAAGAATCTCAACTCATGATGACCATGTTCAAGATAAAATCCTCTAGATGACCTATTCATTCACCAGTACCTCTAGATTCATCTTTATTGTAAATGAGGTGGCCTATAACTGGATTTCTAGACACAAATCCTCATCGAAATACCTTACTATGTACTCCACATCTTACAGCGTATCCGAATCATAACATATAGGGTTTAGGAAATGGATCTCACGGTGTCACGATTGGAGGTCGCATTCTAAAGGTTATGAATATCTAGGATACTGGATTCCGTCACAGTGAGAGAAAGAGACTCATCTTAGAATAGGTCTCAGAACGCCATCCAGGAGACTACTGACTCTGCATGATTTTCGAGGAATAAGAACCAACACTACCTTCCTTCCCCAAATAGCACCGTCACAAAAAATGCTAACTAGTGATCCTTAAAATAATGGATCAAACAAAAAGATATCTCATCCTCCTCCACCTAGTCATCAATAACATTATCTGAAAAATACCACTCATACTTCATTTATATTCTTTATCTAAATCTATTTATGTTTCCTCCTCTAAGTGTATTTTTTGTCATCATATACTCTACAGAAATATGTTGATGCAACATTCTGAAAATTGTCCACACAAACCGGATGACTGAATCAACATGGATCAATTCCTATAGAAGAAACAAATATTATATCTCTAAACATAGTATATAGAAGACCATAGCATTAATTCATGGTTTTATTTTTTTAGGTATATATAATTCAATATATACCCATTCAAACACATTCATAAAGAATTATGGTGCTTGATCCTTTCCTATGTCTTTACACAGTAACCAGTATCACATGGTTGAGTAGCCACTCAAATCCTTGAGGTCTATTTATCAATTCAAATGGGACCCTTAATACGTTTTTCAAATTCAATATCCCAAAATTTAGTACTCTCTTAACATAGCATATATAGTTCTTCTATCTTCTTGTTTAATGTCACATGTTCTTAAAAACAATAACCACCTTATTCATCAACCAAACATATGATACCACTACATCATGAACCCCTCCCAACATAGTGTACCTCGACATGATTTACAATTATAGATGATAGATAATGACCCCCTCTGTCCCACATATTGTAGGCCCCGATAGGGATAATAGTAAAGTGGTTTTAATAAAATTGAATATAAGAGGCATTTCCCTCAAAGTGAATCTCATGAGGAAGAAAGAGATTAAATGGTCACAAAAAAATACATCTCAAACTACAATACCAAAGAAAACCCAGGTACACAAAAGATATATCATGATAGAAATACTAAAACTTGAAGTGAACCGATCATGTACCAAAATAAATTAAAGACGATAGTGTCCATGATTCCCAAACAACTCCTAAAAACCCCAAATGATAATAGTATCCATCCTGATCTCCAAAACTCTCCAAATAACCACATAAAGTGTTTCTATATACATACGATGAGTATAATAGTATATTCAGTAGGATAATCCCCAACGTTTGTCATGGAATTAGTTATGAAATCACGCTACGACATAGAGAACAATAAGTGAAAATAACTCATTTCCTAAATAGGTATTCTATGTTCTTAGCCTCACTAGTTCTACTCCCACCATGTATCTAATACAATAGATAATTATATTAAAAAAATACCATGGGTACCCTACTACCTATTCCCAAATAGTTTGTCGGTATTCCCAAAAGATGCACCTCTTGGAATTATCTCCCCAAAAAAGAAGGCCCACAGACACTTGTGTGATGCACCATGGAATGCTCCTCATAAAACAAACCACCATGTCCTAATTATTGAACATAACGAGGTAGTTTTTGGGATCCCAGTAAATTCATATAACGTGTATCATACATCTATTATTGTACCTCTATCCATCACAAACCATACACCAAATATGGATCTGCAAGCCATCATAGACAATTCACATTATACCTATCGTAGTCCTTATGAGACAAAATCTAGAATACATTTCTAGGAAATACCCACAATCCATTAAAACCCTCTACACATATATATGGAAATAAATCAACATTAATGAATATCGGCACACATAACTGTGAAGATAAGAGTGTTGGAATGTATGGTTTTAGTTAGCCATCCTTCCTCCCAATAGGATTTTGGGGGAAATATCGCTCAAGGATCAAAATACTAATGCTGTAAATTTCCCTAACCGATAGGGGAATATTGAATAGAAACAAAAAATGAAATTGATATAATGTTTCCCACAACCACACTATGGGATTAACCTCGTCTCAGACTCAACTTTTTCCAATAACTCTCAGACTCCCGACAGCCCCTGCTATGACTAAATATCCTACAACCACACAACCATATAATGCGATATATTATGTCATCTTATTATTTTACATTAGTTTCATTTTATGTTAATTTATTGATTTACCATAAAATAACAATCGACAATTTCCAAATTACATTACGATAACATATCAATGACGATCCATTCCCTCCCGGCATATAAAAACTAAGTCCATGACTTCCCAATATTATATCCTCGACATTTTATTCTAGCATGCTCTAACCCCATCGGTAAAACCATTATTCATTCACTAACATGATCAATTTCAATATTATTGAGAATTATAGGAAAACATTATATTCTAACAATCATAAGGGGTGAACACGATGAGAATTTGAACTAACTTTTGAGTCTTTTCCTCCTATAATAGGATCATAGAAATATACTATAGCTACCCTCTATCTTCCATACATTAACATCACATAGATTTTGTGAAATACTTAAAAATTTTACAAACAGAAACCCAAATACCATAGATGGTATAGTTAATTTTAAAAAATATAAACATTAGCGTTGGTACATATGTGAGATACAAAATCTTCCACTAGGTTCTTATTGACTAGAACCCTTCATATACATATCAATCGTAATATGTATCTTCATGACTTGGGGGAAAGGAAGCATAAAAGGAGTGATCTCAGGTTATTAATAATGGAAAATAAGGGAGACATGTAATCAATATCATGATCATAATGGTATGAGAATGTGATTGTGAAAATAGAATATCAATTCATGCATATAAAATATCATAATAAATTTCATGTCATAAAGATTGACATATCATAAGAAATGAATCATAATGAAATAGATAGTATAATCCCTACAATCATAACATAGGAATAAAACATAGAATTGTGGGAACACATATTCTTTAATGATTTCCATAGTAGAGAAGGCATCACTGGTAACACCATCTTAGTAGTATCGGTTAACTCCCGATACTATAATAGTTTTCATGTTTCACTCCCATGTCCATCATTATAGCATGATTCCACTCCTCATACTATCTTAGTAGTCATAGTTCACTCCCATGGCCATCATAGAAGCCCGAGTTCACTCCACATACTATATTAGTAGTCATGGTCCCCCCCCCCATAACCATAATAGTAGTCAATGGTCATCTGAATTCCATATTAGTTTATCTCATGACATATAAATCTTTAACCATTGCATTGGAGGGAGATATTATTCCCACCGGTCACATAATGAAATCATATATACATGTACCAAAATATCCTAAATAAACATATCATTACCCATGAAATTATGTGGGTATCTTAAACATGTACATATATCATATCATGTGGGAGGATATAGTTTTTATAATCATTTCATCATAAGCAGAACCCATAAAAGCAAAAAAGATTTCATATACATATAACCCTGAAGGAGAAATGGGTTTGATAAAGGCCATGAAATTAAATATTAGTCATTCATAGAAAGGATGTGAATGGAACCATTATATCATTTCCAATAATTTCAGGATTAAAATCAATATTTATCTTCATAAATGAAAAATTAATTGGAAGTATACCCTAAAAACGCTTCTTTAAAAAATATTTTCTTGTTTGAAAATGGATTTTTAATACATAAAATCATTTGAAAATAATTATCTGAGAAAATTCATTGGAAAAATATGAAATCATTTTGAAAATCATTTTTCCAAAAAACAATTAAAATATGCTTCAAAAAATTTGAAAAACAATTTCATTGAACACGCTTTGAAGACATTTAATTAAAATTGAAACCGTTTTGAAATCCGTTTCTTTGAAAACACTTTGAAATCTTATAAATAGAGCATGAAAAAGTTTTGAACCCCATTTTCCTAGAAAATATATAAAATATGTTTGAAAACATTTTGAAAAACAATATTCATGAAAAATAATTTTATAATTTTTTTCTTAATGTTGATCCTTGTAAAAATAAAAAGGAATCTTCAATGGAAATATGGCGGGTAAATTCGTACATGTCATAAATGGAAAAAAGAAAATTAATTTTGTACGAAAAATAGTTTGGAAAAAATATGTTGTTTAGAAAGTGATAGGATTAATCCCTTGAATATATTAGTAAAATAAAAAATGATACAAATTTATTTTAAATATTATAATATAATGTAATAATATTCTTAGAAATCCTTTTTAAAAAACATAGATTTATGATCGAAGAGAGGGTATTGTCATGATTCATTAAAAACTATTTCTTAACATTATTATGTCCCAAAGATAATGAAATGGTAATAATTCATTAATTTATCATGAAATAATATAGGATATGGAAAACCAGGAGTCTTAATGAGATATGTATGATAATACTTAAAAAACTAAGTATAAACATAAGAAATCGTGAAATGAAATGAGATTGTCTCAATAAACACATATAACATGATAACATTGGACCATACTCTAATAAAATGAAATTAAATTAAGAATAGATATAATTAAAATATTTAGATTCATGATATTAATAAGGGGAGTGTATATACATATATTAATTAGTTTAGGTGAATAAAAAACCACTAATCTCGATGAAGGACAGTATTGACAAAAAAAATTTATCGATTTTCTAAATTTTCAATAATAAAGATGGTGAAAAAAGGAAAATAATTTATAAATGTTTATAACAATTTATTTACATATAAGATATATATAATAAATTAATGGTTACTATATACACCATACAAAAGGAAAGAGTGGAAAACATAACATGTATCTCCTGGAAATTAAATGATATGAAATCCCCATACCATTTGACCTAACTCTCTATATACACGAACATAAATCCTATATAATAAATATAAATTTACTAAAAATCATTTATATAAAAATATTCATATATATTACCATATATGGGGTGGTTTTAATCTTATATTACCCTATTTTTAGTGATCTTATGTTAAGGATTCACTTCGGGAAATATTCCATTTGTTCTTCACAATTGTCTTAATTTGTTATATTGATCATCCTTATAATTATATAATTAATCCAGAAATTCGATAATTTGATAATTATAATTTATATACATTATATATATATTATAATAATCTATGGAATAATGAACAATGAAATGGAATTCACCATTCATGGTGATAGTAATTTGTATGTGCACATGAATGATGATTCTGTTATTATTATTTTATTGAATAATAGTATCTAAATTAAATATTTATATATATAAATCATTATTCTGGTAGCATGAATTTATAATATATATCATATATTTTTTCTAAACCCATCTGTAATACATTCCATATGGTTTGTCAACAAATAACATCACTTTGAGGGGTTGGTAGTCCACACTTCCTCAATCGATATTATCCGAATAAAACCAAATGTAATGTAAAAATATGTTTTCTGTAAAATGAATAAATAATATTTAGGGCTTATTAAATATAATATATTAATTATATAAATAAAACTTTTATCATAATGGCTCCCATGTTTTGTGGTGAATTAAAATTGAACAATTATAATTTTGTGAGGCAGTAGTTCACTATAAACATAAGAAAATATGATGACTATAAAATAAATGGGGTTTGTAAGGGTATATAAAATATATGTATAAAATTATTATATTTTATATATGATTTTTTTTTCAGAACACATGAATGGATGAATGGCTGTGGAGGGGTGAAATGGAAAATAACATAAATGAGCTTGAGATAAGTCATTACCTCTTAATCAGGTAACAACATTTCGTTTGTGCCAAATGTGTACACTTGGTGGCTTTATTATCAAATTTACGCTTAAATATCTATTAGAGGAATTTTGGGATTCTAATTGGGAGGTTCATGTCTTATTATAAATGTTTTGAGAGGTGTGAGGAATGTATATAGGTGGTGGCCTTTTAAAGTGGGGGAGGAGGGACACTCTTGTAAATATTCGATGAGTGACCTCCACACCCATTATTTAGGATTCCTGTGGAACCAATTATATACCATGATTGATCTAATTTAATATAGGACCTAAATATGAACATAAAATGGATTTTAGGAATGTTTCTAGGTCTTTTCTATCTTATGTTTATGGTGTAAAATTTATAACGTAATTTATCTCCTAACAGATGTATTTATTTTTAATTACATTCAAAATAAATTGTTCAAAAACAATGTTGACCATATTATACATTATAAATTATTCGGATTTGAAATAATTTATTTTTTCATATTATAATCAATGAATAGGAGTAATTATTTTTAAATCAATCCCTGTGTCAGGACAACACTATGAGGTTTTAATGTAAAAATGATAAAAAAATGATGTGTTTTAGATACAATTTCAATGTTAAATTAGATCCAAGGACCTAAATTGCATTAAATGGTAAATTTTTTATCTTACTAAACTATTAAGACCTTTAAAAATATATATTAACATCAATACGAAAATGTATGAAAAAATCATTTTGAAATAAAATTTATTATCTTTTACAATTAATTAATAAATTAAACTATATATATTTCAAAAAAATGTCATAGAATAATTTTTATTATTTTATTAAAAAGGTAATGTTTCCTTTTAACATATTAAATATAGACAAGTTCCAAAAATTGTATTTAAAATTGGATCTCAATTATATGGCTGTAAAATTACCTTTAAATAAAAAATTCATTTATATCCATAAATATAGATTTGTTCTTATATAATGTCTATTGAATCATTTGGATGGAAGTAAAAAATATTTCATTGATTATGTAAAACATGTAATAAACTAATATAACATACCAATTGTAATTAATTTAATTTACTATGATAAAATATATTTGTGACTATAATAAATTCTTTCATTTATATTCATTCGGTTTTCCTATTATTTATTGGAAACTTATTAATTCATATTATATTTGTTAAACTACATAATTTTAATAATTTTGTTAATAGAATTTCATATCAATCAAATTAAAATCGTGGAAATACTACATTATTATAATACTTTTAATAATATATTATAGTTAGGTAACAATCGGTCTTGTGTGTTATGCAGCACATCGAGGAAGGTCGATCCTGCATGTATTGTACGTTATCCTTGTTGTTACATGTTACAAATGAAAAATTGGGATTGTGTATAACATACAGAATGTGGGATTACTATGAAATTTATCATTGAATTAGTGAAAATATACATTCATTGTTTCAAGAAGTGAATAATATAAAAAGATAAAATTAATTTGAAAAAAAAATTCATCAAAATATTGGGGTGTTACATTAAACCCCACCTAAAATGTATTTCACATTTGAAATTTGTCTGGGATATCAAATGATTAAAAGCTGATTGTTTCATTCATAGAAACCCAAATCGTAAAAATGAATACTAAATCATCCCTTTAAAAGAGAAATTTTCAACCATAATAGTTACCCAATGTATCATATAACTGGGTTTCAACCTATGAGAACATAGTTTGGGAGAAATTATAGGAAATGGATGAAAGGAGTAAATATTTATAAATACTGATTGAGGTAATCAATCCCAAATATGGGAATTACTAAAGAAAATTTGAGTGAATCAATTTTATAAATCATTGAAAATTTATGAAGGCTATCTGTTCAGTGAAAATTTATCTATGAAGACTATAATATTTTTATCACTATCATAACGTTCAGTAATTATGGATAAATTTATAATATCCAAATTTCATTATTGGGTTGTACTTTTAGAATTTTCTAATACATCCATTACCTCATGAAATTAATTTACAGAAATTAACAGTGATGACTAAATCAAGAAAATGAACCTTCAACGACACTTAAGGATGATAAAAGAATACAAAGTATAATTTTTCGTCTCTTAAGAAAATCAACATGACATAATCTATAAAAAAATTAAGACTACTAGTTCATCATAATTATTTATTAGAAAAATTCATATACATTAACAAAGACATCACGTAGGATAATGGTCGTCATGAAACCCTTATCGTTCTTTATTCATTTGTTCAAGACCTACGCCCTTTCAAAACATGATTAGTTGTTAGCCTACATACAAGATGTCCTTTTAAAAAACAACTCTAATAAAATATATATGATAGACATCATTAAATTAACTTTAACTGTTGAATATATTTTTAACTACGGTTTTCAACACAAATAATGTGCATAAATACTTCGTCTGATGTTTAAAGTAAAATTTTCATGAACTATTATCCTTAAAATCCTTATCAATGATGAAAAATCAAAAACATTTTAATGAGAGTAACGAAATCAGATTAAATATGATTCCAATATATATCACAATGTAAATCATGGTTGTCACATTTGAACATGTCAATACATTCATCATGTATTCTCTTGAATCATTCTAAAAACCTGAATTACCATTAATACATTTGGAAAACTTGCATGATTTACCATTCCAAAATGTATTGGATTTTCTCCATAAATAAAAAAAATGTGGAAAAATTCAGTAGTTGTAGAATGAACCATCTATAAAAAACTATTTACTTAGATCCACGGTGATAAATTATGTCCAATTTAATTATTCCTATCTCACATATCTTTATCCATAAAACATTATCATATCATAAACAACAAATTAAGTGTTACACTTTCGTAGTCGAAATATAATCTTATCATTATATCACATCACAAGTCCAATATAAAATTATAAATACTAAGCAAATAAATTCATAAGTAGATTTTTTTTTAATATTTAATCATTCATAAATTTTAAATAAAAATAAATATATGCATTGATTACATCATTAGAAATCCATTGATAATAATACCTATTTCCTTTCACATTTCGTCTATCATCTCGTCATCATCTATAATGTAACCATTACATGAACCACCTTGCTGATTCTCTTCATGAACATTCCACTTAGGACATTGGGTTGCATAATGACAATTTTTCCCATACATAACTTACTTAACCTTCAACAAAGACTTATGGATGAAAAAACTCGCATCAATTTCATTAGATGGACTCTTTATTTTATTCTTTTCAATCACTTTCTTTTTGTACATCTTTTACCCAAAAAAACACTTTATCGTTCTAGTAATACTTTCACGTAGGTGATTCATTGAAAATTTTGTACACAATCGAAACATTATATTCATACCTTTTTGGTCCCCATTACATGAAAAATCAATGCACTCCTTTGTTCTCTACCTTAGTGAGTCAATGAGTTATTAAAGTTCAACATTGTTAAACATTATTTGAAAAAACTAATTATGAATTATCATGACATTATCCACTCTAGTGATAATCACACCTAACTGATCATTATAAAATAATACATCACATTCAACATCAATCCATTTCCTTCAAGTTACCTCCATTTACTAAAAACACAGTCTTATTTTGTTCATTAATTAATATTTTAGAAAACCATGTACTCATGATAATAATTACTTATTGGATTTCTACATCATGAATCCTTCCATAATATATGAAAAAATTGGTTTATCCTTGGTAATTCATATCTAATGTAAATATAAATCATTCATCATGGTTTGTGAAGTGTTTGGGGATTTCCCAAGAATATCTATAGTATTTTCAAATTAAGAGTGCAACTAGGCCCTTTATCATGTACCCGATTACCCCAAGTCAATCTCAGAACATCTTAGTAGAGTTATTACCTCAATGTACATCTGTTTCTGAGCCACATAAACTTGTAGTATCCATACTTTTATGTATTTATTTGAATCCACTTACACTACCCATTATAAAAAATTTCCGGACATTTTCCTAAATGATAATTCATCCTTATAATTATCATTAGAGACTTCTATACACATATAAGTAGAAATATACGTAGGGATATCACTAGGGTTTTCTCATCTTAGTTTTACATGGATAACTATACCAATTCCCTGATACCAACTGTAGAGATCATTGCATTTCAAAAAATTAACATTATAAAAAATTTTGGGAATACTTAAACATTATACAAATAGATTCCAATATATCATTCTTGGGTTAGTGTCATTAAAATTATGGAAACATAAGCATAGGTACCTATGTGAGCTACATCATCCCCCAATCAGTATTTCTTGACTAGCACCATTTTTAGACATATCATTCATAGTACATATCATCATGAACTGGGTGAATGTAAATACAAAACAGGTGAGATCAAATGCTCATGAAGGGTAAAAATGGGGGGAATGTAAGAATAAACATGACAATAAGGGTATGAGATTGTGATATGAAGAATAAAAGAGATCATACCCTATATATCAACGATCATAATAGAGATCAGGGAAAAAATAGTAGTAGTTCATAAGAAATTAATCTTAGTGAAAAAGAGAGCATTGTCCAATAAATCTTAACATTAGAATAATACATGGAATTGTGGAAAACACATAATCATATAATTATATCTATAGTAACCATGTCTAACTACCAATAACATAATCGTAGTATGGGTTTACTCAATAAAACATCATATGTGTCATGGATCACTCCCATGACCATCATAGTACCATGAGTTCACTCCACATACCATATTATTAGTCATGGTTAACTCCCATCACCATCATAATTGAATTAGTTCACTCCTCATATCATCTTAGTAATCCTGGTTCACTCCCATGTCCATCATAGTGGTCACGGTTCACTCTCAATACCGTCTTATTTTATCTCATGAGATATGAATCATTACCCAATGCATTGGAGGGGGATATAGGTCCCACACCTCATATAAATAAATCATACATACATGTTCCAAAAGAACATAAATAATCATAAGACCAACCCTGAAACTAAATGGGTATCATAAACATATAGTCATATCATAACCGATGGAATGATGTACGTATTATAATAGATTCATCATAAGGATATCGCATAAAATAGAAATTGATTTTGTATACATATAACCTCTGAATGATAAATGTGTTTCAAAAAGACTAAGAAATTAAGCACAACATATTCATAGAAATGATATAAATGGATCCAATATATCATTTTCTAGAAATATATGTGTAACATCAATATATTTCATCTTATGTTTAATATAATTTTGAAAAATCCTCTAAAAATGACTCTTGGGAAAAATATCATTTGTTTTTTGTAAAAAAATATTTATTAGAGAAACCCATTTGAAAACAATTTTCACTGAAAATACCTTTGAATCGTGTAAAATAAATTTGGAAAAAAACACTGTAAATGTATTGAATAATATTCAAAACATTTAAGATATTGATTTCTTTGAAGACACTTTGAAAACATATACATAAATTATGAAATTCTTTTGAAACCCATTTCATAGAAAATACTTTGAAAGTATATAAATAGAGCTTGAAAAATATTTAAAAAATAAAATTCCATGAAAACATATAAAAGATGATTGAAAACACATTTAAAACATTTTTTCTTAGAAAATAATTATAGAAATATTTTCATAAATATAATTATTTTAAAAATGTAATGGATTCTTCAAAGGAATGATGGTTCTTAAATCTGTACATGGAAAATGAGATAAAATTAACAATTATTTTTTACGGTAACAATGTTAGAAAAATATCATGTTCAAAAAGTAAAAAGAATATTCTTTTGAAGTGAATAGTAATTTCACGACCCATCCCTCGGGGGGGCCATGCCATGACTACCTCATGCCCACCTTCCATAGTCCTAGTGGTGGCGACAAGCACCGAAAGGCGTATTCCAAAAAATGGGAAGGCATTGCCTTTATAATTTGTAAACTCACACAAACAAAGCACACATCAAGATACAATAAAAAATTAAACTATATAGTAAAATATGGTGTGTACAGAATGTAAAGGGGCCAAAATAAAAGCCCAATCAGAATGTACAAGTAAAAATAGAAAGTACAAGTAAATCTAAAAACAACTCTTGTAAACACCCACCAAGGATCCTACCTAAAGGGTAGGTACAACCCTAAAATGTTCATCTCTATGGTATGCCTCATATAGGATCCAACCTTGAGAAATATCCAGTCCTGGTGCCCTCTTCCTCAGTCAGTGATGTCTATCATCTTCACAAGACAAAACAAGGTGCAGGCATAGCCCATGCAAGGGGGGAGTATAACAATACTCAGTAGAGACCCCAAGACCCCTGAAGGTCTCTCAAATCCACAAAGGATAAACCCCCAAACCTGGAAACAATAGTCATCCCGACATAGTGATATGACCATATAAATACCTACGTTATCAAGATATACTAATCTCACATAGGAGGAATGAATACCAAAAAGGTAACACCATGAAGGTATAAGTACCATAGAGGTAACTGATTGAAGGTATGAGTAACACAAGTAACACCCCGATGATATAGTACCACAAATGTACACCATGAAGATGTATAATTCAGATCACACCGATATAAGTGATGTATAGAATTACATATGATTAGTCATGAAGCTAGATCTTCTTATTCTATCAAGAGACACTGATTCTGATAATCAAGAGTCTGACCCACAAAAGATCCACAGGTAGAAACCCCCTAAATGACCAAAACAAGATTTGAACCACACTAGATCAGTATGTTCTAACCCACATAGTTCACTGAGCGTTGTCCCAAACAAGATCTAGGCCACATAGGATAATTATGTGATGACCCCCACTGGATCGCTAATAGCTAACCCACACAGGATCTGACCCACACAGGATCGGTATGCGCTTACCAACACAGGATCATTGAGCACTAACCCACACATGATCGATATGTAGTAATCAATGAAATGACTAACATAGGATCTGACCTGCCAAGAGACGATAGGTAACTAACCTCCGTATTATATGTCTCCAACCTATGCCTCACTACAAGCAATTGTATTCCTCACACCTGGTGCGCTAATGTTCCGTAGAATCTATCCCTTGTTATATTGGTCGTTCCTTGACCTCCACTATGCTGCATGAAGGAGTAATCCAAAGGTTTGTCACATCATAATGGACCCAACACAACAGACAGCGCATCAATCGGATGCTCAGTGTGTTTGTTATTATTGTTTACACTATGAGGGCCCATATGGATTCGTGATTTGATCCAATCCAGTCATACTAAAAAATTATCCAAAACACATGTGGATTATACCAATGGACCTTCTACATATAAGGATTCTAGTTCCATAGATGGTTCGTCAAATGGATGCTCAGTTCTCTAGTTATAGCCAGAAAGGCATATATGTGTCTAAGTGGGCCTTGTTCCGGCCCAGTTGGCCAAGGCTATAGTGGGCCAGGATCACTGGGATGTGGTCCGGCCTATCCCACGAAGGTGGTGGCCCTTACCATTCCACTGGCACAGTCTGCCCGAGATAGCGTCGTAGGGAAGCAGCCCGCTCCTCCGCGCTTCTATTTGAGATAGCAAGCAACAGTGCCATTTCGCACTGCCATGTCACCCACAGGTCCAGAGTGGGTCCTGTCATTATGCTATGGTCGACTAGACCTCCCCCAGTGCCGCGGTTATACACCACTGCTCAACTATGGCTACCTGAGTGTCAGCCGCCCTCTGTTCTCTTTTGTGGCCCAGCGGCATAGCCTCCTGCTCCGGCGGTGCGGACGCGCACCCCCCTCCCTCCACGCCGTCGGTCTAGTGCCAACTGCCACCTCCTTCCGCGAGCCATTGAGACTTCATTCCAAGACATAACATTATTTCATTCACATATTCACGATCCTTGGGTCTAGGTCTCCACATCCATACGTCGCGCCGAACAAAACATTGTGTTTCCAGGGTCATTAATTATTTGGCATTGATGAGAGAACGACGAACGCTCAAAGATCAAAATAAAAAGTTATGATGTATATGTGTGCGATGATGACCATGTCTATTTGGACATTTTAATTGTGAATCTATAATATGAAGGGTCAATAAAAATCGATTTAATCATAATTCACATTAAATCCCCTACCTTGACATTTGTTGGAGAATTCGTGGGAAAGGATATGAAGTCAGTGGAGGGGACTCCAGCGTTAGTCTCTACTGCAACACATCTCCGTTATGGGAACATACAAAATCCTCATTCTTCGTTGGTGGTGGTTCTTCATTGAATTATGATCAGAGTTTCCCCACATTAATTGGGAGTTTGGGTGGTCCCCCCACCAAGCATTTTAAATGGTGGTTTCAAATAAAATAAATAAAAAGTTATTTATTTTTTTATTCTCCCACAAAAATCCAAATAACTAACTTCCACCCCCAACCCACTAAAAATGAGGTGATGGTCTCTTTAAATGAATATCGGCACTTCGAGTTGAACAATGTCCTCATATTTCAATTCCAATCACCGGTTTAGAAGTTACAAAACGCCGCTCGCGCGTTTACTGAACGTACCAGGAAAAATGATGAGAATATTATTAACAATAGCCCTCCACCTGTGCCAGTCACGGTTAGGTTCTGCCAAAGAGAAACAAGCCCTAATGAACCCAAAGGGACACTTGGATTTCCAATCTGAGTTAGCATTAAAAAATTATGGATTTTACAATAAACTAATTGGCAATTAATTTTTTTATTTATGGCCACAAAATAACATTCACGGGTGGCCCGCACCAGCCAATTTTAGTATTTTCCTAAAGAAAGAATACCCTCATGAGTTCAGAGGAGGTCTCGAATTTTTAATCCATGTTACTAATTGTGAGTTATACGTTTTTTAAAAATAAAGTAACTTTATTTAATTATTTTATTTATAGTTATTCAATTTTCTTATTTTCTCAATAGAGGCACGTACCAACTAAACATAATCTGCACCTTGGGTAAACCCACCATCCTAAGCACAATAGTGCCTTTTTATTTCTGATCTGAGTTCCCATTTAATAGTTAATCCACTTTTTCCTGAAAACTGCTTACGCGTTCTAATTAATACTTTATAAAACTTCGAAGGATCATTATGGGAACTCTGGGCATTGGAATACGCATCGTCAGATTTCATAGTCTCAAAATAATTCCATATAATTTTAAAATATATTATATGGAATTTTCAATACACTACATCCTCCCCACCATAGGGATTTACGTCACTAAAAGCCAGAAAAAAGGTAAACCAACCAAAAAAGGGTAATGAGCACGAATATGAGCTTATTTCTCCCATGTGCTCTCCTATAAGTTCACATGATGCCAACAAACTTGAACCAGAGGTATCGACCGCCTACGAAGGACCCTCTCTTGTCGATCCTCAATCTCCACTGGAACCTCTCTACACATCGCCCAATCATTGAAGTGCAACTCGCCATGGTTGATGATGTGAGATGGGTTGTTCACGTATCTCCTCAACTCGGATACTTGGAAGACGTTGTGCACCCACTCCAACTATGGTGGTAGAGACAAGTTGTATGCTACCTCACATATCCTCCAATTTATTATAAAAATACTGATAAACATCAGTGATAACTTTCCTCCTTTGCCAAATCATCGGATTCCCTGTTGAGAAGAGACTCGCAAGATTATGTGGTCCCCCTCCTGGAACTCTCAGGGTCTTCGTATCCTGTCAAAATAAGAATTATAACAACTCTGTGCATTATTCAATTGCTTCCTTATGAGATATCGTGATACAAAATCTTAAACTACTTCCGTCATCTCGGTCCATCAGTACTAACATCTGAGAACCTTGTACATATTTGCCACTCCAGGATGTACCACCAGAGGGGACGTATGGAACTCCCTCAAAACCTCATCTTGTAGCTCATCTTATACCACGATATGTCCTATGAAGAGGATGAAATGCTCCCCAGCATCAAAAAATCCATCATGTTCCAATCATGTGGATATCTGAGCACATCATGCCTTGCAGTCAGTGTCCCCACACTACACCTCCCTTACTCGTAGAAGAAGTGGGGGAGTGACTATCAGAGACTAAAGATAAGCTGTTACATCTCGATCCATGTAGGATTTTTGCAAAATGGCTAGTTTATATATTGCTTTACTCATTAACTATATACCATATCTCTTGCAGAGTTCATCTGCTACTATGTATCCATTCACATGAGTATAGTCTATATCTAAGTCATAGTCCTGATAAAATTCAACCCAATGATGATGTATCGGGTTCAGGTCCATCTAAGAGAAGATATACCTGAGACTTGTGTGATTAAAGTGGATTGTAAAACGTTCACCAATCATGTAATATCACCACATCTTCATGGTGAATACCATTAATTCTAACATCGGGTGATGGGTAGTGTAGATCTGCTTAGGATGTCTCAGCTATGGAGAACCATATGCTATCACTGCTCGATCCCGCATTAGGACACATCCATGTCCATCCCCTAATGCATTGTAGTAGACAACGTACCCAACACCCTCATCTAGTAGCCTCATGTTGGGGGCCCTTGTTAGTCTCTGCCTCATCTCTTGAAATATCTACTGACACATCTCCGTCCATAGGAAGGGCTCCCCCATTTTCATCCAAGCTGACAAGGGTGCTGCTACCCTGGAGATGTCAGGTACAAATATTTGTTAGTACCTAGCGAGTGTAGACGTCCCTCTTCCATCAGTAGGGTAATCTGGAAAAAATATTTTGATAATATTTCCACAACCTCTGCTGATACGGGTTGGATTTGAAAACTCAAAAGTATTGATGCCACAAGGGTATATCTGCCTGACTTGAAAGTGATTGGTGGCACCCTCTTATGCATGAGTTTATCCTTTACTGATTGGGTTTCCTTTTTCACCGACCATGGGAAATCCCATTCCAACATTATAGGTACACCACTTCCCTTTTTCCTAATATACTAAATGTATGTATGAACTTTGGATGTCCAGTCCACAACCAAACAAACGTTGTAAATCCATGATGCATCCACCAAGAGATTCCAACCGAGACACTCGTCTCAAGAGTCAAATCACACCATGGGTGTTAGTGTGATTAATGAGTCTCGTCCAAATGGTATCTCCATACGCGAGGGTCAAGTCAATGGCTTAACCAGAAACTCTTGGTCTTGGACAAGAATTGTCGTAAGAAGGAACGATTGGTACCTAAGACTATTAATACGGAAGCTAGTATTAGACACATACCGTTCATAAAATCATTCCTAGAGCCCTTGGGTCACACACCTTGACCATATGATTCTACTCTCTTCACATGTCCTCAAGCTCCCTGAGCCTAGTGGGGACCACAAAGGGGGTGTTTTTAACATGTTGAAATATACACCACATCATGCTACTCTCCAAGCTCTATTACCACATTAGCAGCCCTATAGATTCATCTGTCACAAAATAAATATTATTCCAGAAACATTTTTACATGCCCAAGTCTCATAGACATGTGCTAGTTTCATGCTTTCCCACTATTAACATTCACTGGTTATATCCTCATAGGAAAAAGACATTCAACCACAATTGTTCTCTCTATCACCCTAAAATTGGTAGGAATGCATAGAGGAATAGTATTGGATCAGATTTCTCGAATTAAACCTTTCTAGGAAGTCTGAGACTGGAAGCATTGTTCATATAGTATTCTTCGACTACTAAGAATGGTCGGTACACCTCGATGAATACTCAACTACCAACATGTCATCCTTCCGAAGATGTAGAAGCTCTAGAGAACTCTCTTCCACCTCCTCAATCCAGTCGTCAACTGCCTATGATTCAGGACCACCTTGGAACCTAAGGTGTACCTGATATTGATTCTCAATGAAGGCATTAATCCTAAATGTGTTCATCACTGGTACCGCCGGTTTTAACTACTAACCAATAGGCAATGACATAATTGGAACAATACATGAAGGTACCATCTCAAGAAACAGTTCAAGTACAGAAGCCTAATTATATTGCATTCCATCCTCATGGACACGTACTAGAAATGACCAGCAGCTAGAATCCCCATTTTCTCAACTGGTGTCTCAAAAAGGCAAAAAACTCTAGATAATGCCTCCATCCAGCCCTCAGCTACCTATGAATATGACTGACCTCTAAACCGCATAGGCCTCTATCACTGGAACTCGGGAAACTCGCTCAGTTTTTGTGCATCATATAATGATGGGCTGCTATCAAAACGCATCCAACTAGTAGTGGTGCTGCTGGTACACCAACCGAAGGTGCTAGTGCTGTAAGAGGGCCATGCACCGAGGCCTCGTTGCTCGGTGGGATTTCATCATGTACTCTCTCAGGAATCATATCTGGATGTCTATGTGACGACATCAGGATAAGGAACAGGTGAACCATAGTAATTAAGTTATACATGTTGAGATGAATCCAATGAAATCAAATGAAATTATTTTCAAAAACACCCACAATTAGATTTTTCATACGATGAGTTGGAAATCGGAATTTAGGGTCCTGATGTATGGATCGGTCGGCCGCCACACAAACAATGTACTCCCTGAACTAAAAACCACCCTCATTATACATAATAGGATTGCTTCACAGAAAAGATAATAGCCCTAGTTCTTTGGTAGAACCGAACTACTCTGATACCAATTTGTCACGACCCGTCGCCCGTGGCCCATACCGTGACTACCCCAAGCCTACCTTCCATAGGCCAGGGGCTGGTGACAAGCACTGAAATGTGTATTCCCTAAAATGTGAGGGAATTGTCTTTATAAAATTTAAACTCATCCAACCCAAGCACACAGAAATATTCAAGCACAATGTAAACTATATTGTAAATAGGGTGTGTAGAGAATGTAAAGGGGACAAAATACAAGCCCAACAGAAAGTACAAGTAAAACTGGAATTTAAAAGTAAAACTGAAAAAAGATCCTTTGAACACCCACCAAGGATCCTTCCTGATGGGTAGGTACTGCTCTCGAATAGTCATCTCTGCAGTACACCTCATCTAAGGTTAGCCTCTGAGTAGTCTCCAGTCCTGGTACCCTTTTCCTCAGTCTGTGATGTCCGTCGTCTGCACAAGTCACAAAAAGGTGCAGGCATAGCCTGTGTTGGGGTGAGTATAAAAATATGATGTGGGGACCCCAATACCCCTTAAGGTCTCTGAAATCCAAAAATGTTAATACACAAAAAAAGGAAACAACAGTCATCCCTACCTAGGTATATGCCAATACATATAACTATGTTATCAAGTTATAATGACCTAGCATAAGAAGAAAGAATAACACAAGGGTAACACCATGAAAGTAGAAGTACCACACAGGTAACACCATGATGGTAGGAGTTCTACACAACTAACACCACGAATATATAGTACCACATAGGTACACCATGAAGAAATAAGACTCTTCTCACATAGGTATAAGTGAAGTATAGAAGTAGATATTATTATCCAAGAAGATAGATCATTTTTTTTTCAAGAGGCACTACTGCTGATTATATAGAGTTTTACCCACACATGATTGATAGATACTAACCCCCGAAATGACACACATGGGATCTTACCCACACAGGATTGTTGAGACCTGACCCATATAAGATCTGACACACACATGATTAGTATCCACTTACACACATTGGATGGCTGAGTGCTGACCCAAACAAGATATGCCCCACATAGGATCAGTACGCACTTACCCACATAGGATCACTCAGCACTGAACCACATAGGATCGAAAGGAACTAACCCTGTAATGACCCACAAAGGATATAACCATCCCAGAGCCGATAGGTATCTAATCTACCTATTATCTGTCTCTGACCTCTGCCTCACAACCAACTACTGGATTCCTTTCACCCGATGCGATCGATTTACATAGAATGTGTCCCTAGTGATATTTTTCATACCTCCAATACCACATTTATCTACAAAGGAGTAGCCTAAGGGTCCATCATGTCATAAAGGACACAACACAAAATAGGGTTTTGCAATCGGGTGCCTGGCCTGTATGTTATTAGCAGTTCTGCTCCCAGGGCCCGGTTGGATTCTGGATTCAATCCATCCCAGCCATACTCCAACATTATCTAAAACTATGGTGGAGTATACCAAATGGATATTCTTAATACAAGGATTCTAGTGTTGTAGATGGTTTGTCAAACCAGAGCCCAGTTCTCAAGTTATGACCAAAATGGTGTATCTGGGACTAATTGGGCATGGGTCCAGTCCAACCCGACCAGACCAACCCGACCCCACCCAATTCGGGTCATTCCACCCCAGTCCGGATCTGGACTAGTTGGCATGGGCCGCTGCAGACCCGGACCACCGCTGTGGTCCCGGCCCGCCGTGCCATGGTCCGAACCAGCTCACTAGTGTGGCAGCCCAGCCCGGCCTGCTGGCGCGGTCTGCCCGAGTTGGGGCCAAAGGGGAGCATCCCGATCCCACCCCTCTATCGGTGCGGTTGCACGCCACTGCTCTGCTGCAGCCGGACGAGTGTCGGTGGCACTCCGTCCGCCGCCATGGCCAAGTGGTTGCGACCTCCTTCTCCGGTGGTGTGGACACGCGCCAAAGCACTGCCACATGGCCAAATGGATTTCGACTGCTACCATACTCTGCCACGGCCGACGATCCACGACCTTCACTTTCAGTGGTGCAGACGTGCGTCGCCCTCCATCCAGGAGGTCGGCCGGGTGTCGGCTGCCGCCTCCTTCTATGAACCATCAAAGCTTCCTTCAATTCCCAAAAATTATGTCATTCACATATTCACGATCCGCGGGTCGAGGGCTCCGCGCCCTTACATCGTTCTCAACAAAACATTGTTTTTCCAGCGTCATTAATTATTTGGCGATGATGAACGCACAAAGAACCTATGAGTAACAAATGAAAAAGGGGTGAGGTATATGTACAGGATGATGGACATGTTTGTTTGGCCATCGTCATTGTGAATCCAGAATTTTAAGTATCAACAATAATATACATTTAAAAATAATTCACATTAAAACCCCTACCTTGACATTTTTTGGAGAAGTTGCGAGTAAGGAGATGAAGCCGTTGAAGGGGACGCCGGTGTTTGTCACTCCCACAACAAGTCTCTGATTTGGGCTAATGTGTCGTCCTAATTCTTTGTTGGGGTTGGCTCTTTAAAGGAATATGATCTTTCAAATTCTCCCTCCAATGCTCTCTTATTTTTCCAATGATTTTTCCAACCACATGCAATGCGAATAGGCAACATAATAAATTATCATTATTAATTTAATTAAGGATTTAAGATTAATTATATTGAAGTTGGCAGACTTACTAGGGTAATTCCAAGGGTTTCACCCACATTAATTGGGGGTTCGGGGGGTCCCCACCTCCAAGCATTCAAAATAGTGATTTCAAATCAAATAAATAAAAAGTTATATTTTTTAAAATAATTTCTTCTCCAATGATAATATGAAAAACTATGTTACACCCTCGACTCAATATGGTCGAGGTGAAGATCTACATAAGAGAATATCAGTGTTGTGAGATCAAAGGTGTCCTCAGATTTCAATTCTGAGCACCAGTTCAAATGTTACAAAACATCACTCGCGTGTTTACTGAATGTACCAAAAAAAGTTCAGAATATTATTAACAGTCACCCTCGACCTGTGCTAGTCGATGTTAGGATCTTCCTTATTGAAACATGACACCAAATACCCATCTTTAATCTCAGATTTCCAATCCGAGTTACCATTTAAATGTTATGAATTTTACAATAAAATAATTTCCACTTATTTATTTTATTTACAACCATAAAATAACTTTCACTGGTCGCCCGCACCAACCAATGTTTGTATCTGCCTAAAGAAAGAATACCCTCATGAGTTCACCAGATGTCCTATATTTTTATTCAATGTTAACATTTGTGAGTTATAAGCATTTGAAAAATAATATAACATTATTTTATTATTTTATTTATGATTCTTCCATTTTCAGGTTCTCTCAATGGAGGACCGCACCTACTAAATTGAAGTCGAGCCCAGGGTAAAACTGTCACCATGAGTGAAACGGTGCCCTCATATTTCTTATTAGAGTAACCATTTAAGTGTTATTCCACTTTTTCATGGAATCTTATTGGGATCACTAATTACACCTTAACAAAACATTGATGGATCATTCCAGGCACTCCTGGCCTCAGAATCATGCACTGTCAGATTGTGTTATCTCGAAATAATTCCTTATACATTAAATAATATATGAAATTTTTGAGGCATTACATGTAAAATAAAAAAGGTAAAAATTTATTTTCGATATTATAAGATAATTGTATAATATTATTGGAACACATTTTTAGAAAACCTAGATTTCTGACCGAAGAGAGTGCGATATCAAGCTTCCAAAAAAAATATTTACTAACTACATAATGAACCACATATTAGAAAATATTACAAATACATTAATTCATCATTAAACAATATTGTTTATTGGAAATATTTATTGTTTATGTAATATGATAATAATATTTCATCAAACAAAGCATAACAATAAACAATTTCAAAAAGCATTGATATTGTCTAAATATAATATAATAAGTTGGTAACTTGGGAAAATAATATACATAAATATATTCAAATGAATATTATAATATATATATATATATGATTTACCTTAATTATAACAATAAAGGAATAATATATACCTCGAAGAAATTATTTTTGTGCATAACAAAACATGAGTCTCAAAGAATGAAAATTGAGACAAAACTGGTTTATTGATTTGGTAACATTTTAAAGATAAACCCCATGATAGAAGGATCGTAAAATGGAAATGTGAATTCCGATGAATTTATTTAGATGTTACATTTAATAAAATCAGTTTAAGTACATACACCACAAAAAATTAATGAGTTGTAGACATAACATGTATCTCACATATATTAATGTGAAATGAAATCTCCTTACCTTTTTTCTTGACAATGTCTGTACTCATACATGATTGAAATATAATAAATAAAAATTTGTTATAATTATTTTACTGAAAAATATTAATATATTTGATACCATATTTTTTATATTATTACCTTTTATTTCTCTCTTTTTAATGATCTTTTGTTAGGGTTTCACTTTGGGTAATATTCCCTTTGTTCATCACATTTATCATTTTTTTATATTGACTATCTGTATACATATTTCATGATTATTGAATTTAATTCATCATATAAATATCATGTATATAAATTATATTTATATTATAATAATAATCATCATAATGAAGTAAAAAATGAAATACATCATTCACGGAGACAGTAAATCATACGTATGCACGAGCGTCTTTTCAATTTTTTTTCATATTGAAAGAAAGTATGTAATATAACTATTTATATATGTGTCTTTATATATATATATATTATATATAATCTTTAATATATATTATATATTATAAAATTACATTAAAACCATCCTTAAAACATTCCTTGTGGTGTGTGACAGAATCACATCATTTTGAGGGGGCGGTAGTCCACCCTTCTTCAAACGAGATTTTCATAATAACACCAGATGGAATGTAATTCGAAGTGTGTTGTAAAAAAAATAATCTTGAAGATTAACTTAATATAATATATTACATATATAAATATATTTTCCTTCATAAATTTAATTATGATAGGGGTAAAAAAAATAGCCATCATTGTTTCATGAGACAGTAGTTCACCATATAAAGAAACAGTATGTTCAATATACATTATATGAGGATGTGTGTAAGGGTATGTATAAATTATTATATAAAAAAAATACTATTATATTTATTATACTGGTGTTTTCATGCAATAATTTGGTAAATAGAGTAATGGGGATGATGATGGAAAATAATGGAATGATGCTATAGAAAGGCATTTCCACATAATTGCGTAACTCCTTTGTGGTTGTTCCAAAATGATTACTTGAAAATAAATCGTTTAAAAGGGAGGGTTCACGTAATAATTTTGGATAATTAGTATTCTACTAGGGCCATGATTGATGGAACATAAATGGTTTGATTAGTGTGAGGCATGGGTAGTGGTGGTGAAATTCATAGTTGAGGAGGAGTGCCACTCTTGTAAATACTTAAAGAGAAAATTCCTCCCACTTTTTTCACATTGAAAGTGGATCTAATAATTCAATAAAATTTATTAAATTTATGTTAGGGTCCAAATATGGGCATTAAATTGGTTTCTGTTAAGTTTCTTGATTGGATTACATCTTAAATTTAAGGATTATTAGTTTATTAACCTATTTTCTCTTAAATGATGCAATTAATTTTTATTACATTAACTATTATTTTTGTTAAAAAAAATAATATTTACATTATTAGAAATTATATATATTTCATATTCCAAATTTTTAATACATATTTTCTTATTCTATTCACAGAGGTTGAAGAAATTAATTTAATATTAATCCCACTGTCGGGACGACACTAGGGTTTTTTAAAGTAAAAATGATCAATCTTTTTATAAGATTTCATATCCAAATTAGATGTGAAATTTTCTCCAATGAACTAAATTGAATTAATTTGTAAAAATATTATCTTAATAATACATTAACCCATATAAAAATAAAATTTATCCCTATAAATAAATTTGATGAGAAATCAATTATAAAAAAAATCCATCATTTTTACTATTCATTAAATGATGAAACCTTTTATAAAAATACCAAAATATTATCCAATCATATTTATTATATTTTCATCCAAATAAAAAATAATATTTTAAAATATTAAATATATAAAAGTTAATAAATTTTTATTTTAACCATGTTCATCATTAAAAGGCCATAAAATGACCTTTATAAAAAAAATATGGTTCTATGAATATAATTGGGTTTGATCTTATCTTATGTCTATAAAATATATTGGATGAGTATCAAAAATATTTTATTGATAAAATATAGTATTTTTTACACTAATAAAACTTATCAATTTCAATTAATGTAATTTATTAGTTTAAAATTTCATTGTGACTATAATAATATTTTACATTATATCCAATCGGTTTTCATATTCATTAATTGGTAACCTATACATCCATATAATATTTTTCTACCCCATATATTTTCATTAATAAGTTAAAAATAATTCATATATATCAAATTTATTTCTTGGAGATATTTCATTATAAAAATATTTTTAATAATATATTACATTTCGGTAAAACTCAGTCTTGCATGTTACAAAAGCCATCGAGGATGGTCAATCCTATGTATAGTGAATATTATCCTTATTGTTCTGTGTAACATTTTCAAATATTGGTTTCTATATAACATACACCAAGTTGGATTCATGTGAAAGGAATGTTTGAATCAGTGAAAATAAATTTTTAGTGTGTCATGAAATGAAAAATATAAAAAGATTTAATTCATACAATAAACCACCAAATATCTCAGTGTTACACATCCAAACATGATAAGATAGAAAAGAATAGAATATGGCATTACTTGTGTGTCATCGCCTCTCATTGAAGGATATTTACCAATACAGTTTTCCTCCAAGAGTTGGGAAATGGAATAATATAAAAATTGACATGGAAGTAGGCCAAGAATATAATTCAAACAAGAATCATTCTTTCATATCAACTGGTAATTACAACATCAACCCATTCCTTCATTAGTGGTTTCCCCCCTTATACACACATGTGTATATTGATGAATCTTGAAACACCATACATCATCATCTTCAACATTAATCAGGACTCCCCACCCCTCATACCACAATAGCCCCCTTGGATCAGCCATCCCAATCTTACATCACATACAAGCCTTTCAACCCCATATACCACAACATCCCTAAAAGATCATCCATTCCAGGAAAATATAAAATCACAACCATTATAAAAAACATATAAACCTGTCTCTTGAACCTAAATTAAGTCATTTTCCTTAACACACAATGAGCTCTATGGCTCTAAGGCACAAGGCGCTTTTCCTTCACTACTATGTATGAGTGTACGAACCTACAAATACATCATATTTTATCACACAATGGGTTTTTATTATATATTGAATTAAAAGATTCATTAATCACAAGTTCCAACTAAGGGAATCCAAAAAAGAAGCTGTCTTAAGTTGTCAAAAATTAATTAATCAGTTAATTTAACCTGACATTAATTCATTGGTCAAATAGAATATAAAATTTTCATGTTCATTCATGATTCGGCTTTTACAAGATGAGGAAAGGGATATTAAGATGTTGAAAACATCCTTCCTCAAAACAAAGTATAGAGAATGACCCTCGACTCCCACATCCAATTGGTCCTAGGGTGGTGACCAGCACCAGGGATATTTAAATCTCAAAAAAGGTAGGCATACCCTTTTAATAGTAACTGTGATCAGTATATAAGATGCATCTACCCCAAAAAACTCTAAGACACACACACACACACAAGAATATGTATATAAAGAAACCAAAATACATCTAACAAGCATGTTAAATTTAAACTGAAATAAATTCAATTAAACCCCCATGTGAGTACCAAAATAAAACTAAGTAGTGACAAAAAAATTGTCTTCAAAATCCGAGCTAGTATTGTCCATCACAGTCTGTGTAATCTCCATGGAGATCTGAAATTAGTTTTACATACATTTGGTGAGCATAAACTTATACAAAATAGGGAAAACAAAAGCCACTACTGCACATGTTGGTGATTCAAACTGATACCCTGGTGATAAAACATCCAAAACTCAAAACCACATAACCTGATATACTAACCACTCAAACCTCATAATGGAACTCACATCAAATTAAGAATGTAATGTAATTGAATGTTGTAATCACATAGTTATTTGGGAACCCCACACCAATTACCCCTAGTTAACTTCTCATCTGTAGGGACGAATGACCTGATGCTAACACACTCTTCCACAAGGCCCAATGTCACAATATTATCGCATACACATGATCTGTGCACAACATAACATCCTTCTCGTAGACAATTGGGCCACAACAACCACACTTCTCGCATAGAAACAACTAGCCTTCATCCGGAAGATACATATGAAGCAACCACTAATTACAAATCTAATACCATAAGTATGTTTTTAAACCACACAAAATTACATCCTGATTGATGAGTCTTTGACGCTTAATGCCTAGAAGAAGAAGCATAGTAATGTCTGTTACCCACTATCCATCCTCCCATAGAGATGTTGGGAAAGACACCAACCCCCAAAACAATGAGAGATATTTACTCATAGATCTCTTCACAGGTGGGGTGCATATACAAAACAAAAGGAAATACATGTTAATTCATATAGGTAAAAAACACTCAACCCGTACTATGAGATTCCTAATAGACATATGGCCTACTCAAAACCACATTGTTGATTACCCTAGATGCAGGTACCACCAGTAACAACGGTCACATGATGAGTGCTTCAATGAAATCCCCAAAATGAAACATACCACATTCCAAATCATTTAACCAATTATAATTTTGTATTATCATTTTTTTTATTTATCCCTACTCGAGAAAATACCATATATAGTAAAAAAAATATAAGGAGAGTCAACCATACAAACGACTACAATGTCAAACAATGAAAGAAACTACAAAAAATCTACTTAGATTTTATCTCGCCTAGTACAACCTATCACAACCAAACCTAGAAGCCTCGGTACACAAAAACACCCCACCCAACACAACAGTAAAGAAGAAATCATAACATAACAATGTATTGTATCCCCATTTTCCAACCACTAACTAGATGAAGTACCACAACATAACAAGTCCCTCCATTTCATAATAAATAAAACTCTTAGCCTATGACACCATCACACTACCCGTACAACCCCATACAAACAATCACACCCCAATCCACATCACCACAATACCAACACATATGCAAGAATAAACATTTACACAAACAACACACTACCACACCTACAAAATATTGTCCATTCAGATTTTGAAACATTAGTTCTTTAATATAACTCAGTAAAACATATATGATCCTAGAATAGATTCCATCACGGTAAATCCAGTTATTTAACCTAATATACATGATTATCTATATACCAATTATAAATGTAGTGGTTCCAAAATCATTTTGGTATGAAAAAAGTGACCACCAATGGGCATGATTTTATGAAGAAAACAACCCATGTGATTCACGACATGGATGAATGATTACAATTAAAACAATGTGATCATCATCATATTCCTCCCAACCCCCTTCGTTTATTCCTTATTTTTTTCATCAAATCATATTGATAAATATTCAAATATATAAAACTGTACTCCCACCCTGTATGATACACAATTAAATGGTAGGTGAAGGAAGTACCTACCAAGAACAGTAAGCGACAATCAATTCTTCCTTATACCAAAACAAGGGGTATGTGAGTAATAGGAAAACATCCAAAAATATAGTTCAATGGATACATCACAAAACACAAATCCAAGGAATGGCATGGTTCTAGGTTCACCATGAGGAAATGGACAACATTGATAAGTGAAGGTTTCGGCAAAGAAAAGCTACAAACAAAATCAATATAAGAGGAAATAGGATAATGGTCCATTAACATCTGATCATGGATAAGACCACTTGGTTTGACTTTTTCAATGTCCCTATAGATTTAGGATATTATAGATATAATTAATATAATTTTAAATGCTTTTAGAAACACCCAATAAATGATTTGAACATGATTTACATCATGTAAAACTTAATAGGTGTGAAATTGAAAAAACTGGAAATTAGTCCCTGATGGGTGAATCACCTATAGAATGACAATGAGAGCGAGCCATTGATAGTGAGCCATTGATGCTAAGCTATCGAAATTTAGCTATGAATATTGATACAAAGACACAACCTACTATTACCTGACTCACTGACTCCATGAATCACTTACACGATGACACACTGACACTCTAACTCACAAATTCCCTAACTCACTGACTCCTCATCCTACCGACTCCTCAACCATCGATACCAAAACCTACTAATACCATCATCCTATCGATACCCTCAACCTACCCAAACCCTCGACCTACAGATTCTTCAACTCATCGCTGCCCTCAACCTACCGACATCCTTGACATATTGACACCCTTGACCTACGGACTCATTGACCTACAGACTCCTTGTCCTACCGACACCCATGACCTACAGATGCCTCGAACTTCCAATTCCTTGTCCTATTGATTACCTAGACCTACTGGTACCCTCAAAATATTGACACCTAGACCTGCCGATGCCACAACCTACCAATTCCCTAAACGTAACGATGCCATTAACCTATTGATTCCTCATCATACCGACACCCTGACCTATCGATGAAAAATCTATAAATTCAAAAAACTATTGAAATGAGCTACCATTTCCTCATAGAACCCACCAAACACTAGATTTTGACAATTTATTGGTAAAAGGATGTCTATATCATACATCATATACATATAAAACTATTCAATCCCTCAATAATTCAAAAACAACCCATGATTAATGAAGGATATGGGAAAACCCTGTAGGATACCTCTGAATGAAAACCCACATCCTAGGAGTAAAACCTCATCATCCAAGAACACATGCTTTGAGATTTTATAACCCAATAAACTGCAAGATATTCCACACAAGAACCAAATGTCACACTCTTTGATGATATGATTCCATGAATTCCTTCTACAATGTCATGATTCTATCCTCTTTGGGCAGCCATTGACCGAGCTGTATGATATTAATCACATCTAAATAAATATGCCTTTATAAGGGATCAGTTCATACCCTCCACATATGTCAGAAATTTATTATATGACATATAAAAAGGAAACAACTCATCTCATTGAAATAATGTTCATGCATTACATCAAAAACAAAATACATTATAAAAACTCAAAACAACTATAGGTACTAGGCAAGTATATGTGCCTGTCACTCCCATGTACCCTCCCCTAGGACACTATGCCTACAAAACATGAGTTCTAAGGGTATAATCCTTCCGTACAACAACTTATACTTATTATACTACATATCTAATGGTCTCTGCATAAATATTATGTTGTCCTAGATATCAGACTCTCCCCTATCAATGACATGTGAGTCATCATGAAGATATCGATGAAGCTGGGAGACATGGAAGACGATGTGGATCCTCCCCTACTACGGTTTCATTTCCAACGTATATTCCACCTCACCCACTCATCCCAACACCTTGAATGTTATGATGAGCTTTATATAAAGCTTATATTCTTTGTTAAACCTTCTCAACACACGTTAATGGGAAAACATCATCAATACATGGCCAAAACCGCAATCTCCAAAGGCCTTCTCCTATGACCGAAATATAACTTCTTTCATCATTGTGTTGACTTTATCCTCTCATAGACAAGTTGAACATTCTCTCTCGTACTCTACACCATGTCCTGACCATGAACAACTACCTCCTGAACTTCCATCAAGCATAAAGGTGAATTAATAGACCTCCCATATTGTGCTTTGTATGGCGCCATACTAATGGAAGGGTGATATAAATTATTGTAAAAAATTATTCCAAGGAAAACTGATGCACCAAAAACCTACTAATGTCTTGAAATCATGCATGTATCATGTCTTCCAATGTCTGGGAGGTCCTGTCTATTTTCCCATCCAACTGAAGGTTGAATGAAGTGCTTAGGTGTAACTAGGTTCCATAGGCAAGATGAAATTCCCTCCAGACTCATGAAATAAATCATTAATCCTGATATGAGATGATGGATCTTGGAAATTCATGAAACAGTACCACATCAACCACATAACATCGTGCTAAGGCATCCACAACGCTCGACTCCATGATCTGTAAGATGTGATATGATTTCATCTAATAATCCACTATTACCCAAATATTTTCATATCCTATTTGATACCAAGTTAATACAATGATTAAATCCATTAATATTTCATACCACATCAACTTTGGGAAATATAGGGGATACAAAAAACCATCGGGGAAACAATGCTCATCCTTCACTTATTGGAACACTAAACACATTTCCACAAAATCTGCCACATCCTACTTATTCCCAGGACACCATAACGGTTCCCTTAAGCCCTGATACATCATGGAAATTCATGGGTGTACATCTTGGTGTGACCTATGAAAATAATGGATAATGTCCTCACACATTTCCATTAGACCAAATATCTTCTCACAAAACAACATCTGATACATTCCATGCTCCGACCATCCCCCCAGAACATTATGTTGGTCAATTTGACTATGCACCATATCTGCCTCTTAGTCCCCCCACTTGGACTCCTTAACATTCTATCTCAAAGATGATTGTACTAACATATGAAACATATAGCCTCTGCCTCCAT